>CAMZMU010000069.1:38595535-40015518 GCA_947311845.1 Poa pratensis
ACAACTCTCCAAACAGATATAAGTGAAGCAAGAGATACTTTCTTCAAAATAAACTGAAAGCTCTAACAGAGATGTATGAAAAACTGAGAGCTAACAGCAATAACATCAACTAGACAGGAATACTCAACAAGTATAAGTGAAGCACAAGAGTATTCTAATGAAAAAGTGGAGCGTGTCTCTCTCCCAAACAATAATGCTAGGATCCAACAAGTATAGCACAGCAAACAAAACAAAACAAACTGAAAACAAAACACACTGACGCTCCAAGGAAGAGTACACTAGTATGAAGCAATTAAAATATAGCACCATTAGAGATGACCTGATAATTTGTAGATGAAGAAGGGATGACTTGGGCATCCCCAAGCTTAGATGCTTGAGTCTTCTTGAAATATGCTGGGAGGTAAGCCTCCCCAAGCTTAAGCTCTTCACTCTTCTTGATCATGTAATATCATTCTCCTCTATCAACACTTGAAAACTTCCTTCACACCCAAAACTTAACAGCTTTTTCCCATTAGCAGGTTAGTGCACTAAAAGATAATACTTCAAAGTTCTAGCAAAGACAAACTCACAAGCCAACTATTTTAAACATTAGCCACTGTTACTAGGCTCAAGTGGGCAATTACACGAAAAGAAACCACTTAAAAACTTGTAAAAGAGAGAATGCAAAATAAAAGATAGAATCTGTCAAACCAGAATAGTCTGTATTGACGAATTTTTTCGAGGCACTTACGATGCTCAGATGAAAAACTTTTGAAATAATGAAAGTTGCGTAACATCATCAGGAACATGCACAAAAAATTTCAGCATTTTTTCGATTTTTCTGATTTTCTACTGAATTAAACGGTGACGAACAGCAATCTGTCCCAATGCAGTCCCCGAAAATAAAACCAACTTTCATTAGTAACTCTCCTTGGCACAACAAAACAGCAAATAAAAGATACAAAGGAGTTGCTAAGAGTAAACAAGCATCCTTGACTCAATAAAACAAAAATAAAACAGCAAATAAAAACATGGGTTATCTCCCAGAAGTGTTTTTCTTTAATGCCTTTGAGCTAGGCATGAAGAGATGCATCAAGTATTGTCAAGACCAGAAAATCCAAAACCATAATTTGTCTTGACACTAGTATCATGTGAGTATTTCATCTTCTTCCTAGGAAGTGTTCCATACCTTTCTTGAGTGGGAATTGAAATTTTATATTCCCCTCTCATATCAATAAAGCACCAACAGTTCTCAGAAAAGGTCTTCCCAAAACAATAGGACAAGAAGGATTGCATTCAATATCCAAAACCACAAAATCAACAGGGACAAGATTGTTATTAACCATTATCAAAACATCATCAACTTTTCCTAAAGGTTTCTTCATAGAAGAATCAGCAAAGTGAACATCCAAATGACATTTTTCCCAAGGTGCAAGCTTGAGAATATCATATAAATTTTTAGGCATAACCGAAATACAAGAACCAAGGTCACACAAAGCATTGCATTCAAACTCACTCAGTTTCATTTTAATAACAGGTTCCCAATTATCATCTAACTTCCTAGGATAGAAGCTTCAAGTTTTAATTTTTTCGTCCCTAGCATGCATGAGAGCTTTGATAATATGTTCAGTAAAAGCCATATTTATTTTACTAGCATTAGGACTCTTAGCTAGCTTTTGCAAGAACATGATGACTTCAGTTATGTTACAATTTTCGAAATTGAAGTTGTTGTCATAAAAAAACAATAGAGCAATTATCACCAACACCTCTAAAAATTTCAGCACTTTTACCAGGAACAAAAGTAGTGCTATCAGACAATGTAAAACTTTTTGTAGAGGTAGTAGAGACATTTCCAACACTTATTATCTTTTCACTAACAGTAGGGGGCCATTAGCATGTGAGGCATCATTTGTTTCATGTAAAAATAGTGCAAACTCTAACAACACTATTTTGTTCAGCAATTTCAGCTTCTCTTTCTTCTCTCTCCCATCTTTCATGAAGTTCAGCAAGCATCCTAATGTTATTATCATTTTAATTTGGATAGCATTGAGTGTTTTACTCTCTCTAATATCACTAGGAATAGCTTTTATTTTCAGCATTTCAACATCATGAGCAAGACTATCAACTTTAGCAGCAAGAGTATCAATTTTTCCTAGCTTTTCCTCAACAGTTTTATTAAAAGTAGTTTGTGTGCTAATAAAATCCTTAAGCATGACTTCAAGATCAGAGGGCACACTTCTATTGTTACTGTAGGAATTCCCATAGGAATTACCATAAGAGTTGCTACCATTAGCAGGATATGGCCTATAATTGTTGCTACCAAAATTATTCCTATAGGCGTTGTTGTTGAAGTTGTTATGTTTAATGAAGTTTACATCAACATTTTTCTCATCATGAGCAACCAAAGTGTCGTGTGGGATCACAACAGATGCCATGGATATGGCTAAGATGGGGCCGAATGGTCGTTGGGGGAATCCGGGGAGGGTTTATGCACTCAAGAAGTGCACACGCAAGAACACGAACTAGAAACCAAGAAAGCAAGAACACAAAGCACACCACGATGTACCCTGCTTCGGGGCCCTCTTGCGGAGGTAACACCCTACTGCAGCACTATCCTACTTAGTGTATAGCTCAAAGTGACCAGTACAAGCTGCTCTTGAGCTGTATGATGATACAATGGTGAGAACTTGAGGTAAAAGATGGAGCTACGCGGGAGGAAGAAGGCAGTCCGAGCTAGATCCGAGGTGTTTCCGGGTATTCCGAGGTTCCTTTCTCTTTTCTCTCTCGTTTATCGATCTCTCCGTCCCGGGCCTCAAGCAGGAGGGGGGGTGAAGCCCTCTATATAGGCCAGCCGAGTTACCGATGTGCCCCTCGCTGAACACTGTAGCCATGCCTCTGCTTTAGTCATCATTGTACTCCTGTCAGGGACAAGACAAGGCCTGCCCATCCCCTGCATTACCACAGTAGAGCTAGTTCTCCTCTGACAGAGACAGGACTAGCCACGCAGTGCTACCTCGTAGCCTTTTCCCCGATCTCACGCGTCAGCGGTCAGAGGCGTGCAGCCCCGCCGAACCTGGGGCACGCCTCTGCCATGCTCCGTGACAGATGCTTCTGTGTCAGGCGTGAAGTGGCAGAGCATTGACTCCTGCCCGAGCTAACGGCCTCCTGCCGTGGTTAGCTCGGGTCCTGCTTTCATTCCTTACCTCGGGTCTTGTACTTAAGACCCGACCACCTCGGGTATAACTTCCTTCACACAGCTTCTCCTGTACTCATCATAAACCATAGCACCGAGGTATTAGGTCGGCTGACCATAGATCGGACAGTGAACCTCGGCCCAGGCTGACGGGATACCTCGGATCCCTCTGGGCCAAGATAGGTCGGCCTTTGTATCCTCCATGTCAAGATTAAGCTCGGACACTCCTTGCCCCAACAGGTTGGCCCTTTCCGTACCTCGGCATATCTTTAAACTCATCTTTATGCCAAGCCTTGACCCTACCCGGGGTAGCCCCCCGACATTAGTCCCCGAAGCTGGTGCGGTCCTACGACCTCGGATGGAGGGCCGTAGCAGGTTCAAAAATAACCAAGGCACCACCTCTAAACCGACCTCCAACATAGCTCCGCCGAGGTACTTCCCACAGACCTTAATCTCATCCGAGGTTGATCTGCAATCTGAACTTTCCGAGCTATGTGACTCGCACAATCTTGCCTCAAGATTTTCCGAGGTACGTGTCGAAGAATCTCTGCCCGACCTCGAAACCCGGACCTCTGAAAGACAGGTCCTGACCACACGCCGCCCTCGTCAGCCGGACCACCAAACAGCGCACCGGCACACTCAAGTGCGAGACCAACTTGACGCCCGCGACTCCTCGATTCTCGCGCTGACCGCACAGGAAATCCGAGGCTGGCGGTTGCCACTCTGCGGCCCACGATGTGGCCGATCGTGCGGCCACCAACCGCGCAACCGTGCGCTTATCCGCACACGATCCCGCGCCTTCCCGATAACCGC
Organism: Poa pratensis; assembly: GCA_947311845.1. Lineage (NCBI taxonomy): Eukaryota > Viridiplantae > Streptophyta > Magnoliopsida > Poales > Poaceae > Poa > Poa pratensis. Next base: position 38,599,521 of record CAMZMU010000069.1, read on the forward strand.
GCGGTAGTGCGCTGTTAATGCACGCCGTAACCGCACGCGGCGTATAAATAGGGGCCTAGGGGTAACTTCATCGTCTTCCTCTTCCCACTTCACCGCTTCGTGCCTTCTGCCTCCAGCGCCGCCGTCGAGCGCCTCACCGCACCGGAGTACGCGCCGCCGTTCTGCAACACCGTCAGCGCCTCGCCGCACCAGAGCACGTGCGCTACGCCTGGTGCCATCGACTCGCCGCCGATCCCTCGCGTTCCTCCACGGTGAGTTCCTTGCTTCCCCTTCATTGCCGTGGATGAGTTCATCCTCCGATGAACTCGAGGATCCTGATGAACCCTAAGACTTTGATGAACTAAATGATCCCCTCGAGCCCTTTTAGCACGTTTTAGATCTTGCTTAGATTTGCACCAGACGCATCCGTAGCACTATCCTTTTAGTTTTGCCCCTGGATGAACTCGATTTTATTTCCCTTTTCAGCTCACCGGTAGATCTTTGGTAGCATCTCGCCACGGTAGAAACATGTTTCCCGCCTAATCCTTTAGCTCGGCTGTTTTGACTGATCCGAGGTATTTTACCCCGGCCATCCTGAACTATCCGAGGTACTTACCCCGGTTGAACCTCCCTCTTCTGCAGGAAAGTGCCAACATGTCGGCAATTGCTACGTCAAACCGAGCCGAGGTTTCCGCCAGTGAGAGAGGTGGATGGGATGGCTCGGACGTCACCGACGATGATATCAAATGGCTCAAAGAAACTCATCGAATCCCAGCCGAACTGCTATGTCGACTTCACACTGGGGACGGCGAACCGATCACCAACCCCGGCGAGAAAGTGGTGTTTGTCTCTCACTTCGAGCGCGGATTCGGACTTCCGGCCAGCAAGTTCTTTCGGGAATTTCTGAAGTTCTTCGGCTTGCAGCCGCACCATCTCCCGCTAACTCCATGCTACAGCTGTCGTGCTATGCAGCTTTCTCTGAAGGATACCTCGGCCTCTGGCCGAGCGTTGAGGGCTGGGCCAAGTACTTCCAGCTGAAGAAACAAAGCATCCCCAACAAGGAGGTTGTGAACAAGGATATGACTGCCTGTGGTGCGGCCTCTATCTCACCCCGGCTGGGCTCCGAGTTCCCACGGATCAAAGGCCTGGAGAGCTGCAAGAAGTGGCAGCGATCCTTTTTCTATGTGAGGAACCCCGGTACTGTCGACCTCATCAACCTCCCGGACTTCCAGCTCGGCCCTCCCACTGCACAACTCAACTGGGATTTCAACCCGAGGACGCCTACGCCGAGGTTCAAGAGATCCATGAATACATGCTGGATCTCAAGAAAAGAGGGTGGGGTTCCGATGACATCCTCCGGACTTTTGTGGATCGAAGAGTCAGCCCCCTCCAACAACGAGCCATAAGATCTGCCATATGGAAGGTCTACTCGATCCTACTCGGATCAGCAGCAAGGCGCTCTCCAAGGCCTCAGTTTGGCGCCGGGTCAAAGCCATTGCTCAGACTGAGATGGACGAGGAGTGGACATGGGGCGTGGAGCCTCACCACAGAGAAAATCTTCCGGAGCAAGTGAGTACTTACTAACTTTCCGAGCTTACACTCCGGTCTTGCACACCTCGGTTGCTTCTTAACTTAATTCTTTTGCCACTCCTGCAGCGGTTCGCCCGGCAGCATCGAGGACGGCCCGGAGCCGTCGAACTGGGCGCCTGCCCGCCTCGCCCTGGAAGGTCCAGAGACTGAAGACCCGGACAATGAGGATCACCTGCCGATCCCTAAGGCCGTTCCGAGGTCCGCCCAAAGACTAGCTCCTCCAACCCGGGTAAGAAACAAGTTCCCACTTCCATCAGAGACTGGTCTGACGACGATGATGACAATGACGATTGCCAAATTCTGGAACCTGTCAACGTTATTCCCATTCATATGCTCCTCCACATATAAGAACTTTCATCCAGCGCCTGCAGCTTCCCGGAAGCGCTCTGGACCTGGTACCTCGGATGCCGAGGCTTCCAAGACCTCGGAGACTGCGGCGCCCAAAGCCAAGCGTGCCAAGAAGACCTCGGCGAGGCGCAAGAAACGAGGCCCCGTGGAGGAAGATGCGTAAGTCACCTTGCTCCTCCTTACTTCTCACGCTGCTGAGGTTAAGTTTTTACACTCTAACTTAATCTTTCTCCTTCGTCTAGCCCGGCTCGGCAGGTCAAGCAGAGCCATAGCTCGATACACTCACCACTACCTCCAGTGGTTGAAGCTCAGACCACCGAGGTCGAGGTTAACCTCGGAAGCCCCGCCAGAGCCTCTCCTCCAGAACGGTCCATTGACCTCACCAGCCCGGAGAAGACCATCTCCTCCCCGGCGCGCGTCTCCTCCGCCGAACTTCCACCGCCGAGCTCTGACTCCGGCCTGGGGCACTCTGCTCCCCGCCGAGATCAGACTCCTCCGCCTCCTCAGAAGGATGCGGAGACAGATCGCGCCAAGACTCCGGTTAAACCGTGCAGGAGCCTCGGCTCTCCCCCAAGTCTCAAGCTGCGCGCAACCAGCAGCAACAGCAGCAAAAGAAGAAACAACAACAACAACAGCAGAAGCAAAAGCTCCAGCAGCAGAAAGATTCAGCTCAAACGTTGAGCCCCCCAAACAGCCACAGCAAACTCCGATGCCGCCACCGCCACCGGGACCCAAGGCTGCGAGCACCCAACTGGTGCCGCACGTTCCGCGCCGAAGTCCACCTGACCAAGAGCGCCCTCGAGCTCTCAGGTCGCCACCTCCCGAGCTCTTTTTGCTGCTACCACTCAGCCGGACATCAGCAGCTGGGAGGTCGGGCAACTCCGGACCAAGAGCGGGAACAGCTTAGGCTCGGAGAGCACTATGACATGACTGGAACTCGGCTGACACTGCCGAGGTCTCCTCTAACCCGAGCTCTGAGCATCCAGTTGGACCTAGCGCCGTGCTCCAATCTATCTACAACATGCAGACTGCGGTCCTTGATTGCAGCAAGAAGGCCTCGGTAAGTTTCTTTACGCAACTCTCTTTCTTCCTTTGAAACCAAATGACAAACATACACTATTCCCAGTCCCCGAGATTCGGGTTGAGCAATTGACACTCCACCGAGTTAAAATTGCTCGGCTTGAATCTCAAAAACTTGTCATTTCTCCCATGCTGAGTCCCCGAGGCCAATGCCAAGTCCCCGGGACTCAATTGGGCCTCGGGTGCTAGAAATACCTCGGATTTCTCCGAACTGATCTCTCTATTTTTTCAGGAGTGCAACAATGCTCGGACCAAGGTCTTCAAGAACCTCCTGCTGGATCACAACAGATTGAAGAAGTCTCACCGGACTCTTCTATCCGCAAGGAGCAGAGCGACAAAGATTACGCCTCCAAGTTGAAGACAGCCGAGGATGAAATAGCTCGGCTGCAACAAGAGCTGAACCGGGCTAACGAAGCCAAACTGCTGTGGAGGACGCTATGAAGGTCAAGGACCAGGCCGCCGAACAGCAGCAAGAGCTTGCCAAGACCCTGGAGAGCCGCGCCACCTCGGCCGAAGCCGAACTTACCCCTCCGAGCTATCTCGAAAAGCTGGTTGTCCGAGCTCGCTCGGATTAATCACCAAATGGACAGTAAGTTTCTTTTCCCCTTTTCCTTATTTTCTGCCGACCTACACCCGTGCCACCGTATGCCTTATTTCAGCGACAGCCTTTTTGTCTTCTTCAGAGAACTTTGAGCACTCCAAGGACAAGGCTATCCGCGAAGTTCAAGCAGCTCGGGCAAAGAGGGCTGAGACAGAAACCTCAGCGAAAGCTGGGATATCCAGGACCACCTTGTTGCCCTTAATGCTCGGATCAGGCCGCTCCGAGCCATTGGAACCAAACTTGTTGATGCTGCCATCGAGGTCCACCGTGCCCTCTGGCCCAAGGTCAAGACTCCCACTTGCATCGACGAGCTCGCCACGAAGCTGAAAGGAGCCGAGGCTAGACTTCGGGAGTGGAGATGCTCATCAGCTCGGGCTGGAGCGGACAAGGCCCTGGTGTTCGTGCTGTCCTGGTATGAAGATGAGATCCACACTGTTACCTCCCTGCGCAGGGGCTCTCCTTGGAACTCCACCCCTGATGGCATTGCGAAACGCCAAGCAGCAGCCGACCGCTTTGCTAGTTACGCAAACACCCGGACCTTTGATGACGGGCGCCTCTACTCTGAGGACGAAGAGAGCTCGGACGAGGAAGCAGTCCGGTGAAGAAAGTTCTGAAGGCGAGGACATTGACTTTGACGAGCCTGAGAGCTCCAAGGGCAAGGCCGGCAAAACAACCGAGGTGGCTGAAGGCTCTGATGATGACTTCAGCTTCGACGAACCTCCGAACTCCAAGGGCAAGTCCGGCAAAGCTGTAGCCACCGAGGTGATCTCCCCGACGTGACGGACACCCGGCATCCACTCCAACAACCGAGGTTGCTTCCGCGACCGAGGTGGTTCCTGCGCCCGAGGTTGTTCCTGCGCCCGAGGCTCCTGCGCCCGAGGTTCTGCGCCCGAGGTTCCGAGGCTCTTCTTCCGAGGCCTGAACTTGTCTCAACAAAACATTAAATCCCCGGTATGCCGGGTGCAGATGTAACAGACCTTAAGTAGTTTGCTTGCTACCAGTACTATTAACTTGCTATCCGAACCATGCTTTTCTAAAATTTATGCCGAACCCTTTTGGAACGAGTCCCCGAGTTCACTTTCGTGTTTACTATACTGGCATTCTTTGCTCTTGTCTACCATTTGGCGTTCGACAGTCGAGTCACAAGATTGTTGTTTATAGCATACAGTACTTAGCAAATCTCGAGTGTGTTTCAAAACATCCGACATAAACGAAAGGTAAAGACAGGGGTTAGTAAACGACACATGCCGAACTATATTTTTGGACCGAGTCCCCGAGTCCATTTTCATGTCTCCCACGTTTTTTCATCTTTGCTCTTGACTACCTTTTAGGCGATGCCAGTCGAGTCACAAGATTAGTTACACACACATTACTTGAAGTTTGAGACGAGGTTCAAAATAGTTCGGCATATGAACGAAACTGACAAACAGAAATAAAACACAAGCACAAGAGCGAGGCAGTCCCCGAGCTTCAACCTCGGAGTGCCGACATTTCATTAAGGATTAACCGAGGTACATACATTGCGCCTTTCATGAGTAGAAAGGTCGGAGTAGAGCTATATTCCATGGTCGCCTGACCTCTGATCCGGGGTTGTCCAGCCCATCTTCCCTTGGTTCCTGCGCATCTATTAGATAGTACGAATCATTGAGCAGAGCTCGGCTCACAATGAACGGTCCCTCCCATGGAGGTGACAACTTGTGCCGACCTTTCTTGCGCTGCACCAGCCTCAGCACCAAATCTCCCTCGTGAAACACACGAGGGTTGACTCCGGCTATGATAACGTCGGAGACCTTGCTGGTATATTGCTGACCGAGATGAGGCCAACTCTCTAGCTTCCTCAAGCAGATCTACTGCATCCTCCCGAGCCTCTTTTGCCTCGGCTTCAGTGTACATTGCCACTCTGGGCGCATCATATCGATGTCAGTGGGTAGCATAGCTTCTGCCCCATAGACCATAAAAAATGGCGTATAGCCAGTTGATCGATTTGGCGTGGTCCTTAGACCCCACAGTACTGCTGGTATCTCATCTATCCAACACCCCGGCGTTTTCAGCAGTGGTTCAATGAGCCGAGCCTTGATGCCGGCCAACACTAGAGCATTTGATCTTTCCACTTGTCCATTAGACTCCGGGTGTGCCACCGAGGCTATGTCCAGCCGGATTCCCTTGTTCATGCAAAACCGAGCAAATTCTCCAACAGCAAAGTTCGTGCCGTTGTCCGAGATAATGCTATGGGGGTACCCATATCGCAGAATGATCTCCTTCAAAAAGTCACTGCTGAATGACCATCCAACTTCCGGATTGGTTTCACCTCGATCCACTTGGTGAACTTGTCCACCATCACCAGTATGTGCGTCATGTTACCTCGGGCTGGTTTGAACTCTCCCACCATATCCAAACACCATACCGCAAACGGCCAAGTGATAGGAATTGTTTTGAGCGCCGAGGCTGGCATATGCGTTTGCTTGGCAAACCTTTGGCATCCTTCACATCTCCGGACTATGGCCTCTGCATCAGCAAGAGCAGTGGGCCAATAGAACCCATGCCTGAACACCTTGGCCACCAGAGCTCTTGTGCTGCAATGATGACCACACTCTCCTTGGTGGATCTCCAAAAGCATCTCCTTGCCTTCAGCTGGCTCGACACACCGTTGCAACACCTCGGTTACGCTTCTTTTATAGAGCTCCTTGTTGATGATGGTGTACGCCTTGCCCTCCTTTGGATTCTCCTAGCCTCGGTTGTGTCACTTGGCAAGCTTCCCTCCGTTATGAACTTCATGATTTGCTCCGCCCACTCCGGCACTGGGTGCAAAGGAAAAAGTTCTCGTCCACCTCCATTGGTTCGGCCACCATAATCTCCTCCATTATTTCCTCCACCATCCTGCGACCAGTCCCCGAGTCTGATGAGCAGTCCCCGAGGTTCGGTGCGCAGTCCCCGAGCTCTGCCACGCAGTCCCCGGGTCCGACCAAACGCACCGACGTCTACCTCCATTGGAACAGGTCCGGGCTCTTGCTCCGCCGGGATGAAAATAGATTCGGATTCAGGAGAAGGTTTGATTGAAGGAGTTCTCAAGTGATTCAGGGCTACCCTGGTGGTACTGCCTCTTTCGATGAACCGAGCTTTGACAACACGTCGGCAGCATCATTTTCTGCCCGAGGTATATGCCTGTACTCACACCCTTCAAAGAACCCGGATATCTTTTGCACATGGAACCGATATAACGCCATGTTGGCATCCAGAGCATCCCAAGTTCCAGAAGATTGTTGCACCACCAGGTCGGAATCGCCGAAGCACTCTACACGCCGGATACCGATCTCCTTTGCCACCTTGAGGCCATGGATTAAGGCCTCATACTCCGCCACATTGTTTGATGCTGAGAAATGAATCTGCAGCACGTATTCAGCTGATCTCGCTTTGGCGAGGTGAGGACTATTCCAGCCCCCAGCCCGATCTTTGTCTTGGACCCATCAAAATGCATTTTCCAATAATTATAGTCCGGCCTGGGTGGCTCATACTGCATCTCGGCCCAATCACAAAAGAAGTCCGGCAACGCCTGGGATTTAATTGCATCTCTTCTCTCATAATGTGGTGCATATGGAGACACCTCAATCGCCCATTTGGCAACTCGGCCAGTTGCATCTTTGCACCCGATGATCTCCGAGATTGGAGCTTCGCACACCACCGTCATGGGATGCTCCTGGAAATAATGCTTCAACTTCTTGACCGCCAGGTAGACACCATACGTCATCTTCTGGTAGTGAGGGTAATTCTGCTTCGAGGTAGAGATCACCTCGCTCAAGTAATACACCGGTCTCTGCACCGACCTGCCACCTTCTTCGCGCTCCACCACCACTGCCACACTTACAACTCGGTTTGTGGCCGCAATGTAAAGTAACATCGGCTCATTGTGCAATGGTGACGCCAACACCGGGGCAGTGGACAACATCTTTTTCAGCTCATTGAACGCCACGTCGGCCTGCGGGGTCCATGTAAACCCGGTACTTTTCTTCATGAGCTGGTACAAAGGTAAGGCTTTTTCTCCCAGCCGACCTACAAATCGGCTCAACGAGGCTAGGCACCCTGTGAATTCTGCACATCTTTCAAACACTTCGGTAACTTCATGTTCTCAATAGCTCGGATCTTGGCCGGGTTAACCTCGATACCTCGGCTAGACACCAGGAATCCGAGCAACTTTCCAGCCGGGACACCAAAGGTGCACTTGTCCGGGTTAAGCTTCAACCGATATTTTCTCAAATTCACAAATGTCTCCTCGAGATCCTCGAGGAGAGTACGTTTCTCCTTAGTTTTGATGACGATATCATCGACATACACTTGCACATTTTTGCCCATTTGAGAGTGCAGGCATTTCTGCATACACCTCTGATAAGTTGCCCCGGCATTTCTCAGACCAAAACACATGACACGATAGCAATACGCCCCATACGGGGTAATAAAAGCAGTCTTTATTTGATCCTTTCGGGTTCAGTGGTATCTGGTGAAAACCAGAGTACGCATCGATAAAAGACAACAGTTCACAACCAGCAGTGGAATCGATCACTTGATCAATCCGAGGTAATGGAAACGGATCTTTCGGGCACGCCTTGTTGAGGTTAGTGAAGTCAATGCACATGCGCCACACCTTGACCACGGCTGGCTCGTCTTTCTTCTTTTCCACCAAGACCGGATTGGATATCCAGTCCGGATGCAGCACCTCCATAATGAACCCGGCTGCAAGCAACTTAGCCAGCTCGTCCAGCACCACTTGTCTTCGGTCGTCTGAGAGACGACGGGTCGGTTGCCTCACCGGTTTCACCTCGGCCTGACAAATAAAGAGTGCTCTGCCAACTCCCTCGGAACACCAGGCAGGTCCTTAGCCGACCATGCAAAGATATCCCGATTCTCACGGAGGAAGTGACAGAGCTCGCTTTCCTATTTCTCGCCCAGCCCGGTCCCAATGATGGCCATGCTCTGGGTGCTCCGGGTCAATGGGGATCTTCTTGGTCTCCTTGGGCACCTCGAATGCTGCAGTTGAGTCCGGGCTCATCAGTCCGGACAGCCGAGCTGTGTTGACTGCGCCATTGCCACCACTTGATGCAGCTTCTTCTTCTCAGCTGCGATCACCAAAGACTCGGCCAGATTAGACCCCGCCGAGGCACACTGAATGGCTCGCTTGTAGTCACCCGAGATGGATATGATCCCATTAGGCCCTGGCATTTTCATCTTCAGGTATGCAACATGGGTGGAAATCATGAACTTGGCCAGAGCCGGCCTTCCAAGCAATGCATGGTATGCACTCTCCAAGTCCACCACCTCGAACTCGATACTCTCAACTCGGCAGTTATCCTTGGTTCCAAATGCTACATCCACCCATATCTTGCCCATGGGTGCACAGGAAACGCCAGGCACAATCCCATGAAAAGTACAACTGCTTGGCATCAACTGATTTGGCGATATGCCCAATTTCACCATTGTGTCTCGGTACATGATGTTGATGGCACTGCCATTGTCCACCAGAACTCGGGTAAACCTCACATTGTTAGTAGGCCCACACAACGTCGGATCTACCACCAGGGCATACTTTCCAGGGCTCGGCATGATCCGAGGTGTGTCTTTCCTGCTCCAAGTGATCTCCTGCTCAGACCAGTTCATATAGGTCGGCACCACCGGCATTACTGCATTCACCTCCATGGCACGCCTCTGCACGCTCTTCTTGTCAGTTGGCTCGGTCACAAAGACCACATAGCTCGCATGAGCCTCTCTATAGTCATTTCCGGGGTATTCATACTGCTGACTTGGTCCGGCACCATTGTTGTTGTTACCTCGGACATTCACACATTCACGGGTCTTGCTGCTGCAGGCCTCGGAGGAGGTGCAGTGGTTATGGGGTAACATTTGCTCCGGACAGATTGGGTGGGACCTCGGCTGAAATCTCTGAGGTGGTCCTCCTCTGTTTCCTCCGGCCTTGCCCCTTCTTCCTGATTCTGCGGTTCCAGCTGCACTGCCGGGTTGAATGGTTGGCTGGCTTGCGCGGGTCGGTCGTATGGTAACAGCAAGGACCATCTATCATTGATTCATAAGTCAAGGGTGGCTCCGGGTTCGGACTAAATGCCGGACCATTGATTTTCGGCCTCTGGACACCTCCAGCTCCGGGCTGATCCGGGTTCACCGCTGCAACTTGGTTCGAGGTGTATGGGTAGTCCGGCTCCCTCCTCTTTGTCCGAACTCTTGGCGGTCATTACACCTTGGTCCGAGCCGGTTGTTTATTGGCTCCCTCCTTCTGTTACGTGCCCTGCCTCTGCTGCTGGCTGCATCGGATCACCCAGAGCATAAGAATCTGCAATCCGGATTGTTTCTGCTAGGGATTTCGGCATATCTCTTTGGAGCCTCTGCCACAGCATGCTGCCATGTCGACAACCATCTGCAAACCAGGAAATGGCCTGTGCCTCTACAACTCCTTCACAGGAATTCCGAACATTGCTCCACCGAGTTAAGAATTCTCGGTCAGTTTCATGATCATCTTGCTTACATGCGCCAGGAGCTGAGGTCGGTTTGGCCTCTTGTATGTACTAGCAAAGTTGCTGTTAAACGCCAGCTCCAAGTCTATCCAGGAGTTGATACTATACTCCGGCAAATTATTCAGCCAGATCCGAGCTGGACCTTCCAACATGTGCGGGAGATACCGGACCGCCCATCGGCGATTGCCCCCCGCTATGTGCACCGAGGATACATAATCTGTCAGCCAATCTTGCGGCTTGGTGCTCCCGTTGTATGGCTTGGTGTTCCGACCTAACTGGAACTGAGATACTGGGGTGGTGGCTCCTTCATGATCCGAGGTCCAAAACACGCCGGACCAGGAGGGCCTTCCTCCTCCAGTTGCTCACAAGTAGATTCTATCCAGCTTGTTACGAACATCGCCTGGAGCTAACATCCGACCTCCTATCCGAGGTCCCAACGCCCCATCCACTCTGTGGTATCCAGCTCGCGCCATGGCCGAGTCTCCATCATCATATCGGTCATCGCCTTGACCGACATTCTGAGGTTGCTGAACATACTCCGGCTCTCGCTGATATTGCCCCTGCGGCCGGGGTTGTTGCTGATACCTCGGGGGCGGAGGTGGTTTACCTCGGCCAGCCGACGCTGCTTGCCCGCCATTCTGATTTCCCTGACCGGAGTTACCCTTAGCTCGGCTTGCATTACCTGGGCCGGGGTTTCCCTTAGCTCGGCTAGCATTGCCCTGGCCCACCTTCTGCTTTGCTGCTAACACCGGATCATACATCTAGCTGCTTGTTCTGACCCGAGGTGACACTCCGGGCTCGATCGGCTCCTCCGACGAGTGGAGACGAGGCTTGCCCCTTGGACACCTGACTAACTGGCCTAGCTGAATAAACCATCTCTGAATCACCAGCCCCGGCATATGCTCTGCGGAGAGCCTCATTCTGCTGGTTAGCTACATACACTAATCATTGACTCGCTTCTGCTGCGCACGCCATGCATCTCCAGTCAACCCGGATAGCTCGGCCCTGCCTGCCTCGGCAGCTCTGAGGTTCTTAGCAGGGGAACTATATACGGCCTTCCAGTCGACACGCGACTCTCACTCCTAGCCGAGGTGGTAGGTCGAGCCTCCCTGTCCATCTCATCATTGAGCCCCTTGCCTCTCTGCCGCACCTCGGCTCCCCTATGTGTATCAACTGCTACCGGGGTGAAGCCATTCGCTGCATTGTACTCACGCAGATCTCTATTGAACTCATCTCTAGCTGTTATCATTGCTACAGCCTCCTTTTGCAACAGGACACGCTTTGCCTCTAGGTCGGCCACAGTCACCACTACATCCACTCCTGGATTTACTGGTCTGCCAGTGTATCCACTATCTCTACCAGGGTCGCACCTCGACCCTGCACCTCGGGGGTACCAGGCAACTCTTTCTCTAGCCTGGGCTTTGCAGATCTCACCTTAGCAACCTCGGCCGGCTTGGATTGCTGGCATCTACTTTGCCAGCGGCGTCAACCGGACCGGTCATCATCACCTCCACGCAGCTCTCGGGGCGAGTGATACGCCGACCTAAAGCCGCGAGGAGAGGAGTTTCGTCGTCCACGAGCACCTGCTCCGGGTACCGCGAACAACCTCGACAGCAACATAGGTGACGAAGCTGCCGAGCATCATGGTGAAGCCATGCTCGGGGAAGGGCTTGCCGGCGAAACACCCCGCGTTGTCGCTGATGAAGGTGAACTCACCGATCTTGGCGATAAGCCCGGAAAGAACACGCTCGCCTGAGCCCGTCCGGATGTAAACTCCCTCCAACGCCTCAATCTGCCCCACGGTGGGCGCCAACTGTCGTGGTGGGATCACGGCAGATGCCATAGGTATGGCTAAGATGGGGCCGAATGGTCGTTGGGGGAATCCGGGGAGGGTTTATGCACTCAAGAAGTGCACACGCAAGAACACGAACTAGAAACAAGAAAGCAAGAACACAAAGCACACCACGATGTACCCTGCTTCGGGGCCCTCTTGCGGAGGTAACACCCCTACTGCAGCACTATCCTACTCAGTGTATAGCTCAAAGTGACAAGTACAAGCTGCTCCTCGAGCTGTATGATGATACAATGGTGAGAACTTGAGGTAAAAGATGGAGCTACGCGGGAGGAAGAAGGCAGTCCGAGCTAGATCCGAGGTGTTTCCAGGGTATTCCGAGGTTCCTTTCTCTTTTTCTCTCTCTGTTTATCGATCTCTCCGTCCCGGGGCCTCAAGCAGGAGGGGGGTGAAGCCCTATATAGGCCAGCCGAGTTACCGATGTGCCCCTCGCTGAACACTGTAGCCATGCCTCTGCTTTAGTCATCATTGTACTCCTGTCAGGGACAAGACAAGGCCTGCCCATCCCCTGCATTACCACAGTAGAGCTAGGATGTCTCCTCTGACAAAGACAGGACATAGCCACGCAGTGCTACCTCGTAGCCTTTTCCCCGGATCTCACGCGGTCAGCGGTCAGAGGCGTGCAGCCCCGCCGAACCTGGGGCACGCCTCTGCCATGCTCCGTGACAGATGCTTCCGTGTCAGGCGTGAAGTGACAGGAGCATTGACTCCTGCCCGAGCTACGGCCTCCTGCCGTGGTTAGCTCGGGTCCTGCTTCCGTTCCTTACCTCGGGTCTTGTACTTAAGACCGACCACCTCGGGTATAACTTCCTTCACACAGCTTCTCCTGTACTCATCATATATACCATAACACCGAGGTATTAGGTCGGCTGACCATAGCTCGGACAGTGAATCTCGGCCCAGGCTGACGGGATACCTCGGATCCCTCTGGGCCAAGATAGGTCGGCCTTTGTATCCTCCATGTCAAGATTAAGCTCAGACACTCCCAGGCCCAAACAGGTCGGCCCTTTCCGTACCTCGGCATATCTTTAAACTCATCTTTATGCCAAGCCTTGACCCTACCCGGGGGTAGGCCCCCGACACAAAGAAGCAAGAGGAATATTATTTGGATCCACAACACCATGTCCATTCAAAAGCATAGTCATAATAGCATCAACTTTATCACTCAAGGAGGAAATTTCCTCAACAGAATTTATCTTCTTACCAGTTGGAGCTCTTTCAGTGTGCCATTCAGAATAATTTACCATCATATCATCAAGAAGCTTTGTAGCAGCACCCAAAGTGATGGACATAAAGGTCACTCCAGCAGCCGAGTCCAATAAGTTCCTTGAGGAAAAATTTAGTCCTGCATAAAAGGTTTGGATGATCATCCAAGTAGTCAGTCCATGAGTGGGGCAATTTTTAACCAAAGACTTCATTCTTTCCCAAGCTTGGGCAACATGCTCATTATCAAGTTGCCTAAAGTTCATAATACCACTTCTTAAAGAGATAATTTTAGCAGGAGGATAATATTTTCCAATGAAAGCATCTTTGCATTTAGTCCAGGAATCAATACTATTTCTAGGCAAAGATAGCAACCAATCTTTAGCTCTTCCTCTTAAGGAGAAAGGAAACAATTGCAGTTTAATAATATCACTCTCTACCTCCTTATACTTTTGCATATCACAAAGTTCAACAAAGTTGTTTAAGTGGGCAGCAGCATCATCAGTACTAACACCAGAAAATTGCTCTTTCATAACCAGATTTAACAGTGCAGGCTTAATCTCATAAAATTCTGCTTTAGAAGCAGGTGGAACAATGGGTGTACAGATAAAATCATTGTTGTTTGTGCTAGTAAAGTCACACAACTTAGTATTTCAGGATTACTCATTTTAGCAAGCCTAAAACAAGCAACAGGGCAACTCGAAATTAAAAACTAGATGCAGGAATTTATTTTTTTTGGGTTTTTGATTTTTAACAGCAAGCAAAACAAAAATAAAACAAGACAAAAAACAAAGTAAAGAGATTGGAACTGAGAGACTCCCCTTTCCAATAGCCTCCAAGTCCCCGGCAACGGCGCCAGAAAACAGCTTGATGGCTACGTGTTGGTGAACCCCAAGAGGAAGGTTATGATGTAGACAGCAGAAGTTTTCCCTTGAGAAATCTAACCAAGGTTATCAATCCAGTAGGACTTGATGATCTATCGGAAGGTTGTCGATGTTGACTCCCCCTGGCGCTAGGAGCTTGCACCAACGTGGAATCTGCATAGACACAAACCAGAACTTTGCCCAACACGAAACAGAGAGGTTGTCAATCTCTCCGGTCTTGCAGAAACAAAGAGTTAAACGTATGGTGTGGAAAACAGCAGGAAAAACAACAAGTAACAGGAAACAAATGATTGCAGCAGGTTGTGTAAACAGTATGAGGAAATTGGACCAGGGTCCACAGTTCACTAGTGGTGTCTCTCTCAAAACAGATAACTAGCATGTTGGGTAAACAAATTACAGCTGGGCAATTGACAAATAGAGAGGGCATAACAATGCAATACATGCAAGATGTCTACTATGAAATCTAGTTGGGCATTACAACAAAGTACATAGACCATTATTCCAACAGCATCTATGCCTAAATATCCACCTTCAAGGCAGCATCCGCATCCCATTCAGTATTAAGTTACTAACAATAGATTATTGCATGAAGTAAAGTGTGTAATGAATCAATACAAGTGCCCTTGGACACTGCACCAATGTTTTATCCCTAGTAGCAACATCACATCTACCATCTTAGACCTTTCTATCACTGATCCAGATATCTAGAGACTGAACCCACTATCGAGCATAAATACCCCCTCTTGGAGTCACAAGCATCTACTTGGCCAAAGCATCTACTAGCAACGGAGATCATTCAAGATCAAGAGCACATAGATAAACAACTTGAATAAACATGGTATCAATATTCATCGGATCCCAGCAAACACAACATCTAGCATTACAATAAGATGATCTTGATCATGTTAGGCAGCTCACAAGATCTAAACATGGAGGCACAAGGTAGAGAGACAACCATCTAGCTACTGCTATGGACCCGTAGTCCAGGGGTGGACTACTCACGCATCACTCTGGAGGCAGGCATGGTGATGTAGAGCCCTCCGGTGATGATCTCCCCTCCGCAGGGTGCTGGGAAGAGCTTCAGAACTCCTCCGATCTGAGATTGACGATGACGGCCGCGACGGAACTTTTCGTGGAATATGATCGGCCGTAATAGGGTTTTCGTGTCGCGGAGAATATATAGGCGAAGAGGCGGCGTCGGTGGCCGAGGGGGGCCACCACGCCATAGGGGGCGCGAGCCCACCCTGGGCCGCGCCCAGTGTGGCGTGGCCCCCTGGTGGGTCTGCTCCGACTCCCCTTTAGACTCCGTGATCTCCTCGTGATATTATTGACGATGTCTTTTGTTTCGTCCAATTCCGAGAATATTTCCTTAATAGATTTTCTGAAACCAAAAATAGCAGAAAACAGGGAACTGGCACTGTGGCATCTTGTTAATAGGTTAGTCCAGAAAATGCATAAAAATGATATAAAGTGTAACCAAAACATATAGCAATTGGTATATAACAGCATGGAACATCAAAAATTATAGATACGTTTGAGACGTATCAGGAATCGATGTGACCTGCCAAGATATTTCGTGTCTCGCTATCTTAGCTTTGTTGGGTACGTTGGACTGTTCGGATTGTTAGGAGATATTCGGGGATTCTTTTCCGTCTTAGCTGGCGTCTCGCCGTTCGTCCGCGGGTATGTTCCATTGCAATTAATGTGGAGAGGATGCTGGTCACGTCGACTCCAGCGAGTCGGCGTCTCGTTAGGTTTATTAAGACGGAGAAGCCCATGTCAGTCGAGCTGGCCAACGCCCGTTTTGCGGGTACTACTTGCCGTCTTGCCATTGGTGTCGTGTTTGTTATCGGCCTTCTGCATTCATTATCGTTCTTCCTGTCATCTGCTCGTGTTGATTCGTTCAAGCCACGTTGTAGTACCGGGGTGTGTGACACCCCTCCCTGGCACATCTCGCCAGAGAGGCGGTCGTCCCGTGCGCCAGCCCAAGATATCTGGCCGCACGTCACGACAGTGCAACATAATGGAAATCATTACACAATCAGGCACAAGAAGTGCTACAAATGGTTTACAAGGCCATTAAGGCATGACAAAAAATCAAGCCAAGCATGGCTCAGGACAGAGTTTAACTGGCAGCGAAAGACGGCTAAGGCAACAGCTTGGAGCGGTCCACTCCACCGGCATCTGGCTGGGCTACTGATCCTAGCACGCTCTTGCTCCATATCCTTGCTAAGGTAGAAGATGAATCCTCGCCAATATCTGGCCACAAACACAAGGCCCGTGAGTACATTTGTATGCACTCAACAAGAATCGCCACTCACTACAAACAATCCAACAATCATGCAAGAAGATATACATTAGAAATAAAATCCTACAACATGGCAAGGTGTACTCTAGATACATGACATAAAAGTAGCATGGCATTGACAACCAAACATGTCATAAGCAAGCAACGGGGTATCACCAGTACAGAGTTCAAGCCAGGTGGGGTTGGATCGTGCACCGGCAATCATAAAAAGAGATTACCTGTGACGAGTAAACGAGTGTACCAGTTGGTACCAAGTATTATAACAACACATGTCATCACAACTAGGCTCAACGTCCCTACCACATCTGTCAAGTACTCGGCTCACTGGCCTCATCTTTCATGTTGGCATGCACGGCTGATGTTGGCTCAGGCCTAACTCTAGGCTCCCAACGATCACGCCATCATCCCTAAACACGGTAACCTTCCACAGCTTAAGTAACATTCCCTACATCATCTTATTGTTCATTTAGTGAAATCGGTTGTTCATCTTTATTCAAACCGAACTTATGTTAACCTCCGGACTCCACAAGACACATAGTGTGACCGACACTAAACTGTTGTTCCATATCCCAGGAACGAGGCTAGCTGCTAGATTGACACTCTCGAGAGGTTGCAGTTACCACTCATCTAGATGCACCATATAGCCGGTACTTTAGGAAATCTTCCTTAAGATGACATGATACACTTACATGACCGTTCACGATACCAAGACACTCCTGTATTGCTACCGACATAACTCTATGTCTTATGATGAAGTGAATCGGCACGTCCCCAACCCATGAGCGACGCCTAGCTCCAGAACCTTCACAAGACTAGCCCCGACCACAAAGGTAACCGACTAGACTTGCCAAAATGGTAGCATCAAAGGAGGCTCAATAGGTTACGTAGGCCAAGGCCCGCCCATATAAGCGATAGTGGTAGTGCTTTCAATGTTCAGATTAGTGGCACCATGGACTGACCCTATCGATGTTTGGAGGGGTGTTTCATTTAATCAAGTTTCATCATTCACAAGTCCAAACAACAGATGATTAGTCCAGCATAACAATCACAATATCATAATAATCTATCATCGAACGACAAGACATTAGCAACACAATATTTCAAGAAATAGCAGTTTGTATTGACCGGGTGACTAAGGCGCCATCATAGATCAATACAAGAACTCGAGCGGCAAAAGGAAAATGGCATCAACCGGATGACTGTGGCGGAGCTACCTCCGACCAGCGCCTTCTCGTTTGACAAGAAAAGAAATGTCAACCGGATGACTATGGCGGAGCTACCTCCGACCAGCGCCTTCTCGTTTGACAAGAAAAAGAAACGTCAACCGGATGACTGTGGCGGAGCTACCTCCGACCAGCGCCTTCTCGTTTGACAAGAAGAGAAATGTCAACCGGATGACTGTGGCGGAACTACCTCCGACCAGCGCCTTCTCGTTTGACAAGAAGAGAAACGTCAACCGGATGACTGTGGCGGAGCTACCTTCGACCAGCGCCTTCTCGTTTGACTAAAACAAAGGAGTGTTGCACCAGATCTTGAGGACAAACAGATACATAGAAATGCGACAATGTTCGATGCAACATGGGATGATAATATGTAATCAAATAAGCAAACAACATTGCAAGACTGGTCATAGCAAGTGGTTAGCTTGCCTCCGAAGACGGACACCATTTGGCTCAGGAATCACGGACGCGTCACGGGTCAGGGTCTCGGTCTGCCGGTACCGCGGAATACCCTATGCATGCATACAAGGGTGCTGAGCATACAAACATTTACAAAAATGTAAAAACTATACTATGGATAGAGCTTTTAAAACTAAGTATTTACAAATTTTAATCACTCCAAATGGAGCTACGGTTCAAAATATTGCAGGGCGACGAATAGTTATCTGCTGCTCACCCGAGAAAAAAAACAGAACGGCTGTTTTTGAACTGGGCTGGGTTGAATGCTCTGCTGGGCTGCTCGCTGGAAGGAGAAGAAAAAAAATGGATCGATCGATCGATCGATCCAGGCGTTGACCCGCACGCCTTGCACATCCCACCGCACGGGAGCTCGCCGGAGCGACGGCTCGGCGTGCCGGCCGGCCAGCCAACGGCGAGGACGGAGTGGTGGCGGTGGGGGCCACGGCCAGGAGGACCTGGGGCGATGGGAGCTGGCGGCTGCGGCGACCGCAGCTCGGGCGCGCCGTCTCGCGCGATGGCTAGCCCGGGCAGCTCGGGTGAGCGCGGCCGAGCTCGCCGCTGCTATGCGTCGGGCGGCCGGGGAGCCAGGAGGCAGTGGGGAAAGGCACCGCGGCGGCGGGCCAAGGTGGTGAGGCCTGGGTGGTGGCTGCGGCGGCCGGGCGAGCAAACCGCGACCTCCACGTACGGCCATGGTGGGAGTCGAGCACGGGCGGCTTCTCCGCCGTGCTGCTATGCTAGCTCGAGGATGGCAGGGATGCGACCGCCGCAGGGAACGGCTCAGGGAGGAGGGCCAGGGCGGAAGAGGCCGAGGTCTTCGGTGCCTAGGATCTCGAGGTCCATCAATGGCAGCGCGCGGGTTCGAGCATGAACTCGAGCCTCCAGAGCTCCTCTTGATCTTCTGGAGTGTGGGGGAGGAAAAGGAGAGGGGAGGAGTGTGTGGTGCCTCTGGAGAGGGCTCGGGAGAGGTTTGTGCTGCACGTACAAAGCCGCGTTCCAACTAGATGCAACGGTTTTGCTCCAAGGAGTAAATGGAAGAGATAAGAAGGAGGCTGGATAAGGGGGAGGAGCTGGACACACAGTAACGCACATGGCTGCACTGTGCTGGAGGGTTTTGGCTAAACAGGTTTAAGCTAAGCGAGTTTAGGTCATGCCAAAGTGTGCGTCTAGAGCGCGACACAGGCGGCATCGTCGCGTTCCCGTCAACTCGGAGCACAAAGAGGGAAATGGCTTTAGCACTCGCTTCGCGGGGATTAGGACAACACAACAAAACAAGAAACACTCCGGGGCGCGAACTTCCTCTGTGCAAAAATTTTCAGAAACGAGGGAACGCCAGGTGTTCGATGAAATGACCTAGGTCTTGCACATCTTAGAAAAATCCCCAAAATTCACAGTAGGTTTGGAATGATGTATATAGGATGTCTGTGGAGTTTGAGCTCAATTGGAAACCTGGAAGTTGGTCAAATAATTGGGTGTCCACAAATGCCCTAATGGCATGGGTATGCCAAGTGTGTTTCCATAAATAATCTTGACCTGAGATCATGGGTATATTGTTTTATATGGAGAGTGTCAATTTGGCCAAGTGTCCATGCCAAATGATTTTTGTAGCTAGGGGTTGCTTTGGAAATTGTAAATAGGCATGGAAAGGGCACTACAAAGGAAGTACCTCAAATATTGCTCAAATGAGGTTGGGACAATGGAGTGAAGTGATCAGGAGGTGGATTTATGCATCTCCCCAAAATTATAGAATTTCTGGATGAGTGGAAGGTGTCTAGATAATTTCTGGATCGAAAACGACATAATAGAGAATATGGTTTAACTTTGGAATATTGCATGAGACTATGAAATATTTTTCCATGGGAGTGATGTATATGTATGAGGGAACCATATGGTAGGTTGGTAGAATTTATTTCAAGCTAAAATTGCGGTGGAGGCTTTAGTAGGATAGACAGAAAGGATTTTGGAATCACCAAATGGAACCAATGTTTGACATATAAAACAATGTCATGGAATTATGGTGGAGGTCGACAAGAGCGAGGATTGTTGGGAATTTTCTAAGAGAGCGAAGCCAAAGTCAAATCAAAGACCAACGGGTTCGAAGAAAACATTTAGAAACCCAAAAAAGTTTTTTAGGTGTGAGGAAACACCACTAAAATTAGGGACGAATTTTTGGGGTGTTACAAACCTTTCCCCCTTAAATAGAATCTCGTCCCGAGATTCGGAGACTTATAGAGATTCCCGGAGTTATACAAGATATTTTTGTATGGTTTAATATCCCCTATATTTAAAACCTTTTGCGTAAACTTTCCTACCACGACTATAGTTGGAATCACATAGAGAGATCAACACTCAACGGGATTTTTCCTAAAACCAGGTATTTTCAAGGTTCGATATTTTTATCGCACTTAATGCATTCTAGGATTGGCATGGCAGGGGCTCACACAATCATTCAAATAGGGGCTACCACCACGGGTGTATAAATATAAACTAAGGTTTTTGCTCAAAAACACACACAAAATAATTCTTATACTAGGAAATAATATCATTCAAAGTTTACATTAATTTTGCAGGCGTGCATATGCGTCTGGGTCCACATATACCACTTCTGTTTTTATGTGATCTGTCATTTGTCCAAAACTTTTAAAAGGAAGAAAGGGCATGGTGTTTTGACGCACGCCAAGCAAGTAGTTAACAAGTGAACAAACACCAAGTCTTTACACGGAGTTGAAATAACAAGTCCCATAACAGCTGCCAAGCTAACATGCGATACAAGAAAACATAGAAGAACAAACAACCTCACGAACTCTCACCTACCAACTTAGGACTCCTCACTTGGTGGGGACTTGGTCTGGGCATCCACTTTGTTGCCTTCTGGATCTTGCAGTTTTGGTCCTAAGCCAAGCTTGGTATCCACTAGGCTCCTTGCCACCATGGCTAGAGTCTCAGGGATGCCTTCTGGCACAACGCCAAAGCTGCGAAGGGGTTGGAGGTCGTGGGTTGCGGTGGGTCCGGGACGAAAGGTGTTGAGTCCAAACTTTAGAGCTTCCATTGATGGGGGTGGCCTCTGGAGTTGACTTGCTACTGGTCCTTGCGGAGCTCGGTGATTGTCAGTGGGCTGCGGGACTCGGGCAAGGGCTTGCCTATTGGAATGGCATTCCTCCAAGTGGTAGGCAAGAATGCTCTCCAAGGCGGTGGTGTAGGCTTCGAGGTGGGACAAGGTTGAGTTGAGAATCACTTCGATGCTTACCATGGGATGGCTGGGGCTTGCAAGGGTTCTTGGCAGGAAAAATCGAGACGCGAGAGGTTCTGTCATGGCTTCAAAGTACCACAGACGAGCGAGACATTTCCAAGCTGCAACTTGGAGAGCCATCTCAGGGGAATCCACGAGGTGGCTTTGAATCACATACGGCATCGCGCTTCCTAAGGCACTGGTGGCGACATACACATCGGCATGATACTCGCTCACGCAGGAGGAGAGGTTGGACCGATATACATGGTACACCGGCCGAGAAACACAACCAAGAATGTCGCAAGCAGCTTCCCACAACAGAGGTGGAATACCGGCGCGAAACTCAGCGGTGGTCTCGAAAACAAGGGTAGGTTCCATCTCCAAACTCAAGCTAAGGTACTTGGGGGGAGAGGAGAGCGCAAGATTCCTGAGTGGGATCTGCTTCAATAGATTTGGGTTGCAAAGGATAGCAAGCGAGGGTGGAATTTTATAGGTAGCCAGGACTTGGGTTTCATACTAATGGGTAGTGTTGATTCCTTCTCAAGGAAGAAACCGGCAAGTCGTGTTGGGGAAGGATTGGGACAAGTCCTACTGCACCATACTATTGACTGACACGAGCCATGTCAGTTAGGCGGAGATGGGTTAAATCCATCGGGTCATTGTCGGGCAAAAGTAAGGTGGGGCTTTCCATGCTAGGGTAGTCTACAGCCAGCCTGGTGCTCTGATACCACGTCTGTGACACCCTCCCTGGCACATCTCGCCAGAGAGGCGGTCGTCCCGTGCGTCAGCCCAAGATATCTGGCCGCACATCACGACAGTGCAACATAATGGAAATCATTACACAATCAGGCACAAGAAGTGCTACAAATGGTTTACAAGGCCATTAAGGCAAGACAAAAATATCAAGCCAAGCATGGCTCAGGACAGAGTTTAACTGACAGCGGAAGACGGCTAAGGCAACGGCTTGGAGCGGCTCCACTCCACAGGCATCTGGCTGGGCTACTGATCCCAGTACGCTCTTGCTCCATATCCTTGCTAAGGTAGAAGATGAATCCTCGCCAACATCTGGCCACAAACACAAGGCCCGTGAGTACATTCGTATGCACTCAGCAAGAATCGCCACTCACTACAAATAATCCAATAATCATACAACAAGATATACATTGGAAATAAAATCCTACAACATGGCAAGGTGTACTCTAGATACATGACATAAAAGTAGCATGGCATTGACAACCAAACATGTCATAAGCAAGCAACGGGGGTATCACCAGTACAGAGTCCAAGCCAGGTGGGGTTGGATCGTGCACCGGAAATCATACAAAGAGATTACCTGTGATGAGTAAACGAGTGTACCAGTTGGTACCAAGTATTATAACAACACATGTCATCACAACTAGGCTCAACGGCCCTAACACATCTGTCAACTACTCGGCTCACTAGACTCATCTTTCCACGTTGGCATGTACGGCTGATGTTGGCTCAGGCCTAACTCTAGGCTCCCAACGATCACGCCGTCATCCCTAAACACGGTAACCTTCCACAACTCAAGTAACATTCCCTGCATCATCTTATTGTTCATTTAGTGAAATCAGGTTGTTCATCTTTTTTCAAACCGAACTTATGTTTAACTTCTGGACTCGACAAGACACACAGTGGGACCGACACTGAACTGTTGTTCCATATCCTAGGAACGAGGCTAGCTGCTAGATTGACACTCTCGAGAGGTTGCAGTTACCACTCATCTAGATGCACCATATAGCCGGTACTTTAGGAAATCTTCCTTAAGACGACATGATACACTTACATGACCGTTCACGATACCAAGACACTCTCTGTATAGTTTGTCTTATGACAAAGTAAATCCGGCATGTCCCCAACCCATGAGTGACGCCTAGCTCCGGAACCTTCGCAAGACTAGCCCCTACCACAAAGGTAACCGACTAGACTTGCCAAAATGGTAGCATCAAAGGAGGCTCAATAGGTTACTTAGGCCAAGGCCCGCCCATATGAGAGACAGTGGTTGTGCTTTCGATGTTCAGATTAGTGGCACCATGGACTGACCCTATCGATGTTTGGAGGGGTGTTTCATTTAATCAAGTTTCATCATTCACAAGTCCAAACGACAGATGATTAGTCCAGCATAACAATCACAATATCATAATAATCTATCATCGAACGACAAGACATTAGCAACACAATATTTCAAGAAATAGCAGTTTGTATTGACTGGGTGACTAAGGCGCCATCATAGATCAATACAAGAACTCGAGCGGTAAAAGGAAAATGGCGTCAACCGGATGACTGTGGTGGAGCTACCTACGACTAGCGCCTTCTCGTTTGACAAGAAAAAGAAACGTCAACCGGATGACTTTAGCGGAGCTACCTCTGACCAGCGCCATCTCGTTTGATAAGAAGAGAAACATCAACTGGATGACTGTGGCGGAGCTTTTAAAACTAAGAATTTACAAATTTGAATCACTCCAAATGGAGCTACGGTTCAAAAGATATTGCAGGGCGATGGATAGTTATCTGCTGCTCACCGAGAAAAAAATAGAACGGGCTGTTTTTGAACTGGGTTGGGGTGAATGCTCTGCTGGGCTGCTCGCTAGAAGGAGAAGAAAAAAAACGGATCGATCGATCGATCACCGCACGCCTTGCACGTCCCAGCGCACGGGAGCTCGCCGGAGCGGGCGGCTCGGCGCGCCGGCCGGCCGGCCGAAGGCGAGGACAGAGTGGCGGTGGTGGGGGCCTCGGCCAGGAGGAGCTGGGGCGACGGGAGCTGGCGGCTACGTCGACCGCAGCTCGGGCGCGCCGTCTCGCGCGATGGCTAGCCCGGGCAGCTCGGGTGAGCGCGGCCGAGCTCGCCGCTGCTATGCGTCGGGCGGCCGGGGAGCCAGGAGGCAGTGGGGAAAGGCACCGCGGCGGCGGGCCAAGGTGGTGAGGCCTGGGTGGTGGCTGCGGCGGCCGGGCGAGCAAACCGCGACCTCCACGGTATGGCCATGGTGGGAGTAGAGCACGGGCGGCTTCTCCGCCGTGCTGCTATGCTAGCTCGAGGATGGCAGGGATGCGACCGCCGCAGGGAACGGCTCAGGGAGGAGGGCCAGGGCGGAAGAGGCCGAGGTCTTCGGTGCCTAGGATCTCGAGGTCCATCAATGGCAGCGCGCGGGTTCGAGCATGAACTCGAGCCTCCAGAGCTCCTCTTGATCTTCTGGAGTGTGGGGGAGGAAAAGGAGAGGGGAGGGAGTGTGTGGTGCCTCTGGAGAGGGCTCGGGAGAGGTTTGTGCTGCACGTACAAAGCCGCGTTCCAACTAGATGCAACGGTTTTGCTCCAAGGAGTAAATGGAAGAGATAAGAAGGAGGCTGGATAAGGGGGAGGAGCTGGACACACAGTACCGCACATGGCTGCACTGTGCTGGAGGGTTTTGGCTAAACAGGTTTAAGCTAAGCGAGTTTAGGTCATGCCAAAGTGTGCGTCTAGAGCGCGACACAGGCGGCATCGTCGCGTTCCCGTCAACTCGGAGCACAAAGAGGGAAATGGCTTCAGCACTCGCTTCACGGGGATTAGGACAACACAACAAAACAAGAAACACTCCGGGGCGCGAACTTCCTCTGTGCAATTTTTTTTAGAAACCGAGGGAACGCCAGGTGTTCGATGAAATGACCTAGGTCTTGCACATCTCAGAAAAATCCCAAAAATTCACAGTAGGTTTGAAATGATGTATATAGGATGTCTGTGGAGTTTGAGCTCAATTGGAAACCTGGAAGTTGGTCAAATAATTGGGTGTCCACAAATGCCCTAATGGCATGGGTATGCCAAGTGTGTTTCCACAAATAATCTTGACGTGAGATCATGGGTATATTGTTTTATATGGGAGAGTGTCAATTTGGCCAAGTGTCCATGCCAAATGATTTTTGTAGCTAGGGGTTGCTTTGGAAATTGTAAATAGGCATGAAAAGGGCATTACAAAGGAAGTACCTCAAATATTGCTCAAATGAGGTTGGGACAATGGAGTGAAGTGATCAGGAGGTGGATTTATGCATCTCCCCAAAATTATAGAATTTCTGGATGAGTGGAAGGTGTCTAGATAATTTCTGGATCGAAAACGACATAATAGAGAATATGGTTTAACTTTGGAATATTGCATGGGACTATGAAATATTTTTCCATGGGAGTGATGTATATGTATGAGGGAACCATATGGTAGGTTGGTAGAATTTATTTCAAGCTAAAATTGCGGTGGAGGCTTTAGTAGGATAGACAGAAAGGATTTTGGAATCACCAAATGGAACCAATGTTTGACATATAAAACAATGTCATGGAATTATGGTGGAGGTCGACAAGAGCGAGGATTGTTGGGAATTTTCTAAGAGAGCGAAACCAAAGTCAAATCAAAGACCAACGGGTTCGAAGAAAACATTTAGAAACCTGAAAAAGTTTTCAAGCGTGAGAAAACACCACTAAAATTAGGGACAAATTTTTGGGTGTTACATGGTGGAGTGGGGCGTGTAGCTCGCGTTTTGGATTCGAGGGTTATCGCAGCCTCCTTTTTACAAAATCTGGATGGAAGCGGAGTGTCCCGAGGGAAACAGATACTACTTGAACCTGGAAAAGTGCGTACAAGCTGCTATGTGTAGGGATATGAATAGTAATTACACACTGATTTCTACTTGTGGATCGCATTGAAGAGCATTGTATGTAAGCTATGCACATCGATATTAGTGATGTCGACTCCAGGGAGCCGGCGGGGTCAAACAACCTCAACTTCTCGTGGGATAGCGATTCCAAAGCCTCTATTCAACAACATGCCCGTTGGGTAGGGGTGCCCTTTGTTGACAACACGGCATACACGATGCTATAGTGAACTCAACCGTCAGCCGTATATTTCGTTTGTTATTCAGCCATCATTTTTTACTTCATATCCGGAAGATCCATGGGGTTGGGATGGTTTTGGCTTCTGTCTCGCGTGTTCCCTACGCACTGGCAGCCTGCCGGATCCAGTGGCCCAACCGACATACTCGAACATAGGTAAAGGGCGGAGAGGCTCATGTCCGACACTCCCAAGTGGACCATTCGGAACCATCTCCGTCTTAATGTACGGATAAGTTAGACAAATAATAGACAAAAAACTCCATGTCCACCCCTATCCGATCCGGGTTCCTGTTTCAACTTCCTTGCTCCACCACACAAAACCGTATTAATAGGGCTGAATTTGGGCCTACGCGTATCGGCTTCACGCCTATCAGGTTCAGCGGTTGTAACAGCCCAAAGTTTGAGAACCTAAAAATGTGAATAAAATTTTCGCTTTTTCCATTCAGTCATGCATCATGGCATCTATGCATTAAGATGTTCCACTTGAAACAATTAAGTCTGACAAACAAAAATTGGCAAGTTAATATATTGGTCAAGGAAGTTCCAAGAGTTCAAAAAAATAATATTTCACACTTGCTTTAAAATTACTAAAAGAATATCAAATAGTAATTAACAAAAATTACCATGACCAAACTCTATGAACAATTGTGACCCAAAACATTTTATTTTGAGACACCAATTTTTGTGGAGCTTCTACATGATAAGGGGAGGCTACATGAATAAGTCCAGATTTTTCTAAAATGTTTTAGTGCCTAAAAAAAATCCCTAAAGTGCTACTGGAAATAAAAGATACATGAAATGAGGAAAGTACAGGGGGTTTTCTGCAAATTGGCCGTCCTCTTCCTCTATTCACCTACGCGAGCACGGCATGGCGCTAGTGGCAAGCTCGCCACTGTGCCACGTCCCTCCTACCGCTCGAAGAGGATAAGGAGGCCACCGAGGCGCTCCTCCGCTCCCCCTCCCTCACTCGTCCGCTCACCTGCTCCCTCTCCCTCTCCTCTTCGCTTCCATGGCCGAACCCGAGTGAGCTCGTCGTCGTGCATCGCCGCCGTTCTAGGCCGCCCAGAGTAGATTGAAGTGCACCATCATCCTCGCCTCGTGTTCCTCTTCCTCCTGGTACAAGGAATCAGAGCTGGGTGTAGCGAATAAAGCGGGGCATCGTCGTCTTCTTCCTCTCCGGCCACCGAACGTCGAGCAAGCTCACCACCGTCTCCGACCTCCTCCATCTCCTCCGTGCTATCCCATGCATCGAGGGTGAGCTAGCCTTTCTCCTGGACATGCTCGTCCTCCTTCTCCATCTCTACTTCGCCGCGTAGCCGTAGGTTCACCGTGGTCCGTAGCCGCCTCCGCACGACCTCGTCGCCGGAGCATTTCCCGGCGACCATTTGGTCCATAGCGACGCCGCTCGCCTCCCCGTAGCTCGACGAACCTTATGCGCTTGCTCCCGAGCACCCACGCGAGCCAGAGCATCGGAATCCTTGCGCGTCGCCGTCGCGGCCATCGCGCCCAGAGCGCGCCGGTCGTGGCATGGCCGCGGTCAAACGCGTCGTGGGCCGTGGCACTGACTGGGCTGCCACCATGGCCTTGGGCCCACATGTCAGTGACACGGCTAGCCCAGGCTGTGTGCAAAATGTTTCGGGGCATTCTCTTAAAATATTAAAGAAAGGCAGAAATTCAAATAAAACTTGAAAAATCCATATCTCCTAAACTATTTGTCCAAAAATTTCAAATAATATATCAAAATGAGCAGGAGAAATAACCTTACCTGTTAACACCATTTTCATGTCCCACCAAATAATTTAAATAGCTGTTTCTGGAACTTTAGTAAAATGGCAGAAATGAAAAGCTTTTTATAAAATGCATAACTTCAAAAATATAGATCCAAAAATTACAATTAGGGTACCCAAATGTTCAGAAAAATGTGTACTATATATCAAAATGCTCAGAAAGATATGAACTGTCCAGTAACATCATTTACATGCATATTTGAACAAAATTGCAGTACTGCACTTCTTAGAAGTTAGGGAAATCATTAAGGTGGGGTTATAATTTTCTCTTGCTGAAATAATTATTTTTGCACCCCATTTAAATTGCTAGATAGTTTTATAGTAATTCCAGTGCATTAATATGTCATGTCATCATGTGTTTGTGCATTGCACTTGTTTTGCATGTGTGGTTATTGATTGTGTATTTCCAGTGTTTTTATGCATCGATAGATCAAGCAGTCGGGGTTCCACCGCAATACCCTGACGACCCGTATTACCAGCCTGCTGAACAAGGCAAACGTAATCCCCCCTATGAGCATGTCTCCTCCTATGTTTCCGCAAATATTTTCTCCACTATAATATTGCATTCGGTTCTAAATGTCTTTTGCTTGGATTAGAGTATCCTACTAGCTGCATTAGGTACCTGTTGCCATCACCTGTATCCTTCCTAATATCCATAGGGTTGAAGTGTTGGCCTGAGTTAATTATACCTGCTATGTATATGCTTAGCCATTTTTAGTTAAATGCTTAGTCATCCGGTGGATGTTTCATTATTGGAACAGTTGATGGAATGACGGAATGTGGTGGAAAATTGTGGTGACATTAATAAACTGCTTAAAGTAGGGATGAGAGGCCACAGGAATGTGGTGTGTTGTCTCGTTCTAGCCGACTAGTTGCGAGTTCTCCCCTTCGAGCCAAGACCGAGCGTGCACCCATGCGTGGGCCTATGCAATAGCAGGAACCCCCATCGACGAGGTAGTTTGTGAGGGGCTAGCCAAGAGTCCTCTAGTTTGAGCTTTCCATTTGCGCGTGCGTGATGATGGTGTTAAGGGCTGTGATGAGGATAGTGGTGTTTAGGACTGTGGCCGCGGGACAGGGTGTTGGAGGCACTGAACCTGTCCTTCTGCACACTGATGATCCTTGGGTTAGTCTCATGCAAGCGAGAAGTCATAACCGCTCCCACTCAGCCGGCTTTCCATGGAAGAGAGCTAATAGCTAGGCAATGGGCCGGACGGTACGCGTGGTAAACATTGTACACCCCTTCAGGGTAAATCTTTTCGAAAAGCCATGTCCGCGGTTATGGACGACTTGGTGCCGAATTCAGAGACCATAGGTACACTTGAACAGAATGATTAAAACTTGACTCAAGAATGCAAGGTTAGCTTCCTCGAGGGTGATTCGGGGAGGTGCCTTTGTAGACAGATGCAGTGGTTGATGGTGGTTGTTGATGAAGATGATCAAAAGAAAAGAGTTTACTTCTTACCCCCTTTTGAAAATATTCTGATTAGTCGATGCCATGGAGTTATGTCTTTTCTAAAGAAAACTAGCTTTATGCAAAACAGCCATAAAACCTTTGTAAGCCAATCATCGAGCTAGTAGCTCTTGTAATCTTGCAGAGTTCGTCGAACTCGACGTTGCTTTGTTGATTCTTTCAGTGGAGGACTTCACCGATCTTGAAGGTGGGTTCTTTGTGGACGTCGACGAGTAGTCTGGGGTTCCCAGGTGGCAGCTTGGGACATCCCGGAACAGCTGGCGAAGGGAATGTTTAGCTATAGGCCTCTTAGGCCATAATTTGGATCTTGTTGTTTAGAACAACTTAATTCGCTTCCGCATGATGTACTGTTGGGTCTGTGACTTCTGGTTGTAATATTTGCTATCTTTCTCTACTATAAGAGTTGAACTATAATGCTTTGAGTCGTAGAGTCTGTGATGTGCCAGTTGTTCCACAAGTCTTGATCTCTCTATTGTGCATTGATAGTTGTGCCTGCGTTATGGCATCAATCGGGGTGTTGCATTGCCGATGATCCATTCCGAGCAACGCCTGCCAAAGGTTTTGGCCTGGGGATGGTAACCCAGAAACCTCCGGTTGTATCGCATGACCGGTGACACGCAACATCTTTGTATAGTTCCGCGATCGGGGCGCCACAGCGGTTGAGGCGGCCAGATAGTTCATACCGACTCCAGGGAGCCGGCGCGATTCATGAAGAAATAAAATATTGATAGAACTATATATCAGTTCGACACAGACTTATGAATTTTGTGACATATAGTACATATAGTTTCGATGAACAGAAATAAGAGCGTATGGGTAACCTAGCTATAGGTAGGTAGGACAAGCTGCAATTAACACGCTCACGCAGGAGCAACGGAACATACTTAAGCTAATGGCCATGGAAGACGGCTTGGTTTGAACTTCCTTGCGCCATCAGTGGAGCCTTCGGTTTCTGACGTGTTGATTTACTGCAGGGAGTTACGTTGGAGTTCACGCAGGACGACACGTTGGCGGCGCTCCTCCCTCTCCCATCGACATGTTCGTACTTGGTGCTCAGCGTCTTGGCGTAGGCCACGTTGTAGATTGTCCGTGTTCACGGCGTCGAATAAGCTGATAGCTTAGCGTCGCTGCTTGTCAGTGCGCCGTTCGGACCGTACCGACTTCGCCATGACGTGCTTCAGCAGTTCGTCATCATTGGTGATGCTAGCGAGTTCCTCGGCATCGTCCGTGGAGTAGGATGCCATAGAAACGTCATCCGAGGAGGAGGAGGAGGAGTATTCTTCATCCGAATACAAGGCTGGTTTTTCCTCATCCGTGTTTGCGGTACTGTGGCCGGTAGCACCGAATTGGTGGGCTGGAGGTGCTCCGCCGACTCCCGTACCACTGAAGTCGGCCGGTGATGGCGACGGCAAGGCCAGTCGGTGCTGACTTTTTGGTGGAATGTTCGTCGTTGTCTCTTGAGGAGGCGAGGGATCCATCGTGTCGTTTGTTTGATGGGACGTGAGGAGGGAGAGTGAGAGGTTCGGTGTAGATATAATGGGTGCGGTAGGCTGGTAGATTGGAGTTATTGAGGCGCCTCCCGCTCTTCTCCATGCATACGGTGAGTGGGTGGTCAAAACCGTGCATCTGTTCGTGCCGGCTTAATTGTACCTGGGAACTTTCGAGTCATTTCTCTCGGTGGTGGACCTAGCACTATCGCAAAAATTATTTCCCTACACCATTTTCTGTGTCACGCTTTTAGCGAGTTCCTTCCTTGTCTTCTATACCGAGGGTTGGCTTTCTTTGTTGTGTGCTAATCATGAATGGACGGTGTAGATTCTTTCTAGGGAGACGAGGAGACGGATGCCTAATGTATGTATAAAAGTGGACTAGCGCTTTGATCTCCCCGCCTTACTGTTCACCACCTCCTTCCTTTGTTTCCTTACGCGAGGAGCTGCTACGAGGGCTTTCTTTTTTTCTGCGCCTACCGATTTCCTCCTCCCTCTTTGCTCATCATGGTTTCGGTGAGGAGATACCGGCAGAGTAGTGGCGCATCCAATTCGGAAGTTTCTCGCCCTGACGTGGTTTTGGGCCTGCCGACGGCCAAAGGCCCTCCGCTAGGTGCTATGCCGCTTGTATCGTTGAGGGAAGGTCTACCGTGCATCGATGGCTGGTCCTCCTCGGCCGGGCCAGCGCGGAAACATGGCCGACTTGAGGGCGTGGTCTCAGGGTAAATCTAATTCCTTGACGTGTTTTTTCATTTCTTTTCCGTGCTCCTGTTTCGATCTCTTTTTTCCCTCTTTTTCAGTCGGTCGAGCAAGGAATGCCCCAAATCTGTACTCCCCGACGAGATGGATGCAGCAAATCGACGGCCGGCCTAGGAGGTACTGGATGCATTTTTTCTGTATTATGTAATCCTCCCTTTCGATTTTCACCATTAATTGATGGAGAATTGTATATCTTTGTACCAGGGGTTGGCGAATATGGTGACCGAGCTTCGCGCAGAACACGATCAGCTGCGTTCGGAGACCATTCGGTGGTCGAAGCTCCAGCAAAAAACCGTTCAATCGATGGAGCGTCACCGAATTTATATATAGGAGTTGATATCTGAGAAGAAGGAACTATGGCGCGAGTGTAGCCGTCTCCAGGTTGAGAAGGTTGAAGCCGAGGCGAAGAGCATCCAGTACCTAAAAAAAGCAATCGTTGCCTACGCGACGCTGAGGGAGTCGAACAAAAACTTACGGAAGACCTTGGACATCATCGAATTGCCGAGGCTGAATGGCAAAGAGGTTGTTTTGTTTTAGATAGATGACATTTCTGTGCTGCTTTAAATGAACAATGGAACAGAGCAAGAGCATGTAGGTCTTTATGAGACTGTTTTGTGATATATTGGTTTTCTTTCTCATGTATCTGTTTCCTCTGATCGCCTGTGAACTAAATATGGCTGCTAAGCAAATTTCCGACCCTTGGTGTTAGAATCAGCGTGTATTACACATGGATATTATTATCTTAAATCTTTAATTACTAACATTGTGTGTATAGTGTTGTCAACAAATGGTCATCCGTTAATTATTAGCATATCGTATGACATGCTATCAAAATAGGCCTTGGGGGATCGTGCGCCAAGGCGCACCCCTAAATCTAGTTTTTCCTAGTAGCACCATTGTTTCAGAAATAACATATTTGTGCTCATGTCTAGCACCCATGCTTCATAGTTTCATACTTGTGCTCTTAGCACCTATGCCTCATTTGAGAGAGTTTTCATGTTTCATCTAGTATAACTATGTGGGGAATTTTCATTAAATACAACTTGGTTGTATATTCCAAAGATAAGCCTCCTCAAAAGTGCTCTAGGTCTTCATGAGCAACCGAGTTAGATGCACTCCCACTAGTTCCATTGGAGAGCTTTCATACACATATAGCTCTATGTGCATCATTTGCATGGCAATCACTACTCCTTGCATAGCTTCGATTATAAGACTTCCTCTTGTCTAATGATCATTTATAGATGTGTGAGGCTTTCTTCCATTGGCCTTCCAAAACCCCATTAATGTTCTTTTTGCCGAAACATCCTGGTGCCAATACCATTTTCTTGCGCTCACCGATTGAGTAAACTTCGAAACCGTTGATACATGTCGTTCATGATTGTTTTCACTTGACTGGATCCTTTCTATTACTGTGAAAGATACTAGATGCTTGAGAGAAGGATATAATTGCTATGTTGGAGACTTAAATCATCTATAATGACACTAGTACAGAACGACACATCGGAAACGGGCCAAAAACGCCATCGGCAAGGGAAAAAGGGCCCGTATCCCCGCCTTCGTGGCTGATGTGAAGGCCCTCATCGGTAACGGAGACAAAACACCGTTTCCGATGAGGTCTCCATTTGGCAACGGTTGTGCGCAGACCTCCGTTTCCTTAGTTTTCCTTCATCAGATACGGAGTTTGCCATCCACCCGTTTGCACTGAGCATTTCTCATATTTCGGTTACAGGATGCCACGTTTACAAATGCCACTAGATACTTAAAATCTCACAGCACAAGCTCAATTACTAAAACGGTAACATATTTCATTCATATCACAATGTAACTTTACATTTCCATCACAATTTCACCTTTACAATTGCATCACAAGATGTGACAAACATAAGAGATAAAACGATAACAGATTTCATCTATACTAAGCCTATCATGTCAAAGGACGGAAAGAATATATGATTTCTTCCCTACATCCTTTTCCACAATCCTCACAGGTGTCACTCTTGCAATCTCTTCTTATCTCAACTTCTTGAGAGAAGGATGTTGAAGCTTTGGACCCTATACATTAGTAAATAGAGTTACAATTGTTAAATACATATGCTAGAACAAACTGAAACGATATCTTACCTATTCGTCGTCGCTCGTCTCCGGCGTGGGTCCTTCAACGGACTCGCCGCTGATGGGGAGACTGTCCCGCGGCGACTCAGTGTGCTCCTGTGTGTCGTTGCTGCGAGGCATCTTCGCTAATCAGTAGGAGGGAGCGAGCGAGTGAGAGAGAGAGCAGATTCTGTGGCGTCTTGAGCTAGTAAGGATTGGGGTTTTTAAGGAGTAGTGGGCGGTGCCACTACGCCATGGCATTTACTCGCCTCGCTTCGAATTCGAAGAAGCTTGAACGCAACCACATTGGAAACGGACATATCAAATGACCGTTGCCATAGAACCACATATCAGAAACAGAG
Source organism: Poa pratensis (assembly GCA_947311845.1). Taxonomy (NCBI): domain Eukaryota; kingdom Viridiplantae; phylum Streptophyta; class Magnoliopsida; order Poales; family Poaceae; genus Poa; species Poa pratensis. The sequence continues at coordinate 38,633,613 of CAMZMU010000069.1, forward strand.
GCACATTGGGAACCGTTGCCAATAATATGGGTAACGGAGAAAATACTTTCTCCGTTACCTATGTTGACGGGCCAGCCGCGGCCCAGGTCAGGTTTGTACGCACCGGCCGCGCAGAAAGCGCGATTCTCCGTCGCCTAACGCCTGCCGTTTCCATAAAGGGGTATCCGATGTGTCATTCTGCACTAGTGTGAACTTTTTACGGTCGCAACTCTCCAAAGCATGATCCATGAAAAGTTCTTGGTTGATTGATTGTCATGATTAACCATTGTTTGTTTAATATTCTTTAGACACTTGTTTTGAATGATCTGTTTATCTAAACTCACATGCTGTACATTACTATTTGATCAAGATTGTGTTAGTAGCATGTCTCCTCAAAAATTACTTTGTTATCATTTACCTACTTGAGGACGAGCAGGAATTAACCTTGGGGATGCTGAGACGTCTCAAACGTATCTATAATTTTTTATGTTTCATGTTTTTTTATATCAAATGCTACATGTTTCTATTAAAGTAGCATCTAATTTACATGTTGAAGAGGAAGTATCATGCATGTGTTTAATTGTGTTAATATTATTGAGAGTGACCACTAGTGAAAGTATGATCCCTAATCCTTGTTTCCAATCACCAGAACACCGTTTTTAGTCACTTTTGTTACATGTTTGCTTGCTGCCACTTTTATTACAGATTACAAATACCACTTGTTACCATCCATATATATCACTTGCATTTTACTATCTCTTCGCCGAACTAGTGTACCTATACATCTAACAAGAGTATTGGGTGTGTTGGGAACACAAGAAACTTCTTGTATCTTAATTCCAGGTTTGCTTGAGAGGGATACATTTGACCTCTACCTCCCTGAGTTCAATAAATCTTGGGTTACTCACTTAAGGGAAAATTGCTCCTGTCCTACAAACCTCTGCACTTGGATGTCTAACACTGTCTATAAGAATAGAAGCGTGTAGTAGACATCAGGCAGCTCACAAGATCTAAAACCATGGAGTACAAGGAGAAGAGACAACCATCTAGCTACTGCCATGGACCCATAGTCGCGTGGTGGACTACTCACGCATCACTCCAGAGCCATGCATGGTGATGTAGATGCCTCCGGTGACGATCTCCTCCTCCGGCAGGGTGCCGGGAAGAGCTTCTGAACCCTACCGAACTAGGGTTTGCGATGGCGGTGGCCTCGGATGTATTTCTGAAAAAGTGATCGGGTACCGAGGATTTTCGGGAGGAGATAAATTTATAGGCGAAAGGGCGGCGCATGAAGCTTCTGGAGGCGCCCAGGTGGGGCCCAGGCGCGGCCAAGGTGTGGGCTGTGCCTGGGGGTCGTCTGGCCGCTGTGGGGCCCCCTGCAGGTGTCCTGCTAGCGCAGTCTTTGTTTATTCATAAAAATAATTCACGTAAATTTTCAACCAATTCCGAGAAAATTCCCCGACTAACTTTTCTGAAACAAAAAGACAGCAGAAAACATGAACTGGCATTGGACATCTTGTTAATAGGTTAGTTCCATAAAATATGCCAAAATGATATAAAACATTATAAAAACATATGGCAATGATATATAACAAGCATGGAACAACCAAAAATTATAGATACGTTTGAGACGTATCAATCACCATCACAATGTCTCTTGAACAACAAAGATCACATTGATTTTATTGTGTTAAGCGTATATGCCAAAAAAAAAACATGTCAATTCCACAAGTATTTTGATGCCACCTTTTCAAGTATGATATTGGCCACTTTAGTGTTCCCTTGATACAACCCATGCAAAACTCACGGGCTGTTCTTTCATTACCAATGCATGCAACCGACTGAACCAAACATATTTGAAAACCCTTTTTTTGTTTTGCTCCAATACCAAGTAACTTTTTGGTGACGTTGGTAGCAGTGTAGGTGGAACCATGACGATGGCTATAACCATATATGTGTGGCTATTGATTGTCATGCACTGCGTGCATTTCATACATGCTTGAGAAATTTTAACTGAAATAAATATGAACATCATCACAATATGAAACAAATAAGAATGGAAGAATGCATGTGGATAAATGTCGCTAGTTAATTATCATTTTGGTGATTGAGCGTGAATATCTGGAAATATGTCACTTGAGAAACCGTATGGAAAATTATTCATATGGGCGTCGAGCCTGTGCGCTCGAGAACATGTTCTGGAATTCTTATTTTCCATAAAATAATATTTTGAGCAAAGCTATTTTCGATATAATTTATTTGTCAGTATAATTCGCCTAACTCACAAAATACTCGCGAGGGTAAATGGACCAGTTGAGGAACCATAATAATCGAATTTGAAAGAGTTTCTATGAATAATTTGTTTTTGATGGACATTCCCTAGTAAAATCAATTTGCCTTCAATACACATTTTAGTAGCGTGTTAAATATTTATACCACGGGTTGATCTATTTTAGAAAAACTGTGAGGGTATCCCGGTTCCATTAATATGAAACCCCAGCACGCGGTTTAGAATTTTTTTTCATTACAGCTACGGCCGAAGGCCAAAACAGAAAGTTAATAAAGGACTCGGTATCATAATTCACAGGTTGATCGGTCTAGCTAGTATTTTAATTATCCTGTAATGTGCAGTATATGGAATCAATGAAAATACGACCATTTACTTCTTACGGGATGGAGTAACAGTCCACTATGTTAGTTTTTTGGAATTTTTGTGTACATTTTATTTTGAATCGAACCATATAGATTATAAAGGGGAGGAAATTGGGAAGTGTAATGAACCTTTCGCTTTGGCTTAGACCAAAAAATCTTTCATTTTCCGAGAAATGGAAATCCTTCCTTCGGTTTCGCCGTGACCGAAAGCTCCCTGGCCCATAAGCAACTTGTCGACAGGCACCTTTCGGCCCAGCCTAAACCGAAACATGGATTTCGTTCTCGCCGAAGCCGATGGCGCAATATTTTTTAAAATGATTTTTTCGCACAATATTAATGAAATTTCTATAAAAAAACTAGGAAACATGCCCGTGCGTTGCAACGGGACCAACACATTTTAGTGATTGACATCCAATGTAAGATATACTCATATGATTCTCATGCACATCAGACATCATTATCAACTCTCTCTCCATATATATACGATGATTTAACCATAAAAATAAAAGTACAAACATCTTGTTGGAAAGAACTTTTGTACTTGTAACGAAAATACATCAAGCGTGTCAAACATATGGTTTTAGAATCACTCTTCAAAAGATCAAACCTTACTCTAATGATTTAACACCAATTACCTAGTCCCAACTCCAAATAATAGTATCAAATATTCATAAAATCCTATAGATTACAAATGTTTTCTAGTGGCTGTACATATGTTGGTGTAATCTTGAATTAACTATATTTCGTTACCATTTTCTTTCTATAGTTGTTTTGGTTAGATATCGAATGTTAGCGGAGGTGGTTTAGCGAAGCAGGAACTTTCTTCCATGAAGAGGCACCCTGACAATACACTTGTGAATGAGTAATCATCAAGAATGAGAGGACAAAAAAGGTAATTAGATTTATCTAGCATCTAAGAAGGTAACGAAATTTGAACATGAGTTGAGACGTGCATGCACGTGCACACTTACCAGAGAGGACATATGTACAATGGGTTGATGTTAGGCTTCCTTATAATTGTAACGTTGGATTTTTTACTTAGTTAGAGGCGAGAGAATAAAAAAGAGAAGGTTGTCTTTCCTTAACTAAGAGATGATCTCTTAAAAATTAACAAACAATTATTTTCTCCATTGTACCACATGTCTTCTCTTATTAAAAAAATTCACTAAAATTTAATTAATTCTCTTAACTGTTAGATATGACTCAAACTTATTGAAATGATGTGGATGGCTAAGAGAAGACTCGTCTTCCCTACCATGGTACATGCCGGAGGTCGATCGCCCACGCCGAGCCGGAGCCTCTGGAATTGTGCGGCCTCACATTTTAAACCAGGCCAACAGAAGTCAGGTTCAGAGATTGACCAAGTTAAGGTACTACGATGTAACAAATGCAATCTCCTGTATATATTTATACCAAGTCTGTGGAGATACTTGTTAGTTGTACTGTCATATTTCTCTAAGAAATCAATTCACCATATGCTTTAGATTGCTGACTTAACAACTTCAGCCATTTATCCTTAAAAATTTAGTGAAGTCTCTGTAAAGATATATCATATTCCTGTATGGAGTAAGTTCACCTTTCATACTTAATCTATTTACCAAAAAATCTATTTACCTGATGAAGTGAATGAACATTAACATATAAGATACGAGGGCTGATTCGGTGCATTTAGTTAATTTGTCAAAAAAAAAGAATAAATAGGTTGGCCCGCCGAAGCCCATATCCAACGCCCTATAAACCCACATATTCCTATACCCTATACCGCAGCTGTACCCACGCACAAACCCTATTCATCGCCTTCTGCGAGCTGGGACTCGCCTGCGTAGGTTTTTTTAGTGGGCCGGCCCATTTGTCTCGCAAAATAGAGAAAATATTAGGGAAAAGGAGGAGCCGTGGGATTCCATCATCAGACCTCCATATACGCAACCAGTGCGAACAGCCATTAGACCATGCTCATGCTTGTGCTAAAACTTCTTTATCCCTCCTCCTATTCTTTCCGCTTTTCTGTTTTACTTTTTTTCCGTCTTTTTTTTTGTTTTCCGTTTTTCTGTTTAATTTTCTTTTCCCCTTTTTTCTGTTTTACTTTCTTTTTCCTTTTTTTTGTTTTCCGTTTTTTCTGTTTTCGTTTCTTTTTCCTTTTTCTTTTCTTTTCTGTTTTCGTTTATTTTTTCTTTTTCTTTTCTTTTCTGTTTTTGTTTCTTTTTTCTTTTTCTTTTCTAATTTCATTTTTTCTGTTTTAAAATGGTTCTTTTTTAAAAAATGGTTCCAATTGAAAAATGGTTCCTTTTAGAATATGGTTCCGATCGAAAAAATGGTTTCTTTTAGCATATGGTTCCATTTTTGAAAATGTTTCTTTTTTGAAAATGGTTGCAAACCAAAAAAAATGGTTCCTTTTTGAAAATGGTTCCGAACCAAAAAATGGTTCCGGTTTTAAAAAAATGGTTCTGATTTTTTCAAAATGGTTCTATTTTAAAAATGGTTCCAATTTTCGAAAATGGTTCCTTTTTCGAAAATGGTTCCGAACCGAAAAAATGTCCTTTTAGAATATGGTTCCGAACCCAAAAAAATGGTTCCAATTTTTGAAAATGGTTCCACTTTTTTGAAAATGGTTCAATTTGAAACGGTTCTGATTTTTCAAAATGGTTTTGATTTTAAAAAATGGTTCCTATTTAAAAAATGATTCTGATTTTCAAAAATGGTTCCTTTTTTAAAATGGTTCCTAACCGAAAAATAGTTCTTTTTAGAATATGGTTCCGATTTTTTTAAAATGGTTATTTTTTCGAAAATGGTTCCGATTTTTGAAAATGTTTCTTTTTCAAAACATAACAGAGAAAGGGAAAAAGTGAAACAGAAAAAACGAAAAACAAAAAAATAAAACGGAAAAAGAAATCAGAAAAAGAAAAAAGAAAAATAAAACAGAAACAATAGAACCATTAATAAATAAAGTTCAACAAGAACTCGTTCGTAGATCAGCGGCTTTGCTTTGTTTGCGCGTAAGCGAGGGCGCTAGTTCGAGCCCCCACCGCTGCCATCCTTTTTCTTCTCTTTTCTCAGTAGCGAGGCTGGGACGATAAATGGGCCGTCGCGCTTGCTGGGCTGACGCGGCGAGGATGCGTACGCAGGCCAGTCGTACAATACGACTCGCAGAAGGCGACCTATAGGGCCACCCTACCCACGCACGTCCCGCTCATGCTGCCCGTGATCGCCATCTCCACTATTCATCTCCGCTCGTCGCCGCCCCACTTTCTTCCAAACCCGCCGCCGACGCCCAAGTCCCTCCGCCGCCGCCGGAGGTGGACGCCCAACCCCTCCGCCGCCGCCGTAAGTCCTCCCCTCCGTCATAGCCTCCGGCCGAGTTCGTCCTGCATGAAACCCTAGCTGTAAGCATAGACTCCGTTGTAGGAGCCGCGATTTCGGCCGCCCACACGTCATCGCCGGCTCCACAGTCGACCACCATCCGTCGCCGGCTCGCCCTCTCCCTCGTTCCACGTCAAGTACTCAATGACTAGCTGTGGTTCTGTCCATAGCCGTCACGGTCCGTCGGGTGCAAACTTGCTAGCCGGACTGTCCGGTTGGGGTAGGCCGGACTTGTCCGATCCCTACAGACGAGTTCCCATCTGCCCGCCGCCATAGGGTTTCGATGTAATTCACCTGTTGGAACAAATACAAACTGTTTTCATGCAATGGTTCTTTATTTGAATGATGGCTTGGTTTGCAGCTGAACTGAATATATATATTGTTGATGTTCTACAGTGTTTGGTGAGATGTGCCAAAAATCGATTGACAATGAAAACGGATATGCGGGCGATGATTCTAGTTCGGATGACGGATCTATGTCATCGTATCAAAATCTACCTCGCGAGGATGGCCCTTTTGGTGGTAACGGAGCCGACGATGATAATGTGTGTCACATGTATAGTGACTATTTTTCAAGGCTACACAAGACATGGCAGCTTACATTTCCTTGTTTTAAAATTGTGTAGGTGGACCTTGGTGGTCATAACGAGCCGAACGATACTGAGGAATCGTACTCAGAAAACATGTGTGAAGTATGTTGACAATTTTTTTTATGGCAAGCAATGAATGGAATGGCATATTATATGTCTTTATTTTTAATTGTGTAGTTTATAGCCAGTGCTCATAATGTGGAAGACTATCACGGGCTATCAGACATGGACATTGGGCATGATGAAGATACGCTAGAAGCAACGGATCATGATAAATCGTACTCGGAAAACAAGACTCAAGTATGTTTATTATTTCTATATGGCAAGCAATGAATGCAAGCAAATGAAATCACTTTTGAAATGTTTTTGTTTTTCCTTGTGTAGGAGATAGCCGGTGATCACAATGCGCATGGGTGTCACAGGAAATCATACATGGACATTGGGCATGATAAGGAAGAAGCAGTGGAGAGGTACGAGAAAACAATGGGCATGAAGTTTCCTTCTGAAGGGGCAGCATACGTGTTCTACAATAGCTATGCGAAAGATCATGGCTTCAGCATAAGGGGGAGGGTGAAAAAAGGGAAAGGTCCTTCAGGAGTAGTACAATTGAGGCGGTTTGTGTGCTCCAGGGAAGGTAAACGACAAGCCAAATTCTTGACCATGTATGGCCGCACCCGTAGGCCACGAGCTGAGTCTCGCTGCAACTGCAAGGCGCAATTTATTGTAAAGTTTGATAGATCCAGTGGGGATTGGGTTGTTTCGAGGTTTGTCGACCAGCACAACCATACCTTAGCTACACCGGACGAAATCCCATTTCTTCGGTCTCATAGAAAGATACCGGAGTACCTGAGAGCTGAGATCTTAGCACTGGAAGCAGATGGGGTCAGAAAGAGCACCATCATGAGAGAAAATTGCAAAAAACCACCACAATTGGTGGTCAAGCTTCAAAAAAACCACCAGCTTTCATTTAATTCGCAAATCACCACCACTATTCGTTGACACGTTGCAAAAAACCACCACTTCTTCGCTAACCGTCCGCGACGCTCAGTTAAGTATGAAACTGGCAGATGGGGCCCACATGTCATCATCTCCAACTTTCGCAAATCACTACCACTATTCGTTGACACGTTGCAAAAAACCACCAATTTTTCGCTAACCGTCTGCCAGTTTCATACTTAACAGACGGTTAGCGAAGAAGTGGTGGTTTTTTGCAACGTGTCAACGAATAGCGGTGGTGATTTGCGAATTAAATGAAATCTAGTGGTTTTTTTAAGCTTGACCACCAATTGTGGTGGTTTTTTGCAATTTTCTCCCATCATGAGGACATTAATCAGCAGATCAGGCAGTTACAGCAAAGTAGGCTTCGTCGGGAAGGATCTATACAACATGTGTAGCAGGGAGAAGAGGAAGCTGAGAGAAGATGGTCACAGAAGCTTCGTCAATGAAGATGCACACAAGTGTGAAGTAAATACAGTTGCAGTTGGTGATCCTATCAAAGTTTCTACCAAAGGAGCACGTAAGCAAAACACACAAGATCAAAAAATCCCTCAACCAAAAATGGTATACCACTAGCATTAGACGAGAGAAAAGGCCGCAAGTGTGCGGTGCATGCAAAGCTTCAGGACATAACAGATGCAGCACTAAATGCCCAGAACATCCAAGGTGAGTGTTTTTGGCTGTTTATCTTATGTTGGTTAATTGATTAAATTTGGGTACTTTCTCATTATCTGTTCATTTCTTCTTATGCAGTAATATGGTACTTGTAGAAAACTAGGAGATCACCTTCAGTCATCGTTTGCGAGAACCAAATTTTCCATGGAAGATTGACGGTGCAATTATAAATTTAGAAAATTTTCATGGACGATTGTCAATTTTGATATATGCAGAAACCATTTGTGATTCGGAGTTATGATTTGTGTGTGCGATGTGACCGAACCATGCATTTCTATTCGGAACTTTATTTTTATATTACATAAGACATAAACAATAATTAATTACCAATAAATATCAGTTCTGAAAACGCATGCAAAACAATCTTGAAAAAATGAATCTATGGAAGAAAAAGAAGGCTTAGGACAGCACCAAAAGTTAGATGGAATATGGTCGGCTTTTTGTCCCGCCGTGTTCTAAGTCTTTATTTTTTTGTCTGTGTAATATATGGCTGTAATGACACATAACCTAACCATACTTTGCGTTTTGTCAGTGCCATATGTACAGATCGTTTAGCTAAGTCCGCGGAACACATGAGTGTAACGGTGCGCTTCACACTAAATTATGTTTGAAAACAAGGTACATACATATTTTATTCAAGTTAACGGCGGAAATACAACAACACTGAAAACTGAAGTACAACAACACAAGTCTAACAACCAAAGTTCAAGAGTTCAAAGTTTCATTTCACTCGTTTTTTCTGGAACCTCTCCCCCCTCTACAGTGCTCAAGAGCGACGCGGAGGCGACTCGGCGTCTCCAGGAGGCCGCCGGCGTATCTGGGGATTTCCCGCCCTCCGCCGGCCGCTCCGGCGGCGGGAGGGCGGGGAATCCCTAGATCTGCGCTCCGGCGAGTAGCGGTGCGGATTTTGGGCGGCGCGGCTGAGGTGGGGAAGCCGGTGCTGCCGTTTTGGAGATCTGCGGCTCCCCCTCCTGGGCGTCGTCGACGACGGTGCCCTCGAGCTGCAGGATCGTCCCCGAGCTGCTGTCTGTTTCTCCGGCTTCGGCGGCAGCCCGGCGTCGAGTGGATGCAAGGCCGGTGGTGGAGGAGGTGCGAGGCGGCTGCGGCGGTGGTGTGTGGGGTGCTGGTGGAAGATCTGTGGCGTTGGCCTCGGATCTGGGGCGGGAGATGCTCGGGGTGTGGCCCCGACCTCTGGTCGTTCATCGATCCAGATCCAGCTCGTCGGAGCTGGTGGCTCTTGTGGTTCGTCAAAGCCACTGCGGTGGCAAGAAGCTCTTCCGTTCCGTGGAGAGGGCTCTGGGCGTCTGCTTCCTTCCTCGTCTCCGGCGGTGGGAGGTCGCGCGCGTTGGAGCTGCTCGTGGTTGAAGACGGCAAGGCGCTGCGGTGCCGTCCTTCGTATCCTTCTTTTTTCTTTGCTTGTATCTGACCTTAAACTGTTCCTCTAGTATGAATACAAGTATGGAAAATTCAAAAAAAAAAAAAACAACCAAAGTTCAACAAAATTTTATTGAAGCTACCAACGACTGTCGTCGTCCATGCTACCTAGTACTGGCCTGCTGCCTGTCGTCATCATCCTCGTCGGCGACTACATCATCAATTTTGTTCTGGTGGAGAAGAGCCACGTGCCGCTGATAGGCAAGCTCGAGTAGCAGACAAGATCAACTTGCTCGGCGTGTGATGGCCTTCCATCCGCCTCGTCCTCACATTCCTTAGAGCATCTCCACTCGCGGTACCCAAAACCCGTCCGGCGCTGCCCGTCCGGCAGCAGCGCCGTCCAAATGCGCCGCGGGTTATTGGGGGTGCCACTCCCCACTTGCTCCCCCAATAGCTTCTTGTAAAATAAGATTCAAACATGAAAATAGATAGATTTAATTCAAATTTGGTTCAAACTAAACATAACTCATTCGAACTAAACATAATTTGTTTAAACTAAACTAAACCTAATTGGTAGGGCGGCACGCTGGGCACCTGCGGTGCTAGGAAGAGCCCTGCAGGTATAGGTGCCCAGCCTAACGGCAGTCGGCGCAGCTGCAGTCGAGGAACATGTCGTCGACGGATGGCGGCGTAGGTGCCGCTCATGCACGGGCTGACGGAGCCAAAGACGCCTCGATGGCGAACTGTAGGCCTTCCCACTGGGGTTCGGGCCACTCCTCGTCATCATCATCTTCCTCCTCCATCGCCTACAGAGGTTGAGGTGCCGGCTGGGAAACCGAGAAGCCGCCCGCCATGAGTGAAGATGACCGCCGGGTAGCCGCATTTAAGTTCCTTTGTGTGGGCGCCCAACAAAATATTGAGCCGCGCCGGACGTAATCTGGCTATTGGCGTCGCGTGTGGGCGTGATTTTACGTCCGGCGCGCCCAACAAGGCTATTGGCAGCCCTATTGGCGACCCGAGTGGAGAGGCTCTTATGTACTACCCGACACTCCGACCCTTCCCACGCCGGACAGTCCGAGTCAACAAGTTTTGACGCCACGAAGCCAGACCGGTCCGGGCGTGTCCAGTCTTGTTCTGCCTTTTTTGGACCACTTTAGGCCTTGTTCGGCTGTGGTGAACACCCCAATCCCCTTGTCCAGCAAAAACACTACATCAGATTAGTTGTTTGGTACACAGGTTTTACAGAGAGGTGTTTTCACACAGATCTAGTGCACACAATTACAAAATTGCCACAATTCATCAACAAAAACCTGATACTTTTTAACAGCATGTCAGCGCACAATTCATCAACAAAAACCTGATACTTTTTCACAGCACATGGGACACACAATTTAAGCAATTCATAACATTAAGTAACAATAACTCATGCTTCCCAAGTTTATCTCAGGTTATTACAACACAATTTGATAAAAGTTCATCAAATACTTCTCACAAACATTATTTTTTTGCTTCTCAGGTTTATCCCAAATAGTTATTTGACAAGATGGTCACATAAACATAACAAGAAGAAAGAAGCTTGCAGCACGAAGATCATCACCACAAGAAGATCATCTCAGCAAGAATTTTGCTTCATGACAAGTTGTTTCTGCAAGCAATGTAGACATGTGTTATTGAAGCAATTAGATCATTGCAGCAACAATGTAAACAGCTGTAATTTCTTGCATCATAGTTGACAAAGGGCATTCTAGGCAGCATTGGTACTACTACTGTCACTGAACAAATATCTGTAACTACAATGAGAACTAGGCAATGCAAGGACAGCACTATAAAAAAGAAAAACATGCAACATGTATACTTCTTATCATAGACCCTAGGCAATGCAAGTGATTGTATGGCTCGGTACATGATGGATCAGAGCAACCAATTGCCCACAGGTCAACCAAACCAATGATAGGGCGAGAAAAGATTAATCTGAATAATGCTCTGTTGCATGTTCGGTAAAACGTGAAGGTTTTATTCATGCCAATATTATTTAGCATATTACAATAAATGAATCATCGCACCTATTGACTACATACATCCTTATCGTTTTCAAGGAAAGAGGCAGAAGCTCTTGCGTTCAGTTGCACAGATAGTACATACAAATATCCCCCTACAGTCTCATGTTTCAGCATGAGTTGCCTAATCCTGAACATTAGCTCTTTCCACAGTGATATATTATCACCTACCTAAGCACAGAAAAAAACAATGCAACAGCAGATTCAAGTTTGGCCATCCCAAGAGGAACCATGGTGTTGGCAGATATCCCTAAACTCAGCGCAGTTGTATCCAAGAAAATACGATTTCCCTTTTTCCTGAATATGGATCACTGTGGGCTCTATTGCTTGATAATTGACCATCATATACTAGCAAACAAAGTATCCACTTATCAGCAGACAATGGCACTAGCAAGTGACATTAATTTAATCGGCAGGCTAATAATCTATGCAAGGACTGTAGTATACTAGTATTAGTCAAGGCTAGGATGATATTCGTAGGACACGCAGTAAATAAAATAAGATGACATCGCGTCCTAAATAACTCATCATCAGACGAGACGAAGAAACCTTCCCCTGAACAAGTATCAGATCACCCTAATCCATCGTGCTATCTTTCCAGAAATAGCAAACGATTCGTCAACAGGTACTACAGGGGACGAAGAACAAATGCGGGTACATGTAACTTCACGCACAAGTGATAGCATCAACACATCCGCATCAATTATCAAGAACCAAGAACTGCCACCAATTCATAGCATGGAAACCCTAGAAACGCCAATGGACACCTAGGTCAGATAGAGAAAGGATTGGCGAGGCGTACCTGATAGAATTCGTCGTAGTCGGCGCACGCGGCGGAGAACGAGAGGTGAGGCGGCGTCCGGAGCTCCGGTGGCGGCGGGATTAAAGAACCGGTCGGGGGCGCGAGGGGGGAAGGCGCCAGGAGATGATGAAGGTCTTGATCTCGGGGAAGAGCACGTCGGCGAGGGCAGAGGCGACGAGCGACGGCGGAGGCGACGAGCCGCGCGCCGCCAGAGCTCAAAAACACGGAAGAAACGCGAGTACGACTCGCGTCTTCGATCCCTTCCTACCCTACGTGGTTGGACCGGGTTTCCTGGGGTTGGCCCTGCCGAGCCCGGCCTGCCGAACAGCTTTCACGTGTTTTCTGGTGTCTTTATTTGGGCCGGGATTTTACACGCAAAACACGGCCTATACACGACTGCCGAAAGCATTACAACCAGACAAAAGGCCGGACTGTCCGTGTGCTCAACGTCCGGACAGATCCACCGGATTGTCTGGGTAGCTCGCCTCTGCCGTTCCTTGCCACCGCCGCCAACTGATCCAAACAGAACCAGTCGCTGTCACTCCTTCCGACCACGGTAGAGGTCGATCGTACAGGCCGTCGTCGCCGTAGATCCTGTCCGGCCGGCGCACTGTTCGCCGTCGCTCTTGCGGGGCCACGGTCACCGTGGATCCCAGGAGCACTAGTTGCCGCTGATCCTACCGGCCGGCGCCAGTCGTCGATCATGCAGATCACCGTCTCGTAGATCCTACTGCCCGGTGCACCGGTCGCCGTCTCTCTTGCAGGCCGCGGTCACCATGGATCACAGGAGCACCGGTCACGTCGCCGTTGATCCTACCGGCCGGCGGCCGGTCGTCGATGACGAAGACGAGACCACCACGTCTAACGGACTTCGTATAGAAACGTGTATAGATGCGTACGCACCAATTGGGCCATACGGGTTATTACATGCCCTTAATACGACTTAACTAATATTTTGCGTGCGTGTGTGCGTGCATGCGTGGGGGGGGGGGGGGGGGGGGGGGGGGGGGGGGGGGAATTGCAAGCATAAGGCATATGATACATTTAGGAACCAGTTCTGATGACCTAGAATTTATGTGGTGAGTTACGTGTAAGTAATTGCTCTAATGCTTGTTTATATGATCTGTAGAGATACAAAACAACTAGGGGATGTATGCGCCACTTGCAATTATTTGGTCACTGTACAATATTCTAGTTCAGAACTAGCATGGTGAGGTCACTGAATTGGTCATCCAATTGCCTAAAATGGTCTCTTTTAAGTTTCCCCCAGTCGTAATTAATGTATGTACTCAACATGTGTATCCGTTATAGCGAAACTGCAACCAACGGCTCATCTTGTTTCTTTCTCTCATGCATAACCAAATGGTTTCCTGTGATCAAAATTCCTCGATATAGCTACTAGACTCCATGTGCTTCTCTCAAGAATAATGGTCAAGTGTGTGCTTTTTTGAATTCCTGGAAATGGACATCCCGTTAAGAACTTAAACCAAGATCACCTTAATGTCCTGGTTGTGTCCAAGGCGTCAGGCCAATTTTCTTTCATAGCAAATAAGCATCCACCCGATCATTTGTCAAATACATAGCAGTACTCCAGCAATATAACTTCAGGTTCCAGTAAACAGAATTAGCTTCTACGGAGTATTAGCAGACTTTCAGGTTACACATACATCAGTAGCGAATGCTCACATAGTTGACCAGTTATTTAGTTAAGCTTTGTCGAGCCATTGGAGATTGGTTAACCATTGTATACTAGGGTAGTAGCTCCAGGTTTGCGCAGTTGGCATCATCCTTGAAACACTGTCATATAATTAGAAGTATGCCACTAATACACGTTTAGAACGGTGGGCTCATGCTCACATAGATACTCAATTAGAAGCCAGAGGAGGAACAACCATGTTTAATTGCTTTCTTCTAGAAAATAACACTTAGACATCCAAGTTCACCTGATTAGCAAGTCATTAGGTCTTATCCATTCGGGGATTGCTGTAATCTTAAGAGCCAAGATAACGAAAGTGGCGGCAGATTTAATTGGATTCATCAGGAATGATATTGAGGCACAAACAGTAAACCATCAGAAACTACATACATGCCCGCATATATGGGGATGCTTAATCATTCTTTTAAACTAGTAAATAACTTGAGTGTATTTGCTGCCAACTCAAGCATTGCTTAGCAGTAATAAACCGAACACCTAAACATCACCAGTGAATCGAATTCTGTGTAATCCTTAGAGAGTTTACATTAAAGATTTGTTCTTGTCTCATGAAATGAACTATGAAAAATAAGATAAACAACCAAGGTTGATATGGGTGAATCGAGTATGACATTTAACATGCTTTTGCATCATGCCTTGTTGTGTTCTCGTGTGTTAGTGTTGATTGGACTTCATTCACCTTTTCCAGTTTGGATCTTTTTCTTTGGAATTTTATGGTGAATTGAATCTTTAGTGTTATGCTAACTTCCGGGGTATTAGAGGCAAGTGCAGTTCCTTGCTCATGTCGATTGATTATTTTTATCAAACTATTTGCAATCTACTTTCTCGTGGTATCATCTACATCAAAGAAAAATATATGTTATAAGTAATATGGTATGGTTCTTGCTGATCAACTGATGGAGAAGTCAATGAACTATTATGGTGGGTAGTTCGAACCCTTTGTGGAGGTTGTCAAGCCATTGGAAGGCAGGTTCGACTACAGTGGATATCGTCGTTAGGCGTAACAACAAGTGCCTTCTTGTGCTCAAGTATCGTAGTGGCTGCGTTGACTACATACCCTTATGGGCGGGGCTTAGTTGAAGTACCCTTGTCCTATGTCTATGTCATGCGACCCTTGGGAAGGCAAGGCCTCGGTGGTTGGATCTGCAATACGGGGAAGGTATTCTAGGCCTGTCGTGCCAGCTATGTGATGTTGGATTTGGAGTATCAGCAGGCATTGAGACTGGTAGTCCTGGCCTATGTTGGATCTGGAGCTAGTGCGGGACTACGACACGACGCACGGCGCATGACAGAAAGACGACAAAAAAGCTTTGTGTCCATGGGAATATGAATGGGGTTGGCTCCCTCGGACACACGACCGTGGATGTTTGTGGGCAAAGTAATGCACCTATGCAGAGTGTATCAAATTGTGGCATTGTCACTCCCTGTTCCGGGAAGGAGCTATAGACATGGCGAGAAAGGAATCCACGGGGGATTCTAACACCATTTTGCTATCCTAGACTGGTCGAGTATCTACGTGTACTCATACACCCCTATGTAAACCCTCCCCTGCTTAGGTTCTGAGCCGTGGACACTGGAGTGGAGTATCTGGACGTCCAAGAAAAGGAGTTCGAAGAGCAGGCGCCACTGGTGGTGAAGGAGTAAACTATTACTTTGACTTCAATGAGCACCCAATGGGTGTCTATCTGAAGATTGTACCATCTAGGCCATTTTTCTTGTAAATGCTTGTAAGAGATGAGTTGTAATTTGTTTTGTAAAATCTACTCATAGTTAAATTATCGGATCCACTGTCATGTTTTTGTTATGCTACTCACATGGGTAAGATGTTGGTAAAGAGGTGTTTTACCTGCGTCGAGCCAAAGACATGCACTAGCCACACAAGTGGTGGTATGTGTCCGTCGCTACTTGAGTGGTATACGGAGCGGCCAGCGGGTCCTGGGAGGGGTTTCGTGCTGGTGGTGGCGGCGTTGCGGGTTCGGGGCGGTCGTAGCTAGGGTGGGAACGACGGCAGGAATGACAGCGGGTCCAGTAAGCTTTCCCAAGCAACACGATTACATTTTTTTTTGCATCCATTCCAGTCTACTATATGTCGTACATTCTCTCACAACACCACCTCCAATACTGATGATGTTCAATCCTTACTTGCAATGAATCACCCACTTGCTTCCTTGCAAAATATATTTATCTTCTTCTGGTGCCTATGGAAATCTAGAAATTATTTTCTTTTCAACAGGAAACCAGGTTCCCCTTGGCAGATTCGCGATGCTACACAAGCGATTATTAAGGCCCAGGCACTTGCTAATACGGCCATCTCCCGCGACTTTCAGACTAAAGTGCATCAGCAGAAGCAGCAACAATCTTAGAACCTCCCAGCGTTCGGAAAATACTATCAAATCAGATTTGTTGATTGGAGGTACCAATAATTTTTTGCGAACGCGGCTTGGAGAGCATGTAGAATACCAAGTGCAACAGGACAGCAAGCCACTTGAAGTCGAAAGTTCGGTGTGCTGATTTTCAGGATTCAAACTTCAGGGTTTTTATCTAGCTATAAACCCTACAGGTTGAAGGTTTGGTTTGGACTTTCTTCAAAAAAAAAAAAAACGAAAGAACTCAGGAGCCGAATCGGCAGGCCACACGAGGCTACTAGACGCGCGGCGCACATGGACCCCGTCTTTGCCGCTCCTAGGACCGCTCCCACCCACCCACTCGGATCCCCCTTGACCTGATTGACCATGTCGGCTCGATCACCATCTCCATTCTCCTCCTCCTCCTTCTACCGCCACCGCCTCTCTCTCTCACGCGCGCGTCACCTCGCCCGCCTCCGCTGCACCGTATATAAACCTCGCCCCACTACCGTCCGACCTCGTTTTTCTCCCGCCGCTTCGCCCTGGTGCGACGACGACGATGGGACGCGTGAAGCTGCCGATCAAGAGGATCGAGAACAACACGAACCGGCACGTGACCTTCTCCAAGCGCCGGAACGGCCTCATCAAGAAGGCCTACGAGCTCTCCGTCCTCTGCGACATCGACATCGCCCTACTCATGTTCTCCCCTCACGCCGCCTCTGCCCCTTCTCCGGCCGCCACGGGTGAGTTCTTTTCCGATCTCTCCAAGCTGTTATTTTTCGTTTCTGATCTCGTGGCTGCGTGCGTGCATGTCCGTCAGGGTGGAGGACGTGCTTCTCCGGTACCTCAACATGTCGGACCACGACAGGGGCGAGTAAGTACCAGATCGACTCCATGCATATCTTAACCATTTCCTTGATCCATATCGCAAGAATGTGACTGATATTATGTTTCTTGATTCTGCAGACCCATCCAGAATCGGGAGGTGAGAAAAGGCCAGCTGCTGCTGCCTCGTCAAGTTTACTGTTTCGTGTTTCGTCTTTTCTTGATTTCGTGTGACAAATCCATGCAATGCAGTACCTCATCAGCATGCTCCAGAGGCTTAAGCGCGAGAGCGACATGGCGACACAGCTAGCAAAGTACGCATATACATTGTTCCAGTTTCTTCTCTTCTCGTCGTCTGACGTACCAATCCGGTTCTGAATTTTCACATCCTGATGATTAATTCCTATACTTCTTTCCAGCCCGGGGGCACTAAACGAGAAGATAGAGGTGAGCAAAGTTCAGAGCTTTCGAATTGCAACCTCCATACATCTACCCTGCATCTCGACAAATTAACATAATTTCTTCTCTGAGTCGCAGGAGATTCAGCAGGAGATATACGCCTCGCAGCAGCAGCTGCAAATCTCCGAGGAGCGCCTCAGGTACACTACACAGTGATTTCCCTTCACGAATAGTGTACATAAGTACGTATACCTCAGGAGCCCATGACACTTATTAATTTGTGCCCCGCGTGATCTGCAGGCTGTTCGAGCCTGATCCCGCGGCGTTCGGCTCCATGAGCGAGATCGACGGCTGCGAGAAGTTCCTCATGGAAATGCTCACCCGCGTCGTCGAGAGGAAGGTACACAAACAGTCGTCTCTGAACTGCAGACTCTTGTTGATCTCATCTGTAATGTAACAGCTTAATTTCTCCAACGACGCGCAGAACTACCTGCTGAGCAATCACATGGCCCCGTTCGACCCGACGGCGCCCGGGATGCAGGTATTGACCACGGAGATTTTCCTGCAATGAAATCGCACTGAAATGCGTAGGATCTCACGTCGAAGGATCATCAATGTGTTGATTCTGATCAGATTAGTAATTAATTACTGCGTTATTATCTACTCAATCAATGACGAAATATGCGGCGCAGGGGACGAACGGCGCACAGATGTACGTGCACCCGGCCCAGGCGGAAGGCATGGGCGCGTTCGCCGGCGACGCCGCGCTGTGGGCCTCCGACGGCGGGCCCGGCGCCGGCCACCATATGTTCGGCGCAACCGACCCCATGATCTACCTCAGGTACGACGTTCACACGGCAACCTGACTGACACGTCACACTAGTAGCAGTGTGAGACTGACACGATCGAGTTGTTTTGGCAGGGACCAGGACGTGTACGACGCCAACTCGCAGGTGGCCGGGCTGCACGGCGGCGGCGGTGACCCGAGCGACGTCGCCGGCAGTAGCCAGGCGGAGGCGTGGCGGCAAGCCTACACCTGCACGGAGCTCCTGTCCACGCTCATCCCCACCACGCCCTTCCCTCTCATGCAGCACTGCCTGGGGCCCGACGACCAGTTCCTGCCGGCGATGCAGCCGGAGATGGTGCCGGCGGCGGCGCAGGACCAGGTGGAGGCGTCGGCCAGCTGCTCCTACAACATGCCCACCAGCGACGACACAGGCACGCCCGTCATGGCATACGACAGCGGCGCCATGCCGCCGCCCAAGCCTGAGCTAAACTGCGTTTTTGACCAGTGAACCATGACGATCGAGATCATCAACGATACTATTATATACTCGTAGTTAATGTTAGCACACCAGAATCAAAAGGCAATAATGTACTCTCATTTTTACGGGAGCAATAACATACTTGCTACAGTCATAAAAATAACATACTTGCGCTTACGCTTATCTCTTTGTAGCTAATGGTGGTGCATGAGCTTGCAAGAAAGCCAGACGACGACCGCACACACTCATTCTGTAAAAACCTCTAGAACGAAATCGTCGGCTCATAGCACCTGCGGACTAAATAAAACTGGCAAATTGCAATTGATCAGTCACTCGATCTTGGTCGGTCAATAGATACTGCTGCTGCTCTCCTGTAAAGGTGTGCAGTGCGAGCTTTCCGCATCGTCTCTGACAAAGAAGGGCACTAGATAGATGAATAAAGCCACGTACCGGCGGCCCCTGAGGCCCTGAAGAACGTTCCTGGTTCCTTAGCCACGAATTAATCGGCCAAAATCTCGTTCTCCCCGTGTCTTTATTTTGAAACCAAAACAGGTCGGGGCGTGCTTTGCCTTTTTCGAGGTTAAGCAACTTGCGCCGACTTCTGTCCAGCTCTGCTCCCGGATGTTAAAAGTAGGAGTAACAACTCTTCTCATCTGCTAACAATTTTCACACGCCGGCTAGCTAGTTCCTACAAGATTTCAACCTCTAATCGAGCTTTATGCAAAAAATGGAGGAAATCAGTATTGACTGTGACACATGGTATTGTAAATCAATTTTTTTTTTCTATTTTGCTTAATTGAGTGGAAGAGCACATTCCAGAGAACATCAAGGAGGCAGCATCAAACCAATAATCCATACTTTATTTTTCAAGAAGAATTATGCTTTTCGGAGCTAAAGCAGGCCCCAACCAATCGCAGTTAGCCACATTGCCTTTACTCGAAGCACCTCCGAATTTTCAATGGCGAAAAGAAAAACACAGCAGAGTGGAGGCGAGACAATGGCAGGCAGGGCCCAGTTCCGCCATTATTTCAAAAGCTTCTCCTTTTCCTTCACCTCTTTATTTCGGGACCCCGCCCATTAGCGTAGCCTCCTTTTAACTCCATTACTTCATTCCCTTGCTCTCGTTCTTGCTCCGCTTTTGCTTTCCACACCATACTCTCCTCCTCCTCTCGTGTCTTCTCGGCGAGTTGGTGATTGATTGTTGCCGCTGCTGCTAGTCGGAATCGATCGATGGGAACTCCTTACCACCTCCAGTCTCCAAGAACCATCCTCACCAAGATCATCAGCATGAAGCAGCAGGCGCCCGCGCTGCCGGAGCCGCCGCCGGCGTCCAAGCTCATCCTCCAGCCAAGTCACACGACCACGCCGGCGATGTGGTGCGCCGCCATCGTCTGCTTCGCCTTCAGCGTCCTCCTCATCCTCACTGGCCTGGTCGTCCTCATCGTCTACCTGTCGGTCAAGCCCAGGACGCCCTCCTTCGACGTCGCCAACGCCGCCCTCAACAGCATCTACGTCGGCTCGCCCTCGGCCTACTTCAACGGCGACATGGTTCTGGTCGCCAACGTGTCCAACCCCAACCAGAAGATGGGCGTGGCGTTCCACTCGGCACCGTCGAGCTCTTCTTCCGTGGCAGGCTTGTGGCGGCGCAGGCGCTGCCGTCGTTCGCGCAGCGCCGGGGGCAGTTCACCGTCATCAACGTCCACATGGTGTCCAGCCAGGTGGTGCTGCCGCCCGAGGTGGCGCTGGAGCTGGTGAACCAGATGAAGAACAACAAGATCCTCTACACCATCAGGGGATCCTTCAAGGTCCGGGAGAGGTTCTGGTCTTGGCACTACAGCTACTGGATGACTGCTATCTGTGACCTGGAGCTCACTTCACCTCCCTCTGGGGTTCTTCTTGATAGGAAATGCACAATATCAAAGTGATTTGGCTACTGTTTTTTTTCTTTCTTGTATCATATTTTAGAGGTTTGTGTACCATGAAATTGGGTTAAGGCAAAGCAAAACTATAAATTACTAATGTGGTTTTTGCTTTCCCGTTTGCTCACTCGCTGCTGTAGCCTCGAAGTGTCCTGCAACACAGCAGCAAAGGTTGTATGTAGCTGCCTGAATATAGTTGAACAAAGTTTGTACATCCTGGATCTCATGTATTGAAAATATAGTAAAATTTATAAAGTTGTTGTAGACAGAGATGATACAGGGATCAAAAGTTATGCACAAGATATTCAATATACCAGTGCAAGAGCTCTAGAAAATGGGATTGAAAAGGCCAACAGACTCATTCACCAGTCAAACTAAGGTCTACATATGAAACACCATATGCTTTGTGATACAGCAATATTTTCTCACAAACAGGAAGACTAGTTTACAAGACATCAGGGAAGATGCCAAGGGCACCAAGAAATGCCAGGCTCTCGGTCTACTAAATCTGGATGTATAGGCCTATGTCCTGCCAAGAAATAGAATGCAGTTGCTCATGATATGGGAGTTGCAACCTCGCATAAATACCTAACTATCACGAACCGCAAACACCCTTACACAGTGATCAGCTCCACAAGAAGCTAGCTCAAGTGATTTCTCATCAGATGAGTCGGATTTCTGCCATCGCAGACGGTGCACAGTTGACACATGACACAACAGAGGATCAAAGCGGAGCATGCATGCGACGCTGAGTGCAGACGGATCTGAGCTACTACCTGAAGCAGCCCCCCACCTGAAATACTCCAGAGCTCGATCAGTCCATTATCCATGCCGACAGCAATAATACCAGCATTACGAGCACGGTCCCGGCCCGTCCAGGACAATGCTGTGACACTGTCACGGAACTGAGGCAACGTTGCAAGCAGCTTGACAGAAGATGTGTCTTGAACACGCCATATCTTGACAGTCTTGTCCCTTGAACCAGTTGCAAATTCGTACCCAAATGGGTTCCATGAGCATGCCCATATGATTCTTTTGTGCGCTTCATGCTTTGTAACCAGATGATGCTGTGCTCCTTCCTCTAGGAGTTACAAAAGTGGAACGGCACCAATAATTGCAGAACATGAGCACTAGATCAAATATTGAAACTGCAAGATCATAAAAAAATTACTCACCAGTTTTCTTAATCGAAAAGACAGACAAGTGACGATCCCTCGATACGCTCAACAGAAAAGCATTGTCAGAAGAAAACTCCATTTGTGTAACTGTCAGATTGTGAGACTGCAAGCGGCCAACGGCTTTCCATGTTCCAACCTCCCAGAGCCAGATCTCAGCAACTGGTGTTGATTGAGCCTGCAAGAGACTAAAGTCTCATCAGAAATCCTTAGTAAAACAGACATATTCTGCATCAACTAATGCAGTACGTCATAGGGAAACACACAGTAATATGAATTCTTGCCAGGTGAGGATGCACAAACACAACACTATTCCTGCTGCAGTGCCGAAATGTTCAGTGGTTCTCGTAATTTAAAAAGACCCATAAATACTATGCATTCATGCATTCCCAGAGTTTCCGTGAAAACAAAAACAAGCATCTGTTTGCAGATTCACATTTGATCATGCTCTGAACCAGAATAATCAAGTAACATAACTTTTATCAGGTAAGGTAAATGAACATGATGTGATGGTGATGTCTGGCTGGACACAACTGATACTGGATAACATACATGAATTTCAATTACAGCAAGAGAACATGCAGTAATACCTTGCATGACGATGCAACAAGCTTCCCTGCATGATCGCAGCATATGGAAAAGAGTTCATTTCCATGCCCATAAAGTTTGTGAGATTCAGGCCATAAGGTATTCCATGCAAGTTGGTCCTCCACAGGAGGCTCAGTAAACACAGTTGGCACTGCGTCAGGGATCGTCTCCATAGAATCTGGACCATCGTTAGAAGTACTGCTCTGGGATTCCTTTCCTCCTGATTAACCATCAATATAAAAGATATCAATGGAAAGAATAACTGAAACTATAAAGTAAGCACTACTAGAATTTGTTATGAGAAGCTAAGGGGATACTTTGCCCAACACGTGAGATTTTACCATGTGTATAGATAGGTTTCTGTGAAAGCCCAAGAGCAGACATATTTGCTCCAAGGACTTGCACATCATCAAAATTCTCGTTGTCAGGTTTCAACAAAGTTGCTTCCTGTAGGGTCCTCAGGAATGATAAAGTAGCTTCAAAGACTCTAGAGACCTTTTCATCAGCACCACAAACAAACCGGTGGTTTCCTGTACCCTGAATGAATGCCACACAGTTGATATCATGCCCATGGATTTGTGGACGAGCGATTTCACGCCAGCAGATCATATCTCCTGGGTTAACATGACTTCTCCAAGGAGCAAATATGCGTGCAGTCTGCATAATAAAAATTGGTGCAACAGAAATTAGCAAGTAGTACGACAAATGACAACTGACCATAGATAAGCACTATATAAGCTTGGACCAAATATGATATAAGTACAAGAACTTACCTGGTCATGGCTAACTGTTAGCAAATATTCGGCGGATCTGGACCATGTTAGGTCAGATACGGGTGCAAAATGACCAGATGGGACAATCTGAGGCTGCCAATTTTCAGAATCCAGTCCAACATCTCTCCACATATGAAAAAAACCACCATAGCCATGTGCAAGAATAGATTTGCCGTCAGGTTCCCAATGGCCACCATAAAATCCAAGTGCTGAGTGACTTAATTCACCAACGTTCACCGAATTTATCCAAAGCCCAGTATTTTTCTCTGGCCTCCATATCATCATCATCTTGTCCATAGATGCAGACAATATACTCATTGGCTGATGAGCTTCAGCGCCCGGTAACAGTGTAGGAGGCTGCCACTCGACTGAATACACCCAATCCTCATGCCCAACAAGAAGAGACTCCAATGATACTTGGTAACTTGCATTACCGGCCATAAATAGAGGACCATCAATATAGGAGGCCATCCCAATATTTTCCTTCCTTGGTTGCACCATGGAGGAAGAAGAAACAGAATCTGAAGTCATTTTCCATATCCGAATGGTTTTGTCCTGGGACGAGCTAACAAGAAAAAGGCTGTGCTTTTCACTGCCCATCATCACAGGTAAAGAAAAGTCTAGACTTCTAATCCAGTCAGAGTGGCCCTTAAGTTCACAGGCTTTAATGAACTGCACGTCATAAAATGCTAGTCAGGACAAGAAAAGCTAGCAGATATAGCAATGATATAGCAATGGAAGTTATAAGAACTCTTACAAACCTTGCCTGACTGATCCCCACAATAGATGTGAACCTTATGATCTAACCCTCCCATTGCTAAAATTAGACGGCCTTCCTCTTCCGGCAGCACCGCCAATGAAAGTGAAACCATTGGTTTTAAGCCAATGGAAAGAGAATGCAAACAAGAGACCTTGCAGCTGCCTGCAAAAGATAAACAAAATAACTTATGTGGGATGACAGAACACGCTTTCAAAAGCTTTCAAGATCATGCAAACTAATAGAAATTGACTAATAAATTTTGTCTTAGAGACAGTCTAAAGATCAATGCAACTGTTCAAGACACAACCAATAAGATTAGGTCTGGTGTACAAAGCATCAAAATGGTGGTAAACGATCTTACCATTAGTAGTTGGGTCAACTGCCATTTCCCAAATAACCACTGTACCATCTGAGGAGGTGGAAGCAAAAATTGAAACTGTATCCGACACCATCCTTCCAGCAAGACAGGTCACACCTTTCTTATGCATTGCTGGCAGTTGCAAAGCATGAGACCACTGCAAAGGAGACACAAACCTCAAATCAAACAACTTGGGTCAACCTGATCAAGATAAACAAAGTAAGATTTTCCCAGCAAGCACATGACAGGCTAAAGAAATCTAATGTCGACATATTGCAGTAAAGGTTTCAAACAGAATTCAAACAACAAGAACTACAAAATGCTTAAACAGAAGAAACTCACCTCGCCTTTTCCAGAACCAATCTTCCATGCCATAATAGCACCATCAGAACTTCCGGACAGTAGATAGTGTGTCTCCCTGTGTCGAACTGCAGAGGAGCAAATGAAACAAACCACCCCCAACGGTTCAGTACTCAGGAGTCAGACCAAACCTTCTATAGTTGATCTATATTACTATATTAGTGCTACGTATCTATGGTTAGCTCCTATCAAGCCCCAACAATTATTCAGAGAGGCGATTGTTTCAGTTTGATTCTCAAATTGTGCGTCAAATGTAGCAAGCACATCAACTCTACAAACTGAATTTTCTCCAAACTAACCATTTCAGTTGAGGTACAACAGAAAGCGAGTGAACATAGACAAAGAAACTAGTACTAGGTGCGAGAACGGTGCAGCAGACCTTGGAGTACATCCTTCTTGGTTGGCAGCCACAGCGTGCAGTTCACCGCCGCCTTGTGGCCCGGGAGCGTCGTCACGATCTCCCCTCTCTGTTCCAGCACAGCCACGAACGGAGACCAATCGGGTCAAGCAAAAAGAAAATGAACCGGGTACCAAGAAGCTGATGAAGAGTTAGAGAGGGGCAGAGCGACGGACCGAAGGGGAGAAAAGGGCGACGGCGTTCTGGGCGCCGAAGGCGACGAGGCCACACGCGCCCCACGAGACGTTGTTCACGACGCGGTTGCATCCGGCGCCAATGAAGACCCTCTCCGCCTCCGCTCCCCGCGAGCTCCGGCGAGCACCCCGGCCGCCGGCGGCATCGCGACGGCAAGCAGGCTCGAGCGACTTTTTTTTGGAGGGGAAAGCAGGCTGGAGCTAGGGTTCAGCCGTTCAGGGTTTGGTACGTATTGCCGGTGGCTCAGCCACGTTACTTACTAGTCTGCTCAGGCCCAGCCCAGGCCCAAAGCCCAAAACAACCTCGCTTTGGCTAATTCCATGGCTTGGTAAGCCCAATCTCCTCCCATGGGCCGGGCTAATGTGGTAACCGAGTAGACTCGGGAAACAGAATATACCGGCGCCGCAAGTCGTTCCGTCCCCTACGGGAATTAGGGTCGCCTATATATATGCGCACACACCTGAAGAAATAGGTTTTCGCCCGCTATATTAATATAGCAACCACCCGATACAAGATTGATATCACTGCTGGGGCAAAATAACACAGTCACGCCTAAAAGAAAAGAAAGAGAAAAAAGAGAAGAAAAGAAAGCCAACATAGGCGGATCAACGAAAACAAAAGAGACTCACAACCGCTGCGTCCTCTCCGGCAAAGTCCCACCACTAAACTAGCACTCTGAATCGCCGCGTACCAAGCAACACCTCCAAGAAGGAAAACAACGACGACGCTGCTGCTGCCTGGACTGATCCTAGGGTTTCCCCCGGTACGCTACCGGTAGTGGGGAAGAGGTACACCGACGCCCTTCAAGAAGGGACAACGACATCCGTAGGCGTCACTACGTCGGTGTCAAGATGACAGGGATTTCTCCCGACCCTGAAAAACCACATCCCTGGGCAATCAGAAGCGCTCCACCCATCTTGCCACCCACCAACAAACGCCACCACGGAATTGAGTCGCCATTGTCGTATCCCCAGGCAAGCACTGCACGACGGTCGAACTGAGAAGAGCCCGCCGTAGACAGAGCGGCAGTACCACATACACGTGGGAGGGATCGACCTCCACCGCCATAGACGGTAACCGACCGGACGCAACACACACGATCACACCAAGCCACATTGGAGCCGGAGGGCGGCCGCATCACAGCCACAAGGAGGACTACCTCCACCG
The DNA here is from genome assembly GCA_947311845.1 of Poa pratensis. Classification (NCBI taxonomy): domain Eukaryota; kingdom Viridiplantae; phylum Streptophyta; class Magnoliopsida; order Poales; family Poaceae; genus Poa; species Poa pratensis. The sequence continues at coordinate 38,660,335 of CAMZMU010000069.1, forward strand.
CCATTGGCGGGTGCCAACCGGACGCAGTAGCAGAGACACACCAGGCTGGGCAAGCCCGGCCGGTCCCTGAAAGGGTCCATGAAGTCTCCGCCACCACGCTGCTGCACGTAGGCCGACGCCGCTGCTACCCTCAAGATCGGCACCAAAGGCCTGGCCGGACCCAAACGGTCCGCGAAGCTCCCGGCGCCACGCTGCAGAAGACGTGTACCACTCCGTCACGAGCATCGCCACCGCAGTCAGACCAGGTAGCCGGGTCGAGCTTGGGCCCACACTAACCCAGATCAGGCCCAAAAGGGCCCAGATCTGGGCCTGCAGGGCCTGGCCGAACCCTAGCCACCGCACCACCAACTGGCGGCGCCGCCGCTGTGCTCACCTCCGGAAGCAGAGAAGAACTCGTGTCGCCGACCGCCACAGCCTGTCGCCTCCACGCCGCCTCCCGGCCGAAAACCGAGCCGCCGCCGCACCGAGGAACACCGACGCCAGAGAGAGCAGAGCCCCGATAAAGAAGGTTTCGAGAAGGAGTGGCTGTTTCGTATCTATCATCGTCAGTGGTAAATATCGTTGCATTATGCATACACTAGTATCTTAGAGCAACTCTAACAGCTGTCCTATATTAGAAGGGTTGTATTTGTGTATAGGGCACCTGTTTTAGCGTGTTAGGGCACGGAAATTTTTTCTGCTTTACCAGCTGCCCTATAATAGGGCACCTGCTCTCCAACAGCTGCCCTAAAATTTGTGCCCTAAACTGGATCCAACGATAGGGAGGGACGAAAACACATCTGACGGTCTAAAACTACAGCGATGTCATCGATGCGCCAAACGCGTGCGCAGCAACAGCTAGCAATCCATCGATCGATTCCTCACCTGCATGCCTGCTTGCTTCTAATCCATCGATCGATTGCCGAGCCGGTGAGCTAGCTAGCTGCACGCGTGGACGGATCGATCGATTGGCTGAAGCTAGCTAGCTACGCTTCCTCGCGCGAAACTCGCCGGAGCGGCCGGAGCTAGACATGGAAGAGGGTTGCCAGGACGAAGGCCTACAGCAGCGGCTCCGACCAGGGGCGCGCGCGCCGACCCGACCGAGGACACCACCTCGCCACTGGTCAACGGGAGAGGAGATCTGGCGATTCGCCATGGCCGCCGCCGGCAAAGCTTGCCAGAGCAGCGGGGATGGACGACGGCGGGGACAATCGGTAGGGGACGCCGAGGGAACTCTGTTCCGGTGAGCGGCGGCGCCGTGAGTCGCCGGAGATGGCCGTAATCGGCAGGGGACGGTGGCGGCAGAAAGGGGATCGGAAGGAATTTGAAGGTTCCGGGTGGCAGTTGGGCTTCGCGCGCTGCAAACGATGAGATAGGGCACCAGGCGCGCGCGGCCCTATTTGCCCCATATATGGGGCAGAGAGGACGAAATTTTGGGGCAGCCCCATTTTACGGCACGTGATAGGGCAGCTGTTGGAGACGCGTTTTTGCCCTTTCGTGCCCTAAAAAATGGTTTATTGGGCACCAAGCCTAATATAGGGCAGCTGTTAGAGTTGCTCTTAGTACTCCCTCCATATTTCTTAATACTATAAGATATTTTAGGCGTTACACTACACATGTTGACTAGATACAGATTGAAAATGGTGAATATACACAGTACAACATGTCTACATACATGTAGATAAATGTGAATATGAAAAAAATGTTTTATATTTAGAAATGGAGAGAGTATTTCCGTTGTCTCTATCTTCAATGCAGGATGTCATAGCTGAAAGGACAAGGATGTCGCCTAGAGGGCGGGTGGTGAATATGCGATTTAAACTTTTCTGGTCTAGGCTTGATAATTGCGAAATAAAACTAGTTGTTTAAATTAACAAGCCAACAAACTAAATAAACTAGGCTCACCTATGTGCACCAACAACTTATGCTAAGCAAGACAAGCAACAAGGTGATAGCAATATAGAATACTTCAACCACGAAGGCTATCACAATGTAAAGTGCATAAGTAAAGAGTTTGGGTATAGAAATAACCGAGACACGCAGAGACGAGGATGTATTCTCGAGTTCGTCCTTTTTAGGGGAGTACGTCTCGTTGGAGAGGTGTGAGACCACCGCAACAGGTTGGTCTCAACGCCACGACAGATTCACCTTCTTCTCCGATGAATCGCACCACAAAGGATTGGTTCACCTTCCACTATCGAAATCCTTCAAGGCGGAATCCGAAACCTTTACAACAACGATCGGGGCACACACCCACAACTGAATTGGAGGCTCCCAAACAACTACAATTGACCACAAGAGGTCTCAATCACCACAATGGCGTCTAGGGTCCAAAACCCAAGAGTAACAAGCTCACAAACTTTCAATTTCCATGAATCCTCGTGTAGAGCACAAACCGATGCACAATGCAATGGCAAGAGCACAAGTGCTCAAATCTTTCACTCTCAAATCCCACCAAAAGCAACTAATGCTTATAGAGGGAGAAGAGAGCAAGAACAAAGAAGAACTCAATAAATGGAACTCCAAGATCTAGATCCAAAGGGTTCCTCTCACTTACAGGAGAGATAGATTGGTGGAAATATAGATCTAGATCTCCTCTCTCTTTTCTCTCAAAGATATGCAAGAATCATGGGAGGAATTGAGAGATGGGCAAGCTTTCCAAGGTCAACAATGGCAAAAGAGAGAGGGGAAAACGTGCTTGGCTGTAGGTTGAAGAAGGGTAGGGGTATTTATACCCCCTCCCTGAAATATAACCGTTACAGCCACTAGGACCGGAATATCCGCCCCCCTTCAAAATATCCGGCCCAAATGTCTGGTTTAGACAGAGGCTCGCACTCAGGGCTCGAAAAGAGATAAAAAACACTTTTTAGGGCCGGAATATCCGGCCCCTACCCCGGATATTCGCCCCCTCCCCCGGAAATTCTGGTTTTGACAGAAACAGCAAAACCCAAACGACAATAACTTTTACATTCGGACTCCATTTTCGATGATCTTGGGCTCGTTAGAATCGCAACGAAGAGCTCTTCAAGATCATGCAGGGAAACATCATAGTCCAACCAGGCAGGATAAAACCAAAAGATGAAAGGTAAAACCTTTCTATTAAAGAACAACCGGTAAATCCTCCACCACCAAGAAACCAACAAGTTTTTCATCAAGACTCCGTTTTCAATTATCTTGGGCTTGGTTCGAAGATAATCACAAGCCCTACAAGATCATGCATATACACATCATAGTACATCATGTGAGGAGGAAACCACAACGATAGTTTGACCTCTCTAGAAAAGATAAGCTGGTAAAACCTCCAACATAAAAAACGCAACAAGATACATATGAAATCTGTTTTTAATGAACTAGAGCTTGGTATGGAGATGAACACAAGCTCTAAATTCTCACATGGATAAAAGGCAAATAAGAATCAAGAAAGATGATATGCCAACTATGCAAAGGTTTGATCTCTCCACAAATATGCGATCAAGTTACTCACTTGAGAGCCTCTCTTGATAGTACGCCATCTATCTTATAACCCGGTCTCCCACTAACACCAAGAGACCGGTAAAATAGAAACCCTATCAAGATCATATCTTTGTCTTGCGCATTCCACTTGAGCTAGATGATGACGATCTTGACTGTCTCAAGTTGGAACACCTTTCTTGATTGTGCTTGCTAGCACATGCTTGATGAAGACTTCTCCAAAATACTCCCCCATACATCATAATGGGAGAGCCTCGCTTAGCTCCGTCTTCATGTATCCACTTGCACTTCATCTTCTTATCTTGATATAGATGATGGCTTGGAGATAAACATGAATGTTCACTCATTCTTCTTTTCCAAGCCATGCTTGCAATAAGCTCAATTCTAGATGACCATTCTTCATATAAACACATTGGATAGAACCTTGGTCAACATATAATCTTCTAGAGTCCAACACATGAACTCTAATCTTCTTCATGGACAAGATCTATAAAGATATCTCAATGCAAACATTAGTCCATAAAGATTGTCATTAATTAGCAAATCCACACATGAGGGCACATGTACTTTCAATCTCCCCCATTTTGGTAATTGATGACAATCTCTTTTGAGAGGGTTTATAATATAGAAATTAACGAGCAAGAACCAATTGTACTAACATCAAATACTACAAAAATATGTGATGTTAGTCCAACAACATATATAGAGCAAACTCCCCCACAAACTATGCACGTGTGTATGAACATGAATTCATTGCATATATTGTCAACCATTACAGGTGGTAGAGTTTCCACTATATACAAAACCAAGCAACGAATGCAAAGGCAAGAAAGACAAATACTTAAGAACAAAGCCGAATGCCATAAACCCTCCAAAACTTCTCCCCCATTTGCAACAATTGCCGAAATGGGTAAAAGGCTTCGAAAGGCCAACATAGTGACAGTTCCTCCATGAGTTTAACTTTTCTCATAAAATGAGTAGAATCAAATGGACATTTCCATTGATCAAAAATAGGAGGAAATCAAACTATATTGAGAATCCAAAGATTGCAACTAAATAGCAAAGAGAAAAGATACCCAACAAAAGAGGCAAGCAATCAATGGATTCGAAAAACCAATTGGACACAAGAAGATTTTATGATAAGAACAACCAAATGTTCATGGAAAATCAAGAGGGAGCTCCACAAGGTACGTGCACAAGGTAGGATCTGCATGTCAATTTTTTGTGCACAACATGGAATCCTCACTCTCTCCTAGATAATTTTGAACACAAATAAGTGCAAGAGAGCATAGATAGGAAAGAAACAAAACAACTTGTAACAAAATAATGTTGAGCAACAAGAGTCAGAAGTCATAAATATACCAATAAGATCTTTGCTTAAAAGCATAGCACAAAGCTAAATTTCATCTTAAAAGGATATAGATGAACTTCCAACACAATCTCATCATAACATCAAAAATATCCACAAGGGATAAGTGAAAGTTGGGATGCTCCGAGAAAGATAACAAGTATCGCAAAAGGTAAATGATTTTGAAAAAATCATCAATATTGCATATGTGAGACATAGAGTAGAAAGTGCTAGATTAACATATTTGGGATTGGTGAATCATGGAAATGAATATATATATTCCCCTTGATATGTAATCATCCCGGCTTACTCACATTTGCAATAAAAATGTTTTGCAAGAACCAAATGAATTACAACAAAGGAGACTCATGCCATGAAACAACCTACACATGGTTGAAAGCTAGTAAAGTAGGCATGAGGTAGATACTTGTTACCAAGATAACATTGGTGATGTAGAAGATAAGGGTTCACGATCATCCAAGCCTGGCTCCAATAAACACATGGTGACAACACCTTCCTTGTAAATGAGACAAGCTTCCAATGCATCTCCAATGTACCTAAAATAAATTCAAGTACAAAATGGTACCCAAACTCATTGGGTCCAAAGTAGTTAGAGCAACTACAATACATAGGACAAACTCCACATAAATATGTGCATATTGATATGAAATTGAATTTCATGCACATCTTAGCCATTTAGGATTTGATGGAGTTTATCCTATATATTGGATCAACGAAAGTAAGCATGCCATAAGATATACATATAGCAAATATGCATGCACAAGACTTTCAAGAACCAAACGAGATACAAATTGGACAAACACCAATTAAATCAAGAAAGTACACACAAGTGTGACAAAAAAAAAGAATTGTCCAAATTATATCAAAGACCAAAATCAACACATGATTGAGGATACCACTTTTGAGAAGATACCAAATGAAAGTAATACACCAAATGAAGAAAATACCATCAAGAAATAAACCAAACCCTCTACACTTTTCATGATGGTACAAAGTGTCAAGACGAAAAATGTTTGTATTCCAAAGAGACATGTCATCGGGATCAAATACCAATTGAAGACAACTAATATTCAAAAGCATATAGGATTGCTCCCCCAAGATTTGTGCATTATTTATGATCTTGCTTTTGAATACAAAATGCACACAAATGGGATCATCACTCTCCATACATATTATTCAAACACTAGTTATGTTCAAGGAAAGACAAGAAGATGCAATACCAATTTAAAACGGTGTTCTACTCAATGTAGGATAGCTTCCCAAGAGTAGTGCATTATCTAAAAGTATGACTTAAAATGTAAATGCACTAGAATGGGATCATTGCTTTTCCTAACCCAAGAAGGCACAAAACAAATTTTAAGTAGAGCAACAAGGATCCAAGAGATACAAGGAAGACAAGAGAGTTAAATCAAAACAAATCCTTGGCAATAAAATAAGGCAATTCAAAGCAAGAGCCAAAATGAAGATGGTCTACAAATTCCACCACAATTATGAGTATCACTTGTCATGGACAAGGAGTGTATGTAGGTATTTCTCGGTGGTATCGGAATGATATTCAAGACCAACTTCACGACAAATAAGCATATCAAAGGATAGGAATTAAAGGCCATGCTTAGGTAGATAGATATTCTTGATAGCTTCAATATTCGCGCGATCATGCAAAGCAACTACAAAGAGTAGCTTGAAGCAATCGGTTTCCCAAAAGATATATGCGAACATATTTGGGGAAAGTCATACCAAGAACATCTTTCACAAACAAGATCCAAAAGAATGAGAGACAAAAATCATTTAAGCAAATATGGAACTTGTTTGAGCAATATGCCACATAGGAAGAAGATTATTAACAAAATCACTTCTAGGTGGCAATACCTCACATGTTCACATTTTCTAGGTTTGTAATATGCACAAAGCTTATTACTCCCCCATAATGTGATAATCCAAATTTTCTTAGCAAGTGGCAAATAAAACCAACTAGAGGTAATTAATGGACATTATAGAATTTGAATTTCTCATGAGAATGACATACCACATAGAGAATATATAATATTGATATATCATCACTAAGTGGTATTCCTCATGTACACACATTTTTAGGATTGTGAAGTGCACGAAGCACATCACTCCCCCAAAATGGAATAGTCCATTAATCTCTCAAAAAGAGAGCCAACACGATAAGATATCAAATAAAAGCAATAAGGCTCAAAACAAGTAAATGGTGTGCAAATCAACATACACATACTTGATTTCTCAGGATAAGTAAGTACAGAGCACAACACATACAAACACTAGCAAGGTACAAAACCAAACACATGCAAGGGTGCACACAACTTTCAATAAATATATGATATAAGCACACGTTACCGCAAGGAGAACATTGGATAAGAGATAGAACAATATAACCCAAGTGACTTGGCTTGAGAGAATATAATTGATGAAGATCCCTTAATTCTTCATGATGTAGCCAAGTCTCCAATGCCCTCCATCAACACCTATTGATCAAGTTTTAACTTGTTGGTCCCCAACCAAGTTGGGTCCTAAGGGAGGATAAAACCAAATGATGAAAGGTAAAACCTTTCTATTAAAGAACAACCAGTAAATCCTCCACCACCAAGAAACCAACAAGTTTTTCATCAAGACTCTGTTTTCTATGATCTTGGGCTTGTTTCGAAGATAATCACAAACCCTACAAGGTCTTGCATATACACATCATAGTCCATCATGTGAGGAGGAAACCACAAGGAGAGTTTGATCTCTCTAGAAAAGATAAGCGGGTAAAACCTCCAACATAAAAAACGCAACAAGATATGCATATGAAATCCGTTTTTGATGAACTAGAGCTTGGTATGGAGATGAACACAAGCTCTAAATTCTCACATGGATAAAAGGCAAATAAGAATCAAGAAAGATGATATGCCAACTATGCAAAGGTTTGATCTCTCCACAAATATGCGATCAAGTTACTCACTTGAGAGCCCCTCTTGATAGTACGTCAACGACCGCGGCGTTCAAATGTGGCCGTCGATCTGTAGATCGACGGCTCCCAGCTCTCTTCTCCAGTGCGTTACAACGCGAGGACAGCCAGAGAGAGGGAGGAAGGGCGCGGCGGCGGGGGCTCACCTAGGGGTTGTGTGCAGCTGCGGGAGGGGTTGGAGTCGGGGGAGGAGGTGATGGCGAGCTCGGGGAGGCCGTCTGGTGCCGCATGCACGGCCGGAGTCCATGGCGACGACGGCGGTGTCCTTCTCGGGTCGAGGATGGGCACGGCGTCCACGGGCGGTCTCTGGGCAAAAAGAAAGGGGGAGGGGGTTAGGTCTCGACGAGGGAAGCTCCGCGGGCCAAAAATGGCGGAGAATGGGGGGAAGAATCGCCGGCAATCGATGCCCGACGCTAGCGGTTCCCGAGGTTCAACCTTCTCCTCCCGGGGAGCAGAGGGCAGGAGCTTGGGTGTGGCTTCCTGGGAGGGGAGAGGGGTGTGGTGTGCGTGTTCTGGGAGGGAGAGAGGGGCAGGGAGTGAGCACGGAGCGGAGGACGGGCAGGGGTCATTTCTAGGGTTTGTTCAGACCAGGGGTCAAAGGAGGGGGAGGGGAGCGATGCCACTTGCTAGGATTGGCGGTGCAGGTGTGGGCAGGGTGGAGCTGGTCGGAGGACGTGGTCGGGCCAGTGGGAGGAGAGGGAGTGAGCTCTCCTTGGCCAGTTTGAGAAAAGGAGAGAGGAGAGTGGAGGAGAGGGGCGGCAGGGGGCTGGCAGTGGGCCAGGGGTGATGTGGCTGGTCCCTCCAGGCAGTGAGAGAGAGACGAGCTGTTGGAGGGGTGTGGGCAGGGTTAGCTAGGTTAGTTTTGGGGTTTTAGTCTAACACTACTTAATTTACTAATTTTTACTAACAAGGCTAAGAGTGATCCACACAAGAGCTAACCAAAAACATGAGAGTGGTGAACTAAATGAGGTGATGCAAAAGTTTTAAAGTCTAAATGGATGAAGAAAGAAATTTGAAAACTAAGCAAATTGAGAAAGATGACCAAATGGTCACTGATTTGGGTAGCCCTAAACACATAGATGGTTTTATGTTCAAACAAGTTTGAAAAAGGTCAAACAATACATAAACTAAAAGTAGAAGGTTCAAGGAGCAAGATGGTCAAGGTGCATTTCAAAGATAGCACAAGCAATGCTTAATCTAGGGCTCTAGATTAGCTATGTTTTAACAAACATGAAGATCAAAACCACTAAATTTAAAACTAGAAGAAATTGTAGAAGTGGTACTAATAGGATTCAAACACAACTAGTGGGCCTAAGAAACCAATCATGAAATCAAGCAAGAGTTGACTAAAATAAAACAAAAGTTTTTGGTATTTCTGAAAATTCTAACTTAACACACAATTCCAAGTCTAGAAAAATTGGGGTGTTACAGACCTTCCCCCCTTAGGAGAATCTCGTCCTCGAGATTCCGGAGTTGAAGAGGATAGGAAACCAGGGAATTCATGCTCCAGGTAATCTTCACGCTCCCAGGTGGCTTCTTCCTCCGAGTGGTTGCTCCACTGAACCTTCAGGAATTTGATCTTCCGTCTACGAGTCAAACGGATGTCTTCAGCTAGCACACGGAGTGGTCGTTCCCGGTAGGTGAAGTCGTGGTTGAGGTCAATAGTGTGGTGATCCACCTCCTGATACGAGTGAGTAGCGCCAGGAACTTGCAGGCACTTCTGAAGTAGTGATACGTGGACTACGTCGTGAAAGTCGGACAGATGGGAGGGTAATTCCAATTTATAAGATACTTCTCCGCTTCGACAAAGAATCTTGAAAGGGCCGATGTAGCGGGGCGCAAGCTTTCCCGGACGTGGAAACGCTGCATCCCTTTGAGAGGAGTAACACGCAGGTACACCATGTCGCCGGTCTTGAAACATAGGTCACTCCTCTTGGAGTTGGCGTAACTTTTCTGTCTAGACTGAGCGGCCTTAAGACGGTCACGGATTAGTTGAACTTGTTCTTCAGCTTCTCGCAGAGTATCGACTCTGAAAACTTGGCTGTCTCCGGACTGTGACCAGTTCAGGGGAGTGCGGCATTTCCGTCCGTACAAAGCTTCGAATGGTGCCATCTTCAGGCTAGCTTGGTAACTGTTATTGTAAGAGAATTCAGCGAACGGCAGACAATCTTCCCACTTGGATCCGTAGGCTAACACGCAGACTCTAAGCATATCCTCTAGGATTTGATTGACTCTCTATCTCTGTCCTCCCGTCTGAGGGTGATAGGCGGTGCTGAAAAAGAGCTTTGTCCCATGTTCCTCATGAAGTTTGGTCCAGAAACGAGATGTGAATTGGGTTCCTCTATCGGACACGATCGTCTTGGGTATCCCATGGAGACTGACTATACGGGACATGTATAAGTCGGCTAACTGGTCAGACCGGTGTCTGGTGGTAACTGGAAGGAAATGTGCAACCTTGGTGAGTCGGTCCACAATGACCCAAATGGCATCGTGTCCTCGATTGGACCGGGGTAACCCCGTGATAAAGTCCATGCCGACTTCATCCCACTTCCATTCGGGTATCTTCAGAGGTTGGAGTAATCCGGCGGGTCGTTGATGTTCGGCCTTGACTCTTTGACAGATATCACAATTTTGAACGAAGAATGCGATCTCTCGCTTCATGCCGTGCCACCAAAACTTCTCTTTGAGATCCTGGTACATCTTGGTTCCACCGGGGTGGATGGAGTATAAGTCTCGTGGGCTTCCTTCATAATCAGCTGCTTCAAGTCATGGTCAGACGGTACGCAGATGCGGCCTTCATACCAGAGAGTACCCTCGGAATCGATGGTGAAACCGGGGACTTCTTCCTTCGCCATTCTACGCTTGATGCCTTCGATACTCTTGTGACCCTTCTGTGCTTTCTTGATCTGATCCCATAGTGTTGGCTGCAACATGAGTTGATCCACAGCTCCATAACTAACCACTTCAATTCCCATCTTGTCCAGTCTTCCCAGAGCTCTGGTTGCCGGTCTTGATCATGGTGTTGAAAGAGCACGGCTGTCGACTAAGGGCATCTGCTACGACGTTGGCTTTTCCAGGGTGGTAATGGATGTCTAGGTCATAATCCTTAATGAGCTCTATCCATCTACGCTGCCTCATATTCAACTCACGTTGGGTGAAGATATACTTCAGACTCTTGTGGTCGGTGTAGATATCACAACGGTTGCCCATCAAAAAGTGGCGCCAGGCTTGAGTGCGTGAACTACGGCAGCAAGTTCAAGGTCATGGGTGGGGTAATTCTGCTCGTGCTTGCGGAGTTGTCGCGAGGAATAGGAGATTACCTTGCCCTCTTGCATGAGGACACAACCTAGTCCAAGCTTGGAAGCGTCGCAATACACGACAAAATCCTTGGTCACATCAGGCATGGTCAGGATGGGTGGTGGTTAATCTCTTCTTCAGCTCTGGAAACTCTCCTCACACTTGTCAGTCCATTCAAACTTCTTGTCTTTCTTCAGTAACTGGGTGAGGGGTTTGGCAATACTTGAGAATCCCTCGACGAACTTGCGGTAATACCCAGCCATTCCGAGGATAGATCTCACTTCGGTCTGGTTGGTGGGGGTCGGGAACTCAAGTATAGCCTTGATATGAGAGGGGTCAACGGCGATTCCTCCGGCAGTGATAACATGCCCAAGGAATGCCACTTCCTTCAGCCAAAATTGACATTTGCTAAACTTGGCATAGAGCTGGTGTTCACGAAGGGTGCCTAAAACCAATCTCAGGTGTTCTTCATGCTCTTCTTCTGATTTGGAGTAATCAGGATGTCATCGATGAAAACCACTACGAATTTGTCCAGATAATCCATGAACACCTTATTCATGAGTTCATGAAGTAGGCCGGGGCATTGGTCAGGCCAAAGGTCATTACGGTGGACTCAAACAATCCGTAACGAGTGGTGAAGGCTGTCTTCGGGATGTCTGTCTCCTTACTTTCAGCTGGTGGTAACCGGTGCGGAGATCGATCTTAGAAAAGACTCGAGCTCCATTGAGTTGATCAAACAGATCCTCAATCTTGGGTAGAGGGTATTTGTTTTGATGGTCACGTCATTCAGCTTCCGGTAGTCCACACATAAGCGAGTGGTACCGTCTCTTTTATCCACAAAGATCACTGGAGATCCCCATGGTGAGGCACTGGGGCGAATCAGTCCTTTCCTAAGCATGTCATCCAACTGCTTCTTCAATTCCTCTAACTCTTGGGGATTCATACGGTAAGGCTTCTGAGCTATGGGTCCAGTTCCAGGAACTAACTCAATGATGAACTCGATATCCCGATCAGGCGGCATACCGGGTAACTCTCGGGAAAACATCGGGATACTCACAAACTATTGGTACCTCCTCCAAGGCAGGCTTAGCTATACTCTTATGACAATGCCCTAACAAGGAGTGCATTGAAGATGTGTGCACAACCTCAACTCCTTCCGGACTGGTGAGGGAGATAGTTTTTGTGTTGCAATCTATAACTCCACGGTTCACTGCCATCCAGTCCATTCCTAAAACCACTTCTATACCTTGTTTTCCCAAAACCACAAGGTCAGCATGGAATCGGGCTCCCTGGATTTCACGGGCACCTCTTTGCAAGAAAGGTTAGTCTTAGTGGTGGCTCCAGGAATTTGCACTAACATAGGTCGGCGCATCAAAGTTGGGACCATCCCACTTTTCTTAACAAACGGTTCGGTAACAAACGAATGGGATGCTCCGGAATCAAACAAAACTGCAGCAGGTACGGAGTTGACAGGAAACGTACCCATCACGGTCAGGTGCCTCCTGGGCTTCTTCGGCGCTGATATGATTCAGGTGTCCCCTTGTCACGGTCCAGGCTTCCTCGGGTAAGGGGCCTTGCTCCAGGGGTCGGACTGATCCCTGGTTCATCTTGGTCGCATTGGGGCGATTGTCAGCTGGTTGCTTGGTGGGGCAGTCTTGAGAAATGTCCCAGGCTGTCCACAGGCAAAGCAGCCTCCGGTGGGTCTTGGTGCTGGCGGTCGAGTGAAATTGAGACCGGGATTGTAGCCGCCTCCTGGGCGAGGAACAGGTGGGCGAGTGGGGTAACTCGGACGGGGTGCATACGAGGGGTCTTGATGGGGGTACGCAGGTCGTGGCGGCTGATAAGCAGGCCTGGGTGAAGGTGTGGGGCGCAGGCGCTGGTTGTTGTTGTTGTTGTTGTTGTTGTTGCTGCTGCTGCCTTGCTGCATCATCTGTCGGCGCTTGCGGTTGTCATAGGACGCTTTGCGCTTGTGCTCCATCATGATGGCGGCGTCAGCCAAAGACTCCAGATCGTTGAATGGCATCACCACCAGGATGCATTGCATTTCATCATGCACCCATTCAGGAACCTTTCCTTCCTTTTCTCCTCCGTGTCCACGTCGGCAGGTGCATACCTTGCCAAGGTGGTGAATTCTCCAGATACTCACCCACTGACATACCACCCTGCTTCAGTTGCAGAAACTTCTCTCGCATGATGCTGACTTGACCCGATGGCACGTACCGCTTCTGAAACTTGGTCTTGAAAGCCTCCCAGGTCACAACTTCACCTTGAGGCAGCAGTGCCTTAACTGATTCCCACCATGCTCGGGCGGCACCTGAGAGGTAGTGAGTAGCATAGACCACCTTCTCATTGTCGCCAACATGGGCGACCTCTAGATTGTTCTCGATCGTGCGGATCCAGTCATCCGCGTCAAGTGGATCCACCCTCTGAGAGAACACCGGGGGATTAGTGTTCTGGAAGTCTCGCAGCTTGGAACGGCCCTCCTCATTGCCATTGCCGCCATTGCCACCATTAGGGTTGACGGCAATCTGGGCCAGGTGCTGCAGTGTGGCGAGGTTCGCTGTCCTCTCGGCACGAGCGGCCTCACGGTCCTCCATGAAGAGACGCATCAGCTGGGCCATAGTGGGCTCGGGTGGTGGTGGTGGATCTCTCGCCATACTGAAGTTTAGAAAACGGCAGAATTAAAACTCCAAACAAAAAATGAATAAAACATTTGAGATAGAATGAAAACATGCCAACCATGCAAACAGAACATCATACAAATGCAGCAAGAACACATGGCACAAATGGGATAACTAGCTCGATAATAGGGTCTCGATACAACTCACATGAGTTCACAAATACAAAGTCTAACACAACAGCCGCCTTACAACCATCAAGGCTACCACATACTAATGACAACAAGATCACACGATCGCAACATAACAAGCTCGCGACAGGGTGATCCTAACTCAAAAGAACTACTCGAAGTAGCTACTCGTCCGCGGCAGCGACGTCAGGTGAGTGAGTGCGTCGCCGTCGTAAGGGGGCTCGTCGGGGTCCTCCTCCTCGGACATAACTAGCTCCGAGTCCGCGTCGGTGTCGTCGCGAAGGTCGTCGTCCTCCTGCTCGCTCTCCGGCTCCATGTCCATATCCTCCATCGGATCCTCGTCGTCGGGTAGGAGATCGTCGTTCTCCTTGCGCAACTCCTCAAGCTCCTCCTCTAGCTCGGCGATCCGGGTGTCACGCTGAATGGTCGCCTCAAGATCATCAACCCTACGCGCGAGGTTGAGCTGCCAGTACCGGGCGGTCTTGAAACGGGCCTCGAAGCGACGGGTCTCCTTCCGCTCCTTCCCTACGGGACCTCCTCAGGCGCTCCTCAGTGGCCTTGAGCTTCTCCTCTGCAATCTTCAGCTTGTCCAGTGACTCCTTGAGCTGGGCCTCCACAGCCTCGGTGTCCTGCTCGGCCTCCGTAACGCGGTTCTCCGCGTCGACGTACTGCATACGGCGAAGGTCGCTCTCCATACGGCTGTGGACCAGCTGGTCCTGAGTGTGCTCCAGAAGGATCCCCAAGTCCTCCACGTGCAGCCCAAAGATGGGGTGGGGGCGCAGGGCATAGAGTGGCCCTGGTCGTCGCGCCTCTCGAAGAACTCGAAGCGGGTGCCGACTAACTCGGCGCTGTGGAAGTGCACCAAGCGAGCGAGAGCCCGCTGCAGGACGGTCGAAGTAGCTCCGGTCTGGGTGGGCTCGATGGCCTCCACGGTCAGCTCCTCCGCAAACGGTGGCACAAGAGGGCCTCGAAGGGTGCACCTCACCCTCCAGGACATCTCCTCGCCGACTAACGGCAGAGCGCGTCCTCCACGCAACTCAGGGAGTGGACGCCCCAAAAGCCTGGTCAACTCGAGCAGCTCGGTCTGGAACAGCGGCGTCACCCAGGGGTAGGTATCGCCCCCAGCTGGATACTCGTCGTAAACCCGTCGGCCATCTACACAAAATTTTAAAGAAGTTTTAATTAGTGAACGGTGTGCAAAATTTTAAGTAGAACAAGTAGAATTTATGCAAGTATAGTTATTTAAGTAGTTAAAATAGAGGGGAGAGGATACAGCAGTATATTCCGCAATTTAAACACCTCTCCTAAGTTTTTAAGGAAAAACAGTTTTGCGTGACGTCGACGCCCAACCTAGCTAAAGTCTCCTAAGGTCAACGATGGCTCTGATACCAAGTCTGAGGACCCCTCGTACCGAAGTCCGAGATGTCCACGTTATGTAAAATAGATCACGATCCCAATGATCAGTGCATCGCAATCACATAACCAACATGGTATCAAGAGTTACATCATTCAAGTCGTACGAATAAAAGTCTTACAACACAAAGTGGTCACATGACCAAGTCTGCAAATCATCGTCACGCAGGACGGAATTAACTACGATACAGCGGAAGCTCGTGGCTAGCGTCGGCCCTCGTCTCCAACGGACGCAATCCCACAAGTGCAGTTGACCGGTGACAGCTAAGCGGCGTAGTCGTCGACATACTCCCCTCTTCAGCGTAACCTCCTCGTTGTAATCTGGACGTTTGAATATCCAGGGACACAGCCATATGAGTACAATTACGTACTCGCAATACCACCTCAAGGCTTAAGTTTTCATGGTAATGCAATAAATCATTTTCGAAAACTGGGATAGCTACTATATAATGCTATAGAGCTTAGTTTTCGCAAACGATGCTTTTGGACATAGAGATTACAACATCTCTATATCCTTGTTAAACCAAACATTTAGAGATAGAATTCTCTCTTGTAGAAATAGCATGTACTATTCCCACATTTTTGTAAACACTTTGTAAATCTTTTCAAAGACATTAGGATGGGAATACCCCTTTTTCCTTTCCACGAGATCAGACTGAGTTGTCTCCCCGAGACCAACCATTTTCTCCCAAAATCCGTACCTCCCAGGTACCTTCTTGATGCCTCCTTGATTTCCACAGAGAAAACCACTTCTCTTTTGAAAACATAAAAGTCTGCCCGTACGCCTAGATCGGGGACCTTTCCAACCGTCCATGACCGCGGACATGGCTATTCGAATAGATTTACACTCTGCAGAGGTGGTGCACTTTCACACACACAAACAGTCATTCTGCCGTGATCAGCCATGGTCCTCATACGACAGTATGCGGGGTTTCGGATAACATGATCAAAGCTTTCCCCTAATCCACTCTAGTACAGAGGACTCCCGCTAGGTTTGTTCCCCTCGGCACCGTGCTCCACTAGACCCCTGGTCTCTCTTAGGACGCCACACTGCCACGGCAGGGGGACCCAACGTAATCGTCCGGCTACTGATCCGCAACAGTGTATTGTCTCTTACGGACGACAACCCGGCTTCGAGGGCCCCGCCCTTATAGAGTATGAGATCCTCCGTACTAAAACAGACAAGCTTCCGACTAAGCCCTATCCATATCAGGTAGTGTGGTTGCACGGGTTAATTGTTCGGGTGGCCGCTAGGGCTGTACTTTGTTTTTCAAAAACATCTCCACCTCCGACTGCTCCCAGCAGCTCGGGTTTTCGTAAACTCACCGAATGCTCCCAACACTTTAGGTTTTCGTAAACTCACCGAATGCTCCCAGCACTTTGGGTTTTCATGAACAACTCCATTTGCTCCCAGCAACATGGGTTTTATAACACACTTCTCGCGATCGCTCTCAGCGACTCGGGTTTTCCTTTAAAACATTTCATCGAACCCAGGTTCCCATCCTAAAGTTTTGAGGTAAGAGTATAAGGATATGCTACTAGCGAATATAATTTTCTTGATAGCGCCTTTAGTAGAAGGCTTCTCAAGTAAATACTTATTTTTATAAAACCTATTATATACTAGTAGATATATCTTTGGCCAAACAATAATTTTGTAAAAATTAGTTTTTGGGTGGCAAAATGCCACAGAAAAGATAAAACATGCATTATTTTATTTTGAAAACAAGACATGCTTTTACAAATAATAGGAGTTCAATAGGGTGTTGAGGTGGCTTGCCTTGCTCAGCAAAGTGTCCCTGGTCTTGTTCTTCCTCGTAGGTGGGTTCAGCTCCCACGTACTGCTCCTCCTCTTGCGGTTCTATCGTACCGGAAAATTAAACGGAACTACCGTCAATTCCAAGTAGCGGGTTGACAACAATCTAAGATACTTAAACAAAACAGCAAGCATTTCATTACACAAACACCCTCTGGATAAAACATCTACCACAACCCTAAACATAAAAATTAAAAACAATCCATTAAAATATGACTTTTTAATAGAGGCAAAGTTGCTGTTTGGGAAAAAATGCACAAGTCCTAAAATAATACTCCTAAAAATATATCCTTCTATCACAGTACTGCTAACAAACATACAAAGCTATGAAAATTGGATTTGCACCCAAAGCATATTCCAAAAGAGAGCTAAAAATGCCTCAAGTGCTACTGGTCCTAAAACTAAAAAGACCACAACTATATTTTTAGGAAACTACTGCATGCAAGATTAATTTCTAAGGCAAGGTATTGATTTTATATTTCTGTAGAAATTGGATTCACTCCAATTGGATACTCCTAGCTCATGCTATCATAAAAAGGGTGAAAAACACACTTTTTACATGATTAAATGTGCAGCACAAAATAAATTTTATTTTTACTCCAAACTAGTTTTGCATGTTCAAGAAAACATCAGAGCATCCAATAAAAATACTTCTACAAAACATGCACACACAGATTTAACACAAACTAATTAAATCTAAACACAACATTTAACAGAAATAGAAAAAGAATAAATCTACGAAATAAAAATGCCTACGGGCTGCTCCTGGGCCGATCTGGCCGAGGCCAGCGTGGATCTGGGCCGCTGGTGGACCGAGCCGGCCCATCACGGCACAACGCGCGAGCCAGCGTGGGGAAAACGGCCAACGACCGCGGCGTTCAAACGTGGCCGTCGATCTGTAGATCGACGACTCCCAGCTCTCTTCTCCAGCGCGTCACAGCGCGAGGACAGCCAGAGAGAGGGAGGAAGGGCGCGGCGGCGGGGGCTCACCTAGGGGTTGCGTGCAGCTGCGGGAGGGGTTGGAGTCGGGGGAGGAGGTGATGGCGAGCTCGGGGAGGCCGTCAGGTGCCGCATGCACAGCCGGAGTCCATGGCAACGATGGCGGTGTCCTTCTCGGGTCGAGGACGGGCACGGCGTCCACGGGCGGTCTCTGGGCAAAAGAAAGGGGGAGGGGTTAGGTCTCGATGAGGGAAGCTCCGTGGGCCAAAAATGGCGGAGAATGGGGGGAAGAATCGCCGGCAATCGATGCCCGACGCTAGCGGTTGCCGAGGTTCAACCTTCTCCTCCCGGGGAGCAGAGGGCAGGAGCTTGGGTGTGGCTTCCTGGGAGGGGAGAGGGGTGTGGTGTGCGTGTTCTGGGAGGGAGAGAGGGGCAGGGAGTGAGCACGGAGCTGAGGACTGGCAGGGTCATTTCTAGGTTTGTTTGGACCAGGGGTCAAAGGAGGGGGAGGGGAGCGATGCCACTGGCTGGGATGGGCGGTGCAGGTGTGGGCAGGGTGGAGCTGGTCGGAGGACGTGGTCGGGCCAGTGGGAGGAGAGGGAGTGAGCTCTCCTTGGCCGGTTTGAGAAAAGGAGAGAGGAGAGTGGAGGAGAGGGGCGGCTGGGGGCTGGCAGTGGGCCAGGGTGATGTGGCTGGTCCTCTAGGCAGTGAGAGATAGATGAGCCGTTGGAGGGGTGTGGGCAGGGTTAGCTAGGTTAGTTTTGGGGTTTTAGTCTAACACTACTTAATTTACTAATTTTTACTAACAAGGCTAAGAGTGATCCACACAAGAGCTAACCAAAAACATGAGAGTGGTGAACTAAATGAGGTGATGCAAAAGTTTTAAAGTCTAAATGGATGAAGAAAGAAATTTGAAAACTAAGCAAATTGAGAAAGATGACCAAATGGTCACTGATTTGGGTAGCCCAAAACACATAGATGGTTTTATGTTCAAACAAGTTTTAAAAAGGTCAAACAATACATAAACTAAAAGTAGAAAGTTCAAGGAGCAAGATGGTCAAGGTGCATTTCAAAGATAGCACAAGCAATGCTTAATCTAGGGCTCTAGATTAGCTATGTTTTAACAAACATGAAGATCAAAACCACTAAATTTAAAACTAGAAGAAATTATAGAAGTGGTACTAATAGGATTCAAACACAACTAGTGGGCCTAAGAAACCAATCATGAAATCAAGCAAGAGTTGACTAAAATAAAACAAAAGTTTTTGGTATTTCTGAAAATTCTAACTTAACACCACAATTCCAAGTCTAGAAAAATTGGGGTGTTACAATCTTCTTCATGGACAAGATCTATAAAGATATCTCAATGCAAACATTAGTCCATAAAGATTGTCATTAATTACCAAAACCACTCATGAGGGCACATGCACTTTCAACAACGCCTGATCTTATCACTTAAATCCCCACGTTTTTATAATCAAACAAAAACCCCGAAGATAATCGTCGAACATTGGCATACATGTGAAGCAAGTGTCCGGTACAACCAGATGCCCCCTCCTCCTCTCGCATGTTTCTTTTGACTTTTAGTCCTTTTGTGTCCTACCTTCTTTTCGAAGCCTACCCTTCGAATCCCTAGCTTCCCTCTCGACCCAACCATGCATGAATGTCCACATCTGTTTTTAAAGATAGTTCTCACCAGGCGAGAATCAATTTGGTAAGATGAAAAATCTTTTGTCTAATTTGTTGAACCTCATCTAGAAGTTGTTGTTCTCTTTTGAGATGATTGTGCTTTCTCAAAATAAGTGGTTGAAAAGCCCTGCTATAATGTTTAAAGTTTCCAAATGTGGGTTTTAACTTGTCACTTTTCAACACATAAGAAGACAGAGAAATTCCACGTTGTGGGTTGAGACATATAGTTAATTTTTTTACAATCTAGATTTACCCGATATTAAAGGCATGTTTAGCGAAAACCTAAAATGGAGCTCGGGTGCTACATGGTGCCCGTTTTTTCAAAAAATTGAAATCAACATTGTTAGGTTTCCAAAAATCGAGAAAAAAATCCCAGTAGTAGATATTGTCGAGATCTACAATCGTGCAAATTTTTCAACTCCAAATTCGTTATATTTTGGGCTGCACAAAAAAGACAAATGGGTAAATCTGGGTGGTGAACAATTCATAGTTTCAAAAATTTGAAATTTCCCCCGATTTGTCTTTTTAGTGCAGCACACAATACAACGAATTTTAAGGTAAAATTTTGCAGCCTTGTAGATCTCGACACTATCTACATATGTGATTTTTAGCGATTTTGGAAACTAAAAAAATGTCATTTTATATTATTTTTCAAAAAAAAGGCTCCATGTAGCTCGGGTTCAAAAAATCCACAATCCATGTTTAGTAGCTTTATATTTCTCTATGTAGTTTGAAAATACCACAATTTATATTAAATAGTCTACATTTTAAAATACTTTGAGGTGTTTTGGCTAAAATTCCATGTTTAGTACCGGTGGTAGTCTAAGTATGTATGTACAGTATTATCTGAAGCCGTGCTTCAGAAATACATGATCTTTTATGGTTGTATTCATTTTTGTTTTGCTTATTACGCCAACATAAAAAGGTGCAAGTTAGCGGAAAATCGGACATGTCTTAAAATAGTTCAAGAATTTAATAGAAAGTTTGCAAAATTTGCGTACTCACTCCATCCATAGATATATGTCATATGAATAGTCAAAATTCAAGACTTCTTAAGTTTGATCAAATCTATACCTAATAATAAAAGCACTAAGGCTTCCGCCGTTCTATTTGGTAGGTCATTTAATTTGCCCCTAAAGTTACAAATAATTACCCACCTATGCCATCCATAAGTAAAAAACCGTTCGCCTCGTCTAACGTTCGTCCGCTTGGTCACCGTGTTAATTACAATCTGTTTCAGATACGAATCGATCCAATTTGTCTTTGTCCCGTTCGGTCTGTAAGGAGGGCGTCTGCAAGATCCTCGAATCGGTAGGCGCCAAAGATGAGGAGGACAAGATGCAGATGCTATTCAAGGAGGTGGATGGAAAGGACATAGCGATCTTCTCGCGGCCGACAGGGAGGGGAGAAATCGTCCGCCGACCCGCCTGGTTCATCCGCCGAGTCGCCGCCCGAGATCGACCTGCTCGTCACTGTAGCTTACCACCAACGTCGGTCCCGCGTGCGCCCTCACGGTGCCACCTCGCGAGCGTGCAACTGTGCTACCGTGCTCGCAGCCTTGCGTGCCCGCGCTGGCCGCGGTGTTGCGCTGCTTGCTCGCGTCGCTGCGCTAACGTCTCTTATTCCTTGCTCTATGATCTCCAATCTATGAAGAATCATCTCGACAACTTTTGCCATGCGCCCATGCCATATATGGAGAGATCAACCAGGTCTGCTGCAGGGATAGTCTCAGGCCGCTGCAGATTAACTGGGGTCGGGCGATGGCGAGTTCAGCTACGCGATACTGTAAAAGAAGTAACTTGTTAGCGTATATATGTACGTATATCTGCACATTCAAGACGCCTTCAACGAATCTGCATTCAGTATAGTTAACTGCCACTTTTCAGTTCCTCTTTTTTTTCAAGAAGAGCTGGTAGTAGAAGTAATATATGTGGGTACCAGGGTCCTGTTCATGTCATAATATTAATAACTCCGACTCTCTAATGTCCACCTGAATTGTGTATGTACTTAACTATTTAGAGTCAATAATACTGTCCATACACTAACTATACCAGGATGTGCAGATTCATACATGAACTTTGAAAACGAGATCCCACGGTACAACAACTCCGATCCCTCTTCAATTCTGGTCAGAATTAGTCCGAATAGCCACGTCGGGACTCCACGATGAAAAATGAGGCAATTTGCGTTTTAGTCCCTACCTTGCACGTTCATCTCGACAGTTATTCTTTCTGTAGCTGCGTCTATTATTTCCTTCCTTCTCCATCGCGACGCCGAGGCGCGGCGCCGACGCCGACCGCTGCGCCGCCGCTCAATTCAACTTATGGCGCCCGACACGCAGCTCTGTCCTTGGTTTGACGAGGCTCCCGAGTACGGTAGCCGTCGCTGCGTTTTTGCTCTTCTTCTCTGAGTACATACTGTTGGCGGACGTGGGTTTAGGGGCTACAGTGATCGGGCCGTATAGGAGTGCAATTTGTGGATGAAATCGTCGATTCAGTACATTATAACAGTGCGTGAATGGTTTCTATGAGGACAGTTTTTCGAAAAACAAATTATAGGCCAATTGGGCATAAATTAATCCATCACTCCATGGGCTTGAGTTTTTGAAAACCATGGTGAGGCATGGCGAGTGAAGATCTTGCAGATGATAAGTGACAAGCAAGCAAGCTTTGGAAATCTATAATGGAATTAATGCAGGGGCAAGCGACCAAACTATCATCCAACCTAACTATCAAATTTTAGAACTAAAAACGCGGCTATAGCTAACTAATCATCCTTGGAATTCGAGGATGTAAGTATCAGCGCCTGTGCTAGGGATCCAGTTTTATAATCCATGCTTCAACCGTTCCTATGTAAATCTTAGTTATATGAAGAATCCATCTATAAATAGTGCAGGGAACTGCATATTCGTTTTACTTATTATTATTTATTGTTTTAGCCGACAAGATGGGTACTGCATTCTTGCTTTATATCGCATGACGTCGAATTATAGCTCTTGACATTGTCCTATGAAATAACACTTAATGTTTAGCAAAAATCAAAACCGTAGCAACGCACGGGCATATTTCCTAATATACATACATACAAAAATATGAAGATTTCAAATACTAAAACAATGTCAATAGTTCCACCATAAGATATACTTCCGTAATATATTTATTTAATGTTGTAGTTTTGATATTCCTTTCTATATATTTGGTCAAACTTAGTAAGATTTGACTTTTTTACTAAATTCATATGACTATATATCCTATTGGACAAGAGTACTAGATTGCTTTGTCGACATGCAAGATAAGATAAGATGATTTTGTTTTATTTTTGCCATATTTATGAACTTGTGCTATGTGCTACAGTAATATATTTTCATCATGGTTCTAATATTTTAACTGGATGTTAGAAATTAAATTTCGTAGAATTTTTACAAGTTAAAACATTTGTGAAGACTATTTTTAATGCAATTCATGAACCATATATACGTGGCGCACCGCTTCTTTTCTTTTTCGCAAATGACGAAGGCGCAACTGCATAAAGCCCAGAACGGCCGAGGGCCAGGCCGCGTCTCTCCCCTCTCTCTATCGAAATCTCCCTCTTCCCGTGACGTCTCAAAGCCTGAGAGAGAGAGAGAGGGAAGCCGGCTCGACCGACGGACGGACGTCGCCACAGCTTCAGGACCGCAAGACGTTGGTGCGTATTATCCCCGTCGTGTTGCCGATTTGGATATTCCAGTCCAGACGTGAGTATCTGGGTTGGGGATTTGGGATCGGCTGTTGGGATTTTAGGGCCGTAGTGCATTGCAACTGATTTCTGAACTACAGTGGAATCCTTTTAGACTTCACTATACGAATTGCTAATCCACCATCTTTTAGAGTCTCTGTGCGATCAACTTTTCTTAGCGACTAGTGTAGTTTAAGGTTGGTGTTAGTGAGCTTGGGGTTGGGGACCACACCAGCAATGTTCAATGAGGTTGAAGCAGAACTAGAAATTTGCAGAAGCAAGGTTTCTCACCTTTCCGATGATCTGGAAGCTTACCAAACAAAAGCAGTCAGTCTTGAAGCTATGGTGGAAGCTGCAAGCGGAAACGAGAAAGATCTTTTGGACTCACTGATCCAAATGACCGAAGAAAAGAAGAAACTTGAAGAACTAACAGCAGACAGAGTATGAAGGAAAAATTAAGTTTCTTAAAAGAGGGCGCAGAGTCAAGAATTGAAGGTGCTTGATTCAGAACAATTGTTGGAAAAGACTTAGAGAAGAAAAAGGAAGTGGCGAGAACACCATTGCTGATCTTAACCAGAAACTCCCCAATAAGAAAGGACATGTACATTCAGTTAGAGTCCCTGTTAAGATCATAGCAAAAGAATATCTCTTCTCTCTGATGCATGCTCGCACAAAGAGGAACTTATTAAGTTTGAGTCAAAGCTAGCATCTGCTGAGAAGAAGAGCACAAGTCTCGACTAAGCAAACCAAAAGGAGTCGGGGAAGTTGGCTCAAGCTAATGAAGAGAAGGAGAAGTTTGAAGAACTGTCAAAGAAGACCATAGACCATAGTGCATTTGGAAGTGGAGAAGCAGGTCCAGACTTTACAGCCTGATCTAGAATCTGCCCGGGGTAAAATGGAGGAGGTGGAGAATGATCTTCAGGACTGTCAGCACTTGACAAGCTTAAATCTGCAGGGGAGCAGCTTGAGCACAGTGGGAGGACATTAGGACATGCACCATGCCACTTTGAAGAACATTGATTCAGAATCTTTGTACCAGTCTTTAATTGAAGGTACAGAGAAGAAGCTGGATGCTCTTGAGATTGAGTTGGGATATTATGAAGAGCAGGAATCTAAAGCTGCTACCATCAAAGAAGAGCCTAGAAGCGCAACTTACAGAGACACAAAACAAGGTTGAACTTTTGCATAGAGAGAAGAAAATTTGATTCTCTCAAATAGTAGTTTAATGAGGAATTGGAAGTACATCAGAGCAAGCTGAATGAATTACAGCTGGCACTTGCTTCTGCAGTAGTAGAAAAGCAGGGGTCACTGGAAGAGATTCATTCATTACAAAAAACACTCAATGGCATGATTCAACGCAATGAAGAACTGGAAAGGCAGGCATCTTCTACTCTGGGAGAGCGGGTACCAAAGTACACTGGAAGAGGAGCAGATGCTAAATGACAAATATGAAAGTGCAAAGAAGGAGCTTGACAAGGAATTGCCAAGTTGGAGGAGCTGATGAATTTGGACATTTACGAAAAAGAATCGCATTTCAAAAGTCGAGAGATGTCTGAGCTAAATTACATTGGAACAGCTGAAAAGAATGAAGAGCAAGGTGAAACAACTGAAAAGAATGAAGTGCTGACAACCAAGATGCAAGAGCATGCAAACTTAGTCCATGAAAAAGATGAGTTAGGAAGGAACTGCATGCTGCTTTCGAGACCATAACAAATCAGGAAGAGAAGCTACAGTGAGGGTGATGAAGTGGGATGCATATAAGAAATACTCAGGGCATCAGTTAGAAGCAGAGAACCATCATGCCGCAGAGCTTGAAGTACAACATTATTAACTCTTAGACAACAGTTGCAAGAATCCAAGATCCATTACAAGCACAACGAACAGCAAGTTTCTTTAAGGGAAGTTGATGGGAAGAAGATCAACACTATACTGTGGATTTAGAGAAGCAAATAACAATTCTTACACAGCAGCTACAATTAGCCGAAACACAGTACGAGCAGAAGATTGCAAAAGAGAGGGAGAACCTCTCTCTTGTCAATACAGAGATCAACAAGCTGACCGAAAATCCGAGCAAGAGTGCTGAAATGGAGAAGAAGGTACAGGACCTTGAGCAGAAGTTGCAGCTAGCTTATTCCAAACCCGACGAACAGGCAAAGGATGCAGTGGTATCAACAAGATTCCCGAAACTTCAGCCTGGACTCGTCAATACTGCAAAAAAAAAAAAATGCGACATATCTCAGAATCCTGGCACGGTCTCTCCGAACCCGGGTTGGCCAGAAACCCGAGAACCTCATGTATCATGGACCTCAAGTTCATCTTTGGCGTTTCCCTGCTGTCCGTGATAGCCGGTGCATATTTCTTGGGTTCTTCGAGTTATGGCGCGGACATGGCCATTTGGCAATCTTGGGTCGCCCTCAAATGCAAGTTGTGATGTGGTTAAACCTTCGGGGTAGAGTTTGGATGGAAGATAGATTGGCCAAGTGGGATCTTCTCCATAATGAAAAATGTATCTTCTCTGACTCGTCTCAGGAAGATGCTAATCACTTTTTCGTGGGATACGCAGTCGTCAACATAATTTGGACCTCGGTCCTTAGCTGGTCTGGTTTGCAACAGGTAGTTCACATCATAGGGCACACCCTCAACAATTGGTAGTATATTGCTTGTGATACCCTACATGGGAGGAGCAAAACTTCTCTGAACCTATTCGTTGTGGTTTTCGTTTTTGTTTTGTTTGTCTGTCGCTTTTTCTCCTATCTAATATATTTAAAATGCACTCCTCCTGCATGGTTCGAAAAAAAAAAGGTTTCCTTTTGGGTAAGAAGCTGGGGTAGCAATTTGATTTTTATTCATTCGTACCCTTTGCATGGAGAAGGCCATATACATGTGATTGGTTTTTTTATCAATGAGCTTGTATTTACATCTCTTTGTAAAAAAAGAAACTGTTCTGAAATTTTAATTTGTTACAAAAAGGTTGGTGCTACTATCTGGTGAGCTGTTTACCTCTTCGTTGTTCCCACGCACGGACATTTACGTTGGCTTTTGCTCTGTTTCAGTCGACTGAAATATAATTCGTCGTCAGTCGTTTTTTCCACCGTTGGATGCGCGCCAAGATGCGTGCTGGCTCTGTCCTCGCTGCCGGGCCGGGTTCACGTTAGCGGGTCGGTCGCGGCGGGTTTGTGCCCGTTTTGGGTTTTCCGGATGAGCTCGAGCTGGGTCGGTCGGTGGTGGGGATTTTTTGAATTTTTTTCTCATTCGAGGCCGCGTGTCTTCGACCTCGTCGCGCAGAGAGAGAAGGGGGGCGGCGGAACCAAATCCGCTCCCTCGCCGGCGTCTACTGCCGGCGCTTATCCTCAGCTCGCCGGCGTTTGCTGCCGGCGCTATCCTCAGCTCGCCGGCGTCTGCTGAGGGTGCTATCCTCTGCTCGCGCGGCGCCTGCTGCCTGCGCTATGGCGGAGAATCGGGGAGGACGGATTCGTCGTCGGCGGCTTGACAGGTACTCAGCCTTTTGCTTCCTCTGTTCGCCTTCAGTCTCTGCAAGCTCGCGTCCGTGCGTGCGCCTAGGGTTTCTTGATTAGTCGCCGGAGGCGGATGTGGTTGCGGCGGTGCGTATTTTAGGTCCCTAGCGTAGCGTTGACGAGCAGGCGGATGTGTTTCGTTGGATGTAGCTTCTATCTGCATGGGTGAATCTATTTGCGTGAGGCGGATGTTCTGTGTGCGATGTGGTGTGATGTTCAGGGTTTATTGGTTGTTGTTGAATCTATTGTCTGTGTGAAATCCATCGGCTGATGTGTTTATTGGTTGTTCTACCAATTAGTTCATCAGTAGAAGCAATTTCACAGTCTGTGTGCTGTTGGCACCACCCAAAAACGGTTCTACGTTTTGCAATATGAGCATTTTCAGTGTGTATCTATGCCATGTGTTGCATACAGCTACTTATACATGAGCAGGGAATGGTGCAGTAGGTCATTTTTAGCTGATGTTTGTGTTTTGTTACATGTGTTTTTTCAGTCCATGATGTACCAAGCCACACTGATGTGAGTTCTGACAGTTTGTTGCATTTCACTAGGGATTACGTCGTTATGCTTTTCTAATTGGTTTTGCTTCTTTTTCAGGATACATCCCATGGAAGAAGAAACACGGCTCTAGATGATGCTTTGTTTGGGTTCTTCATGAAGCAGGTGTGCTTCCCTTTTTCTCTTTTTGTCTGTCAGCACATGTTTTTCAGTTTGATTTGGTGTTTTTGGTTGTAGTTTGACAAAAAAAAATCTTTGGCTGCAGTTTCTGTATAGTATGAAGCGGAATTACTCTGATTTTTGCCAGGATTCGTTGGGGAATAATGAGGTTAGCTGTTTCTTTTCTTTTTTTGCTTGTTCTTATTTTGTTGTGTTATGTTTGTTCATGATTTGGATTATCTATATCTTACTTTTCTGTACTCATTTCTTTGCAGTCTAAGAAGAACAAACTAGATGGTGTCGAAAGGAGTTTTTTTAGCAAATTTGGTTTGAAGTATTTCTTTCCATGTTGTGAAGAAGTTGACCCCTGATCAGAGAGCTATTGTTCAGAAGTTCGGTTTTGGGTCTTTGGTGTTTTTTGATTGTTCGGATCTTTCCAAAGGATTTCTGTAGGTGGGTTGCAGATAGTGTTGATCCAGCATGCTCCCAGATCTCTGTCTGTGGGAAGTCTATTGATTTATCCAGGGACACATTTCGCATAGTTCTAGGTTTGCCTAAAGGAGTTTTGTTGTGTAATATATCATTGAGCATATATCATTTTTCAGAAATATTATGCTATTATTTCTATCTTTTTGGTTTCAGCTGTGGATAGTTTTGGCTTGATTGATTTCTGTCTCCATTATGTTGTTGTAAGATAGTTGCTGAATAGTCATTATGTTGTTGTAAGATAGTTGATGAATAGTCATTATCCATCGTATTGTCAATCTGCATTTTCCAAAATTAGTGTTTGTCAGTTACTCATATATATTCACCTGCGAGTATATCTTGAGTATTATATGGTTTTATCAATTTTACCACTGAATACAACTATTGCGGTGAGGAATATGTTGTGTGGAAATCCCCGTTGAGTAATCCTGTGAATGTAAATTCCTTTTCCTGCATCAGTTTGTGAAATTTTAGGTATCAGACGCTGCATAATAATGATGTGTTTGTTGCATTATATTTTTTTGTAAGTACCTTGAGAAATATGTCGTCGCATCTGAATGTTGCAGTGTTTCCATAGCCTCCAATCGTGTACGCATCACCATTCTCCTGGATTACATAAAGAAGAATACATTATAATATATAATTTTGCATTAGATAAAATTAATGGAAAACTCTTTCTCTCTATTTGTATCTTCCTATCTCTGTTTCTCTTTTTTGATGGCTCTATCTCAGTTTTGTTTCAGTTTTTCCTTTTCTCTCTTTCTCATTTTTTCAGTTTTGAGAAATTTTGTCTCGTCTCAGTATTTGAGTCTCTATCTCAGTTGTTGAGTGATTCGTTGTCTCAGTCCCGATTTATTGCTCATTTTTTAATTGTCTCATTTTTTCTGGCATCCTTTGTCTCAGTATTTGTGTCTCTATCTCAGATTTTGAGTGCTATGTTGTCTCAGTCTAGATTTATTGCTCATTTTTTAATTGTCTCATTAATTTAGTGTCTCAGTTATTCAGTCTTGTTTCAGTTATGCAGTGTCTCAGTCTCGATTTATTTTGTCTGAATGTACTGTCTCTCTCTCTCATTCTCTCTTTTATTCTATCTCTCTCTCTATTTCTATCTGTCTCTCTCTATATACTTTGTCTCAGTATTTGAGTCTCTATCTCGGTTGTTGAGTGATTCGTTGTCTCAGTCTAGATTTATTGCTCATTTTTTAATTCAGTGTCTAGATTTATTCTCTCTTCTTCTTCGTGGGCTTTTGCATCCTCAACAGCTCTCTGTCTCTGTGTTTGTTCTGCATATGATTTTTCTTGAACTATATGGCTAATTTTTTTTCCTGTTTTTGTGGTATATCTAAATTGTGCAGAAGCTCATGTTTTCTAGGATAGCGCCAAGTCTGTTGTGTTTTCAGAAGGACTCACACTCACTGCTGGCCAGACTGCAAGGATGAACAATCATGTTCTCACACGAGGTCTTGGTTTGGGACATGTTTTTGTCCACAGCTTAACTGTTACAGACCTCAAACACGATGGACTGGTAATTTCAGTTAGCGAATTTTTATCTTCTTTTTGTGTTCAGTTTAGTTTTGTGGCTATTTTCTTCCTTTTCCCTGAATATTTTTGCATGTTGTTTTACAGCGCATCCCAAAGGAGATTGCATCTGTTCTCGACATACCTGAGACGGGAAAAGTCAATCTCTTATATGGTTATGATTGGGGCAACTATGAAGCTCATACTACACTTGCAAGGATGAAAGGATTTGCTTGAAGGCTGGATGGCCGCAGTTTGCAGCTCGGCACAAGTTAGGCGATGGCTCAGTTGCGGTGATTTTCTTCCACAAAAACAATGAAGACCGTCTTTGTGTCTTTTTCGGGCGTCTCTAGTGCTCAGCAGTTGGAGTTATGCTAATTGAAATGCCAGAAACCGTCTATATGTCGTGGTTGGGGCACTTTGTTTAGTTTGGTGTTTTTTCTATGCATGAACCTTTTTACATATGTCAGTCTTGTTTTGTTACATCTAGTTTGTGGTTTTTGTGGTCTGAACCGTCTACTTTGTGGTCTGCTCAGTCAGTTTCACCATTTTTTCGTCTGAACCTTTTCATATGTCTTGCTAGTGTTTGCACCACCATGTATGCAAGAATCTACTAAGTAAGTTTGAGAACATTGGAAGTCACTGCTCGTCTGTTTGCTTGAATCCCCCATAAATCCAGCTTGATCCATCCTCAGCAGTTGTTCCTGTGTATATTTTTCAAAGAATGGTGCAGTGTATCAGGGGACAAGAAGAAGATGATGATTTTTGGGGTCTGAAAGATGAGTTTTGCTGGGGGATGGAGTGTTTTTGCTGGATCTGAACCTGCAACGCTGGATCCTGCATTGCATTTTCGTAGTCTTTTACTTGTTTTGGGTTTTGACACGAAAATGGACTGGCGCGTGGCTCTGTGGGCTTCTGCTTTTTATACCTGGGCCATAAGTCAGTTGAATTTTCGTAGCGTTTGTGTTGTTGGGTCGGGCCGCGAAACGGACCCGTTAGCGCGCAAATGCTTTTTCCCTGCGTTCTGAGCTCGGTTTGTTTTGACGAGCGATTCTGGGCAGCGGACCAACGTGGCGGGCGTGACAGTTTTGATTGGTCAGAAAATTCGACTGACACCGAAATACAAATCAGTCGACTGACAAATAGACAGTCCCTTTACGTTCATGTTTATCTATTCTTGACTACTATGGATTGGTCCTTGGCAAATTTGGCTGATGTATTTGTCTGTGTCACTGTTATTTAGTAGTATCGCTTTGGCTCTTGAAAGAAAATTAACCTTTGTTGTTTTTATTGATTTACAGAAGCACCAGTATTGATTGTGAAGTAAAGAAGCTCGAATGGAAGGTTTGGTCGGGGAGATAGAGTCTGGCATCTGCCGCTTGGCAACCGAGGGCGACAACAGCAGAACCCAATCATTTCTCTCTGTGTTCGAGCAGATTGTAGCCAACAGAAGCAGGGGCCACGCCAGACGGAAGGCGTGGTGCTGGGCGACCCAACATTGTTGGCTGCTAGTCCTAGACCTTGTCTCCCTGCACGCCGCGCTCTGGGACCCCGTGGCTCGGGACAGGGTCGATCTCCCGCGCCTCGCCAAGGACCTGCCTAGAAACTGCAAGTGCTTGCTATCCCATGAGAAGCCAACCTCCCATGGCTGTGTGGTCCTGGTTGTGGACCTGGACTCGCCGGTCCTTTGGTACTGCCGCGTGAGTCACCACGACTGGTACTCTCACGCGTACAGCTTCGAGAAGCACCCTGGCTTCCAGATCCAGAGCGTCGCGGCCGTGCACGGGGACTTCTACTTCTCGGTGTCACCGACGGAGCTCGTGTGTATGGAGCTCATGTGCTACGAATTCAGCCCGGAGCCGCGCTTCACGACCATCGAGCATGGGAAGATATGGCTCGCCGGCGGGTTCCCGCTGGAGAAGGCACCACAGCACCTGGTGGAATCGAGCCAGGAGCTGCTTGTGTTCATCCAGTATTATCCTATGCCCATCGGGGGCTACAAGAACTACGGTGTGTGGAAGATGGATTTCCTGAAGCGAGAGTGGACCAAGGTGTACCCGCTTAGTGATCGGGTCCTCTTGCTCGGCCCTTCGCGCTTTGCCGCGTCCCTCCCCGCCGGCGAGCTCGGCGTGGAGGACAGCTGTGTTTACTTGATCGGAGATGACAATGTCATGCAAATCCGCAGCCTGAAATTGTTCGCTTGCATCAGGCGCCGCTACCCTCTCAATCCAGATATGTCCGGCGTGTATACGCTTGCGGCCAATGCATGCGGCTTTGATGTAGGTGTGTGATTAACTTGTATCGTCCTTGTTATGCGGATGTTCCATGGGAATTCAATAATTGTATTATGATAATCTGTACTCGTGGTCTCGTGAGAGTTGTACTAGAAGAAGCTGATTGTAATCATAGTCTATTTTTTAGAATCAAATCTGCCTTTGACACTTCTGGGTGTGCCGGAGAATCTGGGGCAAAAATCCTGTTGAGGTGTGGATGGCCCTGTAGGATAATAGAAGGGAGTAGTAGGGCTGTGGTGTAAAAGTGACATAGGGGTCATAGTGCTTTTGTACAGAGGAGAAGAGGATTTGAGAGAGTACTGGCTATTAGAGCATGTGTGTTCATCTTCTACCTGTAGTCCAAAATCCACAAAGTGTGTGTATGAGTAAGGAAGACAACATGGTATCAGAGCTCCAGGAGAGGATGTGTGGTGGCCGCCGGAGCTGACCACCTCGGGGTGTTGCGGACGCGGCCGGAGTTGTCGCGGCAGTGGCTGGTGGCGTGATTTACTTGCGAACGAAGCAGAGGAGTCGAGAGAAGGGGCGAGGCGGAGGCTCCTGCTCGTTCATAGGAGGAGATTTGGTGGAGCTTCAAGCTGCTACAGAAATAAGGACATATTGGAGGTGACAGCAGCGGCTTCCCTGCAGGTTAGGGGCAGTGATTGGGGTCTGGCACCGGTGGATTCAGTGCGTGGCGACCTGGAGAAGGCAAAAAAGCTGCTGCAGGCTGGGATCGAACCGGTAATTGCAGCTTAGTCAGAGGTAGAGAACTTCCAGAGGAGGTGAAGCAGAGGTGGAGTCTGCTGTTTCTTGTGTCCTGAAGCAGAGCAGGAGATGACAGTGCTAACAAGTAACTTGGTGAGGGTAGTGCCAGGTTTGTGGTGTGTTGACAACTACTTGGTGCGAGGTATGGCTGAAAAATACCGATCTCTGTTTGATGGTATTGGTAAGTAGGGGGAGAACACAAAGACAAGAGGTCAAACCAAAATTGAATTGGATAATAATGGATCAGATAGAGGTAAAGGTAAAGGACATGGTGATGGTGCTGCCAAATCTTGGCAGCGAGTTGGTGATTGGTTGTGTCCAAATACGATTTGTGGAAACATAAATTTTTCATTCCGTTGTGCATGCAATCGATGTGGAGCTGCATGCCCTGCTGGTGTTAGTGCAACATGTGCAGGTAGTGGTGGTCGAGGTTGTGGTCTGTGACCGAGAGGCAGGGGGAATACCACCTCAGCTGTTAAAAAAGTCATTCAAACCGTGAGAGTGGAGATGTCATTTGACGATTGGAAAAAGTGGTGCCAGTTTAAGAGGATGTATATGGAGGACAAGCAATCAACCGAGGCTTTCAATGCATTTACATCTGCTGCATCTACAAGTTATTGTGGTAACACTAATCATGATATGAGTTATAAAACGACTAATATACCCTGGCTAATAGATTCGGGGGCCTCTAGACACATGGCTGGCTCTTATGAAAAATTTATTGACTATGCTCCTGATTTAAGGAAGCAAAGTGTAAGGTTAGCCGATGGCTCTTCTCAAACTGTTCTAGGGTCAGGAACAATCATGTGTGGATCTAATATGCCTCTTTCATTGGTATTACATGTTCCCTCGTTCCTGATCAATTTGTTATCCGTTAGTTGTATTACACAAGAGCTTAATTGTGTTGGAGTTTTCTTCCCAACATGGTGCTTATTTTAGGAACTTGGTACTGGAAAAAGACTTGGGACAGGGATCATGCGTGATGGTCTATATTACCTAGATGATAATATGTCACTTGTGGCTGCTGCTGTTCTATCTCAGTCACCATTGCAATAATTTCTTCTTCATCATCGCAGGCTGGGACACATGTCCTTTAACAATCTGAGTCAGCTTTATCCTAACCTTTATAATAAAATTTGCAAGGAAAGTCTAGTATGTGATGCCTGCCAATATGGGAAGATAACTCGAGCTCTTACATTTCGTCTGATCATAGAAGTGTTGTGCCATTCAAACCATCCACTCAGATGTATGGGGTCCTAGTGGAGTGTGGTCTCTTTATGGATATCGTTCATTTGTTACATTTATTGACTACTGCACCAGGACTACGTGGGTGTATGTGCTCAGAAATAAAAGTGATGTGTTTGAATGTTTTAAAGATTTTCATAACTTAATCATGACTCAATATGATGCACGGGTGAAAATATTTCGAACTGATAATGGCACAGAATATGTAAATAAACAATTTGAAGAATACTTATCAAGCTTTGGAATTATCCATCAAATTAGTTGCCCAAGCACTTATGAGCAGAATGGGCTGGCTGAAAGAAAAAATAGGCATCTCCTAGAAATCACTCGGTGTATCATGGTAGCCATGAATATTCCTAAATATCTATGGAGTGAAGCTGTGATGACAGCTGCCTATTTAATGAATAGAATGCCTTCTCGAGTGCTTTACAACAAGACACCAATTGAGTGCTTAACTGGTGAGACTACTTTTGTTGTGCAACCAAAGGTATTTGGTTGTGTTTGTTTTGTGAGGGATTATAGACCATCAGTTGGGAAGCTAGACCCTAGAGCAGTGAAGTGTGTGTTTGTGGGATATTCCGGAAAATAGAAGGGTTATAAATGTTGGTGTCCATCAGAAAAACGAATGTTTGTGAGCATGGATGTAGTATTCAAGGAACATGAACCATTTTATGGTGAACCTGTTGATTTGACTGATGCTCTTCCTGACTCATTTCCTAGTGACGTGCTAGATCTGGCCAATGAGACAGGGGGACAGAAAGGAGAAAAGAGTAACTCTACAACATCAAGGGAAGTGGTGGTTGAAGTAATACCACCAGAAGATGGTCATGATGACAGAGTTGTGGGTTGTAACAAAGAAGGGCAAGGGCAGATGCAAGGGGAGCAGCAAGGTGCCCAAAATGAGGTGTTACATTGGTCCAGACCAAATGAAGAACAAGAGGTTCATATATATACACGAAGACACCGAACAGTGGAGGATCAGGTGCAGGGGGAGAGAAACATATCATTAGTCCAGAATCCCAAAGATCTAGTTCAGCCAGGCATGCATGACTCAAAGTTCAAGTCCCTCTGAAAATGATTGTACACTTTCCTTACCATTGGACTATTAAGATATTCCTGTTGCCCACAGAAAACAGCCCCGTTCCACAGCTGGAAAATTGCCACCAAATCTATCTCAATATGATATTTCCAATTATGTTTCATACTTGTCATTGGGTTTTCAATATAAATCATTTATAGCTGCACTGGATTCCACTTTACCTATACCACGTGATTAGCAGGAGGCAAAACAATATCCAGAGTGGAGAGCAGCCATGATAGAGGAGATGACAGCACTTGACAAGAACGACACTTGGGTACTTACTACTCTTCCTCCTAATAAAAAGGTTGTTGGTTGTAAGTGGGTATTTACTGTGAAACAAAATTCAGAGGGAAATGTAGAAAGATATAAAGCCAGATTGGTGGCTAAGGGCTATAGTCAAACTTATGGAGTGGATTATGATGAGACCTTTGCACCAGTGGCGAAAATGAACACCATTAGGGCCCTTATATCTATAGCAGCAAATTGTAAGTGGAAATTATTTCAAATGGATGTTAAGAATGCTTTTCTTCATGGAGACTTGCAGGAAGAGATCTATATGGATATTCCACCAGGGTTTAATAGTAGAGAAACCGTGGGCAAAGTGTGCAAACTTAAAAAAAATCCTTGTATGGACTTAAACAATCACCTAGAGCTTGGTTTGGGAGGTTTCAAAAGGAAGTATGCTCTATGGGTTATCAGCAAAGCAATGCAGATCACACCCTCTTCTTTAAGCACCAGAGCGGCAAGATTGTTATTCTGATTGTGTATGTTGATGACATTGTGATCACAGGTAATGATGATGACGGGATAGCATGCTTAAAAAAGATGTTGGCTAAGTCCCTTAAAGTCAAGGACCTTGGATTTCTTCATTATTTCCTAGGAATTGAGGTAGCATATGGATCACAAGGTATTTATCTATCACAGAGAAAATATGTACTTTATTTACTTGCTGAAACTGGCATGCTAGACTGTAAGCCGTCACCCACACCCATTGAGCAAAACCACCGTATACTAGCGGATTTAGGTGATCCTGTAGACAAACATCAATATCAAAGATTATTTGGATGTTTGATCTACTTATCCCACACCAGGCCAGATATTGCTTATGCCGTTAGCATTGTAAGCAGATATATGCATGATCCTCGTTCCGGCCATTGGGAAGCAGTACTTAGAATTCTCCGGTATCTCAAGAGTTACCCGGGAAAGGGCATCTTATTCTCTAATCATGGACATCTCAAAACAGAAGGGTATACAGATGCTGATTGGGCTGGGTGCTTAGACGATAGAAAATCTACGCCAGGATATTGTGTTTTTGTGGGCGGTAATCTCGTGAGCTGGAGAAGTAAGAAGTAAAGTGTAGTGGCACGATCAACTGCTGAAGCAGAGTTTCGGTCTATGGCTTCAGGTTTATGTGAGTTGATGTGGTTGATGATCTTATTATCCGAGCTCAGGTTGCTTGATGATAGTCCTCTAAAACTCTGTTGTGATAATCAGGCAGCAATCAACTTGGTTCATAACCCAATTCAACATGACAGAACCAAGCATATTGAGATAGATAGACACTTCATTAAGGAAAAAATAGATGAGGGAATCCTCCAAGTTAGTTTTGTCAAATCCGTAGATCAAGTTGCCGATGTATTAACAAAAGGTGTTAATGTTGTATCTTTGATGAAACTTTGTGACAAGATGGGGCTCATAGATATATTTGCCCCATCTTGAGGGGGAGTGTTGAGGTGTGGATGGCCCTGTAGGATATTAGAAGGGAGTAGAAGGGTTGTGCTGTAAAAGTGACATAGGGGTCTTAGTGCTTTTGTACAGAGGAGAAGAGGATTCGAGAGTGTACTGGCTATTAGAGCCCGTGTGTTCATCTTCTACATGTAGTCCAAAATCCACGAAGTGTGTGTATGAGTAAGGAAGACAACAAATCCTCTATGCCTCCCCCCCACCATCATATGTCGCTAAAACGTCGAATCTCGCCCGTCTAATCGTTGCAGCATACGCCATCCCGCCTAGCAAAATTTTGTGTTATTGTACCATCTTTAAATCCTCCACCTCCCCCCACCATCAGATGTCGCTTAAATGTTGAATCTCGTCCAGCTGACCATTGTAGGATACGACATCCCCCCTAGCAAAATTTTGTGTTATTGTACCATCTTTGCAGCATGATATTCCGTGATAGGTCAAAACTGTACCAAAAAAACACGGCAGCATTTTGAAACACCAATGCAGAAGAAAACACTTACACCTTTGTCATTTTTTTTATAAAACTTACATGAAGACATCATTCGAGAAGGAATTTGAAGTTAGAATTCGAGAAGGACTTTGATACTCTTTAACATGAAGACATCATTAAAAGTCTCAAGCATATAGGGTTTGCTCCAGTGTGGATTTTTTTGAACCTAGTGTGGATTAATTCGGTTAAGCAGTTCTTGGGATCGGGTTCATCTTCTGTGTTGCTAAATGGGGTGTCTGGTAAGCAGTTTTATTGCAAAAGAGGTGTCAGGCAAGCAAACTCCCTCTCCACTATTATGTTTGTGCTGGGAGGTGATTTGCTACAATCAGTTGTCAATGACTTATATTGAAGGGTGTCATTCATCTCCTCGTTGTAACTAATAATCAGGATTTTCCTATAGTCCAGTATGCTGATGATACTCTGTTGAGTATGCTTGCTAATATGGATCAGATTCTAGCTTTAAAGAAGACCTTGATGCTCTTTTCTAGGAGGTTTAGTATCTGCAGTTCTCACCATGTAAATGAAAACAATTATAGGAAGCAAGAAACACAAACCTGATACTAATCAGGTGTCATGCCCTGAATACTGTGCCTTCATTCATCATTTCTTGCTGCCTGTTTTTTTAGATCTAACTGTCTACAAGACTACAAGTGTCGTGTTAATACATTAATATGAAGTATTTTTGGATCTTTAGTATTGGATGTTTGGAACCCTTTAGGTATCTACATTTTTTCGTGGATCTGCTTGCACTCAACCTAGTTATCCTTATTTTTGGGTCCAGAGATTGTGTTTAGGATGTGTCATTTGGAACGTTGAATGCAGCTTGGATAAAACCTGCAATTATTTATGTATAATTTCAAATGTTAATTGAAGATGTATGCAAGTTTGTGGTGTGCATGCATTGTTAAATGCGAAATGATGGTTTTCATGGACACTAACTTTGATGAAAGTGACATTTGCGGTTCGAGACTAGTGAACATGACGATGCTTTAGTATCTGCAGTTTTCACCATATTGATGAACACAACTATAAGATGCAAGAGACACAAACCTGATATTAATCAGGTGTCATCCCTTGAATTCTATGTCTTCGCTCATCATTTCCTGCTTGTCTACAAGTGCCATGTTTATACATTAATATGAAGTGTTTTTGGATCCTTAGAATTTTATGTTTGAACATTTTTGCCATAGATTTGCTTCCGCTCTACCTAGTTGTCCTTACTTATGGGTTCTGAAGATGTGTTTGCACCTTGATGGAAAGCTTCATGTTATGTTCTTAACTGGAAATGTTCATGGAGTTCCCCAGTTGCATGCTGCAGGCACTCTCCTCTGAAATCTCTGATCACTGCCCCATTCTCCTTAACTCTGATGCCGACTTCAAGCCAGTTCACAGCTTTAAGTTTGAACATTCTTGGGTTGCCAGAGATGACTTCCTTGAGGTTGTGCAGGAATCATGGAATTCAGTACAGCAACATGTCGACCCATTCATCAATCTTCATGTCAAGCTTACTACCACTTCCCAAGCGCTAACAAAATGGAGTGCTCAATTTTCTTCTGACCTCCAGCTGCGTGCTGGCATCTCTAGTGAGCTCATCTTCTTGCTGGACCAAGCAATGGACAGAAGACCTCTGACTAATGAACAAAGACAATTCAGAGCTTCGCTAAAGATGACGCGCCTTGGCATTGAAGCACTACAAAGGACGCAATGGCGGCAGCGCTATACAATGGCTGCGGGAGGGTGACGCTAACACGCGGTTCTTCCATGCCAAAGCCTCGGCTAGAAGACGCAAAAACTTCATCCACAGGGTAGAATGCTGTGCACACAGAGCAGGAGGGCAAAATTGAAGCATTCTGGCAGTTCTTCCAGCAACTCCTAGGTCAATCTTGCCCTAGACAGCACACTTTAAACTTGCACGAGTTGGGCATTCAACCAGTGAACCTTTTGGATCAGGAGGCGCCCATCACCCCCGAAGAGGTTCTTGCTGCAATTTCTGAACTTCCATATGATAAAGCACCTGGTAGCGATGGCTTTTCCGCACTCTTCTTTAAAAAATGCTGGACAATTATCAAGTATGACATCATGAGAGCCATCAATGCACTGAAATGCTGCACCTCATGGAACCTGCACCTTCTGAACTCGGCTACCATGATCCTGCTGCCCAAGGGGCCTGATGCTGCACACCCTAGTCAATTCAGACCAATAAGCTTAATCCACTTCTTTGCGAAGCTCTTCACCAAAATACTTGCATTGAGATTGCGCCCGAGAATGCACGAACTTGTCCACCCCTGCCAGAGTGCATTCATCAAGAACAGAGCTATTCACGACAACTTCGTCTTCGTGCGAGCCCAAGCAAGACTATTCCGTCAGAAGAAATTCCCAGCACTGCTCTTAAAACTTGATCTGCAGAAGGCCTTTGACTCCCTCTCCTAGGAGTTCCTGCTGGAATTTTTGGAGGCCAAAGGGTTCGGACAGAAATGGAGAGACTGGATCGCCTGCTTGCTCTACACAACATCAACGAAGATTACTATAAATGGAGAACTCTCTCAGCGCATCTTCCATCGTCGTGGACTCAGGCAAGGGGACCCTCTATCCCGCAGCTATTTGTCATTGCAACAGATATCCTTTCCGCTCTATTTGCTATGGCTAACCATTTAGGCGCTCTCACGACCAATAGATACCTGCAGGCCCAGAACCGTGTGTCTTTATACACAGATGATGTCGTGATTTTCACTGAACCTGATCAAGCAGAGCTGGAGTCTGTCAAACTAATCATGAACTGCTTTGGGGAAGCCTCTGGTCTGATTACAAACTTTACAAAAAGCTCAGTGCTGCCGATCCAGTGCTCCCATTTGGATGTTGCTTCTCTTGCTACCATACTCTCCTGTCCTGTTCAGAGCTTCCCGTGTACATACCTGGGCCTCCCTCTCTCTGACCAGCGGCTGCGCAAGAGTGACCTCGAACCCTATCCCGATAAGCTTGCTACCAAAGTTAAAGGCTGGAAGAAAGGAAATTTCTCCCTTGATGCACGGCTACTGCTGGTCAAGCATGTGCTATTAGCTATGCACATTCACCAACTGCTTGTCATAGACCCACCGGCATGGTTAATCAAGGCCATTGACAAGCTTCACAGAGGCTTCCTCTGGTGCAACGACGAATTGACAAATGGTGGCAAGTGTCTTGTGCGATGGGCAGCTATCTGTAGGCCACCAGACTTTGGTGGCCTTGGTATTGTCGACCTACAGCGCAAGGCCACGGCTCTACGGGTCAGGTGGCTGTGGCAATCCTGGACGCAAACTGACAAAGTTTGGAGGGATCTTCCCTTGGGAATTGATGACTGTGCTCGAAACCTGTTCAACTCTGCAGTTTGCTTCAACCTCGGAGATGGCCAAAGAATCCAATTCTGGAAAGATCCATGGGCTCAGGGGAAGAGCCTTGCAGATATTGTGCCTGACTTGTTTCAATGCTACACCAAGAGAAACCTCACTATCGCACAAGCCGTCGCCGACAACAAGTGGATGAAACACTTCAAGCTGAACCTACCAGTCATAGCCCTCACCCAATTCCTGCTCATCCATGAGATCGTCCACACCATACAGCTGCAGAATGGTACACCTGACTCAGTTACTTGGCGTTGGACCAACAATGGTCAATACTCTGCCGCCTCAGCCTATGAAATGCAGTTCGAAGGTTCCATCAGGTTTAACTTCCAAGAAACTATCTGGAGTTCCGGGGCGCCTCTCAAATGCCGCATCTTTGGTTGGCTTGCAATTATGGGCAAATGCCACACTGCCTGCAGAAAAAAGGGTGGCCTCACAATGCGGCTTGTGTTTTCTATCTCAGTGAGCAGGAGTCTGCCCTGCATCTCCTCGCCACCTGCCCGGTCATCATCATGCTATGGGGTAAACTGATTCACACAGCCAGACTCAGTAATGCCTTAATACCTACACAGACATATACCAGCCTCGACTCTTGGTTAACACACACTCGCCAGCAGTTGCCATCAACCTTCAAGAAAAGCTGGTGTGCCCTTGTACACCTTGCCTGGTGGACGGTTTGGAAAGAAAGAAATTCAAGGATCTTCAACAACAAGGCTGAATCACTTGCCAGATTGCACACATTGATCTTGGACGAGGCTAAATGTTTGCGTGACGCAGGGCGATCAGGAGCTGCGGACCTGATCCTACGTCCAAGGGAGCCAGACTGATTTCTACATTCCCCTCTTTTGCGGGCTACAACACAATTTGCTGCACTCATAGGACTTTGTAGCTCTTTTTCCCCTTGTTTTTTGGTTACTTTGTACTCCTGTACACTCCTTCTAATATCAATGAAAAGCAGGCCAGACTGCCTTTTCCGTCAAAAAGGAGTAGTTCGTTAATCGTCTTTTAAAGAATGCAAAAAATCGTATATGTATCATAGAATCATATTTCATTGTGAAGTACTCCCTCCGTACCGAATTAGTTGACACAAATTATCTAAATATGGATGTATTTACACACTAAAATATGTCTAAATACATATGTATTTAGACAAATATTGTCAACTAATTCAGGATGGTGAGAGTAGATGTCAATCGATGAGTAAGTTATGGAAACTGATTTAAGCCATGTAAGTGCAAAGTGCTTAGTGAGGTGCTTATAAAAATAAATGAAACATTTTATGAGCATCAGTGCTTATTTCTATAAGAGAGATGTCTAGTTAAGTATTTTCCTTATGTAAATAAACTCTAGTGCTTAACCAAAAACTGGTTTATTTTGCTAAATACCTCTATAATAACCTTGCATTATACACGCCCTTATAGTGTCGTTTGACGATTTAGCATTCGATGTCCTTGCTTATTTCTGGGGATGGAAAAAAGTGACATGGCAGTTATCATTTGAAAAATGGCGGCTCGGCCCCTTGCTTACAACAAAAATTGGTGTTTTGTGCAAAAACATGGTTGTGATTCTGTGCAAAACCAGCCCCTAACAAGTAGTGTTATCTGCAATTTCCTCAACTAAATGGCACATTTGCTTCACATAAAACAATAGTTGAACATAAACTACCCTTAGAGCATC
The DNA here is from genome assembly GCA_947311845.1 of Poa pratensis. Classification (NCBI taxonomy): domain Eukaryota; kingdom Viridiplantae; phylum Streptophyta; class Magnoliopsida; order Poales; family Poaceae; genus Poa; species Poa pratensis. The sequence continues at coordinate 38,702,626 of CAMZMU010000069.1, forward strand.
TCCACTAGCGGGTGCCTAAATAGCCGCCCAAAGACGTTTGGGTTGCGTTGGACCAAAAATGACTCCCACTCGCGGCGCCCAAACATAACTTTGGTCCGGAGCGGCCCAAAGTTTGGTCCGGCACACCCAGCCCACGCCCTCCCCTTGGGGAGCCGCTGGGCTTCGCCAGACGAAACCATGAGCGACGCTCGGACGTGTGGGCCAGCCCTGTCATAGACACAACAAATATCCATCTTCCCTCCATCTCCCCCCACTTCATTCCGGCTGCCTTTCCTAGCCATTGATTTGGACGCCGCCGCCCACACACCTCCCCCTCCATCTCCCCCGCCTCGTACCCTTGGACATCTCCGCCCTCACAGCTCACCGTGACTTGACTCCGGCGCCGACACTCGTCGATTACTCCGGGCACAAGGTGTTCGGCAGATTGCTGGTACGCGTATTTTTCTCAGAATTTGTCGCCGGAGCCGGCGATCGGGTGATTGATTGATTCCCTTTCAATTCCTACGGATGGATAGTGACGACGAGATGATGGCACATATCCTGTTGGAAGAAGAAGCCGCCATCTCCGAGGAGGAAGATGAGAATTTGGCGATCCTCGCTTGTCTTCTACAACTGCAAGTCGACAAGGCCGCCAATGCCGCACCCAAACGGGGAGGCTCGGTGTATGGGAGGAAGAAGACCAAGCCGATACAGAGGATGGAAGGACATTGCATGCTAGTCTCCGATTACTATGTCAATGTTCCAGTATTCGCCCCAAGGATTTTCATCGGTGCTTTCGGATGAACCGTGGCTTGTTTAATAGGATCGTGCATGCTTTGAGGGAGTACAATCCTTGGTTCAGGTTGAAGAAGGACGCCGTGGGAATGGTTGGTTTCTCATCCATCCAGAAATGCACTACCCCCATGAGATTGCTTGCATATGGAGCTCCTGCAGATGGTCAAGATGACTACCTAAGCATGTCAGAGTCTACAGCTATCAAAGCAATATACAGGTACTGTGGGGCGGTGGTTGCCGTGTTTGGTCCGCACTACTTGAGAGGGCCAAATGAAGTAGAAATAGCTCGGATCATGAAACAGAACGCAACGAGAGGATTTCCTGTGATGCTTGTAAGCATAGACTGCATGCACTTGAGCTAGAAGAACTGTCCATTTGATTGGCAAGGATTATACAAAGGGGGCCAAAAAGGATATTGCACTGTGGTACTTAAAGCTGTGGCCAATCATGAACTATGGATTTCGCACACTTTCTTTGGCGTGGCAGGATCCCACAATGACATCAACGTGTTTCAGCGCTGTGAGGACCCCAGATTAGCTATCCGAGATACTCGTTATGTTTCCTGCAACAATCCCATGATCAGTCTGTTGTTGCACATAACTCGAATTGGTATCACAGAACACCCATAAATACCGAATAAATTTACTTACTTGATTGAAGCCATAACTTCATCAGGTACTCGCAGCGGAAATCACCAAATCAACGTGGAGCCCAAGTCACTTGCCAACCCTACATGCAGCTGACTGGGAAGCGCCCTAGTTCACATGACGTCGTTGAAATCTTCTTCTTCAAACTGTTCCTCTTCAAAATCTGGCTAAGACAATAGCCAGGGACGAAACCAATATGAGTACATTTGAATGTACTCGCAAACTACCCCCCGGAATGAGCATGCACTACTATTTTTTATTGTTTAAATAAAACTTTGTTTGAAATCTCTATATCTTTATTGAAAAAGGAAAGAAGGCTTTTCGAACTTTTCCCATAAACCTATCTTTGTAAGAAGTCTCCTTTAAAACTTTTTCTCGAAAATATATCTTTGTTTAAAAAGGTAAGAAGTTTCTTTTGAAACATCTTCCCGGAAAATCACCATTTTGTTTATTTCTCCAAAACTCCTCCTTTTCCGACCAAAACCATTCCTGGTCAAATCATTTTTCCAACAACCTTATACCAACCCTTTGGTATAGTTGCATAAAACATTTTTCCACTTTCAAGACACAAAACTTTGCACTTCTCGACCATAGCCCCTCAGGGTCCTCCTCTTTTCCAGTAACCTCATACCAGCCCTTCTGGATAGTTGCATATATAGAACATCTCCATTTTTCCTTTTTAAATCTCAAAACTTTTCCAAAACTTGCACATGGTCAGAGGACAGCCTCCCAACTGTCCATATCCGAGGACTCGGCTATTCAAATAGTTTTATTACCCTCTGCAGAGGTAGCACGCTTTCCCCACATCCATCCGGCAACTCATCGTGTCAGCCATGTCCCGTCATACAAGGTGTATGCGAAGTTGAGTCACCGACCATAGCCTGTCCTTTGCTCATGCTAGTATAGGATCCTACCGCTACGAAACCGGTTCCATCGACACTTAAATCCAGCCCGTCGGAAACTAAGTGTGAGGACTTCGTAGTTCTGCCCGGCGAATTTTAATGGCCCTACAAATCCTCTACTCCAATTCATACATACCAACTCAGCTGCCAGTCTTCTCTTTAGAGGACCTGGGTCAGGGGCAGGTCACCAAACCATCCCCTCATGGAACGAGGTCATCCTCGTTGTTTAGGCTTCCAGTACTAATATGAGCAAACTATATGACTACGCCCTTTCCCATATGTGGGTAAATGTGGTCGCACAGGTTATCGGCTGGTCGTCATTGTACAAAGACACAATGTGCATTTTTCATAAACATCCCCATTCTCCATTTTTTCACTTCCACACCGACATCTCGGTATTACATAACCACACAAGTATTTTCAAAGGAGTTTTGAGTAAACAACATTTTTCCCATCCTATAGTTTGAAAAGGAATTTCCCTCTAATATCTCCATATAGGGTGTCAAAATAATATACTTGTATTTTGGAAAAAAAGGGTTTTCAAAATCATAGCTTTAGTGGCAACCACCACATAAATCACCTATGCTCTTTATAAGTAAAACATGTGAACCAAAATAGATGTATATAGATGCAAGCTCAGAGAATAGCTTGCCTGATTTCAGCATGATGTTCCCGGGGCTTCTTCTCACTGATCAAAGAAATAACTCTCATCCTTCTCCGATAAATCCTCTCCAAATACCACCCCGGTAGCGTTTATCTCTAGCGTCGCAACATGAAAATTAAACAACACGCAATAAGCAAACCAAACCACAAGTGGTATACAAACAAGGAACAAACCACAAGTATCAAACTAATCACTCAAGCCACAAACTAAGTTCTACATTTACAAAGGCATTATACTAATCAGGAGTATAACACCACAAACATGCTAAAAACATAGAGCACCAAGACATCCTCAATTAGAGGTAATTAACAACCACTTTTCTTTAATCAGGAAATACTTCAGACAAAAGTTAAACTACCAATTAATCTTGGTAATTCAAAATATCTCACCAAGTTAAGGTGGAGACATTAACAAGACACTCAAGCTATTACTTAACTTAGAGACAACCAAGTTTAACAAGCAAGGCAAACATCTTTCTCACACCAACATATCTAACAAATACCACTAACAGTACTAACATATTATAACCTGCTATACAATAATAACACGCAAGCACAGTACCACAACAATCATTAACAAGCAAGGCATACATTTTAATCACACACAATATTCTTATATCAAAATCCACAATCTTAACAAATTCCTAATTATTAGGAAAAAGCTATATAGGGAATAAAACCCTAACAATTACATGACTCACAAATAGCTCTCTTAACATGCTAGTAAAAATAAGGAAACATGTCACAACAGTGGGTTACCACCATAAACATGCTAGGAAACACATTTATAACAATAAAGTTATAACACAACAATTAATAAGGTCCTAATAAAAGTAGGCAGAAAAGGCCTAAACCTTATAATTAGCACCACAGTCAATCAGTGACTCCTAAATTCAAACCAAGCTTGGGATATGTTCTCCTACACATATAGAAGACAAGCCAATTGGATTTACTCCAAAATTCATCTCACAAAAATTTACAAAAATCATCAAAGAGCTACTGATGTGTTTACAAGAATGAATATAACTTTTGTTTTAGGCTTCATTTGCAAGCAAGGCTAACAGATCTGGAAAGGTATCATCTCAACCTATCCAGAGAATTTTAGTTTGCAATATTTGGACTTATAAAACTCTAGATATTAAATATTTAGTGCAAAACATACTTTTTATAAAATTAAATCTAGAAGGCACTCAGAATCATATTGTTGCAAACAGCCAGTGTGGCATGTTTAAGAAAACTCACAGGAACACTACAAAATTTACCTCATAATATTTGCACACATAGATCTACCACAACAGATTTAATTCTACACTGCAATTTAAATAGGACATAAAAGCATCTAATAGATCTACTGGAAAAACAATGAATGGGCCAGATCTGAGCAGATCCGGGCCGTGCAGTGCAGGAACTGGCCTAGCCAGCGGCCCAGTGTGCGCGGCGAAGCGGTGCGGGCTTCTTTCTTCTTCCTCGACACGCACGGCAGGGCTCGGCGCTCCGGGAGCAAGGCGAGGACGGCGACGGTGCTCCGATGAACCTGAGACGAAGGGGTGGTGTCCATTAGCTAACTCGCGACGAGGGGATCCCAAGGAGGCAAGAATGGCGAGAAATGGTGGACGCAATCGCTCACGAGCTTGCTCGACGTTCGGCGGCGGAGGTGAAGAAGACGGCGATGCCCCGATCGATTCGCAGCTTCTCGCAACGATTCCTTGGACGAGGATGCAGAGGATGACGAGGCGGAGACGGCTGCACGCTTTGATCTGCTCGGGGGGGTTGCAATCGACGGCGTTGTGCGACGGCAGCCCGAGCTAGGGTTCGGCCATGGAGGAGAAGGAGAGAGTGATTGAGAGGGAGGGCAGAGAGCGAGTGAGGGAGGAGGAGAGCAGAGCGGCTTCGGGGGGTCTCTTATCCTTCTTCGACATGGCAGGGGAACGAGAGGGGGGGGGGGGTCCGGGCGACGAGCGTGGAGCGGCGAACTACACGGCGATGCGCAGCACTGCTGCTACAGGAGAACGAAGACATTTTTCCAGATAGCCCCCTGGACTTCTGTTTCCATTTACAACTAAGTCCTTTTCTGTTTTCTTTTGTTTCCTTTCTAAAACCAGTGGCATTGTGGGGATTTATTTGGGGTACCTAACATTTTATAAAAATTTGAGAAAATTCAGGTAGCCTCCCCAATACTTGTAGAAGCTCCACAAAAATTGGGGTGTCAAAATAAAATGTTTTGAACAACATTTGTTCATAGGGTTTAAATAAGGCATTTTTCTTAAATACTATTTTATAATCCTTTAGAATTTTTAAAGCAAGTTTAAAATATTAATTTTGAACTCTTGGAACTTCCTTGACAAATATATTAACTTCAAATAGGTTTTATCTTCATAGAGAAAATATTTATTTGAAGGAAATAGATAGTTAAGTCGGGAAAGTAATTTATTAAGATCATTTCTTTTAATTCATGATCTTAAATTTCTATTTGTTGAATAATTTGAGGAGTTTGCTTTAAATTCAAGTCACATTCCAATTTTGTGCCCAGTGGGTTTTCAACTTAACACTCAAGTATATTGGTGTAATTATTCACCCAAGCAAACAATAAAACAAGAATTAACAATCAATACAATCATAAGTCCAATAAGCAAACAATCATAACAAGATCAACACCACAACCAAGTCCACACAATTCAAACCACAAGAATTAATCACACCACCATTTACATAATTAACAATACTATCTTATAAGAATGATCACACTTAATTATCACAAGATGATGTTTAAAACTATCTCAACTCCACCTTGGTATTTTTGAAAAGGGTTTTGAGCAAGGCAAAATATGTGGGGTAATATATTCCCCACTTGTGTTCTTTTTAAAAGGAAGTGATAATCAAAGTTTATAAAATGGGAGTTGCATACAAATGCAAAATATCAAGTTGAAAAGATAGATAGGAGATAGCATATAGATCTCCATATTTTGGGAACACATAGTTTTGGAAATATTTTTTCTTTCTCAATTAATGGGTATTAGTTTTGGGTGTTGCTAAACCAAGTATCTTTGAAATGGAGTTGGCCAAAAGAGGAATGGAAAAGATATATGGAATATTTTCTTGTCATAACATGATCACCAAAGTTAAATATATTTTTATATTGGTTGGGTCTTATTTTTACTAGTCAAAACAATTTAAACAACAAGTCACACTAGGTTCCACATAGCAATGGGAAGGAAAACACAATCATCAGTGAAACATTTCAAAAAGTTTTTGTTGGTTCTGAATTTTAGGTCTTGTAAACAAAGTTTTTCTTGGTTCCTAAATTTGGGATGTTACAAGCGCTTTCCGGTGTTTGCGAAGCTTGTTGAAGGCCATGCTCCCGCAGTCAACTATGAGATCAATGACCACCAGTACAACAAAGGGTACTACCTAGCCGATGGCATCTATCCAAGGTGGACAACATTTGTGAAGACAATCTCTAACCCTCTCGGCAACAAAGCTTGTTGGTTTGCCTCCAAACAAGAGAGTGGCAGGAAGGATGTCGAGCGGGCATTTGGAGTGCCTCAGTAAAGGTTTGGTATTGTTCGGTACCCTGCTCTGACATGGTCGAGCGAACAGATGTGGGAGGTGTGCGTGTGTGATCATGCACAACATGATCATCGAGAGCGAGCGCACTAATCCAGTGCATGATCATATGCCATATGACTTTTAAGATCCTCTCGCCGATGTTGATCACGAGGTGGCGACAGATTTTGCTGATTTTCTCGCAATGCATATGGAGATTCGTGATGAAAATACTCATCATCAACTTCAAAATGACATAGTAGAGCATTTGTGGGCGTGCAGGGGAATGGTGGCGGCAGCCCCGGAAGGGCAACATGTTTGAATTGTAATTTTATTTTTAATTATTGTGAAACTTTATTTTATACGTTGAAAACTATGAAACATTTATATATATTTGAATTGTACTTGTCAAAGTATTTGAATTTAGATGAAAAACCTTTTGGTGGCCGATTTGAACGCCGCGAGTAGGGAGCGACGGCGTCCAAAGGCGGCAGCCTGTTCAGACAACGCCCATAGCACATGTCCGAATGACCATTCGGGCGCCATTTGGTCGCCGCGAGCGGAGATACTCTTACATACATAACATAAATCAAACATGATTTTTTTAACGGAACGAGCAGGAGCTCTACCTTTACATTTATAGATAGCAAACGGAAAATAACATCGTTTGTTACATTTTTTCAGCCGACAAACTGGCTGACAGAAGCCTTAATACAAAAAGCATGAAAAACCCTTGGTTCAGACAGCCCGGTGTGTTAGTCTGAAGCTGTCGATCTCATGCCTGGCAAGATCAGCTACAGCTGAAGGAGTTCTCTCGATTCCATGAAAAATGCGCCTAAACATTCCAGAGGATGTACATAGCGACGGTTATCTCTGGACCCGTTTCCTGACGCCAGCTTTGGTGAAGAATGAAGAATTTTACTTGACAAATTCCCTACTATATTGTAACACCTGCAGTATCGAGTGGCTAAACTGTTGTGTTACTGCGTCGTCATGGTACTGGAGGGGCTACAGTGTGCGGTTTCCCTGTAGTCATCCAGCGTGCCGTTGTGTGGGCGTTGGGCCATGTGTGGGTCGTAGCTGGGCTTTGCCCGTGTGTGTCGTGTGCGTGTGTAGTTGGTGGTTATAAACCAACTGTGTAACGATGGACAAGAGAGAAGAATGAAATGAACTAAAAGTTATCTGTCTCTCCCATTTCCGTGCTGCGTCTTTCTTCTTCGAGTTCTTCTTCCTCAGCACGTTAGATCGAAAGAGAGAGAGCTCACGCCCCGATCCCTCGGCAGCAACGGGCAGTTACAGTGGTATCAGAGCTATCGATCTGCGGATCCGTACCCCAAAATTCCCAGAAAATTTCCACAATTTTTTTTCGTTGTTCGTGGGATTCGTCGATCTACAGCTGTAAAATCCCGGAGCTGGTTGGTGAACTCGACCGGTTTTGATCTCGATCAACTCTGGCTGAGATCCCGTAAGTCCTACCTTCGGTTTGTTTGATCACCAGATCGCCGCGACGGCGCCACCAAAACCATCACCGCAGACCGAGTTCGTGCTCGCGGCCATGGGAGATGCGTCGGCGCGCACCGAGGAGACGCTGACCGCGAGTCGTACCAGTCTGGAGCAGGTCCAATCTCAGATTGGCACCCTAGACTCGCGAATTGGTCTGTTGGATTCGGCGCTCGACAACAACTCTCGCGCAGTGGGGGATCACACCCGTATCATGGACTCCATCGAGCGCCGCCAAGAGTCCATGAACCAGCAGATGACCGCGCTTGCGGAGGCTGTGGCGAAACTCACCAAGGCCAAGGAGCCGCTGACGGTCGAGATCGGGACTCCAGGTGCGGCGGCGGAGCGGGGACCGAGAGACGGCATTCTGCTGTCTCCGACGGCTGGGGGACGTTGATAACCCACAAGTATAGGGGATCGCAACAGTTTCGAGGGAAGTAAAACCCAAATTTATTGATTCGACACAAGGGGAGACAAAGAATACTTATAAGCCTTAGCAGCGGAGTTGTCAATTCCACCACACCTGAGAAAGCACTAGTAACAAACGTGATGTGAAAGCAGCAGTAATATGAGAGCAACAGTAGCAGTAACACAGAAGCAATGGCACCAGAAAATAGTTGCTTGCGTGGAGTTGACGGAAAAGCAATGATGATGACAGATGGACCGGGGTTCCCAGCTATCTACACTAGTGGTAACTCTCCAATAACAAGTGTTGGGTGAACAAATTACAGTTGGGCAATTGACAGAATATTGAGCGCATGACAATGCATATATATGACATGATGACTACTATGATATTTAATTGGGCATTACGACAAATACATAGACCGTTATCCAACAGCGTCTATGACTAATAATCCACCGCCGGGTTGTCATCCGAGTTCCCCGTTGGTATTAAGTTGCAAGCAACGGATAATTGCATTAAGTAAAGTGCGTAATGTAAACAAATACATATGACCGTGGACATAGCATTGTTAGGTTATCCCTAGTGGCAACAGCACATCCGCAACCTTAGAACTTTCTGTCACTGTCCCAGGTTAAATGGAGGCATGAACCCACTATCTAGCATAAATACTCTCTCTTGGAGATACAGGCAACTACTTGATCAAGGTAACCACAAGTACCGGAGAGCATGCAAGATCTTAAATAACATATAAGATAGATTGATAATCAACTTGACATAGTATTCAATATTCATCGGATCCCAACAAACACAACACCGATTACATCATATGGATCTCAATCATGTAAGGCAGCTCATGAGATCATTGTATTGAAGTACATGGGAGAGAGAGTACCAACTAGCTACAGCTAGAACCCGTAGTCCATGGGGGAACTACTCACAAACCATCATGGAGTCGAAGTGGAAGCGGCGTGGTCGATGGAGATGGCTCCGGGGGTCAATCCCCGTCCCGGCAGGGTGCCGGAACAGGACCTTCTGACCCCCGAAACGAAGTTTCGTGGCGGCGGAGCACGGAGATGTATTGGGAGTTTCGTCAATTGTTCCGTGAGTTTTAGGTCAGGGGCAATATATAGTCCAAAGGGCGTCGCGAGGAGGTGACGAGGAGGCGACACCACCCCAGGGCGCCGGGCAAGGCCCAACCGCGCCTGCCCGTGTGGGGCCCTCGGGCCTCCCCCGGACTTGTCCTTCTGGCCCATGGAGTCTTCTGGTAAAATAGGGGCCTCCGTAAATTTTCGTCCAATTCCGAGAATATTTCCAGACTAGCTTTTCTGGAATACAAAAACAGCAGAAAACAGGAACTGGCACTGTGGCATCTTGTTAATAGGTTAGTCCCAGAAAATGTATAAAAATGATATAAAGTGTATAAAAACATGTAGCAATTGGTATAAAACAAGCATGGAACATCAAAAATTATAGATACGTTTGAGACGTATCAGCATCCCCAAGCTTAGTTCCTACTCGTCCTCGAGTAGGTAAACGATAAAAACAAAATAATTTTTGAGGTGACATGCTACATCATAATCTTGATCATATAATATTGCAAGGCACATGTAAATGAATGAAGTGATCCAAGTCAATGGTCTATAATTTGCTACCAAATAGATAATGAGTAAACAATGAATCACACAAGCTAAACGTTTTCATGAATAGTACTTTCGAGACAAGCATCAAACAGTTTTGCATAAGTGTTAACTCATAAAGCAATAGTTTCTAATAAAAGGTATTTAATCAACACAAAGGAAGAATTAAGTTTCAGCATTTGCTTCAACTTTCAACATATTTATCTCATGGATATTGTCAACACAAAGTAGTATAACAAGTCCAATATTGCATATAACGCATGTTGTAACAAAGTTGACACTAGTGTTTGCTTGTGGAAGACAGAAAGAATAGGAAAACTGACTCAACATAAAAGTAAAAGAAAGGCCCTTCGCAGAGGGAAGCAGGGATTAAGTCATGTGCTAGAGCTTTTAGGTTTTTGAAAGCATATAGAGATTGCATAAAATATTTGATACTCCTCCCAACCTTGCTAACACAAGCCATGGCTAACCGAATCCTCGGGTGCCTTCCATCAATCACATACCATGGAGGAGTATCTATTTTTGAGAGGTGTTTGTTAATTGTCAACGAATGGTAGCGGGTGAGAACAGTATTCTACCTGTCAAACGGACTTTTAAGAGCGGCTCCCATGAAGGACGTTATTTCTACCAGCAAGGCAGATCATCCCTCTTTCTCTTTGGTTTACACACATTCAGGTATTTCACTGTTTGTCATTGCTTACTGATGAATCAGGGCAAAAGTGTGAAGAGAATTAATTGGTTAAAGTTGTAATTAATTGGGACTGGGCACCCCGTTGCCAGCTCTTTTTGCAAGTTATTGGATAAGCGGATGTATATGCCACTAGTCCAGGTGTAAAAGTCCATTCGACAAATAGAATAAAGAATAACCACACTAATTCCTCATGAGCTAGTAAACATTGACACAAAAAGGGAATAATAACATTTTGAATAATTTAAAGGTAGCACATGAAAAATTTACTTGGAGTGGCAAGGAAATACCACATATAGGTAGTTATGGTGGACACAAATGGCATGGATTTTGGCTCAAGGATTTGGATGCACGAGAAGCATTCCCTCTCAGTACAGAGTTTAGGCTAGCAAGGTTATGTAAGCAAACAAGAATATCAACCCGTACACCAAGTTTTATATGACAAACATATTGCAAACGTTATAAGACTTCATACCGTCTTCCTTGTTAACCAAACCCTGTTATTAGAAAATATCTAGACCTTAGAGATACCACCGATGCAAACCAAATTTTCAACAAGCTTTACGGTAGTTCTTCACTAATAGGCTTAACTCATGTGATGCACAATTTAATCATGATCTACTTGTTAACTCAAAACAATTGACAAGCATCAAGTTATCCATTAGTGATCTACAAGATTAAGCAAGTTTTTCCTTATACCAATTACCACATGCAACATTTTCTGAACCAACCAAACACCAATCAATTTATTTCATCAACTCTCCAAACAAATATAAGTGAAGCAAGAGAGTACTTTCTACAAAAGAAAGCTAATAGCTCTGACAAGAGATACATGAAAACAAGAGCTAAAAGCTGAACAGCGCTAGATATGAATACTCAACAAATATAAGTGAAGAATAGGAGTATTCTCATGAAAAAGCGGAGCGTGTCTCTCTCCCAATCAAGAATGCTAGGGTCCAGTCAAGCTTTATTGAAAATAAAAGTGCAATACTGAAAATAAAAGCACACAGACGCTCCAAGAAAAGCACATATGATGTGAAAGAATTAAAATATAGTTTCACTAGAGATGACCTGATAATTTTGCGATGAAGAAGGGGATGCCTTGGGCATCCCCAAGCTTAGACGCTTGAGTCTTCTTGAAATATGCTGGGGAGATCCATGGGAGCCTCCCCAAGCTTGAGCTCTTCACTCTTCTTCATCCTATTATATCACTCTTCCCTCTTGACCCTTGAAAACTTCCGCCACACCAAACTCAACGTAATTCTCATTAGAGGGGTTAGTACTCAAAAACTTTAATCCACTGGTTCTGTTGTGACACATTGCAAGAACTCAATAAAACATTAGCTACAGCCCTCCACTAGAGAACCTTGCTTAAAGCCCACAAGAGACAATGCAAAAAACAGAGACAGAATCTGTCAAAACAGAACAGCCAGTAAAGATGAATTTTTTCGAGGCACTTACGGGACTCAAATCGAAAAACGTTGAACTAACGAAAGATGCATACATATATCAGGATTACGCACAAAAATTTCAGATTTAATTCACAATCTGGTGATTTTAGGAATTTCGTACAGTGAACAGCAGAAATCTGTTCCTGCGCAGCAATCAAAATTTTAGCAACATCTTATCATTAGAGACTACTCTTGGCACAACAATGCAAGAAAGTAAAGATACAAAGGAGTTGCTACAGAAGTAAACAACACCTTGACTCAATAAAAGAAAAATTGCAGAAAAATAAAATGGGTTGCCTCCCATAAGCGCTTTTCTTTAATGCCTTTTAGCTAGGCTTGATAGTTTTAAAGATGCTCACATAAAAATAGAAAATGAAGCAAAAGGAGCATCAAGAAGCAAATTCGAAACACATTTAAGTCTAACCCACTTCCTATGCATAGGAATCTTGTACACAAATAAATTCATGAAGAACAAAGTGACAAGCATAGGAAGATAAAACAAGAGTAACTTCAGAACTTTCAGCATATAGAGAGGTGCTTTAGTACCATGAAAATTTCTACAACCATATTTTCCTCTCTCATAATAATTTTCAGTAGCATCATGAACAAACTCAACAATATAACTATCACATAAAGCATGCTTTTCATGATCTACAAACACATAATTCTTATCAAGCTCAAAAATAGTGGGATTAAAACTTTCAAACCCACTTTTAACAATTTTATAACAAGATGATTGATCATTCTCAAGAGGTATGGGACTCCATCTAGATAAAGTCAAGACCTCTCCAATCCCATTTTCATTAGTAGTACAATTAATATTATCAACCAATATAGGACCATCATCTAGAGCTTTATCATAAACATTTTCTAAGCAAACTTTCTCATTACCATGCATTTCGATTAGGCACAAATAAAGGATTATCATAAGATTTATCAAAATAGCATGGATTATCATAAATATCAGTAGCATAATCATTTCCACAAGTTTTACTCATAGGGAATATTTCAAGAGAATCCACAGGAACATAACATTCATCCTCCTTTGGTAAGCATGGAGGGCAATCAAATAGTGTAAGAGATAAAGAGTTACTCTCATTAGAAGGTAGGCATGGGTAGCTACTCCATTCTTCCTCCTTTTGTTCATCACTCTCCTCCTCTTTTTCATCCAATGAGCTTTCAGCTTCAGCAGTAGTTTCTTCTTCTACAGGTTCCTGCAAATTGTGAGTGCATTCTTGTGCATTAATGAGTCTCTCTTTATAATCAATGATATAACAATTATTGCTGAAATTTTCTAGGCAATAATCAAGAATAAAAGAGACCGTTTCTTTAAGTTTATTACAAGCAACACAGGTTTCATAATTTTTAGCCATGAAGGAATCTATTTCAGAAGCTCCCATAAGTAACAAATTGTTCTACTTGTTCAGCTCCCAAATGAATATAGTTATTCCAATGATAGTTCATAATTAAAACTTCTTCACTAAAGCCACATTGGAATTTAAGATGTTTAGTATCTGTTCAGAGCAACAATTTATATCATGGCGTTCCAGCAAAATTTCAGCAATTTGATTTAACTTTTTTAACATGCCTCTCATGATTTTACCCTCTCTTGATTCTCTATACTTTATATATAATTCTTTAGCTTCCATAAACATAGAGGTTCTAGCATGTTCTTCCATAGCAACAGTTTTTTTAGATTTTCGGTTTTTAAATTTTTATGGATTTTCGGGTATATAAGAAAAATAAAACTAGACAAAAATAAACTAAACAAAAGTAAACTAAACAAAACACAACTAAACAAAATAAACTAAGCAAAATAAAACTAGACAAAAGTAAACTAGACAAAACAAAATAAAATAAAAACAGAGAGAGAGGTAGAGTGTACTCCCCAGGTGAACTTATGAGTAGAGCTATGCTCCCCGGCAACGGCGCCAGAAAATAGTCTTGATAACCCACAAGTATAGGGGATCGCAACAGTCTTCGAGGGAAGTAAAACCCAAATTTATTGATTCGACACAAGGGGAGACAAAGAATACTTATAAGCCTTAGCAGCGGAGTTGTCAATTCCACCACACCTGAGAAAGCACTAGTAACAAACGTGATGTGAAAGCAGCAGTAATATGAGAGCAACAGTAGCAGTAACACAGAAGCAATGGCACCAGAAAATAGTTGCTTGCGTGGAGTTGACGGAAAGCAATGATGATGACAGATGGACCGGGGTTCCCAGCTATCTACACTAGTGGTAACTCTCCAATAACAAGTGTTGGGTGAACAAATTACAGTTGGGCAATTGACAGAATATTGAGCGCATGACAATGCATATATATGACATGATGACTACTATGATATTTAATTGGGCATTACGACAAAATACATAGACCGTTATCCAACAGCGTCTATGACTAATAATCCACCGCCGGGTTGTCATCCGAGTTCCCCGTTGGTATTAAGTTGCAAGCAACGGATAATTGCATTAAGTAAAGTGCGTAATGTAAACAAATACATATGACCGTGGACATAGCATTGTTAGGTTATCCCTAGTGGCAACAGCACATCCGCAACCTTAGAACTTTCTGTCACTGTCCCAGGTTAAATGGAGGCATGAACCCACTATCTAGCATAAATACTCTCTCTTGGAGATACAGGCAACTACTTGATCAAGGTAACCACAAGTACCGGAGAGCATGCAAGATCTTAAATAACATATAAGATAGATTGATAATCAACTTGACATAGTATTCAATATTCATCGGATCCCAACAAACACAACACCGATTACATCATATGGATCTCAATCATGTAAGGCAGCTCATGAGATCATTGTATTGAAGTACATGGGAGAGAGAGTACCAACTAGCTACAGCTAGAACCCGTAGTCCATGGGGGAACTACTCACAAACCATCATGGAGTCGAAGTGGAAGCGGCGTGGTCGATGGAGATGGCTCCGGGGGTCAATCCCCGTCCCGGCAGGGTGCCGGAACAGGACCTTCTGACCCCCGAAACGAAGTTTCGTGGCGGCGGAGCACGGAGATGTATTCGGGAGTTTCGTCAATTGTTCCGTGAGTTTTAGGTCAGGGCAATATATAGTCCAAAGGGCGTCGCGAGGAGGTGACGAGGAGCGACACCACCCCAGGGTGCCGGGCATGGCCCAACCGCGCCCTGCCCACGTGTGGGGCCCTCGGGCCTCCCCGGACTTGTCCTTCTGGCCCATGGAGTCTTCTGGTAAAATAGGGGCCTCCGTAAATTTTCGTCCAATTCCGAGAATATTTCCAGACTAGCTTTTCTGGAATACAAAAACAGCAGAAAACAGGAACTGGCACTTGGCATCTTGTTAATAGGTTAGTCCCAGAAAATGTATAAAAATGATATAAAGTGTATATAAAACATGTAGCAATTGATATAAAACAAGCATGGAACATCAAAAATTATAGATACGTTTGAGACGTATCAGACGTGGAGCACCTTCCCCGACATCGGCGGTGACAGGATCGTCATCCGCACCTCGACCTCCGGATCCAGGTACGGCGGTGGCAGCGGCGGTGTTGGGAGCAGATGGTGCGCGTCCACGGGGTCGACCTCCGGACGAACACCTTGGCGGCGGTAGAACGGTGATGCCGAAGATGAATTTTCCCAAGTTCAGCGGCGAGTTTCCTTGGCTCTGGCGTGATAATTGCATCGACTACTTTCAAGCCTGCAATATCTCACCGGCGATGTGGCTCACAACGGCTCGCCTGAACTTGGAAGGTAACGCAGCTCATTGGTTTCAAGCTTACAAACTGCGAAATGAGGTTTCGACATGGCAACAATTTATCACTGTTGTGGAATCGAAATTCGGTGTCGATGACCACCGCAGTTTCATGACTGCCATCATTAATCTGAAGCAAAAAGGGACAGTGGCTGAATATTGTACTGAATTTCAGGAACTCGTGTTTAGATTATGCAGTCACAACCCTTATTATGATGAAACCATGTTTGTCAGTCATTTCCTGAGGGGTCTAAAACAGGAGATACGAGTGGCAGTAGCAGCATAGATGCCGGAAACTGTCGACCGAGCTATTTTGCTCGCTCATGTACAAGCTGATTTAGCATCCCAGAGTAAACCGTGGGCAGCCAAGACAGCTTATGCTGGGCAGGCAAAAGGTGATGCATACAAGCCAACATTGAAATCTGTGCAAGGAGATCTCTGGAAAGAACGACAGCTGAAGGAGTATCGCCGAGCAAATGGACTATGTTTTAGCTGTGGAGATAAGTTTGATCCAACACATGTGTGTGCTTCAAAAGCCAAGGCGTCAGTGCACGCCTTAACACTGGAGGATCATGCTACTGAGCTAACTTCAGAGGTTCTGAATATTCTTGAATTACAAGACCTAGCTAAAGCACGCCAGTTGTCCCTGTCGTGTAATGCCCTGTCAGGTGCTGCGGAAGGAAATACAGTTCAAATCCGAGCATTGGTGCAAAATCAAGTTATGCTTATCTTGATTGACACAGGGAGCAGCCATAGTTTCATCAGCTCTGCAATGGTGAAAAGGGTAAACTGTCCTCTGACTGCGATCCCAGAAGTTGCTGTGCGAGTGGCAAACAATGAAACCATACCGTGCAATCAGATGGTGAAACAGATGTCCTGGTGGACACATGGAGAAACCTTTGAACATGATATGCGAGTGCTACCGTTGGGTGCTTACGATGCCATCCTCGGCGTTGACTGGCTAGCTCTCCAAGGAGATATGTTCTGTAATTGGAAGAACAAGACACTGAAATTTCACCATAAGGGCAAGGAAATCATGCTGCAAGGACTATCAGCTCCGACTCTGAATGCAATAACAGAAGTACCAATTGACAGAGTTGTGAAATGGACGAAAGGCAATGACATTTGGGTTGTTGCATTGCTCGAATCCAGTACAGTGCAAATAACAGGAACTGTGCCAGATCAGATTCAGCAAGTGCTGCAACAATTTGATGATGTTTTCAAGAACCACAAGGATTGCCACCATCCAGAACTTATGATCATTCCATTGCTCTCAAACCTGGTGTCGTGGGTTTGTCACGTCAGGTGTCATAGATGACTTCGTAGGTGTGGGATTACGCGAGTCAAGCATCTCCGAGCTTGGGATCGCAGGAACAAAGATCAACACAGATTTACCCAGGTTCAGCCCCCTCAATGTGAGGTAAAAGACCTACTTCCTGCCTACCCTAGATTGGTATTGATATGATAATCGAGGTGTTAAAATGGAGGCGATCCGATCTGGTACTTGCCGTATGAGCTAGGGTTTGGGCTTGATAGCTTGACCCTGTCTAAGTCCTGTGAGTCCTCTTTATATACACAGAGGCTCGCCAGGTTACAAAGGAAACTTCCCCCATAAGGAATACGTCCACAGAGGCCTACTCGGAGACTACTTGGTCTTCACGTCCTCCGGGATATGTCTTCTAGATCTTTCTCCTTATGGCGGTTCAATACCGGGCTTGCTCCCAAGTGGGCCTTTGCCCGTGCGAGTAAAGTAAGTCGCATTGGGCTGCGGGTTAATCCAGAAAGTATTCCCCCGACATTAGCCCCCAAGTTTAGCTCGGATTTCGAGTGAAGGCTTTTTTGTCTTAACAAACCCCTGAGCCACGCACATGAATTATCCCAGCTGAACTCCAATTTTCATATTTCCAATCTGCGGCTTATAACTCTTCTTGGCGGCTCAAGAACGCGACTTAACATGCCTTGACGGTTGATTTTCAGATCTAAACGTCTTCCGCGTCTGGGCTATTTATCTTGGCTCATCGTTTTTCCCAGCGTTCGGCATCAAGTCCTGCATTACACATCCGCTGCTCCTTTCCGCCGCCTCCAATCTCGCTTCTCGTACTCACAATCCTTCGGTGGAGATCTCCATCAATCTGAGAAAATGTCTCGCCGCAAGTGCAACTGGGAAGGCTCGTGGGTCGACGAAGATTTCCTGGAATCCCTATCTGCACGGGGCCTTCTTCCGCCAAAAGATCAATGCGAATGGCGGGCGGCCGGTGAGGAGGTAATTCCCAACCCTCAACCAGGAGAAGTAGTGATATTTGCGGAGCATGTTGAGCGTGGGTTCAAGCCCCCAGGCTCTCTCTTCTTCCGCTCCTTGATGCAGCGGTTGGGTCTCCGCTTCCATGATATTGGCCCTAATTCGATGTTGCAAGTGAGCAACTTCCACGTCCTCTGCGAAGATTATCTGGGTATCCCGCCTTCAATAGATTTCTGGCTTGCTCTTTTCAATTGCAATAGTCAAAGGGAAACCACAGATGGTCCTTTTCTCCAATGCGGCGCCATTTCCTTCCAACGCCGTAGGGGTAGTATTTTCCCAAAACTAACCCTTGCCAAGAAAATCAAGGATTGGCAAAGAACATTCTTCTATTGCAAAAACACTTCTCCTGAGGGTGAAATTCCTCTTCCTCTTTGGTCTCCTCTTCCCTTCGAGGCTACCGATGCTCTGTCTTCTAAATCTGATCCTTCTTCGTTGCCCTTTATTGAATCCCTTTTGGATAAGGTGAGGGCGCTGACACTCCATGGTCTCACTGGATTAGATCTCATATCTTGCTGGACTAAGTGGCGAATTCAGCCTGTGAGTCGCCGCTCGCGACTTATATGGATTTCACTTGTCATGCAAACGACGTCGACCGTACTTGCCTGAAGATTGGGACAAAGGGGAATGGATAAATTTCATTCGCCGAGTGACGGACGAGGATATCGACTCGTATGATAACGTCGGGCTCGCTCCCTTCTGGGCTGAGCACAAGCCTTTTGTGGTAATGTTTACTTGTCACCTGTTTCCTCGAAAATTCCTTCTCCAAAATTAATTATTTCTGACCTGAGCTCCTTTTCAGATCGATCCCTATTTCTGGGTTCTTCCTTCAGAGGATGCGACTTGAACCAAGAAACCGCGGCTGAGTCGTCAAAGCAAGCCGCAGCCTTTGGCGAAGATACAGTTATGCACGATATTGTCTCCGAGCCTGAGGGTAGCGCTTCTGAAGAGGAGCAACAAATGGCCGACGCTCTTCTGTCCTCGACTCCAAATACACCTTTCTTGGAACTTCCTGAGGTGCCTCGCAGGTCCTCGAAGCGTATTTTATGCAAGAGCTCAGAAGACCCCGCGCAGCCTGAGAAACCGCAAAGCCTTGGCGCTACTGGTAGAAACAAGAACTGCCAAATCTTTAAAACTTGCTGATCCCAACAAGGCTGCTTTCTCTTCCGAGGCTGTTGCAAAGGACTGCTTCTCAATAAGCTCGGGTAATTGTTTGCGACTCTCCTTTTCCTTTTGTGCTTGCGTATTTTTGGCAAGGAATTGCTGATCACCACTTCTTTTCATACTCTGTAGGTTCAGATTTGCAAGGTTTATCTTCTCCTTCCTCTGGTTGCCTGATGAAGAGTATCCGTGTCGCCTCTGGGTATGGTTCGCCTTCTTTTCAATGTTGCGGCTCTGCTAGGTCAGCTTATTAACCCATCAATGTTTTGCAGGGCCATGCCTGAAGAGGATACCAAGTCTAATTCTCATCCCACTTCTTCTCAGCCAGCTATGAGCGAGGATGATGCTGCTGATGAAAACGTGGGAAACAGTAATGGTGCGACTCATCCAAGGCCCTCCCTGGAGGAAGGTATTGCTGATGCGGCTCCTGCCATGACTCCAGTCGCAGCTCCATCCGCAACTCCTGCTGTTGGTAGGGTATCCACTGAAGATAGAATTCCAGCTCCAGGAAATAGTTCCAAGTCAATTGCGGATGCCATAATTGCTGCTGGAGATAAGCATGCTGCTGGCCTAGTTGAGCAATTTTCTTCAAGTCGCCAGGTACATATACCGTAGCCCCCAAGGATCAAAACCTTGTGTCATCGCACGGGGTGTTGATTCTTTTCCTGGCTCAAATCTCGAGCCCCCAAGTTCCTGGATAGTTTACCCATGCATTTTGCTCTGTTTATTTTCAGCTTGAACTGTCCTTGCTTGATGCTTCTGGCTCAATAAAGGGTAAAGGCATTTCCATAGATCATCCTGAAGTGATGCAGTCTCCCTGGAGCAGCATAATGAGGTCATTAGGGACCAAGATCAGGAAATAAAATCTCTCAAAGGTCAACTCGACTCCTGTGAAGAGCAATTTAAGAACTTGAAGCCGATATGCAGCAGCGACTCATGGAGAAAGACGAAGTCATTAGATCTTTGCGAGAAGGGCTGACTCTTAAATCTGAATTGATTGATCGTCTGAAGGGAGACCACGCAAAGGAACTCGCCGCGCGAGATGAAAAATATAACTCGCTGTTCAAAGCCTTTGAGGGTTTTGGCTCCATGGTCAAATCAGCCGTCCTGCAGCTTGCTGGTTCGTCTTTTATTCCTTTAATCATATATATTTTGGGTAACCAACGTTAGTCTCTGACTTGTTTCTTGCCTTTTCTTTCTTGACATAGGGCCTGAGGCCCAGTGTCCCGCTCCAACTTGAAGGATCAACTATATCTGTCTGACTTCAGCCAGCGCTTCTTAAAGGTTACCAAGGAAGTTATGACGGTAATCTCTCCTGCGACTGATGGCCCAACATCTTGCGAGTATTGGATAAATAAACTGCTCAAGGCTCCGCATTACGTCTCTGATTGGAAACGATCCTCTGCTCGCGCCGGAGCCGCGCATGTCTTGACATTGCTCGAGCATATTATCCAGAGATAGATGTTGGCAAGGTTGCTCGCCACGGCCTGGCGATGAGCGCGGATGATACTGAACTGCCAATAAGCGAGTACTTCGATATCTGGAAAGGGATGCGCGGATATGCCACAAAATTTGTTGATAACTTAGACTTGGGCACTTATCTCGAAAATTCAATCTTGATGGGAGCAAGGTGCCAAAGGAAAAGTCCACTGGAGCTGAGTCATCTCGGGCTGCTACTCCAGCAACAGTATCTGGTGGCCCTTCTGCCTCGTCTGGCGGCGCCCTGATTATTAGGGCACCTGCGACTGCAACCGCGAGACAAGCCGCGCCAATTCCCACTCCTGTAGCTCGGAAGAAGAAAAATAAATAATGTGGGACATGCCCGTTAGTCTGTAAGATATTCATGTATTATAAACAGTATTTTGGTGACCTATAAGCAGGTTCTTTTCATGATAATTCCATTAAGTAGACGCTCGCGCGGCTCAGTATTTCCTAGGAACATGTGTGTTCAGGGTCGAGAGCGGCCATGATAGGCAATCAAGCTCGATTGACGCCACACCCCAGTACTTTGGCCGCATAATGCAAGACGCTTCTAGCTTAAGGATTGCCACTAGTTTGGCAAAATTTGAGGTGCGATTGGTACTCGCGATGCTCGTAAGGAGCCCTCAAGGGTCAGTGATATATGAAATTCAAAAGACTCAGCGACTCAATGATAGTTGAGGCGAAACGACAAACCCTTGAATGTCAAGGGTGCCGGCTTTATTTCATAATCACTCGATGTTTTACAGGGTGTTACAGGATGATGCAGGCCCTTTAATGCGGGTTTTCTATTCCCCGCAGGCCATGCATACTTGATACTCATCGCACTTAGTTGCGAATTAATACTCCTAACGGAGTGGGTTGAACACCTGATTGGTTCAATTTTGAGTCGCTAAAAGCGACTCGGGTCGAGCATGATAGCTCCGATGTATGTCTCATGTTGAAGCAGAGAGCAAGTTTGTTAGGCGATTAGCCGCACTGAGCTGCGACTTATGTCGAGTTGAGTTTGCTTTGTAAGGACTTACGATAACTGAGCCCCTTTGGCTGGGGTTGTTGATCGAGGCTGGGTCTATGCACATGCGCCATCTCTTGTCTTCTTTTTGTATCAAAGCGACCTCTGGGGCATTATCTTGCTGATGCGCGACTTCTCGGTGGGTATTTACCATCCGGTGGCTGCATCCTGTTGGCCGCTTCCGCGGTACCTCCAACGCGACTCGCTTTGAGCTGCGATTACCGATAGGCGACTGATATCCGTGTGAGGAGTTGGCGATGCAAGCTTCTTCTGCGAGTGCTGAGCCTGTTTCTCGCATTCTAACGCTTTCTGCCTGTCTCCATATATTGTAATAACGCCGTTTGGTCCGGTATCTTTAACTGTAGGTAGACGTAGCAGGGGCGGGCGTGAATTTGACATAGGCTTCTCTTCCAAAGATCGCATGATATGAGCTTTTGACTGCTACAACCTCAAAGTCTAGGAGCTCTGTGCGGAAGTTCCGCTCTGTTCCAAAGCTAACTTCAAGTGTTATCTTTCCGATTGGTCGCGTAACAGCTCCTGGGATTATGCCTTGAATTTCTTTCCTGGATGGTCGCACCTCGTCTCGGGTATATTCATTCTTCGGAGCGTATCTTGATATAGGATCACTAGTATAGAAAGACACATCAGATACCCCTCTATGGAAACGGCAGGTGTTAGGCGACGGAGAATCGTGCTTTCCGCGCGGCCGGTGCGCACAAACCTGACCAGGCCCGCCTACATTGGCAACGGACCCTTTCCAATCTCCGTCACCTATTATATTAGCAACGGTCTTAATTCTGGCTCCGTTTCCAATATGTGCCTCTATAGCAACGGAGAGTTTTGGGTGTCCGTTTCCAATGTGGACACGTTCCATCTTGGAATTCGAAGCGAGGCGAGTAAATGCCATGGCGTAGTGGCACCGCCCACTAGTCCTTGAAAACCCCAATCCTTGCTAGCTCAAGACGCCACCGAATCTGCTCTCTCTCTCGCTCGCTCGCTCCCTCCTACTGATTAGCGAAGATGCCTCGCAGCAACGACACACAGGAGCACACTGACTCGCCGCGGGACAGTCCCCCGTCAGGGCGAGTCCGTTGAAGGACCGACGCCGGAGACGAGCGACGACGAATACGCCAACTTCCATGATCCCACCTTGATGCTGGGCCGCCGAAGGTTGATTCTGATGACGAGTCAACCGAAGAGGAGAAGGAGGAGGAGGACGACGAGGAGGACGACGCGGAGGCGCCGGTCCCGAAGAAGGGAGCCCCGGCGACGGAGAAGAAAGCCGCCGCCACCGCCTCCGATATGCTGCTGCCGCCGCCGCCACCACCTCCAATGGCCCCCAATAAGCGAGGCCGTGAGAAGGACGAGGATTGCGCGGAAGCAGGGCGCAAGAAAAACAAGAAGTAGCTAGTAGTAGTTCTATAAGTTCTCCAACTATAATTTACTTTATTATTATTAATATGTACTGCGTATGTAATGTAGTAATCACTAATATTAATATAAGTATCCTATAAGTGGTTTTCTCCATATAGTAGAGATTAGGAAAATATTATTCCAGAGAGTAGAAGAAATTCCACAGAGTGGGCGCGTAGGTCCCACACCTCAGTGGAAGAAACACAAAGGAAACGGTCCTTCTAAAGAACCGTTTCCTATGTTTTACCTATATATATGGGCGTACAGAGCAAAACCTAACACTCGTTTCCTCCGTCTGTCCCAGTATGCTAGATCTGTTCGTGGCGACGCCTCCTGGCGTTGCGGCCATCGCCGGCGCCGTGGCGGCGCCATCTCCGCCCAGACGACGGCTATCACGGCGAGGTCTTCGCCATCTCCCCGACACGGTGAGGTCTTCGCCATGTCCCCCGACACGGCGAGGTGTTCGCCATCTCGCCCGACACAGCGAGGTCATCGCTCTGTCCGCTTCCTCTGCCTCCACCACTTCCGGATCTGCTAGATCGATCCAACGGCGACGTGAAGAAGGTATCAGATTCACATCCGGTAGTTCTATCTAGATCATTTCTTGATGTAGTTAACTTGCCTATTGTGCACTTGCAACCGGTTGTAGTTTAGCTAACTAGTCCATGTGAAAACAGGAGTCTATTTCGGTGACACTGCATAAAAAAGTCGGAGACACAGAACAAACAACGAACATTACTCAAGAGAGTAGTGTTTGTTGACTTTCCCATAATGGCCTCCAATTATATACACAGGTCAGTACACACTATATACTACTGTATACTTCATATTATTATGTTAAATTGTTTGTTCTATCTAGTAGTGTCAGAACTAACATAAATCCTTATTTACATTTAGGGATATCAAGCTGTTCCCTTTCAAACTCCACCATACATATCCACCGTCGCTATTGTGACGTTTTGGTACACTGCATAAAATATATTTTTTAAGTAAGAGTGTTTTAGACAGTGTCGCCGAAATGTCACATCGGTGACGTATTAGATTAGATTTCGGTGACACTGCATAAAAATCTAGAGCCGGTGGTGGCCTCCATGGAAAGGATGATCGTTGTCAGGCATCCTATGAAGCTGCTAACATCGCAATATCTTATTGACAAGCCGTGTGTTGGCTGCTCCGGTTCATCAATAAGAGCCACCTCAAGACATAGGTAAGATATCGTTTCAGTTTGCTTAAATTCATAGTGTATTTGTTTTAGCATATGTATTTAACAATTGTAACTCTATTTACTAATGTATAGGGTCCAAAGCTTCAACATCCTTCTCTCAAGAAGTTGAGATAAGAAGAGAGAGCTAGAGTGACACCTGCGAGGATTGTGGAAAAGGATGTAGGGAAGAAATCATATATTCTTTCCGTCCTTTGACATGATAGGCTTAGTATAGATGAAATCTGTTATCGTTTTACCTCTTATGTTTGTCACATCTTGTGATGCAATTGTAAAGGTGAAATTGTGATGGAAATGTAAAGTTACATTGTGATATGAATGAAATCTGTTACCGTTTTAGTATTTGAGCTTGTGCTGTGAGATTTTAAGTATCTAGTGGCATTTGTAAACGTGGCATCCTGTAACGGAAATATGAGAAATCCTCAATGCAAACGGGTGGATGGCAAACTCCGTATCTGATGAAGGAAAACTAAGGAAACAGAGGTCTGCGCAAAACCGTTGCCAAATGGAGACCTCATCGAAAACGGTTTTTTGCCTCCGTTACCGATGAAGGCCTTCACATCAGTGACAGAGGCGGGGACACGGACCCTTTCTCCATTGCCGAAGGGGTTTTTGGCCCGTTTCCGTTGTGTCGTTCTGTACTAGTGGATGTTCACTCTTCCTCCTCCATCCATTAGGACCTTACTTAACTTGTATCCCGCGACTTCAGGCGTGACCACAAGAGCTGGCTGTCCTGGATCTCTTACTTCTAGGGGGTGATCGCCGCGACTCCAAATAACCGATTGCTCTGTCCGGCGACGATACCTTTCTGGCGTTGAAATCTGACCGCTCTTCCGGCTTCCATCCGTTGTTTGTACTTCCACTGTATGAAACTGTCCTATGTTTCTTCTAGGTAAAACGTCAGGCCCTTGATGAGAGCGAGATTTATTCTTGTGCTGCATTGATCCGCTGCGAGCCGCATCTGCCGTGTCGCCTTCTTTCCACCTCCGGTAATAATGACATTGCGCCTTTGTGTGACTCGCTGGCCTGCCATCTCTCCTGCGATGTAAGTCGCAAGGTACGTCGAAGATCCCCTTGCAGTTATTAGGGAGTAAGGCCTTATCACTCCCTTGCTCCTTTATCTGGTGTGCGCGATGTTCAGTTTGCGTGACTTGCAATTTCCTTGTTGGGTTCTGTGATAAGCCGCATGTCCTCTTATTTGTCTTTGCGTACTTGTCAGCTGTTGCCAAAAGCTGGTCGAAACTGTCAATCTTGTGCTCAGCGCGACTTAATTTGTGCACCAGCGGCTCAAATCTACAGTTCTTCCTCATAGCTTGTATTGCAGCCTGTACTGTTAAGTTTTTGGCGGAGCCAATGATCTCCGCGACTCTCTTGATCCAGTCACCGCTTGATTCGTCCTCTTTTTGAATGCATTGTCTAAGGTTTTTCATGTCTTCTGTTTGGAATCTGTTGATGAACTTGTCCTTCAAGTCTTCCCATGTGCTTATTGATTTTGATGGCAGCCTTAACAGCCAATCCCTGGCTTCTCCCTGTATTGCCAAGTGGAAATATTTCGCACGTACTTCCTGAGTTACATCAGCCCCTGTCACGCTTGCCTCGTAATCTTCTATCCATAAGGCAGGGTCTTGGTCACTGCGATAGGTGGTGACTCGCTGCGACTCGCCGAAGTTCGGGGGGAAACGAGTGACCCGTATTTCCTCTCCAAAACATGCTGGTCCTTTCAATAATGAATAGGAGTTTACTGGCGCTGAATCTTCATCTGAATCAGTTTCAATCTGGGATGGCTGAGTCGCTCCGGACGTCCGTGACTCGCCTTCTATCTTCTTTTCTTTTTCCAATGATACCTGCAAACCTGCTAGCTGGTTGACCACTTCTTCGACGCTGCACTTTTCTCCTCCCCATGATACCTCGTTTTGCGGCTCATTGGGCGTGACTCCATACATATTTGCTTTTGTAAGGCAGCGGTTTGCAGTAGGTCGATCGCATGGCGAGCTTCCTTATGAGCTCGTGTGTCTCCAACCGGTCCTATCTTCGATAATATTCCTATCGCGGCATGCACGTTGCTCTCTGGGTCATCGTGGAACTGTGATTTCATCTCTCCTCTGTCCATCTTGATCTGATGCTTTTGCTGCCAACGACGGAGTCGCCAATCTTCTTCTTGGAGTTTCTTGCGCTCAGATGTCATCTTGGTTCGCACCGCCTGGTGCTTTGGCTGCCAGCGACGGAGTCGTCGACCTTCTTCTTGGAGTTTTTGCGCTCAGCCGTGAGTCTTTGTGCCTCTTCACAGAGTTTCGTCCTGATAGCTTCAATCTCTTCAATCTTGAGGTCTCCTTCCTGATTTGGTAGAGATCCCCAAACAGGTCTTGACGGGACGGGGATGAGTAGTTTTGTTGTAGCTTGTTGCAGCTCCTCCAACACGCGGACCCTGACCAGCCGCAGTTCCTCCACCGACTCGCTTCCTTGAGTCGCATCTATAGATCTGCGACTGATGGATCCGACGAAAACTTTTACTGATCCGATGGGAACAATGTATCCAAACTCGATGCGATCTACCTCGGGTCCCCACTCTGAGTCGTCGATGAAGGGGACCCCATTGATGTCTTCAACTTGGCCGATGGCGATGTCCTTGAAGCCTGATTTCGATCCTGCGCGGAACGTGACGCTTTTGACCGCAGGCCCCACGGTGGGCGCCAACTATCGTGGGTTTGTCACGTCAGGTGTCATAGATGACTTCGTAGGTGTGGGATTACGCGAGTCAAGCATCTCCGATCTTGGGATCGCAGGAACAAAGATCAACACAGATTTACCCAGGTTCGGCCCCCTCAATGTGAGGTAAAAGACCTACTTCCTGCCTACCCTAGATTGGTATTGATATGATAATCGAGGTGTTACAATGGAGGCGATCCGATCTGGTACTCGCCGTATGAGCTAGGGTTTTGGGCTTGATAGCTTGACCCTGTCTAAGTCCTGCGAGTCCTCTTTATATACACAGAGGCTCACCAGGTTACAAAGGACACTTCCCCCATAAGGAATACGTCCACAGAGGCCTACTCGGAGACTACTTGGTCTTCACGTCCTCCGGGATATTCTTCTAGATCTTTCTCGTTATGGCGGTTCAATACCGGGCTTGCTCCCAAGTGGGCCTTTGCCCGTGCGAGTAAAGTAAGTCGCATTGGGCTGCGGTTTAATCCAGAAAGTATTCCCCCGACACCTGGTGACGAGGTGTGGACTCAGCAAATCCTAGGGTTGAGTACCCCGGGTTGATTGAGGGGGAGAGAGATGAGCGCTGGTGATCACGACGGCTGACAATCAAGGCGTTTACCCAGGTTCAGGCTCCCGGAGGATAACACCCTACTTCCTGCTTGTCTGGTTATTGATGGTGATCTGTGGCTACAATGGCGAGATGGCAATCTCGCTAGGGTTTGTGTGGCGGCTATGAGCGTACCCTAGACGAAGGACCCTCCTAGCCTTTATATGGTAGGCTAGGTCTCAGGTGAACGGTGCCGATAGCACTTACAAGCATGGCGGGGTCGCATGACCTAGCGTCGACTATCTTGTGCCGCACGTCGTCCTCCTTGGGCCTTCCTTGGGCCCTCGTCATAAGGCTGATGGGCTTGGCGTGACCCAGGTATCCCCACCGTGGGGTAGTCGAAGAGTGACCCCACGACACCTGGAGCAGAACCTTTTAATGCCCGCCCTTACAGATATTCTCCTTTACATAAGGATGAAATTGAAAGACAGGTCTCCGCAATGCTTGATGTTGGAGTGATTGTCCATTCTATGAGTCCTTTCGCTTGGCCAGTCCTATTAGTCCTTAAGAAAGATGGGTCGTGGCGGTTCTATATTGATTACAGGCGGTTGAAGGAACTCACTATTCGGAATACATTTCCAATGCCGGTGATTGACGAGCTCTTGGATGAACTTGCGGGAGCCAAGTTCTTTTCTAAACTGGACTTAAGGGCTGGGTATCACCAAATACGTATGCGCCCTGAAGATGAAGAGAAAACTGCTTTTAAAACTCATCAGGGGCATTACCACTTCAGGGTTATGCCTTTTGGTTTGTCAACTGCTCCTGCAACATTTCAATGTGTGATGAACGAGGTACTCAAGCCCTGTCTCAGAAAATTTGCACTGGTATTCATGGACGATATTCTGGTATATAGTTCCTCTGTCACAGAACATGCAGAGCATTTGCAAGCAGTACTCTCATTACTTCAGCAACACAAATTATTTGTCAAGGCCAGTAAATGTTCTTTTGGTCAGACTGCACTGGAATACTTAGGGCATATTGTGTCCAAGGATGGGGTGGCTACAGACCCAAATAAAACAACAGCTATGCTAGCTTGGCCAATACCTACAAATTTCACTGAGTTGCGTGGTTTCTTGGGATTCACAGGATACTACAGGAAGCTTGTCGAGTTTTATGGTATCATTGCACATGCACTGACAAATCTGCTGAAGAAGAAAATGTTTGAGTGGACTTCGGAAGCACAAGAAGCCTTTGATAAGCTGAAGCAAGCGATGTCCACCACCCCTGTGTTGCAGTTGCCCGATTTGACCAAGCAGTTTGTGTTGGAGACAGACGCCTGTGACACCGGCGTGGGAGCTGTTCTCAAACAGGAAGGAAAACCCTTAGCTTATTTGAGTAAAGCCTTGGGATAGAAACATCAAACACTCTCCATCTATGAGAAGGAGTTCATTGCACTGATCATGGTTGTGGCGCGCTGGCGACCATATTTACAGTGGGGTAAGTTCATTATTCGCACAGACCATCAGAGTCTGACCTTCTTGGATGATCAGGTGCTGCAATCGCCATTACAAAGAAAAGCCATGGCTCAGTGATGGCCCTTCACGTAGTTACCCACAATGGCGCTAGAAAATAGTTGCTAGCCCCTTCGCGTGATACCTGCGTGAAAAGTAAATGGGTTAGGTTGAGACTCCAAGTGCAGAGTGTGTAGTAAGTGGAAGACGTGTTTTCCCCACGAGGGTGACTCGAGGGTTTAATATCGAACTCTCGGGGAATCAGTAGTGAAGATTTATCTTCCTATCCTTCTTTTGGTTACCTACAAAACAAAGTAAATGTTTTGGTCCTCAACCTCACCTAGTGGTTGTCAAGCACAAGGTGTAGAATGATATCAAGATAATATGCAATGCAAACAAGAAATAAATATGCAATGGTGGTAAATAAATATGCAAGGATGGTGGTAGCAATGATAAATGATATTTTTGGGTTTTTTATATGAATGCAAGATGTAAAAGTGTTTTTGTATTTTCGGATTTAATAATGGCAGAAAATGGAAAAGTGGTAAAAGTGTTGGAAAGGTGTTTCTTATGATTAAAAATGGACCGGGGTTCATGGTTTCACAAATGCACTCTCTCTTTAATAAAGTGGTAGACAATGGAACACTAGAGTTGACATATGAGATTGCAACACAACAGTTTAATGACAAGTTATAATTATATGGGCATCACGTCCTAACATAGAGACCTTTTGGTTATTAGTCTCTCTTATACTCCACCAAGATGCGAACTAAATCATAACACCTCAGTAATTAAGATAACTCAGAGTATAGCAATAAGTATCATGACATGAAGTTAAAATAAGAACATGCTAGATCTAGTCATGGAGTAGTGGCAATGGTCACACCCACATCTCCGGTAGCATGGTATTTCTTTTTATCCCTAGTGAGGCAACAAAGTAAGGTAAAACACCCAAGTGGATCGCAGAACTTTCTCTCACGTTCACTGCACTAGCCACCCCCCGTTACTCCAACTAATGCACACGTTCCCCTCACACGCTCTCATAAACATGCTTGATCATAACAAGTAAATAAGAACGGGGTACATAATATGCATCTACTTTCATAACTGAAACAAAACCATTGCAATCTCAAACATATATTAACTCATAAAAGATCCACCACAAAGGTATTACATAGATGACCGTAATCATGTTCAGCAGCTCATACGGTACTAATTAGTGAAGCTCAAGAGAGAGAGATACATAAGTTACTTCCACAAACCCATAGTCCAGAGGTGGACTACTCCCTCTTCATCATGGAGACGGTGGAGAAGTCGTTGGAGAAGATGGAGACCACGCCGGCAGCGCCCCGCCGGAGTTTTCCCCCTCCAATCTGCAGCTCCAGGTCTCTGTTTCGGTGTTTCTGTGTTTCTGCGGCGCTCCTTCCAGAGAACGTCGGGGATATTTTTATAGGCGTTTTTAGGTCAAAACGGAGTCGGTGGAGGAAAGATCGACGGCAACGGAGCTCCGAGGCCCAAATGGGGGGTCCCACGCGGCCAGGTACATGGGCCGTGGGCCCACTCTTTTGGCCCTCGGGCTCCGTTTGTTCGCTTCCTTCGCCACAGTCTTCCTTCCAAATATGACGCCGTAAATTTAGGTCATTTGGACGTCGTTTGGGTCCCTGAAACATTAAAAAAGAAATAGGGTTTTCTGCCTGCGCAGGGTTAATTCCAT
Source organism: Poa pratensis (assembly GCA_947311845.1). NCBI lineage: Eukaryota > Viridiplantae > Streptophyta > Magnoliopsida > Poales > Poaceae > Poa > Poa pratensis. The sequence goes on from CAMZMU010000069.1 coordinate 38,733,641, forward strand.
AAAAATAGGAAACATGTCAAATATTCCCAAAATCATTATAAAACAGTGATATAACCCTTATATGATGCAAATATGACTGGAATATAAGTAAAATAATGCAAAGTTCATGTATGCATTTTACATGCATCAACATCCCCAAGCTTAACCTATACTCGTCCTCGAGTATGAAGGTGATAAAACTAACATGGACTTTGCAATTTAATACTATCAATGGATATCAAAGATGATTACTATTGCTACATAGAGTAAAATGATTCATTCTTAAAAGGAGTAGCAATATGCAAGATAGTTTATGAAGTGATATCAAGTATTCAATGCAAGGATGTTCAATGATAATTCACAAAGTGTAACATAGAGAAAAAGTACTATGGACCACATGTATGCATAATAATAAGTAAGAACATCCTACAATGGTCATAGAGTATTGGTGAAAATCTGAATATAAAAGGTGGACACTTTGGAAAGATATATATATGAGTAGAGGTAAAGCATGAATAAATTTCATCTAACTTCTGAACTTCTCTACTTAAGTCAATGATTGTAATATGGTAATCCTTGGTGTCAAGCTCTCATTCCCCTATCATAGCATCTTGAATGATTAAGTTTAAAGTGAAAGCAATAGAGTAGTGTGCTTGACAAAGTACAGGTTGAAAGTCTCATGCCCCTTGAATACAAGTACCTACTCCATGTGTTACTCAACTTGGAAAACAAAGCAAGTTCAAGTTAAATATCATTGTAAGTAATAATAGTATCATTAAGAGCGTCAACTGGGGTACCTCTTGTCCCAGGATATGGAACAAGCCCATATCAAAATGACAAGACAAACAAACATAATGAACAATCTCAACACCCTTTTTATTTACCATTGGATAGCTTTTTATTGTAAGGTGTATCACAGAAGGTTCACCATAGCATGTAAGTAAATTTCCACCATGAATGATGCATGGCTTAGATTAGCGGCCCAGGCGTCTCTCTAACCATTTATACAAACTCATTTAAACTCACTTCATTTCCCATTTATTTCACCCATGGTAAGCATCCATAAACAAAAGTACATGATATCAACTAAATGAGATGATGTGCAATGTTGAAAGCTTGCCATGTGACAGCACATATGGCTAACTCTCAACCAAAGACATTTGTCAAGTCCACAACTTCATAATTTTAATCACAATGGGTCATATTTATTTATGCAATGAAAGTAAAGTGTGCATCAAGTTCGCGAGAGCTATATAACCAACTTTTCCACAACAATTAACAACATAAGCATTTTCATTCAGAGGTATAGATAACACAAATATCATGATAAACATACTCGGAATAGCATAAAGCTAATAGGTAGATATGGTGGACTCACTGGAAAAACTTTGGTTGAAGGTGTTGGAAACAAGTTTTTGCTTGTTGGAATTTTTGGGCTAGCAAGAGGGAGAAAGTTGACCATCTAAATGCATGCATGAGTGTCCATAGAACTAACTAATCCATGTTAAAACAAGGTAGAATAACATTTAGCATCAAAACATGAATAAAGATAGCTCTTGATAAAATATTTGCAAATTATTACTCATTAACAAGCTCATGAATCATGCAATTATATGTATCTTTTAAAATCAACTTAACATCCCTTTTCCCAATCTTATAATAGCATCCAACATAATTCAACCCAAATTTCCAGTAGCTCTCTCATATATAAATGATAGTGTGGTGGTCTCACAAAATAAAAATCTAACTAAACAAACAAAAAGACGCTCCAAGTTTATGCGATAAAGTGTTTCGATCGAAAAACAGAAGTTAGACGTGTGCAAACCGAGAGTGTGTAGGTCCAGTGGGGTTGTCTTCACATCCCCAAGCTTATGGTCTTCACCATCCTTGGATAGCTCTTGGTGCATCTCCTCTAATCCCTGTGAAAAAACTTCAAAACACCGTTTCTCCATTTCTTTTTCTGTGGGGCACATTAGTAGTGATAAACAAATAGATTTCTTGCTGCATATAATCCTTAGACAAAAATTCATATGAATGTCCAGAAATGTATAATGTTGTATGCCTACTCATAAACTCAATTGGATCAAAAAGATTCATGTTAAAAGTTCTAAGCATGCATCAAACAAAATGGGACAGAATCTGTCCAGAAAAACAGCAGCAGCTAAACGTATTTTTCTACCCTACTTAACTTTGTCGGAAAATTCCGAAAAATTCATGCATACAGAGGATGAAAAGTTGCATACAGTTTAAATATGAGCTCATTCGGAGTTACAGAATAAGAATTAAAAATCATACCGTGCACAGATTCGTGCAGGAATAATATCTCCGAACGCTATAAGCAACTTCTTCATACCAAAATGAGTAAAACTTGGCACTTTATTAAAAATTCCAGAAAAAAAACACTAAGTCTCTTGTTACAGCAAGAGGACACAAAGAAAATCACAAATAAAAACAACCGGGTTGCCTCCCGTAAAGCGCTTTCTTTATAGCCATATAGCTAGGCTTCTTACTTGATGTTTATTGTGGACGAAGCTCATGAGGGAGCTTGAATGATGTGCCCTCTTCCTTGGGAAGTGTTCCATACATTTCTTGTGTGGAAACTGAAACTTCACATTCCCTTCTTTTGAATCAATGATAGCACCTGTAGTACGAAGAAAAGGTCTTCCAAGAATAATTGGACTAGAGGTTTTATTCCCCATATCCATGATTAGAAAATCAACAGGCACAAATGTCATATGTAACTCTACCAAACATCACTTACTTTTCCTAAAGCATGTTTAATGGAATCATCAGCAAGTGCAAGTTCAATAGAGCATTTTTCAAGATTTTTCAATTCAAGTACTTCATATAGTTCTTTAGATAAAACAGAGACACTAGATCCTAGATCAAGTATAGCATGGTGTGTCTCTTTTCCAATGGTTACTAGGACTTTGGGAATCCATACATCCCCAAGCTTAGGTGGTATCATAGCCTCTTGGTTGTACCTAGCAATCTTTTCTTTCAAGACATGATTAGCAATATAAGAACCAAAACCAGCTTGGTTATATTAATAGAAGGATCACTTGCAAATTTTTGTAAGATAGATATTAATTCATGCAAGCTACAATTCTCTAAGTCAAGCAATGGTTCCTTTACTTCACTAAGCATTTTAACTTCCTCAGTCCAAACAAAATTATCATTTCTTCTCTTTAAAGCAGCATTCAAGGCTATTTGGAGATCATCCTCTTCTTCAACATAATTCTTAATATCCTTGCTAAAGGTCCCAACATAGAAGATATTCTTTCATTTAATTCCCTAGTCAACTTCTTTTTAGACTTGGCATAATTCAATATAGTTTCCATTTTCAAAGAAATTCCCGAAATAGTGTTGTTTGTCTTCTTCATACTAGATTTTGTATGAAGGATAAATGAATGCATCTCATTTTTAGTAGGATAATCTTCCATATAAGTTTGTAGACATAATATTGACCTATCCATAGAAACTTTTAGTTGTTTGATCATAATTTCATCTTTTGATTCTATAGAATTCCCAAATAGATTTTCCATTAAGTTATTAGCATGTGAGGGATTTCCAGAGGCAAATTTTCCACTAGTCAATGAGTCTAGAAAACATTTTGACCACCCATCTAGACCATTATAAAAGTTTCTTATCAAAGTAGCAGGGGTATATTTGTTGGCACCATTTTTACTAATGCCCTTAATTCTAAACCAAGCATCCATTAACGACTCTCCATAGTATTGACCAAAGTTGTTCATTTCAACACTAGAAGCCATTTGATAAAATTTTTATGTGTTTTTTAATTTTTTATGCAAAACTGAAAATAAATATGCAAGACAATGACAAAACAAATAAATTGCTTTGAAGGTAAAGATGGATAAGATGATGCTCACGTAGGTGCAACCTCCCCAAGCTTAGGTGTTAGCACAAGTTGGTGATGAAGTTGACTTGGTGAGATATCCTTGGATAAACCTTTCAGCAATGATTCCCGGCAACGGCGCAGAAAACAGTCTTGATGGCCCTTCACGTAGTTACCCCACAATGGCGCCAGAAAACAGTTGCTAGCCCTTCGCGTGATACCTGCGTGAAAAGTAAATGGGTTAGGTTGAGACTCCAAGTGCAGAGTGTGTAGTAAGTGGAAGACGTGTTTTCCCCACGAGGGTGACTCGAGGGTTTAATATCGAACTCTCGGGAATCAGTAGTGTAGATTTATCTTCCTATCCTTCTTTTGGTTACCTACAAAACAAAGTAAATGTTTTGGTCCTCAACCTCACCTAGTGGTTGTCAAGCACAAGGTGTTAGAATGATATCAAGATAATATGCAATGCAAACAAGAAATAAATATGCAATGGTGGTAAATAAATATGCAAGGATGGTGGTAGCAATGATAAATGATATTTTTGGGTTTTTTATAATGAATGCAAGATGTAAAAGTGTTTTTGTATTTTCGGATTTAATAATGGCAGAAAATGGAAAAGTGGTAAAAGTTGTTGGAAAGGTGTTTCTTATGATTAAAAATGGACCGGGGTTCATGGTTTCACAAATGCACTCTCTCTTTAATAACGTGGTAGACAATGGAACACTAGAGTTGACATATGAGATTGCAACACAACAGTTTAATGACAAGTTATAATTATATGGGCATCACGTCCTAACATAGAGACCTTTTGGTTATTAGTCTCTCTTATACTCCACCAAGATGCGAACTAAATCATAACACCTCGATAATTAAGATAACTCAGAGTATAGCAATAAGTATCATGACATGAAGTTAAAATAAGAACATGCTAGATCTAGTCATGGAGTAGTGGCAATGGTCACACCCACATCTCCGGTAGCATGGTATTTCTTTTTATCCCTAGTGAGGTAACAAAGTAAGGTAAAACACCCAAGTGGATCGCGAACTTTCTCTCACGTTCACCGCACTAGCCACCCCCCGTTACTCCAACTAATGCACACGTTCCCCCTCACACGCTCTCATAAACATGCTTGATCATAACAAGTAAATAAGAACGGGGTACATAATATGCATCTACTTTCATAACTGAAACAAAACCATTGCAATCTCAAACATATATTAACTCATAAAAGATCCACCACAAAGGTATTACATAGATGACCGTAATCATGTTCAGCAGCTCATACGGTACTAATTAGTGAAGCTCAAGAGAGAGATACATAAGTTACTTCCACAAACCCATAGTCCAGAGGTGGACTACTCCCTCTTCATCATGGAGACGGTGGAGAAGTCGTTGGAGAAGATGGAGACCACGCCGGCAGCGCCCCGCCGGAGTTTTCCCCCTCCAATCTGCAGCTCCAGGTCTCTGTTTCGGTGTTTCTGTGTTTCTGCGGCGCTCCTTTCCAGAGAACGTCGGGGATAATTTTTATAGGCGTTTTTAGGTCAAAACGGAGTCGGTGGAGGAAAGATCGACGGCAGCGGAGCTCCGAGGCCCAAGATGGGGGGTCCCACACGGCCAGGTACATGGGCCACGTGGGACCACTCCTTTTGGCCCTCGTGGCTCCGTTTGTTCGCTTCCTTCGCCCACAAGTCTTCTTCCTTCAAAATATTGACGCCCGTAAATTTGCAGGTGATTTGGACGTCGTTTGGGTCCCTGAAACATAAAAGGAAAGAAATAGGGTTTTCTGCCTGCGTAGGGTTAATTCCATAAAAATAGGAAACATGTCAAATATTCCCAAAATCATTATAAAACAGTGATATAAGCCTTATATGATGCAAATATGACTGGAATATAAGTAGAAATAATGCAAAGTTCATGTATGCGTTTTACATGCATCACTCGGCTAATGGGACTGCATTTCAAAATAGTTTACAAGAAAGGCAGTGAGAACAATGCAGTCGATTCTCTGTCTAGAGTGGCTCACACACTTGTAATGAATGTCATATCTGTGGCTCAACCGTCTTGGTTACAAGAAGTGCTTAACACATATGCCACGGATCCAGTAGCACAGCAAAGATTACAAGCACTGGCAGTCTGCAGTCCAGATGAGCATGGTTATGAATTGTGCCAGGGCTTAATTCGACACAAAGGGAGAATCTGGATCGGCGAAAATAGTGCCTTGCAAACGAAACTTATTCATGCGTTTCATGCAAGTGCAATTGGAGGGCATTCAGGCACCCTGCCAACATATCTCAAACTGAAGAAATTATTCATTTGGACAGGACTGAAAACTGCAGTGGATAATTTTGTGAAGCAGTGTACTGTCTGTCAACAAGCCAAGCATGGTCATACAAGTCCAGCAGGCCTTCTCCAGCCACTTCCAATTCCTAAAGGCAATTGGCAAGAATTGACAATGGATTTCATTGAAGGTCTTCCAAACTCGCAGGGTTTCAATGTGATTATGGTGGTGGTAGATCGGTTATCCAAATATGCACACTTTGTTCCACTAAAGCATCCCTTCACTGCTGCAACTGTTGCACAGGCATTCTTGGATTCAGTGGTGAAACTACACAGTCAACCCGTTTCAATTTGTCTGATCGTGACAAAATCTTCACAAGCCAACTGTGGAAGGAACTGTTTAAATATCTGGGAACCAAGTTACATTTCTCGACAGCTTACCACCCACAAACGGACGGCCAAACCGAACGCGTCAACTAGTGTTTGGAGATGTTTTTACGGTGTGCAGTTCATGATGATCCCTAGAAATGGCGCAAATGGCTTCCTCTTGCAGAACTGTGGTACAATTCCACATACCACTCCGCAATTGGATGCTCTCCTACTTTGCTGCCATACCCGTTGTTGGTGAGGATGTGCCAACAGATGTGGAGCAAATGCTGCAGGAAAGGCAGTTGCAGCTCGATCGCTTAAAGCACCATCTGGCTGCTGCACAGAACCGGATGAAATTGCAAGCAGATAAACATCGATGTGAGAAATCGTACCAGGTTGGTGAACAAGTGCTACTCAAATTGCAACCATATACTCAGTCCTCTGTGGTGAACAGGCCATGCCCCAAACTGGCTTTCAAGTTCTTTGGTCCTTTTCGCGTGTTGGAAAAAATTGGTGCAGTGGCTTACAAATTAGAACTCCCACCTCAGAGTTTGGTGCATCCGGTGTTTCATGTCTCTCAATTGAAGAGCTACACTCCTGACTTCACCCCGGTTTTTGCTGAGCTTCATGTTCCTGAGCTGGATCTCCATGACATTGAACCTGAGCAAATCCTGGAGCGCCGGTTGGTGAAGAAAGGTAACACGGCAATTCCTCAAGTTTTGATCAAGTGGAAGGGCATTCCGGCTTCATCTGCAACATGGGAAGACCTCTATGTTTGCAAGCACCGGTTTCCAGATGCCATTGCTTGGGGTCAACAAGCTCTTCAGGAGGGGGTGATGTAACATCTGCAGTATCGAGTGGCTAAACTGCTGTGTTACTGCGTCGTCGTGGTACTGGAGGGGCTACAGTGTGCGGTTTCCCTGTAGTCATCCAGCGTGCCGTTGTGTGGGCGTTGGACCATGTGTGGGTCGTAGCTGGGCTTTGCCCGTGTGTGTCGTGTGCGTGTGTAGTTGGTGGTTATAAACCAACTGTGTAACGATGGACAAGAGCGAAGAATGAAATGAACTAAAAGTTCTCTGTCTCTCCCCTTTCCGTGATGCGTCTTTCTTCTTCGAGTTCTTCTTCCTCAGCACGTTAGATCGAGAGAGAGAGAGAGCTCACGCCCCGATCCCTCGGCGGCAACGGGCAGTTACATATATGAGTAATCACATTGTATAACCTTAAGTAATACATGAAATAATTACCTACTAATTTACTGATCTTAGTGATACCTCCAAAACTTCTAAACAATTAGACATTTTAGTGCATGTTATCTACCACTGCAACAAGCAGTTCAGCTTGAGTAATCAGACATGGCAAACGAGCAATTTGAAGAGCCGCCCATCGGCAGGGCGCTCCGAGCCGGAGAACGCTGCTGGACTTGACCAGGCGCCGCAACACCGCAAGGCAGCTCCTTCCCCTCTTCACCGACGCTCTCGAGCGGCCGCCTGACCTCCTTCAGAAGCGCGACGACGTCCTTCATCGCCGGCCGGTCGTCGGCACGGTGACTGATGCACAGCATGGCCACCGCGAACACCTGTAGCATCTCCTGCACCTGCGCCTCCGGCTTCCCGCGCAGCCGCGGGTCCAGGAGCTCCGCCAAGCCGCGCTTCACCTGCATGTGCTCCCGCACCCACTGCACCAGGTGCGTCCCGCCCGGCAGCGTCGGGTCTAGCGGGTGCCTTCCCGTCAGGATCTCCAGCACCACAACCCCGAAGCTGTACACGTCGCTCTTCTCTGTGATCCTCTGCATGGACGCGTACTCTGCTCCAACAAGAATCTCAGTTAGTAATCTGAATATCTGATGATCTGATCACAAATTAGGACATCGTTTAATTGTACCTGGCGCCATGTATCCGTATGATCCGGCGATGCGGGGCTTGGACGTGTCCAACTTGGCGGAGCTGCCGGGCTCGATCACGCCGGATAGGACGCGGGCGAGGCCGAAGTCGGCGAGGTACGGCTCGTTCCTCGGGCCGAGCAGGACGTTCATGGCCTTGATGTCTCCGTGCAGGATGGCGGGCAGGCAGTCGTGGTGCAGGTATGCCACGGCGTGCGCGACGCCCAGCGCGACCTCGTACCGGACGCCCCAGTCGCGGCGCCCTTGACGCCGCCGCGGTGGAGGAAGCCGCTGAGGCTGCCGTTCGGGAGGTACGTGTAAAACAGCAGCTTGGTGCTCCGGTTGGCGCCCCATCCGAGCAGCCGGATGATGTTGCGGTGGCGGATGGAGCCCAAAGCCGAGATCTCGTTGCGGAACGCGCCGGCCTCGTCCGAGGACCACATCTTCTTCACGGCGAGCGGCTCGCCGTTCGGGAGCTCCACGCGGTACACCACGCCCGAGCTTCCAGTGCCGATCACATTCGCCGACGTCAGGCCGCGCACCACATCGTCCACCGAGAAGTCCAGCTTCTGGTACAGGGTCACCTCCCACGCCTCGGCGGCACCACCGTTGATGGCACTGCCGTTCCGGCGGCGCGAGCGGGCGAGCACGTACGTGGCTGTCACGAGGAGGAACGCGCTCACCGCCACGAGGATCGTCATCGCGAGCTTCAATGTAGAGACGGCACCTCGCCGGGAGTTCTCGTCGGCACCGGAGCCGACGACAAGCAGGTGGTTGCCGGCCATATTGCTGAGCGGAAGCTTTTGGAAGAAGGGCGTGTCGGGAAGCTCTCCGGAGAAAGCGTTGTAGGATATGTTGAGCGTGACGAGGTTCTCCAACCGCCCGAGGGGCGCTAGGCTGCCGGAGAGCTGGTTGTAAGACACGTCGAGGGAGGCGAGCTTATCGAGGCTGCCGAACTGCGACGGAATCTCGCCTGATAGGCGGTTGCAGCTGAGGTTGAGCGAAATCTCTAAGAAAGGAAGCATACTCAACTCCGGCGGGATGCCGCCAGAGAGCGCGTTGTCCCCGAGATCCAACAGCTGCAGCTTCTCGCAAGAACCGAGCTCCGGCGGGATGCCACCGGAGATCCGGTTCTTCCCGAGGCTAAGCTTCGTCAGTTCCGGCAACCTCCCAATGCCGGGACCCAACAGTCCGGTAAGGCGGTTGTCGGAGATGTCGACGATCTGAAGACTGCGCGGAAGCTGGTCGGGGAGTGCACCGGACAGGGAATTGGAGTGCAGGTCAATGAACTCGAGGTTGTCGCACCCCGACATGGACGCCGGCAGAGGACCGACGAGGCGGTTGCTTCCAAGGTCGAGGAAATTGAGGTTCTTCAGGTTGCCGATCTCGGCGGGTATGGTCCCCGACAGCAGGTTGCCGTTGAGCCGGAGCCGGTAGAGATTGGTGCAGTTGCCAATCTCTGGCGGTATAAACCCCGAGAGTTCGTTGCTGAGGAGCAGCAGTTTGGTCAAATTCTGCAGCGCAAACAGCTCCCTTGGGACGGGCCCGGTGAGATTGTTGTACGAGAGGTCCAGCGACTGCAAGCCCTCGCACTGGGCCAGGCCTGCCGGCACGTCGCCGGTGAGCCTGTTCTGCCACGCGTAGAACAGCGTCAGGTTGCGGAGCCTCGGGAAGTCGATGTCGATCTCTCCCGACAGCTCGTTGTTGTCGACCTCGACGTCGGTGAGCGACGTGCAGTTGGAGAGTTCCGTCGGGATGGCGCCTGTGAGCTTGTTCGTGCTGAGCTGCAGCTGCTGAAGCTTGGACAGCCCGCCGAAGCTCCTCGGGATGGGGCCCGTGAGCCCGTTGAGCGACAGGTCGATGAGCACGAGCTCCTTGCAGTTGCCGATCTCCTGCGGTATGGTGCCGACGAGCTGGTTCTGCCACAGGAGCACCGTCTGCAGCTTACGGAGCTGGCCGAGCTGCGGCGGCACGGAGCCGGTGAGAGAATTCTGGTAGAGGTACAGGCTGGTGAGCTCGGTGCAGTTGCCGATGCTCTCGGGGATCGGGCCGGTGAGCATGGCGGTGTAGATGGCGAGAGTCTGGAGGTTCTTTAGCTGGCCGATCGTCTCCGGGAGGCTGCCGGACATACCGGTCTCGGCGAGGCCGAGCATGGTGAGGCCGATGCACCCGCCGATCTCCGATGGCAACGGGCCCTTCAACGCCGAGTTCCCACCGGCGCGCAGCACCTGCAGCCTCTTCAGGTTCCCAATGCTCGCGGGGATCGTGCCGCTCAGCTCGTTGTCGTAGAGAGTGAGTGACGTGAGTGCGGTGAGGTTGCCAATGCAGTCGGGGATGGCGTCCTGCAGCGAGTTGGTGTTGAGCGCCAGCGTCTGGAGCTTGCCGAGCCGGCAGAGCTCGGCCGGGATCGCGCCGGAGAGGCTGTTCCCGCTGAGGTCAACGGTGGTCAGCGCGGCGTACTCCCCGAGCTCCTTGGGGATCGCGCCGGTGATGTTGGTGCCGGAGAGCACCAGCGTCTCGAGCGACGGCGCGAGCGGCCGGAGCACACCCACCGGCACGGCCCCGCCGAGGTCAACGGACTTGATGATCAGCGACACGACGCCGCCGCGCTTGTCGCATGCCACGCCGGTCCACCGGCACGGGCTCGCGTCCGACTCGCTCCACGTCCCCAGCGCGGCGCCTCCGCCGGTGCCGTTCGTCAGCGAACGCTTCCATCGCAGCAGCGCCTCGCCCTGATCGTTGACGCCGTGGGCGCCGCAGACGACGCACGCGATGAGCAGCAACGTCGCGATGGCGCCTAACCGGGGAGGAGGAGGCATTGCTGGCCTGGCGCGGCGCGCGTGGAGACAGTGAGAGGTGAGGACTTGGTGGTGGTGGCGCCTCCTATCTATGGCATTGGGATTGTAGAGTGGGAGGGAAACCGCGGGATTTGTTTATAGCGCCAAGGGTTTGTGCCTGGAGATCTGGATCCGAACGAACAAACCATAGCATAGCCTAGCTTTTTTTGCAGGATATTCTTTTCAATATACTAGTCCTACAGATTTGATTTGGTGCACTGTCTCAGTGTGAGTGGTTAAGTTGATTTTCGAAAAAAGGAAAAAATGTTCTTGGAGTTTTGGATGAGGAAGGAATATGATCATTTGTTTAAACAGCGAGAAGGAAAACGGAAGGAAGGTGGTATGCAGTGGAGCCTCTTGATGCCATCATTTGGCCCTAGTTGATGCTATTGTTAATCCTGTTTAGGCGGTGAGTGAGCGAAAACATCACTTTCTCTCTCTTGGGCTCTGCGCCGCGATGATGCTGTTGTAATTCTCTCTCTCGGTGACCCAACTTTAATCTATCGTTAAGTACGGTGTTCTAGCGCCTGTGGAAGTTTGTTCTTTTGTACTGTGTTGATGCAGTGTGGTCAGAAGCTCAGAGCACAGACCACAGAGGTTAAGCAGCCGGTGTTTGTTTACTGTTTTCCTTTGACATGCTTTCTTCTGAGTGTTACCTTCTCAATGTTTCTGCGTATACAGTGATTCAGACCTTATTTCTTTGGAAAACTAAAATAAATAAACAATACACTGTCCGTGTTGTTGCTCCAGAACTTCTTTTTACAGTTGCCTCAGTGTTTGCAAAATTATAACTTTAACTTCAGCTATGTCAAAGTCGCATTTTACCTTAAGCTCTGTGAAAATTACACTCTAATGCAGTTCATTTTCACCACTGTTAGTTTGTAATTGAACATGCCAATAGTATTTACTTGACTGTCTTTCTGTTGCCCCTAGTATGGCTTCTTGACGATGGCAGATCCAGAAGCCTGAGTTCTTACAGAAAACATCATTTAGTGTCGCAGTAGTGATACAGTCATGCTGGTAGAACATGCTCTGTCCTCTTGGTAATCTAACCTCGTTGGGGCTGATGATCTACTCATTTCTCTTCTTCTTCTCCTGCAGCTTTCTCAGATCTGCAAAACTGATTGCCTGCAAACATACACTGCCCTCCTGTCATGTTCCTCTCTGTGTAGTATTCATGCAGAAAATTTTACAAGCATTTTCCCTGCTACCAGCACATTCTTGCACCGTCGCACATGGACAGAGAATACAGCTGCACAGCCCATCAGTTAATCTAATCCAGAGGTTAAACTAAATTACTCTGTCTGCAGCTTCCATGCCGTACTATTTTCGCGAGGTTCAAAGCGCATGTTCACATCACATGCCTGACTTTCTGAACGAACCGAAAAATAAAAAAAAACTATTACTGTCCGTGAACTCATCGTAGGCATCATCAGAGGTTTTTGTGTTAACAAAATGAGCAGGTGAGGTAGAGTAATAGAGGAATCTTTTGGTGCACATGGCCAGTGAAAGGTTAGTGTATTAGCAGGGATAAAATACTAGGAGGAGGCAAACGCTGGAAAGTAACCGAAAAGAACAGAAGGTGTTGAAAAACTTACAACTTTTGGCAAGAACATGTAAACGTCTTTGAATAGAAGGGACTGTGAGGGATAATAACATGATAACATAACAATTCTTTGTACGGTAGTTAACTAAATCTATCCATTGGTTGGTTGGTTAAGTACACCCAGTTTTGATCACCCTCGTAGTAGCTATAACATGCGTTTAGTCAATTTTTTTTTAGACGAAACCGTAGTCGGAGCTGCTTATTCATTGCTTTAGAAGAAGTACAAGATGTACAAACAAACAGAAACGAACATAAAAGGAGCCCGGAAATGCCAGGCTCCAAAAAGATATGAAAACCTAACACATCAGTCCGGTTCCCTTGGTCTGTGGAGCAGCATGTCTGCTCTGGTCTTTCCTGCATGCCGCCAAGATCTCGCTTCCTCCATTATGCCATCGCGTTTAGTCAATGCCATCCAACAAGAAGTAGGTAACAACACCACAAGAGCATGACCTCTATTAGTTACAACCTGCATTTTTTTCAAATCTTATTTCACATGCATTAGGTAAAACATCAACTAGTTATAACATGTATGTATTAGGTTAAACATGCAACCACATGAAGTTAGGGGACATATTAGGTGTCACACATGGCTCACAAATCGCAATGGCTTGAGATGCATAGCGGCAATTGAGCATCATAGGAACACAGAGAGTGGTTTGGATCCAGATCCCATCAGAGCTTAAGGATGGATGGCAAGGTGAATGGCTGGTGGTGTGAGTGAGGCAACATGCATGGAGCTAGCAAAGCACATGGTTAAGTTCTAGACGGCCGGGCTTATCGCGCTTTTGATTAAGATAAAACTCGTACCTTTCTCGAGCTGTAATGCATGTTCTTTTACATCTCATTCTTCCGTTAGTTCCCTGACACCAGAGCATTTTCCAGGCCTAGTTGCAGCCAAGATCTGATCTCGTTTAACGTTAAAAAACTTACGGAACATGGTCGATCGAACTTTACGAGCTTGGATAGATCCAATCCAAGAATTTCTTTTGCAGGTAGTACATTGTCAAAAGCAAATCGTGATTGGTTTTGTTATTACATTTACAGAATGTGACTCCTGTCAGTGCAGAACATTCTGCTGCAAAGAGACCGCGGTACTTAGCGTAGTTAAAAATGACGCGGAAAGGATAAAAGTTCAGTTCACGAGGCATTACACACTTGTTGTCCCGCATAGATGTGCCGGGCAACAGTGCTGTTAAAAGACAATACTTAACACTTGCTTGTGTTAAATTACCTTTTACCAGATCCAGTTACCTTTAGTTTCAGTTCGGAATACTGTGCCATCTACATAAACTATTGCAGCAGATGGACCTGTGCAAGAGTTAGCCATCCAAAGTTGTATAGCCTAGCTACAATGTCAAAGGTAAATGTGGACACACGGGGTTAGTAATATTTACCCCTAGCTAGTGAGCTCTGTAAAGATAGGAACATTCTATTGACAGCACAAGCCAGCAGCTAAAGATAGCTGCAGAAAGGCAAAAGAGTAGAATAAATAGTCACTTCTTGCTTCCAAAGTGCAATACCTAAAGGTAGTAGAGTTAGCAAACCAAGTTTCTAGCCTGACCACTGCTGGACCCAAGTTACTGAGATTGAGGGCATCTGTCTGCATCGGAGTCCTACGAGATGATAGCCTGACATGATTTTGCAGCCTTCATTTTTGCCAGGACAAGATAGGAACCATGCTGAGGTTAATGATATTACTGTGAATTTTTTGGCTATGATATTTATGGTTTACAAAAGTTGACACTGATTTTGGAGATTTGGAGCTCCACGGCATGACGGAGCAAGAGATCTGATTGTGTGACATGATAAATTCAGTGAAAGCCAAAGTTTAAGGACCAAATGATCTCTTAAACGAATCTTCTTGTAACTTTTCTTTTCAGTTCTCCACGTGTTATCACATTGAGTAGCCACAAAGTGGATTAGGAGATTATCATGCCCACTTCGTTGTCCTACAAACACCATTTTATTTGCACGAGCAATCCCAAATCTATTCACATTAATGAAAAAATAACATGATTGAGGCATGGAGGTAAAATCAGCAAGGAGCTGGTGCATGTGTTCATCAGCAAGATGTGGACTGCCACACCACCTCCTTGGTGGTTCACTCAGCACTACACCATGTTTCTTTCCCTATAAAACTTGGCAAAAAGACTGTATTGTCGTGCACTTTGGAGCAGAAGCAACAAGGGTCACATCCACATCGATCTCTGCATGACCTTTTCATGTGTGCATTGAAGCCTACTCACCATAATGTAAAGATACCTGAAAATTTATATAGATTGCAGTGTGATGTTTTCAGGCTGCTGATGGGGTCACCTCAGTGTCCCCTGGGCACAAGACCTAGTGGTTGGGGACAATATTTGCCTCCCTAATTTCAGGATTTGTTCTCTTAATAAACATTAGACATCACTGTCTTTTATCTTTATGTCTCTATAAGCATTTTTATATGGATGGGTGAACGGCCATTACCAAACAAACAAACAAAGATGTATCCATATTAAAGCAACGACATGTGTGTGCGTGTGAAGGATTTTACAAGTATTTTGAAAAGAAAAATAATTGCATGGTGCTTTGACCAAGCGTGCATGCACTCTTGCTTGTACGAGTGGAGCAATTAGACGCCAAAACAATTGTGTGTGTGTTGATTTGATTACCAACTCTATGATTGAGCCATCTGCGGCCTTGGATCTCCTTCAAATAATGAAACTTTGGACTTTGTGACTCGTCAGGAAAACAATAATCATAGATTTGAAATACGATTGGGCCTGCAGTTGGGTTATGAATCTCTGCAGGCGTGCTGGGTTTGCATTCCGGCCGGTCAGCATCGGCATGACGCCCATAATTAGATTCGGTGTCCTAATTGTTTTGCACGGGCGCACCTAATTTGATGCTCGCAAAATAAACCTGACATGCCAGCTGAAGCCTACATCTGCACTCGTGTTACCTTACGTGATCTGTGGTTACTGGTTACCAATGACATAGCACTTGTCATTTTGTCAACTCTGCAAACTGAGATTGTATCGAGTATTCAGAGGCAAAAAAAATTTCAGGCCTGGAGAACTTAGATGGATGATTATTAGGCTAACCTCACCTTGGCGCAAGTTCTATTTTCTGGCAGCCGGGTCCTGTATCTCGAGACTCAGAAAGTGTGGCAGAATTCCCTTACTCCATTAATCATCGCCAATGTCATTTAAGTTGCCTTTTGCAAGAAACACATGCCCAGCATGTAGCTCGGCAAATGCTATTTGCCGCCTTTTGCGGCGTGGAAGGCTCGCGCCGCACACCCCTGCGCCGCACTGGGCCGGCCCGTTGCGCGTTTTTTCCTCCTTTTTTCCTTTTTGTTTCTGTTTCTTTTCCATTTTCTTTTTCTTTTTCCTTTTTCTTTTTCTTTTTAAAATGTGTTTTTTGAAAAATATTAAAATTTGATAGTTTTAAAACTTGAAAAATGTTCAAGTTTGAATTTTGTTCAAATTAAAAATTGTTCAGTTTCAAAAATTGTTCAAATTCAAAATCGTTCAGATTCGAAAAATCGTTCAGCTTCGAAAATCGTCCAAATCTGAAAATCATTCAGATCCAAAAATCGTTCAGATTCAAAAATCGTTCAGATCCAAAAATCGTTCAAATTCAAAAATTGTTCAAATTTTAATTTTTTATTTCAGGTATTAGAAAATATTCAAATTTAAAAAACGATCAGATTTCATTAATGTAAAAAAAAGAGAAAGGATAAATACCTAATGGGTCGCGGCCCAAAACACCCGGTGCAGGGGCGCCTATGTGCGGTGTGCACGTTTAGCGCCGCTAAACGCGGCAAATAGGACCTCCCATGTAGCTCCTCCATGAAACGATGACAACGCTGCAGCACGCTGCTCTGGACACTGGAGCAAAGGGCTTCCTGAAGAAAAGAAAAATATGCGCCTCGGGACATGCATAGCAGAGCGCAGGTGAAGGAGTTTAGCAGAAAAGAGGATGCAGATAATGAGATAAACTCATGCCGCAGCAACGCAGAGATTCCACCCGCTCGTTTGCGGCCTTATCACTCAGGCTGCAATTGGACTACGGACTACCTGCGGGCGTCCCACATAATCCACATCTGCCCGGCAGCCCACTTAAGCTGCACACCTCTTCCCGGCGCCCGTTTGGCTCGCATAAGCTACATGCATTACTTCTATAAAAGCTGAAGCCTGAGCCCTATGTTTGCCCCCATCCACGTCACCCCAATTAATCTGGTTCGTCAGATCGGCTAAAAACGCCTTGCTGTTTCACAGGTGACCGTTGGATGCGCTGTTTGCACTATTCATGCGCCCCTCCGCGCCAGAGCTCGGGTTCATATGCGCCCCTCCGCGCCCGCGGAGACTTTGCGTCCGCGCTCGTTTCGCGTCCGCGCACGTCGTCGCGCACGTCGCGCACGTCGCCCCTGTCCTGCGGCCGTCTCCTTCTCCCCCCATCCCGTGCCTCAGTCCCTTCCCTGCTTCACTCCTCCCTCCTCCTTCTTTCCTTCTTCCTCTCTCCAGCACGGTAGCAGCTCCTCTGGAATCCATGGTGGCTGCGTCCTGCGCCTGCTTCCCCGGTTGAGTTGAGTTCCTCCTTCTTCCTCTCCTTCCGCCGCTCCTCCTTCGGCTGCTTTTCCCGCGTCGGAATTCCTTCTCCATTGTCTCGCGAGTAGAGTTAGGCTGTGATTAGATCTTGATTCGTTGTTTTTGTTTGGATATCTGTTGCTCGGTCTGCTGGGTGAGTTGATTTTCTCACCTGCGATGTGGGTTAGGCTGTGATTAGATCTTGATTCGTTGTTTTTGTTTCCTGATTTCAGGTGCGCGTGGATATCTGTTGCTCGGTCTGCTGGGTGAGTTGATTTTCTCACCTGCGATGTGTTCGTCGAAATGTCTGCTCCAATGATGTGTCTTTATCTGGCCTAAGATTTCTGTTGCTATTGTAGGTTTTCGTCGCCTGGATCTGTTCGTGCTTGTTGCTCGGGTTTGTAGCTGCTGCTCCCTCTCAGAGAAAATTGGTAAGCAATCAGCTATTTCTACAGAAACACACGGCTCTCTTGTTCGACGAAATGCTTGTTCTTGAGATGTGACTGTTTCTGTAGGTATTCGTTTCCTGGATCTGTTGCTGCTGCTCCCCAAAGATATTGGTGAGTAAAAACTCTGCTCTGCTCTGTTTCACTTTGCTCTGCTCCATGGAGTTTCACCTTGCTCTGCTCTGTTTTGTCAAAATGTTTCTTATGTACATATGTGATGCTGCTGGTTTGGAAGAATTTGTTTCTGTTCTGGACCTATCTTTGTATATTACTTACATTCCTATATTACTTACTCTGTTAAATTAAGTAGATATGTTTCCACGGCATGATCTCAATATTGAACCTTTTTTTCATGGCTAAAAAGCAAAGGCAAGAACCTGCAGCACAACAGCTTGACTTTTTTTTTATTTGTGTTAAAAGTAAACATGAAGCTCTCATAAGGTACGGATGTATTCCTGGATAATGGACTTGTCATGCTCCTTGTTATGCCACTCTGATTTATATCGTCCAGTATTTCTTGGTGGCCTCCGAGATGACACTCTGATTTATTTATATGTCACTATGATTTATAATTTGTCCCACCATAACCTACATGTACCTCTGTATACTTTGCTCACACTGTCCTTTTTGAACGGTAGGAATGTTCTATGATTTAGATAGGAATAAGTATTGTTTTTCAACTTCAAGTTTAAAAGAAGAGAGTGGGTTCTCAAATACATGGAGATTCCCTGGAGGTGTTTGGTTGTTTTTACTTTTCAGTAATGCAACAGTGTGTACTAATTCTTTTGCGAAGTGGAACAGTGTGTACTCTGCTTTGTTAAAATGTTTCTTATGTACATATGTGATGCTGCTGGTTTGGAAGAATTTGTTTCTGTTCTGGACCTATCTTTGATGTTTGTGCTTGTTATTTTTTCTTGTCCTTGTGCAGGTTTGAAGGAATTCTGCTGCTGACGCTTCCTCTGTCCGTGGTGTTGCCGTGCTGCTGGTCCTTGGCAGGTATCTATGTTCTCCTCTCTATTATTTCTTTCTTTACATTCCTGTATTACTTACATTCCTATATTACTTACTCTGTTCTTGCTGCTGCGGAATATTCCCGCGTGTTGTGTCTGTGTATTCATTAATTTCCTCATTGCTTATTTTGCGATGCTCCACAGGATGTGCTCTGTTGTTTCATTCGTTCTTCCTATTTTAGAGACCCTTGCAGTGCGTTGTGCTTTGCCTGCATTGTTTTACCTACGTGAGGTTACTGAGGATGGGTCCGTGCTTGCTGGGGTCGAACTTGAGCTTCCGAGTGATGGCGTGGGCGCGGTAGGCGAGAGGAAGTTCTTCTGGAGTGTCGCTTGGTCTGGCTGCTTGGATGCTTATGACCAGGCTGCCATGGAGGCCATCAGGTTTTTGCAAGGAGTATATGGGTTCGTTGTCCGAGACTACAACTACGACGCCATGTTAGTGTATAGGGACTCTGTGCGTTCTGCAGTTGCAGTCGCTGCGTCGGCTGTTCGTTGTGTTGCACGGTTAGAGAGGGAGGGTAGGCGAGTGTTAGTTCCCCATGGTGTCCCTATTGTTCCTGTCGTGGACCAAAATGTGAGGCAGGTGTCGTTTGATTGGCAGCTGTTGTACGCGCGGCTTGTATCGTCCCTGCGCCAGGTTTAATGCCTGCACTCTGTAACTGCGCCTACTGGCGTTCTTGTGTTGTTTGTGATTCTCTGCAGTTATTGAAATAAAATGCCCTTGGCTTCTTCCTCCTCCTGGTCCCGCCTTCCATTTATTTAAAAAAAACCTTGGATTTAGGTTTGTGTAGTCAAGAAAGCCCATGGATTCTGGTCTACGCCCTTCTCTTCCTCCTTGTTGTCTTTGTGTGTCCTCTCATCAAGTTGAGGCAGCGTTTATGTGGCTTCCCTTTGTTGGGCCTACTGGGCTTGGTATTTCTAGGTGGGCTTCATTTACTGATAGTCTAGCATTCAGTATGGGCTTAGTATTTGTATGTGGGCTTCGTTTACTCATTGTCTTGCTTTCATGGGCCTGTTTGGTTTAGGGTTTCTGTATGGGCTTCTTTAGGGCTTATGAAGTAGGATCATGCTTATCGTGGTTTACTTTGTTTAATTTCTTTTATCAGTGAGCTTTCCTTGGTTTAGTTTGTTCAAAAACTTAGGTCCTTTTATTTCTTTGTTTACCTTTCTAATGAAGTGCTACTTATCTTGCTTTACTTTGTTTACTTTCTGTTGACAGTGAACTTCCCTTGCTTCATTTTGTTCAAGGACTTAGGTCCTTTTCTTTCAAGTTTTCTTTTAGCCAGTAAATTGCTGCTTACCTTGCTTTACTTTCTTTACTTTCTTTTGTCAGTGAACTTCCCTTGGTTCATTTTGTTCAAGGACTTAGGTCCTTTTCTTTTAGGTTTTCTTTTAGACAGGGTATAAATGGTTTCTGTGAATATTGGCCTATCATTCAGTTGTGCTTGATTTATGTGACTTCCCTTTGCCGAGCCTTTTGGGTCTAGGATTTCTGGATGGGCTTCTTCGGGGCTTTTATTTTTATTAAAAATCTATAGACCTTTTATGTACTGTTTTTATTTCAAAAAACAGATTCGATAAAGATTCAGTTCGATTTTTTCTTCTCTTTCTGTCCCTTGGTTTAGTTTGTTCGAGGGAGTGGCCGTCTTTTCATTTGGTTTGTGCTCTTTTTATGTGTTTGTTTAGTCTGTTCCTCTTTCTTTATTTTATGAAAAAACTTTAGGCTTCGTCCATTATGTTATAAATCAGTGTGCATTTTCTGGGCCATGTTTTTATTTTGTACATTCAGTTGTGCTTGATTTATGTGACTTCCCTTTGCCGAGCCTTTTGGGTCTAGGATTTCTAGATGGGCTTCTTCGGGGCTTTTATTTTTATTAAAAATCTATAGACCTTTTATGTACTGTTTTTATTTCAAAAAACAGATTCGATAAAGATTCAGTTCGATTTTTTCTTCTCTTTCTGTCCCTTGGTTTAGTTTGTTCGAGGGAGTGGCCGTCTTTTCATTTGGTTTGTGCTCTTTTTATGTGTTTATTTAGTCTGTTCCTCTTTCTTTATTTTATGAAAAAACTTTAGGCTTCGTCCATTATGTTATAAATCAGTGTGCATTTTCTGGGCCATGTTTTTATTTTGTACATTCAGTAGGTTTCTTAGTCTGTGTTGCTTCAGCCTTAGTTATTCCTTTTTCCTGTGATTACCAGTTATTTCGCCATGCCCTTTCTTCTGCCTGTGCCCTAGCATCGGTGCCATGGTTCGCCCTCGTGTTGTTGGTCCAAGAGTTCCTTCTGTACCAGTGGCTGCTCCTCTTGCTGTTCGTCGCAGTCATCGTGCTGTTCGTCCAACGGCGCGTTATGTGGTGGTGCCTGCTCCTCCTGCTGGTCGTCGCATTCATCGTGCAGTTCCTGGAATAACTGGTGCCGTGGCCGTGAATCCTCCTCCTGCCGAGAGCCGCATTCAGCGTGCCCCTCACCGACAAACGGTGCAGCCCGTGTGTGACAGACCTTTGATATCATGGTATCGCAAGAGAAAACGTAGGTCCTTTACATTTTCTTGTTGAGTGCTCTTTCGTCCTGCCTGATGGTGCCTCACTGCTACTTCTTTCATTGTCTTGTTTGATTTGCTATAGGAGATGGTTTTTTCCCATTTCTTAGTAAGGAGGTTGCTGCTAAGAATCGCAAGATACGTAAGGTTATACACGATAGAAAGATGGGTCGTACGCCAGGTGCAGACCTAGCTTCCTCACTGGTATTAGTTTGGTTCAGTTTGTTAGCTGCTGTGTACGTCCAGTGAATTTCTCTCTGTGTGTGGTTCATACAGACGCTCCTTTTTCTTCACCCTCAGACCCTTCTTGGGTTGGCTTCACGGCTGAAGAAGCTGAAATTTTAAAAGGTAAGGTTTGCACTGTGTGCTTTGTTTGCCTGCGTTGGGTGTTCTTATATTCGCCGTGTTTGTGACTGAAGATGAGGCTTTCCTGTAGCTGGATACTATCCGAGGTCTTATTATGGTGGCCCAGCGTTTATGTGTGCTAAATGCACATCCAGCTATTGGTTCCAGGAGAGGGTGGTGTCGGCTTCTTCGATAATAAATAGACGAATTGTCTACAACAATTGCTGCAAAGGAGGGAAGGTCTTTGTTCAACCGTTCAAGAAACCGCCTCCGTTTCTTCAAGAGCTAATTAACTTTGCTGGTCCTTCACGTAGCAAGGATTTTATTGAAAAAATTCGACAGTACAATTGCCTCTTTGCTTTTACTTCCATGGGAGCAACCATAGACCGTTCCCTAAACAATGGTGGTGGTCCAAACATTTTCAAAATATCTGGCCAGGTCTGTCACAGAATGGGGTCCCTTCTACCTCAAGAAGGAGAACGGCCAAAATTTGCAGAGTTATATTCATATCACGGTGGAAATGAGGCCGATAATCGAATACAGGCTTTACACAAGGATGATAAAACTGAGGGGGGTTTAGATATATCGATTGTTAATGAGCTTACTAAAATGCTTGATACCCATAATTCTCTTGTCAAAAAATGGCGCATGGCTAAGGAGGTGCTATTAGAAAATAGCTTTGCTGAGGTCTCCATTCGTATAGTTGCTCCTGGTCCTGATGATGGCCCTCAGTATAACCTGCCTTCCACCGATGAGCTTGCGTGCTTAGTGGTTGGGGAACTTACCTTGGAGACTCCTTGTCGGGACATAATAGTGCGTGGTAGAGGTACCCATTTACAGCAGATATCTTCTTTACATCCTGCTTATATGGCTCTACAATACCCTCTTCTGTTTCCATACGGTGAGCGTGGGTTTCAGCTGGGTGTTAAGTACCTTGGAATAGATCCCTTGGACACCTCAAAAAGACAGAAAGTGACCATGCAGGACTTCTATTCGTTTTGTGCTCACTATAAGGAGGGCCAGCATAACCCTTACCTTTCATGTGGTTTATTGTCTGATCAGGCTATAGTGGACTCTCGTGCTTGCATTGATGAATGTAGGCTTCGTTTTATCTTGCTAAGCAACGACGATATGAGGGCCGAGAATCTGCAAGGCCTTGTAGATGCAGTTGGAGAAGGACGCATGGACGGGAGCTCTGTTGGTAAAAAGAACATACTGCCCTCTTCGTTCATCGGTGGCCGTCGCTATATGGTGGAGAACTTTCAAGATGCAGTAGCTGTCTCCCGTGTTCATGGTGCTCCAGATATTTTTACCACATTCACGTGCAACCCCAAGTGGCCTGAGATTACGGAGGCACTTTCTTCTGAACCAGGACAAAGGCCACACAACCGAGCTGACATGACTGTTAGGGTTTACAACATGAAACTTAATGAGTATCTCCATGATATAAAAGAGGGAAAAGCGTTTGGCCCTGTTGTCGCAGGTAATTACTAATTAATCCTTCGGCTGCTGATTCTTTTCCGTCTTGTTGGTCTTCTGTTTCTCTGTTTGTCTTTTTGTATTTTGATCATCTGTTTTGTTTCAGTGCTGCATACTGTAGAATTTCAGAAAAGGGGCTTACCACACGCGCACATACTTGTTTGGCAAAACAAAAAGAAAAGGGGCGAGGTGAGCCCTGCCTTAATTGATTCATTTATCTCAGCAGAGCTACCTGATCCTGTAGAGGACCCTCTTGGGTATGTCCTTGTTGCTGAATTTATGATGCATGGCCCGTGTGGCCCTGACCATCCTAAATGTCCATGTATGAAAGATGGCCGGTGTTCAAAAAAATTTCCTAAAGAATTTCAAAATGATACCTCTCTTGATGAAGCTGGTTTCCCTATTTATCGGAGGCGCAGTAATGGCCGTTTTGTTTTTAAACATAAAACCAGGCTTGACAATAGCCATGTTGTTCCTTACAACATGGCGTTGCTAAAAAAATACCAGGCTCACATAAATGTTGAATGGTGCAATAAGACTCATGTCATAAAGTACCTATACAAGTATGTTACCAAAGGCCCTGATTACTCAAAGGCTCTATTTCAAAGGATACAAAATTCTGTTGAAACCCATGGTGAGGGCGTAGATGAAATCCAGGAATATAGAGAGTGTCGTTACATCTGTACTCATGATTCCTTTTGGAGATGCTATGGATATGATATTCACAGCAAAAAACCATCTGTTGAAAGGCTTGCTGTACACCTGCTAAATAAACATATCGTACGTTTCCGTGCAAAGTCTAACCTTCCTGCAATCATTAACGATAGCATGCTCCAGAAAACTATGTTGACAGAATGGTTTGTTGCTAATACTGTGCATGAAAGTGCCAGATCTTTATCATATTGTGATTTCCCTACTGAGTGGACTTGGATAGGAAAGGATAGAACTTGGGTTAGTAGAAAACAGGGTGACAAAATCGGTAGAATATACTATGTGCATCCTTCTACTGGTGAACTTT
This sequence comes from Poa pratensis, assembly GCA_947311845.1. Classification (NCBI taxonomy): domain Eukaryota; kingdom Viridiplantae; phylum Streptophyta; class Magnoliopsida; order Poales; family Poaceae; genus Poa; species Poa pratensis. The sequence goes on from CAMZMU010000069.1 coordinate 38,757,855, forward strand.
ATTATCTTAGAATGCTGCTGATGCTTGTTAAAGGCGCAACTTGTTATGCTGATGTTAGAACTTATAATGGTGTTGTCTATAAGGCTTTTAAAGATGCATGTGCTGCCAGGGGTTTGCTTGGTGATGATAGTGAATGGTATTATGCTTTCGATGAGGCTTTAACTTGGGGTATGGGGAATCAGTTGCGTCGATTGTTTGTTACCATGATTATATTCTGTGGCGTTATTGATGAAAGTTTATTTTTTGAAAAATACTGGATTTACATGGCCGAAGACATTCAGTATAGGATACGCTCTGCTCGTGATGATTCCTCCTACATAGTTCCTGCTGAGGAGCTTAAAGACATGCTATTAGATGAATTAACTATTGTCTTTGCTAAAAATGGATGTAGTATTCTGGATCATGCTTTGCCTTTAAAATCTGGCTCTAATAAAAGCTACTCTCAAGTTGACATGATTAGTGATGAGATGTCTCAGGATTTTGAGTCACTCCTTAAAACCTCTGAGGACATGCAAAAGAAACTCAATGCGGATCAGCGGGCTGCTTTTACAGCTATTGTTGATCGAGTTAGGAACAACGAACATGGTTTATTTTTTGTGTCAGGCCATGGTGGTACTGGAAAAACCTTTCTTTGGAATGCTCTTGTTACATACCTTAGAGGACACAAAAGAATTGTTTTGACTGTTGCTTCATCAGGTGTTGCATCGCTTTTATTGCCTGGAGGTAGGACGGCTCATTCTAGGTTTAAAATACCAATTGATCTGGATGATAATGGGGTCTGTGAAATTAGGAGAAATACCAAGCTTGCATCTTTGATTGAGTCCACGTCTCTTATTATCTGGGACGAAGCTTTGATGACACATAGGAGGTGTTTTGAGGCCCTAGATAGAAGCCTGCGTGATGTTCTATCTGCTCGTGACCCCTCCTTGGCCGCTTTGCCATTTGGTGGCAAAATAGTGGTCCTGGGGGGGGATCTTAGGCAAATCTTACCGGTGATTGAAGGCGGAACCCGAACTCAGGTTGTGAATGCCGCTGTAACAAATTCTCCTTTGTGGCGCGGTGTCACAGTCCTTAGCCTTACAAGGAATATGCGGCTGGATGTTCAGAACGCTGATCCTGTTGTGCAGGCTGAGGCCACGACATTTGCTAAATGGGTTCTGGACATTGGTGATGGAGTTTTCCCTGCAGTGGCACGGGCAGGAGATTCTGATCCGACATGGATTACTATTCCTAGCGAGCATCTGGTGCATACTGATGATGAAAATAAAATTGATGCAATATTTGGGGCTGTATATCCTGACTTCTCTGAAAGATATTCAGACCCTGATTACTTGAGAGAAAGAGCTATTTTGACGCCGATGAATGAAACAGTTGAGCTCATCAATGACCATGTTCTTTCCCTTGTGCCTGGGGAAGAAAAAGAGTACTTAAGTTGTGATTCAACAGGAAGCTCAGCCGATGGTGTACGTAACATAGATATCTTTTACCCTGTGGAGGTCTTAAATACTGTAAAAGTTAACAACTTTCCTTATCATAGACTGGTGCTTAAAGTAGGTGTTCCCATCATGCTTATTAGGAATATAAGCCAATCAACAGGATTATGTAATGGGACTCGTCTCATCGTTACTGGACTTGCTGAAAAGGTTATTAAGGCAATAGTAATGACTGGTTCTAATATTGGAGATGTTGTGTACATACCTAGGATATGCCTTACTGTTAAAGATCCTAAATGGCCGTTTACCTTGCATAGGCGTCAGTTTCCTATTAGGATTTCTTATGCCATGACTGTTAACAAGAGCCAGGGTCAAACTCTTGCGGCTGTTGGTTTATATCTCAAAACTCCTGTGTTCACACATGGTCAGTTTTACGTGGCGGTGTCTCGTGTGACTTCTAAAAAAGCTCTAAAGATATTGATTGAGAACGAAGATGGTACATGTGGTTCTGAGACTAGGAATATTGTGTTCTCTGAAATATTCCAGTCCTTGCTTAACAGATAGTCTCCAGTGCTATGTACATAGTATAGACCTTTAGCTTGTGTACTTTTGGTGGGTGCATCATTTTGTGTTACATATACATGCGGTTCTGAGACTCGGGATACTGTATTCTCTGAAATATTACAGTCCTAGGCCTTTAGCTTGTGTACTTTTGTTGGCTGCATTGTTTTGTGTTACATAATTTGGCAAATAGAGATGATGGATTCCTATTTCTTGGGTTATGTTGTCTTTGGCTTATGTACTTTTGCTGCTTGCATCCTCTCTCGATGTTTTTGTTAGAAGCAAGTATTATCAGGTAGTGCTTGCAAATCGATGATTTATTTGTGTGTGAATCTGTTCCTGCTCTTTTTGTTGGTCCTTATGTTAGATTTCTCATTGTTTTAACTAGCTTTGTGATGCTATTGCAGATGGCGACTTCCTTGCTTTCTCAGATCCATGACGGTGAGCAAAAGTGGACTATCTGTGTCTATGTTTCTCGTATGTGGCATTTCCGTGGGGGGACGGATGAGGGACCAATTCAACACACTGACTTAGTCCTCCTTGATAGTGAGGTGTGTGCCCCATCTCTCATTTTTTGTTTGCCATGAATAACAGCTTAAGTTATATGATCTTCCCTCTTTCTTGGCCTAATACAAGTGTTATTTCTTCAGGGAACTCATATGTATGGTCAGATCCCTGCAAATATGGTGGACCGCTTCAAAGATGTGCTGAAAGAAGGCAAGGTCTATGTCATCAAGAAGTTTCTGTGCACCCCGTCAAGGTCAACATACAGGCCTGTAGAGAGCCCTTTCATGGTGCAATTCACTAGGTTTACCGTGGCTGAAATAAAGAATGGCGTTGAGGACACTTATGCTTTCTGCACCTACAATTTGACTGCATTAACTGACATCCCAACTCCCAGTGGTGGACCCCCACCACGCTTCATTGGTGTGTTATGCTTGACTGTGCTTTTTTAAATCGTTGGGTTATTCACCTTTATGTGTTGTGTCTAACCTTGGTTTTCCGATTTACTTCCGTGCAGATGTTATGGGAAAGATTACCATGGTTTCTGATATCATCCCAGTTCAGTCAGGTGCTCAGATTACAGCATCAAACACAAGGACAATTATGCTGGTCGACCTGCTGTAAGTTACGATGTTCATTAGCCTTTTGGTTGATGCCAGTTATCTGTGCTAATAATGCATATGTCTGATTCTTTACCTCCTTATGTCTGTGTAGAGGTAATGAGATGAGGATTGTTCTTTGGGGTGATCGGGCGGTTGAATTTGATGCAGAGGCTGTTCGTGCCTGGGGGGCTACTGAGCCGGTTATTGCTATCTTCGTGGGACTGTTACCTAAGATGTCTCGTGGTAGGTGTTACCAATTTACCTTCTTTGCAGAGCTAGGCCTTGACAATGAAATGGCAATGATGCTCTGTTAATTTGTTTCTGTACAGTACACAGCCTTTGATGTTTTAGATAATGTGCTTAATCAGTAATTTTGTAGCTGTTTGGTTTCTCAGATTTCATATAAGCTATAGTATGTGTTTTAGTTATCATCAGTTTAACCTTTCTTGTTCTATGCTTTTGCTACAGGAATTCTGGGTCTGAGCGGTAGCTCTCCATGTCGCTGGTACATTGACGAGGATATACCAGATATTAATTCTTTCCGTCTAGGGTATGTACCCAGGAGCAGCTTCATGTCCTATTTACTTCCCTATAGATCTTTGTATTTAGGCTTGTCTTTTCCTTGATGTAGACTTGGAGAGCAGTTCGTTCCTCTGGCCAGCTATACCCCAACAGGGCCTGACGCTATTATGCCCCGTGCCCACCAGGCTCCCAGTGATAAAACTGTGTTAGAGCTCATTGAACTAGATCCTTTTGAAGAGATGGTAAGCACATTGTGTGATCCTATTTTTGGTCATGGCTGTTTTGTTTTTAAGCTTGCTATGATGTTTCTGTTACCTAATGTTGATTCTACAGGACAACCGTTTCATCTGTACCGTCACTGTTGAGAGAGTTAGCCGTGATCAGCGTTGGTGGTTTCCTTCGTGTTTGACATGTCGCAAATCTGCTAAGCTTGCTGGCAATCAGTTCACCTGCTCAGGCAACACCTGCACCTCTGTGAAGGCAGAACTTACGTGAGTAAATTAGTTGTTAATTACTTCCTCTAGCTATAGCTGGTGACGCTGGTAGCCTGATACATTACTTTTTATGGGTCTATGTGGCGCCCTGACCTGACTGTTATACAGTGATGCTGTGTGTCACCGGTTAAGCGATACAACCGGAGGTTACGGGTTTACCAATCCCCGGCCAAAACCTTTGGCATGCGTTGCTCGGAATGGATCATCGGCAACGCAACACCCCGATTGATGCCTTAACACAGGCACAACCCTCAATGCATAATAGAGAGACCAAGACTTGTGGAACAACTGGCACATCACAGACTCTACGACACAAAACATATAGTTCAACTCTTATAATAGAGAAAGATAGCAAATGACAACCAGAGGTCACTGACCCAACATTACAACAAGCGGAAGCAAATTAAGTTGTTCTAAACAACAAGATCCAGATATATGGCCTAAGAGGCCTACAGATAAACATCACAGCGCCAGCTGCTCCGGGATGTCCCAAGCTGCCACCTGGGAACCCCAGACTACTCGTCGACGTCCACAAAGAACCCACCTTCGAGGTCGGTGAAGTCCTCCTCTGAAACAAAACAAACGACGTTGAGTTCGACGAACTCGCAAGATTATATATAGAGCTTTAGCTCGATGAGGCTTTCAAAGTCATATGGCTGTTTTGCATAAAGCTGATTTTATTTATGAAAACATAACTCAATGGCATCGACTATTCAGAGTATTTTCAAAAGAGGTAAGAAGTACTCTTTTTTCGATCACTTTACTCAACATCAACCACTGTACCTGTTCATCAAAGGCACCTCCCCGAATCACCCTCGAGGAAGCTCACCTTGCATCTGTGAGTGGTACCTCTAGTACCCAGTTTTTTTAATCATTCCGTTAAAGTTATTCTATGATCTTATCGTCCTTTCCCAAGTTGTCCTTAACCGTGGACACGGCTTTTCGAAAAGATTTAACCCTGCAGGGGTGTACAAATGTTTGCCACGCGTACCGCCCGGCCCATTACCTGCGCATTAGCTCTCTTCCTTGGAAAGCCGGCTGGGTGGGAACGGTGTCGACTTCTCCCTCGTTAAGGACTTTCCAGTATCATCGGTGGCGGTAGGACTGCCAGGATCACAACACCCCGCCCCACGGCCACTCATTTTCCTAACACCACCATCCTCATCCCAGTTCATACCACCATCATCATGCACGCGCAAATGGAAGCCCGAACTAGAGGACCCTGGCTAGCCCCGCTCGAGTTATTTAGTCTATGAGGGTTCCTGCACTGCGAATGCATATGCCTCACGCATGGTTGCACGCTCAGTCTTGGTTCGGGAGGTAAAGAACTCGCACCTAGGCGGCGAGAACGAGACAAAGCACCACAACCACAGTGGCCTCTCATCCCCACCTTTAAGCATCTTATTACTTGTCACCACAATTCCTCCACCATCACATGTACATCTCATCACCTGTTCCCAACCATGAAACATCCATCGGACGGATAACATTTGCCTAAGCATGGCTAAGCATCAACATAGCATAGTTTAGTATCTCAGGCCAACAATACAACCCTATGGATAATAGGAGGGAAACAGGTATTGGCATCGGAAACTTAATGCAACTATAGGATACTCTAATCCAACAAAATTGACATTTAGAACCGCATGCAATATTATAGTGGAGAAAATATTTGCGGAAACATAGGATAAGATATGCTCAGAGGGGGGTTACGCTTGCCTTGTTCGGGATACTGGTAGTACTGCTCGGCGGGGTATTGAGGTGGAACCCCGTCTGCTTGACCTATCGAAACATAACGCACGGGAAGCAACAATCAATCACCACACATTTTTAGCAAGTGCAATGCGCAAGCACATGATGACATGACGTTTTAATGCACTGGAATTTATTAGAAGCTCTCTGGCAAGATCGACCCATTTTAAATTGGGGAGCGAGAAATAATTATTCACCGATAGAGAAATATTGTTCTACAATATTTTTAATGCTTTCCTGTGCTTAAAATAAGGTAAACATGTATGAAATGATGCCACTTGTTAATCCATAATTTACGAGCATTTTGGTGTAACACACCAATTTTAAAATGCACCGATGAAAATTATTACACTTTAAAACTTAACAATTTAAATAATTCCTTTTCAGCATTTTGTTTCTTCTTTTAAATATGTCATGGTTCTAAGTTGAATCCATCCCAAAACAAATATTTAGAACCAAAATAGAAGAAGGAATTAAAGTTAGACAGTAATTATTTTTGTACTGTGTTAAATCGGAAAATCCGATTTAGTTTTACATCGGATAATCCGATCGAAGCAAAAATTCTGGAAAACGGCTAAGGACTAGCGATACTCACGTACTGTCTTCACTCGGAAATTCTGAGCTGAGCGAGCACCGGAAAATCCGATTCTACGAAGAAGTGAGAAATTGGCTAAGGACAGAATCGATTCGTGTACTGACTTTACTCGGATAATCCGAGTTGCTTCTGACTCGGAAAATCCGATCGACCCCAAAACTCAGGAAACAGCTAAGGACTCAGAAAAATTTGGTACTGGTAGAAATCGGAAAATCCGAACCATGCGCAAATCGGAATATCCGATCACACAACCGTCTCCAAAATTTGGCTAAGGACCTAAAGGATGTGCGTACTGACTCCCGTCGGATTATCCGGTTCGGAACGAACCCGGATTTTCCGAACACGAGCGTGGCAAACTCCAGTGCGGCGGCGACTGTGGCCTCCGCGAGCGGAGCGTGAACCAGAGCAAGAGAGGGAGAGGGAAGAGGGACCAGGAGGGGAGGCGTTCTCACCCTGAGCTCGTGGACACGCTCGGGAGGGCCGGAGGTGGACGGACGGCGAGGAATTTCTCCGGCGAGGCCGCAGACGGCAGCGGCGAAGTCACGGATGGCTCGGGCGATTCACCGCGTCCCGCTTCGATTCCCTCGGCGGAGATGGAGAGGAGGTCGAGGCGAAGCAGTTGGTGCTCTTCGATTTGGAGGGGAGGAGCTCAGTCGACGACGTCGTGCCCAGCCATGGCGCGGCAGAGGGAAGCTCGGGGAGAGGGAAACGTGGGGCACGGGAGCAGGTGGGAGAGTGGGGAGGAGGAGCAGGGCAGGTGGGGGCCCGGTTTTGCTTCTCCTCCTTGCAAGGGGAAAGGCAGAGGGGGGGCCAGGCGAGGCGTGCTCTGCGCGAGCGACACGCACGGCCATGGCGCCAGAGGTGAGAGAAAGGAGATGGAAGTTTTCCAGAAAACCCCCCGGTACTTTTCAAAACATCACGGTTTGGTCCTTCTCTGTGCTGTATACACTGTTTTGGAATTATTTGAGGCAGTTAAACACCTCCAAGAATTATGCAAATTTTTGGGTAGCCTCCTTATATTATTATGAAGCTTCCCTAATTTTTCCAGATTATTTGAAAATCATTTGGTAGGAAAAATAAAATAGAAATTGCTCACAGGCAATTTTGAGTTGTTCTCCTTTTTATTTTATTTTCCAAAGTAACTAGTTTGCTCAAATTTAACTTTGGAACTTTTGGAACTTCCTCGACAATATGAGATGTCAAAGTATTTTATTTTGCAACTTTGAATGCTGTCATTGCTTGGTGAAAAAGGGTTTGATCAAATTTGGCATCTAGTTCTCCAATGTTGCCCAAAGCAAAAAGTGTGTTGATTAGCAATATAAGATTGATGCAATGATGCATGCATGCCATGATGCAACTGAGGACACAAAAGTGAAAATTTGGTTCACAAATTTGGGTTCACAGGTTTGGGCTGTTACAGTCTACAGGTACTGTGTTTCTGTTTTTGCATCTGACAGCATGGGCGAAGCTGAATTTGTGATGTTTGACAACGTTGCAATGAAGGCTCTATCAAAGCCGTTAATGAAGTTGCTTGGTCAAAGGCACCCAGGATATACCACAAGTGAAGAAATGGCCAGTGTTGCAAGGTTTGACGCTACTATCCCGCCAGAACTTGACCACCTCATTGGACAGAAATACAAGCTCATGGTCTCTATATCCAAGAAATGGAGGTTAAACAGCGGCGAGAATCTATCCTTCCAAGTCAATAGGATTGAGGAGACTTACAAGCCTGAGCTACCTCCGCTTGTCATTCCTACTGCCGCTGAATCTGCTGGGACATCATCCTCTACCGGTTCAGGCATACAGATTCCATCAGCTCTTCCGGCTTTACCTCATGTTGCATTCACTCCTCGCCCGGTGAGTTGACATCATATCCATGCTTTTTGCAGTACATATGGATACTCCTTCAGATGGATTTCTATCTATCCCCTCCTGTTATATGTGTTGTTCTTTCTTTGCCTCATGATTTGTGTTTGTTCTAACACATGCAACTACTCCTCCTGCTGCCAAGCTAAGCCCTTCAACTCCAGCTAGAGGGTACTGCCTTACACATTTGTGCCAATATGGCCACAGCCTATTTAGTCCCTTATTCCATTCTATTGTCGCTATATATATATTATTGAATGTAACAGGTCAACAGCCCCTAAATGTGGCTCTGCGAGGCGTGCTCTCTTTGGAACCCCGCCTAAAGAGAAGATAAATCTTGTTGCAGATATTGCTAAATCAACTGAAGAAGAGACAGATGTTAGTTTTTCTATTTCATAGTTCTAGCCATGTTGCTGATTCATTGCTTCTAATACTTTGCTTTTTTGTACTTGCAAACTACCTAGCTTCCTGCTGGACCTGTGGTGGATGATGTTATGGAGGCCAGTGAGGAAAAAGATGGTGACATCCTGCTGCCCAAACCTAAAAGGTCCAGCTTTCCTAGGCATTGTTGTGCAGTGTCTTATGTATGAATATTTAAAATAGACTAGCTTCATGTGAATAGATACAATTGCTCACTCTTTCACTTGTTTGGTTTATCAGGTCTGCTTCTGCTGTCAAGAATGGGAACAAGAAGCTGAAGTAGTAGCTGATCTGCTATCACTGAAGAGATCCTTTATACATAAGGTATTCGCTGAATGATTTTATAAACACCTTTTGATCTTGATGTTATGGTGCTACGATTTAGATACCTTCATGATCTGCTTATCTTCTACAAGGCTATTTAACACTGTCTTCCTTTTATTGGCAGGTTCTCTGATGTACAGCCATGTCTTCAACGATGCTTCCTGTTATGAGCACAGCTCGCAGAAGCTAGGTGGAGGGCTCGTGGATATTTAGTGATGCTGGTCTGCCTCGACATCCGCTGCTTCTGAGCACCTACCTTAAGCTAATTAGATGTGGTCATCGCATTGTTGCACGCAGCTACTCCTTCTGAGTTCTTGCTGCCTATCTGGATGCTGCTGTTGGATTTGTCTCCCCTTCTACAGCATTGGATTATGTGTTAGCTATGTAAGCATGTGTGGTTGAACCATTTTGCGTAAGGACATGCTGTTCCAACAGCATGTTTTTAGTCGTACCACCGCTGGCTAAGAAGGAAAGCTTACAACAATATCCTTCGGTCAGATCCTATTGCCTAAATATTGGCCAGACTTGATGTACTCTTTCAGACACTTGTTTGTGCATCTATATGTTTGTGTTGAATTCCATTCTCTTTTGGTTCGTATTGTTCTTTATCATTCTTTTGGCTCTCTATCAGGGAAGTTTTTTTGCTTTCTTCGACTATTGTTCTTTAGCATTCCATCGTTTATTACTGTCTATGCAGCAGCACCATGTTGCAGAACAACACTAGATGTTAACAGAGAAGTGGTTTCATTGTCAATCATGACAGCCTACAACACAGGAGATGGAGTTGAGGTAGAAGAGTAGCAAACATATGTTTAACAAACCTTAGAAAGATATGTTGGGAAGTATACCATATCAAAATTTGAACTAACACTAACATGAGAACGAGAAGCCGGGAAGTCGGGAAAACGTGAAACCGGGAAGTCGGAACGGAAAGTCGTGAAAATGGGAAGCCGAGAAACTGGGAAAACGTAAAAACGGGAAGCCGGGAAACTGGGAAAACATGAAAACGGGAAGCCGGGAAGTCGGGAAAACGTGAAACCGGGAAGTCGGAACGAAAAGTCGTGAAAACGGGAAGCCGGAAAGTCGGAACGGAAAGTCGTGAAAACGGGAAGCCGGGAAGTCGAAACGGAAAGTCGTGAAAACGGGAAGCCGGGAAAACGTGAAACCGGGAAGTCGGAACGGAAAGTCGTGAAAACGGGAAGTCGTGAAGTCGGGAAAACGTGAAACCGGGAAGTCGTGAAAACGGGAAACCGTGAAACCGGGAAGTCGGAACGGAAAGTCGTGAAAACGGGAAGCCGGGAAAAAGTGAAACCGGGAAGTCGGAACGGAAAGTCGTGAAAACGGGAAGTTGTGAAGTCGGGAAAACGTGAAACCGGGAAGTCGTGAAAACGGGAAGTCGTGAAAATGGGAAGTCGTGAAGTCGGGAAAACGTGAAACCGGGAAGTCGAAACGGAAAGTCGTGAAGTCGGGAAAACGTGAAACCGGGAAGTCGTGAAACCGGGAAGTCGTGAAAACGGGAAGTCGGGAAAACGGGAAACTGGGAAGTCGGAACGGAAAGTCGTGAAAACGGGAAGCCGGGAAAACGTGAAGTCGGGAAAACGTGAAACCGGGAAGTCGGAACGGAAAGTCGTGAAAACGGGAAGCCGGGAAAACGTGAAACCGGGAAATCGGAACGGAAAGTCGTGAAAACGGGAAGTCGTGAAGTCGGGAAAACGTGAAACCGGGAAGTCGTGAAAACGGGAAGTCGTGAAAATGGGAAGTCGTGAAGTCGGGAAAACGTGAAACCGGGAAGTCGTGAAGTCGGGAAGTCGTGAAACCGGGAAGTCGTGAAGTCGGGAAGTCGTGAAAACGGGAGGTCGTGAAGTCGGGAAAACGTGAAAACGGGAAGTCGGAACGGAAAGTCGTGAAAACGGGACAAAACGGGAAGTCGTGAAGTCGGAAAACGTGAACCGGAAGTCGTGAAAACGGGAAGTCGTGAAAACGGGAAGTCGTGAAGTCGGGAAAACGTGAAACCGGGAAGTCGGAACGGAAAGTCATGAAAACGGGAAGTCGGGAAATCGGGAAAACGTGAAACCGGGAAGTCGTGAAAACGGGAAGTCTTGAAAACGGGAAGTCGTGAAAACGGGAAGTCGTGAAGTCGGGAAAACGTGAAACCGGGAAGTCGGAACGGAAAGTCGTGAAAACGGACGCCGGGAAGTCGGAACGGAAAGTCGTGAAAACGAGAAGCCGGGAAAACGTGAAACCGGGAAGTCGGAACAGAAAGTCGTGAAAACGGGAAGTCGTGAAGTCGGGAAAACGTTAAACCGGGAAGTCGTGAAGTCGGGAAAACGTGAAACCTGTTTTGCATCAGATGATTAGGTAGCTATTTACATCCATCTGTGTCACCTGTTTTGCATCAGATGATTAGCAATGTTATATTCTTAATTGTTTTTCTGGTTATTTGTTTTATTAATCAACCTGACTGGCTACAATATGATGCAGGATTATTTTGTTCTGTCTGGAATCTAATCCATCAGAGAGACTTTCCTGATGGCAATCATCGGCTAGCTCTTAGACTTTCATGCTGCGTGAAGTAGGCGGCGTCTGCTATTCTACTCAGGCCACCTTATAGTCCGACCCTTCTAATGTAACTATCTTGTTAAGTTTGAAAGATTGTAGACTGACTTCCCTCAGCTATGTTATGTAGTAGACTCAGAGAGTATTTATTGCTGCATGAACCATCCCCGGCTAATTTGTTTCTGTTACCTCTTTAGATGGCAAATGCTTACTGCTTGCTCAACCTTATTTCCTCAGTATTTCTTTGAGTTATTTTGCTCTCATTGTTTTGCTTTTCTATTTTGCTCTCATTGTTTTCTTTTTCTCACTGCTTCAGTCATTTATCTCATTTATTAAGTCAGTATCTCTATTATTGTCTGATTAATTCGCCCCTTTATGTCATTGATTCAGTTTTGGAATCAAATGATAACACTGCTTTATACAAGTTATGAGTTTCTATATGGTATAGGTTAAATGAATGCAAATAAAATTAGTTCCAAACAGAGGCTCCCTATCACAGGGTAATTTTGACCATTTAACCATGCTTTTTATAGATTAGTGTCTCTTAACTGAACTGAACTGAACTGAACATGAACATGAACAGACGAAGTGCATAAAAGAACATAAAACCAAGCATCGACAATGTAAGACTGGTTAAGCGAACCTGAACAAACAATGGGATCCATTGTGCCAATCTTCCTAGTATCAAGCTCCTCCTCCTCAGAAACCCTTGTATATATGCTCCCTATCACAGGGTAATTTTGTGTTCCATAGCCTGACATTGAACAAATGATAATTAGATTTAACATGGTGGTTTGTTTATCATAATACTTAAGATAAAAAATACAATGGCTCAATAACCTACTCGTTGATCTGATCAATTATCCAGTAGCTGCACCCGCGGTCATAACCTATAAATTCAAGTACAACACCATAAAATACACTATGGTGCACACCTTGGTCCTGCAGGGTCAATCAAACAAAAGAACCATGTTCGCAAAACAATTCAAAACTCAATTCTTCAGCAGCAATATTTTGCATCTGTGTTATTGTGCTTCCTGTTAACTCAAGCGCACACAGCTGCTGTCCCCCGCCCTTGCTGCGAGTTGCCACCATGACCAAGCACCAATGAACCAAGAAAAATATTAACCTGCACCAAAGACACAACAAATAAATTATTTAACCCCATTCAGCTCCAAGAAAAATCGTGATAGTTCAAACGAATTCATAGGAAGGAAGAGATGATTCTCGAAGATGTGTGTTGCTATAAACTGAACCATTAGTTAAAGATAAGCACCTAATACACATTATATGCCTCAATTAAACAATAGAGAACTGTTTAAAAAAACTCCCACGTGAATCTGAATTAGACAAAATCCTGGAATTACCTCTAAATCTACCATCCTCAGTTAAACAGCTCTATCTAAATATGCAAAATCAAATCTGCAAGAAAGAACAAAGGTTTCGACACTGAGAATAACATAGGGAGAAGAATAAGATGCCCACAACAAGAAATACATCAATATCTCCTGTTTTAGGCCAGATCATTGGAGGGATAGACTTTTCAGATAAATGACCAAATACGCTATTGTGTAGATTACTTTTCAGAGCTATTGAATAGATCAATCTTCACCTACAACCTGGGATTAAATTAAAAGAGTATAGTGGAAGAGAGAGAGAGGAGGAAATGACCTTCACCAAATCAAGTGGTTGGGGGGCTAGAGCCAAGCCTGTGCAAAATCAACATCTTCCCTTGGATCTCACTTCCTGCCAATCATACAACGACCTTTACCAAATCAAATGGGATACAAAGTCAAAATAGAATGAAGAACAAAGTGCACAGCTCGTGGACATCGTCCTCCTAAACTCTCTGGTCCAGAGAGCTTCACCAGCTCAAAATTAGTATCTGATGTATGGCTGAAAATTAACCATACATCTCAGGTAAACAAAATTACCCAGATTGTGCCAGATCTATTGCTAGAGACCCACACAATTGGCCATTTCCATGGAGAAAGGAGATGTTGGGAAAATACCGATTTTTTTCTAGCAACAAGCAGAGTATTCTCTTGCTAGTGGCTAAACAAAGATACGTTGACAAACAAGCTGCTGGTCTCTGATGGATCTGTTGGTGCGGATGGGAAAGTGGAGAGAGAGATAGAGAGAGGAGGAGTAGGACGAACCTGTAGGTAGCTCGCTGCCGCTGCCGTCTGTACGAACATATCGGATGGGACGGAGCCTGGGGCGCTGCTGCATGGCTCGTGGTGGAGGGCGCCGGGTCTCACGGCCGCCGGTGCTGGGAGTCGTTTCCTAGCCCGGCCGCCGCTGCTCTGCCTAGCCCGGCCGCCGCCGCGCTGTCTGGCCTGGCCGCCTGCCGCCGCCGCCTCCATGCCTAGCCCGGCCGCCCGACACCGCCGCCGACGCCTAGGCCGGCCGCCGCCGCCCTAGCCGGCCGTCTCCGTCCATTCTCGGCTCCCCGTACGCGCCGACGGGCCGTCCTTACCGGCTTCGTCTGCTCGTCGGTGACGGAGGATAGGCGGCTGGGGAGGACGGAGTCGAGGGCGTGGTGATTGGCGGCGCCAACGTGAGTAGGGGGGAAAGGGGATTGGGGGAGGAGGAACGGGATGCAGGATTGGGGAGCAGCGGAGACGAGCGTGGATTGGGCTAGGGTTTCACCTCGGGCACGGATTTTGTCTCTCTGCGGGCGCGGGCGAAAGAAGAGCGACGTGGACCAAGTGCTCTCGCCCTCTGTTTTGTGGACCCTGGACCCCCTCGTCATTGACTTAACAGGATGTTACTATTCATCCAAACGGGTGAAAAATTGCTTTGACCGCATCTAACAGCCAGCAGTGAAACACGTTAGCGTTTTTACCAGATCGACGACATGGGATGACCGTCGATGTGGATGGGGGCAAACTGGCGGGTCGGCACTGAGCTTTTTCTACCCGCCATTTGCCCCCATCTGCCCCTCCTGTTGAATGTGGTGCGTTGGATTCACTTTGAACAGGGTAAAAGGCCTGCGTGGTTTACCTCTGGCCGTTGGATGCGGTTACTTTTTTTGCTACTATTCGACTGAGGGGCACAGTCCATGACAGCTGGGCCCAAGTTTCTCTGGGCCCGGGTGTTCAGCGGGTAGTGCGCACGTCTCTCCGCGCAGCGTCTCTTCGCGTAGCGAAAGGCCATGGTGAAACCCTACCCTCTGTGACCCAATCCCTCGCATCTCTCCTTCCCCCAATCGCCTTTCCCCTCTTGCTCTCTTGCCCTGCCGCCTTCCTCTCCCGTGCACCCCTCCTCTCCTCTCTGCGCCTTGCCGCACTCCACCACCGTCGCCGTGCTCTACCTGGGCCTTGCCGCCTAGCCACAGCCCTGCTCCTCTCCCTCGGCCTCGTCCATCCCCACCTGCGCGGAGGAGGCGGCGCGGGGGACACCGGCAGCGGCGACGGCGCGCCGCCGGTGGTGGCCGGAGTTACGCTGGACGGTGCTGCTGTGTAGAGCGTCGGGAGGCCCGCGCCGAATCGACAACATGCAGGGGCATTATATATGCAAGAAAATTTAAAGTATGCCGTCCTTTATTCCGGACCTACTAAACAGGTAAATAATTAGGCTCTTGCATATATAGGTAACTGACCACAAATTTATAGAGGAACATTAGCTGAAATTGTACACAGCAAAAGGGAGGCAAGTAACCTTATATCTGTAGATGTGAACCTTGCTTATGCAAGCAATGCAAGTGCTCTCTGAACTGTGCATCTCAAGCCACAGTACACCATGCTTCTCCGTTTCTGAGATAAGTTAATATCAGAAATCAATCCATAGGAGTATTATTTTACCTAGACAGTTACATTTGCCTGTGAGAAAGGAAACTGGGTTACAAAACGAAAATGAACTATTCCCAATAGATATTATACCACATGGCATACTAATGCGAAGGATCCGTTAGTAAGTTATTTATCATGAGTCATAGTGGTTCTAGAACAAATACGAAAACAAAACGAATCTAACGCAGATAAACACAAATAATAAGGAAACGTGGCAAAATTAATTAACTACCATGCTCCATTGGAACATAAACTCAAAGCCAGAACCAACGAGGTGTAGAGAGCAAGCTTAGCAGGGCACAACCTGATGAAACAAATGCTAGGAGAGATGCCTGTTGACCTGGGAGTTTCATAAATACAATAAGATTAGCTCAGCTTGGCACTGGACTGCCATGTAGATGAAACTGAATACAAAAATTGCAGTGTCGACAATCAAACTAAAATCCTTCATATGCTTTAGAGTAATGGCAAATTCATGTCAAAACTAAATCCTTCATATGCTTCAGAGTAATGGTCAAACTAAATCCTCCAACATAGCAGTTTTAGTGTAATGCTCAAATTCATGTCAAAGCTGCAATTTTTGAGAACTGAAGAAAGAAGAAATTCATCTTCGGACTCACTTGGTTGCAGCCTATGTGATTTTGAGAACTGTGGTGCTTCCCTCTTTCAATTGCAAAGCACACTGCCAATGCGCTGCAATCACAACTTCTCACTAAGTCAGATCTGCGTATCAACACTGTAAGGCAACCAGTGTGCAAAATTTAAGTAATCATAGCTTTCAGCCTAAAACAGACCTGATAATTTCAACAAAAGCAAAGGTAGCTCACGCCATATGTAAACCAACGAAAAAATCAGAAATAAAGATATATAGAAAAAGAAAGCTGGAGAGGAAAGGAGAAGAAACAGAAAGAATCTCACCATGAGCAAGCACGAGCTCTAAGTCAATGACGAGTGGGTCCAGGGTCCACAAAACAGAGGGCGAGAGCACTTGGTCCACGTCGCTCTTCTTTCGCCCGCGCCCGAACCGCGCCCGCAGAGAGACAAAATCCGTGCCTGAGGTGAAACCCTAGCCCAATCCACGCTCGTCTCTGCTGCTCCCCCAATCCCGCATCCCGTTCCTCCTACACAATAGCGTATTTGGTCATTTATCTGAAAAGTCTATCCCTCCAATGATCTGGCCTAAAATAGGAGATATTGATGTATTTCTTGTTGTGGGCATCTTATTCTTCTCCCTATGTTATTCTCAGTGTCGAAACCTTTGTTCTTTCTTGCAGATTTGATTTTGCATATTTAGATAGAGATGTTTAACTGAGGATGGTAGATTTAGAGGTAATTCCAGGATTTTGTCTAATTCAGATTCACGTGGGAGTTTTTAAAACAGTTCTCTATTGTTTAATTGAGGCATATAATGTGTATTAGGTGCTTCTCTTTAACTAATGGTTCAGTTTATAGCAACACACATCTTCGAGAATCATCTCTTCCTTCCTATGAATTCGTTTGAACTATCACGATTTTTCTTGGACCTGAATGGGGTTAAATAATTTATTTGTTGTGTCTTTGGTGCAGGTTAATATTTTTCTTGGTTCATTGGTGCTTGGTCGTGGTGGCAACTCGCAGCAAGGGCGGAGGACAGCAGCTGTGTGCGCTTGAGTTAACAGGAAGCACGATAACACAGATGCAAAATATTGCTGCTGAAGAATTGAGTTTCGAATTGTTTTGCGAACATGGTTCTTTTGTTTGATTGACCCAATAATGTAATGCATTAACGCGGTAGCATATGAAGAGATGCATGAAGAAAGGGAGCCACGGAAATTGCACATACCTATAAAAACAACCCTGCGAGGGAGTCTTTAAGCAGAATAATAAATGACCCCTAGGATCGACAACCTGATAAGGGAGCACATAAAATAACTCTTTAGCATCTGCCAAAGAAGTGAAGATATGGTTATTGGGCAATGCAAAACATCTTCCCTTGGACCTCACTTCCTGCCAATCATACAACGACCTTTACCAAATCAAACGGGATACAAAGTCAAAATAGAATGAAGAACAAAGTGCACAGCTCGTGGACATCGTCCTCCTAAACTCTCTGGTCCAGAGAGCTTCACCAGCTCACAATTATTATCTGATGTATGGCTGAAAATTAACCATACATCTCAGGTAAACAAAATTACCCAGATTGTGCCAGATCTATTGCCCAGAGACCCACACAATTGGCCATTTCCATGGAGAAAGGATATGTTGGGAAAATACCGATTTTTTTCTAGCAACAAGCAGAGTATTCTCTTGCTGGTGGCTAAACAAAGATACGTTGACAAACAAGCTGCTGGTCTCTGATGGATCTGTTGGTGCGGATGGGAAAGTGGAGAGAGAGACAGAGAGAGGAGGAGTAGGACGAACCTGTAGGTAGCTCGCTGCCACTGCCGTCTGTACGAACAGATCGGACGGGACGGAGCCTGGGCGCTGCTGCATGGCTTGTGGTGGAGGGCGCCGGGTCTCACGGCCGCCGGTGCTGGGAGTCGTTTCCTACCCCGGCCGCCGCTGCTCTGCCTAGCCCGGCCGCCGCCGCGCTGCCTGGCCTGGCCGCCTGCCGCCGCCGCCTCCATGCCTAGCCCGGCCGCCCGACGCCGCCTGCCGACGCCTGGGCCGGCCGCCGCCGCCCTGGCCGGCCATCTCCGTCCATTCTCGGCTCCCCGTACGCGCCGACGGGGCCGTCCTTACCGGCTCCGTCTGCTCGCCGGTGACGGAGGATAGGCGGCTGGGGAGGACGGAGTCGAGGGCGTGGTGGTTGGCGGCGCCAACGCGAGTAGGGGGAAAGGGGATTGGGGGAGCAGTAGATATGAGCGTGGATTGGGCTAGGGTTTCACCTCGGGCACGGATTTTGTCTCTCTGCGGGCGCGGTGCGGGCGCGGGCGAAAGAAGAGCGACGTGGACCAAGTGCTCTAGCCCTCTGTTTTGTGGACCCTGGACCCACTCGTCATTGACTTAACAGGATGTTACTATTCATCCAAACGGGTGAAAAATGGCTTTGACCGCATCTAACAGCCAGCAGTGAAACACGTTAGCGTTTTTACCAGATCGGACGACACGGGATGACCGTCGACGTGGATGGGGGCAAACTGGCGGGTCGGCACTGATTCATCGTGACAAAAATAACCGTCATGGATGGTGAGCCATGTGTTGGCGGCGGCGTGTCATCCATGTTAGGAACCGAAAATGATGTCTTCTTTGTCGTGCAATACAACTTCAACTTTTGTCGTATCTTTGACCGACCAATTAAGGCAGACAAAGCCCGACACAGCCACAATGTCGCGGACGAGACCCGCCACACGCCCGGAGCCATCACAACCACAATCATGGTGTCAGCTTACGCCTCTCGACGCAACGTAGGGCAGATGGAACCTGTAGCTCCATCTCACCTAGTTATTCTATAAGGCCGACTGGGCTAATCCCATATAAATAGGCCCTCTCCGGTCAAGGAAACGCTAAGGCTCTCAGGCTCTCAGACTCTCAAATTAAGAAAATCATGCTAATTCCTCCATGAGGGTGGCTTGCGTGCTTTCATCACAATGGAAATTTTAGGTTTACCTTCCCCTGTTGCGAGCTTAGTCAGGACAAGGTTTTCATTTAGTTCATGCAAAAACAATGTACTGGAAACATAGACGGAAAAATGTTACACATATACCTTCCAATATGCAGTTAAGTAATCTGGTCTACGAATTGAACAGTTATAATTGAAAACCATCCTTAAAAGTGTCATATAAATATCGTAAAATCACCTGTGGTTAGCCTTTTCTTCTCACCCCCTGAAATACCTCTTCTCATGGCATCTCCCACCAGTACATCAGCGCATATGTCAAGTCCCATGATCTGTGAGGCGAGAAAAGGATTACGCACATGAAAAACATTATGCGCTCGATCCAACGAATTCTTCTTTGAAAATTAATCACCTTCATAATGTAGTCTGTTTGCATGCTTCTTTCTAAACCTTCAACAGATATTGCCTATAAAAAGCATGCACCATTTTTAACTGTCAGCTGACATAATATTGGGAGAGAGGATTGTGATTTCAGTATAGTTTCAATGTGATCAGAGAAAAGGGTTCTGATTCACAAACTCAGAAACTTTACAAAATTATACAAAAAAAATAGTACTTACCTTCATGTATGTATCTATGTCAGGGTCAGGGGTGATCCCAGCCTCCTTTTCCCTTCTAATGACTTCCTTCATGATTTCTATTTTGTATACAAGGAATTTAGAGCACTTGGTCTGTGTGCTTTGTTTGCCTGCGTTGGGTGTTCTTATATTCGCCGTGTTTGTGACTGAAGATGAGGCTTTCCTGTAGCTGGATACTATCCGAGGTCTTATTATGGTGGCCCAGCGTTTATGTGTGCTAAATGCACATCCAGCTATTGGTTCCAGGAGAGGGTGGTGTCGGCTTCTTCGATAATAAATAGACGAATTGTCTACAACAATTGCTGCAAAGGAGGGAAGGTCTTTGTTCAACCGTTCAAGAAACCGCCTCTGTTTCTTCAAGAGCTAATTAACTTTGCTGGTCCTTCACGTAGCAAGGATTTTATTGAAAAAATTCGACAGTACAATTGCCTCTTTGCTTTTACTTCCATGGGAGCAACCATAGACCGTTCCCTAAACAATGGTGGTGGTCCAAACATTTTCAAAATATCTGGCCAGGTCTGTCACAGAATGGGGTCTCTTTCTCTCTCAAGCAATGCTGCTTTGATTGGAGGTAGGAGATCAGGTCGTCGTTCCCTCACTGCTGCTACTCTTTTTCCAAAAATCTCATCGTTTATTTTAGATGCAGCCTCGATTTAATCTCCCAGAAATCTCATCGTTAACTGAGAAGATTCAGTTTTACCTACGCTTACAATGCGCTGATGAAAATCCTAGCTAATATCTGCAGTTGTGGCAGCACCAAGTCGGAGAGCTGCTGCAGCACCGGTTCGTGTGCTCATCGAGCAACGACGAGCATGGCTGATATCAAAACGGTAAGGTGAGCTTCTGCTAGCCCCTGGCTTTCCAGCCTTGTGGGATGTGCTCTGCTTCCTTTCTTGTTCTTGTTTCTATAAGAGATTGAATCACATCAAGCTTTTTCTTAGATTGTATTTCTGATTATATGTTTTCGTTGGAACCTATTTTGCAGTATTCAAGGATTCAAGGTTATCGGGAGAATTGGAGTGGTTCATCTGCTGGTTTTGGGCCTCGGTTGAAGAAAAGGAACGCTGAAGGTTATTGTGCAGCTCGAGCGTGGCCACGTCCAGCAGTCGCCGCCGCCGCCATCTCCATGACCGGTGACGAGCGTGGCCTCCCGACGCTCTACACAGCAGCACCGTCCAGCGTAACTCTGGCCACCACCGGCGGCGCGCCGTCGCCGCTGCCGTGTCCCCCGCGCCGCCTCCTCCGCGCAGGTGGGGATGGACGAGGCCGAGGGAGAGGAGCAGGGCTGTGGCTAGGCGGCAAGGCCCAGGTAGAGCACGGCGACGGTGGTGGAGGGCGGCAAGGCGCAGAGAGGAGAGGAGGGGTGCACGGGAGAGGAAGGCGGCGGGGCAGGAGAGCAAGAGGGGAAAGGCAGTTGGGGGAAGGAGAGACGCGAGGGGATTGGGTCACAGAGGGTAGGGTTTCACCACGGCCTTTCGCTACGCGAAGAGGCGCTGCGCGGAGAGACGTGCGCACTGCCCCGCTGAACACCCGGGCCCAGAGAAACTTGGGCCCAGCTGTCATGGACTGTGCCCCTCAGTCGAATAGTAGCAAAAAAAGTAACTGCATCCAACGGCCAGAGGTAAACCACGCATGCCTTTTACCCTGTTCAAAGTGAATCCAACGCACCACATTCAACAGGAGGGGCAGATGGGGGCAAATGGCGGGTAGACTTCGGAGCTTTACTTCTATAAAAGCTGAAGCCTGAGCCCTATGTTTGCCCCCATCCACGTCACCCCAATTAATCTGGTTCGTCAGATCGGCTAAAAATGCCTTGCTGTTTCACAGGTGACCGTTGGATGCGTTGTTTGCACTATTCATGCGCCCCTCCGTGCCAGAGCTCGGGTTCATATGCGCCCCTCCGCGCCCGCGGAGACTTTGCGTCCGCGCTCGTTTCGCGTCCGCGCACGTCGTCGCGCATGTCGCCCCTGTCCTGCGGCCGTCTCTTTCTCCCCCCATCCCGTGCCTCAGTCCCTTCCCTGCTTCACTCCTCCCTCCTCCTTCTTTCCTTCTTCCTCTCTCCAGCACGGTAGCAGCTCCTCTGGAATCCATGGTGGCTGCGTCCTGCGCCTGCTTCCCCGGTTGAGTTGAGTTCCTCCTTCTTCCTCTCCTTCCGCCGCTCCTCCTTCGGCTGCTTTTCCCGCGTCGGAATTCCTTCTCCATTGTCTCGCGAGTAGAGTTAGGCTGTGATTAGATCTTGATTCATTGTTTTTGTTTGGATATCTGTTGCTCGGTCTGCTGGGTGAGTTGATTTTCTCACCTGCGATGTGGGTTAGGCTGTGATTAGATCCTGATTCGTTGTTTTTGTTTCCTGATTTCAGGTGCGCGTGGATATCTGTTGCTCGGTCTGCTGGGTGAGTTGATTTTCTCACCTGCGATGTGTTCGTCGAAATGTCTGCTCCAATGATGTGTCTTTATCTGGCCTAAGATTTCTGTTGCTATTGTAGGTTTTCGTCGCCTGGATCTGTTCGTGCTTGTTGCTCGGGTTTGTAGCTGCTGCTCCCTCTCAGAGAAAATTGGTAAGCAATCAGCTATTTCTACAGAAACACACGGCTCTCTTGTCTCCTTCCGCCGCTCCTCCTTCGGCTGCTTTTCCCGCGTCGGAATTCCTTCTCCATTGTCTCGCGAGTAGAGTTAGGCTGTGATTAGATCTTGATTCGTTGTTTTTGTTTGGATATCTGTTGCTCGGTTTGCTGGGTGAGTTGATTTTCTCACCTGCGATGTGGGTTAGGCTGTGATTAGATCTTGATTCGTTGTTTTTGTTTCCTGATTTTAGGTGCGCGTGGATATCTGTTGCTCGGTCTGTTGGGTGAGTTGATTTTCTCACCTGCGATGTGTTCGTCGAAATGTCTGCTCCAATGATGTGTCTTTATCTGGCCTAAGATTTCTGTTGCTATTGTAGGTTTTCGTCGCCTGGATCTGTTCGTGCTTGTTGCTCGGGTTTGTAGCTGCTGCTCCCTCTCAGAGAAAATTGGTAAGCAATCAGCTATTTCTACAGAAACACACGGCTCTCTTGTTCGACGAAATGCTTGTTCTTGAGATGTGACTGTTTCTGTAGGTATTCGTTTCCTGGATCTGTTGCTGCTGCTCCCCAAAGATATTGGTGAGTAAAAACTCTGCTCTGCTCTGTTTCACTTTGCTCTGCTCCATGGAGTTTCACCTTGCTCTGCTCTGTTTTGTCAAAATGTTTCTTATGTACATATGTGATGCTGCTGGTTTGGAAGAATTTGTTTCTGTTCTGGACCTATCTTTGTATATTACTTACATTCCTATATTACTTACTCTGTTAAATTAAGTAGATATGTTTCCACGGCATGATCTCAATATTGAACCTTTTTTTCATGGCTAAAAAGCAAAGGCAAGAACCTGCAGCACAACAGCTTGACTTTTTTTTATTTGTGTTAAAAGTAAATATGAAGCTCTCATAAGGTACGGATGTATTCCTGGATAATGGACTTGTCATGCTCCTTGTTATGCCACTCTGATTTATATCGTCCAGTATTTCTTGGTGGCCTCCGAGATGACACTCTGATTTATTTATATGTCACTATGATTTATAATTTGTCCCACCATAACCTACATGTACCTCTGAATACTTTGCTCACACTGTCCTTTTTGAACGGTAGGAATGTTCTATGATTTAGATAGGAATAAGTATTGTTTTTCAACTTCAAGTTTAAAAGAAGAGAGTGGGTTCTCAAATACATGGAGATTCCCTGGAGGTGTTTGGTTGTTTTTACTTTTCAGTAATGCAACAGTGTGTACTAATTCTTTTGCGAAGTGGAACAGTGTGTACTTTGCTTTGTTAAAATGTTTCTTATGTACATATGTACATATGGGTCGAACTTGAGCTTCCGAGTGATGGCGTGGGCACGTTAGGCGAGAGGAAGTTCTTCTGGAGTGTCGCTTGGTCTGGCTGCTTGGATGCTTATGACCAGCTGCCATGGAGGCCATCAGGTTTTTGCAAGGAGTATATGGGTTCGTTGTCCGAGACTACAACTACGACGCCATGTTAGTGTATAGGGACTCTGTGCGTTCTGCAGTTGCAGTCGCTGCGTCGGCTGTTCGTTGTGTTGCACGGTTAGAGAGGGAGGGTAGGCGAGTGTTAGTTCCCCATGGTGTCCCTATTGTTCCTGTCGTGGACCAAAATGTGAGGCAGGTGTCGTTTGATTGGCAGTTGTTGTACGCGCGGCTTGTATCGTCCCTGCGCCAGGTTTATTGCCTGCACTCTGTAACTGCGCCTACTGGCGTTCTTGTGTTGTTTGTGATTCTCTGCAGTTATTGAAATAAAATGCCCTTGGCTTCTTCCTCCTCATGGTCCCGCCTTCCATTTATTTAAAAAAAACCTTGGATTTAGGTTTGTGTAGTCAAGAAAGCCCATGGATTCTGGTCTACGCCCTTCTCTTCCTCCTTGTTGTCTTTGTGTGTCCTCTCATCAAGTTGAGGCAGCGTTTATGTGGCTTCCCTTTGTTGGGCCTACTGGGCTTGGTATTTCTAGGTGGGCTTCATTTACTGATAGTCTAGCATTCAGTATGGGCTTAGTATTTGTATGTGGGCTTCGTTTACTCATTGTCTTGCTTTCATGGGCCTGTTTGGCTTAGGGTTTCTGTATGGGCTTCTTTAGGGCTTATGAAGTAGGATCATGCTTATCGTGGTTTACTTTGTTTAATTTCTTTTATCAGTGAGCTTTCCTTGGTTTAGTTTGTTCAAAAACTTAGGTCCTTTTATTTCTTTGTTTACCTTTCTAATGAAGTGCTACTTATCTTGCTTTACTTTGTTTACTTTCTGTTGACAGTGAACTTCCCTTGCTTCATTTTGTTCAAGGACTTAGGTCCTTTTCTTTCAAGTTTTCTTTTAGCCAGTAAATTGTTGCTTACCTTGCTTTACTTTCTTTACTTTCTTTTGTCAGTGAACTTCCCTTGGTTCATTTTGTTCAAGGACTTAGGTCCTTTTCTTTTAGGTTTTCTTTTAGACAGGTATAAATGGTTTCTGTGAATATTGGCCTATCATTCAGTTGTGCTTGATTTATGTGACTTCCCTTTGCCGAGCCTTTTGGGTCTAGGATTTCTGGATGGGCTTCTTCGGGGCTTTTATTTTTATTAAAAATCTATAGACCTTTTATGTACTGTTTTTATTTCAAAAAACAGATTCGATAAAGATTCAGCGTGGGCCCAGGCTGTTTTTTTCTAAGAAAAAAAACCAAAAAAAAGGAAAATTCCTGTCAAGTTGGGCCCACTAACTTACAAAATTTTCACAAATTCAAAATTTTAAATTTAATTTATACATTTCATTCTATAATTCGAAATAACAATTACAAAAAATACTAAATTCAAAGAATGCATATCTTCAAAACAACAATTATAAAAAATGTTAAAATTCAAAAAAAAATTGCTTACCTTTCAAACTACATTTCAAAATAATACAAACAACATGTCAACAATTATAGGAAAATAGCAAAACTAATAAATTTCAATCTATAATTCAAAATAATAATTATAAAAGTACAAAAATTCAAAAAATTCATATATTCAAAACTCCAATGCAAAATAATATAAACATAATATAAAAAAATTCTAAATTTAAAAATTTGCAAATTATCAAGCTTACCACACAAAGAGCCATTCTAAAATTTAATTTGCTACAAAAAAAATAGATGCTCCAAAATATAAATACCTCACATATTATCTCACATAAATAATGGATTCCTCAAAACCGAAAACAAATAAATATAAGCACATATAAATAATTCAACTTTAATTTGCTAAAAAAAAAGAGATGCTCTAAAATATAAATACCTCACATATTATCTCACATAAATGATGGATGCCTCAAAACTGAAAATAAATAAATATAAGCACATATAAATAATTTAGCTTGCTAAATATTTTAAAATAAACAGAAATACATCGAAATGACTGTAAGAAGTGGTCCAAACTTACACAAATTTAGAACACCACTAATTTTTACCTATTTTCCAAACGTATTTCCCAAATTATATTTCTCAACTTTTAATAAAATTGTTACAATCTTACAATAACATAGAAATATGAAGCTCCTCACATTTTTAGTTTTAATTTCATAAATTTTTTTACCACACCAACAGTTAAGGAAAGTTTATGAATTTTATACAAAACTCTACTGATTTAAACATAATATTCACATCAACTACAACATTTCGAAGTACAAACACTTTTTAACCATCAAAATTTCTTTCCATTTCAAAGAATTTCAAATCTTCACACCTATTAAATATCACCATTTCCAAATTAAAATTTAACCAAACACGCGCGGCATTGCCGCGCTAAGATCCCTAGTAAAGCATATGGAACACAAAAATATCAATCATTTAGCCAAATATCAATGCAGTCCATCACTTGAATGTAACTTTCATACACAATTCTATGTAATACTCCCTCCGTATCAAAATATAAGATGTTTTAGCATGTTTTGGGCCCAAATATAGCTAGACATGTTTTAGTGAAAGATTCAGTTTATTACATTTGGACCCCAAACATGTTAAAACATCTTATATTTTGATACGGAAGGAGTATTACATAAGAACAAAAGAAACTTAAATCCTTGTTCAAACTACTTCTTTTAACTTAACTGGAAACAAGTAAATAACATTAGGGGTAAATCTGTATAAAGATGAACTTTGCTTGTTTCCTCAAGATCTTATAAAAATTCACTTAAATTTCTGAATCAGATATTGAAGGATTCTTCAACTCAACAAACCAAATGGAGAATAATGATGAGCATTGAAAAAAATGCAGTACTATAGAGAATAATACTTCAAGAAGAAGCAATGATTTTGACAACGTCAATCTATTTCCTTGCTCTAATTATAACTCTTCCAAAACATTTCACAAAGATCCCAGAGAAATGGAGAATAATGATGAACAACTTTCAAAAAGATCCCTGAGAAAGGGAAACAAATAGTCAGGAGAAGAATAGTGCAAGAATGCTGGGAACAACAGGGAAGAATATAATGGAGACTACAGAGACTGATAGAGGCAAAGGTGTCCGATCTTTCGATGGGAGGGTAACTACGATTTGGGTGGCGTCGACGTTGACGATCCGACTACAAACGTGCGAGGACGTTGCACCTTAGCAATCGCTACACCAACTCCGGGAGTTATTGACAGGGCCGTAGCACAGTCGACCCAACCACTCCGGTCCAGTTCATGCAACCAATCGAGAACAAGCAAGAACTAAGAATTGGCAATCTGGATATTGTGAATATCGATGAATGATTATAGTTGAAAGTGGGGTTCCGAAAAGCGGTCTTGATCTGGTCGATCTGACACAAACGAAGTACGGCGAAGTTGCAACGGCGGCTAACTTTTAACTAAACAAAACCCAAACCCTAAAACGACGACATAGGGTTGTATTTATAGGGAGACGGAGGGGAATTTTGTGCAGCCTTGGGAAAAGGGGCCGAATCCATCCTAAGTCGGTTTCCCTATCAATACGGACTCTAAAAACAGCCTATAAAAAGGTATTTCGGAAATACATGGGCCTAGCCCAAAAATAAAGGTGACACAACACCATATATCACTAGGGACGAAAATATGAAGTGTGATCTTGAAATATTTCGTCCCAAACTTCATGCTTTATTATGGTGGCTTCGAAGTGCTGAAATCCCCACTTGTTGCGTCATCTCCATTCCTCGCATGCTTGCTGCCATCTCCATGAATGATCATACTCCAATGCTTGCCATTCTCCTCCTTGCTAGGTCCATTATTTCTAAGTGCAACAAACACATCTGTTTTAGGCAGTAGCATATTCTCATGTATATTTGGAAGAGTTCCAAGAAACGAAAGTACCTGATAATTTATTTGACGGGCACGAGCTCGAGTAATAGGTCCTTGCATAGCTGTAGGATGAGAGTTTGTAACTTTAGGTGAGACGTACTCATCAGAGACTGTTATTTTGTGATGATCCAAATTCGTATATACTGATAAAGCCCGACTTGTGACGAGGAGAGCGGAGCGTCCCGGAGTCAGAAGTTCGTAGGCTATGTGGATTCAGATTTTGCTGCCGATTTGGATAAGAGGAGATCCCTCACAGGTTATGTGTTCACGCTTGGTGGTTGTGCCGTGAGTTGGAGGGAAACGTTGCAATCCGTTGTTGCTCAGTCTACCACTGAAACAGAGTACATGCCTATTGCTGAAGCATGTAAAGAATCGGTTTGGTTGAAAGGTTTGTTTGCTGAGCTTTGTGGAGATGATACTTGCATTAACCTGTTTTGTGATAGTCAGAGTGCTATTTACCTTACTAAGGATCAGATGTTCCATGAGAGAACAAAGCACATTGACGTCAAATACCATTATGTGCGTGATGTTGTTGCACAAGGTAAGCTGAAGGTATGCAAGATAAGTACTCATGATAATCCTGCTGATATGATGACAAAACCAGTTTCTGTTACTAAGTTCGAGCTTTGCTCGGGCTTAGTTGGTATCACTGTCTAGATCAAGAGGCTATTTGGCGCCGAAGGTGTTTTATTTGTTGTTTCAGGGTGAAGTTCTCGTTCATGCTACAAGATGAAATTTGTCTCAACGTGGAGTGTTATTTTATGGTGATCCAAATTCGTATATACTGATAAAGGCTGACTTGTGACGAGGAGAGCGGAGCGTCCCGGAGTCAGAAGTTGGCCCATCAAGTTGTTACCGACCTAGATTAGGTCAGGGCACCTATTAATACATCTTGTAAGCCGCCGTCATGGGATAAGTCGCATTGTGTAAATCCCCGGCGTTTGTAACCTCACCCGATACAGTGAAGTATTGCTGGCTGGCGCCCGTGGTTTTTTCTCCTCCGTTGTTGGAGGGGTTTTCCACGTTAAATTTCGTGTCCCTGTTGGTTGATATTTCCGCTACTTCGTTGTTTTCTTGCTATCGTTTATAACAGAGACTAACAGCGTGCAACTCCTAGTGGAGTCGTAGCAACAAACTTGCACCAAAGGAGATCAGGAAAAAGGAGGTGGTGTATGAGGCATACGTCGCCTGGCGCATTTGGAAAGGAAGGAACATGAGAACTTTCCCGGGCAAATCGCTAACCGCTGATGGTGTCCTTCAGCTAGGAAGAAATGAGGTTTCTTTTTTTTTTTGATACAACGTCTCTGGATATATTACTCAAGAAAGCACCAAAATACACTGGAAATATCCAGACACGCCACAGCTGTCCCACTTTTGCAGAAAACACCCCATAGAAAAGGAAAATTACACACAGACCCCTGGGGAGCTCTGACTTTCCTTGTCCGCCGCCGTCCGAGACCTCGCCGTCGCACCGCCGCAGGGGAGGACGAGAGATAGCAGGAAGACAGCTGAATCATCTGCACAAGCCTATTGGGAATCGATTCCCGTTGAGTTCGCCACATGTGCCGCTCACCAATCACGGCGAGACCTTGGCGACGACGGTGGAGCATCGGCGGGGACACGCCCCGACTTGAGCAGACGGTCGAGCTGGACTGGGCGCAGAACGCCAGCCGCACAGCTCGCAGTCAATCCAGCAGTGGGGAAGCCGCGAGGGCCACTCCAGCAGATGCGAAGAAGAACAACACCACCTCTTCCGCCCCTCACCGCCACGGCAGGCCAGCAGAAGATGGCACCATCTCCCCCCAAGCTCTGCAGAGCAGAAAATCGTGCCGACGAACTTGATGAAACGGCTTCGGCCTTCTCCAATCTTGCAGAGGATCCACCATGGACCGGAGCTGCAGCAGAGGAGTGGCCTGGATCCAGCGCCGCCGACAATCGCCAGAAACCAGCCAACCACAAAAGCTAGAACCTGCAGATCCACCAACGCTCTTCTTCTCCCACCACAGCAACAAGAAGAGAATCGAGGGAATCGCAAGATCCGCACCCGATTCAGACAGAACACGAGCTTATTAGAAACTCGCCTTGCAGATCCATCCTCCTCCTCCCTCTTCCACCACGGAGACCAAGAAAAGAGAGGCTTCTCTGCACCACAGCCGCTACTCGCCGACGGCCGAGGAAGGCGACTAGTAGAAGGAAGAGACGGCATAAAGCCGAGACGCCATCGCGGCAAACACAAGGAAAGACCTAAACTACTATATACAGAGAGAGCCAGACCACCTAATCCATCACCTCGCCGGCCGGCAGTGCCTCCGGTGAGAATGAAGGAAAGGGCGGCGACGGAACTCGCGAGGTGACTCTCAAGGAGAAGAGTGGTGGAGAGGATAGGAAGAGCAGAAATGAGGTTTCCCTCTTAAGAGAGGTGTTTTGGGAGTAGTTTTCCTTTTTATTTGTGGATGAGAATTTTGCTCTCCTCCCCTCAAACTTGTTCTAAATGTAACTATGTTTCTCTCTTATAAATGCAATTGCAGAGCTCCTGCCTTTCCCTGTAAAAAAAACAGTGTGCAGCTCCTTCCGGCTTCAGTAGTAAATGTATCGGCTAAGAAAAATTGTGCAAATGGCATCCAACAAACAGTGTGCAGCTCCTTAATACGAGTAAACGACCGTGGCTGTGGCCGTGGTACGTCGCGGCTGTTTTTCGGAAAGCCCCCTAGAAAATACAGGAATCAACCCGCAGTCCAGAAAAGTCCCGCAATGAAACGTTATTTTGCGTGAGAGGCCGGCCCGCACAACCGAATAACTCTGCCCCACGAGCTTGTCGGTGCCATCAGGCGGCGATCTTGGCGGCGAGGGGGCTGACCCTGCGCTACGCGGCGGCCACGCCGACGGCGCCTATGCCTTGGTCTCCTCAGTCTTCCCCAGCCGCGCGCTGCTCCCGGTGGACAAATGGCGGCGGGATCTTCAAGGTCGTCGCCGCCTCGATTGGAGGGGCAAATCCATGGTTGGCTGTACCGACGTGGGGTAGGCGATGATGGTGGAGGACTCGAGGGGTGGGCAGGGGAGCGGTACGAGCTGATTTGGTTGCCCTGCCCCAGCGGCGGACGGCCCGATCTATCCCGGATGTCAACCAGGCGACGACCTACGAGGAGATCGGCGTCAGGGTCCCAGGCCAGCCGGGCTCCGCTCAGCGGCGCGCCCTATCCGGCCATCCCCACTCTCCAGAGATCACTGGTAAGCTGGTTAATCCTCGCGTGCCCCAAAATCGGGCCACCATCGCCAGCTCTCCCCCAACGCGCCTGTGCCACTCCCGCCGCCCTGTCCTCAATTGATTTGGACTACGCCGTCGCCTTCCTCCATTCTTCCAGGTCGTGTTGCGCATGTGGTACTTACCTGTGCTGATCCATGGACGCAGTGAGCTGCAGATTTGCAGTCAAGCGTGCCCGTCCGGGGATGGGCATGGGTCAGGTGCATGCGAAGTTCTTGGTCAGGTGAGTGATCATTTGTTGATTCTGCGGCTATGGCAAGCTGCAGTGCGCGCAGGCGCCGTTGCGGCCGAGGGAAGGCACGAGCGCGTCTGGTTCGTGGCGGTCTAGACGCTGGGCTGCGTTAGTAATCTTGGTTTCTGCTCTTCGCTACCTCCACTGCTTGCTATACATATGTAGAATACTCTATATTCATTAATACAGATTATTGAACTGTTCATGTACACTCGGCTGTCATTATGTGTTGCTCTACGGAGTATATGTTATGGTAGTAATGTTCACAAGTCTGAACTTATAAGCCAGATAGTTCTGAATACCATTTTTTCCCCGGAAACTGTAGTACATTGCTGATAGTGCTAGCCAGTTGTTTGTGGTGTCAATAATTTCCATCCATTAAAATTTTAGGACAAATTCATGTTCAACGCTGGGCTATATAGATATGCGCAGATTGTTACTGGGATTCATATTGTCTTTAGAATAACTTAATTTCAAGAATAATTCGTATTGTCGAATGAAATGAATGTACTTTGCTGGATTTAACTTTAGAGTTTTAAGATGTAGAGTTATGAATGTAAAGTTATAACCCGAAGCCGACAGAGTAGCCCTTTCTGCTACTTTGAGATAAAAAAACGTGGATGTCTGGTTTTCTTCTTCTTTTAGGCGTATCTGAACTTATGGTTCATACTTCAGAGTGGATTTAGATCAGGGCTGCCCAGTGCCGACTTTTTTGAGTATGCGTCCAGGTCAAGCTAATCTGCATTGGCAGCTGATTTTAGTTGCAGTTAAAAGGGGTTGTACCGAAAAACATCAACCTTTATTAAGGTATATATCCAAGTGTGCATGATGCGCATGCATGTTCTAAATTACTAAATCTTTTACTCTCACAAATGGTATCGACACTTCAACATAAACATCTTTGACTTTGTAAATTTATATTTGTTGTACAATACACCAGTTAGAAGTAAATTTTAAATGATTGTACATCAAAATCACATTTGTACTTAACATGGTCTCATATTTGTACTTAAAAGATTGGATTATGAAAAGAAAAAAAACCCGTAGCAACGCACGGGCATTCAGCTAGTAATAAAACATAATATCAGTAAGGGTGCTGGTCGTACATCGCGCCAAATTATCAGTTAGCCCCTCAGAGTTTTGGAAATTCAACCCGCAGTCCTTATTTGTACAGTCGCCCACTTTTGCGTTTTACCCCTCAAACGAAACGTTTTCATCTCTAAGGTCAGACAGGCACGACAATCCGCTCGGCGTGCTTGCCCCGGCCGCTGCCTCGATCAACGGTGGACCCAAATCGCACGTGGTCTCTTCTCGCCGGTGCTCTCCGACCCACCTCATCCCATGCTCAGCCACCTCGCCCCAGCATGTCCCTGGTCGCCGGCGAGCTCAACCCCGATTAGTCGCTCGCGTGCTGCTCCGCCCCGACCCGTCCCTTGAAGGCCATCTTGCGCGAGCGGCGGCAGCATAAGGGGAACGACGTCCTCAAGCTAACAGAGAAAGAGACGAGGGGAAGGATCGAGCCATGCGCCTCATCGGACCTTGCCGGAGGCTAGGGAGGACAGGGGGTTGCCGGAAGGAGAAGGGGCGGCGGAGGCCGGTAGTGGGGTGCCGGTGGTGATAGGGAAGCATGGGCGGCGGAGGTCGAGGCTGCGCCACCGCGCCGGCGGGGTAGGGGAGCAGAGGCGCCGGACCGAGCGCTAGATCCTTTGCGGCGATAGGGAACATCGGACCTGGGGGAGTTTAGGCCATTGGCAGGTAGTGGAGATGTAGGTGTCCTCTCGTGTGGTAGAGGATAAGAGGGTGCGGAGAGCGCCGCCTATAGACAGCCCATCGACAGGATGGTGAATTGGTGATGCTCACTAATTTGTGAGCGTATTGTGAGTCTGCACCTGCACACGAGGAATGGGATTAGTACATGTACCCACACTGTATGAGGTCGGTCACTTGTTCGTTACCTGCAGCCCGCAAAACTTGAACGCACTGACTATTCGTCACTCAAATCATTAAGATACCCATCCAATTGCCTGGTTCGCAAATCTATCATAACAATACTCATCGTCAAATATTTTCTTAGCAGATGTACACATCAGCTGGAAGGATCAGTACAGCAATAGAGAACTTTCTTTCGGTTTCACCGATTAGTTGGCCATGTTTAGAAATATCAGAACGGGCTTTGTTTGGACACAACACCTTAAAAGCATTTATGCATAAATTTAAAAGGTAGTCCAGTACTTTTCTTGATGCATTTTAGATGTTTTTCTATACTTATTTTGTCTCACCTAGAATCGTTGTCAAGTGTGAGGGTGCTAGGTAGCCCTGAAAAATCACGTTATCAAATAAGTATTATGCTTTTTTCCAAACTTATAATGATGCTTAATCTGCACACGAATTTCTTAAATTTACATTCTTGACACAATTTGTAACAATTAATATTTATACCCGTTGCAACGCACGGTCATTGTGTTAGTTTTGCTAAAACTTTTCGGGAGTGGTTGGATCTCAATCGCCGAAGAAATTGGTATCTCTCAGTCCACGAACGCTAGGCTATATTACTGATCCATTCCTAATTACTAAGTCAGTGCCCCTCTCTGGTCCATGGGCTTTTGCAGGTGTATTGTGTTGGTGCTGCATGCCACTCAACAAGACACGGCCCATTTCATCTAATCAACCACCCCTAAAAAAACAGATGTCAGCTAATCAACCCAGGCTCCCGATCAACACACGTCAACTAGAAAAAATGGTTGTACGTGTGTCTCTTCAAAAAGAGGAAAAACTTCAAATAATTCTAATTCCTAGATTTGAAATCCAAAAGATAGTTTCGTTCGAACTATTGTATTCATTTAGCTGAGGCGTACAAATAATACCACACTTGCATAGAAAAATATAAGAATAAACAGTGTATTTTTCGTGTGAAATATACTTGAAATAGATTCATGCAACATCATTTGTAATTCAATTCGTGGAAAATGCATAAAACTCACTGATTGCACTTTTCTTAATTTACTGGCCAACACATCTACCGGCAAATAGGAGGTTTCCAACTTCATGGCCCCGTTTGCTCCTGCCGAACTCAGTCTCAGTCGTACGGTCGGTTTCGTCCTATTTGCTTTTTTTTGTTACGAAAAGGGGAAGGGATAAGGATTTACCCGGTGTGAGATATTGCATTATTCGAGAAACCCTAGGTGCAAATCGTCAGAATAGGGGATCGTTTGTAAAATGGACCATCTTTTATTTTGATTGGAAAAAGTTAGCCTGGATCTTAGGAGGAAGGATACAATTTCCGAGCATTGGAAGCAACCTATAACGACCTTGAAAATGACCTGGGTCAATCCCGTTTCAAACCTCTTGTTTCAGGGCTAGATGCAAAAGAAAAAATCCACTTTTAACAAGAAAGGGTAACTATGGTATGGCAAAAAGTGCAAACTACAAATAACACGACAAAACCAAAATAAATACATATAGAACATTAGGGACGCGCTATTTGACACCCAGGGTGTAGAATAACTTATTCTACACCCACCCCGTATCTTCTGAACTGTAAATGATTTTTACGTCACGTAAATTTTGTGTCACATAAATTTTGTATTATGTCGTAAGTTATAGAGAACATAAGAAAATATTGACATGGCATAAAAAATATATTTACGTGGCGTTACAAAAATATGACAAAAATGCACATTTTTATGCTGTTTTTTTATGAGTTTTACATTATTTTGACATATATTTTGCAATTTTATGTCAATTTTTTCTGTTATAGGTCAACATGAACGTAAATATGTATATATGTAACATAATTTTTTTTATGTGATGACATAAACAAATCGTGGGTGCAAAATAACTATTCTGCACCGTGCTAAATAGGGTTTCTATAGAACATTAATTGCACTTTTATCGATTAGATAGTCACACATTTCTACAAAAAAGTACAACTACGGTGTGATGAAAAATACATAGAGATAATGGTTGCGCTTTTTAATAAAGGAGAGTGGTTTTCTACACACTCATGCGTTATACGGCGATGTAAGCCGTATATACATGTTTTATCTTAATTTTTGGTAGAACATGGATTTTTGGTGTACAAAAATGGTTATAGGATTTAAAAAATATTTGTTGGTTATCATTTTTGTGCGTTGATTTTTTCCATTAACTTTCCAAAATAATCATAATGGATGGCGAATGACTTTAATAAAAATTACAAATCACTTTTTAATATAATTGTGAAATCCCCTCGGTCCTTTTGAGTAATATGTTTTCACCATTGCGCATATGTGTCGGTTAACGCTAGGGGTAGCTACCACTATCAGCACCAGATATTTCCCTTTCATAAAGTACATTCACAGTTCTAAAAAGTGCAACTAATAGTATGGCGAAAAGAGCAACCTTGTAATAATCACACACACATCCACATGGATGAAAATGAACTCGTATAAGAACTTTTAGTTGCACGTTTCTTAAAGTGCAACTCATCTTGAATACCTTGCTTACTACATACTTGTATCTTTTTGTGAAAATGAACTCATACAAAATACCTTGCTAGTTGTACTGCAACTTGTATCGGAAATCAGTTGGACTTGCACATTTTTTAGAAAACTATAACACATATCGAAAATAGGTTGTTATACGCACATTTCTTGATAAATATGCAACTTTGATAAAAATTGCTTGGAGCTACACGTTTCTTGCGAAAAAGTGCAATTTGTATCAAAAACCGGTTAGAGTTACACATTTTTAAAAAACTGCAACTGTATTCGAAACCGGTTGTGTTTCACATTTTTTTTGAGAAAAGTGTAACTCGTATAAAAAAGGTTGGAGTTGCATATTTTTTGTGAAAAGGGCAAATCATATCGAAAACCGGTTTGAGTTGCACATTTGTTGAAAAAAATGCAACTTGTTTAGGAAACCGATTGTTAATTGGAGTTGCACATTTTTCGTGAAAGTGCAACTTGTACCGGATATTGGTTGTTAATTGCACATTTCTTGAGAAAAACTGCAATTCATACTGAAAACCGGCTGAAGTTGTACATTTTTTGAGAAAAGTGCAACTCGTTTCAAAAACACAATTTTTAAGAAAAGTGCAACCCATAACTGAATACCGGTTGGAGTTGCACGCTCATATTAAAAAATTGGTTGGTGTATCAATTTTTAAAAAACTATATGCATCTAGAAACCGTAAATTTCTCTCTCACACACAATTTTGTCTCTGTAGGCAACCCACCTCGAAAAGAAGAAAAAAAAGGAAAAGAGAGACGAAAATTTATCAATGTACGAAACATGGTTGGAAAGCACACACCTCACGCACGAACGGACAAAGAAAAATAAAAAAACCATCATAAGGTCTCAATTTGCTCTGTATCCTACAAAGGCTTACTTTCGCTCAACTACGAAGACTGTTACCACATGAACATTTGGGAATTGTAACTTGCATCGAACGGTCACTGCGTCAACTGGAGCCAAGAAATCAGGCATCTGATATCTATCAATTCCATTTAAAATTATATCAAATAATCATGTCTAAAAAGTGGAAAAATACAATTTGGGCATTAAAAAAATGCAAACTATACTGTATGAGAAAGTGTAACCGTGAAAATAAATAAACAAGAGAGACAAAAAAATACCATCAATCAAATCGTATTTATAAAATGAATAATCATTACAAGAATATAAGAAGACATTGAAACTCCTAGTTTGAATAATAAGGAAAAGATATGAATGAAACACATGTGGAAAACAAGAAATAAGAGTGAAATGAAAGAAAAATGCAGAAGGAAGAAAAAAAATGAAATGACAACACACAAGAAAAATGAGAATAAAGATAAAAGGCGAGAGTCATTAGATCATAAAATAAAAATAACCGCATAGTAACATATCAAATACATTGGCTGGTTGGTTTAGACCTGACTACTGGAAACAGTAGGGAATTGCCATTTTTTTCTTCTATATAACCAAATTTGCACGAATCTTGACATGAGATTAGATGGTCGTGCAAGTCAACTGGGACATAAGCTGATCTTAGACGACTGAAACATAGCAAATTCAAAACTTGTATGCCTCAGTCATGAAGTGTTTGTTGAATTCATACTTAACAGGGCATTCACTTAATCGATGCAGAGGCTGGGCTCCCCTTTTCTAAAAAAACAGGGCATTCACTTAATCCCTAGAGATGGTGACTAGTCTCAGAACTATATAAAACATTACACGATCTCAAAGTTCAGCCTAGCTAGCATTGTCATTCTCCAGGAAGCGGAGAAGCATCTGTTGGACATGGTGAACTCGAAGGCGTTGATCGCAAAGATCGACAGACCGATGGTGATCGTATCCTTCCGGACAGCGCAGGACAACAACAAGGTGCTCAACTCGTGGGCATCCAACCTCGAGAAGCTCCTCGACCTGGTCAAGAAGAGCTGCCACCAAATACACGAAGGAGACGATGATCCACAATGCGGTGCTGAAAGCCTAATTCGAGTCGGATGGGCCTTGCCTAGGCTCTCTGCCCTGCGTTCTTACTGGCAAATCCTATAGGTAGCCCTACGGCGACGCTCGACGCGTGCGTCGCATGAAGGGATCCGGGTATGCGACGCTGATGGGCCGGCCCAGTTCGGCGTTTTTTTTTCGTTTTTTTTTTTTTCTTACTTTCTTTTCATGTTTTCTCTATTTATTTTCATTTACTTTTATTTATGAAAATTTTCATATATCAAAAAAGTTTTAGATTTTAAAACTGCTTGGATTTTTTGAAAATTGTTCAGATTTTAAACATTGTTCGGTTTGAAATTTGTTCAGATTTGATTTTTGTTTGGATTTGAAAATTATTCATATTTTAAAAATTGTTCGATTTTTGAAATTTGTTCAGATTTGATTTTTGTTCGGATTTGAATTTTGTTGGGATTTGAAAATTGTTCGATTTTGAATTTTTTTAGATTATAAAAATTGTTCGATTTGAAATTTGCTCGGATTTGATTTTTGTTCGGATTTGAAAATTGTTCGATTTTGAAATTTGTTCAGATTTTAAAAATTGTTCGATTTGAAATTTGCTCGGATTTTATTTTTGTTCAGATTTGAATTTTGTTCGGATTTGAAAATTGTTCAATTTTGAAATTTGTTCATATTTTAAAAATTATTTGATTTGAAAATTGTTCGGATTTGAGAATTGTTCGATTTTGAAATTTGTTCAGATTTTAAAAATTGTTCGATTTAAATTTGTTCGGATTTGATTTTTGTTCAGATTTGAAAATTGTTCGATTTTGAAATTTGTTCAGATTTTAAAATTGTTCGATTTGAAATTTGTTCGGATTTTATTTTAGTTCGGATTTGAATTTTGTTCTTATTTGGAAATTGTTCGATTTTGAAATTTGTTCAGATTTTAAAAACTGTTCGATTTGAAATTTGTTTGTATTTTATTTTTGTTTGGAATTGAATTTTGTTCGATTTCAAAATTGTTCGATTTTGAAATTTGTTTAGATTTTGAAAATTGTTCGATTTGAAATTTGTTCGGATTTAATTTTTGTTTGGATTTGAATTTTGTTCGAATTTGAAAATTATTCAGATTTGTTTTTGGTTTGGATTCGAATTTTGTTCGAATGTAAAAATTGTTCAGATCTAAAAAATCGATTTTGAATTTGTTCGGATTTGATTTTTATTCGGATTTGAAATTTGTGCGGATTTAAAAAATTATTACCAGAAGAAAAGAAAATGTGATTTTCTGTTGGGCCGGCCCACGAAGCAAGTCGCTCAAGGCGACGCTACCAAGTTTGCCGTAAGGCGATTTAATTACGGTCCTCTGTTGGTCCGTGATTAAATACCCCATTTTGGCTATACGACCAACCAACGGGACCTAAGTCATAGACATTAGGACACAATGTTTTGACTCATATATCTAGATGCACCCGTTATGAAAATAAATTTTAAATCAATTCCAAAATGTCAAATATTCTAAACAAAAAATTTGGGTGTACATCTGGCCCGCCCAAAAAAATTCACGAAAAAATGACATTTTTTGTGGCCGGTATAAAAAGACAAAATAATGTCGCTGAATGTTTTTTTTTTTTGACATTTTGAAATGTCGTTTTTAAATAGTAGGTACATATACACCTACGAGTAAAAATAGATATCCCTATATAATATGGATACTCTTGATGCAGATCTAATTACAAGTTACAAATCTAAATATTCGAAACAAAAACTACAGTAAAATAAAAGCATAGTGTAAATGGTTTCTCTTGGCTATATGGTTCATCTACGGGGATCAATTTGTATTAGGAACTACGCTTCACTGATTATTACTCTTTCAATAAATATTAATTGTCGCTGAATCGGATGTATCTAGACATGTTTTAGTGTTAGATAAATCCGATTCATCGACAATTAATATGAAGTGGAGAGAACATACTTTTCTTATGTTCCTCATATGAACCCTTGCTAAAAGTTGACGCCTATCTAATAGAACAAGTAAAATGCTAAAATTGTGTAAACTCATGATCAAAGTTTCTTATTATGATCAACCACCACGAGACTGACGTCTCTGGCGAGAGGGTTATTGTGATCTCCGACGAGGACTATGGTAGTGTAGTTTTTAGTTTATGATATGAATCGTAGATAGTCTACTAGTTTATTATGAAACTAGCTATTTATGAAATTATGTAAATCAATCGTATGTTGCATGTATTTTGCATATATATGAGGGTTGAAAGAGGGTCGTGTGACTGGAGTAGGTCCATATGGAGGATGGCAGACTCCTATGCGCGGACATGTAGGGGCCAAATTAGTCCAATCTGGATGGAAATTCTCTTTAGATACTAACACTCTTTTCAAGATTTAACCTTAACCACTTTTACTATAATACTCCCTCCGTTCCAATTTAATTGACTTGCATTTGTCCAGTAACGAATGTATTTAGACACTAAACAAGTATAGATACATCCGTATTTGGACAAACTCAAGTCAATTAATTTGGAACGGAGGGAGTATATGTATAAAACACAAAAGTATATATTGTATGGATACTGTTGATACAAATCTAATTGCAAATTTTGAATCTAAATTTTTGAAACAAAAAACTATAATAAAAGAAAATCATAATATAGATGATTTCTCTTGGATATATGGTTCATCTATGGGGGTCATTTTGTACTAGGAACTACGCTTCACTGATTATTACCCTCTCCGATACATATTAATTGTCACTGAATCAAATATATCTAGACATGAATCGTAGTATGAACTAATATGAACCCTTGCTAAAAATTGACGCGGATGTGAACCCTTGCTAAAACCTTACCCACTAATTTAAGGGCTCCTTGCAAGTTCTCAAGCTTAAAAAGTGAGCATAAACCCAGCCCCTCACATTATTTGTGACGATTATGCGACCATAGCTGCCCACCTCTCCCTTTTCCTCTTTTTCTCCGATTTATTATTCTTTTTTAGTACAACTTCCTCTTTTTCTCCCCCCCCCCCCCCCCCCCCCCCCCCCCCCTATCACCATGGAACAAGCGAAACCCCGGAATTAAGCAAAACCGGCCGGGCGGATCGCTCCTGGACCACCGCACCTACAGCGCGCCGCCGCGCGGACCGAGTCCTCCGGCCGGAGCGCCGCACCGGAACGCGGCCATGCCGCCGCTGGAAACCCTCCTCGGCTCCACCGAGCTCTGGCGCCCTACGGCCCGTGGCGGCGGCTGGGCCACCGCCGCCGCGCTCCTCCTGCTCCTCGTCTCCCATCTCTCCTTCTCCTCGTCCGCCGCTACCGCCGCGGACGCCTGATCCAACCGGAAACCGCGGCCACGACGCCTGCCTCATTCACCGCCGCCTCCCCCTCATCCGGTTCCAGCACAGGGTTCGTCAGATACCCCTTGTCCCTTGCCCCTTGGCATGGTTTTCGATGTGTGTGCGTGCTTGATTTTATCGGTGGGGTAGACTGACTGGTTGTGCTGTGTTTACCTTTGGTGGATCGCAGGATAGAGGGCCTTGTGACGGAGGACGATCTGAGGCAGCTGGTGAGCAGCTTGGGGGTGAGCGCCCGTGAGCCAGAACTGGAGGGTTGGGAGTCTGTGATCGCCATGGGGAATGACACGGTCTCGTACAAGGCGTGGTGCGAGAGGACCAAGGTAGTGCTAACTTCTTATTCATATCAAACACATGTCTGTGATTTTGGCTAGGGTTGTTTGATTCAGTGTGGAGATACTAGGCCAGAAACACGTTAAGGATTTTCGCCACATACTACCTCATAACAGGGGCTCGGTGGTATTAATGGGCGTAGCCGGCCACCACTATCAAAACATCTCAAAAGACCACTAATAGGACTCTGAATATTGGGTTTGTGTTCTTCGGCAAATGGATTTTTTTTTCCTTCTACAT
This sequence comes from Poa pratensis, assembly GCA_947311845.1. NCBI lineage: Eukaryota > Viridiplantae > Streptophyta > Magnoliopsida > Poales > Poaceae > Poa > Poa pratensis. The sequence continues at coordinate 38,799,145 of CAMZMU010000069.1, forward strand.
GAAACTGAGATGTGAAATTAATGATCTGCAATTAGTCAGAACTCATAATGGTCGCAATAGTTCTCACTGATCGACTTGTAGTCTTCTAGGAATTTCATAGGGCACAGGAGTTGTTGCTGGAATCTGAACAAGAGTTTGCCATGATAGTTTAAGCAATTTATTTATATATCGTATGCTTTGAAATTGCAGGACGGCCCACCTAAGTATCTTAGTGTGACAACTTATGAGGGATGCTCGACAGAGCTTTTGAGGGACTTCTACATGGATAATGAGTATAGAATGGAGTGGGATAACACTGTGACAAAGCATGAACAGCTGCAGTATGATGAAAATAGCGGAATTGAGATAGGGCGTACAGTGAAGAAGTTCCCTATTTTAACACCAAGAGAGTACATATTGGCATGGCGAGTTTGGGAATCAAATGATAATGCTTTCTATTGTTTGGTCAAGGTTATCACATCTCCCTCATCCTCCCTGCGTATTGCATTCTATTCATTCACATTTTTATACTACTGTGCTTATGATATCTTTTCATCACATATGGAGTTATCTGCACTTGTGTTATTCTTTGTTTTTTGTACAGATGTAGTAATGTACTCACTATACATACATTCATGTAGACCTCTCATAATCTCGAAAGCTTCGGTTTTCTTTCTCGAAATGAAAATATTAGCTCGCCCTTTATCACCTAGTAGTAAGCAAGGTTCTCGGAATCTATTAGTACAAATTTAAGTTGAGGAAGCTGCCACTACATCTAAAATGTTCATATTGCCTTGAAACTCAAGATTCAACTGGTTAACACCTTATGCTTGAAAATTCACTGATGTGACTGCATATGCACATATTATAGCAAGAATGTTATGGAAACATAAAATCACTTGAACTAAGGTTGAGCAAAAATAAATAAAATCGCTTGAACTGAGGCTGAACGAAAAAAACTTAGTCACTTGAAATGAAATTGAACCTGCTAAGGTCACAGGTTGGAGATAAGAAGACTCGAACTCCATTCGACCAAGGAATTCTTTAATTGTTGACAAATTCAAATCTGCTAATTGTTCTTTAATAGCGCCTACTCCCATGGATTTTTTGTTTCCTTTCTGGCTTAAATTATGTGAAAACACAAGTCTTACTGAAGCCTCTTGCTCATATCTCTCATTTGACTAAGGACCTGTTCTTAAAAAAGTTGAAGGTATTTCGAGCTTTTTGTTGATGCAGACAAAGGAAAAAATATGCCGCTTGTACTAAATTGAGCCAGATTCTTTAAAAGATACAAGTTGTCACCCAATTCAAATCTGAGTTGCTCCATATTCAGTCCAAATGAGAATCACCTTACTGTTATTGCAACAGAACCTAATTGCCTTGTTTAATATGTTTCATGCTTGCAGGAATGTGAACACTCTCTTGCGCCAATACAAAGAAAATTTGTTCGAGTACGACTTCTTAGATCGGGATGGTGTATTAGGAAAGGTAAGTCAAGATTTATACCAGGCCTTCTGTTTGGTATTTACCATTCTATCCGAAATACACGACGTTGTACACATTGACACACTGTTGCAACTATGTTAGCAAAAGTAAAAAAAAAAACAGACTTGTGAAAATATTCATGAAAAATCTGTTGATATTCCATTTTACCTGTCTCGGTAATCCTTTTACATATCAATAGTCAGAGTTAGAAGATTTTTTTCTACACAGAAGTTCGACTGCACACATTCTAGGGATATCATCAATTTTGGAATGGAGGTAGTAAATCATATATGTGTAGTTTGTTAGTTATTTTATATTTACACTTCTTACAGTCCCTGGAAGAATGCATGCCAAATCACAGTGCTGCATCATGAGGACAATGGCATGAACATCGAGATGGCAAAGCTGGCATTTTCCAAGGGAATCTGGAAGTATATTTGCAAAATGAACAATGCTTTACGCCGGTATCCTCAGCAGCATGGTCCGTCAGTATCAATTTTGACCATGCGAAGACTTATCAAGAAGGTTGGTGCTGTGTACTAGTTTATTCACGCCAATTTATTGCTTGTTCTTGATATTAATTTGTCTCTCGTGTTTGCTTCCATGATCGAAATGCAAGAATGCAGGCAGTGCAATTGCTTTTGGAGATTGAATATGTTTATAAGTTGCATCGGCCTTTTATTTTTAAATTTAAATTCTGTACCCACATAATCTGTGGATGTTTTACTGTTGTCATTTATAGTTCTTGCTCTGATGAAGCTCTTTGTGCATCAGTTTCCCCAGGCCTTACAGATTAACATGGATGAAAGTCACCGATCTCCAGCGAATACAGCTGCAGCTGTTGTTCCTTCTACAAATTCGTCTGGAACTTCACCCTGCAAGCAGCTAGGGAAGAAGCCAACACGGGAAACGATTGCAAGTGGACTTTTGCTTATTGGAAGCATCGTTTGTCTGTCTAAAGGCCGGTCAAACCTTGGCGCTCAGCTTGCAATGGCATTCTTCCTGAAGAAGACCTTTAAGAAAGACAAAGAATCAGGCTCACCAAGGGGAAGAACTGATGCAACGGTGTCCACACAATAGTAGTACGACTGGCTTAAACTGTTGAGATTACTTATTTATCCCTATTTTTAGCAAACGAGTACTCCATACTTGAAAAGACACGGTTGTACACCATTTTCAGTAGCAAATTATGTAAATAGTAAGTTTTGAAATAGCCACTCTTCGAATTTAGCACTTGTGTGATATTTTGTTATCTTCTCAGCTCTGTAATTAGTTGAGGCTTACTAATTAGTACTCTTTCTGTCCCATAATATAAGATGCTACTATTATATTATGGGAGGGAGTACTATAATTTGTCCAACTAGTAAATGTGCATGTTGCAACTCATACCTCTCAAATATAATACTCCCTCCGTTCCAAAATATAAGGCGTCCATAAATTTCGCTGGTCAACGACGTACAAGTTTGACCATGATTTGTACTTATAATATATCCACAAAATTAGTATAAAGATATATGAAATAAAGAATTTTGCAAGACGAATCCAATGGTACCATTTATACATTTTGAATCCATATAATTTTGTATATATTATTGGTCAAAGTTGTACGTCGTTGACCAGCACAAAAATAGCGCGCCTTATATTTTGAGACAGAGGGAGTACATGTTTTTGAATCCCATTTCTATTTTGATGAGTTGCATTTTATATACTTTTTGTTCACTCGGCACTTAAAGATGTCTCATGCCCCGGCGGTGTAAGCGTGTCGGTGCAACTGAATGGTCTATGATATGCAAATTTAAAGTTGATTTTTTTCTCCGTTTTGGCCACTTGCCAATTCTCTTCTTCTAATGTAAATCCTTTGCCTCGTTTAAAAAACAATTGAATGAAAATTACAAGAAAGGTTCTTTTGCATTCGAATCAATACCAAAACTGGTTAAACCTTTAACTTGGACGATCAAACTACTCTGCATTTTTCGCGGACAAGCAGTAATCACAAACCAATTAAACTGAAAATCCAATCTTCAAGGCCTGTAGATCTACCTGCAGTCGCTGACCCTGTAAACATCCAATGGCTCAGTGGTCTTGACGTAGGCGAAAGTTCAGCCGTAGCCGCCGATCTCCGTCCCCCGCTTCTTCTCGCTTAGCCGCACCACGCCGCACTGTAACTTCCACTAGTAGAAAAGGGGGCAACGGTGCGCCCCCTTTCGTACCGGTTGCACAAAAACCGGTACTAAAGGGGACATTAGCACCGGTTGCGTTCGTGTGCAGCAGGGGCCACCTTTAGTACCGGTTTTAATAACAACCGTACTAAAGGCACCGGTACTAAAGAGTTGGAGGCCACGCGGCACCCGCGGCCGCGGTTGGTGGCCCCACGGCGAGACCTTTAGTACCGGTTGCTAATAACAACCGGTACTAAAGGTGAAAACCGTTTCGATTCCCGCGCGTTTTGATTAACACGCGGCCGCCGTTTCGATCACCGCAGCCACGGAAGACGAGCGAGCGCGCCGGAATTATGCACGCCCGGCCGCCGGCCTCCTCTGACCGCCGGCCTCCCTCTCCGCCCCTATAAAATGCAACACTATTCTCCATCTCCTCCATCTCCTCTCCTCCATCTCCTCTCTTCCAATGGAGCCACTCGCGCGCCCGCCTCGGTCTCGGTTGTACTACTACGAGAAGGAAGGCATGAAGTTCAAGGTATGGGTCACCCTCCGTGCATGGCGTGTGGAGAGGTGGATCCGCGACGTGAAGAAGTACTTCCTCGACGCCGCACCGTTCAAAGGCGTTGGACTCGACTGCGAGTTCACCGACCCTCGGCGGAAGGATACTCAGCAGCGCGCCGCCGTCCTTCAACTCTCGGTGGCGACCGAGACTCTTGTCTTCCAAATCTGCGAGGCTGATCGGGTGCCGCGGCTCCTCATGGATTTCTTAGGTGACGAGACAATCAAGTTTTACGGCGTGGCTATCCACAATGACATACGGATGCTGGGCTACTACGGAATTATTATTCGGTCCGCGGTCGACCTGCAGAGGGATCGCCGGAACCCAACCGGCAATCTTACTCCGAGTCTCTATGCTCTCTCCAATGCTATCATTGGGACAAAACTTGAGATGAAGAAATACAAAAAGAAGAGGACAAGGACGCCGACGAGGACGACACGTTGGAAGAAGACCTAATTTTCGGATGGGGCAAAGTTCCATTGAGCTACGATCAAGTCACGTATGCTGCTTTGGACGCTCGCCTCGGCTTCGAGATTGCACGGAAGTGGGATAGTCTACGTGGCTACAATACCAACTACGATCATCTTAATGTCGTTGATGAGTAGACTATATATAGTGATGTGCGTGTCCTTCTCATGTATTCGGTCAAATTCGGATTCCAAAAACTATATCTATGTAATGACCGAAATATTTGGATTCATCTTAATGTCGTTGATGAGTAGGCTATTTTTTTTAATAATACATTTTTTAATCAATTTCGAAAAATATTACGCAAATCGACGGAATTTCATAAATAATACGGCCTCGGCCTGGGCTAAGCCGATTAGTTCCTGTCGGCCACGGCTGGGCCGACTAGGTCCTGTCGGCCTTGGCCCAGCCGACTGCTGCATGAACGTGTATTTCCCTCCATTTTTCGCGCCAACCCTTCCCGGCGACACCCGTTCCCGCCTTATTTTTCCCGCCTTCTTCTCTCCCTCCCGTTTCTCCCGCCAAATTTATTCCCGCTGTTTCTCCCGCCAAATTCGTTCCCGCTAATTTTTTTTGATCTAATACATTTTTTCATTTATTAAACAAACATTGCAACGTACACATACAACAAGAAAAGTGGGAGTAGCGACAACACAACATAAATTGAGAAAGAAAAGTCATCTACCATCGACGCAGCCTCCCGCATCACGCTTGCGTTCCGATGACGCAACACCCTTATCCTTCGACACGCAGCACTCTTCCCCTTCGACGATGCTTCAGCCTTGCGTTTCGACGACGCTGCACCCTTGCCCTTCGACGCCGCCGCTGCTGCAGCTCTCTTGCTCGCTTCAGTGGGCATGAAGATATCATCTTCGTCCTCGCTCTCCTCGACCCATAACATCGGTGTACGAAGAGCATCCAACATATATGCTTCAGTGGGATATGTTAGCTTCTTCTTCTGTCACCTAGCATGCAGCCTCACGAGTTCTTTTTCTATTTCCTTGTAATTCCTCCATGGCCACCCATGCCTAGCTAGCTTCGCTGATAGCTCACGGAGATGAGGTGGATGACTAACAATATCCTCGAATGGGATCTCCTTATTGTCTACCTTGAACTCGGCCGTAAACTTCAAAAGGAGTGCCGACATTCCTGCCGGGAAACTACCATCTGAAGGAAATCTCGACATGTTCGAGTGAGTGGACTACAATGCTTACCAACCTTAGTGCGCAGTGGTTTTTATAGGCCGTGATGAGAAGATTTGGCGGGAGATAGGCCAGCGCGGGAAAAAAGGCGGGAGGAAAAGGGCGGGAACAAAATGGCGGGAAAAAATGGCGGGAAGAAGGGCGGGAGGAAAAGGGCGGGAAAAAGGGCGGGAAAAAAGGGCGGGAGAAAAAAGGCCGTGATGAGAAGATTTGCGTAATATTTTTCGAAATTGATTAAAAAATGTATTATTAAAAAAATTAGCGATGAGTAGAGACTATCTATATATATATAGTGATATGCGTCTTCTCATGTATTCGGTCAAAACTAAGCCTGGATCCTTCTTAGTCACTTCAAAATGAAAGTTTGGTGAGTTTTTCAATTTTTAATTGTTTTTAAATTTTTATGCTTATTTTGAAATTGGTCAAACCTAAGTTTGACTAACATTTAAAGAAGTTTAAAACATGAAAAATGAAAAACTAATCAATTTTAATTCCTAGATATGATTGATAGGATGGCATATTTGAATTCCTCTCTTTTTTCTAATCAATTTAGACATTTTATTTGTCAAATTTTGATTTACCGATTTAAAATATGAATTATTCCATATTAAATATTATTACATAATCACTGTTATTTATTCAAAAATATTATTACATAATCATTGTTATTTATTCAGAAATAATATTACACAATCATTGTATTTATTCAAATAAATTTTGAAAATTTAAACAATAACGGATTTAAAGATATGCATTATTCCATATTAAATATTATTACATAATCACTGTTATTTATTGAAAAATATTATTACATAATCATTATTATTTATTCAAAATATATTACATAATCATTGTATTTATTTAAATAAATTTTGAAAATTTAAACAATAAAAAGTGTAACATCATGACTCAGGGTTAATATGATTGATAGTGTACTATTATCAGTAAGTTCTAACTTCTCATTTGACAGCTAATTTGCAAGGAACTCAAAAGTTAAGCGTGCTCGGGCTGGAGCAGTTTGAGGATGGGTGACCGAATGGAAGTTTGACCAGAGTATATACTTTGACCTGAATTAAGTGTATAACTAGTTTAAAATGTGTGGCTAAGTGAGAAATTAGAGAATATAATTAGGAATAGAATTAAGAATATTATAGAGAATAGAATTGAGAATATAACTAAATTCAAAAAAAAGAATTAAGAATATAACTGAAAATAAAATTAAAAAATTCCCGGAACCTTTAGTACCGGTTGTTAATTCAACCGGTACTAAAGGTTCTCAGTTGCGCGCGCGCAGGTTCGCCCACATGGAGGGCCTTTAACACTGCGCAGCTTCGCCCACGTGGAGGGCCTTTAACACCGGTTGGATATACAACCGGTACTAAAGGGGTACCCCTTTAGTCTCGACCTCTTAGTACCGGTTGCACAACCGGTACTAAAGGCCCTATAGAACCGGTACTGTTGCCCTGTTTTCTACTGGTGTTCCTCTCGTCGCTCACCCTGTTCCCGTACACGAACCAGCTCCTGTCTCTGAAATGTTTCGTCAGGACGTACTCGCCGTGAGCGAACTGCGGCCGTGTGAGCAGCTGCCGCTTCCAATACTGATACTGAGGTTGACTCCGAGGAGTGCATCTGAACGCTGTACCGGCGGCTCCAGCTTTGATTCTCCCTTGTACCCTCCAGAACCCAGACCTGCACGTTTAATCACAGCTCAAAGCAGCGCTTCAGATTTACTGTATTACACAGAAGGATTTTTAGTAGCGCATCAACTGTCTGTAAATACCTCGCTCTTTTCCAGAGAAGCCGAGGCGTCGCTGATCAGTGGCGGAGCCAGGAATTGAGACGAGGGGGGCGAACAGTGGCGGAGTTAGGAAATTATCAAAGGGTGTGCCACCGGAGATTTTTTTTTGACAACACATGTAATCCACAATTGTACGGAAATAACAATGTAAATAAGTCGAAGTTTCACAAAATTATATTTCACCATCTATGTTTGAAGGTAACAAAAGTCCACTTCTTGGAGTGCCTTCAGCTTGCAAATCAACCACAACTGATGGGGATTCAGAAGAAGCAAATTTATTTGCTTCATATTTGCCGAAAAGCGCCGCAATATGGCCACTGCCTCCCTTCATGTTTATCAAATCTACAACAAAAATAACAACAAAACAGATCAAAACTATTAAACTAGTGTATTGACAGAACAAACATAGCCTAATGCGGTACTGGATGTCTTGGATTGACAGGAAAATAGCTGACTAAAATCGAAACAGAAGCTACTAGCCTATTGCAGTATGAAACAGGAGAAAATAGCTGAGAACTGGGAACTACCTGCGGAATCGGTGTGCTGCTGCTCGGGTTCGGCTGCTCGGCTGGTCGCCCGACTCCTGAGCAGTCGACGTCTCGGCGGACGATGGGGCGACGGCGGATCGAGCAGGTAGCAGCGAGGAGGGGCCGTCGGGAGCAGGGCGGCCCCACGGTTGGGGATTGGGGAATCAAGGAGGGATGAAGAGGGCGGAGCGAGATTGGGCAGCAAGGAGCGACGGCGACGGATCGAGAGAGCCAGAGCGAGATTAGGGATCGAGAGAGCTAGAGCCAGAGCGAGCAGGGCGAGATTGGGGATGGAAAAATGGGTTGCGACTCGCGACCGTGTGCGACAGGGTCCACTCCAGCGTCCCCGTTCTTTTTTTTATCTCTTCCGTATACGGTATACATGGCAGCAGCATACTGCGTACATATACTAAAAAAATCCTCCGAGCTGAGGGGGGGCGGCCGCCCCACCTCGCCCCCCTGGTGGCGCCGCCCCTGTCGCTGATGGCGATGCCCAGCCTTCCGCGCACCACGGTCAGGTGGCAGTTGAGTCCGGCCGGCGCCGGCAGCGACTTGACCGGCGTGACGCGCTCCTCCTTGAGGTCAAGCGACATTACCTTCTCGGTCTCCATCGTGAGCCAATACATGGCTCCGTCGACGCTGATTATGCCGGCGTCGAGTCTGCAGCTCATGCCGGGGATCGGCACGTCCCGCCACGACCTCTCCCCCAGCGTGAACACCTGCACCGCCTCGAACTTCCCGCTCCGGTCGGGTAGCAGGGCACGTGCACGACCCTGTACCGCCCCGTCGTCGGGAGGTACGCGAAGCTGTACGCCTGGTACCTCGACGTTACGATCCTGCCGTCTCCCCAGCTACACAGCTTAAGATACTGGCCGGAACACGGCAGCAAGGGGAGGAGCAGCGTCTCGCCCGTGACCGGGTTGGCCAAGGTGATGGCGCCGCCGGGCTCCTTGGTGTCGCACAGACAGAGCAGGCCGTTGCAGGTGCCGACCAAGGACAAGCTCTCGTAGTGCTCGCCAGCGCAGCCGGTCCAGAGCTCCCCGCGGCGTCCTGACGAATGGTCGTGCACGACGTACGAGGAGCTCCAGGTCTGGACGAGGAGGACCGCGCGGCTCCGCATCTCCGGCGTGCGCTCGTCGACGACGTCGCGCCAGAGCCGGCAGACGAGGCGGGACAGGCGCCGGGAGCTCGTCGGGAGCCGCGTCAGGATCTCCGCGAGGACGTCCGAGGCCGCGGGGAAATTCCAGCGTTCGCCGTCCATGGGCGTAGTCGCCGCCATCGTCTGCCTCTGCGATATTCCTTGATCGATCCCCTTCTTTCAGTTACAGGGGCCAGCCCAATAGGGCTTTGCGCGCCCGTCTCGCCGTAGTTTTTGGGCTTTAAAATCAAATCTGAGAGCTACTTGGTTCTCAAGTTTCCTGCGATTGCGGCGTATATATCTCGGTAAATGGTATCCGCTGATCATCCAGAGCGGATATATCTCGGCACTTCACTTTTTTCATATGCATGAATTTGATGCTAGTAAAAAAAACACTAAACTCCTTCTGACGTAGATCTGCCATCGGCAGGGTCTTCCATCTGTTTTACTCCCTCCGTCCGAAAAAGGATGTCCGAATTTGGATATATGGAAAACATCATTTTCCAAACGGAGGGAGTAGTACATATTATTGCGCATGATCATGGTCATAAATCGACAAATGTACTCCATCAAGAATTGCATGTGCCTCCGTAATCAGGGAACTCGTAGCAGCATCGTACCAAATGGTCGACCCACAAGCCACAAAGGATGTCTGCGTCAGGCCGTTGAGCCTGCCTACAAGCTGTCCAGCTCCGTCGCCGTCGCTGTGCAGCTCGTCGAGCGACGCTGACGCGAGGACCGAGGAAGCCTAGAAGCTCCATAAGGAGGAGAGAGAGCTGCGCGCGCTGGGCAGGACGCAACGCAACCGGAGATCCTATATATATTGCTTCAGTGCGGCGTGGAAGGCTTTCGCCGCCTGAAGCAATGGTTCATGGGCAAAGCGGCTCAATAAAAAGGTACCTATTGTTCTTTTTACGTTTTTAAAAACTGAATATTTTCTAAATCTGAACATATTTCAAATCTGAACAATTTTTGAATCTGAACAAAATTTGAATAAACAAATTCAGAATATGAACAAATTTTAAATTTGAACAATTTTTGAAAATGAACAAATATCAAATTTAAACAATTTTCAAAAAATGAACAAATTTTGAAAATGAACAAATTTCGAATTTGAACAATTTCCGAAAATGAACAAATTTCAAAATTGTGCAATTTTGAAATGAACAATTTTTAAATCTAAACCAAATTAATTTGAATTTTTTGAATTTTAATTTTTAAAAGAAAAACGAAAATAAGAAACAAAAAGGAAAACAAAAGAAAAAGAATAAACAGAAACAAAAATGAAAATGAAAAAATAAACATACTAGAAAAATAAATAAAAAACTAGATGGGCCAACCCATCAATACACGATTCAGGCGGCGTGAGCGAATAGCGCCGCCAATAAGTGATATATAGCATTTGACCAACGCAACGCAGGGCACGGGGTATCGCTACGTGAAGGTTTCCTTTGTGAAAAGAATTTTAGACTCGTACGAGCCCGCCACGTGCTGCCCCATTGGAGCAAGCGAAAAGAATTTCGTCATCGTCTCGTCGAACGAAGCATTTGTGCAGGACCACTGGATGGACCAGCACGCAACGTCGCGTACGAAGCGAAGCCTCCCGCGCGTGTCCCAGCGAAGCCCCCGCGACGTGATCCGTCCACGAAGCTTCCCGCGCGAGGTGCGCCTGCTGCCATGTATGTTAGCCGTCACCTGTTGCGTACATCGATCGCTGGCCGGCCGCTCTGTTACGTACACAAAAGTCACATAACAGCAATGGAGAGAATACACCACGGTTACACCGTGCGTACTAGATCTACGTTGTTACTAGATGTACATGTTGTTGCTGCTGCTGGATGTACACCATGTTGTTACTGGATGTACATGATACTACTAGATGTACACTCACACTACTACTCAATGTACATGATACTACTGCATGTATACCCACGCGTTGTTATTAGATGTGCACCCACGCTGCTACTAGATGTATACGCTGCTATTATTTTGGATGTACACTCAATCTGCTACTGGATGTACACACGCTGCTACTAGATGTATACGCTGTTATTATTAGATGTACACCCACGCTGCTACTAGATGTACATTATCCTACTGGATGTACACCCACGCACAACTACTGAATGTACACTCACATTACTACTGGATGCACACGCTGCTACTGGATATACAAAGTATACAGAACTGGTAGTACAAAGTACGAGAAAAAAATTCTCAAAACCTATCAACATGGGATCTACTTTTGAAAATTTCGACGCGAGGATCTCAAATATGAGAACTGTTCCTAATTTGGATAGACGGTTCTAAACATATTTTGTTTTTAAAAAACGAATCGCGAAATAAATGCGCGCTACAACGGGACATGAGAAGCGAAAATCCCCCCCCCCCACACAAAAAAATTCTCTAATGCTGCTACTTGTCGCAAATGTAAGCGCCCACTGGAGACCGCGTGGAGAGAGAAGCCGCCACTTGACGCGACGACAATGCGCGCAATTTCCTTTCGAAAGGAACCTAATAGTTTGCAGGCTGTGGTCATCGCCCTTTAACTCGGGCGAAGTGGTATGTAGTACCAACGGGTTCATGTATATAGTCATTATATGTTTGTGAAAACGTGCATTCCTGTTCTTTGTTCCATTAGTCTTCGTTGCTTTCTTTCCAATTAAAAAAGGGCCTACCCTCCATTTCAAAATAATGTAAGACGTATTTCATTTCTTTTGATCGATGCTTTGACCTAAACTTACTCATTTAACACGTGACTTATGTGATAGAAAACCATAAGAAAGTATTTTTGAATATGAATACAATCATATCAAATATATGTCACATAAATTACATATTAGTAGACTAATCTTTTGTCAAAGCAAATGAAATATGCATTACATTATGGAATGGAGGTAGTAGTAGCCCATCTACTATTTTTAAAATACCATGTCTAATGCAAAAGAAAGATTCTATTGTGTTTGTGTCTATTATCTTATTTATGTATATGAGCAATATAGTGATGGTGTTTTCATTCATTTAAATATAAAAAATAACTAATTGTTTAATGTAGCGTCAATAATCTTGCTTACTTGATTTTCGGTGGAGTTCATCTTTTTGGTAATCTGGCACAAGAATAACTACTCACTTGAGGTTGACAGATTGTCATACATTTCTTAATTAAAGAAATAGTAAAATGTTTAAAGAAAGTGAAAACATTTGGAGACAAACATACACAAGTTTACTACATACATGCAAATTTTCATGATGAAATGACATTTGTGATGCTCTACGCGAAAAAAAACAAATCGCTGGCCAAAATGGAATTTTAAAATATACTCCCTCCGTTTTTTAATATAGATGTTTTAGATGGTACACATGTTGTCTAGTTGCATACTAAAATGAGTGTGCATGCACACAAAAATATGTCTACATACATTTTTATACATGTGCATGTGGACAAAAGCTAAAACATCTTATATTAAAAAACGGAGGGAGTATACACGAGCTTTCATGCGCTCGACTCTTGCGCTACGTCGTGGACAGTGCGCGGCGACGGCGAGTGGTGACACCGGTGAGGCCGAGCTGTGATTCGGAGGCAGCTCCAGCTCTCACCCCCACACGTGGCAAAATCGACAATTCTGACTCTGACACGAAAGTTCAGCACAAAATGAACCAACTTTGAAAATTTAGCCTGATCTAACCCTTTTTCGTACCGCTCAACATAGGGGTGGTAGATTACACGGGGTACCGCCACGGTCATTGGCGGTACGGTTCCTGGTCCACGCTTCGCTCGGGCCGGTTGACTGAGCTGACGTGGCGGTACCGCCGACGTCAGAGACGGTAGAGTTAGAGGGATACCGCCAATTTCCCTGGCGGTAGCCTCCAGCACGGTACCGCCGCTTGTGATGGCGGTACGAGTTGGAGACAGTTAAGTGGCTCGAGCGCCCTAACCCAGCCCGCATCCATCTTCCCTTCTTCCTCTTCTTCCACTGACGGCGGCGGCGGCGCGACCTTACTTGTCCCTTCTCCCCTCCGGCGCGACCTTCCGGCGGCGGCGGAAGTGGCGGCTTGAACGGACGGTGGCGGCGCGGCTCGAGGCCTCTCTCCCGTAATCCACCTTGCCCCCAAGAACAGACGGCGGTGGCGCGAGCTTTCCCCTCTCCCCTCTCCGTTCGGCGACGGCAGTGGCGGCTTGAACAGACGGCGGCGGCGCGGCGCGAGGCCTCTCTCCCGTCAGGTAAGCCTCCCCTCCCTTAGCTCTCTCAATTTCATCCAATTTAGGCCGAATCAAGATGATTGTTGAAACCCTAGATGATGAAAGGAAAATGTAGATGATTTGTTCAAACCTTAGATGATATGTTTGTTGTAGATGGTATAAACTTGGCCGATTCTAGATGATTAGGTTAGATTCTTTGTATTGGCCAAAAATAGATCCTAAATTTGATCAAACGGTAGATGCTCTTGATGTTTTGGTGTAGATGATGTCTAATGCTCAAGATGATATGCTTGTAGATGAAATGAAGCCGAATCTAGATGATTTTCTGTAGATGATGTTTTATTTGATCTAGTTTCTTGAGCAATTCTTTGTGGTCATTTACGAGAATGTTTTGCATTAGGATGGATGGCCCGCCGGAACGTTATTACCGTGGGCTTGATTTGGTGTACGACCGGGAACATCGTGCCCGGCTTATCGAGAGGGGAGATATGGACTTAGCTGAGAAGGTCAATAATGTTCTCCTATTTTTTTGTTGCAATTACAAAGATAGTGACCACATCATGTTTGTTTCTTTCGCAACCTATCGGTCCTATGCGCATGAGGGGCCATAGTGCGGAGGACATGCCCTACGATGATCGGTATGAGCCATACTTTGAGGAGGCTGGCCTTCTCCCGTTTGTCCTTCAGTTCAGGCGTAAGCCTCCGGCGTTCAACCACACAGCCATAACCGCCCTTATTGATCGTTGGAGGCCCGAGACAAATAGTTTCCATTTGCCGTGTGGAGAGATGATGGTCACTCTTGAGGATTTTGCCATGATCACGACACTTCCGATCGACGGAGCCGCTTTGACTGGGAGGGTGGATCTTGTCGGGTGGTGCCAGCGGGTTCTTGGTCTCACCGGCAGATTACCACCGGTGCCGCCGGAAGGAATGAAAGATACTAGGTCAGCGGGTGTATCGTATTCGTGGCTTCGACAGTTTGGGCCATGCCCGGCGGATGCCGATGCACCGATGGTGCAGCAGTATGCCCGGGCATACATGTGGTATGTGTTAGCCCGGGTGATCTTTCCAGATGGGTCAGGGGACACGGCCTCGTGGATGTGGCTTGACCCATTACGTGATTGGAACGTCAAGTACAGCTGGGGGTCGGCGGGTCTAACCTTTCTTTACCGTCAGGTAGTTTATTTGCATACCTTGCTTGTGTATGTTACTTTCATTTGGCATTTGACATGATTGTTATTGTGCAGCTGGACCATGCATGTCGTAAGAAGGGAAAGGGAGCCTCGTTAAACGGTGCTGCTTGGCCCCTCACGATTTGGATGTGGGAGCGGATTCCGGTTGGACGTCCTCGCAAACTCACACCAACTCCATGGGGCGATGACCTTGATGGTGATGATGAATGGCGGCTGCCAACTGTCGCGTACACATGGGATAGAGTCGGAGGCATAGCAACGGCGATAGAAGGTGTCACGGTCAATGCCATCCTGTTCGACTTGTGCCTCTACATCTCCAATATAAATGTCATGATACTCGTCCTCCCGCTCGGACACATCACCCTCCATGTCTCCTTCCTCCCTATCTTCATCCTCAATGCCAAAGCCATAACCATGATCCACATTGACATATTGTTCTTGTTCATCGACTTGGTCGCCATCATTCATCTCCAAGTCAATTTGTTGGCTCAAAGGAGGTTGGCTCATATTATTCAACTCGACCGCATCATCAAGTGACACATTTCGAGTGGGGGTCATTGCATCATGTGTGGGGGAGGCACACCGGTTCAAGTCAAAATGCAACCGATCACCGCCAACCTTGGTAGCAAATAACTCGAGCGACTTGTCTGTGGAAGCCGCCACAACCTCTTTGTATGCCCCCCAATCTAACTCGCATGTCAAAGGTATTTTTTCTTCCGCGGACGGTGTCCCGATCCAACAAAATACCTTCCATCTAGTTCAACCTTCTCCCTAGGATCCATCCATTCGAAAACTTGCCGTACTCTTGCAACAACCTCGGCATATGTTGGACTATTGGCAAATACCATAACTTTTTCTCCATTGTCAACAATCTCTTCTTCATTGTTACTAAAAAATGCTTCTTTGTCAACATGATGGACATTCACGATTCTTTCCATCTATAATTAAATGACAAGACACACAAATGTATCACATTGATGTGTAATAGCAAACACACCACAATAATCTAAATTATACATGTGTGCTAACCACTACCTCCAACCCTAGACTCAACCATAATTGTAGGTAAGAATAACACATGAATCTATCTAACCACAATGATTTCTACACGTCACAAACAACATATAACCCGCAATGCACCAATTCAAATAATAGATTAAGGACAAATCAACAAATCTATGTGTCGTGGGGCTACCCTTCGACTACCCCACGGTGAAGATACCTGGTGCACGCCAAGACTAGGACCCGACATGCGGCCTATTAGAAGATGACAACAAAGGCCCACCTGGCAGCCCAATGAAGCCCAACAAGCTACAACTTGGAGTACAAGACAAGAAACTCATGTAAACCTACCTGGCTCCCTTTATAAAGCCAGGCAGGGGCACCCCAACGGATGGACACACAGATAGGCATAGCCCTAGCGAGACCACGTCTCATACCATCGCACTTGCGGCCACCATGTAACTTCATATCATCATCTATACAGATCAGACAAGCAGGATGTAGGTCTTTACCTCACCATGAGGGGCCGAACCTGGGTAAATCCTTACTTGTCAGCCGACGAAACTACCAGCGCGCCAACTTCTTCCTCTATACGAAACCTGGGGTACTCGACCCTGGGACTTGCCGTGGTGATCCCTCGACACTATGGTTTGCCTCAAACTAAACAATACCACAAAGTAACACAAATCCAACCAACAAAAAGCGAGAGATCTGAGAGGGACTACCTCAGAGGATGGAGATGGCCCGATTCCACGAGCTATGCCTTCCGATTTGGAGGGATTTGAGAGAGATTTGAGTGTGGAGGAGAGAGGGGAAGATGGCAGCAGCTCGGGTGGATAGTTGAGTGCGGATGAATGAGAGGTTGGGGGCGCGGCAGCAGCCACTTAAGTGCCGAGATCGTACCGCCGGTTGGCACGGCGGTACCGTGTTCAAGTGTACCGCCGCAGGAACAGGCGGTATCGCTCCAAGTTTACCGTTTCTGACATCGGCGGTATTGTCACGTCAGCGCAGTCAACCGGAACGAGCGGACCGTGTTCCAGGACTGATACCGCCGGTGACCCTGGTGGTACCCCGTGTATTCTACCGCCGCTATGTTGAGCGGTACGAAAAAGAGTTAGATCTGGCTAAACTTTCGAAAAAGGTTCATTTTGTGCTGAACTTTGCCGTCAGGGTAGAATTATCGATTTTGCCCCACACGTCGCACGCCACGCGGCACGGCAGCAGGCGTCGTCCAGTCCAGCTCCGCCGCCACCACCCACGTGAACACCCCGCGCGCCCCAAGGGAGAAATGTAATGTAAACGTACGAACGGGACCTGCCACGCAGGCGTCGGTGTCGCGCACGCGCATCCCCACGCCGGATCCACGTGACCGCCTCGTCGCGATGGTGCCCCTTCCTTGTGCTGCGTTTTGTTGTTGGCGACTGGTTCATTCATCTGCACCACACAGTATTCGGACTTGTTCTGTTTTCTAGCGGAAAGAAGAAGCTAGCTAGCTTGGACGGATTTGGGCAGCTGTCACGGTGCCCGCAAGGCAAGCGCAAGTGGTCGTGGCGAAGGACTATACGTGTCCGACCAAGCGTCGCACTCACCCGGCCGCCACCAACCCAGCGAAACCCATCGCTCGCTGGTTGCTTCCGCCGTGGGCAGGGCGTCGTGGCCGGGCGTGGTCTGGTCGCCAGGAGCACTAGTGTACAACGTCGCCACGTCCTGAGCGTGCTCGGCCAACCCCTGCGACTGCTGCACTCTACAAACGAATTAACACGCACATCTTTAATCTCTCTGATTATTGCGCCCACCTGAGACCCCACTCTCGAGGTTAATGCAAACTTTGGCCGTCCAATACCCAAAATGGCAGCCTGCAGTTTATAGGCAAGTAAATCCGAGGGGAGATTTTTGCCTCGTGAGCTCCAGTGATTTCTCCATTTTAAAAAAATATATTTTTTAAATCTTAAGAAATATCTGGAAAAAAAAATCATGCATGTTCTATACTGAAAACGTGCAAAATCACACTTCGAATTTTCTTTATATTATGTGCTACATAAAATTGAAAAATGTAGTATGAGTATAGTGAACAATGCATAGTTTCAATTCTCCAAATTTTGTCATTGTAGCCTAAAATATAAATAATTTCGCATTGTGATTTTGGACGTTTGTAGTGCATATTATTGAGAACATGCGGAGTTTTTTTTTACATTTTGTGAATCCTCTAACTCTTAATTAAAAAAAAAGAATCACCGGAGCTCGGTGTCAGAATGACTTAAATTTGACATGTCTCGGAATAGTCAGTCGTACCGAGCAGAAAGGGCTCCAACTGTTACTTTCTTTAATAAAATAAACAAAAAGGTAATCCCTTGCTAAGGTGGATAAATGATGCACTTTGATCAGGCATTGTGATTTTGGACGTTTGTAGTGCATATTATTGAGAACATGCGGAGTTTTTTTTTTTACATTTTGTGAATCCTCTAACTCTTAATTTAAAAAAAAGAATCACCGGAGCTCGGTGTCAGAATGACTTAAATTTGACATGTCTCGGAAATAGTCAGTCGTACCGAGCAGAAAGGGCTCCAACTGTTACTTTCTTTAATAAAATAAACAAAAAGGTAATCCCTTGCTAAGGTGGATAAATGATGCACTTTGATCAGTGGGGTAGTTTACAACCTTTTGTCCTAGTACTACTACACTACGCAGCTGCGTGGTGAGCACAAAGCGAACTGCTCTCCAAAAAAAAAAAAGTACTACTCCACTCCTAATCCGATGAGTGGTATGCTGGTAATCAGAAAAGCAAAGATAAGATAACGTCCACGTACTGGTCTCAGCCCTCACCTAATTTGATCCTGTATACTATACCTACCGTAATGAATTGACCCTTCTCGTCGGATGCCTAATTTGGAGTAGCGCGCTCCACATGTGCCTCGTTACCAGCAAGATCTCCAAACAAAATCTTGCCTAGGGGATAAATAAACCACCACCACCATCAATTGCTTAATTAATCTAGCTTGTAGAGATGCGTGGTTCATGCGATGGAGTAGTAGTACGTACGTACTCAGCCCACTTGTGACTATTTGCCACTAGCCAAAATACTTGATTATATTAATGGTGGTTTGTAGTACATGCAAATCATGCAAAACATATTCGCAGTGTCGGAGGTCTCAACCGCAAGAAGGGCACGTCCCTGTCGTCTCTAACCAGGATTTAGGATAATCAACACCTGCAAATAAAGGACAGTGTTAAACCAGGCCATACAAATAAGCAAGCAGTGTTACTTATACCAACATTAAGTACCCACTACAGGAACCGGGTGCTGTGCCGACGGCTTTCTCCCGTCGGCATAGGCCAATTTGCCGTCGGCTCACCCCTATGCCGACGGCCCCCGTCGGCACAACGTGGTCGGCATAGGTGCCCGTAGGCACAGGCCACGTGGCCGTCGGCACAGAGAAACACCGTCGGCACAGGCTGTGCCGACGGCCAAAATAGCACCGTCGGCACAGTGTTGGTGGGTCCCACATCAGCCGGGGTGAGACGGGAAACCTGTGCCGACGGCAAAGCCGTCGGCACAGCTTGCCACACAGCAGAAAAAAAAACCCGCCGTCCCTCGCTGGGACGGGCTGGGGACGGGCCGCGTACAGGCTGGGAGCGGGCGCAGGATGGGGACGAATACGTCGGTGACGGCGGCCGCGTGCTCCTGGTTGACGAAGACGGCGGCGCGGTCGAGACGGTGACGCGGTCGACACGACGGCGGCGTGCTCCTGGGTCGTCCTCGCAGCTCTGCATCTCGGACCACCACGAGAAGCTCCACCACCGACGAGCTGGCGAGCTCTGTCAACGCTGAAATTGACAGTGCTGCGAGCCCCTGCCCTCCGCCGAGATCCAGTGCTGCGAGGGCGCCGTCGTGACTGCGTCGTTGGGGGCAATGGTCACGCCGTCGTGGTCGGGCAGTCGGGGCTGCGTCGTCGTAGGTCATGAGTCAACACTCAACAGTCGAACCGACCTGCAGTGGGTAAAATTCAACCGGAATAACGCGTTCACGCAGATTTTTCCTTGTCCCTTTCAATCACATCGTCATCGTCGCAGCAACGACGCCTTCTCTCTTCCTTCCCGCTGATCCAAATTTCGTTCGGAAGCACCTTGTTGACGGACGACAGCTCGGTGGGGGCGGACAGACGGCAGCCATCCGGCGAGACGGGACGCCGCCGTGTCGACCATCCGCCGCACGTAGCCATCACTGCGTCGCCGTCCGCGACCGTGTCACTCCGGTGTGCCTGCGTACGTGTAACTACGTAGGCGTAGGAGAAGCTTCCATATCCTCTTCAGCGCTTCACTTGTTTGTCCCCTCTCTCCAAATTATTTCACGTACGTAGGCGTACAGTTTTGGTGCGCCAATGGTCACATCGTATGGACTCTCATTTGGTACCAGTCAAGAATAACTTGTTCACGTTTCAATTTTCTCTCATTTACTCGTAGAATCAAAAAAGAAGAAAAAAATGACTGGTATAATTATTAAGGGCGATGTGATGCAACCGTGAAAGAAACACTGGACTGGAGTCGTGCCGTGCTAGCGTCTGCCGAACTGACAGCTCACCAAAGATCACTGCACCTAATGCGACATCACATGTATTCGTACAGTTTGGATGTTTTAGTCTCAACAGATGCTCTGATCTTATCCAATGACTGTGTATATATAGGTCATCTCAATAGGGATGTAATCAGATTGATCCGATTTTTTCCTTCACCGTATCTTTTACCATATATTTTTTCGTCGAGCTGAGTGGATAATGACCGGTTGCGGATTTGAATATGTATATGTAAAACCGGGTATTTGGAAGAAAGCAGAGCGGACGCAATAACACAAATTAGAAGGAAAAGACGTGCGCTGCCGCGTACGCTCTAATACAAGCAACAATAGATGAACAAATAGTTTTTTTTAGCAAAACATATATAGAAATAGTAACAATAATTGAGAAAATACTACCACCGGCTCACTCTTTTGCAACACGATCACTCGAAAATCCTCACATAAACATAGAGAAGTAAAGAAGAGAACACAATTATGTCAGTTATAGTAAGGTTAGGAGTACATGTTAGAAATATGCCCTAGAGGCAATAATAAATAAATGTTATTATCATATTTCCGTGTTCATGATATATGTTTATTTCCATGCTATAATTGTATTAACCGGAAACATAATACATGTGTGGTTGCGTAAACAACATTGCGTCCCTAGTAAGCCTCTACTAGACTAGCTCGTTAATTAATGATGGTTATGGTTTCCCAACCATGAACATGAGTTGTTAATTAATTAACGGGATCATGTCATTAGAAGAATGACGTGATGGACAGACCCAACTAAGCATAACAATATTGATCGTTTCATTAAGTTTTTATTGTCATGCCTTTTATTGTCAAGTATCCTATTTCTTAGACCATGAGATCATGTTATTCCCGGGTACTGGAAGAATACTTTGGGGACATCAACCATCGCTTCGTGACAGGGTGATCATAAAGGTGTCTTACGGGTATCTCAGAAAGTGCTTGTTGAATTACATGAATCAAGACTGGGATTTGTCCCTCCGTGTTTCGGAGAGATATACTCTGGGCCCACTCGGTAGTGCACATTCGGTAAAGCTTGCAAGCACGTGACTAATGAGTTAGTCACAGAGAATGTTGTATTACGGAACGAGTAAAGAGTACTTACCAGTAACAAGATTTAACTAGGTATAGTGATACCGACGATCAAATCTTGGGTAAGTAAAATATCGCGTGACAAAGGAAATTGTATACGGATTATAGTAGTCCACGACATAGTGGTTCAACCGATAAAGATCTTCGTTGAATGTGTGGGAGTCATTATGGATATCCTGGTCCCTCTAATGGTTATTGATCGGAGAGGTGTCTCCATCATGTCTGCACGTTCTCGAACCCGTAGGGTCACACACTTAACGTTCGGTAACGCTAGAGTAGCTCTGGGATAATTTTGTTAATGGTGTCCGAATATTGTTCGGAGTCTCGGATGAGATCCTAGACATCACGAGGAGCTCCGGAAGAGTCCGGAGGTAAAGATTTATATATGGCAAGTTGATTTCAGGGTTCCGGAAAAGTTCGGGATTTTTCGGCAGAGTGTCGGAATGTTCTAGAAGGTTCCGGAGGGTCCCATAGTGGGGCCCACCTGTCCCCAACGACCAAGGGTGGCCCACTGGTCCATTTGACCAGTCCTACTTGGTCCATGCAGCCATTCAATGGGTAGCCCTTTAAAAGGGATGTTACCACTCTTGAAAGAGGGGGTTACCACCTTTTAAATGAGAAGGGGTTACCACTATTGAAAGAGGGAGTTTCTACTTTGGAAATAAAGTGGCTGCAGCCCCTTGCCTATATAAAGAAGAGGGAGAGGTGCACCAAGAGACAGAGGCTTGGCCGCATCACTGGCTTGCTGCTCCTCTACCTCCCGCGCACCGCTTGGCGAAGCCCTGCCCGCGGGAACTCTCCACCATATCCACCACCACGCCGTCGTGCTGCTGGAATCGATCCCACCTACTTCTCCCTCTAGCTTGCTGGATCAAGAAGAGGGAGACGTCATCGAGCTGTACGTGTGCAAGCCTCCGGAGGTGCTGCTCGTTTGCGGTGCTGATCGGATCGAACATCGTCAACAACTTCACCGAGCTGCGTTGAATTAAACGTTCAACGCGCGTGTTCTTCGAGGGTATGATGAACTACTCTCCCCGTTACTAGAATCTTCTAGATAGGATCTTGAGTGTTGCTTCCGCATGTGAGAGAAATTTTTTGTTTTCTATCGCGCAAACTCCTACAGTGGTATCAGAGCCGGATCTATGCGTAGATGTTTTGGTACGGGTAGAACACATATGTGTATGTGGGCGTTGATAATCTTTTTATTACTTCCTTTGTGTATTTTGAATCTTAGTGGCATAGTGGGATGAAGCGGCCCGGACTAACTTTACATGTCCACGTACATGAGACTTGTTCCACGACTGACATGCAACTTGTATTGCATAAGTGGCTTTGCGGGTGTCTGTCTCTCCCACTATAGTTAAGATTTAATCTACAACGGGTTGTTAATAATTTGTTTATCACCGTTGTGGTTTCATGTTCGTAGGTAAGAACGGTTCTTTCTTCGAAAGCCCTAAGCCACGTAAAATTTGCAAAGAATAAGGGAGAGGCGTCTAACTTGTTTTTGCAGGGGTGCTTGTGATATGGTATAGCCCAAACTGTTTCATATGATATATTTGTGATGTATGAGATGATCATGTTTTGTAATGTTTCACGACTTGCATGTCGATGAGTACGGCAACCGGCAGGAGCCATATGGTTGTCTTAATTATCAATTGTATGACCTGCGTGTCAACTTCAAACGCCATGTAATTGCATTATTTATCGCTATGAGTTAGCAATATATGGGATGCAACGTGGTGGAGACAACCAAGGCGCCACATGAACATGGCGCCATGATGGAGATCATGCCGGTGCGTTTAAGATGGAGATCAAGACGCAATAAAAGGGCTATACCATGTCACATATTTTTATGCATGTGATGTTTATCCTTTTATGCATCTTATTTTGCGTGTGCTCGACGGTAGCATTATAAGATGATCCCTCACACAATATCAAGATAAAGTGTTCTCCCTTAGTATGCACCGTCGCGAAAGTTCGTCGTTTTGAAGCATCTCGTGATGATCGGATGTGGTAAACTCTACGTTCACATACGACGGGTGTAAGCCAGTTTTACACATGCGGAAATACTTTGGTTAACTTGACGAGCCTAGCATGTACAGACATGGACTCGGAACACGACGAACCGAAAGGTTAAACACGAGTCATATGAATGATATGATCAACATTTCGATGTTCACCATTGAAACTACATCTTCTCTCGTGAAGATCGGACTTGGTGTAGTGGATTTGGATCGTGTACCACTAGACAACTATGAGGGATGTTGTTTTAAGTGGGAGTTCGTTAGTAATTTGATTAAAATGAACTCTTTATCATGAACATAGTCTAAAGATGTCTTTGCTAAAATGTTGTAGATCATGGCCCGCAACGTAGCTCAGTTCAACTTCAGCGCATTCCTTGAGAAAGAAAAACTGAAATCATCTGGTTCAAACTTCACTGACTGGCACCGCAACCTGAGGATTATCCTCACTGGGTGTAAGAAGCATTATGTGCTCGATGCTGCGCTAGGTGACCCACCTGCAGACAATGCGCCTGAAGCAGAACAAAATGTCTTTGAGACGCGCAGAGATGACCACATTATAGTTGCCTGTGCCATCCTTACATCTCTGGACACTGATCTCCAGAAACGTTTTGAACATCACGGCGCCTATGAGATGGTTGAAGAGCTGAAAACCATGTTTCAGACTCAGACCCGCGCTGAGAGATATGAGATCTCTGATAAGTTCTATACATGTAAGATGGAGGAGCACAGCTCTGTCAGTGAACATGTTGTCACCATGGGAGGCTATATCCAACGCCTAATTCAGCTGGGATGTGTGATCCCGGATGAGTTAATCACTGACAGGGTGCTGCAGTCGCTCCCTCCGAGCTACAAAGGCTTTGTGCTGAACTATAACATGCAAGGCATGAATAAGACTCTTAATGAGCTCTTTGCGATGCTGAAATCTGCAGAAGTGGACATCAAGAAAGAACATCAAGTGTTGATGGTCAATAAGACCACCAGTTTCAAGAAGGTTAAGGCCAAAAAGGGTCACTTCAAGAAGAGTGGCAAATCTGTTGCTGCTCAGGGCGGCAAACCTGTTGCCACACCTGTGAAACCCAAGGCTGGTCCTAAGCCGGACACTGTGTGTTTCTACTGCAAGGGAGACGGTCACTGGAAGCGTAACTGCGCCAAATACTTGGCGGATAAGAAGGCTGGCAACGTCAAAGGTATATTTGATATACATGTTATTGATGTGTACCTTACTAGTTCTCGTAGTAGTGCCTGGGTATTTGATACTGGTTCGGTTGCTCATATTTGCAACTCGAAACAGGAGCTGCAGAATAAACGGAGACTGGCGAGGGATGAGGTGACGATGCGCGTCGGGAATGGATCGAAGGTCGATGTCATCGCCGTCGGGACACTACCTCTTCATCTACCTTCGGGATTAGTTTTAAACCTGAATAATTGTTATTTGGTGCCTGCGTTAAGCATGAACATTATATCTGGATCTTGTTTATTGCGAGACGGTTACTCATTTAAATCAGAGAATAAAGGTTGTTCTATTTCTATGAGTAATATCTTTTATGGTCATGCACCCAACGTAAATGGTTTATTCTTGTTGGATCTCGATAGTAGTACTTCACACATCCATAACATTGATGCTAAAAGATGCAAAGCGAATAATGATAGTACCACATACTTGTGGCACTGCCGTTTAGGTCATATTGGTGTAAAGCGCATGAAGAAACTCCATTCTGATGGACTTTTTCAATCACTTGACTTTGAATCATTTGATACGTGCGAACCATGCCTCATGGGTAAGATGACTAAGACACCGTTTTCCGGTACGATGGAACGGGCGAGTGATTTGTTGGAAATCATACATACTGATGTGTGTGGACCAATGAGCATTCCAACACGTGGTGGATATCGTTACTTCCTAACTTTCACTGATGATTTGAGTAGATATGGGTATATTTACTTAATGAAACACAAGTCTGAAACATTTGAAAAGTTCAAAGAATTTCAGAGTGAAGTAGAAAATCATCGTAACAGGAAGATCAAATTTCTACGATCTGATCGTGGAGGGGAATATCTGAGTTACGAGTTTGGCATGCACTTGAAAAATTGTGGAATTGTTTCCCAACTCACGCCACCTGGAACACCACAGCGTAATGGTGTGTCTGAACGTCGTAATCGTACTTTATTAGATATGGTGCGTTCTATGATGTCTGTATCCGATCTGCCAATGTCATTTTGGGGGTATGCATTAGAGACAGCCGCATTCACTTTAAATAGGGCACCATCTAAATCCGTTGAGACGACACCATATGAGTTGTGGTTTGGTAAGAAGCCAAAATTATCGTTTCTTAAAATTTGGGGATGCGAGGCTTATGTCAAAAGATTACAACCTGATAAGCTCGAACCCAAAGCGGAAAAATGCGTCTTCATAGGATATCCAAAGGAAACCATTGGGTATACCTTCTATCACAGATCCGAAGGCAAAGTTTTTGTTGCTAAGAATGGATCCTTTCTTGAGAAGGAGTTTCTTTCGAAAGGAGTGAGTGGGAGGAAAATAGAACTAGACGAGGTTATTGAACCTTCTCCCGAATTGGAGAGCAGCGCAGCGCAGGAAGATTTGGATCTTCAGGCACCGCCTTCACCAGCTAGAGAGAAAGAAGCTGATGATAGTGATCATGCAGCTTCGGTCAAAGTTCCCGTTCGCAGGTCGACAAGGTTACGTACTGCTCCTGAATGGTACGGTAATCCTGTCTTGAACATTTTATTGTTAGACAATGATGAACCTATGAACTATGAGGAAGCGATGATGAGCCCAGACTCTGGAAAATGGCAAGACGCCATGAACTCTGAAATGGAATCCATGAAGGAAAACCAAGTGTGGACTTTGGTTGACCTTCCTGATAGCCGTAAGGCTGTTGAATGTAAATGGATTTTCAAGAAGAAAACAGACGCTGACGGTAATGTCACCGTATATAAAGCTCGACTTGTCGCAAAAGGTTTTCGACAAATTCAAGGAGTTGACTACGATGAGACCTTCTCACCCGTAGCGATGCTAAAGTCTGTTAGGGTTCTACTAGCAATTGCTGCTTATTTCGATTATGAAATTTGGCAGATGGATGTCAAAACTGCGTTCCTCAACGGAAACGTTGAAGAAGAGTTGTACATGGTACAACCTGAAGGTTTTGTCGATCCTAAGGATGCTGATAAAGTGTGCAAACTTCAGCGATCCATCTATGGACTGAAGCAAGCATCCCGGAGTTGGAATCTTCGATTTGATGAGGTGATCAAAGGTTTTGGATTTGTCCAAAATTATAAAGAAGCTTGTGTTTACAAGAAAGTGAGTGGGAGCTCGGTTGCATTCCTGGTTTTATATGTAGATGACATATTACTTATTGGGAATGATGTGGAGCTGCTTAACAGTGTGAAAGATTATTTGAATAATAGTTTTTCAATGAAAGATCTTGGTGAAGCTGCATACATATTGGGCATAAAGATCTATAGAGATAGATCAAGACGCTTAATAGCACTTAGTCAAAGTAAATACCTTGAGAAGATAGTGAAGAAATTCAATATGCAGGATGCAAAGAAAGGTTCTTTGCCCATGTTACAAGGTAAGCCATTGAGTATGACTCAGTGTCCAACTACGGCAACAGAAATAGAAAGGATGAAGAAAATCCCCTATGCCTCGGCCATAGGTTCTATTATGTATGCCATGTTGTGTACTAGACCGGATGTGTCCCATGCTCTTAGTTTGACGAGCAGGTACCAGAGTGATCCTGGAGAGGCTCACTGGACAGCAGTTAAAAATATCCTTAAGTACCTAAAAAGGACTAAGGACATGTTTCTTGTCTATGGTGGTGATGAAGAGCTCTCCGTAAAAGGTTACGTTGATGCTAGCTTCGATACTGATCCAGATGACTCGAAATCTCAAACAGGGTATGTCTTTATCTTGAATGGAGCTGCGGTTAGCTGGAGGAGTTCCAAGCAAACCGTCATTGCGGCATCTACATTAGAGGCGGAGTATATGGCCGCTTCTGAAGCAGCGAAAGAAGGGATATGGCTGAAGGAGTTCGTCACTGAACTCGGCGTTGTTCCGAGCGCACTGGATCCCATGGAGATTTTTTGTGACAACACTGGTGCCATTGCTCTAGCCAAGGAACCAAGATGTCACAAGAGTTCCAAGCATATCAAACGCCGGTTTCATCAAATTCGTGAGCATGTCAATGAAGGAGATATTACCATTAGCAAAGTACATACGAATCAAAATATCGCTGATCCGTTGACTAAAGTTCTTCCACAGACAAAACATGATCAACACCAGAAGGCCATGGGTGTTAGATTTTTACCAATGTAAACTAGATTATTGACTCTAGTGCAAGTGGGAGACTGTTGGAAATATGCCCTAGAGGCAATAATAAATAAATGTTATTATCATATTTCCGTGTTCATGATATATGTTTATTTCCATGCTATAATTGTATTAACCGGAAACATAATACATGTGTGGTTGCGTAAACAACATTGCGTCCCTAGTAAGCCTCTACTAGACTAGCTCGTTAATTAATGATGGTTATGGTTTCCCAACCATGAACATGAGTTGTTAATTAATTAACGGGATCATGTCATTAGAAGAATGACGTGATGGACAGACCCAACTAAGCATAACAATATTGATCGTTTCATTAAGTTTTTATTGTCATGCCTTTTATTGTCAAGTATCCTATTTCTTAGACCATGAGATCATGTTATTCCCGGGTACTGGAAGAATACTTTGGGGACATCAACCATCGCTTCGTGACAGGGTGATCATAAAGGTGTCTTACGGGTATCTCAGAAAGTGCTTGTTGAATTACATGAATCAAGACTGGGATTTGTCCCTCCGTGTTTCGGAGAGATATACTCTGGGCCCACTCGGTAGTGCACATTCGGTAAAGCTTGCAAGCACGTGACTAATGAGTTAGTCACAGAGAATGTTGTATTACGGAACGAGTAAAGAGTACTTACCAGTAACAAGATTTAACTAGGTATAGTGATACCGACGATCAAATCTTGGGTAAGTAAAATATCGCGTGACAAAGGAAATTGTATACGGATTATAGTAGTCCACGACATAGTGGTTCAACCGATAAAGATCTTCGTTGAATGTGTGGGAGTCATTATGGATATCCTGGTCCCTCTAATGGTTATTGATCGGAGAGGTGTCTCCATCATGTCTGCACGTTCTCGAACCCGTAGGGTCACACACTTAACGTTCGGTAACGCTAGAGTAGCTCTGGGATAATTTTGTTAATGGTGTCCGAATATTGTTCGGAGTCTCGGATGAGATCCTAGACATCACGAGGAGCTCCGGAAGAGTCCGGAGGTAAAGATTTATATATGGCAAGTTGATTTCAGGGTTCCGGAAAAGTTCGGGATTTTTCGGCAGAGTGTCGGAATGTTCTAGAAGGTTCCGGAGGGTCCCATAGTGGGGCCCACCTGTCCCCAACGACCAAGGGTGGCCCACTGGTCCATTTGACCAGTCCTACTTGGTCCATGCAGCCATTCAATGGGTAGCCCTTTAAAAGGGATGTTACCACTCTTGAAAGAGGGGGTTACCACCTTTTAAATGAGAAGGGGTTACCACTATTGAAAGAGGGAGTTTCTACTTTGGAAATAAAGTGGCTGCAGCCCCTTGCCTATATAAAGAAGAGGGAGAGGTGCACCAAGAGACAGAGG
This sequence comes from Poa pratensis, assembly GCA_947311845.1. NCBI lineage: Eukaryota > Viridiplantae > Streptophyta > Magnoliopsida > Poales > Poaceae > Poa > Poa pratensis. The sequence continues at coordinate 38,828,257 of CAMZMU010000069.1, forward strand.
CTTGGCCGCATCACTGGCTTGCTGCTCCTCTACCTCCCGCGCACCGCTTGGCGAAGCCCTGCCCGCGGGAACTCTCCACCATATCCACCACCACGCCGTCGTGCTGCTGGAATCGATCCCACCTACTTCTCCCTCTAGCTTGCTGGATCAAGAAGAGGGAGACGTCATCGAGCTGTACGTGTGCAAGCCTCCGGAGGTGCTGCTCGTTTGCGGTGCTGATCGGATCGAACATCGTCAACAACTTCACCGAGCTGCGTTGAATTAAACGTTCAACGCGCGTGTTCTTCGAGGGTATGATGAACTACTCTCCCCGTTACTAGAATCTTCTAGATAGGATCTTGAGTGTTGCTTCCGCATGTGAGAGAAATTTTTTGTTTTCTATCGCGCAAACTCCTACAGTACACCACTCAACAGAGAGACCACACATAAAAAATGTTAAACTCTGCGGATACTTAGTTAGACGATGAGGATGCGACCACATTTATGAAATGTCATGAAAGTTAAATTGTGTACATGGTTCTATTAAGATTTGAAAGAAAAAAATTAAACAAAGTTCTGACAATCTGTAGACAACGTAGATTTAAGCTTAAGCTCTGGGATACTTAGTTAGACGATGACATTGCAGACTCGAGAGATAGATTAGCCATCGAGGTCCTAGATTTTATTGTAATGAAAATCAAGTAGACCTTTTTGACTTAAATTATCCCAAAATCAGTAATAGTTGGCGTAATTATGTCCTGCCATACCTAAATCAATTGCATCGAGTACAATCGATATTGTATAAAAACATAGTAACCATTCTACCGATAAATACTAAATAATGCACCAGTGAACAGAGCAAAGTGAGATCTTAAACTGTTTACATGTCATCTTAATATGTGCATCGGATCCAGATTTCAAAAAATAAGATATAAACAAAAATAAATGGCATAAATACTACCAACATTTTTGAGTATATATCATTGCAGGAATGCCCACCATCTCTAAATATATAGTTTGTCATGTTCGCAACACGCTCAACAACACATGATATTTTATCATTTTGTACACTAATGGGTCATGACTTTCCTGCACTCTAATGACTGCAGCTGAGACTAGACACACATAGGTCTTATTCAGTATATGCATCCAACCATCTACCAAATACACACATGCACTTGCTTACATAATATGCTGGCTCGTTCTTCGAATACAAGTCAGAGATAAGCAAACATACTGCAAGAAGACAGAAAAAAGTGCATTTGACCTCATGTGTCATTTTGGTAATTAATGACAATCTCTATGAACTAATGGTTGCATTGAGCTATCCTTGTAGGGCTTGTCCATTGGCAATGCTTGAACACCATGTTTTAGTATCAAGATTGAAAGAAGATAAAGTGATGACCAAAGTGATATTCAAAGTGTGATCCACACAAATGGTCATCTAGAGTTGAGCTTATTGAAAGTGTGGCTAGGAAAAGAAGATTGAGTGAACATTCATGTTTATCTCCAAGTCATCATATATATTAAGAGAAGATGAAGTGCAAGGTTGATCAAGTCAATGTGCAAATAATGAAGTCAAAATTGATCAACACATTTAGAAGATTATGAAGTGCAAGTTCAATATGATACATATCGGAAGATATCATTTGATTGAAGCTTGCAATGGATACACAAAGGCGGAGCTAAGCGAGGCTCTCCCATAATGGAGTATGGGGGAGTATTTGGAGAAGACTTTATCAAGCATGTGCTAGCAAGCACAATCAAGAAAGGTGTTCCAACTTGAGGGTGTCAAGATCGTCATCATCTAACTCAAGTGGAATGCTCAAGTCAAAGGTATGATCTTGATAGGTCTTCTATTTTACCGGTCTCATGCTTTTGGGGAGACCGGGTTATAGGATCAATAGTCGTACTATCAAGAGGGGTTCTCGAGTGAGTAACTTGATCGCATCTTTGTGGAGAGCTCAAACATTTGCATACTTGGCATATCATATTTCTTGGTTGTTATTTGGCTTTTATCCATGTGAGGATTTAGAGCTTGTGTTCATCTCCATACCACACTCTAGTTTATCAAAAACGGATTCATATGAATATCTTGTTGCGTTTTTTATGTTGGAGCTTTTACGGTTTATCTTTTATAGAGAGGTCATACGTTTCCTCATTTGGTCTCCTCCTAACATGATGGACTATGATGTTTCTCTGCATGATCTTGTAAAGATCTTCGTTGCGATTCCAACGAGTCCAAGATCATCGAAATCGGAGTCCAGATGAAAAAGCTATTACCGTTTTCGTGTTGATGTTTCCGCAGTTTTCAGAGGGGAGGAAGTTCCGTGTTTTAGGCTGGAAATTCCGGCCCCAGGAAGTTCCGGTCAAAGTTCCGGCCCAAGCCAGTACCGAAAAGTTAAGGGACTTCGCCAATTTTTCGAGGTTCGGAAATTCCGGGGTAAGTACCGGAACTTCCAGCCCGCGTAGGAAAACTGCCCCCAACGGTTAAATTTGGTGGGGACCTATTTAAGGGGTCTTCTTCCCCAATTGTTCCCAAGTTTTTGGTGCTCCCTCTCCTCCTCCATTGTTGATCTCCAAAGTTTTGAGTTCTCTCAATCCCTCCCATGGTTCTTGCATATCCTTGAGGGAAAAGTGAGAGGAGATCTAGATCTATATTTCCACCAATCCATCTCTCCTCTAAGTGAGGGGAACCTAGTAGATCTTGATCTTTGAGTTATTGGTGATTCTTCTCCTTTGTTCTTCCCCTCTTATTCCCCCATAAGCATTTGTTACTTTGTTGAAATTTGAGAGTGAAGGATTTGAGCACTTGTGCTCTTGCCATTTGCATCGGTTGCATCGGTTTGTGCTCTCCACGAGGTTTCGTGGAAGTGAAAGTTGTGAGCTTGTTACTCTTGGGTCATTGGACCCTAGACGACTTTGTGGTGATATTTGGGAGCCTCCAATTCAGTTGTGGATGTGTGCCCCAACCTTTGTGGTGTAAAGGCTCCGGATTCCGCCTTGAAGGATTCCGATAGTGGAAGGTGAATCAATCATTTATGGTGTGGTTCATCAGAGAATAGGGTGAGCCCTTTGTGGCGTCGAGTAGGACTTTGTGGTGAGCTCACACCCCTCCAACGAGACGCACTCCCCTCAAAAAGTGGAACTCGGGAATACATCTTTGTCTCCGTGTGCCTCGGTTATTTCTATGTCCGAGCTCTTTACTTATGCACTTTACATTGTGATAGCCTTCGTGCTTGAAGTATTATATATTGCTTCCACCTTGTTACTTATCTTGCTTAGCATAAGGGTTTGGTGCACATAGTTGAGCCTAGTTAATTTAGGTTGTTGGTTTGTTAAATTAAACACCTAGTTTTATTCCGCATTTATTCAAGACTAAACCGGAAAAGTTTTAATGGCCTATTCAACCCCCCATAGGCGACATCATTGTCCTTTCAATAGATAAATACCCACATCATTTTTTATCAGTAATTAGGTGGCATCCAACAACGAGATGCCTAACTCATCCTTCCACCCACATTCACTATCGACTTGTTGCTCACAGTCTCAACCGTAGGTGCAACCACCACCGAGTCTGGCATAACTAACAGTGGCGGTGCTCGACGTGAGAGGCGACATGGGTGTTCACGTGCAACTACTGTGAGGGATATAGAAATTCTTTTCAGGCGTTGGATGGCCACCATATATACACACATCTAGATCATGATATTGTAGCTTTTCAACCATATTTAAGTTTGAAATTTCTTTGTGGCGTTTGTTTCCTTGTACCGTGTTGTGCATTATGCACACTACCAAAAATATTTAAAAGGTTTATTTTGTACTTTTATGCTTGTGATATATCAAATTAATTTGTGTTAGTCGACTAGGGCCTTTCACGCTTTCAGTTAATTTGTGAATCTTCTTGTATCTATTTTCTCTTCAACTAATCTTCTCTGGCCAACACAATCCTTATCCTTTAAAGGTGTGTTGTGTCACGAGAAGGATGGGCGTCCCAACTACCACCGATGATACATGTGTATCAGTTACTTGTACAATTACCTCAGTTGATGCATGCATATCCTTAACTTCTCTTTTAACTGTTCTACACGCCAGACAAGATTTGCGACGCCACACCACATTTCAGTTTCCACTCTCTGGCGTCAACTTGGAGGTGATCCCATTCATTTGTTCATCGCTTACTTTATTAGTGATGCTACATGACATCGAAACGTCCCTCTTTTTGTGTTGGTGTTCCATAAATTTCTAAGGAAACGTCCCTCCTTCTTGTTGTGGTGTTTCATAAATTTCTAAGGAAACGTCCCTCAGATATCGGCTTTGTGGTCAGTCAAGAATGGATGAAGACATTAGACAGTGTGCGTGATTTTATGACTATCCTACATTCTACCATGACTATCCTACATTCTGTTAGAATATTGGGCCCACCCATATAAGCAATTCTGGAAATCTCAAATTGGCCCATGTGCATGGCAGAATTTTGGAGGTGCATGTACGTGACTAAAGTTTAGTCTCATACTGCTAGCTTAGAAAGAGCTGCACCACTTTATATAGTGGAGTGTTCTATCACTTGGTGTGCTGGCTGAGAATAGAAGGCTCTCTCGTGCGCACTCCTCCTCCTCCTCCGCCGCCGTCCGTCACGACACGCCGCGGGTTGCGGGAATGAGCCGAGCCGATGCTTATATTTTTGCAGTTCAGGAAAAACGAGTCGTGTTAGCGTACGTGTACAGCTTAGCCAATTCGGATCGCTACCGGATCGTGGGCTGCTGTAACCGAGTCAAACGTGTGCGACGTGGCCGGCCCACGTTGTACCCGTTAGGGTTTTCCGAACCGCACTATATATTGCCGTGCACTGCGTGCGCCGTCACACACCGAACCAATCTAGGTTTTGCCAATCTCGCACCTTGCGCCGCCACCGTAGTCTACTCCATCCCGTGCACCGGCGAATGGGACAGCAGGTCTCCGGAACCGCTCGTCCTTGTGATCCTGTACGGGAGAGGGCGAATAAGGTTTTTGGTAAGCGCTCCGCACGACTGCTTTCAAGTTCTTTATCATGGCTCGACTTCCTGGACGATCTCCGGGTCCGCGGGCGACTCGTCTTCAACGTCGCCTTCTTCGAGCTGCTACCGTTGCTGCTCAAGTTGCTGCCGTCGCTGCTTCAACGGCTGCTTCATCTGCAACTGTTCGGTATGCGCTGCATAAACCGAACTGTTTTACTATGGATATGTTGGCGGATGTTTTGCTGCTGTTCATGTTAATTAATACGTCTAATATTTTCGAGATTAACATGTTAGTAGCTGTTGCGATCATGTTTTATATTCTGGAATTAATCATGGAAATTATGCCTAATAATCCAACAATCCAAAAACCTTACATGTGTTATAGGCAATTTCCTGAGTTAAACATGGGACATCTATCCGATGCGCTGAGACCGGACAAGTTTGCCGGTGTGGACTTTAAGAGATGGCAGTACAAGACCACACTGTGGTTGCGGTGTCTAAAAGTGTTCGAGGCTAGTGAGGGTTTACCTGAAGGAACTATATCTGAGCAAGATCAGAATAAGTTCAAGAAACCAATACTGCCTTTGTGGGACTCGTTCTGAGTGCTCTTAGCAACAAGCTGTTTGATGTGTACATGCACATCACAGATGCCAAAGAGCTCTGGGAGGCACTGAACGCTAAGTTCGGTGTAGCAGATGCTGGCAGTGAATTGTACATCATGGAGAGCTTCCATGACTTCAGGATGGTTAACAACCGTTCTGTAGTCGAACAGGCTCATGAGATACAGTGCATTGCGAAGGAGCTTGAGCACGCTAAGTGTGCCTTACCTGACAAGTTTGTGGCTGGTTGCATTATTGCAAAGTTGCCCTCTTCATGGAGGAACTTCGCCACAACTCTCAAACACAAGAGACAGGAGATATCGGTTGAAAACCTGATAGCGTCTCTTGATGTTGAGGAGAAGGCTCGGGCTAAGGACACCGCTGAGAAAGGTGAAGGTCAGTCTAGCGCCAATATGGTGCAGAAGAACTTTCACCATGGCAAGAACAAGGCAAAGAGTAAGCCTTCCTTCAACATGCCTACCAAGACTACTTCTTTCAAGAAGAAGAAGAAGATGCTGAACAAATCTGAGCTAAAGTGCTACACTTGTGGAGAGCTCGGACACTTCTCTGTGGACTGCCCAGATCGTGCAGACAAGAAAGGGAAGAAGCATGTCAACGTCGTGACCGCTAGCAATACTGATGGGTATGGTAATTTACCATTTGTGCTTTCAGTATTTCAATCTCCATGTTGGTGGATTGATACGGGTGCTAACGTTCATGTGTGCGCTGACATCTCTATGTTCACATCTTATCAGGTCGCCGATTCAAGCGTCTTAATGGGGAATGGATCACATGCTTCTGTTCGTGGTGTTGGCACGGTAGATCTGAAGTTTACTTCGGGAAGATCGTGCAGCTGAGGAACGTGCAGCATGTCCCTACTATGAATAAGAATCTCGTGAGCGGCTCCCTTCTATACAGAGATGGGTTTAAATTAGTCTTGGAGTCCAATAAAATAGTTGTGTCAAAGTTTGGACAATTTATTGGTAAAGGGTATGAGTGCGGAGGCTTGTTCCGCTTTTCATTATCGGATTTTTGTAATAAGTCAGTAAACCATATTTGTGGCAGTGTGGATTCGGATGCCGATGTGTGGCACTCTCGTTTATGTCATGTTAATTTTGGTTTAATGAGTAGACTTTCCAGCTTGCGTTTAATTCCTACTTTCACCGTTGCCAAAGGTTCTAAGTGCCATAGCTGTGTGCAATCTAAGCAACCTCGAAAGCCTCACAAGGCAGCCGAGGAGAGAAACTTGGCACCTCTAGAACTCGTACATTCGGATCTGTGTGAGATGAATGGCGTGTTGACAAAAGGTGATAAGAAATATTGCATGACTTTAATCGATGATGCTACTAGGTTCTGCTATGTATACTTATTGCACACTAAAGATGAGCTATGGACTACTTTAAAATCTATAAAGCTGAAGTAGAAAATCAATTAGAGAGAAAGATCAAACGTCTTAGGTCGGATCGTGGTGGCGAGTACTTCTCCAAAATATTTGATGAATTCTGTGAGGAACATGGTATTATTCATGAGAGGACGCCTCCCTATTCTCCCCAATCAAACGGGGTTGCTGAGAGGAAAAACCGCACGCTGACCGATTTGGTGAATGCCATGTTGGACACTGCTGGTTTATCTAAGGCATGGTGGGGGGAGGCTTTATTGACGCGTGTCATGTCCTGAATAGAGTTCCAAACAAGGATAAAAAGAAGACCCCTTACGAGGAGTGGTCTGGGAGAACACCATCACTTTCTTATTTACGCACTTGGGGATGTTTGGCGAAAGTCAATGTGTCCAATTCCTAAGAAACGTAAACTTGGACCAAAGACAGTGGATTGTGTCTTTCTAGGCTATGCTCATCGGAGCATTTGCTATAGATTTTTAGTGGTTAAATCTGAGATACCTGATATGCATGTTGATACTATTTTCGAATCTCGTGATGCAACATTTTTTGAGAACATATTTCCTATGAAGGATATGCATAGCATTGCTAGAATTTCTTCTGAGATACTTGTTGAACCTAGTACATCTGTTGATAATTCTGAACAACCACTTGTTGAGGAAGTCCTTGAGAAGGATGACAATGAATCAGCTCCCAAGAGGAGCAAGAGACAGAGGACCGAAAAATCCTTTGGTGATGATTTCATTGTGTACCTTGTGGACAATACTCCCACGTCCATTGCAGAGGCATTTGCATCTCCTGATGCTGATGACTGGAAAGAAGCTGTCCATAATGAGATGGACTCGATTCTTTCTAATGGAACTTGGGAATTATCTGAAAGACCCTACGGTTGCAAACCGGTGGGCTGTAAGTGGGTGTTTAAGAAGAAGCTAAAGCCTGATGGTACTATTGAAAAGTACAAGGCAAGGCTAGTGGCCAAGGGCTACACCCAGCGTGAAGGCGAAGATTACTTTGACACCTATTCACCTGTTGCTCGTCTCACCACCATTCGTGTACTACTTTCCCTGGCTGCCTCCTATAATCTCTTCGTTCATCAAATGGACGTGAAGACAGCTTTCCTTAACGGAGAGCTGGAAGAGGAGATTATATGGACCAGCCTGATGGGTTTGTAGTAAAAGGTGAAGAGAGAAAGGTGTGCAGATTGTTAAAATCTTTGTATGGGCTGAAGCAAGCACCTAAGCAATGGCATGAGAAGTTTGACAGAACTTTAACTTCTGCAGGCTTTGCCATTAATGAGGCTGATAGGTGTGTATATTATCGCCATGGTGGGGGCGATAGTGTTATATTATGCTTGTATGTTGATGACATACTGATTTTCGGTACAAGCATGATAGTGATAAATGAGGTCAAGTCTTTTCTGTCAAAGAGCTTTGATATGAAAGATCTGGGACAAGCTGATGTGATCCTGAACATTAAGTTGATTAGGGATGAAAGTGGGATTACGTTAACGCAATCACACTATGTTGAGAAGGTCTTGAGCCGATTTGGTTATATAGACAGCAAGCCTTCTCCAACACCCTATGATCCCAGTGTGACACTCAGAAAGAACAAGAAGGAAACGAGAGATCAATTAAGATATTCTCAAGTGATCGGTTCACTCATGTACCTTGCGAGTGCGACAAGACCTGACATCTCTTTTGCTGTGAGCAAGTTGAGCAGGTTCATGTCTAACCCGGGTATTGATCATTGGCATGCACTTGAAAGGGTCATGCGCTATCTGAACGGTACAATGAGTTACGGGATTCATTATTCAGGGCACCCTGCGGTGCTTGAGGGATACTGTGATGCGAACTGGATCTCAGATGTTGATGAGCTCTATGCCACGAGTGGATATGCGTTTATTCTTGGAGGTGGTGAGTGTCATGGAGGTCTTGCAAACAGACCATTTTGACGAGGTCAACCATGGAAGCAGAACTTACTGCTTTAGATACAGCTTCTGTTGAGACAGAATGGCTGCGTGAGCTCTTGATGGACTTGCCGGTGGTTGAGCAACCATTACCGGCCATCCTTATGAATTGTGACAACCAGACGGTTATCATGAAAGTGAACAGTGCTAAGGATAATGCGAAGTCATCAAGACACGTTAAAAGACGCTTGAAGTCTGTCAGGAAAATGAGAAACTCCGGAGTAATGACTGTTAGTTATGTTCAAACTGACAAAAACCTGGCAGATCCCTTTACAAAGGGACTATCACGTAATGTGATAGATAGTGCATCAAGGGAGATGGTTGAGACCCGTGAGCGTTACACCATAGTGGTAACCCAACCTATGTGATCGGAGATCCCGTGAATTAGGACCTGGGAAGAACAAACTAGTGGTTTAACTGAGGAGAGTTATTTTGTAACCCTCTCCGTGGAAAGATGCATAACTCTCACATTCTGTAAGGCAGGTTGGCAATATGGCTTAATGTGTTTCTGTTGGCTATTCGTAGCAAAGGTGCTATCCTACAGAGCGACCTTGAAAGAACACACCTATATGAGTCCGACTGTTAAACGTCGCAGTCTATGAGATTAGGGTGATCTCTAGTAAACTCATGAAGAGACCAGGGAGTATGACGCATATGCTCCACCCGCGGGGTAGGCTACTGGCAGCCACGTACTGGTTATGACTTTGAGTGAAGTCTATTGGCACCAAACTTGCAATTCAAGGTTCGTCCATTGTTCAAGTTGCTGCTAGATGTAGCTTGAAGCTCTAGGCAGAAGTTCAACTTAACAGTCTCTGCTGAAACACTGGTATATAAACAAGAAACGAGGTTTGGCAAAATCTCTAAATGGGAATTTGAGATCTGGTGGGGGATTGTTAGAATATTGGGCCCATTAATGGGCAGCCCATATAAGCAATTCTGGAAATCTCAAATTGGCCCATGTGCATGGCAGAATTTTGGAGGTGCATGTACGTGACTAAAGTTTAGTCCCATACTGCTAGCTTAGAAAGAGCTGCACCACTTTATATAGTGGAGTGTTCTATCACTTGGTGTGCTGGCTGAGAATAGAAGGCTCTCTCGTGCGCACTCCTCCTCCTCCTCCGCCGCCGTCCATCACGACACGCCGCGGGTTGCGGGAATGAGCCGAGCCGATGCTTATATTTTTGCAGTTCAGGAAAAACGAGTCGTGTTAGCGTACGTGTACAGCTTAGCCAATTCGGATCGCTACCGGATCGTGGGCTGCTGTAACCGACTCAAACGTGTGCGACGTGACCGGCCCACGTTGTACCCGTTAGGGTTTTCCGAACCGCACTATATATTGCCGTGCACTGCGTGCGCCGTCACACACCGAACCAATCTAGGTTTTGCCAATCTCGCACCTTGCGCCGCCACCGTAGTCTACTCCATCCCGTGCGCCGGCGTGCACCGGCGAACGGGACATCAGGTCTCCGGAACCGCTCGTCCTTGTGATCCTGTACGGGAGAGGGCGAATAAGGTTTTTGGGAAGCGCTCCGCGCGACTGCTTTCAAGTTCTTCATCACGGCTCGACTTCCTGGACGATCTCCGGGTCCGCGGGCGACTCGTCTTCAACGTCGCCTTCTTCGAGCTGCTACCGTTGCTGCTCAAGCTGCTGCCGTCGCTGCTTCAACGGCTGCTTCATCTGCAACTGTTCGGTACGCGCTGCATAAACCGAACTGTTTTACTATGGATATGTTGGCGGATGTTTTGCTGCTGTTCATGTTAATTAATACGTCTAGTATTTTCGAGATTAACATATTAGTAGCTGTTGCGATCATGTTTTATATTCTGGAATTAATCATGGAAATTATGCCTAATAATCCAACATATTCTACGGACAAAACTGGTCTCCTAACTAGGGATGGCAATGGGTACCCATTACCCTTTTACCCTGTGGGTAAAAACCCTATTAGGGTAAGGGTATGGGATAAAAAATTACCCATGGGTACGTAAATGGGAAAATATCATACCCATCGGGTAGAGAGGGTATGGGTATGGGATCGTATAACCCATACCCGCGTACCCATGTACCCATATAATATTTGACAAGTGAGTCTAAACTTTCACGCACGGATATATGAGTAGGGTCTATGCATGAGGCTACAATCATAATTCAAAGATATAGGCAGGGATTGCTCGCTAACCCTCCGCGGATGGCGCACCATCCGGTGACTACCTCACTATACCGATAATTTAGCTATTCATAATATTATATCTAATCTATCTGATTCACGTGATCACGTCTCGACTCCTGATATAGCAAAACAATGAAATATAACTCTTCTGCATGAGTTATGTGTTGTTTTTATGACTATTTTCTGCCCAATTTGACGTGTTTTAAACGCGGGTATTTTTTACCGCGGGTACCCATCTACCCTGTCGGGTGACGGGTATGGGAAAAAGTTGTAACCGTTTGACGGGTATGGGTAAGGGTGACGGGTAAGATCATGGTCTACGGGTAAGGGTATGGGGTGGCTCCACCCTTACCCATACCCTGCGGGTGCCATCCCTACTCCTAACTAAATAAGTTTACTTAGCAAATAAATTTGATACTCTAAACACTACCTCTCAATCATGTTATTATAGCTTCTCTGCACTAATAATATTTAAGCCTGAACTTTTATTTTTGGCATTTATTTCCTTGTATGCACACTACCAAAAAAATCAAAGAGGGTTTTTAGTACTTTTACGCTTGTGATATATCGAATTAATTTGTGTTGTTGAGAAGTTCCTTGCACGTGCATCTAACTCGTGAATCTTATTGTATATGTTCTCTTCAACAAATTTACGCCAAACTTCCGTGTCCAAAACTATCCTTATCCTTCAAAGGTGTGTTGCGCCAGCGAGAAGGATGAGCATCCCAACTACCACCCAGGGTGCAGGTGTATCATCTATTTCTCTTTTTTATCCGCAATAAATTGTGATGCCACGGAGCCAGCAGGGGGCAAGCAGGGGCCATGGCCCCCGCATGATGGAATTTTTTTGTGAAATACCCCATATAATTTGTGGATTTGACCTCAATTTTAGACAATATTTACCCACATGGCCCCTCCAACAATTTTGGTGTTCAATTGACCCCCCTTGTGTCAACTTCCTGGCTCCGTCCCTGATCATCTTTCGGTTTCCACTCTCTAGTGTTAGCTTGTAGGTGACCTCATTCTCATTCTTTTGGCGCCTACTTTGCTAGCGACACTATGAAAAATCGAAACGTTCCTCCTTTTGGTGTTCGTACCTTTGTAATTTCCGAAAAAAAGTCATACATCACACGTTGATCGGCTTTGTGCAAGTAGAGGATGAAGAAGTGCCGTCTCGGGACAATCATGAACAACTTAACTTAATCACCCCCGAAAAAACTTGACTTAATCATGGTAACCATGACAAATTCATATTCGAACGATGTTTTTAACTTTCCAAGAAACCTATATTGGGAGTGTCTACCTTGTGTTTCGAAAAAAGAAGGAGACGAGTTGACTGGTGCACACTGTCAGCGCCTTCCTCTTGTCCTTGACTTTCACAGTCCAGTGTCTCCGGACTCCGGTAACTTCCCACGGTGAATGGTGAATCAAGCAAGGCCTTTCCCGTCAACACACCACTCACTAGAAAAAGGCCGCTCGGCCAACAAACCCACCCCAGAAACGCCTATAAATAGGCCGCCTCCTCCCACTGTCTCCAGTACCATTCCCACTCTGTCTGTCTCTCTGCCGCACCCACCATCCGCCCCAAATTACAATCCAGTCCAACCCCAAGCTAGCAGCAAGAATCCCCAAATCCCACCCACGGAACCAAGCAACTCGCGAGGAATTCCCCGGATCGGACCATCCTCCGGCGAGATGGGGCTCTCCAGCATGCCCGCGCCCAAGGACAGCCTCTTCACCTTCCTCCTCTACAACACGGCGGTGTCCATCGCCATCCTCTCCGACCTGCTGCGCGCCGTGATGCTCTTCGTCGGCCTCCCCGTCCCGCCGCCCACGGGAGAGGACGAGGACCAGCCCTCCCTGGCCGGCTCCGCCGCGTCCTCTTCCTCGGCGCCCACCCTCGCCGACAGGTTCCGGAGCAGCTTCACGCCCGCGCTCTTCGGGGCGCGCCGCCGCGGCGCGCCGGACTGCCGCGTGTGCCTGAACAGGTTCGAGCCGGTGTCGGTGGTGAACCGGCTCCCCTGCGGCCACCTCTTCCACCGCGCCTGCCTCGAGACGTGGCTCGACTACGACCACGCCACCTGCCCGCTCTGCCGCCTCCGCCTCCTCCCCGCCGCCGACGACCCACCCTCGCCGATCCCTCGCTCCGCCCGGATTTATTGAGAGATCTGCCGTCGATTCACCACCTGGGGTCTGCTCCGTGTGGCCCTGACGTGTGCGCGTAGGAAATTGAGGCATCCTCACCCCCATTTAGCTGTTCTACATCATTTAGTGTTCCTTTCTTTACCATGTGTTTTAGTTAGTGGCGCCGCTTATTAGAGTGGCCACATCTTCTTCTTCTTTCTCTGTTGCGCTGCTCTTGTACTCTGTAAATATTCCTTAGCCGAGTGCTCCCATGGAGGTGTAGCGCTTCTGTGTACAACGCTGCCTGTGCAAATCCAAGAGATGTGAGGAAGAAAATATCCATATTCAGCTTCTTCTTTGTCCTTGTATTTCTTCTGTATATACTCGTCTATGTAACTGACTAATTGTGCTAGTACTCGAATTAATCTGAATTCTGATGCATCTGTCAAATTATAGAAACAAAAGTGGCATGGGCGCATGTAGAAATAAAAAACTTTTCCCCTATGGCAACAAATCTTGTTGTGTGGGAGCTGGAAAGAATGTTCTAGAGGGAAGGGTGGACAGATATTTTGGGGAGGAGGAGAGCAGGTCGCCGGGAAGATATCTTCTAGAGCGAGGAGAAGCCTTTATCTATTGCACGCAACTGTTGGGCGGAGGCAGACAAAGCGCTGAAAGGCACGGCGACGAGCCCCTGTTTATGCCACTCACATGGCCTGCGTTGCCTGCTTGTCGACATGGCCGCACTCGCCGTGTCCGCGTCGATGAATGTGGCCGATCTCGCCATCAATCCCCCGCTCCCCTTGTTTCATCAATTATTATGTTTTTCTTTTGCGGGTAAAAAGCTTCGTCAATTATCTGCCTGCCCTCTGGCAATCGTGCTGTTATCTCGGATACATGGTCCATTTGCAGTGATAGTTCCGTTATTTTTATTTACAAGATGGAACGAAAAATACTCCTCCATTTCTAACCAGGGTCATAAACCTTTCGAGTAGTACTCCCTCCGTTCCTAAATATAAGATGTTTTAGATTTTGTCCACATTCACATGTACACAAGTGTATCTAGACACATTTCATGTGTATGTTCACTCACTTTAGTGTGTATGTGGACAACATGTACAACACCTAAAACATCTTATATTTAGGAACGGAGGGAGTACTTTGTTTCACCTGGTCCATGCGCTACCGGCACAACTGGCAATAAAGAGAAGCTGGTTAAATAGCAATTTTTCGGCAAACTGGGAACCATGACAGGGATGATCAGATTGCTCTACTACTCTACAGAGAAATATGTCACAGGATTTCGTGGAGATCCCAGATTGCATCAGCAACGTTTGAACCTTGACTGAAAAAAATTGTATGAGACTTGTGAGTCAAATTTTGCTTTTGAACAGATGGGATAAGAACACTACTGTACTGAGAGTTTTTGTTTGCTTCTCCATATAAACGCCTTCGCCATCCCCGCATTTTATGTAGATCATACCGAACACAAGAACGCTTTTGTTTGCTGCGCCATATCCACGCCTTCGCCATCCCCGCATTTTATGTAGATCTTATTACCGAACAGAAGAAAAGAAGATATATAACATATGAACACAAGAAAGTAGTACGGTTCAGTGAATTGAAAGGTTTCAAATGGTTCAATTCCATATACAAAATGATATGCATACTGCAATCCTATGTAGGTCCATGTGGAAACATGCACTACAGTCTACATAGAAACAAATTTTGGGTCCATCAACTGCATAGTGAAGCTGGTAATCACTGCATATGTTCGGTCATTCCGTATTATGCACAGGGGGGATGTCACAGATGAATGATCCTATCTGGCGTGCGAGAGCTGCTTTGATGCGAGGCTGAACATATCCTTTAGGCGAGCAGATGAACTTGAAAGAACATTCTTATCGATCCTCTTATGATGTCTGGTGCTTTTTGACCATTCAATTCCAAGATACACTTGGATGTTGCACGCCTTTTGTTTAGGAGCAAGGTCTTCGATTTGATATTTATATGAAACTGCATGCAAAAGCCAGGTGCACATGTCATTTACAATGTTTAATCCGATTTTATGTACATAACATGTTTCATTTGCTCACAAAGGAACAAGTTGGAACAGTCGGCTCATTAGGGCATCTCCATTCGTTCGCCCCCCAGGCTGAATTCCGACGCTATTTGGGCCGCGTGGGGTGGGGGGGGGGGGGGGGGGGGGGAGAGGGGGGGGGGGGGGGCAACGACGCTATTTCACGCCCTGGGGGGCGCCGATCCCCAGCCGTGAAACCCAGGCCCCTCCCCCAGCCAGCGATTTTCTCCCCAATTTCACACAAAACTCGCACAAACATTATTTTCTCCACATAGTTCATACAAATTCATACACAAATAGTTCAACATAAAAATCCACACACAAATAGTTTAACATACAAATAGTTCAACAATGCAAGCAAATAGAACACATCAAACTAACCTTTGGCGTTGCCTTTGCGCCTCCACAAGTGTTTCACCAGATCATTCTGCAGTTGTGTATGCATTTGTGAGTCTCGAATCTCCTGGCGTATAGCGAGGAAGGCTGCCCATGTTGCCGGCACCTGATGATCTACATCTGCAAGAGGACCCTGTCGGTAATATAGCTCAGTGTCAATCACCGGATCATCCCGCTCGCTCTCAATGATCATGTTGTGCAAGATCACAAAACGGTTGATCACCTCCCACATCTGAGCTTTCGACCAAGTCAGAGCCGGGTACCGGACAACAGCAGATCGAGACTGTAGCGCACCAAATGCCCGCTCAGCATCCTTCCTGCAAGCCTCCTGGTTCTGAGAAAACCAAGCTTTCGTGCTTCCTAGCACGAGATTGGAGATAGTCTTCACAAATGTTGACCACCTTGGATGGATGCCATCTGTAGTAGCCCATTGTGTACCGGTGCCCATTGATCTCGTAGTTCATCGGGGGAGTATGACCTTCAACAAGCTTGCTGAAGACATTCGAGCACTGCAGAACATTGATGTCATTGTGAGATCCTGTCATGCCAAAGAAGGCATGCCAAATCCAGAGATCCTGTGTAGCCACTACCTCAAGAACCACACTGCAAGCTCCTTTGTGGCCTTTGTACATCCCTGCCAAGCAAATGGACAGTTCTTCAATGACCAATGCATGCATTCAATGCTTCCAAGCATCCCAGGGAAGCCTCTTGCTTCATTCGTGGCCAGGATCCGAGCAGTGTCTTTCACATTGGGTGGTCGCAAGTACGTTGGCCCAAACACTGCAACCACTGCCTGGCAGAACTTGTTCAAGCAATCAATGGCAGCGGACTCGGACATGCGCAGATAATCATCCTGTGAATCATCGGGAGCACCATACGCAAGCATTCTCATCGCCACCGTGCACTTCTGAAATGAGGTAAAGCCTACCGTGCTGGTGCAATCCTTCTTGCATTTGAAGGGTGTCGAACTCCGGATGGCATGCATAATGTCGATGAAGAGCTTTCGTTTCATCCTGAAACGGCGCCGAAACACCGTCTCGTCCCGCGCGGGATCATCGGCGAAGTAGTCGGGGTAGAGGATGCAGTAGCCTTCCATCCACTGCCTCGGCTTGCTCTTGCGGCGACCAGGCGCTGAGCCACCATGCCGCGGCGTCGCCTCGTTTGCGAGCAGGCCAACAAGACAGGTGAGGATCAGCAAGTGCTCTTCATCGTCGACGGTGGCCTCGACTTCCTCTTCCAGCAGATCGGCGAGCAGCTCCTCGTCGTCGGAGTCCACGAGCGCTGATATCTGCTTTGTTCGCTGCTTTGGATTACACTACTATATTTCTTGATGGTCTAGACTGACAGTTGTTACCTGAAAACTCTTTAAATGGTTTAAGAGTATCTCCAACAGCCGTCCAAAAATACCGAGTGCTAAAATAGTTCTACAATGCCATTTTAGCAGTTTTAGCGCTGCGGCCGAAATCAGTTCTCCAGATGCACAAAAGAATGCAGCAATTTACCAGACGCAATAAAATAGAGCACCACAAACATATTTCTTCAACATATGATCAACAAACAGTTCCCTACTTTTATAAATAGATTCAGCTAACTCGCAATCAAAGACCCTGACCAAAAATATATATAAAAAAGCAATCAGACCCCAATTGTTCGTGCTAGCTAGCTAGCTCGATCTCCATCCGCGTAGTAGGCCGGAGAGGCACTGCGTGAGGCCGGCTCCGCGTCCGCCCGGCCGCCGTTGTGCGCCGTTCACCGGCCCTACCTCCACGGCCGCCTCCGTTCACCGGCCCTGCCTCGTCGACCGCCGCTGCTCGCCGGCCCGTGCTCCGCTTCCGTTCGCCTCAGCACCACCAAGGTGCCCACTGCCTCCATGCCAAAACGCGCGACCTGGGCCAGTCAGAATCATCGGGGTCGTGCTCGTCTTCTCAAGCTCCGGCCGCCGCCTCTCCTAAAGAGCTCGCCGGCGGCCCGCGCCCACCGACCGGATGGCGGGCTCCTCCGCCGTGTACACGCCTGCCCGCTGCAGAGGGGAAAAGAAGCCTCGCGTGCGGGGGAAACTTCCGCGGCAGTTGGTTCTAGCGCGCGTGTCCAGAATCCAGATTATCCAGCGCGCTGTAGCCCCCACACAAAATATCATGTGTGCAGTGCCAAAATTTCCAGCACGTTGGATAGATTTTACAGCGCTCTGGATTTTACAGCATCTGTTGGAGCGTTTTTTTCCTCTCCCGCGTCTAATTGACGGTTTTTCCAGCGCGCGCTATTTTTAGTGCCCCTGCTGGAGATGCTCTAATCTACTGAAGCTAAGTGAAACTTAAGTAATTCATATTATTTCAGAAAGGTGGAAATTTGCCGGTTGGCCACACTAAACGATGCAAAAGACTGTAGAGAGAATTTCAGCTTTCCACTCTCAATGGTCTTTGCACCATGCTTTGCATCCGTGCCTCTACCTTTGTGAAGAGTTATTGCAAGAGATGGACTCCACGATGATAGTGATAAAGGAATTGCCTGTATGTCCCCAATATCCTCCCATAGAAAGAAAAACTTTGTTTTCTGGCCAAACATGCTTGAATAAAACCCAATCGTTCTTGGAGATAAGAAAAGATGGCCCTGAAATGAGAAGTACAGGTGATCTTCTTAATTGACAGAAAGTAAGCTGTTCACTTTATGTTAGTTTACTATGTGAAATGACACATCTTGTAGCACATGCATCTTTTTCTAAAATTCATTTTTTTCAACACAAATGTTTGAAACTAGCAATATAAGATGCTCATGGTAGAAAAACCTTGTGCACATCCTAACATATTAGCCACATCCAAGTCAATGAATTTCCATATCTTTTAAGAATAACTGAATAAGGAGTGCAGAGTTAACGATTCCTCAAGTTTTAACATATGTTCAACCTTGAACTCCAAAACGGTTGTTTCTAACTTTCAAAGCTATACTTGCAGATATATGGGCTCGATGGAGAAGAGATAAATGAATCACCCAAGCTCGAGCTCACTTCGGAGATTCCGCTCGTTTTGGCATTCTTGCCTTCTTCTTTTCTTAAAAGACTTGTGTTTGTGAACTCATCCCCTTATTTAATGAGATGAAGCAAATCTTTTGTCTCAGTTTGAAAAATAAATTAATACCGGGAGAGTGATTAGTTTGTCTTGTAGGGATGCCGTAGGAGGATCACTATACTATGGATCATGAAATTTTGTGCACTAATATTGGCCCACCTGTTGATTAGTACCAAATCAGAGGGCGCTGTAATGCAACAATATTCATAGACTCGTGCATAATCATTGCCTTTCATTTGATTGCAGTCAAATTTGATTTACATGGGCATGACCATAAACAACTGAATAACCCAACACACACATGGGACGCTCTGTTGGGTGGTTTCTCGTATCATTACTTTACTAAGTATATGAAAGACACGCAAAACCGCGAGCTGTGGCATGGTCGAGTACTGTAGCATCTACAGTGTTCAGCAGTGATTTCGCCGTTTGGTTCGCTTCCCCTGTACCGGATCGTTCCGTGTGGATGTGTCGGCAGAAGCAAACAAGAAAAAGCAAAGCGGTCGGGGTGTTCCGAAGGCAGATTGACTTTCTCCACGAACTCCACGCCGTCCCGGCCGGCGGCTCGCTTCTGCTCCACTGCGCCCGCCCGCCCCCGCTTCCGGCAACGGCCGTCTCCGCTTCGCTCCGGCACCCAGCCGCGTGCCCGCTTATCGGCTGCTCCGCGTCCGTCGGCGGCGGAAGCCCCGACTCGATTGACGAGCAACGTCGGCGGAGGACCGAGTCGGCCGCCCGCTCTTCGTCCGGCGAGTTCACCGTCCAGGGTCATGGGTCAGTGCTCCCGCTCCACCACGTACCGTCCCTACGCGTTTCTTCTCCCTATTGTAGCTCCGTTCGTGATTTGATTGGCCGGACTGGATTTTCCTCAGATGGGCAAAATCTACGATAACCCCCCCCCAGTTCACGCGCATTCTATCATATGCCCCCCTTGTGTCACTGACATGTGGGGGTCGGCCGCCCGCTCTTCGTCCGGCGAGTTCACCGTCCAGGGTCACGGGTCAGTGCTCCCGCTCCACCCCGTACCGTCCCTACGCGTTTCTTCTCCCTATTGTAGCTCCGTTCGTGATTTGATTGGCCGGACTGGATTTTCCTCAGATGGGCAAAATCTACGATAACCCCCCCAGTTCACGCACCTTCTATCATATGCCCCCTTGTGTCACTGACATGTGGGATCGCCCCACATGTCAGTGACACAAGGGGGCATACGATAGAAGGTGCGCGAACTAGGGGGTTATCATCAATTGCCCAGATGGGTCGCCTTCCTCGTGCCGAGGCTGGCTAGGCTCAGCCCGCCGGGGAGCTCGCGGCGGGGCTGCTCACCAAGGTCGCAGGCGGCGGCGCCACGCCAAGGGAGCATGGGGTGGAGGCTGCAACGAAGCAAAGGTGTGGGGAAGGCCAGAACGTCCGCTCCTCTATCTCCTCCGATCTCTCCTCTCACTCTTCTTTTTTCCCCTATCCTCCCCATTTTTTGTCAGAGGCGGCGAGGAACGACAATCACTGGTGCCGCGGAACAGCGGGCAGCTGACGTTGGGGAACTGCAAGCGCAAGGGCTCCCCTCTCTCTGCTAAAAATTACACTTCCACTATGGCAACGCCTAATTCCTCACAGCCTCGCCGGGGAGGGTGTCGTCAAGATGCGACAGCGTGCGGTTGGCCATGTGCTTCTTATATCTGCTAATTTATCAGTTTGTCGTGCACACAAGCATCAGTATCTCACGTTTGTATCTTGCAGCAGGACGTTGCGTTCATGCCTCCAAGCATTTTGGTACAGTGGGATGCACACCATCCAGTTCTTACAAGACCTATGGGGAGAAATGGTCTCCCAGATTTGAATGCTAGGCTGGTAGGTCTGGCATTCTTCTTCTGCCGTTGTTTTTTCTGTCTGCAGGATTTTCTCCTCTTTGTGAGTTCACCGTTCTGCTAACAGTAGGCTTGATCTTGCATCGACTATGTTTTATATTGTACTGTACGGCTTGGTTCAAATCTAAATATAGCTGGGCATATTTTCGGTATATATATGAGGCCTTTTACTTCCTGAATGTCGTGTATTTACATCGTAATTCATGTCTAAGATCATTATGTCTGATTGTTTAAGAAGTTTCCCTGGCAAAACCTATTATTTTCTTATCTGTTATTTGTATATTGGTCTTCTAAAGGTCATCTGAATTCTGAAGTGAGCCAGATGTAATATGAAAGCTTTAGTAATGTAGCTGCACCATTAGGGAATGATTTACATATTAATATTTCCTAGCTGCCCCTATACTTGAGAATTACTAGACTGATTTCATGTATCTATTTCCATTTCCTTTTGTAGATTTTGCTGCACAAGATGTTGTGGAGGATGAGTTATTGCTGCTGAGCAACCATCGATGGACAAGATGTTGCGGAAATAAGAATGATTTTTCTGGTATTATTTACTGAACCTTTGTATCAATTATTCTATTATGCTTGCAGCAAATGTTTTATTTATTTTTATTGATTCTCCTTTACAAGCTTGGTTCTAAAGTCGTACCATGCCATGTGAGCACAATGGCTGAAAAACAGAGGCAAGAGAAATCCATATTTCTGGTTTCCAAATTCCCATATGATAGTTGAATATCAGTTTCCATGACATTGTTGATTGTGAAATTTTCAGTCACAAAAACTTTTGTAATGCTTGCCACTTATATAATTTCCATGAGGATAGTTGAATATCAATTTCCATGACATTGCTGATTGTGAAATTTTCAGTCACAAAAACTTTTGTAATGCTTGCCACTTATATAATTTCCATGACATTGTTGCTTGTGCATTTTTCAGCGACAAAAATGGAAGGGCGTCTCAAGATGAAAGTCCGAGACTGATTGTAAACTACAGTGCCTTGAATCTAGAGAAATAAAAGTAGAGGCAATGATTGCGAAGGTGATGTGATTACTCTGAAATTATAGCTCTTTTTAACTTAATATCCTTCTGAAATTGAAGTAACCTTCCATTTTGGTGTCTACATGTAAACTACTTACCTATGGTGATTGTGTTGAGCTTGATTAGTATTTATTTCCGATGTTATTTGGAAGAAAAAAAGTACCTATCCATCTCTTTGACTCTTAAAGCCTGCAGATTTAGTTGCCTTATTTGCTTATTGTACTTTCCCCATGTCTCTACCCAGCTACGAAGTTATGTTCAGACCGGTTCAGCAAGCATGTGTGCATTATATGGTATAGCTCATTTTGTCAGCCGAGTTTAACACGCATGTGATTTATGTATGCATACACATAGCAAATTTTTAAGCCATCATATGGGCAAGGTATGTGATGATGAGATGCACTGTATTATGTTTAGTGCAAGTGATATAGGGAATGATCCTATTTATCATCTAATTTTGTGGATGCATTCACCTTTATGAAAGGAATTCATGGTTTAATTTTAATCTCTATGGGAGATTACCTTATGATATGAGAGCTAATTGCATACATGCAAATGTATGTTTTAACTCATGTTTATGGACATGATGTAGATTGCCGACTCAATTTAGTATCATGTATCCTCTTTGAGTTCTCCCTCAAAGTTGTTTCAAACGCTCCTCCTGCAGTTGCAGCTAGGTCGTCGTACAGCCTGAAACTGGCCTTCCAGATTACTTCGACTTCAAGACCATAAGGAGACGGTGCAGCTCAATGGTCAGCTCGATCTCTGTCCTACTAAGGCCTGTCTTTTTGGTCAATTTATTCTACTGAACAAATGTTGCTTGAGTCGAAAAAACTTCCGTTTCCTGTAGTCAGGTGACGTCTTTACTCGAACTGTAAGCTTTTGAATTCTACTATCAGCCAACAAGTGAGTGCCATTATCTCTCTCTTGGAGCATTACGTTCGGTATTTTTTATTACTTGGGTATATCTTTCTTTTGAAAATAAGATGTATGAGATATTTATCGTCTAACAGTTAATTCCATTTGCTGTCAGCAAGTATGTATATAACAAGAATGTAGGATAGGATGGTGATGAACTTGCGTTTCATTTTTTTTCTTTATACTCTTATGTAGTGTTTTTTATTTCTTTCGAGGCCTAAGGACCTTTCCTAAATATATTTCTAATTTTTTGTTATGCACTGGTTTTTTTTGCTTTTCAAATGAAGGATTGAAATTAACAGTGTGGCACGATCACAGGGTGATGATTGACATTTAGACGCAAAGCTTCTACATGGTTTTATTATTTAGTATGCAGCGGCATCATATAGTACCTTATGCTTAATGGATGCACAACTTCTTCAATCCATGTTCCCTTCATTTCATTTGATCTTCTGCACACAACCTGTTTGATAGAATGAAATGGCTGAAAAAAAACAATTATGCTAGCGATTTTGTTCTATATAGCTACACTGCAATGGTGCCTTTCTTCATCAGTTAGTTGTGTCACTTTTAGCTATGCACAAATATCTCACAGCACCACTGTCAGGATCCCCTCCCTCTTTGATTTAATCCCCACAATTTTTATCTTTATTTTTCCAGCTTATCTATGCCTCCAAGGTGTTGGATGGAAAGGCAAGTGGGCCGCAGGGGAACATTAATCTATGTAATATTCGTTCTACTCAATAGCTCCTTTTCTGAAGTTTAGCTGTACGTTTCTCAGTTTTGTGGCTTGCATATACAATATATTGCTTATCTAGGTTATGCGAATTGACCGTGCAAGCTATTATTTCTAAATAGCTGAGTGATTACTGGGGAAATATAACTATGCTAGAATATTTGAGACACATATGAGGTAACAATTATTTGATTTGGTATCCACGAGATTGCTATAAGCTTTGTACTGTTTCCGGCTTTGTACTGTTTCCGGCTTTGTATGGTATCATTCTCAGTGTTGTAAATTTTGTACAGATATACTCAAGAGACAGAAGAGCTCACCAAGGCGTGAAGAGGACTGCCAATTCGCCATGCCTTTCATGCTGGAGAAGGTACATGAGGGCATAGTGACGTAAGTCTTGGTGTTGCTGCCAGAGTGTTGTAGTGGTCAACGACAAGGTGTCTTGCTATATACTCTTTAGCCATAGCAAGCATTCCAATTTGGCTACTCGGTTTCTTCTTCTACTACTCACATCAAACCCCTGCATGTAATTTGTTTAGCGGAATGCGTGCATATATTATTTAGACTAACATACAAACAGTCAGCTGTAATATTATGGATAAAGGAGATGTGTCTCTGCTTCATCAAGGCCGCGGCGTGACGCCGCGCTATGTATGTACACATACGAGGTCTAGGAACGTCTGGAGCATTCTCTGTTGCTCCCTCCCGTGTACTGCAACGAGCGGATCAGGCGCTGTACCCTAGAGCCAGTGCGTGACGCCGCGCTATGTATGTACACATACGAGGTCTAGGAACGTCTGGAGCATTCTCTGTTGCTCCCTCCCGTGTACTGCAACGAGCGGATCAGGCGCTGTACCCTAGAGCCAGTGGGCTCCACTTCGCCGAGTTGTAACCGCCGCAAACGCTGATGCTTGCTTCCTTCATCTCGCCCTCGGAGACGCCGTTGTTGCATATGTTTGCGAACGCCCTCATGTGCTTCATGCCATACTGAGTAAGTGATCCACAGTAGGATTCGAAAACGCGCACCTGACATGTGGGCATCAGTACAGAGTTAAGCTCCAACATAAAACAGAGTATGTACAAGTGGTGAAGACAAGCAACAGCAGAAACTCTGTGGGATTTAAACAAGAAACTATTACACTTACCATCCTCTTCAAACAGTCCCAGTCGTCGACTAATGGTTGGCCAGAGCTTCTAGGAGCCTCAAGCATTGAAGGCCCGTTTTCAAATCCAAACACAAGCTTCCCGATGAAATCGATACTGCTGTCGAGATGCTTCCTGTGTGCCATGGTTTCTTTGATCTCCTTGAGAACCTCAACTTCTCTTCCGATACCCCATTTAACTGCTCATACTGAAAGCAACAAGATACATTAGCAGAAAACTTTGGCAAAATATAGAACACGGGGCACAAAAAAAAATTTGATGTGCAAAACTTGAGTCTGTCATGGAGAGGACGCAAGTTGGTGTATGAGCTACAACCATCTCAAGTTGGATGCTATTGTTTCAGAGTACTGTCACCATATATTCTCAACACCATGAAGCTACATTTGTATTTAGCAGTTTAAGGTCATCCTCCTATTTTCTCTAAGAAGTCCACAATCTGTTTATGAGGCTTCTAGTTAAACCCCACTAAAATCACCGTATAGTTGATTCCCTCACTGGTTGGTCAATGTGAAAAATACATTGAAACAGGGTTTGCTTAGTACACTTAAGCATAAGTACTCAATTTATTTATGCTAAGGATGAATTCAAAAATTAAACAATTAGTTTGATTTAAAAAACATCCTAATATCTCATCTTTTTCTCTAGAATTTCAACATTTTATTTCAAATATCCTAAGTAACCAAATTCAAGATTTATGAACCACTGCATGCTTAGGAGTTCATGAGTCATAACACAGAAAGATGCATTGTTTCGAACAGCAAGGCCTGGTTCTACATGTAGCAACCACATAAGTGAAGGTCGAAGGTGACGGGAGGTTATAACCAATAACAGAGAATATATGAACTAGACATGAAATAACTAGGCTAACTGAGACTGAAGAAACAACTACAATTTTACCTTCTTCCACATGAAAAGAATATCTGCATCTCTTTGATTGATTGCACCCTCCAGGCGGGGTAAAAGCAGCCTGTTTGTGATGTTGGCATTTGCAGGATCGAAACCTTGATACAGGAAAAGCTTCTCGTCCTTGATTGTCTTGTCACCATACTCCATGACATGAGAACCATTTTGTAACTTATCTGAGATTATAGTTCTCTTTTTAACCTGCCCAACAAAGCAGTGAATAGATGCCACTAGCCAGAATGAAGAAATTGTATTCGAGACTTACCACCTCGTACTGATCCTTGATTGTTTCCTTCTTAAGATTGTGAGTTTCACTGCAAAGTAGGATCGAATGGTTCAAAACAGCATGGCTATAGAAAAGACAACTACTAGAAGAACATTGATACTTCCCAAGCCTATCCACTCATCTTTTATTATTATTTTTCGAAAAGGGGAAAGCCCGGCCTCTATATCAAAACGATGAATACGGCTTTCATTTATTTCATTGTTGCATAGTATACTATCTTTTATATTTGCGATTGCAATCTGACTCATAATTTACTTTATGTGTTAGTCAGGTTGCTAATGACCATACTAAGTAGTAGCACACACTCATGTTGTGCCTTCTAGGTGATAACAATTCCTTAACAACAAACAAATACAAAATCATGTCTTGTAGAGGGTGATGAAGTAAGAATTATTTCCAGTACATAGGGTCTGAAAGTCACGTTGCATATACAAATTTCCAGTACATATACAAGATCAATCAGAAAACAGTTTCAACATGGGAAACGGTCCAAACATAACCATTACCAAATGTTGCTAATGTAAATCATGCAACTATATTTCATTCAAGAGCATACTAACAACTTAAAATATAAGCCCTATAGACATACCTTTGACAAATGTATAGAAGTATAGGTTTTATGAGAGTCAGAAAACAAATCAGTTGCAGACTGCAGAGCATAATATGTTTCAGACGATGCTTACCTGTCTTCCATCCAAGCTACACTGTAGACGTCACCTAAACAGGTAAGGTATTCGATAGGAGGTGATGGTTTCATCCAAGGGCAGTATCCTGCCCAACTACTTTCGACTGCGTTTGATGCTGTTGTAGCATAAATATTAAGATCTTGAGGCAGTAAACCCTCAAACATACTGCCACTTTCACACGCCTCAACATATATAACCTGCCAAGATTGTAATTTTAATTACAGATAACACTCTAAGAGTACTGTCTCATATTTAAAAAATACAGTATTACTTTTCGATTGAAAAGGAAAAGAAAAAATATTATAGTACCATTTTTGAATAGCTGTTGGAAGCATGCTTTTCTCGTAACACCTTGATGAAGTCGCCCGCATAAAGATATGGCATGGTGGGCATACCTACAAACTTGCTAAGGTTAGCTAAATTACACGAGTAAATCAGCTAAATAATAACATTTATATGGGAGTACGCACAAAGAACACCAGGACCCCCATGATCCGTGAAATAGATGAAGATGTGATCCTTCGGTTTGCTATTTACCACCTTCCTACTCCCTCCAGTAACTGCAGTTTTGTTGCCCATGAGAACTGCTAAGAAGTTTTTTGTGGTGACCTGATCACCGGTGTAGTCCTGCAACCATTCTTCCGATTAGAAAGTAGAATCTATGCTAAGTTGTGGAATCAGAATCACTTGCTCACTCTTGTATGAAACTAAAATGAAATGGAACACGACCAGATAATACCTTGGGAACACCAGCGTAAACATCTTTGCCTTTAGGATTGTTGATGATGACTCCTTGTCTTGGGTTGTCACGGTGTTTGGCGATGTCGTCGTACATAAACACCACAATGTTCTCCTCCTTTAGTCCTCCCCTCTTCAGAATCTGGTAGGCGTGGCACACGTCGGCCTGTCGTGCATCAAGAACACCACAACGTTGAGAAAGGACCCATTGAACTGTTTATTGATCGAATTTTGACCAAGCACATGCCATCAAATTTTCATATGCGGACCAGCATTGAGTCATTATGGCCGTAATCTGAAAAACAAGTTATTCCAAATGGCCCTCACCCGAACTAAATTTCTTTTCCAGTTACATTATTTACTTAGACAGAGCTAATCTCCTGATATGATAGCTAGGGAAAAAAGAACATATTGACAACACATTTTCAAATTAACCCAAAGCCCGACTGTCAGCGACCTGCCAGCTACGTCATCTCCTGCGTCACTGCCACAACCGCAACAGAAGCTTCGCCACGGCATCGAACCTGACAAGGACGGGCCCAGCACGCAGAGGAACAGACGCGAGTCCGGGACGACCAAGTCACGCAGAACACGCCGTGCGCCAGGCTGGATGGCAACTGGAGATTGGGCAACCTGATGCCTATTTGTATCCATCTGATCTCGCTTGAAAAACTTGGCTTGTAAGAAACGACTGGACGGACGGGCGGCGGTGCCGTGCCGTATGACTGAACCTTGCTCGGGGGAGGTGGGGAGGAACGAGCAATCCAATTCCAATTGATTTGCATATGTAGTTCTTGAGTGATTAGTGAGTTAGATCCTATACATTTACAATTGGTATCAGAGCCAACCGCGCTCGTAGATCTGGGGATTCCACACCACAAACACCCCACGAGGTACGCGGCACGGCGGCGAGAGGAGGCGATGGCGGATTTGTCCCCAGACGCGCGGGCGATCTACGATCTCCTTCAGGCCGACACCAGGGAGGCGTACGAGGAGAGGTTTCTCAATCACAAGAAGGAGATTCTGGATGCGGTGAAGACCATGGTAGATGATGCGAAGAAACAAATCCAGGACCTCGGCACATCAATCGAGTCGGTCAAGGAATCCATGAGCTCGGACCTCTCCGCGGTGAAGGAGCTCATCGGGGATGATCTGGAAGGAGTCAAGACATCCCTCAGCGCCGAGATCGCGCAGATCACGGCGGCGATGGACCGTGCTGTTCGATCGCCTCCAAACGCGGATGCGGGAGGGGCACCGGCGCCGCCCACCAGGACGCCGGGGAACGGTACTGTCGGCCCTAATGGGCGCAGCTGGACACACGACACCCGGGGGCCGGCGTGCTCTCCGAGCACGCCACTCCCGGTCGGAGGTACGAATCCGCCCAAAAATTTTTGTCACTTCTGAATTCTGCGTGCGGCTAGCAGTTTACTGATGCATCTGCATCGGCGCCTCGTGTTGAACTGCCATCATTCGAGGGTTCGAATCCCCGATTGTGGCAGAGGAGATGCGAGGAATATTTCAGCAGATGGAGTACACCGAAGGCGATGTGGGTGTCGTATTCATCGTCTCAATTCACTGGAGTAGCGGCAACCTGGTTGGAGGCGTTCCTGATAAAGAAACCACATGCATCCTGGGAGGAGTTCGTTCAAGCAGTGCAGGCAAGGTTCCTCAGAAATCAACATCAGGTGTTGCTGCGTCGGTTGTTACATCTATCACAGACAGGTTCAGTGGAGGAGTATGTGAAACAATTCTCTGAATTGGTGGATAGATTGGCCGCGTTTGATCCAAACCCAGATCCGTTGGAGCATTTAACCAAGTTTCTGGATGGATTGAAGCCTACTGTGAAAGTGTTGGTAGCTATACAACAGCCTGAAAATCTGGATTCAGTGTACACAATAGCATTGCTATATGAAGAATTGGGAGAAGGAGGGCAGGTGTTGGGTCTGCCAGGCAATCATAGCACGTCTAGCAGAAGAGGGCATCCTCTGCCCCTTCCACCACCACCACCACCATCGCGGTGGGTTTCCAAGTCGGTTGAGGAGAAAAGAACAGCAGAATCCAGAAAATCGAGCAATGATGAAAAGTGGCAAAATCTGAAGGCATATAGGAGAGCAAAAGGGCTATGTTTCACATGTGGAGAGAAATGGGGGCGTGAGCATCAATGCAAAGGCAGCATATCATTGCATATAGTCCAGGAAATGATCGAATGTATGCAAGGTCCTAGTGACGATTCAGACGAAGAACAAGAACAAGGTCCTAATGAAGCAGGAAAAGAACAGTCCATGATGATCTCGATAGCAGCAGTGAATAGTCAAGTGAAGTCTCCTACGATGATGAAACTGAAGGTGAAGATTCAGGGTAAGGAGTACTGTTTCTTGGTGGACTCGGGAAGTTCAGCTTGTTTTGTGGATATTGAGAAGATGAAGGAAATATCTGGCGGCCAGCAGCTCGGACAAGCAGTCAAAGTGCAAGTGGCAAGAGGTGCAATGTTGGGTAGTAGCTGGTGTTTTCCATCACTGCAGTGGTCTGTTGGTTCAGTCACGTTCACTGATAATTTTAAAGTGTTATCATTGGGAAGCTATGATGGGATTATCGGTTGGGATTGGTTAGCAAAACACAGCCCGATGTTGACTCATTGGGAAGAAGGTCGGATGGCAATTCAACATCACGGAGAGACAGTTATTTTACATGCTGCAGAGCAAGAAAAAGAAGAGCACAATGTGATGGTATTGCAATTTATGAATGCAGAGAACAGTGTGTTGTCGAATGGTGAACAGTTACCAAGTGCAGTGCAGGCTATTCTGGGAAAATTCTCAGCAGTGTTTGCATCTCCTGTGGGGTTGCCACCTCGGCGTCAGTATGATCACAAGATACCGTTGGTGCCTGGAGCTCAGCCTGTGTCAATCCGACCATACCGAGTAGTCCCTGAATTGAAAACGGAAATTGAAAAGCAGATAAAGGAGCTGTTAGAACAAGGTGTGATAGTGCACAGCAACAGTGCTTTCAGCTCACCCATTCTCTGTGTCAAGAAAGCAGATCAAACCTGGAGGCTAGTGAATGATTTTCGGCATCTTAATGCCTTAACAGTAAAAGGAAAATATCCAGTGCCAGTTATCGATGAACTGTTGGATGAGCTGTCAGGAGCTAAATGGTTTTCTAAGCTAGATCTGAAGGGTGGATATCATCAGATTCGTTTGGCGCCAGGAGAGGAATATAAGACAGCGTTTCAAACGCACACCGGGCATTACGAGTACAAAGTGATGGCATTTGGGTTGACAGGAGCTCCTGCAACGTTCCAACATGCTATGAATGCATCACTAGGACCAGTGCTGCAAAAATGTGCGCTAGTATTTTTTGATGATATTCTGATTTACAGTGCTAGCTTCGAGGAACATGTGAAACATCTGGAAGCTGTGTTGGCAATCTTGCAGAAGGATAAGTGGTAGGTAAAACTATCGAAATGTGCTTTTGCTCAGCAAAAGATAGCTTATCTTGGACACATTATCTCAGCAGAAGGGGTAGCTACCGACCCGGCAAAATAGCCACAGTGAGAGATTGGCCAACACCTCTGAATGTGAAGGATGTGCGCATTGTGTTGGGGTTTTCAGGGTATTACAGAAAATTCATTGAAGGGTATGCGATGATAACTCAACCGTTGACAGCTCTGCTTAAAAAGGGAACTGTCTTTGTGTGGACTCCAGCAGCAGAACAGGCGTTTCAGCTCTTGAAGCAGGCGTTGATTTCAGCCCCAGTATTGGCACTGCCCAATTTCAAGTTGCCATTCATTATAGAGACTGATGCGAGTGACAATGGTATTGGTGCAGTTCTTCAACAGAATGGACACCCTCTGGCATTTGTGAGCAGAGCACTCGGCCCGAGAAATAAAAGTCTGTCAGTTTATGAAAAAGAGTACCTAGCTATCTTATTAGCTGTGCAGCAATGGCGCCCATATCTGCAAATGGGAGAGTTCATTATCAAAACTGATCACAAGAGTCTTGTTCATTTAACAGACCAACGCTTGCACACAGACTGGCAACGCAAGGCATTAACCAAGATGATGGGCCTGCAATACAAAGTAATGTATAAGAAAGGAATCCTCAACAGAGCAGCTGACGCCTTGTCTCGCAAACCAGCTGCTAGTGATGAATTATTCACAGTCACCACAGTACAGCCAGTCTGGTTGGATGCAGTCCAAGCTAGTTACAAGGGAGATAAAGCAGCAGAGGAATTGTTACTGAAATTAGCAGTGGATCCTGATGCTGATGCTCATTTTAAGTTAAGTGGAGGTTTGCTACGCTATGATGGCCGTTTATGGGTGGGTCCTGACCCTCAGTTGCAACGCCAGCTTGTGTCAGCATTTCATGACAGCCCTCAAGGGGGGCATTCTGGTTTCCCTGTGACATACCGTAGGATACAGGCCTTGTTCAAGTGGCCCAAAATGAAGAGCATGATCAAAGAGTACATTAAGTGTTGTCACATTTGTCAGCAAGCAAAACCGGAGCGGTTACCACCAGCAGGGTTGTTGCAACCTCTTCCTATACCATCATCACCTTGGGAAGTAGCAACTATGGATTTCATAGATGGGCTGCCGCCATCTAAGCAGTACAATTGCATTTTGGTTGTGGTGGATAAGCTGACAAAATTTGCTCACTTCATTCCCTTGAAACACTCTTACACTGCGGCATCTGTAGCTGAAAAGTTTGTGGATAGTGTGTATCGATTGCATGGTATGCCAGCAGCAATAGTATCTGACCGTGATCCAGTGTTTACAAGTCAGTTTTGGCAAGCAGTCTTCAAAGCCACTGGCACAGATTTGAAGATGAGTACCGCCAATCATCCTGAGACGGATGGACAAACAGAAAGAGTTAATCAGTCGATTGAATGCTATTTAAGGTGTTTCATCAGTGCACAGCCTCATCTTTGGTCTAAGTGGTTGCCCTTATGTGAATTTTGGTACAATACAAATTGGCACACATCTTTGGGCAAGTCTCCGTTTGAGGTCATGTATGGAAGGCAACCAAGGTACTTTGGCATTACTGTATCTAATCATGTGCCGGTAACTGACGTGGATAAATGGCTGGATGAGCGAGCCCTCATGATTGCAGCTGTGCGCCAACATCTGTTGCGGATGCAACAAAGGATGAAACACCAGGCTGATAAAAAGAGAACTGAAAGGAGTTTCTCTGTGGGTGATATGGTGTTCCTGAAGTTACAACCATATATTCAGCAAAGTGTTGTTCGGAGGAAGAATCATAAGTTGGCATTCAAGTTCTTTGGACCATATGCAGTTTTGGAGCGCATTGGAGCAGTGGCATACAAGCTCTCGTTGCCGTCTTCTAGCCGGGTGCATCCCGTGTTCCATGTGTCCCAACTCAAGCCATGCATCAGCCCTGGAGTGCAGGTATCGGACAAGTTGCCTAATCCTGATAGTTCTTTCTCAGTGCCTGAACAGGTAATCCAGTCGCGCTTGAAGAACGTGAACAATCGAATGGTGGCTCAAGTTCTGGTCAAATGGAGTGGCCGGTCCGCGGAGGAGGCGTTGTGGGATGATTATGATGCGCTTCGACAGCAATTTCCGCAAGCACCTGCTTGTCAGTAGGTTTTCAAGCCCCGGGGATTGTCAGCGACCTGCCAGCTGCGTCATCTCCTGCGTCACTGCCACAACCGCAACAGAAGCTTCGCCACGGCATCGAACCTGACAAGGACGGGCCCAGCGCGCAGAGGAACAGACGCGAGTCCGGGACGACCAAGTCACGCAGAACACGCCGTGCGCCAGGCTGGATGGCAACTGGAGATTGGGCAACCTGATGCCTATTTGTATCCATCTGATCTAGCTTGTAAAACTTGGCTTGTAAGAAACGACTGGACGGACGGGCGGCGGTGCCGTGCCATATGACTGAACCTTGCTCGGGGGAGGTGGGGAGGAACGAGCAATTCAATTCCAATTGATTTGCATCTGTAGTTCTTGAGTGATTAGTGAGTTAGATCCTATACATTTACACCGACGAGCAGGGTAAAGCCGCCGACGGAGTCTCACCTGGTGCCGGTAGTTCTCGTAGCCGGAGGAGCCCGCAACGAGCACGGCCCACCTCGTGACCCCTTCCTCCGCCGACGGGGCAGGGGCGGGAGCAGCGTCAAGCTCCATCTGCGCCGGCAGCCGAATCAGCGGCTCCGCATTCCCCTCCGCGGCGGCCATGGCAGCGGCCACGGCCAGGAGCGAGAGGAGTCCACAGACCCACCAGCGAGCCATCGCCACCCTCGAGAACAAGTGCGTGTGCTAGCTAGAGAGATCGAGGGAGAGAGCACAGCAGAGAGCGAAGTGTGATGGACTGATGGTACCGGCGGGGACTGAGGCCGCATTTTATAGCCGCAGCGGCGTGCTGCAGGGGTCGTGACGCCGACGCGCAGGCGCAGCGCCTCCGTAGTGGGATTTGCGTGGCGTGGCTGAAATTCTGATCTTGGCTTGGGAATGCACGCCTAACCTTGCTAAAAATCGCCGCGGTTCCCACCGGATTTCCGCCGTGGCCAGGCACAACCGTACAACGTCGCACTCGGCGCCGGCGGTGGCGGTTGGCGTCATGAATTAGCCGACGACATGGCTCCGCAGTTTGCGCAGCCTCCCAGCTCCATCGCGACTGAAGAGGAAAAGAGGAGAAACTGACGCTTCTCGTGCGGGAGAAAAAGGAGCTCGGCTCCAAAACTCACATTCAAAACTAGAGCAGGGTAGGCCTTCCCACGCTATTTTCAGGCTCTCGATCAAACCGACATTTTCATGATGATTTTGCATAGCATAATTAGCGAACTTTGGCCGCTGAGGTGGTGATCTAGTCACGCCGACAGCGACGCATTATGTGAATCGACTTTTGAAAACGCGTACATGCCTCGATAATTTCCATGGAGTCGGATTCTGCCTGCCCTGGGAGCGCACCTTCATTGCTCGACCGTGCTATGCACATATGCAGCGGATGGAGAAATTGCAAGCCATCAAATTGCTTATACAACCGGAAGCACCACAAATCTGTAGGAGGATAAAATACAGCCCAAAAATCAACAAATCATCAACTATCCTCAACTAATTAAGTTGAGTTCCTGATTGTGCATCTTCGTGAGTGAAAAATCTGACGGAGAAGCACCTAGCGACCCAAGTATCTGTGGTCATCTTGTCCAGTTATGCTGATACGCAGCGAGCAAGGGAGTTGCCGGTCGGCGGCGGCGACGTGTCCGTTGACGGCAGGGAAGAGCAACAAGCGCCGGCCGCCGGCAGATGCGCAACGCGGCTCAGGTCCAGCGATTCCCCCACAGGCGACGACCGGCTCTTCCAGTGCCTCTACGCTGCCATCGCAACTCGCGAGGACCACCGCATCTCCTGCCGTCCCCTCCTTTGTCTTTGCGCTGTTGCACGAGTTTTGCCCCTCATCTACATCCTCGCCGATGCCGTGACGACGGCGGACGGGCCCTTCCCCTACCTCCTCGAGGCCGCGGACGCAAGTACCTTCTGCAGGCGACGCCGACGACCTCCGCGTGGATCCTCAGACCACATCGAGAGGCGTTCAAGCACACGCGTCGGCGGCGGCGGCGCTCGCGTGGTTGAGCCCGGGGGTGGCCACGCTCGCCATCGGATCAGACAAAAGAGGGGATCGAGCGGAGAATGTGATGGACTGCGGGTTGATTTTGCTTTTTTCTGAGGGGCTAAAACACAAAGTGCACAACGTACACAGTTACTTGGTGGTGGCATAAGATGTAATATTTTCTGATTCGACTTATTAATGCAGGAGTAAAACCGGAAAAGTGAAAAACGCACCAACACCTCCTCAAGCAATCTCTTACTATATAATATTGCTAAACGACCGTACGTACGTACGTCGTGGCGTTTTTTCACTTTAGCCCCTAATAAATATGGAACTCAACCCGCAGTTCATCCTTGACCTCCGCCCACAGCAACACTTTACAGAAACCCCTCGCATCTCCTCCATGTGCCCTCCCGTCTCCTTCCATGGTCGCCCCCTTCACCTACCAACGCCGCTCGTCCCGACCTCCCCGAAGGGCGACCCCTCCCAGTTCTCCTGCATGGAGTCCCATTAATCTCTCATAGTCCGCGTTCTCTCTCCTCACAATATCTTATCTATTCGGCTCCCTTCCATGTCCTGCACACGCCCGCGATTTCCGCCTGTGGCATGGTCCAGGAGGATGCCCTTGCCGGTGCCGGCGGCCGGGTGGACGGCGAAGACCTAGGCGACTCGGGACTGTACCACAAGAGCGCGGCGGTTCTGCACCAAGACCCAACTTGCCGACGCACTTCTATCCGTCGCCGCCGCTCCGCGTCGTCGTCCAGTGCTGCGAGCGGCTGGATGACCTCGCCGAGAAGGTGTTCGACGGAATTCCGGCCAGGAACATCGTAACCTGGAACTCTATGGCGTGTCCAACCGGACCGGGGCGCTCGCGCTGGACTGCTTCTGCGAGATGCATAGCGAGCTGGAGGTGCAGCATCACGCCGTCGGATCACTCTCACTATGGTTTGAGAAAATCCGTGTTAAACCAGGAAACTTTGGTGAGTGATGCTTCAACCATATTCGTTAGATAGAGTTCCAGGTTACGATGTTCTCAAAGCCATATTTCTGCTGGCCATATTCGGCATAATGTGTTGTGGAAAACCCGAGAAATCATACTTCCAATCATGTCTCTCATTTGGATATGTTACTGATTCTTTGATCCCATATTTGCTGTTCACGTACACATTTCATCTCAGAACGCAAATGTTAATACACGGCAGTTAACTTGTCAGATATTGGGGAGAATGTTTTACATGTGGAGAAAAGTATAACCCCAGAAATAAATGCCCGAACAATATTTCTCTACAAGTTGTTGAAGAACGGCTTGATGTTCTTGATCTTGAAGATTCTCATGAAACTGAACCTCAAATGCCGAAGCCAAAGATACTGAACTTTGGGCCTTATATGAATGTACCACGGCTCGCACTAAATATGCTAACACTGTAGTAACACAGTGAATCTGTCCAGACTCGAGATAGGACAACTTCTGGAAAAATTCCCCTCGCGTCTCTCGTCGCCCCCTGCGCGGGCGACGGAGGCGCCCCCAACCCTAGCTCCGCCCGTCCTCCTCCCTCCCCCTGCTCCCCCGTCGCCGCCGGCGAGCGCGCCGCCGGGCAAAGCCCGCGCGGTGCCGGCGGCGGCGGGACCTCCCTTTCTCCCTCTCGTGGTGGCGACGGCGTGGGTCGTGGCGGCCATGGTGGGCGGCGTGCTCGGCGAGGGGCGCGCCGGCACGGCCTCGGCGGCGTGGTGGCTTTGCCGTGCTCTAGCGCGCCCAAGGACGGCGGCCTGCCCTCGCGGCAGCGGACGGCTTCGGGTGGCGCGACGGGCTCTTGCCGGTGGTCTGCCGGCGACGGGCCATGGCGGCAAGCTCGGCGGAGGTGGTGCTGGAAGGGACGACGCGGATCTGGCAGATGGACAGCAACTGCTGCCATGGCGCTGCAGCGCGGCGGCAGGACCCATCGGGCCAGATCTGGGCCTAGATCTGGTCCTGCCCGGGCCTGATCTGGGGCCTGACGGGACCAGCTGCTGCGTCCGGTCGGCGGCCGTTTCGACGGTGGAGGATGGTCTCCTCTGCATGGTTGCGGCGCGGCCGGAGGCCTGAGAGGTCGATGGCTGCGGGGTTCGAGCCACGGGCTGTACCTATGTCGTCCGACTGCTACCTAGATAGCCAGGCGTGTGGACCTGTCGTCGTGCTCCCTCATCTGATTCGTCGCTTTTGTGGTGGTCTTTATGTCGCGACACAGGGTTGAGCTCGTGGATGCCGGGGCAGCGGCCCTAGAAGGAGAGGCCGCATGGCTGTCGCCGGCGGCAGCATCGCAGTGGTGGTGGTCGTCCCTTTGGCCATGTGGGTGGCGAGGGGATTGGCAGCGGGAGGTCCTGGTGTCGGTGCTTCGGCGGCGGCTCACTGGTCAGGCTCTGGAAAACCTCGTGTTGTTTCCTAAGATGGCACGTGTGTATGGATCCGAGCGAAAACTTAGCGCCCCGGTGTCGGCAACGGTGATGCTTGCGGGTGTCATTACCCTCTTGGGGGCGTTGCTGTGGATCCTCGCCGTGACTGAGTTCCGGGTGAAAGCCCTAGCGCGCATTGCGGGCTCGATGACGATGGCGCGTCACGTCATTACCCTCTTGGGGGTGTCGTCGTGTAGCTCAGGGTACTTCTAGGTGCAACACGTTGGTGCCACTCCTTCGGTGTGAAGCTTCGCTTCTCGTGTGGTGTGGCTTTTCCTGTTTTCTTGTTCGGTGTTCGAGTTGGTGGCTCGCCTCCATCTCGTTTGCTGATTTTTTTGTTGACCTGCTTGTAAGGGGGTTTCCCCACCACTTTGTATCGGTTTGGCCGGATGAGGCTTTATCTGTAAAGCGGGGCGACGGCCTATTTCGTCTGTAGTAACACAGTTTGTTTGCACGATTATTATTGGTCAGCACCAGGTGCTGGCTCTCGTATGATATAACAGCCTCTTGTTTCACTTCCATCTTTTTCTTTCTTTCATTTAAGCACAAGTTTAGTTTGAATTACTTGAGGTTGCTCGGAGTGCACTTATATTTTCTTAATTCGAAATTGGTTTGGTTGTGGGCAAGATAAATAATGTGTTACGGGATAAGTGAGAACCTTTGGATACTCATAATGTATACAAAGAAAATTATAATGTAAGTGACGAGTATTTATTTTACTTTTGTGAGGATTTTTTACTCATGTAAGAGAATTTCGAATCTGGGAGAAAGCCGGCATACTCTAAAACAATGAGATAACCAAAATCAAATTTAACATCAAAACTGAGATGTTTTATTTATTTTACACCCGTTGCAACGCACGGGCACTTTGCTAATATTATATAGTAGAGATTACAGCCCATAGGATTAGCAAGGGACAGGCCCTCCCGCGTAGCTATAGCTTCAGCTGCAGCAGCCGATACTCCAACAGATCCTGCATTAGCAATTTAGCATTAACATGAAATTATCCATCAACATTGAGTTTTACCTATCGAGGGTCCAGTCTACTCCATCTTACCCCTTTGTTTATTTGCCTCGACATAGCCCTTGCAGCGTTTGAAGTAATCGCTGAAACTAACATCTTAGAAGTTGCAATATGTAGGATTTGGAACATTTCATCATCAGTATGTTGCCCGCGAATCTACCCTAAATATCAGCACACTACTGAAATAGTTTCCTTCATACCAGTGGCGGATGTAGGAGTAAAAGGTTGGGGGTGCCAGACTCGGTATTCATAGTATAAACATCATGTATTAGTTTTTTTAACACGTGTAATAAGCATAAAATTAGACTAAATGGTAGTATATGAAAAAATCTGCATTTTTTATGGAGAGAATTCCTTATTTGACACTGTGTTAAAATGTGCTTCCCTATTTGGTCCTAGAAAACTTTTTCTTCCCTATTTGACACTAGGCCTAAAATTTGTTCCTAATATGACACTACCGTCCATTCCGTCACACTATTCCATCCAAATCCCAATTATACATGTCAGTTTTTTATTTGAGTGACCTAACTACCCTTGCTCCGTCTGGGACTCTCCAGGTCCACCACTCGTACGGTCGTACCTTGCTCTGTCCCCAACTCACAGAGGAGTCATCCGCGTCGCTAAGATTGACACTGGGTGTGTCTCAGTCTTTCATATGCATCTACCACAGTAGTTTTTTTTTCGTGGTTGATACGCAACTATCTAACACAAAATTTTCAGCCTTGGTAGGTTATTCTGCCACACAGCCAGGGGCGGGCCCACTTCAATTCAAGGGTATTCAGTTGAATACCCAAAATATTTGAACAGAAAATAGGTTTATACAGTGTATAATACACATATGTGAAAAATACGGAAACAAGTGATAGTTGGGCCACGAGACCACGTCCTTCCTCCACAGGGGACCATTCCTCTATCGCTCCATCCTCTATGAGGCCCAATTATCAGATTAGTCCAACTAGCACGATCTCTCAGCACAGCCTAATTGCATAGCCTAGCCTAGCGACAGACGGCTCGTCCTCCTGACTGATTTAAAATATATCCCCTCTCCCCCTCTTCCTCTCTCTCCCCTCTAGTGCTTTGAGAGTCGCCGCCGCCGCCCCAGCCCCTCTCTCCCTCGTCTCCGACGGCTCAGCCGGCTGGAGATGGGGCGAGAGAGGTGGCTGGTCCTCTCCTGTGAGCAGTAGTGCTAGGTCCTGTGTTTCCCTTGTGGAGCTTGGCGTTATGCCGCGTAGTCCTCTGGTGCGTGCAAGCCGTGCTGGAGTTCGCCGGGATCCTCTCACTCGCTGGCGTCCGAGGCGGACGGCCGTGTGGTCGGGATCTGGCCGCTGCGCCCTTAATAAGCTTGCCCTGCTGTGGATCTGGGCGGTGGCGTCGGTCCAGTCCCTTCCCCTTCACCGGCGTGGAGCTCGGGGAACGGTGGAGGGCGGGCCGGTGACGCTGTGCTGGTTCTGCTGCGTGTCCTCCCGCTTGCTTTGCCCGCTCTCGAGTGGCGGCCAAGGCGTGGTGAAACCTCTTCCCGGCGACCTTCCATGGTGGATGGCGCGGCGTGGTGGTGGATTCGGCGGACGGTGCTTGAATAAGCTCGTTAGTCCTCTGGTGGTTCTCTGGCCGGCCTTGGTGGCGAGGGGGGTGTTGTCTGGAGGTGGCTTGGTGTGGAGGTTCGTGCTGTGCGGCGACGAAGGCGTCGACGGTCTACTGCTGGCTTTCTGGAGCTGGATCTGGGTGAGGAGAAGGTGTTGCCAGGTGCGTTCATCGATCAAGATCTCGTCGCTCGTCGACGAGCGACTCAAGTGGCGTTTCCTTTGTTTCGACGTTGTCTTCCTAGCGGGTTGGAAGGCGGTCTTCCTTCTTCTTCTCCGGCAGAATCCTTCGTCCGTCGTCCTATCGTTCGTTTTGCATTTTCGTCCCTAAGAAAATGGGAAACTAACCCGCAGTCCATCGCTCCCACCCCGGACCCCGCACCCTCTCTCTATCCTCAACCGCAGACGGACCGGGGCGACGAGCCCATGCCTCCGAGCGCCGCCACGGCCTGGGTCTCCTCCGCCCAAAACCACCCGCGCAGGCCATCTTCCTCTCGCACCTTGTTCACTCGCTCCCATGCGTCCATGAGAAGCACATCCCATGCCGCCGCCACCTAGGGTTTGGGGCGCCGCCGCCACCTAGGGTTGGGGCGCCGCCGCCTCATTTTTCCCCATCGCAGCATCCATCTTGCCGCCCGCCTAGAGCTCCCTCCTGCCGGAAGTGGCGAGGAAGCCCGTGATTGAGGTTTGGAAGAGGTTAGAGCGTCTGCTGCATTGGGATCCTGGACTTTCTCCAAGAGAATCTCGGAGGAGCGGGCGGAGCATCTTCTCCTCTTGAGCCGATGGTGGCAGGAGCTCGGCGCGCTGCACTTCGATCCTCGGTACGTCTCTCTCTCTCTCTCTCTCTCTCTGTAGTTTCCATGTCCTTCTCTGCGGGGTCGCCGCGGTTGCCCGACCTGCATTATCCCTATCGCTGACTGTAAAATATCCAAAGCAATTGTTGGTTTATGGGTGCGGTCTAGGTGATGCAATAGTCATACAGTCTGAAGCTGACTATTTTACATTTTTGCTACCACTGATTTTCCTTCAGTTTTCTTCTTTGTTTCAAGCTTGTGTAAATAGATGATCCGTTATTCTAGAGCTATGTCTATTTCTTATTAAGTTTACATGTAAACTTTGAGATTTTGGGATGGATGAGCGAACAAAACAATGATGCCTTCGAGTTTGTGCTACCTTCAGAGCTTGAGAGAATCGAAACTTTGAGCAAAAACAAGAAGGCGCATGTTGTGGTGGGTGCGTCTCGACCGCGGACGTGGTGGGACTCCCCGTCGTTGTGTACCAGATGAAGCGGCAAGCCAGCATCCGACTGATCCTGCTGATTTAGGTGAGTCCGCAGCTACCTGTCCAGCTTTTTGCATCGAAAAAAGTCGCTCAACAAAATGTTTCTGATGCAGATTACTCTCATGATGCAGACCACGACACAGTCTTTTCCACTGAAATTGTTTCCAGATTACTCTCATTACGCTTATGTGTGGTTTCTGTAAGAAGAAATCATATGTTGATTTAGAACAAAATTGTTAGCTTCAGGTAAATGTTGTATGTCATAGCATGCTGTGATGTCTACAGCGAACTCACGCTCCCAGTAATTTTTCTGAAACTTGTTTACATTTTATTCATTTGTTATCCTTCACGCTGTCTTGCTTAAGCAAGTAAAGTGTGGTGTTATGCAGCCACCACCATGTTCTGTAAAGTAAATAACAATCATCATACTGATCCTGACCCTACAAAGACATCTCAAGCTGTACTGCCATAAAGCTACCGGATTATCAAAGGAAGACATCTCAAGTTGTACTGACATATATGTTAAAGATTTATGTACGTCCACTTCTGTTTTTTCATATGATAGTTAAATATCAACGGGAAAAGATGAATATGTTTGGTATCTTATTTGGCAGATTTTTGATACGTTGTAGTTTAAATTGGCATCCTACATGCAACAATTTTGGTTGGGATGAGTTTAAATTGGTCAGGGATATGTTGTAGTTATGGTTCAGATATGCTAGGGGAGGTTTGGGGATCATGAATCAGGAATTCATGTTCATTTGTAGGAGAATTACGAGAATTTCAATACTTAGCTTATGTTATTACCTTGTTGAACTGTTGTTTAGGGATCTTTATGTAGATTGTACAGAATAATAAATTGATCATTGCTTTTCTTTTTCTTGCTCTGCAGGCATGGAGCTGAGCATGTTTCTACAACGGCACTACCACGGACAGCTCTTGAGCCCCGGAAATCTGCAACATCATCTCGAACGACCAATGCCCACACCTGGTGCCCAACTCGATGTGGTAAAAGTGCCATCAAAATTCACCTTCAGATCATCCCCTACAGGTTTGGCTCATCTTTGCTGTGATTTATCTGCCCTCCCCTTGTCATGTGGAAAGCAGTTTTCTATTCACTAGCCTACTTGCCAGTTTGAAAATAGACTTCATCCAGAGAAATATATTAACCTCATTCCTGTACCACCTTATATAGACACTATTGATCATAACTTCCGATACTTAATTTAGCGAGAATCACATTTACCACCTCTGCCATTTGTCGTAATATGTATATCCTCAAGATTTATAGATCTCCACATCCTTTTTTACTTCCTTGGGTTTCAGAATGGATGTGGCCCGTCACAAGACATAACTTTTCTCATTCTACCCTTTCTCTGAATAGAAAGTGTAGCGCGTTTCCATGTTTATATTAAGTGTACCTTATTTCCA
Source organism: Poa pratensis (assembly GCA_947311845.1). Taxonomy (NCBI): domain Eukaryota; kingdom Viridiplantae; phylum Streptophyta; class Magnoliopsida; order Poales; family Poaceae; genus Poa; species Poa pratensis. The sequence continues at coordinate 38,870,669 of CAMZMU010000069.1, forward strand.
TCTTTCCATTCAAGGATTAATCTCAATTTCTTCTTGTGACATGCTGATTGAAACTGGTAAAGTTTACGTTGTTACATTTCTGGCACGATACTTTTTTCTGCAACATATTAGTTCATATGTGATTAGTCTCATATATAATTGAGGTCAATGGACAAGTTTCTTACTTGCTCGATTTGCAGGATTGAAGATGAAAATTATTAACATGCTGGAATGAAAAGTACGAAATCACGAGTGTTAAGATATGCTATCCGTGAACACTTGGATTTACCAGATGATGAAAAGGATCCCGGTTATACAGGTAAAGATTGTGTCTTAGTCTTGCTTGATAGAATTCCTGAGGCTATGCATGAGAAACTAATGTTTGTTTGCTGGTGTGCTTGGCACTTACGAAATGATTGTATCTTTGGGAAAGGAGACCGTCGTTCATGTATCCGTACATTTTGGGACAAAGTACCTTTGCACTTTCCAAAATATTAAGGCTGGAGCTACTGACCTGGACAAAAAGGAAGAATCTGCCTTCGCCGGAAATAACTTACTGTACACAATCCGTCTACACAAACAAAACTCATTGGACTCGTGCTTCGGCCTGGCTGAAAGTGAACAGAGATGCAGCTTTACTCCTGACACAGATAAGGATCATCGGGAGCACTATTAAGAGATGAAAGGGACATTTTTTAATTTTGCATTGCAGCAGATAGCGCTGAAGCTTTGGCTTGTCTCGAGGGTTTGAAGCAAATTGTGACAAACTGTTATATGTTGGATGCGTCGTTGGGTACACATTCCGGACCAAAACGGCGTCCGTTTGGGTCGTCCCATTCGAGTCATCCTAAGTGACCTTGAAAATTACCATTGGTGAACTTGAGCTTGAAGCTCGATTAGTGTTGTGTAACCAACGTGCAGTAATTTTGACCGCATTCATGAAACTTTTTTTTTAGATTTTGGGATCATCTAAGTCTAAATTTGTTCAGCCGTAGCAACGCACGGGCATTTAGCTAGTAATACACATATATGTGAAAAATACGGAAACAAGTGATAGTTGGGCCACGAGACCACGTCCTTCCTCCACAGGGGACCATTCCTCTATCGCTCCATCCTCTATGAGGCCCAATTATCAGATTAGTCCAACTAGCACGATCTCTCAGCACAGCCTAATTGCATAGCCTAGCCTAGCGACAGACGGCTCGTCCTCCTGACTGATTTAAAATATATCCCCTCTCCCCCTCTTCCTCTCTCTCCCCTCTAGTGCTTTGAGAGTCGCCGCCGTCGCCCCAGCCCCTCTCTCCCTCGTCTCCGACGGCTCAGCCGGCTGGAGATGGGGCGAGAGAGGTGGCTGGTCCTCTCCTGTGAGTAGTAGTGCTAGGTCCTGTGTTTCCCTTGTGGAGCTTGGCGTTATGCCGCGTAGTCCTCTGGTGCGTGCAAGCCGTGCTGGAGTTCGCCGGGATCCTCTCGCTCGCTGGCGTCCGAGGCGGACGGCCGTGTGGTCGGGATCTGGCCGCTGCGCCCTTAATAAGCTTGCCCTGCTGTGGATCTGGGCGGTGGCGTCGGTCCAGTCCCTTCCCCTTCACCGGCGTGGAGCTCGGGGAACGGTGGAGGGCGGGCCGGTGACGCTGTGCTGGTTCTGCTGCGTGTCCTCCCGCTTGCTTTGCCCGCTCTCGAGTGGCGGCCAAGGCGTGGTGAAACCTCTTCCCGGCGACCTTCCATGGTGGATGGCGCGGCGAGGTGGTGGATTCGGCGGACGGTGCTTGAATAAGCTCGTTAGTCCTCTGGTGGTTCTCTGGCCGGCCTTGGTGGCGAGGGGGGTGCTGTCTGGAGGTGGCTTGGTGTGGAGGTTCGTGCTGTGCGGCGACGAAGGCGTCGACGGTCTACTGCTGGCTTTCTGGAGCTGGATCTGGGTGAGGAGAAGGTGTTGCCAGGTGCGTTCATCGATCAAGATCTCGTCGCTCGTCGACGAGCGACTCAAGTGGCGTTTCCTTTGTTTCGACGTTGTCTTCCTAGCGGGTTGGAAGGCGGTCTTCCTTCTTCTTCTCTGGCTCCGGTGTCTGAGGCCCAGCGGTGGCTGGTTTGTGGTCGTCGTTGGCGTAGAGTGCGTGGGTGTGTGGTGTGTGTTTGTTTTGTGTTTGTTCTTGTACTAGGATGAACACGCTTGGTTTTGGGCTCAAAAAAAAAACTGATTTAAAATATCGTGCATTCCCTAGTTACCGGTCGTCCCCAAATCTTTGCCTCGGGAATTCTTCTTGCAATTTAATGTGGAGGACATCATCACTAGTTTTCAAGCCTTAAAGCGTGCGAAAGTTATTCTGTATCCTATAATTTGTAAGCTTTCCTATATATCATTTAGGTATTTTCTGTCCTCTTATTCAGATGTTGCGTCTTTAATATGTTAAAAGTTTTAGAAATATATGATACTATGCTCATATTATTGTGTCAAATATTGTGTCATATTTTATACATATATTATACAACAGGAATATGTGATGCTATAATTATACATCCCTTTAGACTGTAATTTCTTTGCGCGCTTTGAAATTTTGAATACACACCCTCAAAATCCTGGGCCCGCCACTGCACACAGCTATTACCAATGTTAGCATTTCGTCGGGAAAACCGTTTTGGCCATGAAAAAAGTCCCTTGTACCACTAAATTGGTCGTGGTAAAAGCTGTTTTTTTTTCTTGTAGCGACATATCTTACACGCATTTTTATCTCAGGACTATGCTACGATGTGGTGATTCCTAGCTACAAATGCTACTTACATATATGCATTCTCTAATATGAACTTGTTCTATTTATTAACTTTAATTTTGTTTAGGTGTGCGAGTGGCCTCTTCGTCATAGAGCTTGTGTTATATATGCTTCCTAATATTATTAGTGTGAATGATCTGTATTTCATTTTTAAGTAGACTTTGCTTCATTTTAACAAAACCCAGATTGAGTGCACAACTATAAGTTTGAAAATAGCCTGATAAAAACTGAATTATTGGGAAATAGTCAGGTTTTATTCCAAATTAAGCAACTAGCATACTCAAACTTATGATCATTATATATCTTGTGTTTTTTGATAATTCTCGGCCATTGGAGTTCTCAAAGTGCATCTTGTGATTTATTGCACTTCATGGTTTTGATTTTCAAGTTTTGTCTTGATGTAAATCTTGAAAAATACATGGACACTCCTATCTTCCCGCACAACCGTTTTAGTATTTTTTTTAGCAATATAATTGTTCCCTATCGGCTATACCATACTATCTGAAATGCTTATATCCTTTTATTGGCTTGCATAACAAAGTCAGAGTTTTCATCTGATTAGTGCATGCATCGTTGTTGGGTCATGGGACTTGTGATAATTGAAACATTGATAATCTTATGTTTGTTTCTCAAAAAGTAAAGCATGGTGGTAAAAATTGTTTTGTTGTACATGTAGCAAGTATTTTATATATATATATAAGAAAAAGTGTCCCATGTATCCCACCCGCATGTGCACAGTCTACAGTGGTCATGAATGCATTAGGAAATGAAATTATGGTGAATAGTAGTTTTATATTTACCCTTTGTATTTGTTTCTTTTTCACATACATAGACTGAAAAGTTATTAATGCAAGTGGTCGGTTGCTCCTTTTATATTGAAGTTTCAACTACGCTTCGTGACTTTTGTCGTCGTCTAAATCTCTAAATCAAAAGTAAAGTCTTGTTTTAAGGATCTTATTTAATGCTATGTTCGGTTAATGATTTCTTTATAAATATTAAAGTAATGTTTAAGTGTTGATGTCATAGTGCTATCTGCTCTGCGCACCAGTTTGCTGCTTATCAACGTCGTCTAAATCAAAACTACCAGCTTGTTTACCATATATCTTATTCGTGTGCTTAGTTAATGATTTCTTATTCATGAAGACTGTGAAAGGATCGGTATGACACCTAGGGGGTGAATAGGTGATACTCCAATTTTAATACTTTTTTAAATTAGGCTTGACACAAAAGGTAAATTCTCTAGATATGCAACTAAGGTGAATTTACCTATATGATAAGCTAGCAACTAAACAAGATACACGAAGTAAAGACTATAAACAAGGATAGAAGTAACCGAAGTGAAAGCACGCGGAGACACGGATGTAATCCCGAGTTCCTCCTTTTTAGGGGAGTACGTCTCGTTGGAGAGGTGTGAGCTACCACGAAGGTCAAAACTCAACTGCCACAAAGGTGTCACCTTCTTCTCCGATGAACCGCACCACAAAGGTTTGGTTCACCTTCCACTATCGGAATCCCTCAAGGCGGAATCCAGAGCCCTTACAACAACGATCCGGGGCACAACTCACAAGAGGATTGGGGGCTCCCGAACAGCCATAAATCTGTCACAAAGACAACAAGTGAGTACAACAAGAAGCTAGGTTTTCCCAATGAAAATCTTAGCAAAGGGGCCCTCAAGTAAATGAGGGGGAAATGAAGAATGGCTTGGTGAAGATGTAGATCCAGGCCTTCTCCTTCAATCCTCCAAAGATCAACGAGTTGGGGCCTTTGTCCCGAGCCAGCGGTAGTACCGCTGCGCCGGGCGGTACTACCGCTGGCGCCTTCTGCGCCACGGTCAAAACAGTGCGTTGACTGCGCCTTGAAACTTCATGAGCGGTACTACCGCCCGTAGCGCCGGTAGTACCGCACATGGTCTTCCGAACCTCCGTCCGGCGGTACCGCGAGCGGTACTGCCGCCGTGCTGGTCAACCTCCAGCGCTGACCATCCTGAGCCAGCGGTACTACCGCCCGTAGTACCGCTGGTAGTGCCGCACATGGGCGTCAGAACCCCCTTTGGGCGGTACCGTGAGCGGTACTGCCGCCTGTCTTTTGGCAAAGAGGACCCAACGGTACTACCGCCCGAAGCCAAAAACAACTCCTTCTATTCCTTTTCTCGAAGCGAGATCAACAGAGATGTTTGCATAAACCTGATCACACTTAGACAAGGAGTTAGGGGCACATGTTGTATTGTCAACATCACCAAAATATGAGTAAGATCAAATTATGCTCTTTCAATCTCCCCATTTTTGGTGGATGATGACAATACACCGATTTGCCACAAACAATTTGTAAAATTTAGACGGAGCTCCCCCTATATGTGTGCATATTCAAGGATAGTTTTTGAATGCTCAAATGCACAACAAATAGGATCAACACTCCCCCTAGATTTTACAAACCGTGCAAGATAAAATCTAGATCATACCACAACATAAGCATGGGAATAAAAGTTTAAAGTTCAACATGTCTTACACCATGCATAACAAACGAGGTTCACAACATTAAAAAGACAAACAAAGTTCACGAGCTCATAAAAAAACAACCAAGAAGCGCAAAACTTGTGACTTCCCATGCAAAACCCTTCGAAGGCCTAATAGATGTTTCTCCCCCTTTGGCATCAAGACACCAAAAAGGAGAGAAACCGATGCTAACGTCCCGGGTTCACTCGTTGCTTGAGGGGCGAGGGTGACGACGAGAGGACACTTCTTCTTCAACATCTTCATAGTCCGACCAAGTGAAGATTTCTCCTTGGGAGTTCTTCTCTTGCCACTCTTCATAAGTTGGAATGTTCTTCTCCGAGCCGGAAGCTACTTGTTCACCTAGTTCACGGCGACATTGAATGTCGAGTTGACGAGCAAGCTTCTCTTTCTCTTCACGTTCCCAAGAGCGCTTCTCAAGAGCCTTGGTCACACCAAAAACTTTCTTTATTTGACGAGCCATCCAAGTGAAACCACTCTCTTTGGCAGCCCGAGAGGGGCCTTCATCACCTACAACTCCCTTGTCCTTGCCTCTAGCAGTTTTGATACCCTTGGCCTTCTCGCTATGATCTTTGACACGGAGTTGCTTGGGCTTGTGGATGATCCAAGTATTGGGGTCACTAAGTCCCACAGCAGGATGCTCGTTGGCCCACTTCCAAAGGATAATCTTCATGATGAGGGGGCCGAAGCAAGCATTCTTCTTGTATATGGTGACGTTCCATATCTCATTCCAAAGGTAATCCATAACATCTAGTTTTTTCCCTTTGGATCTCCATTGATGAGTCATGACCATCAAGGTAACTAGGTAGCTGTGAATTTGATCCAAATTTCCAACCTTGGGATTGATGGTTTCCCGGTAAATGCGATGCATGATCTCATACGGAGGGTAAAGACCCTCCGAGTTGCCAATGGTGTACCTCTTCCAAGAGTAGAGGGGAGCAAGGTCATCCTTGGGCAAGGGCCTTGGATTAAAATGAACCCGGAAGTACTTGTCGTCGAGGGCATCGGTCCAATGAGGACCAAAATCTTCATACCCAAGCATAGAGCCAATATCACTCCAAAGTGCGGTGAGCTTCATGTCTTTAGACATCCAAGTGATGTACCTTGGCTCCTCTGTGCCAAAATAGACTGAGGCAAGGAATTGGCAAACAAGAGCTTCATCATAATTCTGTTGGAGGGTGATGAAAGGAACAATCCCAAATTCATGGCACATAGACGAGGCTTCTCCAAAGTATTCTGGCTTTCTCTCCATGTGAGGGATATCAATGTACCTCTGCTCTAGCACATTGTCATTGGGCTTTCGATAAAGTATCTCCTTGTAGCACTCCTCTTGAAAGCGGGTATAGAAGAAAGGATTGTTGCCCCGAAACTGAGGTGTCAAATTCACTCAATCAACTGCATATGGATCTCTTTTCCTCAAGGAAGTGTAATCTTTGTCAGACAATTCACTAGCTGTCAAGTTCTTGCTCTTGTTGCCTGCAGCTTTCTTCTTCGGAGCAGTCTTCTTGCTCTTGGTGACCGGAGGACCATACACCTCTTCCATCGTGGGATCATACTCCTCGTCCATCTCGTCAACCCTTGGTTTCTTTCCCCGAGACTTAGAACCACTCGAACCACATGTGAATAGCATGGGGTAGGAAAGCATGGAGATGAGTAATACACAAATATTTCATGAATAGGAAACCAAGAACACGAGTGAACACAACTTGGGAGGAAACAAATGCTAGGTGGGAGTACAACATCTAGGAAGGTTGGATTTGACACAAGATGGTGATACATTCAATGAGGAACATGAAGAACATCCATAATCATATCCAACAAATCTAGATGGAGAACTACAAAACTAGCCAAATATTCTTCACAAGATTCGTACACAGGGTTCTACCGCATCTCTACCGCACCAATTTGTCAAGAACACCAAGAGGGAAGCAATCTAGTCATCTACATCCATCAACTAGATGAGAGAGAGGGAGAGAGCTTACCGGTGCTCATGGCAAAGGATCGAGGGAGGGAGAGATGTCTGAGAGGTCCCGGGGCCGGGGGTGCAAGAACCACGGCCGGGGAAGCTTGGTCTCGGCGGTGAGGATGGCCGGCGGCAGCGGATCACGGGAGGAGAGAGAGGGGTGGATGGGGAAAGTGAAAGGTTTGACTTTCACCCATCCGCCCGACCTCTTATCTAGGAAAATCCGCACGAGCGGTACTACCGCTCGATCCAGCGGTAGTACCGCCCCCGATTCCTGCGCGGCCCGGGAAGGGATCCTACGCGCTGGCAAGGGGCTGAGGCACCCGAGCTTGCGGTAGTACTGCTTCAAGGGCCGGTAGTACCGGTGCCAGGGGGCAAATACTTGTTATGGCCCCAAATGAAGCCGTAAATAGAATTTGTCACCGGTTCCGACCGTCAACTTCGCCGAGAGCATGAAATAAAAGGTATTTGAGAAGGAGTGTGGCTTAGGATAAGGTTGTGGCTTAGGATAGAACTCGAAACCGGAGAGAGAGAGAGTTTGCCCAAAAATGCAAGAATCGACACGAAAGGCCAAATTTGAGCACTCTCCCAAAGCGAAAGGTCTAAAACACCCAAATAAGATCCAAATAAGATCAACTCCTCATATGGAGGAGGGCGGTGGCCTAGGCTGATCGATGCAAATATAGCAGTAGGTATTTCACCCAAAACTGCGAGTGTCGTGTTCCCCACAGAGACTAGGCAAACAACACACAAGTTTCGGCTAAAGCTAGATGGAAGTCTAAGCAGCAAGTTTTTAACTAACCACAGGGTTTAAGCAGTGTTCACACAAGTGAGATCAACATCCAAATTCAGAATTTAACTTGCAGCCTCCTGGTTGTCAATCAGGAGACTAACAAGGATCCGAGCAATTTTCAGACAGGGAACAAGATTTTGGTGCTCAACTTGCAGAGACTAGTCATGCAAGGAATGGTTTTTAGCAGGTTTTAAGAAGGAGAAAATACAAAGTACAGAGGTCACAACTTTCTGGGTCGTCAATCCAGATCACTGTGAGAAAACTAGCAGTTGGAGGCAAAGGATGGAAATTCAACACACCGGCGTGCAAGGACTAGCCATACACGCCACAGATCAAACTACACATGAGCATAACCAGCTAAATCTCAGAATCAACAGTGAGTTGTGTCACTCAACTTACTGTAACAACTAAAATTAGCAAGAATTACACACACATATAATTCTTCTGAACAAATCACATTGCAGACACAAGCTACAGATGTTGCAAGCACACAAGTTCCAGGTTTTAGACAAGCACAAGCATGCACGAACAAATTACCACAAAGGGTCACGAGTACTTAAACTAGTGCACATGCGAGCCAATACTTTATTCAGAAATTAAGGGAGAGAGAGAGAATTGATGGATTAAACCCACGGAGAGCTTCTTTGCTTGGTGATGAGGAGCAACTAGTAGAGACGCTGGACGGAGAGCTTCGGGTCGTTCTGCCGTTGGGCAGAATCAGCAGCGCATGAGGTTCAGAAGAGCAGCAGCAGGTGAGTAGGGATCGAAGGAGAGCAGGCCCAAGCGACGAGGAGCAGCTGCAGGCGTCGGCTCCGTGGCGTCCTGGCGTCGGTGTGCGCGTGTGGAGGAGCAGAGCAGCTACTAGTGGTGGTGGCGCGGTGGTGCAGCAGCTGGTGGAGTGGAGGCACGGTGGCTCGCCATCGCGCCTGCCTGGCCGCGGCGGCGGCCGGCAGTGAGGAAGATAGGGATTGGGGAAGAGAAGCCAGGCCTGAAGATGCGATTGGAGCTGGCTGCTTCTTATCTGCTTCGATCTGATCTGGCATTTTTACACATTGGCCCCTCCACTTCTATTCTTCCTTCGCAAGTTGATCCTTCTTCTTCTCAGTTGAGTCCTCAATCACTAAAGTCATGTTTCCAGCAGGTCCTTGCTAAGCCTTGATGTAGAATTTTGGTGCCTTTTCGCACCCTTCCTGCAATTATGCAAACAAGGCTATAAAATATTTCATGTAAAGAATATAGCTTATTTAATATTAATTCAGTGGCATAAATATGGCTTCAAATGAGAGTGAATTATGCACATAAACATGCTTGCGATTAAGATACAATTGCCACTGATCAAAGGCCACCATGTAAGAGTGTATGTGGCGTGACACCGCGAAGATGTATCTTGGGTTCACTACAATTACTCATCATTTAAGCTCACAATTCATAGCACGAATATAGAGAGGCAAATGATTTCTTAATGTCGGCATAATGGGGGAGGGATGGTCCAATGTATTAGGGCCGCACTCCCCCTATATCCATGCCTACACATAAACCAAATAAATAGTCAAGATATAGGTGTGTATGCAAGATGGTCAAGTCAAGCTCCTCGAATCCACGATATTTTGCTTATGCCTCAAAAAAGTGAATCTTGCTTCATCAAGAGGCTTCGTGAAAATATCCGCAAGTTGGTCTTTGGTTGGAATATAGCCAAGCTCAATATCACCACGGGAATATGATCCCGAATAAAATGATGACGAATCTCAATATGCTTCGTTCTTGAGTGTTGCACCGGATTGTGGCCAATCTTGATAGCACTTTCATTGTCACACAAAAGAGGCACTTGATAACCCCCAAGAGCAGGGGATCACTGTAGCACCTCTCAATGTGGAAGTAGGGTATCGATCCGCAGGAGCAAGAAGGAAAAGTTATCTATTCCCTACAACTAAAGTGTCACAAGTTTTAGTTGATTATGCACTAAACAAGTTTAAAGAACAAGATGGTTGATTTAATGGATGGAAGTTTAATGTAACAAAACAAAATGTGTCCCAATCCTCTTCAATGCAAGAGGACAAGACAAAGGTTTTCTCTTATAGGAACAATGGACATGGGTTCATGGGTTCACTCAATCCTCTCTCCCATCTATGGTGATTATCATGTTATAGATAAAAAGTACACACAATTGTCATGCTTTAATGGTAAACTTCTATGACGGCTACATGTCCTAAAACACATAGTTGAAAGAAAATAATCATTTGTGTTGCTAGGTCACCCTCGTAAGGCTAGCGTGGTTTGTTGTCACTCCCACATCATACTTCTTCCTTTTTACCCCCAGATAAAGGATGTTGGGCTGTATTGTGTCACTCAATACATATGCCGTTGTCACATCGGCCATCCCGTACCTACATACATCATACTTCATAATGGACAATATTCTAAACACTAGTGCAATGATTCATATTTCGTGTGCATGACCACATCTCTCTCATCTATCTACACTTGGTGGTGTCAATCACCTCATGACATGGATAAACAAGGCATTATGCATAAATCGAACCATCACATGCATCATAGAATATCTCCAAAGTATGACAAGTCATAAAAGATCCAACACAACGGTAAATGCATAACAAATATCATCTCATACCACAATATCCACCATAGGAATTACATAGATAGATCCATACTTATGCAAGGCACATCATATGGACTTCAACAATGATCATACATAGAGAGATTAGATCAAGTTACCACCACAAACCCAAAGTCCAGGGGGTGGACTACTCCCCCTTCATCATGGTGATGATGGTGGAGATGTTGGAGAAGATGGAGACCACCCCGGCAGCGCCCCGCCGGAGTTTTCCCCCTCCAATCTGCAGCTCCAGGTCTTCTGTTTCGTGGTTTTGTGTTTCTGCGGCGCTCCCTTCCGAAAGCCGTCGGGGGACTATTTTTATAGTCGTTTTTAGGTCAAGACGAAGGCACGGGGACGAAGATCGACGGCATCGGAGGCTCGAGGCCCAGGATAGGGGGTCCCACGCGGCCAAGGAATCTGGCCGCGTGGGCCCACCTCTTTTGGCCCTCGGGTTTCCATTTTTTCGCTTCCTTCGCTCCTACGCTTTGTTCCTTCCAAAAAATGATCCCCGCAAAATATTAGGTCATTTGGACGTCGTTTGGGTCCCTGAAACATCAAAATATAGAAAATAGGGTTTTCTGCCAGTGCAGGGTTAATTCCAAAAAATAGGGAAACTGTGAAATATTCCCAAAATCAATATAAAACAATGATATAACCCTTATATGATGCAAATATGATTGAAATATAAGTAATATAATGCAAAGTTCATGTATGCATTTTACATGCATCAACATCCCCAAGCTTAACCTATACTCGTCCTCGAGTATGAAGGTGATAAAACTAACATGGACTTTGCTTTTTAATACTATCAATGGATATCAAAGATGATTACTATTGCTACATAGAGTCAAATGATTCATTCTTCAAAGGAATAGCAATATACAAGATAGATTATGAAGTGATATCAAATATTCAATGTAAGGATGTTCAATGATAATTCACAAAGTGTAACATAGAAGAAAGTACTATGGACCAAATGTATGCATAATAAAAAGTAAAAACATCCTATAATGGTCATAGAGTATTCTTGTAAATCTGAATATAAAAGGTGGACACTTTGGAAAGATATATAAATAAGTAGAGGTAAAACATGAATAAGTTTCATCTAGCTTCCAAATGCTTCTACTTAAGTTAATGTTTGCAATGTGGTATCCATTGGTGTGGAGCTCTCATTACCCCTATCATAGCATCTTGAATGGTTAAAGTTTAAAGTGAAAGCAAATATGAGTAGTGTGCTTGACAAAGTATGGGTTGAATGCCTCATGCCCCGTGAATACGAGTACCTACACCACGGTGTTACTCAACTCGGGCCACAAAGCAAGTTCAAGTTAAAGTCATTGTAAGTAATATAATAGCGTCATCAAGAGCGTCAACTGGGGTACCTCTTGCCTCAGGACATGGAAACTAGCCCATGTCAAAATGACAAGACAAACAGACAATGAACAATCTCAGCACTCTTTTATTTACTATTTGTATAGCTTTTTATTATGACGTGCATCACTGAATGTTCACTTTGGTACGCTGTAAATTTCCACCATGAATGATGCATGGCTTAGGTTAGCGGCCCAGGCGTCTCTCTAGCCATTTATACAAACTCCTCAAACTTACTAAGTTTCCGCATTTATTTGGCACCATGATAAGCATCCATAAACAAAAGTACATGATATCAACTAAATATAATTAAGAGCACGTTGAAAGCTTGCCATGTGACAGCACATATGAGCTAACTCCCAACCAAGACTCTTGTCAAGCTACAACTTCATAATTTTAATCACAATGGTTCATGTTTATTAAGTGCAATAAAAGTAAAGTGTGCATCAAGTTCGTGAGAGCTTTTTAACCAACTTTCCCATAACAATCAATAACATAAGCATTTTAATTCAGAATAGATAATACAATATAACATGATAAACATACTCGGAATAGCATTAAGCTAATAGGTAGATATGGTGGACTCACTGGAAAACTTTGGTTGAAGGTGTTGGAAAACAAGTTTTTACTTGTTGGAATTTTTGGGCTAGCAAAAGGGAGAAAGTTGACCGTCTAAATGCATGCATAAGTGTCCATAGAACTAATCAATCCATGTTAAACAAAGTAAAGTAACATTCAGCATCAAAACATGAATAAAAGATAGCTCTTGATAAAACACTTGCAAATTAATACTCATTAAAAAGCACATGAATCATGCAACTATATGTATCTTTTTGAATCAACTCAAACATCCCTTTCCCAATCTTTTTAATAGCATCCAACTTAATTCAACCCAAATTTCCAGTAGCTCTCTCATAACATAAATGAAAAGTGGTGGTCTCACAAATAAAAACCAAACCGAAATAACAAAAATAAAAGACGCTCCAAGTTTATGCGATAAAGTGCATTGATCGAAAAACAGAAGTTAGACGTGTGCAAACCGAGAGTGTGTTGGTCCAATGGGGTTGTCTTCACATCCCCAAGCTTATGGTCTTCACCATCCTTGGATAACTCTTGGTGCATCTCCTCTAATCCCTGTGAAAAAACTTCAAAACACCGTTTCTCCCATCTCTTTTCTGTGGGGTGACATTAGTAGTGATAGACAAATGAATTGCTTGCTGCATAAAATCCTTAAACAAAAATATATGAATGTCCAGAAAGTGTATAATGTTGTATGCCTACTTATAAACTCAATTGGATAAAAAAGATTCAAGTTAAAAGTTCAAAGAATGCATCAAACAAAATGGGACAGAATCTGTCCAGAAAAACAGCAGCAGCAAAACGCATTTTTCTACCCTACTTAAATATGTCAAAAAATCTGAAAAAATTCACGCTTACAGAGGATGAAAAGTTGCAATTACAGTTCAAATTTCAGCTCATTCGGAGTTACAGAATAGAAATGAAAAATCATACCGTGCACAGATTCGTGCTGGAATAAAATCTCCGAATACAAATAGCAACTTTTTCAAACCAAAACGGTAAAACTTGGCACTTTATTAAAAATTCCAGAAACAAAATTAAAAACTAAGTCTCTTGTTACAGCAAGAGGACACAAAGAAAATCAAAAATAAAAACAACCGGGTTGCCTCCCGTAAAGCGCTTTCTTTATAGCCATGTAGCTAGGCTTCTTACTTGATATCAAGATGGTTGGAGTGAGGTGGCTTGGCATCCCCAAGCTTGAATTCTTGTCCTTATTTGATATATGTTGGGTGAGTCTAGGGGTAACATCCCCAAGCTTGAGTGTTTGTCTCTCTTGATCTTTGTTCATCACACTCAACTCTTCCGCTTGAAAATTCGCTTTACACAAAACTCAACATAAAACTTGATTAGAGGGGTTAGTGTCGAGAGCAGCGTTTTGTCGCACGGGTGCCGTGGCACCCATTTTTTTAATTATTTTTTTGTCGCCATTTTAAGTTTCCAAAAAATCCAAAAAAAATACTGGACATTGACAAGTACTGGATCTATGATTCTGAAAAGTTTCAACGCGAAATAGTTTATATTGTGCTCTACACAAAAATGACAAATTTATAGATCTGGGTGGAGATTCAAATCCTCTCAAATTTGTCAGAATTTTGTCATTTTTGTGTAGGGCGCAAATATAAACTATTTCGCGTTGAAACTTTTCAGAATCATAGATCCAGTACTTGTCAATGTCCAGTCTTTTTTCGGAATTTTTGGAAACTTAAAGTGGTGACAAAAAAATAAAAATAAAAACGGGTGCCACGGCACCCGTGCGACAAACCGACTATCCAGGTTAGTGTCTCCATAAATTAAATCCTCATAGGTACAGCAAAGACATATAATGAGTTGATTCTAAACATTAACTACTGTTACTAAGGTTATGTTTTGCTCTTTGATCAAAAGAACCACACAAAACATAGTAATGAGATTAATGCAAAATAAAAATAGAATCTGTCAAAAACTGGACAGCCTGAAAGGAGCGAATTTTTAGAGGCACTTATGTTGCTCAAATCATAAAACTTTGAACTAATGAAATGTGTAATAACAACTGAATATTGATGTCGTAAAATATCAGGTCAAAATTCCTCTTCTGTGATTTTTAACATTCTTTGCAGTGAAGCTTAGGAATCTATTTTCTAGACAGCAAATCACTATTGTTTGATCCTAGCTCTCAAATAGGACCATCATCTAAAGCATTATCATATAGAATATCTAAAACAAATTCCTCATCACTTTCAAAGCTATTATCAATAATAATATCATTTTGAATGTGTTGATCATCATCAGAATAAGAATCAAAATAGCATGGTGAGTAAGGATATGGGCAATCCTCTAATACCTTTTCCTCTTCTCTATATTCTTCTTGTTCCTGCAAGCCATTAGATCTCTCCTTGATAGCAACAAGATTGTTATAATATTCAAAGATATAGGTATTCTTACAAAAGAGTTTCAAGAGTGGTTCAAGTGTTGTAGCAAGTCTTGGTGTGAGGCTACGAGCTTTATCTATATTAAACATAACTATCTCAAGAATTCCCATTACAATAGTAAATTCCTCGGCTGCCTTCATATCAGTGGTCGTAATTTCATTATTATGGTAAGAGGCAATTATAGGCATACTCTCAAGCTTGCATTGAAAATTAAGATGCTTAGGATATTGATCTATGCAGCAAGATACATTATACCTATCACATAATCCATGGCTAATTACATTTAATGCTTCCATTATAAACCTTTTTTGATCAACATTAATTGATCCAACCATAGGGGGTTGCATAAGTACGTGACTCATACATTCCATGAACATAACAAATGAACTAATTTTTTTGTGTTTTTCAAATAAGGAGAGTATAAACTGTTACAAAACTAAAAGTAAAGCTAATGAGAAACTCACAACCAAACAAGTTTAAAGGAACCTCCTAAAGCTTAGATGATTGTAAGATATAAAACAAGATAAAATAAATCTAAAGTCTAGTGCACACAAGAATAGAAACTTAAGCGTTACGCTCCCCGGCAACGGCGCCAGAAAAGTACTTGATAACCCCCAAGAGCAGGGGATCACTGTAGCACCTCTCAATGTGGAAGTAGGGTATCGATCCGCATGAGCAAGAAGGAAAAGTTATCTATTCCCTACAACTAAAGTGTCACAAGTTTTAGTTGATTATGCACTAAACAAGTTTAAAGAACAAGATGGTTGATTTAATGGATGGAAGTTTAATGTAACAAAACAAGAATGTAAAAGTGTCCCAATCCTCTTCAATGCAAGAGGACAAGACAAAGGTTTTCTCTTATAGTAACAATGGACATGGGTTCATGGGTTCACTCAATCCTCTCTCCCATCTATGGTGATTATCATGTTATAGATAAAAAGTACACACAATTGTCATGTTTTAATGGTAAACTTCTATGACGGATACATGTCCTAAAACACATAGTTGAAAGAAAATAATCATTTGTGTTGCTAGGTCACCCTCGTAAGGCTAGCGTGGTTTGTTGTCATTCCCACATCATACTTCTTCCTTTTTACCCCCAGATAAAGGATGTTGGGCTGTATTGTGTCACTCAATACATATGCCATTGTCACACCGGCCATCCCGTACCTACATACATCATACTTTATAATGGACAATATTCTAAACACTACTGCAATGATTCATATTTCGTGTGCATGACCACATCTCTCTCATCTATCTACACTTGGTGGTGTCAATCACCTCATGACATGGATAAACAAGGCATTATGCATAAATCGAACCATCACATGCATCATAGAATATCTCCAAAGTATGACAAGTCATAAAAGATCCAACACAACGATAAATGCATAACAAATATCATCTCATACCACAATATCCACCATAGGAATTATATAGATAGATCCATACTTATGCAAGGCACATCATATAGACTTCAACAATGATCATACATAGAGAGATTAGATCAAGTTACCACCACAAACCCAAAGTCCAGGGTGGACTACTCCCCCTTCATCATGGTGATGATGGTGGAGATGTTGGAGAAGATGGAGACCACCCGGCAGCGCCCCGCCGGAGTTTTCCCCCTCCAATCTGCAGCTCCAGGTCTTCTGTTTCGTGGTTTTGTGTTTCTGTGGCGCTCCCTTCCGAAAGCCATCGGGAGACTATTTTTATAGTCGTTTTTAGGTCAAGACGAAGGCACGGGGACGATGATCGATGACATCGGACGCTCGAGGCCCATGATAGGGGGTCCCACGTGGCCAAGGAATCTGGCTGCGTGGGTCCACCTCTTTTGGCCCTCGGATTTCCATTTTTTTGCTTCCTTCGCTCCTACACTTTGTTCCTTCCAAAAAATGATCCCCGCAAAATATTAGGTCATTTGGACGTCGTTTGGGTCCCTGAAACATAAAAATATAGAAAATAGGGTTTTCTGCCAGTGCAGGGTTAATTCCAGAAAAATAGGGAAACTGTGAAATATTCCCAAAATCAATATAAAACAATGATATAACCCTTATATGATGCAAATATGATTGAAATATAAGTAATATAATGCAAAGTTTATGTATGCATTTTACATGCATCAACATCCCCAAGCTTAACCTATACTCGTCCTCGTGTATGAAGGTGATAAAACTAACATGGACTTTGCTTTTTAATACTATCAATGGATATCAAAGATGATTACTATTGCTACATAGAGTCAAATGATTCATTCTTCAAAGGAATAGCAATATACAAGATAGATTATGAAGTGATATCAAATATTCATTGTAAGGATGTTCAATGATAATTCACAAAGTGTAACATAGAAGAAAGTAATATGGACCAAATGTATGCATAATGAAAAGTAAAAACATCCTATAATGGGCATAGAGTAGTCTTGTAAATCTGAATATAAAAGGTGGACACTTTGGAAAGATATATAAATAATTAGAGGTAAAACATGAATAAGTTTCATCTAGCTTCCAAATGCTTCTACTTAAGTTGATGTTTGCAATGTGGTAATCTTTGGTGTGGAGCTCTCACTACCCCTATCATAGCATCTTGAATGGTTAAAGTTTAAAGTGAAAGCAAATATAAGTAATGTGCTTGACAAAGTATGGGCATATGTATTGAGTGACACAATACAGCCCAACATTCTTTATCTGGGGGTAAAAAGGAAGAAATATGATGTGGGAGTGACAACAAACCACGCTAGCCTAACGAGGGTGACCCTAGCAACACAAATGATTATTTTCTTTCAACTATGTGTCTTAGGACATGTAGCCGTCATAGAAGTTTACCATTAAAGCATGACAATTGTGTGTACTTTTTATCTATAACATGATAATCACCATAGATGGGAGAGAGGATTGAGTGAACCCATGAACCCATGTCCATTGTTCCTATAAGAAAAAACCTTTGTCTTGTCCTCTTGCATTGAAGAGGATTGAGACACTTTTACATTCTTGTTTTGTTACATTAAACTTCCATCCATTAAATCAGCCATCTTGTTCTTTAAACTTGTTTAGTGCATAATCAACTAAAACTTGTGACACTTTAGTTGTAGGGAATAGATAACTTTTCCTTCTTGCTCCTGCGGATCAATACCCTACTTCCACATTGAGAGGTGCTACAGTGATCCCCTGCTCTTGGGGATTATCAATCAGCAGTTTGTCACAATTGACACCGTATTCCTTTAAAGTTTGCCTCATCCATAACAATTGAGTGCATGCACTAGCGGCCGCCACATACTCGACTTCGGCGGAGGATAGAGATATGCAAAGTTGCTTCTTAGAAGGCCAACTCACCAAGGACCTACCAAGAAATTGGCATGCCCCGGAAGTTGATTTCCTATCATCTTTGCAATCGGCCCAATCCGAGTCCGTGTACCCGGCAAGAGAGAAATTAGTGCCCTTTGGGTACCACAAACCAAACCTTGTGGTATAAACCAAATATCGAAGGATTCTATTGACCGCCACCATGTGGCTTTCTTTAGGAGCGGCTTGATACCTTACACACACCCCGACACTCAACACAATATCGGGTCTAGATGTACAAAGATAAAGTAAAGAACCAATCATAGAGCGATAAAGTTTTTGATCAACATCGATACCGTCGGGGTTAAGTTCAAGATGGCATTTGGTGTCAATGGAAACCGCTTCTCCTTAGCATTTTGCATATTGAACCTCTTGAGCATGTCTTGGGTATATTTGGTTTGAGAGATGAAAGTCCCTTCATTCAATTGCTTGATCTCAAAACCGAGAAAGAACTTCAATTCGCCCATCATAGACATCTCGAACCTATCGGTCATAAGCTTTGAAAATTCATCATTGAAAGCTTTGTTAGATGAGCCAAATATAATATCATCAACATAAAGTTGGCATATGAAAAACTCCCCTTTAACCCTCTTGGTAAAGAGGGTGGGATCGATTTGCCCCAATTCAAATCCACGGTCTAGCAATAACTCTCTTAGGTGCTCATACCAAGCACGAGGTGCTTGTTTGAGACCATAGAGCGCCTTATCAAGCTTGTAGACATGGTTAGGGAATTTGGGATACTCGAAACCCGGTGGTTGCTTAACATATACCAACTCCTTTAAAGGACCATTAAGAAAGGCACTTTTCACATCCATTTGTTGCAATTTAAAGTTATGATGTGATGCATATGCAAGAAGGATACGGATAGACTCAAGGCGAGCCACGGGTGCATAAGTCTCTCCAAAATCAATGCCTTCAACTTGAGAGTATCCTTGTGCAACCAATCTTGCCTTGTTCCTCACAACCATTCCATGCTCATCTTGCTTGTTCTTGAATATCCACTTTGTGCCTATAACATTGCGGCAATCTTTTGGCTTCTCAACTAGGTTCCACACTTTGTTGCGCTTGAAGTTATTGAGTTCATCATGGATAGCTTCTAACTAATCCGGATCTTCAAGAGCTTCAAACACTTTCTTTGGTTCCACCATGGAAATATTAGCTTGATGTTCACTAAAGCTTGCCAATTGCCTTCTTGTGGTAACACCTCTCTTGTGGTCACCAGGGATGTCTTCTAGATGGTGACTCTTTAATTCAAAGTCTTTTACAACTCTTGCTTTACGACGGGCTTCGATATCTCTATTGCATCTTGGAGGTATCTCTTGATCATCTTGATCATTTGAGTCCCCGTCTTGATCGGAATGTTGACCTTGATCATCTTGATGCAAATCTTCAACAATGGAAGGAGAGGG
Organism: Poa pratensis; assembly: GCA_947311845.1. Lineage (NCBI taxonomy): Eukaryota > Viridiplantae > Streptophyta > Magnoliopsida > Poales > Poaceae > Poa > Poa pratensis. The sequence continues at coordinate 38,890,401 of CAMZMU010000069.1, forward strand.
TTGATCTTGGTCATGACCTTGGCTAGCATCAACAATAGGAGAACTTGGATCTTGCAAAGCAACTTGGTCAACATGAGGAGGGTCTTGAACTTGTTCTTGGGGTGGTGCATCATTTGCTTCCATGATAGGCGTCGTTTCAACTTGTGATGAAGAGGTCTCCACTTGAATGGAGCTTGGACTTGCTTGAGGAGACTCGTAATGAATCTCAACGGGACGATGGAAACCAATGCCCATTCTTCTTATAGCATCTTGAGGCTCTTCATTATCTACATCACAAACATGAAATTGCGCCACTTGGGAGCCGTCATTCTCATCGAACCTCACATCACAAGATTCTATGATTTTCCCAACGGTTTTGTCATAGACTCTATAGGTGTGAGATTCGGCACCGTACCCAACAAAAACACCCTCTAAAGCTTTAGATTCAAATTTAGACAAACGAACACCTTTGATCTTATAGAAACACTTACAACCAAATACTCGGTAGTAGGAGACATTGGGCTTGTTGCCGTGAGCATCTCATAAGGTGTAAATTTCTTGCCAACTCGAAAGAATAGCCGGTTTGATGAATGACACGCCGTGGAGATGGCTTCGGCCCATAAGAAAAGTGGAGACTTAAACTCCGCCAACATAGACCTTGCCATATCCATGACAGTCCGGTTCTTTCTTTCGGCTACACCATTTTGTTGAGGGGTATATGCAGAGGAATATTGATGATGAATCCCCTCTTCACTAAGAAACTCATTGAAGGTGTAGTTCTCGAACTCGGAGCCATTATCACCCCCTAATGACCAATATAGGGACATTGTGTTGGCGTTGAACTTCATTGGAAGAGTCGATGACGGCTTGTTGGGTCTTATCCTTCGTCTTGAAGAAATAAACCCAAATAAATCTTGAATAGTCATCAACAATCACCAAACTATATTTCTTCCCACCAAGACTTGGTTGAGGAACGGCACCAAAGAGATCAACATGAAGAAGTTCCAATATCCTCTTTGATGAAATGATGGTCTTGCTTGGATGGGGAGAATCATGCATCTTTCCTTCAACACAAGCCCTACAAAGACGATCTCTAGAAAAGAAACATTGTCTTTTAGTCCAAGAATGTGGCCACCCTTGTGAAGACTTTGCAGAGTTCTCATGTTGACATGGGACAAGCGGCGATGCCACAACCATCCCATGTCGGCCTTTCCGAATAGGCATATTGCTTGAGTGTTGGTAGACCCCGAAAATTCCACCACAAACAACTCATTTTCAACATACTGATGGCCCTTGACGTAGTTACCTGCATCAAAAGAATATGGGTTAGGTTGAGACTCCAAGTGCAGAGTGTGTAGTATAGGAAAGACGGTTTTCCCACGAGGGGTGACTCGAGGGTTTAATATCGAACTCTCGGGGAATCAGTAGTGAAAAAATTATCTTCTTATCATTCTCTTGAAAACCTACAAACAAAGTAAATTGTTTTGTCCCTCAACCTCACCAAGTGGTTGTCAAGCACAAGGTGTGAGAATGATATCAAAATAAAATGAATGCAAAACAGTAAATAAATATGCAATGATGATAAATAAATATGCAAGGATGGTGGAAACAATGATGGATGATATTTTTGGGTTTTGTATTATGAATGCAAGATGTAAAAGTGTTTTTGTATTTTCGGATTTTTAAATGGCAGAAAATGGAAAGTGGATAAAAGTTGTTGGAAAGGTGTTTCTTATGATTAAAAATGGACCGGGGTTCATGGTTTCACAAATGCACTCTCTCTTTAATAAAATAGTAGACAACGGAACACTAGAATTAACATATGAGATTGCAATAAATAGGTTTCATGACAAGTTACTAATTATATGGGCATCACGTCCTAACATAGAGATCTTTTGTTTATTAATCTCTCTTATACTCCACCAAGATGCGAACTAAATCATAACACCTTAGTAATTAAGATAAATCAGAGCATAGCATTAAGTTTCAAGACATGAAGTTAAAATAAGAACATGCTAGATCTAGTCATGGAGTAGTGGCAATGGTCACACCCACATCTCCGGTAGCAAGCTATTTTTCTTTATCCCTAGTGAGGCAACAAAGTAAGGTAAAACACCCAAGTGGATCGCGGAACTTTCTCTCACGTTCACCGCACTAGCCACCCCCCGTTACTCCAACTAATGCACACATTCCCCCTCACACGCTCTCATACACATGCTTGATCAAAACAAGTAAACAAGAACGGGGTACATAATATGCATCTATTTTCATAACTGAAACAAAACTATTGCAATCTCAAACATATATTAACTCATAAAAAGATCCACCACAAAGGTATTACATAGATGACCGTAATCATGTTCAGCAGCTCATACGGTACTAATTAGTGAAGCTCAAGAGAGGAGAGATACATAAGTTACTTCCACAAACCCATAGTCCAGGGGTGGACTACTCCCTCTTCATCATGGAGACGGTGGATAAGTCGTTGGAGAAGATGGAGACCATGCCGGCAGCGCCCCGCCGGAGTTTCCCCCCTCCAATCTGCAACTCCAGGTCTCTGTTTCGTGGTTTCTATGTTTCTGCGGCGCTCCTTTCCGAAGGGCTCCGGGGACTATTTTTATAGTCGTTTTTAGGTCAAGACGGAGGCTCGGGAAAAAAGATCGATGGCAACGGAGCCTCGAGGGCCCAGATGGTGGGTCCCACATGGCCAGATTCCTTGGCCGCGTGGGCCACCCTCTTCTGGCCCTCGGGCCTCCGCTTGTTCGCTTCCTTCGCTCCCACGCTTCGTTCCTTCCAAAAACTGATGCTCGTAAATTTCCAGGTCATTTGGACATCGTTTGGGTCCCTGAAACATCAAAATATAGAAAATAGTGTTTTCTGCCTGTGCAGGGTTAATTCCAGAAAAATAGGGAAACAATGAAATATTTCCAAAATCAATAGAAAACGATGATATAACCCTTATATGATGCAAATATGATTGAAATATAAGTAATATAATGCAAAGTTCATGTATGCATTTTACATGCATCACATACCCAACGAACATGACCTTTAGAGTCTTGCTCCTCAAGAGTACCACCATATCAATAGTAAAATGGACATCAAAATTCATCTTATTAAGAGCACGAACGGACATAAGATTGTAACCGAGAGACTCGACAAGCATGACATTTACAAGGGTGATATCCTTTGCAACTACCACCTTGCCGAGGCCCTTTACCTCCACTTTTGATTTATCACCATAGGAGACAGATGCTTGATTTATATTTGGTCCCAACTCCGTCATGATCTCCTTGCTTTCGGTCATATGACTAGTGCATCCACTATCAACCACCCATTTCGACCCACCGAAAGCATAGTCCTACAAGAAATCATTGCTTGGTTTTAGGTACCCATCTTGTAATGGGTCCTCTTTGGTTAGCAACAAGAGTCTTTGGGACCCAAATAGCATGAGCAAAATAACCATCATAAGGTCCAGCATATTTAGCATAAACATCACCATAATAATCAACATATAAAATGTAGTGAGGGTTAGCATCTCCCGCAAAGTCACTACGAGTGGTCTTGCCCCTAGTGGCATTCCCACTCGCAATGGGAGTCTTGGTTTGTGCGGGCTTGGCCTTGTTCTTCATGTTGTTGCTCTTCTTCTTTTTTGCCTTGGCTACATAACCAAGACCCTCCTTCCCTTTGTGTGGTTTTTGCTCAAACAGTTGAGCAACGACCTTTTCTTTACCTTTAGGAATCGAGGTCTTGGCACTAGTGGCCTTGGCAAGCTCAACCTTCAACCTAGCATTTTCCTCAATAACATTTGCATGATCACAAGAGGGAGTAGTAGTGCTAGGTGAGTTAGATTTAGAAAGTTGAGTTTGAAGTTGCTCATGAGACTTGACTAGAAGAGAGTGGGTACTTTCCAAGGCCTTGTGAGCCTTGTCAAGTTTCTCCATATCCTCAAGGAGTCTAGCATTAGCAACCACAAACTCGGCTTTCTCCTTTTTAATCACTTTATATTTAGCAAAGACATGGTCTCTATCCTTAATGATTTTAGCAATTATTTCATCATTTTTATCATCAAGGGACTCAAGTATTTCCTCAAGAGAAGTTCTATATTCACTCTCTTCTTGAAGAGAGGCATTCAAGGATGCAATGGTGAGAGCGTCCTCTCTCTCAATTTTCCCTTGTCATCAAGGATTTCTTCGGCCGCATCAAGTTGTCTCAAGAGAGACTCAACATATGCCTTAGTTTCACCTTGCAAGTTAGCCCCAATAGTATCGGAAGTAACAAGTTCTTTCTTAATCACAAGACTAGTTTTATCATCTATTTCATGCATAGTCTTGGGAGTAGAAGATGATACCTCGGTGACGTGAGCCATGAGGCAACGAGCGGTGTTGATGGAGAGGTTCTCATTGGGGGATTCGAAGAGAGAAGGAGGTGGAGTTGATATAATGGATAATGCGGCCACCTCACGAGTGGGTTCTTCTTCTTCGGAGTCCTCGAAAGGATACTCTTCTTGAGTCATCAACACAATTCTTGGTGCTTTCTTGAAGAATGGCTTCTTTGAAAAGAATGGCTTCTTCTTGCAAAAGGCTTCTTTTGAATCATGTTTGATTGGCTCTTGAGGACAAGCCTTCCACCGTTTTGCTCTCTATTCTCATAAGGACAATCTTTGATGAAGTGATGCTTGTTATGACAATTGTAGCAAGTCTTTATTCTATTAGCCAACTCCTTCTTCCCGCTTGGATTGTTTGCTAGATCAACTTGAGCCTTTGCCTTGGCCGGGTCACGCCAAAAAGTCCTTGTTGCAAGAGCTATGTGACCATGGAGGGCTTGTTCAAGATCATCGGGAGGAATGTTGTTCGGGCATGCTTCAACTTCATCATGTTCATCAAGGCACACAACCTTGGCCTTCAAAGCAAGAGAGGGACCTTGTTTCATTCCCATGGCCCTAGCACGGTTGTCTAGAGCATTCTTGGTGGCAACCTTGGAGGCTTGCTTCTCTTACATAACTTCATTGGATGACATGTCAAGGTAGTTGTGTCTTCCTTGTATGGCCTTCAAGTCAACGGGCTCGAAGGGCATGAGAGCATTCACATACTTCCTTTTGATCCAAGCATCATCCACATAGGTTACCCCCACATTATAAAAGGCTTTGGCAAGAATCTTGAGTCTTCCATACATCTCCTCATGAGTTTCATTATCAAGCATATAGAAACCTTCGGCCTCATTGCTCAAGGCATCAAATCTATTCCTCTTCATGCTTTCATTTCCAAGAAATGCCACCTCAAGGCAATCCCAAGCTTCTTTGGCGTTGGAGGCATGTTGAATGTGATGCATACCATTTTCTCCAACGGCAAGTTCAAGCATGTGAAGAGCGGAGGCATTGAGTTGAGTGTCAACCACCTCTCTTCTTGTCAAGTTGTTTGGATCCATGGCCTTGTATCCCACTCGTATGATCCTCCAAAGCTCGATAGAGGCACTGTTGGCATGAGATTTCATTGAGTGTTGCCAACTAGTAAAAGCCAATGCATTAAGCTTAGGTGGAGGACCTAAGATATTTAAGCGAGGATGAGGGATAAGTGGGTCGGGAGAGTAGACACCATGAGGAGAGACCTCATGGTACTCGGGCTTCCCACTTTCCGGCTTGGTTGTGGATGGAGAGGGGTTCTTAAGGGCGGAGTTTTCAACCCCTTTCTTTTTCTCTTTTTCCTCCTCGGTATCACCGTCATTGGAGTTAGCGGAGTCCTCTAGTGGGATGGTCTCCGTAGGAACCTTGCCACTTGCGAGTTGCTTGAGCAAGTCACGCATCTCAGCAAATTGGGTATCGATGGACGATTTCAATGATGTTTCCATCGTTTTGAGATCGGCCATGGATGCCGGAGTGGCTTGGTCCTTCGCGGACTCATCATCACATTGTGTCATACTTCTCTTAGGCGGTTAAACCCAACAAGAGAGCCGAGGCTCTGATACCAATTGAAAGGATCGTATGACACCTAGAGGGGGGGTGAATAGGTGCTACTCTAATTTTAATACCTTTTCAAATTAGGCTTGACACAAAAGGTAAATTCTCTAGATATGCAACTAAGGTGAATTTACCTATGTGACAAGTTAGCAACTAAACAAGATACACGAAGTAAAGACTATAAACAAGGATAGAAGTAACCGAAGTGCAAGCACGCGGAGACACTGATGTAATCCCGAGTTTCTCCTTTTTAGGGGAGTACGTCTCGTTGGAGAGGTGTGAGCTACCACGAAGGTCAAAACTCAACCGCCACAAAGGCGTCACCTTCTTCTCCGATGAACCGCACCACAAAGGTTTGGCTCACCTTCCACTATCGAAATCCTTCAAGGCGGAATCCGGAGCCCTTGCAACAACGATCCGGGGCACAACCCACAAGAGGATTGGGGGCTCCCGAACAGCTACAAATCTGTCACAAAGACAACAAGTGAGTACAACAAGAAGCTAGGTTTTCCCAATGGAAATCCTAGCAAAGGGGCCCTCAAGTAAATGAGGGGGAAATGAAGAACGGCTTGGTGAAGATGTAGATCCGGGCCTTCTCCTTCAATCCTCCAAAGATCAACGAGTTTGGGTGGAGAGATTGGGAGATCTAGTGATTCTTGAGCTCGCAATAATGGAGTCTTCAAGTTTTGGGCGAGCTACCAAGCAGGAGGTAGGTGGAGGGCATTAAATAGCCCTCCCCAAAATCTGGTCGTTGGGGCCTTTGTCCCGAGCCAGCGGTAGTACCGCTGCGCCGGGCGGTACTACCGCTGGCGCCTTCTGCGCCACGGTCAAAACAGTGCGTTGACTGCGCCTTGAAACTTCATGAGCGGTACTACCGCCCGTAGCGCCGGTAGTACCGCACATGGTCTTCCGAACCTCCGTCCGGCGGTACCGCGAGCGGTACTGCCGCCGTGCTGGTCAACCTCCAGCGCTGACCATCCTGAGCCAGCGGTACTACCGCCCGTAGTACCGCTGGTAGTGCCGCACATGGGCGTCAGAACCCCCTTTGGGCGGTACCGTGAGCGGTACTGCCGCCTGTCTTTTGGCAAAGAGGACCCAACGGTACTACCGCCCGAAGCCAAAAACAACTCCTTCTATTCCTTTTCTCGAAGCGAGATCAACAGAGATGTTTGCATAAACCTGATCACACTTAGACAAGGAGTTAGGGGCACATGTTGTATTGTCAACATCACCAAAATATGAGTAAGAGCAAATTATACTCTTTCAGACTGTGTAATGTTTAAGGGTGTGTGTCATGGTGCTATGTGACATATGTCTGTTGCTTGCTTAATAATCAGTTTGTTGAATGTTGATCGGTTCTTTCCTATGTACTTGTGGCATGGATGTCATATCTACATAGTATATGTTGTTTGGCCGCAAAGATAGTGGATTAGAAAAGATAATATGCACATGCATGCATTAATAAAAAAATTAAATAATCAATACATGTGACCTATAAGAGCCAACCTATTATATATATGCATGCTTATCTATGATGTTTTAAAGTGACATGACATGGCTATAGAGCCAGCAACCGGCTATGTTATTGTACTTCCTCTCGAAACTCAGAAGCATCTTTAACAGCAGAAAAGAAAATAGGTATTAAAACAAAATATGATAATAAGGCCCAGTTCTGGGCCTAAGCCCAGGGGACAGCTTAATTAGGTCATTGGACTGAAAATAACCGAACTCAACATATGGGCCAGCCCACTACTCTGCTCACCGACTAGGACACAGCTTAGGCAAGGCTGGACGTTATAAGGCAACCGAAGGATATGGCCCAGATAAACACCCACGTCACGCGGCATCGCAACCCAAACCAGCCGATCCGATATCGAGCGAGCGCACGAGCGAAACCGCAGGACGCACCGGAACCCTAGCAGCGCGGCCATGGGGAAGTCTGATTACGGCGGCGGCGGTGGCGGCAGCGGAAGCCCCGGGTAAGATAACACCGCGACCCCTCTCTTCGCGAGTTATCGAGCTATCTCGATCCTGTTGCCTGATTATTTGGAGTTCCGTTTTGGTTCTGCAGGAAGATCTTCGTCGGAGGGCTCCCACGCGACACAACGCTAGGTAACTAGCCCAATTTCTTACTTCTATGTTTTTTTTTCTGTGATGCTTATGGCGTCGTTGTGTTGGATCTGGTGATTCCGTTCCAGATTCAGTCGTACCGTGTTGCGATCGATATTTAGTTATTCCGGTGTTATTATAACTGGATTTCTGCGGTTCTATGTGTTGCTATTTGGTTAACAACTCTTCGCGGCTATCTTGAAAAATTCTCCCGATATATTTTTTACTTCGCGTTGCATAAGATTGATCTGAGTGAGACACCGCTGTATGCGAGGACTGCGTTGCCATGTGATTTTTTTTGTTCATGCTTGACTCTGATTGCTTGACACTTGATCTTTAGTGCCTGTACTTTGAACCCCAACGAAGCAGCGACATAGATTTGCTTATAATTGCAGTTTTTTTCTGGTTCTATTATGAACCCTTATCGTTCTATGATATGCATCACATATGATAACGTGTCTGTAGTATCCAATCAAAACAACTTCTCATTCATGAGATGACTTCTATGGATTTACTCTTCTCAGTTATTCCCAAAACCAAGGAGGTGTTGTTTGACATAATGTCAGTTACAATTGATCCATGGGGATTAATTCCTAGAATCGAGCATGATGATCTAGCCCATCCATCTATCGCATTAATGTTGAGTCAATTATGTTTGGTCCTTGCCAGTGTGATATATGTAGCTGCTATACTGGGCACACTACCCGCTTACCTGGTTATAACAGATTCTCTAAGTTGTATTTTGTAGAACTAATTTCGTTGCTGCAACTTTTGATGACAGACACGTTTCAGAAGCATTTTGGCAACTATGGAGAGATAGTTGATTCGGTGATAATGAAAAATAAGCACACATCTCAGCCTAGGGGTTTTGGCTTCATCACATATTCTGACCCTGCTGTTGTTGATAAAGTGATGGAGGACAGCCATGTCATCAATGGAAAGCAAGTAAGTTTTGTTCCCAGTACACTACTTAGGATTGCAGCTTCACCATTGCCAAGCTGTTTTTCTCTTGCTCTTATAGCTTTACTGTTCATGCCTACACTGAAATTCTCCATGCATGTATCTTTGATATGCCCATTGCAGATGAGCTGCTTTAGTATCTATGTCTGTTACTAAATATATAATATATCGATTGTCTGATATATCATTGCTGCTGTATGTTAGCCTACGGATTAATCATATGTTGAACTCAGGGTTTTGCACCATGTGATGCTGCCTACATTTGAAATTTTGCTCAGATGCTCTAGGTTTATGAAATTATTTTAACTGGCCATGAGTCCTTGAATTATAAATCTTGTTATTACTTGACTGCTTCTTTGCTTCAAGGATTCAGGGGTGCGGAATTCTTCTGTATTTTTTAACGGCTGGATTTGTAAACAGCAGGATTTCCCATTATCACTTTGTTCAGTCTGTTTCCTCACTTTCTTTAATTAATGGTCTGTCTTGTTCTATTTAATACCACATTGGGCAATCTATTTGATCTTTTTTGTGTATAGTCTGTGAAGATATGTTCTGATTGAAGTTCTATCTACCATGCCTTCTGTACAATTTACCAGTTCCTGATGTTTATAACTTGAAAATTTCTCAGTGGCAATGCCTGTTTTTGTTTCCAGGTTGAGATTAAGAGAACCATTCCAAAAGATGCTATGCAGTCCAACCCTAAGGATTTTAAAACTAAGAAGATATTTGTTGGCGGCCTTCCCCCAACACTCACTGAAGGTATTATATGTTATGGATTGTTATTGCCTTCTTCCTTTCTTTTGGTAATCAAGGCTGCTTCTTTACACAATGATTTTTATGCGATGGCCCCTTTTTGTATTGCTCAGATGATTTCAAGGAGTTTTTTGAAAACTTTGGAGCTGTTGTTGAGCACCAGATTATGTGTGATCATCAAACAAGACGCTCCCGTGGCTTTGGATTTGTAGTTTTCGATTCTGAGCAAGTTGTAGACGAGTTGTTAGCAAAAGGAAATATGATTGATCTTGCAGGTGCAAAGGTGAGTCTCGTGCATTTCATAACAGGAATGTCACTGGTTGTTGGCCTGTCCTCTATACTTACGACATATAACGTGTAAAGAAAATTTATATCGAATTAACGTCTGCCAAAAGAAATATTGTTCTTTTGTTCATGTCAACAACTTTGCTAGTGTCATGGACCATAATGCTTTACGGATCGTTGGTAACAAGGACCAATAGGTTTATATTTGTCAGTACTTAGGTCATTTGCTTTGTTTGTAGGTGGAGATGAAGAAAGCAGAACCAAAGAAATCCACAAATCCACCACGATCAGCTGGTAGTGATTCTAGATCAGCATATGCTAGGGATTCTAGGGACCGTCCTTCCAGGGATGATTTTGGTGGACCGGTCTATAGCAACAGCTACGGCGGTGGTGGCTTTGGTCCTTATAGGAACCATCCAAGTTATGTTGGTAGTCTCAGTAACGGAGGGGTAGGTGACTACCATGGTCGATACGGTCGTTATTATCCAGGAATAGGAAGCTATGAAGGCATGTCTTCCTTTGGTTATCCTAGCCGCTTTGGGGCATATGGAGGAGGTTTTGATGTACCTTATGCTGGAGGGAACTTAAGTGCCTACAGGCGAGGTGGTGATGAGAGCTTTGGTGGCCCTGGTAGTTCTAGCTACGGCGGCGCCATGTATGCTGGGGCATATGATCCTGCACTAGGTGCTTATGGACCTGGTGGCCCTCCTGATATGAATAGGGGAGGTTTTGGCCCAGGCCGATATCACCCATATGGATGATGGGAAGTGTGTCCTTCAGATTTGATCCCAGGATAATATCGCCTACAAGGTTGCTGCTTTATATCGGGATTTAGTACTAAGCATTTTAGAACCCTGTGATGGATGAACACACCTTAATGTTCTGTAAATGCTTGCTAGTTTGTCTGAACTTTAGCTTTTTGTTAGATATATGTGTTGTAGTGATCCAGTGTCCAGACTAGCAGACATTGTATTCACGGTTTTGTTTGGGATGTTATAGAACATGGTATTTGTGTATCTTAGATTTGCACCTCGGATCATATCTTTAAGTCACTGTAATTGTGTGTTGTCTAGCGATCGTGCATTAGGTTTTGGGATCTGTTAGATGGTTTTGGTATTTTGGCTGATCCTTTGGTATTGTCATTCCTTCTCAGCTCCGTGTTGCAATTCTGTTTGTCATTGTTCATTGCCATCTGGGTAGCTTTACTTTTTTTATTTTTTATTTTATGTGTGCAATTTGATATCATTATTAGTCCATACTTAAAAAAATGTTTGCCTGTGATTGTGATTTTTTTATCACATAAACCTTATTATTGAAGTAGTATATGAATGACTCTTTTTGAATCTCTGACCCAAGTCCACAATGTCAAAGATCTGGTTGGCGTATTTTGTCAAACTGAAGTAAGCTTTTCTCTTGTTTGGTGTTCCACGGGAGAATCGTTACGGCCGATATGGTTGATGTTGCCTTATGGTCCAGAACACCTCTGCAAGAAGACATCAGGCAAAAGGAGATGCGGCCTATGCTGGGTGGCGCCCAGCTGAGTGTGGGCTCTTGTGCTGTGGGTCAGGTTTCAAGCGGGACGGGCTGCGGCTAGTCGCTATCTCTGTTGGCGGGCTGCTTTCCGCCAGCGGGAGTTCGCGGGCCGAATGCCACAATCCGCTGGAACTAACGTGGGAGTGAGCGGCGGCCCGCTTCAGCCCGCCAGGCCCGTAGTGCACAGATCGCTTTGATTTGTCTTTTTTGCTGAGCGAAAAATATAATGTATTTTGTGCTGTAAATTTCCAGAATGGTAGAGCATATGATTTGCTACATCCATGTATTTCTTTTCAAAAAAATTGAAACATTTTAAAAAATCCATTTCAGAACAAATGGAACATGAAAGACTGGACAGAAAATGTACATTGCAGCTCGTGTTCACCCCATTTTCAAACATAGAGCGCAATATTTTGCTGTACATTGCACAGCTTGACCCAAAGCACACTATACCAAAGAGAAAGAATAAGCAAAATAACATAGTGCAGAAACAGTAATTCTGTAAACCAAACTAGTGTAAGACTTAACCAGAAGCATATCATGAACAAAGCAATCTAAGAACCAAACATAGCAACACATGGAACCAACGATTAATTTAACTAGGTTGTTTCTGAGCAATAGCCATACCCTGCAGTACCGCATAATTCCAGAAGTTTTAGCACTACAGGTTCACCAATTATTCGTACTAACTTAATTACATGAGCAATAGACCATCAGTCAACACAAACACATATTACTCAAGCGCCAAAGCTGCATATACACGCAGAGATGCATATTTATGCTGTGAACCTTGAAAAGGACCAAGACTTCTTCATATTTCCCAGCAGCCTTGCATACACATCAAGATTCTCTCTGCAAATTTGCCTGATGATCCCTTGCATACACAGCAAGATTCTCCCTGCAAATTTCAGAAAGCAATGTCACCATACGGATCCAGTATTCTAAAATATATTCACTCTTTATCATAGTACAGTACATAGCAATTTCAGAGTTATGGTGAGCCTACGTGATACAGATTACAGCAAAAGCAAGAAATATCCGGGATTATACAAATGGAGCAGTAATGTATTCCATGTGATCAATTTTATGCTTACCTAATGCTTCAGTCCCCAAAAATATCAATATCTCTTCCATCAATATTATGTTTTGCATAAATAAGATCGCTTGTAACCGTGTTGACACGAGATGTTCCTGAAATGATAAAAATATAAGTAAACATCATTGATCTTACTGCCTAACATTGACACGAGATGAACTAATTTTAGGCTTACCACGAGGTCGCATCCAATCCTGTAGGCATATTAACTCCTCAACAATACTGCCTAACAGTGCTCCTGTAGTCACTTAGTACTCTTCCTCCGGTTGAGAAAGCAGTGCTCCTGTAGTCACTTAGTACTCTTCCTCCGGTTGAGAAAGCAGACTTAGATGCCACGCTTGATACAGGTGCAGCCAGTACATCCTTTGCTATGCGAGATAGTACGGGGTACTTCTGGGCATTTGTTGACCACCAATATAATATAGATACATCCATTTTTTTATCAAACTTGAGACACTTATTTTTGGACTGAGGGAGTATATTATATTGCCTTTCGTGCAAAAGATACCTTCTTGTGCAACTATGTCTTTAAATTTCTTTTTCCGAGGTGGTGAGCTTCTAATAAATTTGATGCTTTCACGGATATTGTTCACCGCCATGCAAGAAATCGCTAGCCCGTCCTGAGCAATAAGATTGATGACGTGGGATGCAGATCGAGCATGGAAAAGATCCCCTTTGCAAGGCAGGAAACCCTTTCCTAGCAAGTTGGACTTCATATAACTCGCACACAACTTATTGTTTGATGCATTGTCTAAGGTAATGGAGAAGATCTTGTTTTGCAGACCCCAATCTTGCATGCATTCCAACATGATATTGAACAAATTGATTCCAACATGCGGTGTCTCAGCCTCGGAAAACCAAATCACTTTTTTTTTTCAAATTTCACTTCGCATCAAGATAATGGCAAGTTATGCACATATAACTCACAACTTGACTTGACGTCCACAAGTCCGAAGTGAAAGAGACATGAGAGGTTAATTCACCTTGAGACTCTTTGAGATTGATCTTTATTTCATTATATAGGTCAACACAATCATGTCTTATGGTTGACCTGGAGACCAACTCAAATGTGGGATTCAAACTATGCACAAATCCTACATATTCCACTATCCTGAAAGGCAATTCATGCAATACAATCATTCTAACCAAATCCCAGTGCGCTTTCTCTGGATCATACTTCCAATTTTCTGACTTATTTGGATCTGTAGCTGATTTCATGGAGTCGAGAAACTCATTGACCTTAGCTCTTTCTTCGCAAACCAACAAATGCCTAATGCAATGACTTGTGCCAGCTTCTCTTGTAGCCACAAAAACTCTCTTACAGTGTTTACATTTGGCTTCCTTGAGTTTATTACCATTGTACACCGGATCAAAATCATTCAAAATTTCAGATTTAAGTTTTCTTCGTTTTGATCTACGTGAAACGCCTACAAAATTTGATAGAAACCAATAATTATGCTAAGCAAATTGCTATTTAAGGCATACATCTAATTTAAATGCAGAAAGACATGATCTAATTTAAATATCCCTTAAGTAAATATTGTTACAAGTAATAAAGCTTAAAAGAAGTATTTAGCAATTTGGTACAAGGACATGCAAGGAATCAGCAAGTGGTACAAGTAATACAAGTGGTACAACTAATACAAGTAATACAATGATGAAGTGGTACAAGGACTTACAAGGAATTGCAGCCGGTTCTGGCGAGGGCCGTTTGACACCTATTGTCCTTGGTGATGATTGAGATAATATAATATTTATTATCCCTGGGGATCCCACTAAAGGCACAAGTGGTGACCTCAGCTTTTTCTTTAGTGGTGCGTTTGGAGGTCTTCTATTTTCTCCTGAACATTTCAATATAATGGCATAGCTGATTAGAGACAGTGTATCCAAACAGTTTACATGAACCCTCTGAATTCCACAAACCAGCAGAGTATATTGCCAAAGCATCAGAGAAGTAACATCATAGAAAACAATATGTAGGACTAGAACACTCACCGAGACCATGATGGAATCAATTTCCTTCTAGGCTCTACGCCTTAGTTCCTTTTGATGCTCCAAGTCGTCGTCCTCCTCTTCGTCAGAATCTTTATATGGAGACATTTCGTAGGACTGCAGCAGATTCACAGAACGAATGCTAAGCGGTATTCTCAAAGCATTATAATGTCTAAAATATTCTGGCAAATCAAACCAATCAAAGCAACCCATATCACAGTTGCTTGTAGTTTTGTCCCAGCTGTAAGCAAGTAACTGATGGTCTTAGGTGAGCATTTATCCAAGTTATCAAAGCATATATGGCTCTAGTGATAAATATCATCCTAAGGTTCACACTGCATTTTATATGTACATTCACAACATACATACAATTTCACACTGCATTCAATTACGTACATTTCTGAATATACACAACTCAGAAATGTCTTGCTACTCTAAAAAAGCATGTTTTTACAACTGCTCAAATTTTGGGTCTGATATATTGGCAACTAACCAGGTCAATAACTTCAATGTAAGTGATCACCATTACTGTACACAGGCAGTCAGGCCCAAAAGAAGAGTTTGATAGTATTACCTTATCAGCATCATCTGAGAAGTTTTCCTTCACCAGAAGTGTAAAACTTTCAGACCTCCCATCTGCAACCACAGCCTTCAGGCCGTGGCTTTCAGATGCTATAAATGTACGAACAGATTCTGTTGTTTTGTCAGGTACTAGTTCGTGTTTCAGCACTCCAACTAAATCCTTTCTTGGCTCTTTGACATCCTGTCATGGTTAATAGATTGAAAATCAAACACATAGAATCTGTGCAATCTGAAAAGCCAGTACAAGTTATAATGTGCACAATTCTTCCGACAACCGTCTTTTTCGCGATTTTTAGCATGCATTTGATCCACCTGCAGCTCTGGTATCTGTGCCCCTTCGGTGCATTTCTTTTTTCTTCCCTTCCCCTTATATTTGTCATCTTCCCTCTGCCTCTTCCTAGAAACAACATCTGTGTCTATTTTACTCTTCTGTCCGACTGTTTTTGTTTTTGTTCCCTCGCTTGCTTTAGTCTTTCACGCTCTAGTTCTGCCGCTGCTTTCTGCATGTTTCTCTCATTTCGCTTGTCCTCTTGACGGCGCTTTTCAGCTTCAGCTGCCTCGAGTGCCTTCACCCTAACATCTTCTTTCACTGCAAGTCAGAAGTTCTGTTTTGCTAAGAAAACTGATGAGAAACATCCAAAATATGTGAAAAGTGAAAGCGTGGTAAACTTTCCCTGAGAAGTGCGGTGATTGAAAGATCGCATTAGTGCAATGTATAAACAAACATTTGAACTAAGACTGACTGCAAAGAGATATGACTTACCGCATACTGTTTTAAATTGTTGATTCTGTTTTACATGTGGTACAAATGATGTCATGTTAGTGACAATATTGCTTGGTTTCCATCCTTTCTCACGATTTGCATTGCTTCTGTGCATTGCATTTTTTCTGCTTGGAATTTCTGCCCTACATACTCTGTCAAGGAGGGGTTGTGACACTTTCCCTTTACTAATTGAAGGAGTACGGTTCTCCTTTGGGTTCTTCATTGCTTGATCAGTTCTGATATGCAAATGATGATCAGGATCCATACTGTAAGCTTTTGAGGGTGTCAACCCAAGCCTGCCTACATCCACATATCTTCTGGACAAAGAGGGGGATATTTCTTTTTTTTGATATAAGCTAGTAACATGATCAACTGGGGCTCTACCAGTCAGGTCTTGGGTTGAATAATTTGTACCAGGACATCCAGGTAGTATCTCGGCGTTCTCATTTTCTTCTGCAATGTTGCTATCTTCATGAATTTGAAAGCATGCAAGTTCTGGTATAGAACCCATACACTCTGAATTAAATCTGGTTCTTCCTGAGAGCTTTTCCAGGCTATACTTTTCAACTGATGGGGTCAAAGGAATACCAATATCCTCTTGAACACTGTTAGCATTTGCTGAATCATCAGTTAGGACATTGGACATCAGAAGAGGATCATCGAGATCCAAACTATATCTACCAGCAACTCTCAGTTTGTTGATATCATAACTTGGATCATGCCAATTAGTGTCAATAGAATTGATTGAGCGCCTGTTCGCGATTTTCTCAAACCTAGCTGCCAATGACTCATATACACCACACAAAGGTTTCATTTTACTGTCCATCTTATACTTTCTAGAGAGATTGCAGCTCAAGTCAAACAACTTTGTAGATTCACAAAGTCCCACAAATACCCTTTCTTTGATAGTTGAACTCTTAGTCTTAGATGGAACAGGAATGCTAGAGCTCTGACACTGTTGCACAGTTTCATCATAGTCAGCATAAATATCAACATTTTGCCACAGAAGAGCACCATTAGACACTTGATGTCCACCATCAGTACCTTTCTCATCAAATTCTAGACTGGCAAGTTGATCCTTCTGACATAAAGCATACCTCGGAAAAGTAGTTGGAGAGGTGGTGATGGGATAATTTTCTGTATTCAACTCTCCACTTCCACGTGCAACACAATCTATCCCAGTAATTATTTTGTCTTCTACGGTCGCAACTTTTATATCTTTGTCAGGATATGCAAAGCAAGAAATTTTCTGTAAACAAAGAACACACCTTGTTAGAGTCACAAGTTTCCCTATAAATAACACTTCACAACCCAAAACAACATTAGCAGAACAAAAACAATACACGTAATAAACTAGATGCCATAGTGTAATAGGCTAATAGCATATGAACTAGATACATCAAATGTCTGAAATCCAATTTTACCTGTTCAACTTAAACTATGAATGTACAAGTAGAATTGATTTATGTAAAGTTGACATATTTTCAAATGCAATAATCAATTACAAGAAGATTTTGAGGGAAAATGTTATACATGTCTGAAAAAAATGTACATTACTTATGCAGCATGCATTACCATCAGCTAAAGTATTAGAGTAGTTAGGCGAAGAATTGCTCACTTTATCGAGATCGTTTTCCAGATAATGTGATTGAGAATATTGAGGGACTAATGATGCATTAGAGCTTGATTGACAGTTCATGATTACTCTTTCACAAGATGAATTCACTTGTGTTTGGACTCCATCTGCAACCGATCTATTCCGGTGACTAACAGTGCTTTGGGCATCTGACTTGAGTAGAGCAACCATCCTGCCAGATTTAGAATTATGTGGAAGGTGCTGAGCCGATGTTTGGGAAGACTGGATTTGCTTATCATAAACTGTTGTTGATGAACTGGCATTTAACTCTGGCAACATCGAAACAACATATATTTTGATCAGTCTCTAGAGGATTAGGAGTTTGGTAAGAAAGCAAGTAACGTGCCATTAAATAAGGATGAATGGATTTACCAAAACGGATGTAAACATTACCTTCATGCCATAGGCTTCCTAAGCATTCCTTCGCTGATGTTGTACTATTCCTTTCTGCAGTTTGCCATATCTGTGCACCCTCAGATGAAACACCACCCATAACTGCTGGTGTCACACATTCGTCCATGCTTACAGAAACACCATATGCTTCACTCCGAACCAAAAGTTTTGATTCATGATGACCAGACTGTTTAAGATGGCAGCTGACTGAATCTAATACTGGTTCTATTTGGAGGTTCTTATTTGATGTGAACAGAGAAGAAGATTCAATGTGTGTATCCACAGTTGTAGCAGTCCTATCAAAATCTGGAGATAGTTTAGACGATGAAGTTTGCATCTGAAATAATTCAATACGTGCAGATATAAAGGCATCTGAAGCACTGGCAGTACAAGATTCATTATGATAAATCGTTCCTGGAAAAAGAATGTTGTTCTGATATAAATGCTCATGATTGGCAGACTTGGGCAGCAGCTTCTCAAGATTGGCAGCAGACTGCAAGGAGCATGTGTTGAATGCACCACATACATGTGAATGTGAGTCATGTCGACAACCATCTTCCAATATATTTTTCTTGGGGTGAGGGGAGCATCCGCGGTCATCATCTAATATATATTTTTGCGGCGATCCCAATATTTCTGGAGCCCCAGAAGTAGGTCCTTCACGAAAATTGATTTCAGCAGTGTGGATCGTATCCTTCTCAGGCATTGGACCGGTCGCAGAGTCAATTCCTTCACAAATATTAGGTTCAACAGACTGTAATGAGCCATTCTCAAGCAATGGGCTGGCCATAGAACTCTTGCACTGATTAATTGTTTCAAAAGAACCAGTGATATTACAGCTACCCAGTTTGACGCCACAAAATTCAAGTGGTTTTGGCTCGGACACCTGGTGGATGGTAGGGGTGCAAGATGAACAACATCTACCCATTTTAGATTAGCAAGATCTAGAGATGGCTTTCTCAGAGAATTTCCTGCAGAAAACTTTCGAGTCAATATTCTTGTTCTCTGAAGCCTAAGATAGACAGATGTGTAAAACAGAGAGGAAACCTAGAAACCTAAATCGCCATAATTTGGGACACTACTTTCAGAGTTTTTTTTAAGGCGAGCCTAATCGATTACAGAGCTACACATAGAAACCTAAATCGAAATGGAAATATGGATGATCCGTCATCCGTGTCTACGGGTGTACTGCGGCGGAACCGAGTCCAACATCAGTGCACGAGCTAGTACACCAAACCGGGACCTAAACGGCAAACACGGGGGTCGGGGGAGATACGGACCTTGCGTCCCCATGGCGAGGGCTGGGTGCGGGAAGAGCCACGGCGGGGGTCGGTTGCCGGCGGCGAGCAGGGTGCAGGCGACGGACTCGGAGAAGGACGCGACCTGCTGCCGCATCTGCGCATCCACCCAGTCTCGATGCTCGAAGACCTGCAGGAACAGCGCCTCCATCGCGGACGAACGCTGGAGGTGACCGGAGCTAGGGCTTGGTGTTCATGGAGGCGCGGCGGAGGCCAAACTTTTGAATCGGGAAACTGGAGAGAGACTGACGAGTGGAGTGGAGTGGAGAATTTTTTTTTGGAGAAAGTATCATGTGAAAACCATGCTTCAGGCATTGTTTACCTCTATTGTATTTTAGCGGATGTGAGAGGATTATCTCGGATCTCGGAAAATCCCCACTAGTCTGTTTACTTCTAGTGTATTTTAAGGGATGGGAGGGGATAATCCCCAAATATCCCCTACCAACCATCTCATTTTTGTCTAACACAAAAACTCTAGTCCATGCTAGTCTATTGTAGGGGAAGAGTATTTGTGTAGATTTGTGGGGATTGGGTGTTCACCAAATCCCCTCCCATTCCCACTCTTCTCATCCCCTAAAAAACTCTTGGAATAAACAAGGCCTCAATGAGAACATGGAAATTGCCGTTGGATCCAAAATGTTTGGCCCGGATTGTCTCACCCATCCCCGCCATCCCATCTTGTTATTGTTTGCAAGAAAGACCTATCTTTTTTTTGAGACTTACAAGAAAGATCTATCTAAGCCTGGGCATTCCCGGTTTAAACCGGTTTGAGTAGTTTCGTCAAACCAGCCCATTTCCCACCGGTTTAGCTGGTTTGGGCTGTTTGGACATGGGCTAATATGCTGGTTTGGTGCGGGCTGGTTACACGGTGTGACCGGTTTGGGACCAGTTTCCGCATATTCCTTCGTTCCCGACCGTCAGGGACCCCTGCTCGCCACGGCCTCCCCCGCCGAGCTCGCCGTCGTCTCCCACATGGACCGCCGAGTCTAGCGGCAGGAGCAGGCGAGGGTGAGGAGGCCGAGCCGGCAAGGCTGGTGGCGCCAGGGCAGGGCGGTGGGGGGAGGGAGGCCAGGGCGCGCGGTGGTGGTGGGAGGCCGGATCCACGCGCATCCATGGCGAGGCCTGCCGGAGCTCGAGGGCGTCGACGACGCGCAGATGTTGGGGGAGGGCATCCGCCGGCGCGCAGGTGGTGGTGGAAGGCGTTGGGCATGGAGGCGGCCCTCGGCCTCGAGGCGGGGCAGGTTTGCTGGGGTGGAGAGCGGCGGCGGTTGGCCGCGGGCGAGCGACGTGCAGACGACGAGACCGTCCCCGCCGCCAAGACGGCCGGAAGTCAGCGCTTCCCCATGTCCGGATCAATCAAGTGATTAATTCGAGATCGATTGCTGATTTTGGGTACAAACTGTTCCTGAAATTCGTTCCTTTTCTTGATTTGTTTCAGAGGAGGAGGAAGAGGACGTGGAGGAGGATGAGAGCGTCCTGGCGCCCAAGGTCACTGAGGTGGCGGCCGTCTCCGACGGCGCGGGGAAGAAGGAGCAAGCGCTCGAAGCGGTGCCAGGTGACGGGGAGGTGCGACTGGTTTGGTCGGTTTTGCTGGGTCCAACCCGTCTCAAACCAGTTATGGAAATTCTTATTACGGTTTGATCGGTTTAGTGCAACGACACCGGTGTAAACCGCATATCCGGTGCGGTGCGGTCGGTTTGATGGTTTGGGCGGTTTGAGACCAAAATGTGCCCAGATTTACAATGCTATCTTTTCTCCTGCCCAGCCTAATTCAGCATCCTTTCAAACACAATCCCCAAATGCTCCAACCGCCATGAATGTTAGGGCGGAGTTCAACCGAGCTTTGGTCCAGACCTGTAATGCCCCGGGAGTTTTCCCCAATTAGTTTTGTTTGTTTTTTCTTTTTTTGCATCATCATGTCATCATGCATCTTGTTATCACTTTGCATGTTTTGCTAAAGAACTAGAAATATTATTTTGGCAAACCCTATTTTAGTTTTTGCAAATAATAAATCCTTCTCCCTCTTTTTCTATTTTAAATAACCCAAAATAATATATGGGAAATAATTGCAAAAACTATTTCAAATAAAAATTAAAGTTCTGTAAATTATTTTATAAAAGTCTTGCCTCTCCTATTCCTCTCTTATCTAATTTCTTTTCCCTCTTTTCTATCTCTCTTTTTTCCCCTTCTAATTGCCAACTTCTGGTAATTGGAAAAGGATCCCATCTACACTGTGGCCCATCTCTTCTTCTGGCCCATCTCTCCTCAGCCCGATCTGGCCCAGCCCAACTCCTCCTCCCCTGTCGCTTTCTTCCTACTTTACCAGGAGAGGAGAGGAGCACGCTGCACGCACATGGGGTGCCGGCCACCACCACCAGCGCCTCCTCCTCACCTTTTCCCCTCCATAAAACGCCCCACGGTTGCCTCCTCCCCAACCCTAGCTTTCCTTCTCCCCTCCTTGCGCCGCCACCAGCTCTCTCCCCTCCCCTTTCTTCTTCTTCCCGAGAAAATCGACGACATGGCCGTGACAAGCCCAAGCTCGCGGCCCCGGTGACTCCATCCACCTCGTGCTCTCCCTTCGCGCCAGGAGCCGCGCCTTGCCTTCCTCCGTCGGTCCGTCCTCGACAGCAAGCGGGAGACACGGGAAGCACGAACGACGCCACGCCAAGCTCGTCTTCTTCTTTCGGCCGGGTGCGCGCCGTCATCGTCCCCGTTGGTCCGCGCATCCCCGACCCAAGCCTCCATGTCCCGGAGATCCGTGCCGCTGTGCTCCAGCTTCGTCGCCAAGAACAGGAGCCGGAGGAGCCCCAGGACAGCCGCAGCAACCTCGTCTTCTTCGACGCCGACCGTCCGCCGGAGCGCCAAGGCCACGATCTTCTTCCTCTACTTCCAGTTGCCATCGTCCGCGGGCTGCACAACCACGACAACCGCAGCCTCTTGTGAGCCTCCCGTCCTCCTGGACATCTTCCCCTTCCCCACTTGCTCTAGGTGCTCTTGCCGTCCGTCACCGTCCGCCATGGCCGTTCGCGTGCAAGCT
Organism: Poa pratensis; assembly: GCA_947311845.1. Taxonomy (NCBI): domain Eukaryota; kingdom Viridiplantae; phylum Streptophyta; class Magnoliopsida; order Poales; family Poaceae; genus Poa; species Poa pratensis. The sequence goes on from CAMZMU010000069.1 coordinate 38,912,773, forward strand.
CACGCACGAGCTGCTGTTGCTCCTGTCTCTCCTCACGAGCACGCTTCTGCACCCTCCAGCAACACCGCACACACTCCTCACCCAGCTGCCCTTCCACTCCCTCCAGGTCGCACTCACGCACGGGGAGCCAGCAGCTCCCGCTGCAGTTCGTTGCCGTCGCCGTTCCGTTCCAAAGTCTGAAGCTCTTGCTGTCAAAATTCAGTTAACTCGTCTTCGTCACCTCATATTCTGTCCTTCCTGTATATTAATTTGTCATCCATGCTCATGTTTGCATCATCTAGCTTGTCACTTAGTGGTCTTTTGCATTATCACCTAAAATAATTAATATGGAATGTGTTGGGTAATTAATTAATTATTGCCCTATTCCATTTAATTTGTGTATCTCACCCATGCCATGTCTCACATGTTAATCAACATTTAATTTTGTGGTTAGATAAATAACTTGAACCTATAATTAATTGTCGGAATCTCGGTTCCGCTTAATTTGACTTAGTTGCATCTTGTCCTGTCATGCATCATACCCTGAACATGCTGGATCTTTTTGCCGTAGTAGTAAGTGTTGCATCTTTTGCGCTTTCCAGTGTTTGTTGCTTCTTCGCGGATAAGACGTTGAGATGATGTGAGCAACGACAAGTTCTGCTACCCCTACCGGTGTTTTTAGGCAAGCTTTGCTCACTTGCTACCATTACATTGTCTTCCATTCCTGCCGTTGATCTATTGCTATCCTTATGTTACGATGCTTGTGTCTCGATCCCATTAATGTTTACCATGCAGCCCCATACAGCCTTATCCCCACATCCTATTATCTTGTTGCTTGTTTACCTGTTGGCCTTGCGAGTCGTAGTTGCATGCTTAGGTCTGTTGTTGCAAGTCTGTCTTTTCTTATGTATCACCTGCTTAGTATGATAGTTTGGTTTACTTACTTATTATAATGATAATGTTTGTGGGAGATGAACTAAATGATAAGGCACCCGGTGGAAGGCCAATGCGTTGGTGTTTTGTTCTGCTAAGTGTCGCACTAGGAACTCAGTTCTTGTCCTCTTATCCAAGTACGAGCGCACTTCCCACTCGTGGGTGGTCCTTCCCACTCATGGGTGGTCCTATGGAACCCCCCTCGACTCTGACCGGAACTTCAGCTTGTCCAGGCGCCAGTGAAAAATATTTCGTCGAAATTTCGTTCGAATTTCGCGAAATTAACGAATCTCGAAGATGGGCGAGAAACGGTAATATCGACTGAAAATTTCGACTATGTTTAAAAATATGAAATATACTATGCTTATAAGATACAGCAATCACATATCCATCAGAAACTTGGCTTTAGCCTGCTGGTGGAGTGTTTAGTTGATGCTGCGCAAGGTCTTGAGTTCGAATCTGTACTTTTTGATTTATTTTGCTAAATATTTTTAAGCTCTAAAATTTGAATCTGGCCGAAATATTTGAATTTTTTCTTCGAAATTTCAGTAATTTCTCGAAATTTGCGAATCTCGAAGATGGGCGAAAGAAAACCTGAAAACGAAATATTGAACCCTGGGCGCCACAACCTAGTTCGGGCTTTCCATTCGATCATACGCATATGCATGATACTTGACAGATATGATGAGAGGTTCTATGATATGGGGGTGCATATAGGTGCGGTACGACGCGAAGCGGACTTTCCTACTGTGGTCTGTTCCGCCTAGTGCGTAGACGCAAACGATTGAGTCCGCTATGGAGGTATCGGCCGGACTCTGGACGCGGGTAACAACTCAGATGGGTGGCACCCTGGACTTGCTGTAGTGAAGGAATAGAATCGTGTTGAGAAGCTCTACCTTTTATCTGGGTTGATCGAACGTGTATGGGTTAACCATAGTGCACCCCTGCAGGGTTAAATCTTTTCGAGAAGCCGAGTCCGCGGTTATGGACAACTTGGATCGGATGCTGGCTAACAAGATCATAAACAACTTACACCTAATGATTCTAATTAACTTGACTAGTAAGTTAGACTTACCTTCATAATAAGATGTAACTAAAATTTGACAACTGTGTGAGTTCCCTCGATTGCTTCCTCATACTTGGTTGAGGGGTGAATCTGGGAAGTGTTATGTTTGGTGTTAGTTGCTAGTTGGTTCGTTCACGCTCTCTTATCCCTATCCAATAGACGGAAGTTGTAGTGTGTCTCTATAGGTTGTTTAGTGCTGCTGCCGCTTCAGTCCACCTTCCTATATTTTGGTAGTCTTTGTGTTGGTATCTTGTGAGCATTGCTTGCCAGACGGTTGTGCCTGACCCATCTTTGGGCTGTACTCTTTTGTGCAGTCAACAGGTTTGAAGTCTGACGACGTTAGCTTGGGTATCCCTCCGTCTCGGCCTGGGCAGGGATATGGACGCCATGGTTATCTTCAGGACTCTTAGTCCAATTTGTATCTTGTCCGTAGTCGGACGTTATTTTGCTTCCGCTGTGATTTGGATCTTTGTAATGTATCAGTTGTTCTTGACTCGTTTGAGTCGTTCTTGTATATATTCTCCTTCTGTTGTTGTTGTTGTGGATTTTTTCGTGAACTATTGTAATGTTATCACAATTCCACCCACATAACGCGCATGTTTCGGCGTGCACGTTATGTCTGGTGGGCGACCTAAGATCGTTATTATGCGGATTTGGCGAGATCACTTAAATCTGCATAGTACCGATTTTGGGGCGTCACAAGACCACAATGTGTGGTACCTCTTTCTAGAAAGTTCCATAAAGCTTTGTTTGTGTTCTGGCATGAGAAGAGAAGTTACAAAACAAGATATAATCATCTCAATTTTTAGCAAGCCACCATAATAGCACTCCATGGTGAATAGTGGCAGTGGATATTTCAGCATTAAATGCAAATGTACAAATTCAGGGAAGTAGCTATTATCGAGCATATATAAAAGGCACATTACGACCAAGCAGAAAAAAAATGATTTGTTGCTTGTACAAATCAAGGAACATGGTAACACAGGCTGGAGGTCTGGAGGGAGTTAGCTGTCGTGGATGGCGGAGCACGTGACAGAGACTAGTTTGTGGAGGCAATGCCAGTCATGGGATTTCTATTTCCAGGGCAAAACTAAACTATGAGAGGCCAAGTATAAAAATCTAAACATGTACATTAAATATGATAATTAATTTTCTAAATAAAAACTTCTCGATTAACCATTTCCTTCCTCACAGTTAGATTGGATGAGCACATGAAGACAAGTCTAAGCAACGAGAAAGAGATAGACCTTCCATCAATGCACTAATTCCGCTTTCATGACCACTAGACCGTCAAAGACATGAAGAATTATACCAGTATTTGTCGAGCCATCAGTTTGCACAGTAATAACCGTTGATTCAACGTGTAGAATCTCATGCACTGAAACAATTCTCCCAAATGTTTAACCTGATAGGAAAGGAGGGTTGTACATTTATAATTGAGGTAATAACATTGGACATACAACAACTTGCGTCGTGCGTGCAAATTGGTACATAAACTTGAAAACTAGGGCAAACCAGTCTACGAACTTGCCATGCGGGTGCAAAACTCATACTTGAAACTTGAAAAGTGAGCTATAATGTATTTATTCTATATTGCGTCAGCCGGGTTTTGAACTCAACATCGTTTGGCTTTGATACCGTGTCGAACTGCATTCACTAAACCAATTCCCCAAAATAAATCTAATGAAGAAAAGAGTGTTATACATTTATACTTCAACGGGAAAGTGTAGACCAACCCATACCATGGCGATGTCCACAGCTGGGCAGGTCGCAGAGGGCAAAATGCTTACTCCAGTATCCTGTCTCTTTCTTTTTGCATCTGAAACTCGAGGCAGAGTTGCTACATTGGATTAGGCAGACGTGGGTTTGCAACTTCTCATGCGAGGTTCGCCGACAAATTGCAGTTGCCTTGCTCGCATTTGGCAGGCCGGTTCATTCGATGCGATCTCTGTTGCTGGTAGGTTGTATGTGTTTGTCACAGATGAAAATGAAGTCGCCAGATTAGAAGCGATGGGTGATGTCAATGGCACATCTGGAACGTTCTGACACCCCGACCATGGTCAGGTCGACTGTGGGTGCCTTGTGGAAGGTTGCCGTGTTCCATGATGGTCGCGTGGGCGTGTTGTAATCATGGTTTTTTGTCCGGTTTTCTCATAATTAACCGGGCAACTTTCTTCTCCTTGCTTAATAAAAATGAGAAATCTTTTGTCTCAGCGGTTTTTGTATTTTTGATCAATTATATCCAACAATACATCGACATTTTTTCCTATCAGTTTCTATTTTACACTTGCATTCTACCAACCATTCGTGTTTTCTTGTTTCTGTTTTCTATTCTATAGTACAAATAGGGTTACATAGTAATGCATGTGTGTTAAGTTGGTTCGAGGATTATGAACCCTTAACCGAAGGACAATAACCGAAAGTAGTGAATACAAATGTTAACATCCGTCCATGTTTACATTTTGTTTACCTGACCAATGCGAAATGCAGCATAGAGGTATAAATTAACTAGAAGAGAGATGACACCCTCCAAATCTTATCACATATCCTAGAAACATGCATACGCCTAATATAAAATGAATCTATCGGCAAAATTCCTTGCATTAAGCTCTTGCATGCACCCAAAAGAGGAAGGTGTCATTCTTAGGCAGCTTGCCCATCCGGTGTAGGATCAACTGGAAGGCCATCCGGTGTCGGATCAACCGGGAGACCATCAGGTGTCGGGTCAACTGGGAGACCATCTGGTGTCGGGTCAACTGGGAGCCCATCAGCGTGGCCGGAACCAAGACTGGAAGCGGGGTACGGATTCTTGATAACCATTTCAACGAAAGCAGGGCCGTCGGGTCCCTCGGCCACAGAAGAAGCGTCGGTCGGCCCCTTGGCTGCAACAGGGACGTCGGCCGCCTGAAGTTCCACCGCGCAGGTGAATTGCGTTGTCGCCGCAAGGGCGACCGCCAGGAGCACTGCAATTGCGAGACCTTTAGTCATTGTTCGTGACAGGTTATTTCAGTTTGTGATGAACCGTAATTGTGGGATTTGGTAGTATGGGAGAACTAGAGGCAGTTGTGGGCATGGTGCGTTTATATATAGTGGAGAAATAGAGAAGTCATAATGCAACGGATGGCCGCATGCATTATAGGTTTGTGGCCACGCACGACGATTCTATTCTTGGTGCTTTTCTGTCTGCACAATGCTATATTGGACATGGGACAAAGTAAATGCCATGGTTACGACTATTTCTGGGCATTACTTGGACCGGGCTCGGGCCGGGCCTAAAAAAGCCTGGCGCGGAAAAATCCAGGCCCGAGCCCGGCCTGGCCCAACAGTTGGGCCGCAGAAATCGGGCCAGGCCGACTAGGCCCCGACTGGCCCAGCCCTTGTTGATTTCCCTTTTTGGTAAGCCCGACCTGACTATCGGGCCCGAAATTCAGGCCCGAGCCCGTCCCGATGTGCAAGTCCCGTCCGGACAGAGATTTTAGGGCCGGGCTGCCCATGGCCAAAATTGGTTACGACCTCTTGTATTTTTATGCTTTTTTTGTTGAACGTTTTTTATTTCTCTTCATCTTATGGTAAGCCCATATGCTATTTATCTGTAGCCATGTAGATGATCCCTGCATATATATAACCTCTGTTGTGTTTAGTTTATTACATCATCAGGCTTTGATAACCCACAAGTGTAGGGATCGCAACAGTATCTTCGAGGAAAGTGAAACCCAAATTTATTGATTCGACACAAGGGGAGCCAAAGAATATTTATAAGTCTTAGCAGCTGAGTTGTCAGTTCAGATACACCTGGAAAAGCACTAGTAACACAAGTGATGTGAAAGCAGCAGTAATATGAGAGCAATAGTAACAGCAAAGTAGCAACAACAGTAACAACGGAGGCAATGGCGCCAGAAAATAGTTGGCGTGTGTTGACGAGAACGTATTTGATGAACAATGGACCGGTGTTCCCAGCTTCACTAGAGGTAACTCTCCAAACAAATAGCAAGTGTTGGGTGAACAAATTACAGTTGGTCAATTGACAAAATTGCAACTAACTCATGATAGACATCTAGTTTATAAATCATACGTAGGCATGTTTTCCATATATAGTCATACGTGCTTGTAATAAGAAACTTGCATGACATCTTTTGTCGAACCATCCTGTTTCAGCGGGGCCAATCATGGAACCTAAATGGTAATTAAGGTACTCCTTTTAATAGAGCACCGGAGCAAAACATTACACTTGGTGAAAACATGTGATCCTCATGCTACAGCCATCCCCTCGGTTGTCCCAATTGTTGTCACTTTGGGGCCTCGGGTTCCGGACAGCAACAAATGCATACAACTTGTAGATACAATCTAAAGCAATAATTATACTTTAAATCTAAGATCATGCTACTCGTGCACTAGTGACAAGCAATGAACACAACAAGATTGCAGCAACAATAATTCACAAACATCGTGAATAGACTGATCATAATGTAACAATTCATCGGATCCAACAAACACAACACCGATTACATCAGATGGATCTCAATCATGTAAGGCAGCTCATGAGATCATTGTATTGAAAAACATGGGAGAGAGAGTACCAACTAGCTACAGCTAGAACCCGTAGTTTATGGGGGAACTACTCACGGAGCATCATGGAGGTGGCGGCGTTGAAGGAGAAGGATCCGGGGGTCAATCCCCGTCCCGACAGGGTGCCGGAACAGGAACTTTTGACCCCCCGAATTAGGGTTTTTGGTGGCGGCGGACCTCTGAAACTTTTCTGGAGAAATCCTTCGGCGTGCGTGAGTTTTAGGTCAGGACGGTATTTATGGGTGAAGAGGCGATGTGAGGCGGTGGACGAGGTGTCCAGGTGGGTCCCAGGCGCGGTTGACCCTGGACCACGCCTGGGGTCGTCTGGTGGTTGTGGCTCTCCCCCGGACTTGTCCTTCTGGCTCCGGGGTTTTCTGGCGAAAAAGAATTACTGTAATTTTTTCGGATTTTTCTGAGCACTTTGAATTTTGGACATTTTATGCAATGCAGAGACATAATAAACAGAAACTGGCCACTGGACACTGGGTTAATAGGTTAGTCCAATAAAATGTGCCAAAATGATATAAAAACATACTAAACACATGTGGCATTGTTATAAAACAAGCATGGAACATCAAAAATTATAGATATGTTTGATAAGTATCAGGCTTGCATTTGGTTCGAATCGAGCGGCTTTGTTTCATATGTGGAATATGTTGTATAATGATGGGAGTATTATCCACGGATCCGGTTATTCATGGATAATCTAACCGTTGGGTAAGAGTTTTGAAGACATCTTCTACGCAAGAATTTTCGCAGGTGTATGTCCACAAACTCACGGCTTGGACATAGATTTAAAACTATTGGATATCCATCTGAAAAGTAAGGCCTACGTGTAAGTGACGCATGTAGTATAATATGTGTTAAATCATTATTATAATACAAACCTCCCAACGTATGAGGCCCATTGGCCCAAATATGTACTCCCTCCGTTCCAAATTAATTGACTTCATTTGTCCACACATGGATGTATCATCTGCGTCTAGATACATCCATGTGTGGACAAATGGAAGTCAATTAATTTGGAACGGAGGGAGTACCTAATAAGTACTAACCCTAATTGCTACGTACGAGGCCCATTGGCCCAAATTAGCAGCCCTCACTGACAAACCTGCATTGCGCACATAGAAATGATGCCACCTTATGACACGATCACACCGACATCTACCACGAGCACATGCTGGTTTGTTATTCTGAACTTGCAAGTTCATATCCACCATTAAGTATTGATTGTATATACTATGTCAATCATGATTGTGACGTGCGCAAAACTGAATATTTGCATTATCTAGTGTGTTATGTGACCTTTTATTTTAAATGTTGACGTCGACATGTACACGTTGTTATGGTTGGTGTTTTGATCGCTTCATGGATTCGAATATCCACGCATAGCTAGATATCAGTTGGCTATGGGCATGGGTAGCATCCATGACCCATGGATACTTGCATGGGTGGGAAACGAATGAGCTCATGGATATTGGCATGGATTTGGACCTGCTTAACTCGTCCAAAACCGCCCCATTGTCGTCCCTAATGTTGTAGAAAATCAATTCTCAACGAGTGAAAATCATTTCGATCTAAACAGAGTATAATTTTTTACTTTCAGAGGCCGTTAAGGGTGATAAAAAGGATGGTGTATGCCACTCACCCGTGATTGGCGTGGAGAATCCACTGTTGTATTATGTTAATGCTACAGACCAGATACTCAATCTCGATCACTGCCCTCGCGTCACGCACAGGTATCTGGATCTTGATTACAGATACATGTTTGGGAGAGAGAGAGAGAGTTTGCTTGGGAAGGAAGAGAGGAGCAGATAATGTATGGTTACAATGATTCCCGATGCCTGACTGCCCAACACTCAGCTGGAGATAACGTTCATCGTTGCCTTTCCTTCAGTGGGCTGGGCCGCGTCAGTGTTGGGCTTGGTCTTGCGCTCTGGAGCCCGTCACACATCTTGCCTTCTACGATGGCATCCTGGCAGTGTCGTAGCATTCCCCTCCCCTTGTGAATCTGCTTGTCCCCAAGCAGGAGCTTCAGGAAAATGACGTCGCAGCATGGCTTCCGACTCCCAGGTGCTCAGCGATGATGGAAACCTGTCCAGGAAACCAGAATTTCCTCCGAGTACCCACGCCCATGTTTGATGGAGCGTTGCTGAAGAACCTTTGCCGGCTGCACCCGACAATCATCATCAGTAATGAATTGAAATGACAGGGATGTAGCATGAACCTGATCAGCTGGAACCGATTTCTTCAGCTGGGACACATGCAGTACTGGGTGGATTTGACTACCATCCGGTAGCTTCAGCTTATAAGCCACCTTTCCAATTCGAGCCAGTACCTCATAGGGCCCAAAAAACTTGAATGATAGCTTTTGATTTGCCCGACGAGCAACGGATGTATGGGTATATGGTTGTAACTTCATGAAGACCATATCACCAACATTGAACTCACGCTCAGTTCGATGTTTGTCCTCCTGGGATTTCATCCTCTGTTGTGCCCTGAGTAAATGTTGCTGAAGGAGAGTTGCAGTTTCCTGACGCTGTTGCAGCCAGCCAGACAACTATGTAGGTGTTGATGATTGGAGATTACAGATTCCCAGATGCCTCGGTTTGTAACCGTACAACACTTCGAATGGGGTCTTGCCTAGTGCTGAATGAAAATTGGTGTTGTACCAATATTCGGCAAGCGGCGGCCACTGAGACCATTTCTTTGGAGAGGCATGAACTGCACACCACAAGTACTTTTCAAGGCATTGGTTGAGCTTCTCCGTTTGCCCATCCGTCTGGGGTGGTGGGCTGAACTCATATTCATTTTGGTGTTAGATAGACGGAATAGCTCCTGCCATAGTTTACTAGTGAACAAGGGATCCCTGTCAGAAATGACAACGCTAGGTAATCCATGTAATCTGTAGACTGTGTCAACATACTTTTGAGCCACTGTCATAGCTGTAAATGGATGGGATAGAGGTATGAAGTGCCCATATTTAGTAAACTTATCGATAATGACAAGAATACAGTCATAAGTTCCTGATTTTGGCAGTCCATCAACAAAATCCATGCTAATGATGCTCCAGGCCTCAGAGGGAACCGGGAGAGGGCTCAGCAGTCCTGGCAACTTGACATTCTCAGTTTTTGCTTTCTAGCAAACTGTGCACTGTTGAACATAGGTTTTCACATGATCTTTCATTTTAGGCCACGCAAAGAGAGCTCGGATGCATTGATATGTACCAAGAAAGCCAGAGTGTCCACCGACACCGCTGTCATGTAATGAGAGTAAGATGGCTTTGTGCGCTTCCACATTGTTTCCCAGCCATAGCCTGTCTTTCTAACGAATCAAACCTTGGTGGAGAGAATAGTCTTGCTTATTTGGGCTGGACAAGCTCAGCTCTTGCAGCAATGTCATTGCTTTGGGATCTTTGGCATAGCCTTCCACCACTGATTCTAGCCATCTAGGGCGACAGAGGAGATAGCATAGAGCTTGTTGTCACATGGAAGGCGAGAAAGTGCATCAGCAGCTGTATTTTCTTTGCCCTTGCGATAAACCAAATTGTATTGAAGGCCCATCAGTTTAATAAATGCCTTATGCTGCATTTCACTTGTGAGTTTCTGATCCGAAAGGTGCACTAAGCTCCGATGGTCAGTTATTATCGTGAACGGTGCATGCTGCAGATATGGTCGCCATTTCTCCACTGCAAGCAGAATGGCAAGACACTCTTTCTCATAGGTGGACATGGCCTGTGCGACAGGTCCAAGTGCTTTGCTGAGATAAGCCAGTGGGTGCCCTTTTTGCATTAAAACTGTACCAACTCCCCGTTTACACACATCTGTCTCCACTGTAAAGGGTAGTTTGAAATCTGGGAGGCCTAGCACATGTGCTTCGAGCATCAATTGCTTAAGCCGATCAAACGCTGCTTGGTGAGTGTGAGTCCAGTGAAACAAGGTGTCTTTCTTCAACAAATCCGACAGAACTCGAGTGATGAGGATGTATCCTTTGATGAACTTGCGATAGTAGCCTGTGAGCCCAAGGACAGCTTGGATTTTGCTCGGATCAGTAGCCACTCCCTGACTACTAATGACATGGCCAAGATACTCTAGTTTTTCTTGAGCGAAAGAACATTTGCTGGCTTTGAGGGATAGCTGATTCTGTTGGAGGAGTGTAAAGACAGCTTGCAAATGATTGAGGTGATCTGACAGTGTCGGGCTGTATATGAGGATATCGTCCATGAATATGAGCACACATTTCCTGATCAGAGAAGCAAATATTGTGTTCATGGCAGACTGAAATGTCGCTGGGGCATTGGTTAAGCCAAAAGGCATCACTCGGAACTCATACAGTCCCAGATGTGTCTTGAACACTGTTTTATGCTCATCTGCAGGATCAAGTCAAATCTGATGGTATCCTGATCTGAGGTCTAGTTTTGTAAACCATTTGGATCCAGCAAGTTCATCTACAATGGGCATGGGATACTTATTCTTGACTGTAATGTTGTTGAGACCACGATAATCTACACAAATTGCCAGCTGCCATCTTTCTTTTTCACCAACAAGACCGGGGATGCAAAGGGACTAGTGCTCTCTTGTATTAGTCCTTTTGACAGCATTTCTTTCACTTGTGTTTCGATTTCTGTCTTTTGATGAGGCGCGTATCTATATGGCTTCATATTTACTGGTGTTGTTCCCGGCAGAAGAGGTATATGATGGTCGTATTTCCTATGCGGAGGTAGGGATGTAGGCTCCTGAAACAAGGCAGAGTATTGTTGGATCACTTGTTGTACTTCTGATGGTATATCTTGTTGCGTCGTGTTGTCTTCATGGACCGGAAAAAGTTCTATTACATGACAGATTTCTCCACTTTGTGCCAGTCCTTGGAGAGTGGCAGCTGATATAACCGTGCAAGTGTCAATAGTGGGTTGAACACCCCTGAGAGTAATCCTTGAGCCTTCATGCTTAAATCTCATCGTTTTCTTCTGCCAGTTCACCCACATCTTCCCATTGTTCTGGCTTTCTAGCCAGTCCATGCCAAGTATCACATCATAGGAACCCAACGGCAGGACCTTGAGGTCAGTGGTGAATTTGTGCCCTTGCGTGTGCCAAGTTACTGCAGGCAAATATTTGGAACAGTCAATGGTACCACCCCCGGCAACACTGACTTTTGATAGCGGTAGAGCTGTTGTGGGATATTGCAACCGGTCTGCTAACAGTTGGCTGATAAAATTACTGGAGCTTCCCGAATCAATGAGGATGAGGACTCTGTATTTCCCAATCTGCCCTTGTAACCGCATGCTTCGACGCCCTGTGGTCCCTGTTAGTGCCTGAACCGACAGTTTCATACAGTGATCTGCATCTACTTCTTCTGGTTCTGAATTTTCACTGTCAGGGTCAATAACCAGGGAGTCCTCAATCTGCAACGCTTCCAATAGTTCTTCAAGAACATGAAGTTGCACTTGGGCTGGACATTTGTGACCTGGAGCAAACTTTTCACCACATTTGAAACACTCCCTCTTGCTCTTCGCTGTGCTCGAAGGGATTCAAATTTTGAGGGGACATGTTGTGGTGCTTGCTCCTTCTTTTCTTCAGGAGGTGATCCCAGAAATCCAGGCAACTGACTGTTATGCTTGTACTTGTTGCGCAAAACATCCCTCTGAATATACTTGTTAGATGAATGAACAGAGTCTTCCACCAATAAGGCGTCATGCGTTTGAGCCATGGAAAAAGCCAGATCAACTGTTCCAGGATTATGTAATTTAATTGCAGACCGAATCGCCGGTTTCAGACCAGCTATAAATCTTCTAACGAAAAAGGTTTCATCATAAGAATGATTATACAACAAAATCTTATGCATCAGTTCCTCGAACTTATGAGCATATTCATCTACAGAGCCTGTCTGTCGATGAGCAAATAGACTATCCACTGTTTTAGCATATTTATCTCTGTTAAATTTTGCAAAAACTCCTACACATAACTCTGGCCAATTGGCGATGATGTGTAAAACCTCATATGTCTGTAATCAAATGGCTGCATTCCCTTTGAAATGCATAGTAGCAAAATCTACCCAGAGGTGTTGCTGCACATTATACAACTTAAAGTATTTTTCACAATTCTTTTTCCACCACTTAGGATTTTCTCCATCAAAATTTGGGAATGAGGATTTAGGTAACCGAGAGCCAAAATTGTTTCTATTATGAGCAAAATTATGATCACCAGGCGGCATTTCATCATCATCAGAAAGAAAGAATTGCTGTGTCTGACCAGGGTGAGACCGGAGGTTTGATCCTCTCCAGGTGCTACACCCTGGGGACGCTGTTGTAGGCGGTGCCCGTTGGGCCGAAGCGAACCCGAGCATAGGTCGGCGTGCATCGGTGTCGAGTGTGGCGGCGCAGCCTTCTCCATGGCCATGATTCGCGTCGCCACCACATCAATCAACTGCTTCATCTCGGACACCGAGCGATCCAACGCCGTGTTGGCCTGAATGACTGTCCAGTGTGGATTCCATGCGTGAAGCTGCTCGCGTGGTCTCCAGTTGCGCCCCCGCCAGCTTGTCGAGCGTGGCGGTGATCTCTGCGATGCGCGAGGCGTTGTGTTTCCCCGCGTCAGCCGTCGCCTTGTTGGCCTCCACGGTAGCCGCGAGCAGCTGCCGGATCTCCGTGATGGGCGCATCAGCCATCTCGGCCCTCTGGGTGAGAGTTATACCGCCGGATCTCGTCGTTGTTACCGTCCTGATTTCCGTCAACCGATCTTGGGTACACCCGAAGGCGTTTTGCGCGAATTCACTGAGAAATTCACACCCGTCGCCCGGATTTACTGACAGAAATCGAAGGGATCGGAGAACGAACGGAAAAAAATCCAGATCGGAACTGGCTCTGAATACCAAGTGCTACAGACCAGATACTCAATCTCGATCACAGCCCTCGCGTCACGCACAGTTATCTGGATCTTGATTACAGATACATGTTTGAGAGAGAGAGAGTTTGCTTGGGAAGGAAGAGAGGAGCAGATAATGTTTGGTTACAATGATTCCCGATGCCTGACTGCCCAGCACTCAGCTGGAGATAACGTTCATCGTTGCCTTTCCTTCAGTGGGCTGGGCCACGTCAGTGTTGGGCTTGGTCTTGCGCTCTGGAGCCCGTCGCACATCTCGCCTTCTACGATGGCGTCCTGGCAGTGTCGTAGCAGTTAATCTCTTGTATGAGACCTGTTTAGTGTTGGCTTTATCTGTAAAGTTGGGCTTCGTCCTTCAGATTAAAATAAGGCTGGTGTGTGCACAATTGTGCGACATGTATAATTGTTTGTCATCCATTGCTCTGATTATTTCCTTTTTATCGGAAATGGCCAAGCATATTAGTACATGTGAAAATCTAGCAGACTCACTCTAAAAATTACAGCAGAAAACAATTTCAACATGATACAGTTATCCAACTATAAAAGTAACCAAATGTACAGGAAAAAACTAACGGGTCACATGTGCAAACCCACAACTATGGGGGTGGTACTCGTACCCTGAAAGCGGCCAAAGGTTAGCTCTACTTCTTGATCTCTCATGGCTTTGATTAAAAGCCATAACATAAAGTTTAAGGGGCTAATGCATTACATGAATTTGAAAGATGACAACTTTTACCACTATGCCACGGTAGAGCTACTTTTGACAAATACGGCAATACTTTTTGGGAACACTTTAAAAATGTCTACAACGTTCAACTCTTCTGGAGCACTTTTTCAAAATGCTTTCAATTTTTTTTGGGGGCACTTTATCAAAGTGTATCCAAAATTTAGTCGTTTTGTAGCACTTGTCTCTCCAAATTCCAGTTGGCATACAAAGACCATAATATATAACAATGAAAACACAATAGTTGGCATGCAAAGACCATTCCCCTATATATAAAAGTAGGTCAGATTGAGCCTCAAATCAGCCCTCCACGTCGCCCCAATTACGCGCACCGCCCGATCGAGCAACCGACGGTCCAGATCACTCTAAAAATCGTGCAAACTGCGAGTTACTGTAGCACCGGGATTTCTTCCAATCGCGCCGTGACACGTCACGCTCCAGCGCGCCATTTTGCAAAAAAACGCCCGCAAAGGACTATTTTGCAATTTACGAAAAAAGCAGGGGCCTCCGAGCAAAAACGTCATCGCACCTCTCTCCTTCCTCTTCTCCTCTCTCTCGCGCTGCCGCGGCATCGCCGGCGCCGCCGACACGCATCCTCGCTGCTCCGGACCTCCCCGTTCAAATCGACGGCCGCGGGGAGCTCCGGCGTCATCTCCTCCCCATCCTCGCCCACTATTGGGTCCCGGGACAACGTATCCATGTCGGAATCACCGCCGCCGTCCGCCTGCTTCCTCCGCCGCATTCGGGCGCCGCCGGCGTCGCTCCGACGACCCAAACGAAGCGGCGCCGCCACGTTCGGCCATTCCGCGTCCACGGCGCACACGCGCGTGTCCTGGCTCGCTCCGACGCGTCGCCGGCGTCCTCGTGGTGGCCGCAGCTCGCTGTGGCCGCAATGGACACTGCTGACGCCAGCACGACGTCAGCTGTAGCCCCACATGTCAGAATTTTTTTCCCAGAAACAAATTCAGAAATTATTAAATTCCTTACATGTGGGCCCACCCAACTTAACCAAATTAGAAAAATTTGTAAATGCAAACTTCTTTTTTTTAATTTCAAAACATTCAGAAATGCAAACTTCTTCTTTTAAATTTCAAAACATTCAGATGCAAACAACTTTTCTATGTGCACATTTTGGAAATTGAATTTATTCCACTAAGGTCAAAATTTCTAAATGCTGAAAAAATCAATACGATTAAATATATCCAACATCAAAATAATGCAAACAAATTGTCAGGAAAAAGTAAAATTAGCAAATTTTCAATTTTTTCACAAAAAAGAACACCAAAATTACATTATGAACAAAAAAATGCAAGTAATATATATATGTCAAAATTTCCCACAATTTACAAAATGCGACACTTTTCCGAGAAATTTTCAAACTTACCACAAAATAGTGCAAATATTGTGTCACAATTTTTTTTTATCAAAATTCCAAATTCCCCATAATTCAAAATAATGCAAACAATTTGTCCAAACAAAAAATAAAATCACCCAATTTTCAAATTTTCAAAAAAAAACAATACAATTACATTATACACACACAAAAAAATGCAAACAATATGTAAAAAAAAATCCTAAAAATTACAAATTGCCAAAAATTTTCAATAAATTTTCAAACTTTCCAAACAAACTATAATAATTTGTCAAAAAAAATGCAAAATCATCAAATTTTCAAATTCCATATAAATTTCACAGCGGGCCCACTGTCAGGACTTTTACCATTTCCCTAAACAATTTCCATATAATTATTAAAACGCTGACATGTGGGTCCCGAATGTCAGATATTTCACAATTATGAAGAAAAAAATGAATTTTGAGGGGAAAAAAATCTTCTAATCTATAATAATTTACAATAGTTTCGCAAAAAAAAACAATACAATTACATTATACACAAAAAAAATGCAAACAATATGTACAAAAAAATCCTAAAAATTACAAATTGCCAAAAAATTTCAATAGATTTTCAAACTTTCCAAAAAAATATAATAATTTGTCAAAAAAAATGCAAAATCGTCAAATTTTCAAATTTCATATATATATTTCACAGCGAGAGAGCCCATTGTCAGGACTTTTACCATTTCCCTAAACAATTTCCATATAATTATTAAATAGCTGACATGTGGGTCCCGAATGTCAGATATTTCACAATTACAAAGAAAAAAAGAATTTTGAGGGGTAAAAAAACTTCTAACCTATAATAATTTAGAATAATGCAAATATTGTGTCAAAAAATTATAAAATTATCAAAATTCCAAATTTCCCATAATTCAAAACAATGCAAATAATTTGTTAAAAAAAAGTAAAATTACTAAATTTTCACACTTTCCACGAAAAAAACACACCAAAATTACATTATGCACAAAAAAATGCAAATAATATATATATCAAAATTTCCCAAAATTTACAAATTTCCAAACTTTTTCAAGAAATTTTCAAACTTTCCATACAAACTATGCACACTACCAAATTTAAATTTCATTCACTCCACATGCGCGGCATTGCCGCGCTCAGATGCCTAGTAATATATAAAAGTGAAAGCACAACAGTAACAACACACTATTTGGAATACAAAGTTCAGTTGGTTTCAGTCCTCCCGTTCTTTAATGGCCGTCGCGGTGGCGTTGGAGATGTTGATAATTGGCGGTTCGTCCGCACGTACCTCCTAAGTCTTTAATGTAATTTTAAATTGTGTGGGTCCATTGTCTTTCTGGTCCTTAGGGCACCTCCAACGGGCTGGCGCAAAAAGACCTGGCCAGTCCGTTTTTGTCCGAACGGACATGTGAGTAGCTCCAACGGGCTGGCGCATAAAGAAATTTGTCCGGGCGGACTGTCCGTGCTGGACCAAAGCTGGCCCAAGTTTGGTCCGGATTTGGGGTGAGCGTAGACAAAGTTTGTTGTCCGGCTGTCCGCTTTGTCCTCCTCCCATGTCCGATCTGGCCCAGCTGCCAGCGAAACAAAGACCAGATTTCTTTTCTCTTTTTCCCCAACTACCACGATCCCCTCCGCCTCCGGGCAGATCGACCACGGCAAGGTCGGAGCACGCCGCCTCCGGCCAGGCCTAGTCCGCCGCCGGACAAATCGAAGCACGCCGTCGCCAGCCAAAACTGTTGGTCGCCTTCCTCTACTCGGCTGGGGCGCCGGCGTTGACCCCGGGCCGTCCCCCTGCTGCCCGTGGTCTCGAAGACGATGCCCTCGAGCTCGCCGCCGTGCTGGTCGCCTTTCGCGCGCCGCCCTGTGGTCTTGGAGATGCCCATCTGCCTTTCTTTCCTCTTCAGATTCGAGCACGGGCGCGCCGCCGCAGATGCCGCACGCTTGATTCCTGCCGGCGTGGGACTTCGTCGGACGGCCGCCTTGGTGTGCGCGGAAGCCAGGGAGCGCTCGATTCCTGCTCCTGGGCCAGATACTTGCTGGATGGAGGCGAGGTCCTGGTGTGCGCGGAAGCCAGGGAGCGCTCGATTCCTGCTCCTGGGCCAGATACTTGCTGGATGGAGGCGAGGTCCTGGCCGGCTATCCACTCTGCTCCAAGCTCGGCCGCCGCTGCTCTACTTCGTCGCTGCTGCGCCCAGGACCAGCCGGACTGGAGGGTCGGGTTGTTTCTGCCCACAACTGATGGATGCGGCAGGGCACGTCGGCACTCGTGCGTTGAGCTTGAGCTAGGGCGCCGTCAGTCGCCCCACGAGCCGGCGACACCATGGAATAGAGGCTAGGATGTGGATGCAAGGCTGTCGTGCGCGCTCGGGCTCGAGTTGTTCGGCCTGGGATGGGAACTCGCGCGGCGCTCGCGGCCAGTTCGCATATGTCGGAGCGTGGTGAGGAGGAAGGGCAAGCACGGCGGCTTCCCGCGTGAGAAGACGGGGCGGACATGACCAGCAGCAAAATATGCGCTAGCCCGTTGGGGGAGGTGTACACCTCAAACGGACAAAGTGTTATTTTGTGTCCATGGTCCGCCCCAAACGGACAAAATATGTCCGTTTTTTGTGTCCGTATGCGCTTGCCCGTTGGAGGTGCCCTTAGGGCAGCCACCGTGTGGCCAAATGCCATATCTGACATGTAGATGTATTTGAAACCGTGGCCAAATTTGTTAATAGTGTTTTAGGCCAGTTTGATTTGAAGGATTTTTACAGGAAAAGTATAGGATTCCGGTACCCGTAGGAATTGCCACTGTAGCATCGTTTGAAACGCAGGATTTGGGCGCAGGAAAAGTGAAGGAATTTTTCCTTGCATGTCGGTTACACGGCAGAATCACAGGAAAAGGAAAATTAGCTTTGACCTCTTTGTTTATTTCCTGTGTGCAAAGGAACGAGGTAAATCAAGCACCCACCGCTCGTTTCCTGTGCAAAGACTTCATTAACTCAAAAGTTGCACCATTTTCTGTGGTTTCTTTTCCTGCGTTTCAAACAAGTCTGTGTGAGTTTTTCCTGTGATTTGCAATCCTATGTTTTTACACCTACATTCCTTTCCTGATCCTGTGCTTTTTCTATTCCTGTGATTTTCCTATCCTGCTTTTCAAACAGGCCCTATTCAATCCATTGCCAACTCGCTGACATATATTTTTTTTTTAACGAAGGCAAAAGCTTTGCCTTATTATTAATTAAGAAGGAGGTGCCCGGTTTATTAGCGGAAGAAACCGGGCGAAAACCATACAACACACACCAACATCACCGGGAGGAGCCACACATCATATTTGACAAAAGGGCCAACACATCATATTTTATTCAATCGCCAAATCTGCTGCCACGGTTAGGAAGAAAAAGTCGCATGCAGATGAGAGATATCAATTTTGTATTCGGCGGATGAATTTGACATCAGTTCTTTTAAGATGCGTCGACTCCCTATAATTTGGCTTTGACACAACCTTCACATTGTAGGGAGCTGCTCCTAAAAGCCAAATTTGCTATTTGGCACAACCTTCACATTGTAGGGAGCTGCTCCCAAAAGGCAAATTTGCTATTTGGTACACACTTGGGGTCCCCTTACAATGCGTATGTACATGTCATTCACTCCAGTCAGATTAATATGAATGCAAGACACTCTTTTCAACAAAAAATAGAAAGAAGAGAACCAACCATAAATGACACAAAATATGGCTTCTCCTGGAATAAGTCCAAGATTTTATTCTGGTGCAACCTTTAGCTGGAGAATATAGTTTAGTTTAATTGTTTGAGCGGTAGATCGTGGCATATTTATCTTGATTAATAAAAATTGCCTGATTGTTTCCAGTGTTTGTGAAAACACTGAAGTCCGACAGGCTCACTTGATATGTTTATCCTCTCCCCATCAAACCATTCATTTATTTCAGCCCCTAATCTCGTCCTACATATCTACACTACTACTCTCTCCGTTCCAAATTAATTGACTTCCATTTGTCCACATGTGCATGTATCTAGACATGTTACAAGTATAGATACATCTATATTTGAACAAATGGAAGTCATTTAATTTGGAACGGAGGGAGTATTAACAAGCATATCTTTTCTTTCCTAGTGTTAGATTATATTACGACTAGGCCATATTTGATAGTTTAGACTTGTAAACTGACCTCGTTTCTTAGCCTCCAAAGTTTGTACTCTATATAAACATCACACGGGACTCAGTCAATAACAATCAATATTCCGCAACATTCTATTGTCCATCATGGTATTAGAGGGTTTCGTTTCTCAACCTAGGGTTTAGCCACCCACTGCTTTCGCCGTGCCGCCACTGGGGAGATAAATCTCCGCCATGGGCCACGCAAATCGTATATTAGAACCAGCCGTCGACCCTTCAGATGGTCGCGCCATAGGTCATTGTAATATTCTCTCGCCGGCCGCTTTACTGGTGTTTCTTCTTTCGCCGGTCATAGATCTGATTGCATCACCCACCGCCGCATGTCGTTCTCGTGCGCCTCTGCTCCGAACACCTCGTCGAATCATCTCCAGCAAGTATTCATCAACAAGTGTGCCAAGGACGCTCTGTGCGGCGCCTCAAGGGAGGCCTTCACGCGTCGTCGCCAGCTGCTTCGTCCGCACATCGCCACCAAGCCGGCTCGTCTTTGACAACATCAACCGAGACATCAAGCTCATCCCCGAGTGCGCGCCTCGCCTTCAACATAGGGCCGCACATGCATCGCCCGTGGTCATCATCACCGACAACTAATTACACCAACAACATCATCGCACGTACCGCTTCGATGCCACCACTCCTGGTCTTCGTCAACGCCATCGGGTTCTTCTTCGCCGCTGATATCCTGCAAACAGATGATCCGGGTTAAATCTCTAGCATCTACTACCTTGCCTTCAATGTCGTGCCAAAGAGCCCCTGTATGTGGATAGCGCGGGTCCGATCCCCCTCATCTACTACTGCTACAACTCGACAACCACCACGTTGTTTTCGTCCACATGACCTCACCGCCAGAGCCGCGGTCTCTTTTTATTTGCACGCACTCGTGCTCAATTTTTTTTGCGAATGGCAAAAAATTTAATTCTTATTTATTTTTGAGTTCGTTTAAAATTTTCTTAATTTATTTTCATATTATTTTTATTCTGGTATTTTGTTTCTTGTCCTGTTTTTCTTCTTTTGAACTGATTTACTTATATATGGCTATACTTTTCAGAAATTCACATTGGCTTTTGAGCTCATATGTTTCTGCCTGAATAAAAAATAGTAAAACATATCAAAAAAAAATCTTAAAACAATTGGTGATGAACATATACAAATTACGTACGTGGCAAATTTAGTGGCGAAATAACATTTGTAGTGTCATGTGAAAAAAAGACAAATCAATGGCTAAAATGGGATTAAAAATCATTTTGGAGCACTTTTTTTTTTGCACAGCGCCCACACATGTCATTTCATCAAGAAACTTGGCACGTACGTAGAACACTTGTATATATTCGTCACCGGTAGTTTTTAGAATGTTTTGAAATGTTTTACTTTTTTCGATTTTTTATTTGGGCGTGATTACGAGAGCCAAAACACCACTCTCTATACTTCTACCCTACCTCCACATGTTCCAGTTACATGATCATGATCGAGTGTATACATGTACATTATGGAACGGAAATTCAAAACGAAGGCTGAGCTACATGCAACTCTTTACTTTTTCAAAATTAAAATCATATTTTGAAGTTAAAAAATCTGAAGAATCATGGATGTTGATAATAGTGCATCCTAACAACTGCAAAATCTTAACTCAAAATAATTCATATTCTAGGCTACACAAAATAACGAAACCTGTCAGATTTTGTAGAGTTGAAATTTTGCACTTTTCACTAATTCAGATTCAAACTTTGTCATTTTTACACAGCGCAAAATGCAACATCTTTTTAGTTGAGATTTTACACGTTGATAGAATACAACATCATCTACATAAAAAATGGAAACTCTAATTTATTTATTTTTTAGATTTTCAAAATAAAGAGTTACGTGTGATAGAGTGGGCTTCCTACACGGGAAGATGTTGGATTGGATCTTGAGTAACTGTAACTCACTTGCGGTCCTGCCAACTTCTTGTGCTACACATACACATCGAACCTGACATACAGTTTTTCAAAATAAATTCATGCTTTTCCTGCCGTTATTCGTATTTTTGTCAAATCTGGCCGTTTTCACGAACTAATGACGGATCTGACCGCTCCTGAAAACTATTTCCAAATCTAGCCCCTCGGGTCGGCTCCATATAATGTGGAGCCGAACTTGTGTATGTCGGCTCCAGGACTGGAGCCGACATACACAAGTTCGGCTCCATATAATGTGGAACCGAACTTGTGAATTATTTTGGTGCAAATATATTTGTCCATAAGTTCGGCCCCAGGACAGAATGATGCCGACATACACAAATTCGGCTCCACATTATATGGAGCCGACCCGAGGGGCCAGATTTGAAAATAGTTTCCAGAAGCGACCAGATCTGTCATTAGTTCGTGAAAACAGACAGATTTGACAAAAATCACCCGTTATTCACCAAGACCCACCGTATCAAAAAGACGGTAAAAACACGCTCTTACATTCTTAACCGTCTCGCCCCCAGCAAAGCCACATACTTTTCTTTCATTCAGGTAAAGGCAGCGTGCATAAATAAATGATAAGTAGTACTCCCATAAAGAGTGCAGGATTGGTAATTACGTTTACTGAACGACCGAACAAAACACAAACACTGCAGCTGCTGAATACCTGCATCAGAGCTAACTTCAACAAACATTCAAAACAAAAATGAAACCAATTCTCCAAAAAATAAATAATGAGACCCCGTTGAAACGTACTACTACAGATTTTAGGCCTCTCACTGAGATTTAAGGTAGTGCACTTTTAATAATACAGTAAAAAAAATCAATGGAGTAAGAAAGGGCCAAGAAGAAGTTTCACTGCACGAGCACACGCACTGACCGACACAATGACGCACACACACAACACAACCACAACCACAACCCACCGACACACCACCACCTCCCGTACAGATCCACCGCGAAGAAGGATAAGCCCCTCGGCTAGGCCAAGGCGGCGGCCACGGCCACGGCGACAGGCAGGGCTGCGAGCCACCGTAGACATGGGGCGGTGGACGACGCGCTCTTCTTGGAGTTCTTCCTCTGGTCGGCGGGCGACGCGTCGTCCGCGACCGGCCCGGGCGCGTCTGCTACAGGCCGGTGTCGCCTCTTCTTGGGAGCCTTGGGCGCGTCCGCGACAGGGGCGGGAGCCGGCGCCGGCGCCGGTGACTCCGCCGGCTCGAATAGCTCCACCGGCTCGAGCACCGTGTCCACGGTGTAGATGGCGATGGGGTCCTTGTCGTACACCGTGGACTTGAGCCGCGCGGCGTGGTCGGAGGCGTCCGTCTTGATGGTCACCTGCTCTCCCTCGTTCTGCACCGTGAAGTTGAAGTTGTTGGCCGTCCCGTCGGTGGCGAGCGTGTTCATGACCCCGTTGTTGGACTTGAGGCTCCGCTGTGCGTAGTACACGGGCACGGCGTGGAACAGTAGCAGCGACGCCTTGCCGTCGGCGGTGAGGTTCTTGTACCTGGGCATGAAAGACCGGACGGCGTCGTCGCTGGGGCAGAATGCCGTCACGCCGCCGTCCCCGGCTGATTGGAACGTTGAGCGCGCGTCCGGCGAGGCCGCCACCAGCGCCGCAAACGCCTTGCAGCCACCCTTCGCCATCAGCGCCGTGATGTTCGGTGGGGCTGGCGGCGCAGCGGGCGCCTTCGCTGCCTCCTTGCCCCCGGCGGCCGAGACGGCGAAGGGGATGAAGGCGACAAGGACCGCGGCGAGGTGCAGGCGGCGCATTATGGCGAGTGTGTGTGCGTGGGAGTGAGGGGAGCGGGACTGTGGGAGCAGTGCAGTGATGAGTGTGTGTGAGGTGAGCTGTCTTTGTAGGCCTGCCAGGCTGCCCTTGGGTTTACCGGCAGTATCATGGATTGCCAATTGCCATTCCAGGTAAAACTTTGTGATTTGTTGCTTGCTCGTGGTTGCTTGTTCTTTTGTTTCCTTTACAAATTTGATGTGGCCTCCTTTAACTAAATGCATGGGCAGTGAATTTGCAGGTCTCAAAATTAACATGAACGGATAGTGAACTCTCGAGTAGTGTAGGGACACTCACGAGCGATTCCAACCTTTAGCTCGGGCGCACGACAGTGACGACCTATAAAGTGGACAACACCAGGTTAGAGCATCTTCAAGCGGTCCCTCGGACTGGGCTCCTTTGATTTAAAGGAATTGCATAATTTTTTTTGGAGGATTCAATTTTCCTATCTTGATTATTTGATTTGTATGATTGGATCCTATAGAAATTTTTCCTAAGCAATCATTTGTACTAATTTCCATAGTAACTCTAGCATCTACTTCAACCTCCTTTTACAATTCGTTTGATGGAATCAAACAACCTATCAAATCCTATAGGATTGGAGAGTGCATGACATTGCAATCCTATGCTTTTCTTATCCTATGAATGAAAGAGGTCTTTAAGTACTCCCTCTGGTCCACAATAAATGTCGTAAGCTTTGTAGGAAATTTGTACTACTTCTATATGTTTTGTACGACACTTATTGTGGACTGGAGGTAGTAATAAAGATCCCTTTATCGGAAAAAAACGAATCAAAGAGGCCTTTACTATTTGTCCGGAAAAGTGTCATCCAACCAGACCCTCATTTCGTCCGTCCGGTCTCCAACGTACACCCCATAGTCCGCTCATATATGGAGTGGAATGCCGTAGAAATGAGGGTGTTCAACGTCATTCTTCAACACCCCATATGCGATCTTCTATCATGTGTTCAAGATCATTCTTCAAACACTACTTCTAGGAATCTTTTAGAATTGCTACACTGTGTACTCTATGTTACATTAAATGACTAGTTTAATCTCTATTATATTAGTCACGTTTTATCTATTGTTTTTATAGTTAAGTCATGTGAAAAATTGCTCATATTTCAAACAAGTAATAAGAGAATTAATATAATAAACTTCTAAGGCATAGTTTCTAAATGGATGTATCAATATCCACACGCTTAATCTATGCCCATCCTTGAGCATGAAGATGATAAAATAAATGATGTTTTTTCTAGTTTTTATTATAGATTACTAAGTTTACACATATGATTCAATATACTTGATACATAATCATGTTCGAGAGGATAAAAGAGCAGAAAGCAACCATCATAACAAATCTTAAACTATTTTGAGTACGACTAGGAGAAGGGCACCCTCGCGCGAGCGAGCTGAAGGTGTGGGCCGCCATGTGCCACGCGGGGAACCCACTGCCTCGCGCACAGGGGTCGCACAGACCAGGTCAATCAGGCGCGCGTGTGCTGCAGGATATTCTTCTCTCCTTTTCCGTTTCCCAATTTAGTTTTGTACAGCGTAACTGCATTAATACAAAACGAGCAGTGCATTACACACGAAACAAATTCTACTGTGCATTCTTTTATACCACGTGCTACGGGTTGCGCTCCATCACGGCACATCTGGCGCGTTAAACATTTATATAGATCTTGAAGGGGTGTATTGGTCGTTGCGCCTAATTAGATGCATTTGTTCTTGTGTGTGCTGCAGGCTGGGTGCTGTTAAAAGGAAGGACATCAGTACAGCAGAAGACAATAAATAAAGGTGCTTAGGGCAGTGCATCGTAAGGCAGCGCAACAATGCATCAAAAAGGCAGTCAAAACAGACACTCAAGATAGAACATGATGGCAGTGCAAAACATGCACTCAGAGCGGAACATAGAGCGCAGTGTAAAACATGCACTCAGGGCAGTACATAGAAGGCAGTGCAAAACATGTACTTGGGACAAGGTAGAACATCGGTGCAATTAAACGAAGTGCAAAACAGTCGCTTAGGACGAACATCAAAACACAACAAGGCAGGACATAACAAGCAACCGAGACATGACATAACATGCATGAAGGCAGTGCAACCAAACAAAGTGTAGAAAAAAGCCATTGCAATGCAAATTCAAAGGCATTGCAACCCATATATTGTAGGCAGTGCAAAACAAAAGTTCATCGAAACATATCAAGATGGAATCTAGTTTTGAAAATCTCAATGCGACTTGCACGACCGTGAAAACGGATCTCGATTTGGACGCACGGTTCGTAAGATAATTCGTTTTTCGTATTCGCATCGACAAAAAAAAGGAGCCCACCGTGCGCTCTCCAACCAAGAGACTCTCTCCCCACGCGACAAGGGGTGCACTGTGGTATGCTTGCGGGTGTGAGAACCTCCCATAGTGCACCACTTGTCACATGGGGAAGGGGCAAAAAAGGACATCCTCGGAAAGAGGCCCTCTTCCTAACAATTTCGAACTATTTTCATCATGGTGCAAGAGTGGCATCAAAATCATGTACTAAATTACTCTTACTTGCATTATGAAATAACCTCTAATCTTTCTTTTCTTTTTTTCGAAAAGAACCCGGGCATTAAAAGAAACACCAAACAATACAGAACAACTCAACGAAAACGAAAATTACAACGAGATCCTTGAGATGCCCTTCAACTTCAACCTCCAGACCGTGTCGACAGCGCGCCGCCGCCGCCGCTCCTCCCAGAGCCGGCTTGACGTTGTTGGTTGCGGACGGGAAGTCGCCGAACGGGTCAAAAAGACCACATCCGCCCCAGAGCCGAAGAAGAAGGATGAACCGCCGATGAAGCTCCATAACTATCCGAAGATCGCCACCGCCAGAAGAAGCCCTTGAGAACCACACCACTCCCACGGGCTTCTCGACGTCACCGCCGAGATGGGACTAAATACGGGGAGACATTATTGTAAGAAGCGCCGCCGCCGCCACCAAAACGACGCCCCAACAAATCTGGACACTGAAACCTAAAAAACGGAGCCCTCCCGCCGACGAGCGCCGAGATCCACCGTGCCTCCATGGCCCGGAGGCCACAGAGGCAGGGCAGACCTGCGGCGACGCCAACGGGAGGCTGGACGAGGCGCTCGCCTGGGCTGAGATCCGATCGCCTCCTGGAGGCTTGATACGTCTCAAACGTATCTATAATTTTTGATGTTCCATACTTGTTTTATACCAATTGCTACATGTTTTACATACACTTCATACCATTATTATGCATTTTCTGGGACTAACCTATTAACAAGATGCCGAAGCGCCAGTTCCTGTTTTCTGCTGTTTTTGTATTCCAGAAAAGCTAGTCTGGAAATATTCTCGGAATTGGACGAAAATTTACGGAGGCCCCTATTTTATCAGAAGACACCTGGAGTCCGAAGGAGAGGCGAAGTGGAGCCACGAGGGCCCCACACGTGGGCTCGGCGCGGCCAAGGGCCCACCGGCGCCAGGGTGGTGTCGCCTCCTCGTGCACCGCCTCGCGACGCCCTTTGGCCTATATATTGCTCCTACCCCAAAACCCTAAAAGAATCGACGATTTCTCAGAAGAGTTCCGTAGCTCCGCCGCCACCAAAAACCCTAATTCGGGGGACAGAAGTCTCTGTTTCGGCACCTGCCGGGACGGGGAATTGCCCCCGGAGCCATCTCCATCGACGCCACCGCCATCTTCATCGCCGTTGCTGCCTCCCATGATGAGGAGGGAGTAGTTCTCATCGGGGCTGAGGGCTCTACCGGTAGCTATGTGGTTTATCTCTCTCTCCCATGGTGTGATCTTTATGTGATCATGAGCTTTGTAATCTAGTTGAATCCATAGATGTTACTCTTCATTATCTTATATGCTACTCAAGTGGTTTTATTAATGTAATCTCCGGAGTCACCTTTGTCCCACGGTGCGAAGTTGACAGTGTGCGCCCCGTGTGTGGCTCTTAGGCTAAAGATAACAGGAATACTTATCATGAGTTATTATTTGCGTTGGATGTCTCTATGAAATTGCGGTGTTTGTCTAGTACTATTTAGGGCGCTCAAGTTGACAGTGTGGGGTTCCCTAGATGTGGAATGCGACTTTAAGGTGTGCTGTTATAGCCCTACGCAGTGGATTGGTGTTCGTTATCCAACGAGAGAATAATCAGAGTAGCATAGTGAAGAGGAAATATCTATGTATTCAATTATATTATTATTGTTGAGAGTGTCCACTAGTGAAAGTATGATCCCTAGGCCTTGTTTCTAAGCATTGAAACACCGTTTACAACCAGTTCTGCTACATGTTTGCTTGCTGCCATTTTTATTTCAGATTGCAATTACCACTTATAATCATCCATATTACTTGTATTTTATATCTCTTCGCCGAACTAGTGCACCTATACACCTGACAAGTGTATTGGGTGTGTTGGGGACACAAGAGACTTCTTGTATCTTAATTGCAGGGTTGCTTGAGAGGGATATCTTTGACCTCTACCTCCCTGAGTTCGATAAACCTTGGGTGATTCACTTAAGGGAAACTTGCTGCTGTTCTACAAACCTCTGCACTTGGAGGCCCAACACTGTCTACAAGAATAGAAGCGTGCGTAGACATCAAGCTATTTTCTGGCGCCGTTGCCGGGGAGGTAAGGTAAAAGGTACTCACATCCTCCAGCTACTTAGCTATTTTCTAGCACTGTTGCTGACGTGTGAGTGCTCGAAGGTATTTCCTTTAGATTCTGCAATTATATCTTTTTGTTTCTTGTTTTTATTTCACTAGTTAGGCTTAATGGAAAACAACAAAAAATTAGAGAGCTCTATGAAATTTATCTTGAGTTAGGACATGATGCTTTTGAAGAGAAAATTAAAAAACCTATGGAAATTTTTTGCATAATAGTGGTAGCAATGTTATTACTATAAATTCTTTGAACACCATTATTGCTAATGCTATGGAAAAGTCTAAGCTTGGGGAAGCTGGTTTTGATGAATATGATATTTTTAGTCCCCCAAGTTTTGAGGAGAAAATTTTCTTTGATGATACTTTGCCTCCAATTTATGATGATTATAATGATAGTGGTATTTTGGTGCCACCTACTATGGAGGATAAAGTTTATTATGATTATACTATGCCTGCAATTTATGATGATTACAATGATGGTTGTGATAGTTTTACTCCCACTATTACTAATAAATTTTATGCTTATGTGGAGAGTAATGATACTTTTATGCATGTGGATCATGATAAGAATGCTTTATGTGATAGCTATATTGTTGAGTTTATTCATGATGCCACTGAAAATTATTTTGAGAGAGGAAAGTATGGTTATAGAAATCTTCATGTTACTAAATTTCTTCTCTTTATGATGAAGGTTTTGAGCTTTCTCTTGATTTGCTTTTATTTGCTGGGTACTTTAAGACCTACTGGTCCTTATGAGAGAGGGAGACACGGTTTCATATATCTCAATAATATTAAGTCTCTCTCTTTATGTTGAAATTTTTGAAGTTGCACTTGTTTTGCCTTCCTATGCTTGTGCTTCATGCTTATTGATTTTTTTCTTACAAGATTCCTTTGCATAGGAAGTGGGTTAGACTTAAATGTGTTTGATATTTGCTTCTTGATGCTCTTTCATATTCAACTCTTATACATATGAGAGCATCATCAAAATTATCATGCCTAGCTAAAAGGCTTTAAAGAAAAGCGCTTGTGGGAGACAACCCATTATTTTTTTTTCTGCATTTTTTTTATTTGAGTCAAGGTGTGTTTACTTCTGTAGCAATCCTTTGTATCTTTATTTTCTTGCATTGTTGTGCCAAGTAAGGCCTCTAATAGGAAGATGATGCTAATTTGATTTGCGCAGAAAGATTTTGCTGTTCACTGTACGAAATTCCTAAAATCACAGTTAATTAAATCTGAAATTTTTGTGCGTATCTTTATGTATGTCTGAATCTTTCGTTAGTTCAAAGTTTTTCGATCTGAGCGTCGTAAGTGCCTCGAAAAAATTCGTCTTTGCGGACTGTTCTGTTTTAGACAGATTATGCCTTTTTATTTTGCATTCTCTCTTTTACTAGTGTTGAGTGAAATTCTTTTTTGGGTGGAAGAGCTTCACATAACATCAGTGGCAGTAGCTAATGTTTAAAGTAACAAGTCATATTGCGTCTTTATAGAACATGTGAGTTTTTGATTATGCACTAACCCTCTAATGAGATTTACTTTGAGTTTGGTGTGACGGAAGTTTTCAAGGGTCAAGAGGAAGAGTGATATAATAGGATGGAGAAGAGTGAAGAGCTTAAGCTTGGGGAGGCTCCCATGGATCTCCCCAGCATATTTCAAGAAGACTCAAGCGTCTAAGCTTGGGGATGCCCAAGGCATCCCCTTCTTCATCGGCAAAATTATCAGGTCATCTCTAGTGAAACTATATTTTAATTCTTTCACATCATATGTGCTTTTCTTGGAGCGTCTGTGTACTTTTATTTTCAATAAAGCTTGACTGGACCCTAGCATTCTTGATTGGGAGAGAGACACGCTCCGCTTTTTCATGAGAATACTCCTATTCTTCACTTATATTTGTTGAGTATTCATATCTAGCTTTTAGCTTTTGTTTTCATGTATCTCTTGTCAGAGCTATTAGCTTTCTTTTGTAGAAAGTACTCTCTTGCTTCACTTATATTGTTTGGAGAGTTGTTAAATAAATTGATTGGTGTTTGGTTGGTTCAGAAAATGTTGCATGTGGTAATTGGTATAAGGAAAAACTTGCTTAATCTTGTAGATCACTAATTTGGATAACTTGATGCTTGTCAATTGTTTTGAGTTAACAAGTAGATCATGATTAAATTTGTGCATCACATGAGTTAAGCCTATTAGTGAAGAACTACCGTAAAGCTTGTTGAAAATTTGGTTTGCATCGGTGGTATCTCTAAGGTCTAGATATTTTCTAATAACAGGGTTTGGTTAACAAGGAAGACGGTATGAAGTCTTATAACGTTTGCAATATGTTTGTCATATAAAACTTGGTGTACGGGTTGATATTCTTGTTTGCTTACATAAACCTTGCTAGCCTAAACTCTGTACTGAGAGGGAATGCTTCTCGTGCATCCAAATCCTTGAGCCAAAATCCATGCCATTTGTGTCCACCATAACTACCTATATGTGGTATTTCCTTGCCACTCCAAGTAAATTTTTCATGTGCTACCTTTAAATTATTCAAAATGTTATTATTCCCTTTTGTGTCAATGTTTACTAGCTCATGAGGAATTAGTGTGGTTATTCTTTATTCTATTTGTCAAATGGACTTTTACACCTGGACTAGCGGCATATACATCCGCTTATCCTCTAATTTTGCAAAAAGAGCTGGCAACGGGGTGCCCAGTCCCAATTAATTACAACTTTAACCATTAATTCTCTTCACACTTTTGCCCTGATTCATCAGTAAGCAATGACAAACAGTGAAATACCTGCATGTGTGTAAACCAAAGAGAAAGAGGGATGATCTGCCTTGCTGGTAGAAATAACGTCCTTCATGGGAGCCGCTCTTAAAAGTCCGTTTGACAGGTAGAATACTGTTCTCACCCGCTACCATTCGTTGACAATTAACAAACACCTCTCAAAAATAGATACTCCTCCATGGTATGTGATTGATGGAAGGCACCCGAGGATTCGGTTAGCCATGGCTTGTGTTAGCAAGGTTGGGAGGAGTATCAAATATTTTATGCAATCTCTATATGCTTTCAAAAACCTAAAAGCTCTAGCACATGACTTAATCCCTGCTTCCCTCTGCGAAGGGCCTTTCTTTTACTTTTATGTTGAGTCAGTTTTCCTATTCTTTCTGTCTTCCACAAGCAAACACTAGTGTCAACTTTGTTACAACATGCGTTATATGCTACGTATTGGACTTGTTATACTACTTTGTGTTGACGATATCCATGAGATAAATATGTTGAAAGTTGAAGCAAATGCTGAAACTTAATTCTTCCTTTGTGTTGATTAAATACCTTTTATTAGAGACTATTGCTTTATGAGTTAACTCTTATGCAAAACTGTTTGATGCTTGTCTCGAAAGTACTATTCATGAAAACGTTTAGCTTGTGTGATTCATTGTTTACTCATTATCTATTTGGTAGCAAACTATAGACCATTGACTTGGATCACTTCATTCATTTACATGTGCCTTACAATATTATTGATCAAGATTATGATGGTAGCATGTCACCTCAAAAATTATTTTGTTTTTATCGTTTACCTACTCGAGGACGAGCAGGAACTAAGCTTGGGGATGCTGATACGTCTCAAACGTATCTATAATTTTTGATGTTCCATGCTTGTTTTATACCAATTGCTACATGTTTTACATACACTTCATACATTTTACATTTTCTGGGACTAACCTATTAACAAGATGCCGAAGCGCCAGTTCCTGTTTTCTGCTGTTTTTGTATTCCAGAAAAGCTAGTCTGGAAATATTCTCGGAATTGGACGAAAATTTACGGAGGCCCCTATTTTATCAGAAGACACCTGGAGTCCGAAGGAGAGGCGAAGTGGAGCCACGAGGGCCCCACACGTGGGCTCGGCGCGGCCAAGGGCCCACCGGCGCCGAGGGGTGGTGTCGCCTCCTCGTGCACCGCCTCGCGACGCCCTTTGGCCTATATATTGCTCCTACCCCGAAAACCCTAAAAGAATCGACGATTTCCCAGAAAGTTCCGAGCTCCGCCGCCACCAAAAACCCTAATTCGGGGGACAGAAGTCTCTGTTTCGGCACCTTGCCGGGACGGGGAATTGCCCCCGGAGCCATCTCCATCGACGCCACCGCCATCTTCATCGCCGTTGCTGCCTCCCATGATGAGGAGGGAGTAGTTCTTCATCGGGGCTGAGGGCTCTACCGGTAGCTATGTGGTTTATCTCTCTCTCCCATGGTGTGATCTTTATGTGATCATGAGCTTTGTAATCTAGTTGAATCCATAGATGTTACTCTTCATTATCTTATATGCTACTCAAGTGGTTTTATTAATGTAATCTCCGGAGTCACCTTTGTCCCACGGTGCGAAGTTGACAGTGTGCGCCCCGTGTGTGGCTCTTAGGCTAAAGATAACAGGAATACTTATCATGAGTTATTATTTGCGTTGGATGTCTCTATGAAATTGCGGTGTTTGTCTAGTACTATTTAGGGCGCTCAAGTTGACAGTGTGGGGTTCCCTAGATGTGGAATGCGACTTTAAGGTGTGCTGTTATAGCCCTACGCAGTGGATTGGTGTTCGTTATCCAACGAGAGAATAACTTCAGAGTAGCATAGTGAAGAGGAAATATCTATGTATTCAATTATATTATTATTGTTGAGAGTGTCCACTAGTGAAAGTATGATCCCTAGGCCTTGTTTCTAAGCATTGAAACACCGTTTACAACCAGTTCTGCTACATGTTTGCTTGCTGCCATTTTTATTTCAGATTGCAATTACCACTTATAATCATCCATATTACTTGTATTTTAATATCTCTTCGCCGAACTAGTGCACCTATACATCTGACAAGTGTATTGGGTGTGTTGGGGACACAAGAGACTTCTTGTATCTTAATTGCAGGGTTGCTTGAGAGGGATATCTTTGACCTCTACCTCCCTGAGTTCGATAAACCTTGGGTGATTCACTTGAGGGAAACTTGCTGCTGTTCTACAAACCTCTGCACTTGGAGGCCCAACACTGTCCACAAGAATAGAAGCGTGCGTCTAAATTTGAAACTTAAAAATGTTCATATCTGATTTGACAAAAATCACAAAACATTTGTGATGCGTACCAATGTCTAAAATTTATAACTTGAACACTAGTGTATGATTTTGTGTTTTTTGTGCAGTTCTCTAATTTTCATTCTTTATTATGAAAATTTACAGGTGTAAGTTTCCATCCCACACCTACTTGCTTGATTGTTTTTGTAAATTTTGAAAGACTAGAAATGCGATTTTCCGAGGATAGATAAGATTTCGGGTTCCACAGATTTAGTTGAGAATTCTGGATGTCTTTATAAATCCAGGTTTTACTAAAAAGAAGTGTTCACCGAATCCAGAAACTGGTAGAAGATTGAAATTACAGAAGAAAAAATCAATAGAAAAAGGACAGTGACTAGCCATAGCCCTAGATAAACTACCTAATTTGTTTGACGAGAAATTAAGCTCGGCTAAATTAATCACCAGCTCCTCAGTCCTCAAGAAGACAAGAACCACCGAATATGAGTACAATTTCCCAATGTAGTTCCTGTCTAACATCAAAACACCATGGTGTTCTAAAATGAAAGCACTGCCGAGGCGGCGGCAGTGGCCACGAGGGCAGCCGCGACGCCGCGGCTCATGCCCGCGCTGCCGCTCTCGTCAGCTGCGCCAGGGCCAGGCGACGCCGCTGGTGAGTCTGACGTGGTGGCCGGCTCAGGCGGGCTGTCGGCTGTTGTGCTGGCTTCTTCCGAAGACGAGGACGGCACCTCGGCAGATGGCTCAGACTGTTCTTCCTCGGCTGCGCCACCGCTGCCCGGAGACTCGGCGGATTCCGAGGGGGAAGCGGAAGGGCTCGACGCGGAATCCTCTTTGGAGCTGGCCGGGGCCTCTGCCGGCGTGGCGGCTTCGCTGGGCGACTCGGCACTAGACCCCTCCGCGGGTGTCTCTGTCTTAGCGGCCGGAGCCTTGGCCGGTGCAGCCTTCGGGGTCGCCGAGGGAGCAGTCGTGGGAGCTTTCTCGAGCTTTTGATGGGCCGCAGTGGGAGCCTTCGACGGTGTTGCCGATGAATCTTTGGCGGTCGACGACTTCGGAGAGGCCGCCGGGGCCGGAGCCTCCGCAGCGAGCGCCACGACAGCGGACACAGCGAGGACGACGGTGAAGAGGCCGAGAGTGTGTGCCATTGTGCGTCGGCCCTCGAGCGTGCCTAATTGTGGCCCGGTGATTCCTTTCGGAAGAGCCATGGTGCCGCGGAGTTAAATAGGTTGAAGAGAAGAGGATGCCGTCGAGACAAGCACGGTGAAGACGGTGCCTTTTCTTGGAGGTCGTCGTGGCACGGCTCCGTTCTGTCTGTGGTGGTTTCGCGCGCCAAAGGGGCGGCATGCCGGCGTAGACGCGGGTATTTTTAGTCGTTTGTTTTCTACCGTTAGATTTCCACCATGAAGCATCGTGCGCGTTTGGTAGCGTTGGACTCAGTTTGACTCATCGCCTCTAGCAGCAGGTTTATAATTTTGTCAATGTGGTGGCCATACGCAAATAATTTTATTTGGAAGGATGTCATACAAATGTTGGACAT
The DNA here is from genome assembly GCA_947311845.1 of Poa pratensis. Lineage (NCBI taxonomy): Eukaryota > Viridiplantae > Streptophyta > Magnoliopsida > Poales > Poaceae > Poa > Poa pratensis. The sequence goes on from CAMZMU010000069.1 coordinate 38,947,442, forward strand.
CAATAATAATAATAATTTGAAATGCCGTCTTTACGAGTAATAATCCGCATGATCTTTGAATTAATTATAGCTCTTTTTTTATGTTTCTCATTCTGATGAAAAAATGTTACCCTTCTCAAATTGTTACTCCCTCCGTTCCAAATTAATTGACTTGACTTTGTTTAAATATAGATGTACCTATACTTGTACAGTATCTAGATACATTCGTTACTAGACAAATGCATGTCAATTAAATTGGAACGGAGGGAGTACTAGATTGTAACCGTCACCGTATGCATGTACGCAAAAAGTTTTGTGGGCTACAACGCGTGGTTAGATATCCTAGCTGAATCGCACGTTGAGGACTGCGCTTCAGCGCAATGGTGAGCCCTGCTGGTGTGCAGCTCACCCGCCCGGGATCGACTCCGCTAGGGAGCGATTTTCCGGATGTCTCACCCCAGCCGGTACTGTTCACAGAACACGGTACCCGCAGCTACACTGTTCGCAGAACACTGTAGCAACACTGTTCGTTAGGAACAGTGCAATAAAGAAGTCCGCTTTGCCTCACGTCTATGTGCCACAGGCAAGATTGACGTGCCCGTCGGTCACCGAAGCACTGGTCTTCGGCTAAGGGTGTGTTTGGTTGAGATTTTCCTCCCAGATTCACGTCGTGGAAGCTAGAAGCTGAACCAAACGGGTTTGTAAGCCCAGCTAGATTCTGGAACGCACCACATTCTTCGCGTGTAAAATGGAAGTAGCGCTGCTAGCAGATTTCACTGCGTCGCGTCCTGAGAAGTTGGAGAAAATAACACCCAATGCCACCGCCAAGTGAAAACTGTACGGTTGGAATAGCTTTTCTCCTCCCACCCCACGAGTCGCTCCTCCCCGTTCCTCTCTATTCCTCTCGACTCACGCACAGGCAGAGAGAGAGGCGGCTAGGGTTCCGCCTCGCCGCCCAACTCCGGCGGCGCGCCGGCAGTCAATCGCCCTCCCTCCCTCCATTCTCCTCCATCCCTTCCCTCACCTCCTTTGTTGGCCCGTCGCTCGGTCCGTTGCGCCCCCAGCCAGGCCGCCGCCTCGTCAAGGTTCAGCCCGTCGCGCCGCCCTCTCTAGGACGACGGTCGGTGCCGCTCGGCCGGAGATCGACTACGCGCCTGCAGGTATGATTCTCCCTTCCTCTCCTTCCTTCCCATCTCCTACCTCCCATCCCTGTCCTGTACTGACCCGTCCCCTGTCCCATACTGATTTCTTTTTCTGATTTTTGCTCTCCACGATTTCTTGCAATTTGTGTGTGATATATAGCACTGATTATTGTGTATGATATATAGCGATGATTATTGTGTATGATCTGTGATACATAGCAGTTTGCCCTCTCCAGAACATGATTTGCAATGTGTTTATGAAAATGCTTGTAGGAAGATGCATGGTTGTTCTATAATCTGTAGTTGGAATTGTGATGTTATATTTTCCTGCATATTAGTTCGTGATATTGTTGCATACTAGCTGAAGTAATTGACTCTGTGTCATTGAAGTATGGGTGAGAAGGCGGTATGGGATAAGGCAAACGTCAAGCATTACTGTGACATTTGTAAAGAGGAGGTTCTTGCTGGGCATAGGCCCTTAGGTCATTTGAATAAAGTGGGGTAGAAGAACCTTGAAGATAAGTTTGCAGAAAAATCTGGGAGGAAGTTAGAGCATTTGCAACTAAAGAACAAATGGGACAATTTGAAAAGAAGCTATACATGTTTTATGGAGTTAAAACATGCTGCCACTGGACTTGGATGGGATGATGCTAGGAAAACTGTGGACTGTGATGAGGAATGGTGGAAAGAACATCTTGCAGTAAGTGCCCTATTTATTTTGTGTTGAGGTCATGTAGTTTCTCTTATTAAATTGTTGATAGTAGCTAATATTGAACATTGTATTTCAGAGGTGCAATGATCCAACCAATGGAAGGAAATGCAAGCATGTGCAGTTCAAGAAATGAGGACCGGATAACTTGGAGGCCTTGCACCTCAAGGGAAGTTTGAGATATTCAATTTTCTGCATTCCTCCCTACGCAATGTCATAGAGCGTGCATTCGGAGTCTTGAAGCAAAAGTGGCGCATACTCAAGGCTATGCCAAGTTTCCCACCACGTACACAGAAACATATCATTATTGCTTGTATGGCACTACATAATTTTATCCGTGATAGCAAATTGAGAGATGAGGAGTTTGACAAGTGTGATGAAGATGAAGATTACATGCCCGGAGCGACCCAAGCAACAACGGCACCACCACAAGGAGATGAAGTTCTAGAGGAGGAGAACGAGGTTACCATGAATACCGTTCGTGATAGGATTGCGAATGCTTTGTTTATTGCGCGAGCGACCTAGGATAGTTATGTGGATGGCGAACCATGTCGTGGACATGTTTCTTTTGTCTAGTCGATGCCTTTTGCAGTACTCTTATGGCATTACTTTCTATGGTATGTATGTAAATATTAAGAATTTGAAAATTACGTTCCGAAAAGGCCATTTGCATGTCCGTAAGTGTCAAGTCATTGTTCTGCGATCAAAAAACATATAAATAACCACCAACAGTCTCACAGGGCATTATAGACATTTCCTATCGAATCCACAGTTGGCAGTTGTTGCAACCAAACAGCTTCCAGCTTTCCCACAGTCGTCAGCTCACAGCAGCTTTCTCACAGCAGATTCCACATAGCTGATTTTCAGGAATCCACAGCTCAACCAAACACACCCTAAGTCTCTCAGGACGTAGTGCTGGGTTATAGGATGTAGGTCTAGTTTAGACACATAGGTGAGGTGTGCGTGTGTGTGGTATGCGTGTGGTGTGCGTCCTGTGTGTCCGAACAGGTACTACAACTTGCAATCCCAGATAGGCTCTCAAAAAAAAAGCTGAATCGCACGTTTATTGTGTGCGTATAGTTCTTTTTGTACCTTTAGCTAAAATTATCAAATTACGAACCCGTTTTATCATTTATTTCATGGTGACAAAATTATTAAAACTAGGTATCGCGTCGATATGTTTTACTGAAAAAATTGATCGTCATCTTCTGTTAATATGTTTCATTCATCAAAACTGCCATGTGCATGTGGCGGTAACAAGGGGCGCTAAGCCAAATGTTGCCTGCAAATCTATTACCTCTTTCGTTATCTTGATCCCCTATCACTACCTATATAAAAGCCCACCCACTTTGGGCTTCAGCGAAGGTGGCCACGTCGCAAGGTACTGTTCACATGAACAGTACCCGCGCTTCTACAGTGCCGTTTTTTTTTGGAAAATTTTTCCACAAATTTTTTTTTTTGGAATTTTTTTTTCCAGAAAATTGAAATATTTCTATAGATACCCATACCTCTCGGAAAAATATGAAAAATACATCAAATCAAAATGCGCAGAAAAATAAATGCTAACTATTTATGGCAAAAACAAACATGTTTAGATGTTTTGAATTGGTTAATATTTGGACAAGAAACAAATGCACTTCCTCTAATTATGTAAAGTCATCAAAATGCTCAGAAAAAATAAATGCTAACTGTTTATGTAAAAAAAAATGTTTAGATATTTTGAATTGGTGGATATTTGGACAGAAAACAACTATACTTCCTCTAATTATGGGGAATCTAACTCATTAAACATTTAAATATTTTGAGTTTGTGAATATTTACACACAAAAAATGCACTTCCTCTAATTGTGGACTTAAATTAAACATTTCAATTTGGTAAATATGGAAAATACATCAAAATGCTCAGAAAAATAAATGCTAACTATTTATGGCAAAAACAAACATGTTTAGATGTTTTGAATTGGTTAATATTTGGACAAGAAACAAATGCACTTCCTCTAATTATGTAAATTCATCAAAATGCTCAGAAAAAATAAATGCTAACTGTTTATGTCAAAAAAACAAACATGTTTAGATATTTTGAATTGGTGGATATTTGGACAAAAAACAACTATACTTCCTCTAATTATGGGGAATCTAACTCATTAAACGTTTAAATATTTTGAGTTTGTGAATATTTTCCTAGTTTCTCTTTACGTGTAGTCTGTAGAATGGACAATGGATGTTGACGGCAACACATGCATATGTATCTACAATAAAAACTTGCAATGAATACTCAACGCATTGCCGAGTATGCATTGATGTAAGGGGGTTCTCCTTGTAACTATTGACACGCCAAAAGAAATGTGACATGGTAGACAATAGCAGGGGCAACACCGAATGTTGCACCGACTGTACGACACATTGTTTATTACTTATTCAAGGTTTATCAACAATTTTTTAATAAGATATATGAAAAAGGGATCGACTAGGGCCAACCAACAGAAAGTTAATTCTCAGTCGTATAACATCATTCGATTACAGCTGTAACACATGTGCAACTCAATTGGACAGCATATATGACAACGCAAACCAACTGCGTGAGACATTATTTTCTTAATTGCAACTTATGTTTAGTTGAAAAATCTTGGTTGCAACTCATATGCAACTATCAGAATCATGACGCCTTATGACCTGCCAAAATTATCAGTCAAACTGTATGAGAAAAGTACAATTCGATAAAAAGTAAAACTGAAAAAGTAGTGGAAAAATAAACCTGAATACCCGGCTGTAGATGACCTAACAAGTATTTGGCCTGTTCTGTGAAATAAAACTACTACCTTCGATCCGAAATAACCTCGTCAGAATTGAACTATCCACGTACAACTTAACATCACAGCCCACGACACATTTTCTGGGTTGGAGAGAGTAATTTTTTTCTCAAAGAACAATATTGTGGATCCTGTTGGGCTTATTCTCCGAGTTATTGTAGTTGGCTCAGTTGAAGTGGGGAGCTGTTGTTCACCGCGTTTAGCCGAGAAACAGCGCGTCACCGCGTACCCCCTTTTGGCTATGGGCTCGGCCCACTACAGTTTGTGATCGTATGACTGTTTCGTTCGGTGTTTTCCGTGGGACGTTTGACTCGGCCGGCTGCTCCGTTTTTTGCGGGTTTTCTATTGCGTGGTTTCTCTCTCACACACTTTTTTCATGATTTAAGCTTTATTTTTTGTTTTCCCTTTTAAATCAATATTACTACTATTAAAAAATAGCCGGACATTTTTTCAACCAAGCAATTTTTTTAATTGGTACTTTTTTGCGAATATATGAACATATTTTTTTTCAAACCCATGAAATTTTTTCTGAATCATGAACGTAAATTTTAAACAAATGAATAATTTTTGAACTATTTGGTTCGTCTGCTTAGTAGATGCATGTTCGATCTATGCTGCTGCACCGAATAACTGGGATGGCTCGCACGGACATGTACAGGAAATAGGAAACATAGATAAGAACTGGACGGATGCAGGACACGAGTAAAGCTGCTCCGTATAAACTTGTTGTTAGCGTGTTACATAGAGTGATAATGAAAATGATATTTCAACCCATGAACATTTTCTAAATCCCATGAGCAAAATAGAAAAGCATGTTTCACATAGAAAAGTACGCTAGAACATATATTCAAATTTGAACTTTTCTGAATTAGAACACTGACCTCATTTGAACAGTTTTAAAACGTGAACAGAAAATGACGGTGAATATTTTTGAACGATTTTAAAAAGTGAACAAAAAATGATGGTGAACGGAAACTATTTTTGAACAATTTTAAAAATGAACAGAAAAGGTCGGTGATGGAAGCTATTTTTGAATGATTTTAAAAAGTGAACAGAAAAAGTCTCTGAATAGAAATTATATTTGAACGATTTTTAAAAAGTGAAAGGAAAATGGCCGTGAATGGAAACTATTTTTGAACGATTTTAAAAAATGAACAAAAAAGTCCCTAAACAGAAATTATTTTTGAATGATTTTTAAAAAGTGAACGTAAAATGGCGGTGAAAGGAAACTATTTTTTGAACGATTTTACAAGTGAATTTAAAATGTCGGTGTAGGAAATATATTTTTGAACGATTTTAAAAAGTGCACAGAAAAAGTCTCTAAAAAGAAATTAGTTTTGAACGATTTTTAAAAAGTAAACATAAATGTTGGTGAACACAAACTATTTTTAAACGATTTTAAAAGTGAACAGAAAAGGTCCGTGACCGAAATCTATTTTTGAATGATTTTTAAAAAAGAACAGAAAAAGTCTCTGAAATGAAATTATTTTTTGAACGATTTTCAACAAGTGAACAGAAAATGGCGGTGAACGGAAGCTGTTTTTGAATGATTTTATAAGTGAATAGAAAAGGTTGGTGAACGAAATCTATTTTTGAACGATTTTAAATAAAGAACAGAAAAAATATGTGAACATAAATTAATTTTGAATGATTTTCAAAAAGTGAGCAAAATAGGTATTTGAACGGAAACTAATTTTGAACAATTTTAAAGAGTGACCAGAAACTATTTTCTGAATAATTTTAAAAGTGAACAGAACATTTTGGTGAACGAAATATATATTTGAACGATTTTAAAAGTGATCAGAAAAAGTCTCTGAAATGAATTTTTTTGAACGATTTTCAAAAAGTGAGCCGAAAATGGTGGTGAGAGGAAACTATTCTTGAACGATTTTAAAAGTGAACAGAAAAGGTACATGAACGAAATCTATTTTTGAATGATTTTAAAAAAAGAACAGAAAAAGTCTCTGAACATAAATTATTTTTGAACGATTTTCCAAATGTGAACAAAAATAGGTATTTGAACGGTAACTATTTTTTAAAATGTGAACATAAACTGTTTTGGACGATTTACAAAAGTGAACAAAAAATGACGGTGAACGAAAACTGTACTTACAAAGACGCATAAAAAGAAAAAAAATGAAAATGAAAAAAGAAAACAGAAAAGGAAAAGAAAAAAAAGAAAAACGAAAACCAAAAAAAAATCGTCGAACAGGGGAATAGAAAGGCGAAGGAAGCATCGTATTAAATGGGCCTGGCCCAATCCACGCAAGGATGGTACGCCATACGCCAGCGAGGGTGAGCGGCGCGAGCTCCTTTTGCCGCAGAAGGCGACAAATAGGATTTGCGGTTGAAGTGGGGAGCTCCTTTAAGCCGCGCATTAGCGCCGCTTAAGACCAGCGCCGCCTACATAATTTGTTAGATGGGCCGGCCCACAAATTCCGCGCGCTGGCTGCATCTTCTTTTTCCTTGTGCGCGCTAGCTGCATATTCTTTTTCGTTTCTTTTTCCTTTTTTTCTTCATATTTTTCTTTTCGTTGTTTTTTAAATTGTTTAATTTTTGAAATTGGAACCATTTTTAAAATGAACAATTTTAAAATTTGTAAGCATTTTTAAATTTAGAATCTTTTTAAAAATGGAACCATTTTAAAAAATGAACAATTTTCAGATTTGGAACCATTTTTTATTTTCAAAATGGAACAATTTTTAAATTTGGAACCATTTTTAAAAAGAACAATTTTCAAATTTGGAACCATTTTAAAAAATGAACCATTTGCAAAATGGAACCATTTTCAAATTTGGAACCTTTTTAATTTTGAACCATTTAAACTTTGGAACCATTTTTTAAAATGGAACCATTTTCAAAAATTAAACCATTTTTTAATTGGGAACCATTTTTAAATTTGGAATCATTTTCAAAATTTGGAACCATTTTAAATTCGGAACCATTTTTAAAAATTGGAATCATTTTCAAAATGAAAACATTTTTAAATTTGGAACAATTTAAAAAATGTAACCATTTTAAGAAATGAACAATTTTTTTAATTTGGAACCATTTACAAAAAGTGAACAATTATCAAAGTTGGAACCATTTTTAAATTTGAAATCATTACCATTTTTAAATTTGGAACAATTTTAAATTCGGAACCATTTTCAAAAATGAATAATTTTCAAATTTGGAACCATTTTTAATTTTGGAACCATTTTCAAAATCGGAACCATTTTCAAAATCGGAACCATTTTCAAAATTGGAACCATTTTCAATTTTAGAACCATTTTAAAAAATGGAACCATTTGAAAAATATAACAATTTTCAAAATTAGAACCATTTTCACTTTTGGAACCATTTTCATAATTTGAACCATTTTCAAATTTGAAACCATTTTTAAATTCGTAACCATTTTAAAAATGGAACTGTTTTCAAAATTAGAACCATTTTCACTTTTGGAACCATTTTCATAATTTGAACCATTTTTAAAATTGAAACTATTTTCAAATTTGGAACCGTTTCAAATTTGGAACCATTTTAAAAAATTGTAACCATTTTCAGAAAAAATAAAATAACGAAAAATAATAAGAAAAAGAAAACGAAAACATAAAAGAAAACGAAAAAAGAAACAGAAAAGAAAAACAAAAAATGAACGAAAAATAATAAGAAAAATAAAACGAAAACAAAAGAGAAAAGAAAATGAAACAGAAAAGTAAAAAAATAAAACGAAAACAGAAAAGAAAAAGAAAAGAAATAAGAAAACAGAAAACAGAAGAACAGAAGAAAAAAAACGAACCGTCCCACGGATGAAATGGGCCGGCCCAGTAACGCTCGGCAGCGGAGGTTCTTCAGGCAGCGCGCCCCTTAAGTGACGCTAACGAGCGTCATATAGGTTTCGCGGTTGAAGTGTGCAGCCTCTCTCCAGCTCTCCGACATTTGGGCTAAGGTTAGCCACTCGTGAGGCCCACGACGCCTTACAATCATAACACCCCTTTCGGGCTCGGGCACCAGCTCGCGTTCTCCTGCAGTCCTGCTCAATCAATTTGTTTCGTCCAGGATTTCCCCCCATCCGCCTCCCGCAAACCAAACCCTAACCCTACCCTCCCCACCGGCCATGGAGACTAACGGCGACCCGCCGTTCCACCGCCGCGAGGCCATCTCCGCAGTGCAGGACGTAGACCAGTGCTACGGAGACGATGATGACTTCGACGACCTCTACAGCGACGTTAACGTCGGCGACGGGTTCTTCAACTCCTCCCACCAGCCGCCGCCGCCTCTTCCCCAGCAACCCCTACCGCCGCCGCCGCCGCAGCAGCAGCAGAACCGGCCCCTCCAGATTCCTCCCCCTCCACAGCCGCAACAGCAGCTGCCTATGGCGCCCCCCACTCCCTCCCGCCGCCTCCACCGCTGGCCCCGCCGCTGCAGCAGAAGGTCCATATCCCAGGCGTGCCCGTGCCTCCTCCGAACCTCCCGCCACCACCGGCGACCCTCCCGCCGCCACCTCCGCGGCCTGTGGCGCCCGCACCGTCGCCATCTCGGCACCAACAGATCCAGCAAGGAGGCGACGGGTTCCATCGCCAAGGAGCCAACTTCAGTGGTGGCCCCATTGTGGTCGGAAACGGCGGCGGTGAGGGCCCTGGTGGGATGTCGCTGTTCGTGGGAGACCTCCACTGGTGGACTACTGATGCGGACCTTGAGGCGGAGTTCGGGAAGTACGGATTGGTCAAGGAAGTGAGGTTCTTCGATGAGAAGGCGAGCGGGAAATCTAAAGGGTTCTGCCAGGTTGAATTCTTTGATCCCAGTGTCGTCTCTGCCTGCAAGGAGGCCATGAACGGACACATTTTTCACGGCCGTCCATGCTCTGTCGCATTCGCCTCGCCTAGCACAGTGCGTCGCATGGGCGAGTCACAGGGGAGGAACCACCAGTCTATGCCTGCACAGACACCGCCAGTGCCGCCAAAGGGTGGGAGAGGGCCTGGTGGTGCCGGATGCCTTCAGGTGGGTGGTAATTTTGGTGGTGGACGTGTGGGAGGACCTGGTGGTGGTAATTGGGGGAGGTCTGGTGGTGGGATGCTGAACAGAGGCCCTGTTGGGAATATGAGGAATCGGACTGGACCAACAGGTGGCCGAGGGATCATGGGAAATGGAGGCATTGTTGGACCGCCACCACCAATGTTGCCTCCTGGAGGAATGATGGGTCAGGGTTTTGATCCTACTTGTTATGGCACCATGGGAAGGATGGGTGCTGGTTTTGGTGGTTTTCCTGGACCAGGCGCAGGGCCATTTCCTGGGTTGATGCAGCCATTCCCGCAGGTGGTCGCACCACATGTGAACCCTGCTTTCTTCGGAAGGGGTGGGATGGGTCCTGGCGGCGTTGGGATGTGGCCTGACCCAACCATGGGGGGTTGGGGCGGGGAGGAACAAGCAAGTTATGGGGATGATGCAGCATCTGATCATCATTATGAGGAAGGGGGAAGCCATGGGAAAGAGAGGCCATCCGAGAGGGAGTGGTCTGGTGCACCAGAGAGGAGGCGGGAGAGGGAGAAGGATATGACCCCAGCAAAGGATTGGCCAGAGAAGAGGCACCGTGATGAGCAAGACATGGGCCGAGGCAGGGATCGTGACCATGACAGAGATAGGGAGAGAGATCGTGATAGGGAGAGGGAAAAAGACCGGGAAAGGGATAGGAACAAGGATGACAGAGACCGCTATGGCGATCATCATAGGCACAGGGAACATGATTCTTTACGTAATGAAGACTGGAACAGGGGAAGGTCATCTGGTATGCGTAGCAGATCAAGGGAGGTTGACCATTCTAAGCGCAGGCGCAATGACGCTTGAGTAGTGTAGCAGGATGAGGTACATCTGGTGGGGAAGCAACTACAAATCCAGGACATTATTTTTTGCTCGCGTGCATGGTTTGGTAACCCCTAGCAACTCTTTACTGATTGTAGCTGTGGGGATTCTAACTGCTTTTGTCTACGGTGATCTGGTGTGATGTAAGTTACGCTGAATCTGATCTCTTGTTAGTTTTTTACCGTTACTCTCTTTCAGCTGTATTGTTAGGTGGTATAGTAGTATACTGACATTGTGGTGTAACACGTCTTTTTGTACAAATATTCTTCATGTAACATATCATGTACACATATTTTGCTCTTTATCTGTCCAATTCTTTTACTTGGCATTGATTAAGCCAAGGACTGCCACATAGTGTCCTTAGAACATTCCCATGTAAATTAGTAGTCTAGAAATTAGCTCCCCTGTTGTAATCAGTTCTGCCATTTGTGCGGAGGAAAAGGGAATTTATGAATACATATTTTGTGTGTGCATTGCAGTCCCTTGTAAATTGCAGCTGTACTTTTTTGGTAGTCATGTAAGGTGACTTGTTGGAAATGCGGACATTTTGTTGTCCCTCACTCATGGACAGGCTGTTTTTGGAAAAATAACAATTTGATTCATATTCCTGCTGAGCAAAACAAGAGTCACATGCTCATTCTGAATTTTATTTTTTGGGTATTCACTTTAAAAAAAGATGCGCTAGCGTCTAAACAGATCTGTTTGTCTTTAAGAACAAAAGTGCTAGCATGTACTCCCTCTGTTCCTAAATATAAGATGTTTTAGCTTTTCTCAGTTTTCTCAGATTCGTATGCATCTTTTTTTTTTGATAAAGGGAATATAAAATTCGTATGCATCTAGACTTATTTTAGTGTGTATATTCACTCATTTTAATCTGTATGTAGTCCACAGTGCAATATCAAAAACATCTTATAACTAGGAACGGAGGGAGTAGATGTGTTAAACTGGGTTGCAGGCTTGCAGCTATATGCCACAGCAAGAAAGCTTATCTTGTTGCATCGCAACACATAGTTGGCATCTTGATGCATTTTGAAATGCCTGTAAACCTACTATATGAATTAGGGCAAGTTTGAAATTTTATTTCTAAAATTCCCAAACAAGCCGACTAGAGAATACAGTTACCTTAATCTGACAAACATGATTAATTTGCTAGCACTTCTGCATAAGGTCGAGTAAAGTGTTATGGTTACTATATTAAGCCCTTGAAAATGTATGAACAGAGCGGGACTCTGATGATCTTATAGAGTAATGCTATTTTCTCTTGCTCCAGAAATCATTGGTAGAAAGTTCATGGTGATATAATTTTTATATCGTGGCATCATGAATTTAATCTGCGCTATAATTAATATATTAGATCAGGCCCTTTGCTCTACTATTGCCATCCAGCATTACATATTTCAGTTTTGGAGCTCTTAACTTTTTTCTCCTAGCTTAGTTGTTGATGCCTCAACTTTTGATGATGTTTGAGTTTCATATCTATATTTTGTTCTTATGGGAAAAGTTTCTTATGTATTAACAACGACTCAATTTCTGTTCGAATGTGGTTCTGCCGAAAGTGCCGTAAAAGACAAAAAAGGGGCTGTGTTGAAAAGTTTACTGCCACTGGTTCACTGCTTGTGTTCTGCGAATTGCTTGTGTTAACCTGTAGGGCTACAACATAACACTTGATTGGTGTCTTCAAAATGTAAAGCTTACCGATTAATTTATTTATTCGGTTGTAAAAGATGTCGTAGTACTTCTGTGTCCCTATGTGCAAATGAGATGTCCTGGTTCTTCAGTTAATTCAAATTAAGTATTCCATTAGTTTTTTCCTTAACCAGTAATATTTATTCTTTCATATTTTACGTTATGTGGTTCCCTTGCTATATTTCTGGTGCTACTGGCCTTGGGTCCTCAGACAGTTCTTGCCAAACTGCTTACTAGTAATATACCGCATCTTCAAATGTTTTGTGTTGCCTTTAATGTCACTAATGGCTTTGTTTACATTTGCAGCTACGCGCGGTAAGAATCTCTTCGGCTACATGATCTTCTCAGGATGATAGTTGTCGCCTCTCCCCTCAGTTTATGTGCTGTGAATCGCTGGTCCCGGGTAGCATAAACACAGAAGTTTCTCTTCCTATGTGTGGATTGCCTTATTAGGTGGTATACTGAGTGCCTGAGATTACACTATTTCTGCAGTAGAATGATCGCTTGGCAAGTGATATAACCATGTTTTGTTTCCTTTCTCATCTGCTGTTGGTGGACAATCGATTCCAGCATTCCTGGTTTAGCTGTCCCTGGAGAATAGACGGATCCGCTGCTGTTTTCTAGTTAATTTTGCGTGGGTTTTTTGGGTTGGAATGTACGTGGCAAGCATCTTGCTCATTTGTGTCCTGGCTCAGTTCTGGGTTGTGTAGCTGTAGCCTGCAAGCTAAAGGTTCCACGATCTATTTCTTGCCTGGTTTTGGTAGACTCCGTGTACATTTGTACCTGTATGGTCTGCAAATGGATCGTCTGCTTCTCCTATTATCAGGGCTGCTGAATAGTTCTTGTTCTGCAAGCTGAGAGTGATGGTTATTCAGCCTTGGCTGTTTGCGCACGATTTCTTATGCGTTGTCTTTAAAAAAATGTTTTTATGCCCTCTTTACCTGTCTGTACGTACGGAAAAGTCAACGTACAATATCTGCTCGTTAGTTCAGTGCTATAAAATGATACGGCACATTCTGAATTGCACAGTTTTCTATACGCCACTGAAACTGTATAAATGAGTAGACACATATTTCTCATATGCTTGTCCACGACTCTGTTACTCGTCTGAAAGCATTTGCCGTTTCGTTCCATCCTCTCGACGCCATGCAAATCGGAGTAGCTGACTACCGTTAGAGCATCCCCCGGCGCTACCGATAGACGGTCGGCACACATTGCTATTCTATTGTGATTGACTACCACCCATGGCAGCTCCAATAGGACCTTTTCGAACAATATCATTCAACAAAAATTCTAAATCGGTCGAATTTAAAACTAAACATATAGTTCACCGGCGCAAATACAAGCAATAATAACTAGGTAGCGGCGCGACAATACTACTCACGACATGGTGAGAGGCGGTGCCAAAGAGATTTCGATGGCCGTGTGCATGCCGGACCACTGCTCGATCTCCGGGAAATCCACCTCTCCTCCGCGCATCCGGGTCCGCTCACATCCCCCAACTGTCGCTGGTACATCTTGCCGGAGTTATGGGCAGCGTTGGAGTCGTCAAAGTTGACGACGGAGATTTCGTAGCCCGACGTCCACCACGCCTCGGGTAGCTCCTAATCGTCACATGTGGGGAAGAAGTTGTGGAAGCGGCAGTCTGGAATCTCTTGTTTGACTTTTCAGTGCCATTCGAAAGTGCGGTCCAGCGCTACGAGACTCAGTTCTAAAACAGCCTAGACGAGGCTCTACCTAATTGCTAGAAAGTAAAGTCCTACTCCGCCTTTACTTCATTGTCCCAGTAGGGCGACGACATGTTGTACTTGGGCGGCGACCTTTTGATGTAATTAAGTCTCACCTGCCCGATGAGCGGCGGCGCCATCGGGATTTTGACGATGTTGGTCTCCCAACCGTCCGGTAGGCAGCAATTGGCTGGCACCAGAATGTTGTTGCACAAATGGTTCTGCGCCTGCTGCAAACATCATTGTACTTTGTACAACTACCGTCATGCTACCGTCATACGCGTAAGACATGAGCGGTGGAGATGGGCGCACGGTACACGCTTTGAGCGCGGCGGCTAGACATAATACCGGTGGACCTATTAAGTTTTAGTGCGGGAGAGGATGTGGCCGATGCCCGGTGGTGTGATATATCAATGCGCGTCGTTGTTTAAAAGGGCCTGGTATCGGAAGTTAGTGGCGGCCATTAACGTCGACTACCGTAAGGTACCTGGTGCACGTAGCGACTAAGTCCCAATAGCGAAGAGCCTACTCGAAGCCCAAGACCAGAGGCCTAAAATGATGGAGTACCCTCCAAGATTAGACATAGGCATAGTCGGTTTAGGCTTTCCTTACGTATAAACTAGGTCGGTTATGAACTCCCGAGACCTAGCCTATTTAAAGGATGGGAGGGGTGCCGATCTAGGACCAAGCCATACTCGAACCACCAAAGCCCTAGCGAGATCGACATCTCGCCGGAGCTCTCCTTGTAACCGCATAATCTCACACAATCAATACCAGACAAGCAGGAAGTAGGGTCTTTACCTCCACTCGAGGGGCCTGAACCTGGGTAAATCTTTGCCTCTGCTTGTCAGCCGATGAAACTACGAGTACTACCACGTTCTCTCCCCATAATCTCAAACCCTAGGTCCTAACCATGGGATTTGATGAGTTAAACCCTCGTCAATTGGCGCCGTCTGTGGGAAAGAATAGTGCTGGACTCACGGTTTCTTCGGTTCCATCGGAAAACGGCGACTCGCCGATCGGATCTACAAACGGCAACTCGCCGGCTGCATCAACAAACCAGAACTCGCCGACTCGGGCGGCACACGGCAACTCGCCGAATCACTCGACAAACGCAGCACGCCAGCATCACCTGCAAAAAGCACATCAGATCCTCTGATGGATTTCGAGCCACACTCGCCAGAATTCCAGGAGACCTTCTCCGATCTCGAGTCAGGTTTGAGTTTAACCGTTGGTTCGTTCAATTTTTTCGTCAACAAGCTTGGTGTGCAGGACTTGACAGATCCACGCCAACTCGTGACTTCCGCACCCGAGGCTCCATCGGTTGCAGCTCCTTCGACTGCGGATCCATCAACTGCGTCCATACCATCGTCGATCCTCCAAGCTTGCTCGTCTGCAACAACCATGTCGACTCGAGAGATCAACGAGCTCATTGAAGAACTCCAAGGCGAGGAGGCCGAATCAGCATACCGCACAAACGATCCCGAGCTCGATCTCCCACTCGAGGATAGTTTCGACTGCGGGATCTCCCTCAGCGACTTCGACGAGCCCGAAACTCATGTCGACAACTACGTCGACTCCGAGATCTGCACCAACAACAATCTCGACTTCGAGATTCATAACAACTTCGCCGACGCCGAGATGAGCATAGGCGATGAATGCATCGACATCGAGATTCGTCCAGATGGACCACTCGATGGGCATATCGACTCCGACATGAGCCTTGATGACGACGTCGAGTCCATGACAGGACTCGAAAACACATACACATACCCTCGGGTGATACCCCAGCAGGTCTACGTTGCCTTCGCCGCAGAATCATCTGATGCCGGCGGCCAGTCGCAGGCCTACAGAGTTTCCGTGCACGGTTACTATGTCGGATGGAGTCACAAATCTCACAATTACTGCTGAGATGGCAGCAAAAGCAGACAAAGTCATCAAGGAGTGCACAATGATGCCAGCAGACGCAACACGGGAGGAGATGTTGACCTTCCAGTACTTCAACTGGCAGGAGTCACTTCGACTACAGCAGATCAGAGCAACACTCGAAGAACGTAAAAAAAACAAGCTAGCTTGTCGAGTGCGCGAAGAAGACAGCTCTCTCTGAGCTCCACCGGGCGAGCAGACACAAGACCCAGATCAAGGCTGTCACACCTCGCGCCAGATGAGAGGGCAGCACTGACCCGCAACCTAGGCAACTCTTTCATTGTAACAGCCCAAAGTTAAGAACCTGAAAACCTGTGTAATTTTTCCACTTTTGGTTCATTGCATCATGGCATCCCTGCATCAAAGTGTACCAATTGGAACCTTTAACTTGTCACTAGGGAATTGTGCTAGGGAATTGTTGTTGTTGCTAGGGAATTGTTGTGGTTTGGCACCATTTCAAAACAACATGCCAAATTTGCTACAACCAAATTTCAAAACAGAAAGGCACTCAAACTTGCAAAACACAAATACTTTGATATCGTATATTTGTCAAGGAAGTTCCAAAAGTTCCAAATATAATCTTTGCAAACTATTTTGATTTGTAAAATAAAATAAATGGAGAGAAATTCAAAATTGCCTGTGAGCAATTCCTATTTTATTTTCCTACCAAATGAGTTTCAAATATTATGGAAAATTTAGGGGAGCTTCATATTAATATAAAGAGGCTACCCAAAAATTGGCATAATTTTTGGAAGTGTTTAACTGCCCCAAATAATTCAATTACAGCTGCTGTGATTTTATCCAGTATGAAAAAGGACCGATTTGTGAGGAATTTAAAACTTCCAAGGACTCCTTTGCAAAATCATCTCCTTCCTCCTCTGTAGCGACCGAGCCGCTGTGCTCGCGCCGCACCGCCGTGCTCCACGCAGCGCCGGGGCCCCCCTCCTCTCTGCCTCCTGGACCGGATAAGAGAGCACCTCCGAAGCCTCAAACCCAACCCTAGCCCGGCTCCCTCTCGCTCTTCTCTCTTCTCTGTTCTTCCCGCAGCTGCGACGCATCCATGGCCGCCGTGCACGTCGCCGTTGCTGTAGACCTCCCCGAGGCAAGCCGAGGCCACCACGAGCTCCGCCTCGACGTTCTCCCCCGCCTAGCCTGAGGAATCGACCCGGGCGCCGAGAATCGACGCCGCCGTCGTCGTCTTTTCCGCCTCTGGCCGCTGAGCTCCGAGCAACCGCGCTGCCGATGTGGTGCTCCTGCGACCTCGCCGAGCAACTCCACGTGCGCGTGGTGAGCTCTCTGTCCTCCGGGACATCCCCATCTTCCCTCCCCCTGCTCTGTGCATCGCCGTCGCGCGAGATGAAGCTCGGCCAGCCGCCGCGACCGCGCCGGTGTCGCGCACGGATACGTCGCCGTGCGGTCTCGTACTCCACCTCCTAGCACGCACCCAAGCACCCACATGTTGCCCGCCGGGATGCACACCCACGCGCACGAAGGCGCCACCGCTGGAGGTCGTCGTCGGCCGTTGTCCCCCGTCGAGCGGTGTGGAGTTCTTCAGCTTCATCAGTTGACTCCAAATCGGATATTCCGATTCCTACGTAACCGGATACTCCGAGTGTAGTCAGTACCAAATTTCCATGTTTCCATTTCGAACGGATATTCCGATTCTACAAAATCCGGATATTTCGATTATGAGCAGCACAAAATAAAATTCCTTTTTCACTTATTTCTCTTCCGAGTTGGTGAAATAATTCTGTTATTGCTTAACTAACTTATTAAAAGGACATATCTAAAAAGGAAATTTAGAAATGTACCAACTTTTTATCTGTGCGCCTGGAGAAAAATAGTAGAAGGCAAGGAAATTAATAGAAACTTCTAAAATCAATAACTTTTAAATCGTTTATCCAAAATTTGAAATTGAGGTATCAAAATGTCCAAAAAAATGAAACTTAACCAAAAATATAACTCATCCATGAAAATGAATCCTTTAAATGGTGAAAATAATTGAAATTTGGAAAAAGTAATAACTTTTTAAATAATGGTCCAACAATTAAGTTTGACCTCTCAGAATGTTCAACAAGTGAAATACTAACGGAAAACATCATTCTCATGCATGGACAATCATTTTGTGATACTGGTTACAACTAGAACAACATGTTGGACATTAAGATAAATATGGGTGGTTAACCGGATAATTCCTAAATATATCTCGGGACACTCATTTAACTTGATGATCTTGTCTAGGATCCCCTAGTTGCATTAAAATGTCATATCATCATTTTTGTATGCATTGCACAATTGCCATGTGTTGATTGTTGTTTCTGCTTTCCGGTGTTGTTCGCTCTCCGGTAGATCACGAGTTCGGAGTTGAGCATCATTACTCCGACGAGCAGTTTGACTACTCCGCTCAACAAGGCAAGCGTAATCCCCCCTCTGAGCATATCTTATCCTATGTTTCCGCAAATATTTTCTCCACTATAATATTGCATGCGGTTCCAAATGTCAATTTTATTGGATTAGAGTATCCTATAGTTGCATTAAGATTCTGATGCCAATTACCTATTTCCCCTCCTAATATCCATAGGATTGTATTGTTGCCCTAAAATACTTAACTATGCAATGTGGATGCTTAGCCCTGCTTAGTTAAATGCTTAGCCGTCCGATGGATACTTCATGTTGGAAACAGGTTGTTGAAGTGTTCAGATGATGGTGGAGAATTTGTGGTGACAGGTAATAAAATGCTTAAAGGTGGGGATGAGAGACCACTCTGGTATGGTGGTGTTTTGTCTCACTCTCGCCGCCTAGGTGCGAGTTCTTTACCTCTTGAACCAAGAATGAGCGCGCTTCCTTTCGGTGGGCTATATGGAACCCCCGTCGACCAACTAACTTGAGCGGGACTAGCCAGGGTCCTCTAGTTTGAGCTTCCATTTGCGTGTGCGTGAAGATGGTGGCCAAGACTGGGATGAGGATGGTTGTGTTAGGAAAATGAGTGGCCACGGGGCACGGTGTCGATGATCCGCTGCTCCGTCCTCACTGATGATCCTGGGTTAGTCCTTAACAAGGTAAAGGTTGTAACCGTTCCCACTCAGCCGGCTTTCCCCGGAAGAGAGCTAAGCGTAGGCAATGAGCCGGGCGGTACCGAAGGTAAACACAGTGCACCCCTGCAGGGTTAAATCTTTTGAAAAGCCGTGTCCACGGTTACGGACAACTTGGGAAAGGACGATAAGATCATAGAATAAATTTAACGGAATGATTAAAAACTGGGTACTAGAGGTACCACTCAAGATTGTAAGGTGAGCTTCCTCGAGGGTGATTCGGGGAGGTGCCTTTGTTGAACAGGTACAATGGTTGATGAGGAGTAAGGTGGTGAAAGAAAGAGTTACTCCTTACCTCTTTTGAAAATATTCTGATTAGTCGATGCCTTTGAGTTATGTTTTTCAGAAATAAAATTAGCTTTATGCAAAACAGCCATATAACTTTGAGAGCCTCATCGAGCTAAAGCTCTATATATAATCTTGCGAGTTCGTCGAACTCAACGTCGTTTGTTTTGTTTTAGAGGAGGACTTCACCGACCTCGAAGGTGGGTTCTTTGTGGACGTCGACGAGTAGTCTGGGGTTCCCAGGTGGCAGCTTGGGACATCCCGGAACAGCTGGCGCTGGATGTTTATCTATAGGCCTCTTAGGCCATAATTTGGTTCTTGTTGTTTAGAACAACCTAATTTGCTTCCGCTTGTTGTAATGTTGGGTCTGTGACCTCTGGTTGTCATTTGCTATTTTTCTCTATTATAAGAGTTGAACTATATGGTTTGTGTCGTAGAGTCTGTGATGTGCCAGTTGTTCCACAAGTTTGATCTCTCTATTATGTTTTGATAGTGTGTCTGGTGGTATCGGATAACCGGAGACACAGTATCACTGTATAGCAGTCGGGTCAGGGCGACACAAGTTGGTATCAGAGCAGTATTGCCTGTAGGAAACCCTTCTACTGGTCGATGTTGAGTCTAGTGTTTGTGAAAATATTTTTAATCTAAAAATGAGTTGTGAAAACCATCTTAGGATTCTTTTTACTCCTTATCTGGTTACCCTCTAATCTCAGAGCAATCTTATCTCGATTTAAGTTAAAAGTTTTGCTTCTTATCTGTTACTTCAAAATTAGGAGAAACGGGGTTGGGTTCGACCTTTAGTGTTATGTGTCCAGTTGCTCCCTCTGCGTTACGATTCCAAATCCTCTCAGACGTTCCTACCGAGTCTAATCATTTGATCCTTTCTTTTGGTTTTAACCCAAGGTCTTGAACCGAAGGTCCCGGATTGTACTTTGGTTCTGGTGTGTTGAATTATGTGGGTTGTTGCCCATGTGATCCTCATGCTAATTGTGATCCTGGTACATGAAGCTGACCTTTAACCCAAGTCCTTTTATGTGTGTGGTAAATGGTTGAACCTTAATTTTCCACACCTCAGCTGGCTAAGTAACTCCAACTCTTCCATAGCCTTGTGTAGATTCTGTCTTGGAATCATCTGGGTTATGACCAGAATTCGCTTAGAGAATCCCCCATCTATGTCCATGACTCTGCTGCATCTCTCCTTTTGGGCATGGTTATCACAATTGAGTAATAATCGGTGCATCTTCAACATCTTAGGATTTCTCCTGAGCATGTTTCTTACTCTGTTCTGCTTTCCGACTTTTGTTTGGCAGTTGACAGTAAAGTTTTATCGTGAGTTGGCATGTTCCGATGCAAGTCACTCTCTTGATCCATCAAGACATTCCACCTCGGAATGTTAGGAGAAACAAACTCCAGTACCTTGTCCACTTCTCGGACCAGGTCAAAATATTGTACTCTGCAGAATAAGGGCCTTGTCTAGCTTTTAGTTCTGTTCCACCTTAGAGTGTCACACTTTTATATCAGGGTATCATGCTAAGCCTCATGCTCTTCTTGATGAAGTGATGCTCTCACACCTCGTTACTCTCCGTTTTCCGAGTGACCTGTTACTCGAGACTGATAAGTCGTGAGTAATAATGCAACTACCGGATATTCTCAGCAGTTCTTACTGCGCAAAAATCCAAGGACATTTATTGCCCTCCTTAGCATGATTGGTTAGCAAATCAATAAGCTGAGTTTGACAGTGCTACCAAGTCAGTTGGCTCTGATGCACTCCCTCGGTCAAAGAGCTAGGTTCGTGCCGAAGCTTCCAAGACCACCTCGTTGTGCCTTGAAAGGCATGATCCTCTCTTGAACTCAAGATCCACCGGTATGTCGTGATATCCTACATGCGGATCGTGATATTCTGGAGGTCTTTCCAGAAGTATCGTCAGGTTGTCACCTGACCGCGAAGTTGAGCTTATGAGTAAGCTGGTTCCCGGAACAACTCCTTTCTCCAAGAAAATCGTGCTGGATGTCCTGAATTATTCGGTTGAGCTTAAACAACTTGGAAAGTTGAAAGACAAGAGCTCCATCCCAACATAGTTCCTTCTCAAAGGGATGTCTAGTCTGTCAGTGTCGAAGAAAGGTGGTATTTCCTTGGTGGAAATGCTAACCTCTAAATCTTTTTGATTTGAATTGGGCCATTGTCAAATCAAACTCAGACCTACCTACCTGAATGTGTTAGTCTGACCAATACTAATGCCTCGTTCTGGTGAAATATGGGTCTACCGTTTTGGAGTATCGGGATAAGTTTGTGTTGAGCCCATCAACTACCTTCTTATCTTCTCCATGCTTGAGGAGATTCATATTGGACATTGGGCGTTAACATTGGAAACTTGTTGGAACTCACTTGTGTTGTCACAAGGTACGTGTTCTGGAGTTAGAAGTGACTTTTCCTGGTTCACGTGCAATTGCTGAAAGATGTCGCCGTGGATCCGAGTGAATTGTCTGGTTCCCCGAAATCATCTCAACTTGATTGTGCATGTGTAGAACATTCTCGGAATGGTATGTCGTTACCTCCATTCCTTGAAGATTTTATCTATGCATCCAAGCCACTGACTGAATTGTCCCAGAAAGAGAGGAAGTCTGAGAACTTCTTTGTCTTCAACTGGTGTTTCCCATCAAGGACTAGGTCGTGTCTCGTTGAAGTAAATCAAGTAGGGCAGCTGTCTTCTGACAAGTTGCTAATACTCGAGTTCCCCAATCTTGTTCATCCTCTGGAGTTAGATCTTTTAGTCTAGCTCTTGGGTTCCTAGCAATTGTAATCCGTTGGTATGCATTGCAAGGTTTCCTATTCCTACCGGTGCTGAGTCTGAAGTATCTCTACACCTGACCAGATCTGAATCTCAATCAGAAACGATAGTTGGTGATCCTCAAGAAGTTTGTCCCGATGTCTGGAAAATCAAGAAGTGTCCCCAATACTAACGTTTACAGAGTTTCTGAAGTTCTCTCGATCTGGCTTTCCGATCCTTCTCCAGTAATCTGAAATGCTCCTCCGTGAGGAAAGCTCTATTCAAGCCGACTAGTACAAGTTATCTCTTCATCTGTTGGAAGCTTGTTTCGATACCCTCCCTCAGAAAGTTAAGGCCTTGTGCAAAGTTCATATTCTGAATCCTTTTGAGAAACCGTTATCTACCAACTGGAAACTCCTATCAATCTCCCGTCAAACGCGTGTGTTGCCTAACTGTTAATTCACGGGATGCTTGAAGTCCCATCCTAAGTTCTACTAGGAGGTACTCGGTCGTTGTATCTTCCCCAAGATCCATCCTTCCGGTGAGGTTTACTTTCTTTCCAATGGTGTAGTTGGATGATGACCTCGGAGTGAAGCCGATGGAGATCTTCAGGATGCCCTGAATCACTCTATACCGAGAAGATCGTTGAAGACTGTTGTAACCACTTTCCCTCTTTCCTACTCTAAGAATCTCGGGACGAGATTCCTGTAAGGAGGGTAGAATTGTAACAGCCCAAAGTTAAGAACCTGAAAACCTGTGTAATTTTTCCACTTTTGGTTCATTGCATCATGGCATCCCTGCATCAAAATGTACCAATTGGAACCTTTAACTTGTCACTAGGGAACTGTTGTTGTTGCTAGGGAATTGTTGTGGTTTGGCACCATTTCAAAACAACATGCCAAATTTGCTACAACCAAATTTCAAAACAGAAAGGCACTCAAACTTGCAAAACACAAATACTTCGACATCGTATATTTGTCAAGGAAGTTACAAAAGTTCCAAATATAATCTTTGCAAACTATTTTGATTTGTAAAATAAAATAAATGGAGAGAAATTCAAAATTGCCTGTGAGCAATTCCTATTTTATTTTCCTACCAAATGAGTTTCAAATATTATGGAAAATTAGGTGAGCTTCATATTAATATAAAGAGGCTACCCAAAAATTGGTATAATTTTTGGAAGTGTTTAACTGCCCCAAATAATTCAATTACAGCTGCTGTGATTTTATCCAGTATGAAAAAGGACCGATTTGTGACGAATTTAAAACTTCCAAGGACTCCTTTGCAAAATCATCTCCTTCCTCTTCTGTAGCGACCGGCTGCTGTGCTCGCGCCGCACCGCCGTGCTCCACGCAGCGCCGGTGTTGCGCTCAAAACGCGTCACACGAACACGTCCTCGTGTACCCGCGGTGCCGGGGGAGATACTCCGCAACTCGCCCCGCGGGAGGCCTGCTTCCAGCGCGATACGCAAGACAGCAAGCAGGCGCTTTTTAGACCAGACGCCCCAGCCCCTCGGGAAGCCCCGTCTGAGGAAGCCGGCGACGATTGGCTGAACTAAGCCGGACTTGGCCGCTCTCAGCTCGGTTTTCGATACCCGGCGAAATCTAGATGAAGTCGCCGAACAACGGAAGCATAAACAAGGGTTTGAGGAGATAAAAGTAGGTTGTATTGATAGGTTGTCGATTGTTTGCTTAATTTCAATCGGCCGTCACCTCTCACATATATATGAGGCGGCTGGACTTCCCGTACAAGTAATGGACTTCTACAAGGCTTACAAATCATAGTCTAAGTCGAATCCATCTCTAAAATAGGCAACTTTTGGCCGGCAACGTTGGCTTCAAACTTGTTGGCTACTTCGGAAAGTTGCCTTTTGCCTTCCGTACTGGCTTCCAACTTGCTGGCTACTGGAAAGTTGCCTTTTTCCCTTCCGTATTGGCTTCAAACTTGCCTTCTTTCTTAGAGACGAGATATCTTGATCGGCTTCGTATTAGACCCGGATTTCTGTCCGGCTTCTTTTAGAAAGTTGCCTCCCATTTTCCAGCCTTGATCTTAGAAAGTTGTCTTCTCGTTTTCCGCCTTGATCTTGACCTTGAAAGTTGTCTTCTATTTTTCTGCCTTGATCGGTGGAAAGTTGACTTGCCGGCTTGTATTTGACAAAGTTGGCTTTATGCCGTCTTGTCTTGACAATGTTGACTTCTTTTCTGCCGCCTTGTCTTGACAACATTGACTTCCTTTTTGCCACCTTGTGTTGACAAAGTTGGCTTCTTTTCAGCCACCTTTATTGCTTCCTTTGACTTAGCTCGCTATGTCTTCAGGCAACTTCGCACTCCCGAATCCAGCTTCCGCCTTGTTCCGGTTGCCGGATTATTGGCAGCCTTCTTCCGGCCATCTTTTCCTGGAAAGCTTCCCAGATCACCATTTTAGCCTTCTTTGTTGCCTTCTTTAAGCCGCCAAATCCTCCTTGAACCTGAAACTGGCAATCTGCCAAAAACGGGTGCTAACACATGCCCCCCTGTTTTCTAGTAGAGCTTGCGTACTAGAAAATATTCAATGTAGAAGTTTTTGTCTAAGGGCGATGCTTAAGCTCATCGGCCATATGCTAAGGGCGATATATGTATATCGGCCATACGTGCAACTCATGCAGTTTGCCACACGCTCGGGTGGAATTTCTTCAAGTATTTCCCATTGATAGCTCGAGGCAACATGCTGCCTTCCAATGTCTCCACCAGATAAGAGTTGCCGGGTACTATTCTCGCGACTCGCAGCGGCCCTTCCCAGTTTGGGGACCATTTGCCAAATTTCCGGCTTCTAGAGCCAACTGGCAATATAACTTTCCAGACCAAGTCGCCAATTTGAAAGTCTTTTAGCCGGACCTTCTTATTGTAAGTTTTTGCCACCCGCAACTTTTCCTTCTCAATTTCTCGCAAGGCAATAACACGCTTGTCGGCTACTTCATCAACATTGTCCATCATCAAGCTGCAGTAGTCTTCAGCCGACAAGTCATCTTGCTTAGCAAGCCTCAAGGCAGCCAGATTCACTTCTACTGGCAAAACGGCTTCTTGTCCATACACCAACTCAAAAGGAGTTGCCTTGGTTGCTCCATGCCTTGAGATCCTGTGCGCCCACAATGCTTCGGACAGTACCTCGTGCCACCTCCTTGGATGATCCTGTACCTTCTTCTTGATCAATTTGACCAAGATTTTATTGCTTGACTCGGCTTGTCCGTTGGCTTGTGCATAGTAGGGAGATGAACTGAGCATCTTGATTCCAAGTGATTCGGCAAATTGCTTCACCTCCTTAGCCATGAAGGAAGTACCTTGATCTGTGGTAAGAGTCTGCGGAATGCCGAATCGATGGATGATATGTTCTGTAATAAACTGGATCACCTCCTTGTGGGTCATGTTTCTGAGAGGTACTGCTTCAGACCACTTGGTGAAATAATCAGTAGCCACCAATACGAACCGATGCCCCTTGGATGAAGGCGGATGGATCATGCCGACAAAGTCAAGCGCCCAACCCCGGAAAGGCCACGGTTTTATAATTGGATTAAGAGGTGAAGCTGGCACCAACTGAATATCTCCAAACTTCTGGCAGGTTTCACATCCCCTGTAATATCTGAAGCAGTCATTGATCATTGTCGGCCAATAAAAACCTGCTCGCCTGAGCATCCACTTCATCTTGTGGGCCGACTGATGTGTTCCACATAAACCATCATGTACCTCTCCCATGGCAACTCTAGCTTCGTCTTCATTCAAGCACTTTAGAAGAAGACCATCGGCAGTTCGGCGATATAAGGCGGCATCCACCAATGTATACTTGAGAGCTAGGCGCCGAACTGCTCTGTCTGTTTTTCGACTTGGATCTTGTAAATAGTCAATATAAGGTTGTCTCCAGTCGTCCGCCAAGTTGTCACTTGACTCCTCCTTAGCCGGCTCCAACAAGCCGGCTTCCTGTTTGGCTTTCTCCTTAGCCGGCTCCAACAAGCCGGCTTCCTGACTGGCTTCCTCCAAGTTGGCAACATGAGTTGTTGGCTGTTCCTTGATAAAGAATAAACCACGACTGACGTGATAGCCAGATGCCTGTTGTGCCAACTCATTCGCAAGCCAATTGTCTTGCCTAGGAACATGAGATATGTGGAAATAATCCAACGTTGAAATCATATCCAGGCATCTATCAAGATAAATGTTGAGAGACCCGCTGTTGCATTGACAAATCTTGGCCACTTGCTGGACAATAAGCAACGAATCTCCATATGCCTCGACATGAGTTACCCCTGCGTCCACCAATATTTCTAGCCCGAATAGAAGTGCTTCGTATTCGGCTTCATTGTTAGTGCATAAATAGTCAAGACGACAAGAGGCTTCAAAAACAGTACCGTGTGGTGAGATGTACACAATGCCAACTCCTTGTCCGCTGCTGCAGACTGAGCCGTCAAAATAAAGCTTCCACGGTACAGCCGACACAATATTTAAGCCGGCTTCTTCCTCCAGGTCAATCCGATGTTCAACAATAAAGTCAGCTACAATTTGGCCTTTCATAGATTTTAGTGGTTCATAAGCCAAATCATATTCAATCAACCCGTACGCCCACTTGCCGATTCGCCCACTAAGAATCGGCCTTTGTATCATGTGTTTGAGAACATCGGTCTGACCAAAGACTTTGCATTCACTGGATAGCAGATAATGTCGCAATTTGGTGCAGGCAAAGTAAAGAGACAAACACAACCTTTCTACAAAGCTGTACCTTGACTCGGCATCCAGCAAACGTCTACTCAGATAAGTGATGATGTACTCTTGTCCTTCGGCTTCCTGAGTTAAGGCAGCTCCGATCACTTTGTCCTCAGCAGCAATATAAAGCCGGAAAGGTTGACCATGAGCCGGCTTCCTGAGAACTGGAGGAGTAGACAGGCAAGTTTTTATCTTGTCAAACGCCTCTTGCTGCTTTGCCCCCCAGGTGAATTCATCATCATTCTTGAGCCGAAGGATCTGTGTAAATGCATCAACTTTTCCAGACAAGTTAGCAATGAATCTTCTCAAATAGTTTACCTTGCCCAGAAACTTCTGCATGTCATTTTTGCAACCCGGCGCCTGTATCTTCTGGATGGCTTCAATCTTTGCCGGATCAACTTCTATGCCATGTTCATGTATGATGAAACCAAGGAATCTCCCAGCCGACACGCCAAAGGCACACTTCAAAGGATTCATCTTGAGCCCGTACTTCCTCATTCTTTCAAACGCCAGCCGCAAGTCGGCCAAGTGATTTGACTCGCCGTCCGACTTAACCACCACGTCATCAATATATACCTCCAGTACGACTCCCAGAAGATCATGGAATATCAGGTTCATCGCTCTTTGATAGGTGGCTCCGGCATTCTTCAATCCAAAAGTCATCACGGTCCATTCGAACAAGCCAACAAAGCCTGGGCAGCGAAACGCCGTCTTAGCCGAATCTTCTTCGGCCATAAATATTTGGTTGTAACCTGCGTTGCCATCCAAGAAGCTGATAACTTTGTGACCTGAGGCTTCGTTGATAAGCATGTCGGCTATTGGCATAGGGTACTCATCCTTTGGCGTGGCTCGATTCAAATCCCTGAAATCAATACATGCCCTAATCTTGTCGGATCCTTTCTTTTCGACCGGCACAATGTTGGATAACCATTCGGCATACTTACAGGGCCGAATAAAGTTGGCTTTCAAAAGCCTGCCAATTTCCGCCTTTATCCGATCATAGATCAGTGGATTAAATTTGCGAGCCGGCTGCTTGTATGGTCTGAAGCCGGCTTTGATAGGCAACCGATGTTCGACCAACTCTCGGCTTAACCCAGGCATCTCGTGGTATTCCCATGCAAAGCAATCCACGTACTCTTTGACTAGCGCGATTAATTCAGACTTATAATCGGCCGCCAACTTTTGCTTTACAAATGTCGGTCTAGGGACAGTGCCATCCCCAATGTCAACTTCTTCCAGCAAGTCAGCCGATGTAAAGCCTTGTCCCAACTTATCCATGTCATCTGGTTCTTCAATTGCTTCATACATATCGTTCCTTTCGGTCCGATACTCGTCCAGACGCTTCTGCAGCCACTCATCATTTTGATCCATCTACTTGAGCGGCAGCCGATTGCTACCAATCGGCTTTAGAGATACTGGCACGAATCCGTCCCTGGTAGCACTTAGGAAGTCGAATCCGGATAAATCACGCCCAGAAAGGCATGTGACATTAGAATGTTGCCAGTCAACAATCGACTCGGCTAACGCAATGCATGCCGATTCGTCAGCATGGACAACTTCAACTTCGTCGTCAACCCATTGCACTAGTTGCTGGTGCATAGTAGACGGAACACACTGGTTAGCATGAAGCCAATCCCGTCCTAGCAGCACATTGTAGTTTCCCTGCACCTCAGCAACAAAGAAGGCGGTAGCCAAAGTCTTGCTTCCTACTGTGAGCTCCAAGCTGATAACGCCTTTGGCTTCTACTCCTTCTCCTCCTTCGAACCCATTTAACACCATGTTTGTCTTCATCAGGTCGCCATCATCTAGTTGTAGCTTCTTGAAGACAGAATATGGCATCAAGTTTACCACAGCGCCGCCATCCACCATCATCCTGGTGACCGGCTTGCCATCAATGTGTCCTCTGACATACAGAGGCCTGAGGTGTTTCACCGGCTTGTCAGGTTTTTCGAAGACAACATTTTTTGGTCCAAAGTTGATTTGCGCAACCTCGCCTTCTTTGACAGCACGGAACTCGGCCGGCAAGTAATACACCATGTTGATGTCCATTCCTGTCCGAGTCGGCGATTCTTCATAATCTAGCAGATCTTCATCTGTCAAATTGCCTGACTCATCCATTGTTGACTCTGACATTGCTGGTTCTTCTTCTGCCTTTTCTTCCATTGCGAGGTCTTCACTTGCCGGCTTCTCTGTGGCCGGATCTTGGATTGCCAGCTCCTTTGCCAAACTTGCCATCGCCAAGTCTGCTGCTTCGACTTCGTCAGCCCATGAAGAATAGGTGATAGCCGGCGTAGCTGCCGGCTCTATTTCACCATCGACAGCAGGACTCATGGTAGTTGGTGCGGAAGCCGCCATAAGGACTGGCCTAGGAATCCACTTTTGCGCCGGCAACATTGGTCGCTCAGCATTGAATTTGACGTCCCTGGATTGCTCAGCTCTTTCTTCTGCCTTCTCCCGGTTCCTTGCTCTTTGCAGTTTCCGCTTTTGTGTCTTTGTTATACCTGGCGGGCACCACTTTGGCTGAGTATATTTTGGATCCCGGGGTTGAGCTTTCATGGCTTGACTGGAGCTAGCTTCATGATCATTGGTTGCTGGCTTTGGCGCGATAGCAAGTATCGGCTCACTGTTTGCCGGCTCTGTAATCGGGTCCTTCAATTTTAGCACATGAGTTCCAACAACCAATAAGTTGTCTGAGACTAATCCGCCTTCTGGCTCCGCCTTTTTAGCACCTTGCGCCTTGATCCGCCAATATGACATGTCTCCGGGATACACAAGCCGGCTTTGCATAGATGGCCGGATTGCCCTGCGTTTGACCTCGTCAGCCGGCCTCTGGTGCCGGCTATTTTCCTCCGTGGATGGTGACCTTGGTCGTTTCCCATACTGCCACTGGTGCGACCTCGACCCGGCCTGGCGCACGTACTTGTTCAGCAGCATGTCAAAAGTTGGCTTTGTCTTCCTTGGTCTATATTCAACCTGGTTTGTCTTCCATCTGCCAACTTCTGGGCTCTTGGGCTTGATAAATCTAGGCGGCGACTTGTCTGGCCGTGGTACTTGCCCCCCGAGTGTAGGGTTGTTGATGGTAATCTTGATGACTTCGCCTCCATCGGGTTGCCGGCTCACTATAACTTGTCTTCCTGCCGCCTTGCTGCTGGCCACCTTCCTGGGTTCACCAACAACAACATTTGATTTATTAGCGGCTTCGGCTGCCTCTGGCCGAAGTAGAACTTTCTTTCCCTCCAGATCTAGCACGTTTACTGGAAACGGCTGTGTATCAATTGCCATGCCGGCAAAGCTCAATCGTCCGTCGTTGAGGGCCGATTGGATCTGTTTACGAAAGACATTGCAATCATTAGTAGCATGAGAGAAAGAATTGTGATACTTGCAATAAGCCCGCCGCCTTAATTCATCAGGCGATGGTATAACATGATTTATCCTTATCACTTTATCCTTCAACAAGGCATCAAATATTCTATCACACTTGCCTACGTCAAAGCTGCATTTTATTTCGTCATCCCGATTTTTACGAATCGGCTTTAGATCATCACACATGTATGGTTTGGCCTTGCTGGGCCAAACAAACTCAGCGGAATAAACATCGGCTTCATCACCGGAGTCGGCATCGTTGTCAACAATATTAAGCCGGCTCCTGCTCATCCGATGCGAGTCTTTTGACTCATTGACCCGGCTCTCTTGAGCCAACGCTCTCTCCTGGACTTGGCCAACAGACAAGAATTCATGTCCTTCTAACCTCTCTTTCAGGTAGGACCTTAAACCATTGAAAACCAAGTCAGCCATGTCTCTTTCAGTTATTGCCAAACTATAACATCGGTTTCTGGTATTTCTAAATCTCTTGACGTAATCAGATACCGATTCATCCTGCTTCTGCCTAACCGATGTAAGGTGAGACAATTTTAACTCTATTTCGCCGGCAAAGAAGTGTTCATGGAACTTTTGCTCTAGATGAAACCATGTATGTATAGAATTAGGAGCTAAAGCCGAAAACCAAGAAAACGCAATGCCGGTTAAAGACAATGAGAACAGGCGAACTTTAATGTGATCATGGTTAGCTTCGCCTAATTGAGCCAAATATTGACTGATATGTTCCCATGTTGACTTACTATCCACCCCATTAAATTTGGCAAATTCAGGGACTCTATAACCAGGTGGATAAGGTTGCAGATCAAAGTAATCGGGGTAAGGCTTAGTGTAAGTTCTATGTTTTGGCATCACCCCGAGCTTGTCAAAAGCTATCTGGTCCAATCTTCTCCTGAATTCGGCTAAGGAATCGTCCATAATGGCCGATTGAGCCGGCACGAGAGAAGAATTGGCGGCAGGGCCAGCTTGCACCCAAGTAGCCGAATTTTGATTCGGCATTGACTCATGACCCAGAATCCGCCTTGTCTGACTCGGCTGGCTTGCCGAGTTAGGCATACTCTGGACAGGAGTTGGACATGGCAGCGTAGGCACAAGTTGGTTTTCCCTACTTTGACCGATCGGTTGTTTGTCCGATGGTTGGTCATGGGACGTGTTTTTCTTAGCCTTTTCATGTTCTAGCATAAGGTCGTAAACATTGGCAGTGCCTTGCGAAACATGAAATTGAATTTCGGCTATCTGTTCAGAGGAAAAAAGGCTACTACTTACAGCGGGTTTGTCAATGTTGGCATCCAGCGGTACAAATTCCGGCTCCTTGATCGGCGAGATTATACCTTGCCGATCTACCTTGAAGCTGGATAAGTACAGGTCTTGATCTTCTTGATCCCGCTTGGCTCGCAGCGCCTCGAACTCCTCATCTCTCTTCTTCTTCCACGCCTCCAGACCTTGGCGTTGTTCTTCCGACAACTTCTCGAGAGTTGGCTTGATGATGTTGTCGGTATTGATACCGGCAGCGTCGGTCTTGGAATTGGTCATTGCTGTCCAATTTTCAGATCGAATCGTCCCCAGCGGAGTCGCCAAAAAGTGTGTTGCGCTCGAAACGCGTCACACGAACACGTCCTCGTGTACCCGCGGTGCCGGGGGAGATACTCCGCAACTCGCCCCGCGGGAGGCCTGCTTCCAGCGCGATACGCAAGACAGCAAGCAGGCGCTTTTTAGACCAGACGCCCCAGCCCCTCGGGAAGCCCCGTCTGAGGAAGCCGGCGACGATTGGCTGAACTAAGCCGGACTTGGCCGCTCTCAGCTCGGTTTTCGATACCCGGCGAAATCTAGATGAAGTCGCCGAACAACGGAAGCATAAACAAGGGTTTGAGGAGATAAAAGTAGGTTGTATTGATAGGTTGTCGATTGTTTGCTTAATTTCAATCGGCCGTCACCTCTCACATATATATGAGGCGGCTGGACTTCCCGTACAAGTAATGGACTTCTACAAGGCTTACAAATCATAGTCTAAGTCGAATCCATCTCTAAAATAGGCAACTTTTGGCCGGCAACGTTGGCTTCAAACTTGTTGGCTACTTCGGAAAGTTGCCTTTTGCCTTCCGTACTGGCTTCCAACTTGCTGGCTACTGGAAAGTTGCCTTTTTCCCTTCCGTATTGGCTTCAAACTTGCCTTCTTTCTTAGAGACGAGATATCTTGATCGGCTTCGTATTAGACCCGGATTTCTGTCCGGCTTCTTTTAGAAAGTTGCCTCCCATTTTCCAGCCTTGATCTTAGAAAGTTGTCTTCTCGTTTTCCGCCTTGATCTTGACCTTGAAAGTTGTCTTCTATTTTTCTGCCTTGATCGGTGGAAAGTTGACTTGCCGGCTTGTATTTGACAAAGTTGGCTTTATGCCGTCTTGTCTTGACAATGTTGACTTCTTTTCTGCCGCCTTGTCTTGACAACATTGACTTCCTTTTTGCCACCTTGTGTTGACAAAGTTGGCTTCTTTTCAGCCACCTTTATTGCTTCCTTTGACTTAGCTCGCTATGTCTTCAGGCAACTTCGCACTCCCGAATCCAGCTTCCGCCTTGTTCCGGTTGCCGGATTATTGGCAGCCTTCTTCCGGCCATCTTTTCCTGGAAAGCTTCCCATCACCATTTTAGCCTTCTTTGTTGCCTTCTTTAAGCCGCCAAATCCTCCTTGAACCTGAAACTGGCAATCTGCCAAAAACGGTGCTAACAGCCGGGTTCCCCTCCTCTCTGCCTCCTGGACCGGATAAGAGAGCACCTCCGAAGCCTCAAAACCTAACCTAGCCCGGCTCCTCTCGCTCTTCTCTCTTCTCTGTTCTTCCCACAGCCGCGACGCATCCATGGCCGCCGTGCACGTCGCCGTCGCTGTAGACCTCCCCGAGGCAAGCCGAGGCCACCACGAGCTCCGCCTCGACGTCTCCCCCGCCTAGCCCGAGGAATCGACCCGGGGCGCCGAGAATCGACGCCGC
Organism: Poa pratensis; assembly: GCA_947311845.1. Lineage (NCBI taxonomy): Eukaryota > Viridiplantae > Streptophyta > Magnoliopsida > Poales > Poaceae > Poa > Poa pratensis. The sequence goes on from CAMZMU010000069.1 coordinate 38,980,488, forward strand.
CGTCGTCGTCTTCTCCGCCTCTGGCCGCCGAGCTCCGAGCAAACCGCGCCGCTGATGTGGTGCTCCTGCGACCTCGCGAGCAACTCCACGTGCGCGTGGTGAGCTCTCTGTCCTCCGGGACATCCCCATCTTCCCTCCCACTGCTCTGTGCATCGCCGTCGCGCGAGATGAAGCTCGGCCAGCCGCCGCGACCGCGCCGGTGTCGCGCACGGATACGTCGCCATGCGGTCTCGTACTCCACTCCCAGCACGCACCCAAGCCCCACACGTTGCCGCCGGGGATGCACACCCACGCGCACGAAGGCGTCGCCGCGGGATGGTCGTCGCCGGCCGTTGTCCCCCGTCGAGCGGTGTGGAGTTCTTCAGCTTCGTCAGTTGACTCCAAATCGGATATTCCGATTCCTACGTAACCGGATACTCCGAGTGTAGTCAATACCAAATTTCCATGTTTCCATTTCGAACGGATATTCCGATTATGAGCAGCACAAAATAAAATTCCTTTTTCACTTATTTCTCTTCCGAGTTGGTGAAATAATTCTGTTATTGCTTAACTAACTTATTAAAAGGACATATCTAAAAACGAAATTTATAAATGTACCAACTTTTTATCTGTGCGCCTGGAGAAAAATAGTAGAAGGCAAGGAAATTAATAGAAAACTTCTAAAATCAATAACTTTTAAATCGTTTATCCAAAATTTGAAATTGAGGTATCAAAATGTCCAAAAAAATGAAACTTAACCAAAAATATAACTCATCCATGAAAATGAATCCTTTAAATGTGAAAATAATTGAAATTTGGAAAAAGTAATAACTTTTTAAATAATGGTCCAACAATTAAGTTTGACCTCTTAGAATGTTCAGCAAGTGAAATACAAACGGAAAACATCATTCTCATGCATGGACAATCATTTTGTGATACTGGTTACAACTAGAAAACATGTTGGACATTAAGATAAATATGGGAGGTTAACCGGATATCTCGGGACACTCATTAACTTGATGATCTTGTCTAGGATCCCCTAGTTGCATTAAAATGTCATATCATCATTTTGTATGCATTGCACAATTGCCATGTGTTGATTGTTGTTTCTGCTTTCCGATGTTGTTCGCTCTCCGGTAGATCACGAGTTCGGAGTTGAGCATCGTTACTCCGACGAGCAGTTTAACTACTCCGCTCAACAAGGCAAGCGTAATCCCCCCTCTGAGCATATCTTATCCTATGTTTCCGCAAATATTTTCTCCACTATAATATTGCATGCGGTTCCAAATGTCAATTTTATTGGATTAGAGTTCCTATAGTTGCATTAAGATTCTGATGCCAATTACTATTTCCCCTCCTAATATCCATAGGATTGTATTGTTGGCCTAAAATACTTAACTATGCAATGTGGATGCTTAGCCCTGCTTAGTTAAATGCTTAGCCGTCTGATGGATACTTCATGTTGGAAACAGGTTGTTGAAGTGTTCAGATGATGGTGGAGAATTTGTGGTGACAGGTAATAAAATGCTTAAAGGTGGGGATGAGAGGCCACTCTGGTATGGTGTTTTGTCTCACTCTCGCCGCCTAGGTGCGAGTTTTTTACCTCTTGAACCAAGAATGAGCGCGCTTCCTTCGGTGGGCTATATGGAACCCCCGTCGACCAACTAACTTGAGCGGGACTAGCCAGGGTCCTCTAGTTTGAACTTCCATTTGCGTGTGCGTGAAGATGGTGGCCAAGACTGGGATGAGGATGGTTTGTGTTAGGAAAATGAGTGGCCACGGGCACGGTGTCGATGATCCGCTGCCCGTCCTTACTGATGATCCTGGTTTAGTCCTTAACAAGGTAAAGGTTGTAACCATTCCCACTCAGCCGGCTTTCCCCGAAGAGAGCTAAGCGTAGTCAATGAGCCGGGCGGTACCAAAGGTAAACACAGTGCACCCCTGCAGGGTTAAATCTTTTCAAAAAGTCGTGTCCACGGTTACGGACAACTTGGGAAATGACGATAAGATCATAGAATAACTTTAACGGAATAATTAAAAACTGGGTACTAGAGGTACCACTCAAGATTGTAAGTTGAGCTTCCTCGAGGGTGATTCGGGGAGGTGCCTTTGTTGAACAGGTACAATGGTTGATGATGAGTAAGGTGGTGAAAGAAAGAGTTACTCCTACCTCTTTTGAAAATATTCTGATTAGTCGATGCCTTTGAGTTATGTTTTTCAGAAATAAAATTAGCTTTATGCAAAACAGCCATATAACTTTGAGAGCCTCATCGAGCTAAAGCTCTATATATAATCTTGCGAGTTCGTCGAACTCAACGTCGTTTGTTTTCGTTTCAGAGGAGGACTTCACGACCTCGAAGGTGGGTTCTTTGTGGACGTCGACGAGTAGTCTGGGGTTCCCAGGTGGCAGCTTGGGACATCCCAGAACAGCTGGCGCTGGATGTTTATCTGTAGGCCTCTTAGGCCATAATTTGGTTCTTGTTGTTTAGAACAACCTAATTTGCTTCCGCTTGTTGTAATGTTGGGTCTGTGACCTCTGGTTGTCATTTGCTATTTTTCTCTATTATAAGAGTTGAACTATATGTTTTGTGTCATAGAGTCTGTGATGTGCCAGTTGTTCCACAAGTCTTGATCTCTCTATTATGCTTTGATAGTGTGTCTGGTGGTATCGGATAACCGGAGACACAGTATCACTGTATAGCAGTCAGGTCAGGGCGCCACATTCATGACATACGATGAGGAGGGAGTGCCAGTACCCAAAACAGCCGCGGGTGGTCTCTTTACCGTTGCAGCATACCTAGAGGCAATCAAGCCTCCAGCTGGTGACCCTAACGCAAAGCTACATCGCCAACAGATCAAATCACTCATCTTAGCGGCGAAGACCATACGCCAAATCCCAAAAACTCCAGGAGGGAGTCGAGGTCGTGCCATATTTGACACGCGTCATGAAGAGCATAATCGCAGTGGTCGCCGCCACCACTCGAAGGAAAGAAGCGGCTCACGTCGGCACAGGTCCAGGAGCAGATCACGCAGATCTTACAGTAGCGACTCATACTCTGATCGAGAGCCCGAGCCACACGGAGCTCTGTGCTTCACTCGACGCGTCCGCGAGACACGGATGCCCAAAGGGTTCAAACTTACATCTGAACAGCCCAAGTACACGGGTCGACAGGAACCTTCAAGGTGGCTGGAAGATTACAGGCTGGCTCTCGCGTGCCAGTGAGGCACAAACATCACAGCCATGCAATACATACGACTCATGCTCGAAGGCACAGCCCGCGACTGGCTCAAGGCTCTACCTCCATCAACATACGACTCGTGAGATCACTTCCGCACTGACTTCATCAAAAACTTCGAGCCTCTATGTGAGCGCCCAAAAACGTTCGAGGAGCTGCGAGCTTGCGTTCAACGGTCAGACGAAATGTTGAGGTCATACATCAGACGATGGACTGAGATACGCAACTCAGTTGGAGTAATTTCAAAAGATATGGCCATGGATGCTTTCATCATGGGACTCGCCAGGCGGGACTTCAAAGAAGCACTTGGTCGCCAAAAGCCAACCTCTGTGGCTAACCTCTTGAAGATCGCGACTGAGTGGGCAGACAGAGAAGACATGGTGCGCACCACACGTGGGTCCTCACCCCGTGACAATCATGAAAGTGGCAGTCGAAGCCGCAGAGACTCATACAGAGACGACCGAATGCGCAAGCGTTCAAAACATCACTACGACGACGACAAACCCGAATTCATGGCGGTTGGGTTCTCCACACCCCGGAACGACCAAGACAGAAGCGACCGGCGGTCAGAAGATCGACGGGACAGTCGAGATGATCGACGGGACAGTCGAGATGATCGCCGAGACAGTCGAGACCGCGGCCAACGCAGTGATAGCTACAAGAGGAAAGACTGGCGCAAGTCACGATCCAGCGCACAATCCGAGCGATCATTCGAAGAAAAGATGGATGCTGATTGCAGACTCCACCTATACAAGGGGGAAGACGGAAAATTACGCTCCAATCACTCCATGAGAAACTGCAGAGAATTCGATCAAATGGCGTCTGAATACGTCCAGCTCAGAAAGGCAACAACCGCACATGCACCCGCACCTGCACCTGTGCCTCATCTAAACAACGTGCCAGTCCTGATGGCACCACCTCCACCACCACAGCCCGCCACAGGCGGAAATATCGCGGGTGCCATATAACCCGTGCCTCAGGTGGACGAATCTCAGTACCCTCCGCCCCAAGGGCAGATGTACATGATACAGAAAGGTCGCCCTTCCAACAGGGAGCAAAAACTTCGCGCTCGACAAGTAAACATGGCGGTCATGTCACCTCTTGCCGTAACGGAATTCTTGAAAGGATCCGGAACTGCAATAAGTTTCAGCAGAGAGGACCACCCGCCATCGGTGATTCGTCCAGGGCACTCTGCTCTGGTACTCGACGCACAAATTGGAGGCTACGCCATGTCCAAGGTCTTCATGGATGGTGGCAGCGGTATAAAACATCATCTTCGCAGATACGCTCCACAAAATGAACAGGTCAGTCGAAAACCTGCCTAGATCTTCAAATACCTTTCACGGTATCGTCCCAGGAAAAGCAATAAGCCCAGAGGGCACCATACAACTCGACGTAACGTTCGGGGACAAGAACCACTTCAGGACAGAGTCGATTGAGTTTGAAGTTGTCGACTGGAAGTCACAATACCATGCCATACTTGGACGCCCGACGTTCGCTCGATTCATGGCGGTGCCACACTACGCATACCTCCAGTTAAAGATGCCTGGACCAAAAGGAGTAATCAGAGTCAAGGGAAACTTCCAAAAGTCTGACTCTTGCGACCGAGAGTTTAGCAAAATCTCTGAGATGTTCGGCATGGAAGCAACACTCGCCGATCTAGCTGTCTCTAACGATCGAACACTTATGCCGGAGCACAAAAAGGTGGCAGTCAACAGAGCATTCAATGCCACCAATGACACAAGATCGCATCAGGTTCACCCGACTGACCCGACCAAGATAGTCAATGTCTCGTAGAGTCTGCCTATCGCATAGGAAAGCGCGCTCGTCGAATTCCTCCGTGAGAACTGGGATATATTTGCGTGGTGTCCAGCCGACATGCCAGGTATTCCCAGGGAATTCGCCGAGCACTCTCTCCAATTATTTCCAGATGCTAAACCAGTCAAGCAAATGATGCGCCGCATATCCGGCCCGAAAAGAACAGCAGTCGAAGCCAAAGTCGACAGACTACTGATACGTCTCCAACGTATCTATAATTTCTTATGTTTCATGCTTATATTATGTCAATTGCTACATGTTTTATCCACACTTTATAGCATTTTTATGCATTTTCTGGGACTAACCTATTACCAAGATGCCACAGTGCCAGTTCCTGTTTTCTGCTGTTTTTTATTCCAGAAAAGATGTTCTGGAAATATTCTCGGAATTGGACGAAACAAAAAGCTAAGGTCCTATTTTTTCTGTCATGTACACAGAGTCCGAAGGAGAGACGAAGGGGGGCACCGAGGCGCCCTCACCATGTGGTGGCGCGGGTCCCACCCCTGGCGCGCCGCCACGTGGTGAGGAGCCCTCGGGCCTCCACCGACATCGCCCCTTCACCTATAAATTGCCTTTCTCGGGAAAACCCTAAACACCCGAACCTCCATCCACGAAAAGTTCCAGAGCCGCCGCCGTCATCAACCCTAGCTCGGGAGGGTTCTGAAGCTCTTCCCGGCACCCTGCCGGAGAGGGGAATCATCACCGGAGGGCTCTACATCGCCATGTCTTCCTCCGGAGTGATGTGTGAGTAGTCCACCCCTGGACTATGGGTCCATAGCAGTAGCTAGATGGTTGTCTTCTCCTCTTGTGCCATCATGTTTAGATCTTGTGAGCTGCCTATCATGATCAAGATCATCTTATTGTAATGCTACATGTTGTGTTTGCTGGGATCCGATGAATATTGAATACTATGTCAAGTTGATTATTGATCTATCATGCCTATGTTGTTTATGATCTTGCATGCTCTCCGTTGCTAGTGTAGGCTTTAGCCAAGTTTATGCTTGTAACTCCAAGAGGGAGTATTTATGCTAGATAGTGGGTTTATGCCTCCATTTAATCTGGGACAGTGACAGAAAGTTCTAAGGTTGTGGATGTGCTGTTGCTACTAGTGGTAAAACAGCAATGCTTTGTCTAACGATATTTGTATTGTTTACATTATGCACCATACTTAATGCAATTATCTGTTTCTTGCAACTTAATACTGGAAGGGGTGCGGATGCTAACCTGAAGGTGGACTATTTAGGCACAGATGCATGCTGGATAGCGGTCTGTGTACTTTGTCGTAATGCCCAAGTAAATCTCATAGTGATCATCATGACTTGTATATGCATTGTTATGCACTCTCTATTTTGTCAATTGCCCAGCTGTAATTTGTTTACCCAGCATGTTAGTATTTTATTATGGAGAGACACCACTAGTGAACTGTGGACCCCGGTCCATTCTTTTACATCTGAAATACAACCAACTGCAATCATTGTTCTCTTTAATTCTCTGCAAGCAAACATCATTTTCCACACCACACTTTTAATCCTTTGTTTTCAGCAAATCCGGTGAGATTGACAACCTCACTGTTTCGTTGGGGCAAAGTAGTTTGATTGTCTTGTGTGCCGGTTCCTCGTTGCTGCTGATTCCTAGTGTTGCGCCGTGCCACATTCAGCCACCAACAACCTTCAGAAGACCCTTGACTTCCTACTGGTTGATTAAACCTTGGTTTCTTACTGAGGGAAAACTTGCTGCTGCACTCATCATACCTTCCTCTTGGGGTTCCCAACGGACGTGTAACTTAACACGCATCAAGCCAGTTTTCTGGCGCCGTTGCCGGGAAGTCAAACCTTCTGCAAGGGGAGTCTCTCACTTCCAATCTCTTTACTTTGTTTTTGTCTTGCTTATTTTATTTTTACTTTATCTTGTTTGCTTCTTTATATCAAAAACACAAAAAAATTAGTTACTTGCATTTACTTTTATATTTCGGCCTAGCTTTAATTTTGCTAAAATGAGTACTCCTGAGAACACCAAGTTGTGTGACTTCACTAGCACAAATAATAATGATTTCATATGCACTCCTATTGCTCCACCTGCTTCTAAAGCAGACTTTTATGAAATTAAACCTGCTCTGTTAAATCTTGTTATGAAAGAGCAATTTTCTGGTGTTAGTACTGATGATGCTGCTGCTCACCTTAATAATTTTGTTGAACTTTGTGAGATGCAAAAGTATAAGGATATAGATGGAGATATTATTAAACTGAAATTATTTCCTTTCTCTTTAAGAGGAAGAGCTAAAGAATGGTTGCTATCTTTGCCTAGAAATAGTATTGATTCATGGACTAAATGCAAAGATGCTTTCATTGGGAAATATTATCCTCCTGCTAAGATTATATCTTTGAGAAGTAGCATTATGAATTTAAACAATTTGATAATGAGCATGTTGCCCAAGCATGGGAGAGAATGAAATCATTGGTAAAGAATTGTCCCACCATGGACTGACTGCTTGGATGATCATCCAAACCTTTTATGCAGGACTGAATTTTTCTTCAAGAAACCTTCTGGATTCAGCTGCTGGAGGTACCTTTATGTCCATCACTTTGGGTGCAGCAACAAAGCTTCTTGATGATATGATGATTAATTATTCTGAATGGCACACTGAGAGGACTCCACAAGGTAAGAAGGTAAATTCTGTTGAAGAAACCTCTTCCTTGAGTGATAAGATTGATGTCATTATGTCTATGCTTGTGAATGGTAAATCTCATGTTGATCCAAATAATGTTCCTTTAGCTTCATTGGTTGCCCAAGAAGAGCATGTTGATGTGAACTTCATTAAAAATAATAATTTCAACAACAATGCTTATAGGAATAATTTTGGTAATAACAATTATAAGCCATATCCTTCTAGCAATGGTTATGGTAATTCTTATGGTAGATCTGGGTTGCCTAGTGAGGAAAGGATGCTAGAAATTGAAAGGGCTACTAAGAATTATATGCAATCGCAATATGAGCAAAACCAATTGTTTACTAAAACCATGAATGAACAATCTGCTATGTTGAAGAATATAGGACATCAACTTGAGAATTTGAATAAGGAAATTTCTGGTTTGCAAACTAAGCTTTCAAATGCTGAAAACCGTATTTCATCCATGTCTGAATCACAAGCTTCTTTAATTAATAAAATGGCTGCTAAACCTGAAGGTATTGATAACAAGATTTTTGCTACTGCCAATGCTATCCAAGTTAAAATTGATAACAATATTAGGATGTTGGCTGAATTGCATGCTAGGTGGGAAAGAGAAGATGAAATTGCTAGAAAGAATAGTATAGCTAGAGTTTGTACTATCACTACCACTAGTAATGCTGAAGCATCACATGTTAGTAAACCTTCTACTATCAATGGTAACATTATTGGTGTTGGCAATGTTTCCACTTCCATTGCAAAACGTTTGAAATTGCCTAAAACCACTGAAACTGTTCCTGATAAAAGTGCTGAAATTTTTCGAACTATGGGGGACAATGGTCCCATTGCTTTAGATGACGATGATCTTGATTTTGATAATTGTAATATTTCTGAAGTTATTATGTTCTTGCAAAAGCTAGCTAGAAGTCCTAATGCTAGTGCTATAAATTTGGCTTTTACAAAACATATTACAAATGCTCTCATGCAAGTTAGGGAAGAGAAATTAAGACATGAAGCTTCTATCCCTAGGAAGTTAGAAGATGGTTGGGAGCCCATCATTAAAATGAAGGTGAATGATTTTGATTGTAATGCTTTATGTGATCTTGGTGCTAGTATCTCTGTTATGCCTAAGAAACTTTATGATATGCTTGATTTACCACCTTTGGAACACTGTTATTTGGATGTTCATCTTGCTGATAATTCTATGAAGAAACCTTTGGGGAGAATTGATAATGTTCATATTATGGTTAACAATAACCTTGTCCCCGTTGATTTTGTTGTTTTGGATATTGAATGCAATGCATCTTGTCCTATTGTTTTGGGAAGACCTTTTCTTCGAACTGTTGGTGCTATTATTGATATGAAAGAAGGGAATATTAGGTATCAATTCCCACTCAAGAAAGGTATGGAACACTTCCCTAGAAAGAGAATGAAGCTACCTTTTGATTCTATTATTAGAACAAATTATGATGTTGATGCTTCTTCTCTTGAGAACACTTGATTTTCACTTTCTGCGCCTAGCTGAAAGGCGTTAAAGAAAAGCGCTTATGGGAGACAACCCATCATTTTATTTCCTGTTATTTTTATTTTATTTGAGTCAAGGAGTGTGCTTACTTCTGTAACAACTCCTTTGTATCTTTATTTTCTTGCAATGTTGTGCCAAGTAAAGTCTCTAGTAGAAAGTTGATGCTAGATTTGGATTTCTGCACAGGACAGATTTTTGCTGTCCACGTTTTGAGCTTTATTCACTCCAGAAAAATTGAAAAATTCTGAAAAAATTCGTGCGTGATCCTCAGATATGTACGCAACTTTCATTAGTTTTGAGTTTCTCAATCTGAGCAACTTAAGTGCCTCGAAAAAATTCGTCTTTACGGACTGTTCTGTTTTGACAGATTCTGCCATTTATTTTGCATTGCCTCTTTTACTATGTTTGATTGGATTTCTTTGCTCCATAAAACATCAGTGGCTGTAGCTAATGTCCAGAAGTATTGGTGATGATTGTGTCACTGTAGAATATGAGAATTTTTGATTATGCACTAACCCTCTAATGAGAATTACTTTGAGTTTGGTGTGGCGGAAGTTTTCAAGGATCAAGCGAGAAGGATGATATGATGTGATCAAGAAGAGTGAAAAGCCTAAGCTTGGGGATGCCCCCGTGGGTCACCCAAGCATATTTCAAGAAGACTCAAGCGTCTAAGCTTGGGGATGCCCAAGGCATCCCCTTCTTCATCAACAACTTATCAGGTCATCTCTAGTGAAACTATATTTTAATTCTTCCACATCTTATGTACTTTACTTGGAGCGTCTGTGTGCTTTTATTTTCGCATTGTTATTTTTATTTTCTGAATAAATTGGATCCTAGCATTCTTGTGTGGGAGAGAGACACGCTCCGCTTTTTCATGTGAATACTCATATTCTTCACTTATATCTGTTGAGTATTCTTATCTAGCTACTGCTATGCTTTTAGCTCCTGTTTTTCATGCATCTCTTATTCAGAGCTGTTAGTTCTTGTAGAGTAATACTCTCTTGTTTCATTTGTAAATTATTTGGAGAGTTTTTGTTGAAATAAGTTGATTGGTGTTTGGTTGGAAACAGAAAATGCAACATGTGGTAGATGGTATATCGAAAAGACACACATATAGATCATTGTCTTGGATAATTTGACACTTGGCAATTGTTTTGAGCTCTCAAGTATTTCATGTTTAAGCTCTTGCATCATGTAGTTAAAAACCTATTAGTAAAGAACTACCGTAGAGCTTGTTGAAATTTGGTTTGCATGTTTGCTATCTCTAAGGTCTAGATATTTTCTGGTAAAAGTGTTTGAGCAACAAGGAAGACAGTGTAGAGTCTTATAATGCTTGCAATATGTTTTCATGTAAGTCTTGCTGTACCGGTTGATATCTTGTGTTTGCTTCAAACAACCTTGCTAGCCTAAACTCTGTACTGAGAGGGAATGCTTCTCGTGCATCCAAATCCTTGAGCCAAAACCCATGCCATTTGTGTCCACCATAACTACCTATTATGTGGTATTTTCTGCCATTCCAAGTAAATACTTCATGTGCTACCTTTAAACTATTCAAAAGCTATTATCCCTTATTTGTGTCAATGTTTTATAGCTCATGAGGAAGTATGTGGTGTTTTATCTTTCAACCTTGTCATTTACTCCTGACAGACTTTCACCAATGGACTAGTGGCATATACATCCGCTTATCCAATAATTTTGCAAAAAGAGCTGGCAAATGGGGTGCCCAGTCCCAATTAATTACAACTTTCACCTTTAATTCTCTTCACATGTTTTGCCCTGATTTATCAGTAAGCAATTTAAAAAGTTGATCATTTAAAATAGACACTCCTCCATGGTATGTGATTGTTGGAAGGCACCCGAGGATTCGGTTAGCCATGGCTTGTGTAAGCAAAGGTTGGGAGGAGTGTCACCCAAATTAAAGTACATGTGTAAACAAAAGAGAAGAGGGATGATCTGCCTTTGGGTAGAAATAACGTCCTTCATGGGAGCCGCTCTTGAAAGTCTGGTTGACAAGGGGGTTAGAGTGCCCACTACCATTCGTTGACAACAACAAACACCTCTCAAAACTTTATTTTTATGCTCTCTATATGATTTCAAAACTTAAAAAGCTCTAGCACATGATTTAATCCCTGCTTCCCTCTGCGAAGGGCCTTTCTTTTACTTTAGGTTGAGTCAGTTTACCTACTCCTTTCTATCTCAGAAGCAAACACTTGTGTCAACTTTGTGTGCAACAATTTTTATATGCTTACTTATTATATTGCTTTGTGTTGACAATTATCCATGAGATATACAAGTTGAAAGTTGAAAGCAATTGCTGAAACTTAAATCTTCCTTTGTGTTGCTTCAATGCCTTTTACTTAGAATCTATTGCTTTATGAGTTAACTCTTATGCAAAACTTTTTGATGCTTGTCTTGAAAGTACTATTTATGAAAAGTTTTTGCTTATATGATTCAGTTGTTTACTCATTATCTATTTGTTAGCAAACTATAGACCATTGCCTTGAGTCACTTCATTCATAACATATGCTTTACAATATTATTTGATCATGATTATGTGGTAGCATGTCACCTAAGAAATTATTTGTTGTTATCGTTTTACCTACTCGAGGACGAGTAGAACTAAGCTTGGGGATGCTTGATACGTCTCCAACGTATCTATAATTTCTTATGTTCCATGCTTATATTATGTCAATTGCTACATGTTTTATTCACACTTTATAGCATTTTTATGCATTTTCTGGGACTAACCTATTAACAAGATGCCACAGTGCCAGTTCCTGTTTTCTGCTGTTTTTGATTCCAGAAAAGCTGTTCTGGAAATATTCTCGGAATTGGACGAAACAAAAAGCCAAGGTCCTATTTTTCTGTCACGTACACGGAGTCCGAAGGAGAGACGAAGGGGGGCACCGAGGCGCCCTCACCATGTGGTGGCGGGTCCCACCCCTGGCGCGCCGCCACGTGGTGAGGAGCCCTCGGGCCTCCACCGACATCGCCCCTTCGCCTATAAATTGCCTTTCTCGGGAAAACCCTAAACACCCGAGCCTCCATCCACGAAAAGTTCCAGAGCCGCCGCCGTCGTCAACCCTAGCTCGGGAGGGTTCTGAAGCTCTTCCCGGCACCCTGCCGGAGAGGGGAATCATCACCGGAGGGCTCTACATCGCCATGCCTTCCTCCGGAGTGATGTGTGAGTAGTCCACCCCTGGACTATGGGTCCATAGCAGTAGCTAGATGGTTGTCTTCTCCTCTTGTGCCATCATGTTTAGATCTTGTGAGCTGCCTATCATGATCAAGATCATCTTATTGTAATGCTACATGTTGTGTTTGCTGGGATCCGATGAATATTGAATACTATGTCAAGTTGATTATTGATTTATCATGCCTATGTTGTTTATGATCTTGCATGCTCTCCGTTGCTAGTGTAGGCTTTGGCCAAGTTTATGCTTGTAACTCCAAGAGGGAGTATTTATGCTAGATAGTGGGTTCATGCCTCCATTTAATCTGGGACAGTGACAGAAAGTTCTAAGGTTGTGGATGTGCTGTTGCTACTAGGGGTAAAACAGCAATGCTTTGTCTAAGGATATTTGTATTGTTTACATTATGCACCATACTTAATGCAATTGTCTGTTGCTTGCAACTTAATACTGGAAGGGGTGCGGATGCTAACCTGAAGGTGGACTATTTAGGCACAGATGCATGCTGGATAGCGGTCTGTGTACTTTGTCGTAATGCCCAAGTAAATCTCATAGTGATCATCATGACTTGTATATGCATTGTTATGCACTCTCTATTTTGTCAATTGCCCAGCTGTAATTTGTTTACCCAGCATGTTAGTATTTTATTATGGAGAGACACCACTAGTGAACTGTGGACCCCGGTCCATTCTTTTACATCTGAAATACAACCAACTGCAATCATTGTTCTCTTTAATTCTCTGCAAGCAAACATCATTTTCCACACCACACTTTTAATCCTTTGTTTTCAGCAAGCCGGTGAGATTGACAACCTCACTGTTTCGTTGGGGCAAAGTAGTTTGATTGTCTTGTGTGTCGGTTCCACGTTGCTGCTGATTCCCTAGTGTTGCGCCGTGCCACATTCAGCCACCAACAACCTTCAGAAGACCCTTGACTTCCTACTGGTTCGATTAAACCTTGGTTTCTTACTGAGGGAAAACTTGCTGCTGCACTCATCACACCTTCCTCTTGGGGTTCCCAACGGACGTGTAACTTAACACGCACCAACTACTCGGAGCAGGTTTCATCAGAGAAATCAAGAAATCACAATGGGTGGCCAACCCCGTACTCGTAGAGAAGAAGCACACAAATATCATTCGGATGTGCGTAGATTTCACAGCACTCAATAAATGTTGTCCAAAGGATCACTTTCCACTACCTCGAATCGACCAGATCGTCGACTCCACCGCCGGGTGCGCTCGCTTGTCCTTCCTGGATGCTTACTCGGGTTACCACCAGATAAGGATGAAGGAAGAGGATGAAGAGAAAACGGCGTTCATAACCCCACTCGGGGTCTACTGCTACACAACAATGCCTTTCGGGCTCAAAAACGCAGGCGCAACCTACCAGCGCATGATGCAAGACTGTCTCAAGAAGCAAATTGGGAGAAACGTCCAGGTCTACGTAGATGACATTGTCATCACAACAAGGGAGGAAAACACACTACTCGATGACTTGCGAGAGACGTTCGCAAACCTCAAACGCTTCCACATCAAGCTCAACCCGAAAAAGTGCACGTTCGGCGTTCCAGCCGGCAACTCTTGGGGTATCTAGTCTCGGCTCGGGAAATCGAGGCAGACCCAGAGAAAATACAGGCCATCTTGACGATGCAAAGGCCTTCAAATCTCCATGATGTGCAAAAGTTAGCGGGTCGAGTAGCAGCACTCAGTCGATTCATCAGCAAGCTAGGCGAAAAAGCACGCCCGTTCTATCGACTGATGAAGAAAGCAGATAAATTCGAGTGGACGCCAGAAGCCGAAGCAGCCTTCACGGACCTCAAGCGAGTCCTCACAAGCCCTCCAATCCTTGTCGCACCAAGGGAACGTGAGCCACTATACCTATATGTCTCCGCAACTAACAGGGTGGTAAGCACCGTACTGGTGGTCGAACGCAGGGAGGAGGGACACGCCCAAAGCATACAACGTCCAGTCTATTACTTGAGTGAAGTGCTCTCCATATCAAAGCAGCGGTACCCGCACTATCAAAAGCTGGCCTACGCCGTGTTCATGTCCTCAAGGAAGCTGACGCACTACTTCGCAGAGCACCCGATCACTGTAATCAGCACCTCAGGGATCGGAGACATCCTCACAAACCCCAACGCAACTGGGCGAGTCGCAAAATGGCTCATCGAGCTAGCACCACGAGATATCAAGTATGATTACCCGAAGGCCATCAAAGCACAAGTCTTACCTGACTTCCATACCGAGTGGATTGAAGCTCAGTTGCCAGGAGCACCAGATGTGTCCAACTCATGGACTATGTACTTCGACGGCTCAAAGAAGAACGAAGGCGCAGGCGCAGGTGTCATCCTCATATCACCAAAAGGCGACAAGCTTCGCTATATCCTGCAGATGGAATTCGAGTTACCATCCAATAACGAAGCTGAGTACGAGGCCCTGATCCATGGCATGCGGATGGCCAAAGCCCTCGGTGCACTCGACTGATGATCTATGGTGACTCGAACCTTGTGGTGCAGCAAACAATGAAGGCCTATGATGCAATCGCAGATAACATGATCGCCTACCGTGACCTGTACAACTTAATGGAGGGCAGCTTCGAAGGCTGCGAGTTGCGGCACATAGGGCGTGAGAGCAATGAAGAAGCAGATAAGCTAGCCAACATTGGCGCGACCAAAGCACCAGTTCCACCTGGTGTCTTCCTCGAGCGCATCGAGCACAGGTCCATCAAGAAAAAGCGAGCATCTCCTACATCAGCCGCACCAGCCAAGAGCAAAGCACCTAGCACAGAGGACCCGCCAGTCGAGGTACTCCTCATCGAGCCAACTTGGACTCAACCTTTCCTCGCATATATACTCCGCGGCGAGGTACCTGAAGACATAACAGAGTCAAGACGCGTCACTCGACGATCTAAAGCATACACTGTCATCAACGGCGAACTGTACAAACGCAGCGTATCAGGTATGTTCCAACGATGCATAGCATTTGAAGATGGCCAAGCCATCCTTCGTGATATTCATGCAGGTACCTGCGGGCATCATGCCAGCAGTCGATCACTCGTAGCCAAAGCCTTTCGCGCAGGCTTCTACTGGCCCACAACACTCAAAGACGCGGAGGACATAGTCAAAAGGTGCATCGGCTGTCAAAAATTCGCCACAAAGCCGCACACACCCGCATCGGCGTTGAAGACAATACCATTGGCCTGGCCCTTCGCCCAATGGGGGCTCGATATGGTCGGGCCACTCAAAAAATCCTCCCATGGAGGGCATACTCACCTTCTGGTGGCGGTCGACAAGTTCACCAAGTGGATCGAAGCAGTCCCTATCACAAGTTCGACTGCCACTACAGCAGTCAATTTCATAAAATCCATCATATACCGCTTCGGTGCCAAGCAGTATCATCACTGATAACGGTACAAACTTCACGGCTGAAGAGTTCCGAACTTTCTGCAAAGAGCAAGATATCACGCTCAACTATGCATCCGTGGCACACCCGCAGTCCAATGGCCAAGTCGAAAAAGCCAATGGACTTGTGACGAGCGGAATCAAGAAACGCCTCCTGGTGCCACTCAAAAGGGCCGCGGGTGCTTGGGTCGAAGAACTTCCATCTGTGCTATGGAGCCTACGCACAACTCCTAACGCTTCAACACAGTTCACCCCATTTTTCATGGTTTACGGTGCAGAGGCAATCCTGCCATCAGATGTAAGGTTCAACGCACCAAGAGTCGAAGCATACAACGAGAAGATGCACATGAAGCACTCGAAGATGCAGTCGACTTGCTCGAAGAAGCACAACACGGCGCTGGCACGCACAGCTGTTTATCAGCAAGATCTCCGCAACTATCACAGCCGTCGACTGCGTACCAGGTCCTTCGAGGTTGGCGACCTGGTGCTTCGACTGAAGCAAAAGAAGGTGCACAAACTTGCTTCCCATGGGAGGGACCCTTCATCATCACCGAGGTCATTGGCGGTGGAGCATACAGACTGAAGCACGCGAAGACAGGCGAACTCTCACATAATCCTTGGAACGTTGCGCAGCTGCGCCGTTTCTATGCTTAGATTGTTCAGTCGCACAATGTAATAGGCACATATGTCGGATGGCTGCAGGTTTCAGACGCGCTCTTTTCCTTACCAGGGTACCTACGGGGACTGGAAGGTTTTTAATGAGGCGGCCTGCAGCCTAACATTCAAAAAGGGAATATAATCAATGATTCCTCATATTTCTCCCTGCTTACTACTCGCATAACTTATTCGAACACACTTAGCCTCACCCGAATACTCGGGGGCTACGCTGTCTCAAAGCATGAGCTTTCGCTCCTTCAAACATAATACTCCAGCCGCACTCGAATACTCGGGGGCTGGGTCAAAAAATCATACATAAACGAAAAAGTTGCTCAAAATCGTGAGTTGCAGCTTCAAACATCGCAAAAATTCACAGCCTCACTCGAGCACTCGGGGGCTGTGCAATTTATGTTCCATACTCTGTTTTTCATAAAACCCACTCGATACACTCGGGGGCTGCGCGCATACACAACAAAATTACACAAGTGGCAAAATTACACTCGGGGGCTGACCCCTATACATAAAACCTTAATCTACAGGCTCATCTTTGGGTGGAGCCCATTTTTCCTCCTCCTTTAATACATGATGAACCAATACAAGGGCATCCACGCGGGTCTCCTTGTAATGTTCCTCCATAGGCACGGGACCACCGCCAGGTACAGGTGCTGGTCCCAGGGCAATCTTCTTCAGATCAAGGTTCGGGTGGTGTCCGAACAAAGGCGAGTGCCACATTCGCTCCACTGATGAGTTGCTCTCGCACAAACTTCTTAATGGCCTTGCCCTTGCGAAATTTTCCTAGCAAGGCCGACAAACCCTCCGGCTGCTCATTTAGGGGGAACAACGCGTGGTGTATCCTGGAGAAGGCTTGCCTACAGCTCTCCAGCACAACAGCCGCACGCCAGGCGCGATCATAAAGAGTCACAAGTGTCTGACTCCTATCCCTATCTGACCAAAAGGGGTGATGGGTATACTCTGGCCTATTGGCCTGATCGTCCAATCGCTCGCGTATTCGAATCTCCTCCTTTGTCTATCAAAGCAGGCACCTGCGCATTCGTAGCATAATCAGCTCATATATTCGAGCCTGCCGAAGCAAAAGAAGAAGTGTGTATCGGGTGAACTTACACTCGAGCTGCAGATTCACCTTGTCCAATTCCGCCAGCAAGAACAACTCTCGCTCTGTAGAGGGTGAGGGTCTCGACTGGAGATCAGCAAGGGAAGCCTTGGTCTCCTTCAACTCTGCCTCCATAGCTGTGAATTTCTGCATTCACGCTTCGAGTATGCTTGGGCTTGGAGCTGCTTGCAGATGAACCAGTTGCCGCAGCACGACCTTCAGACTACACAAAATATACTTCAAGTAAGTTTCACATCACACTTGCATAAACCCCGGCCAAGCAGGCTCGGGGGCTGTTCTCCAAGAAGACACGCATGACGAAAGCATGAAGCAGAGCAAAAGATGCAATTCATATTAAACAAAAGCCCTGGGCGGCATTCAAGTTCTTTACAAGCAAAAGCATAACAAGACATAAAATGTCGACTATGCTACGTCTGACACTGACTCAGACCTAGCCCTAGCAGCACGACCGGCACGCTCAGACACAGCCGCGGCACGCTTCTCAAGCATGGTCACCATCTTCTTCGATAGTGTTCCAGCTTCCATCTTCATAGCGTCCGTAATGGCTGGTTTTCCACCAGAACTCTTCGGGAAACCAGCCAGGGCTGTCGCAAAATCACCCGCAACACCGTTGCCCCTTAACAGAATGAGGGTGGTCTCGGATCCACCTACCATTTGGGCTCGGGCGAAGTTCGCCAGGGTGGTTGTCCCCGGTGCAAACATGTCAGCCAAGTCCTCCACTGTCTTGGGTGGTGGATTGGCAGGCAGCACGGTCTGATATATGGAAGTCAGTGCACTCTTGGACCGGCGAAAAGCCTCTCGAGTGCGGGCACATATTTTGTCAAAGGCGCTCGCCGCATCCTCGAATGAGCCCTCGTCAACGGCAGGCTCGGCACCAACAGTTTCTGTTGGAAAAAGCATAAGTTATACTACTGGTAGTCAGATCAAACTCGAAATATTCTCTCAAACACATTACCTCCCAGCACTTGGGACAGCGCGCGAAGCCGATGAGTTTGCAGCGTTTCGCGTGCCTCCACCTCCTCGAGCTTTTTCTGTGAATCTTCGAGTTTCTTCTCAAGCTCTTGCACACGGGTGGCAGACGTTGCCTTCTCACCTGCGAATGGCACAAGCCACCTTTTAGCAAAAATCAGAACATTACAAAACAGAAAGGGCATAAAAGGAGAGGCGGAAATTCTTACGGTCCAACTGCTCCACTCTGGCTCGCAGTTGATCGCGTTCCTGCTCCACTTGCAAATATGTGTCACCCGACTCAAGGAGAGTACGGATGAATGACTGTACAGCATAAAAAATCAGGAAATCAGTGCATACATGGCTTCAGCTTTGATCAAAACACAAATAAAAAGAGCATATCGCACTTACGTGGTTATAACGTGCAGGAAGCGTTTCACCCGATGAGGAAGGCATGTTTTCCTGAGGCTCGGGTCGAGGAGCTGCCGGGGAGGTCTGTTGGGCCTCTGAGCGAATCGCTTCACCCGAAGAAGAAACGGGTCACCTCAGGTGCAGGCGGTGGCAGATCAACCTTGGGTGGTCGTCCTCGACCAGCCTGCACATATCAGAATCAGTCGCATAAAGCATAACCTATGACACATAATGTTCCAGCACAACTTACTGAGGTTCGTCGTCATCCGAGAGAATCAGCGTGTTATAGTCTATACACGCCTTGAATGACGGCGACCTAGCCGGTGAAGCTGCACGCGAAGGGGACTTCCCCTTAGCTCCCCTGAGTCAGTCGAAGAAGAATCAGAATCCTCGCCTCGAGTGGCACGCGGAGGCGAGCTTTCTGCAGTCGATTTCGTTTCGTCTGCACGACGGCGCTTCAGGAGTGGAACCTCGTCCTCCTCCTCTTGCTCGGAGTCCTCTGCCTCCTCTGTAGGGGTGTGCGCGGAGGCGAGTGAGACGTCGTCGGCTTTGTGATCAGCCAGCAATACCTCTGTCTCCGCGGTATCCCCATCTTCGGGTAGTGGGGGCAAGCACTTGAGGGGAACATGACCCTGTACACAATCTAGCCATGAGCTATCACTCGACAAAAATCATATCTCCAATGCTAAATGCATAAAGGAAAGACAGCGAATACCTTGGGTAAAGGGTGCTCACTGTCGAAAGCATCGACAGGGCAATCGAGTGGGCAGCTATCGTTCGCCGTCAGCTTGGTGATCGATCGAACTCGCTTCTCCACATCATCAGGTGCTGGCAGAGTTTGGCCAGGCACCAAACGTGTCGGGTCCTGTGGACCCTGAAATGCCCACATGGGGTGCGCTCGCACTCGCAGTGGCTGCACACCCCTCTTGATGAAGGTCGAAATCAAATGCAGGCCGCTCACTTCGCGGCCCGCAGTCTTCATAAGCTTGGCAATCTTGGCCATCAAAGGCTTCACCTCAGCCTCTTCAGCAGCTGTGGTCTGATGCAGCCAAGCCCGTGTCTTCACCAGAGGCGCGTGGGGATCAAAGCGCGGCAGTCCCTCTTGGTTGGTGGTGAAGTAGAACCACTTCTGCCTCCAACCTTGCGCAGATTCGACTTGTTTAATGTCGAAATATGCGACTTCTTTGCGGCTCTGAATGTTGAAGCCGCCAACAGCATAAACGCCCTTCTTCCCGGCGTTCTCCCTCACAGTGAAGATCTTCTTCCAAAGACCCCAATGTGGGTGCACACCCAAGAAACACTCACACAGCACAAAGAACACATCAATGTGCATAATGGAGTTGGGCGTAAAATCGTGCAACTGCACCTTGTACGCGTACATCAGAGCCCGCACAAAATCGTGAATAGGGAATGAGAATCCCCTATTCACGAAGTCGTGAAAGCATACGCGCTCGCCCTCCTTGGGTTGAGGGCTTACCTCGTCTCCGGGGAGGCGCGTCGTCAGCAGCTCGGCGGAGGGGATCCATCCATCCCGCCGGTAGCCTTCCAGCCTGGACAGCTTCATGGTGGACCGCGTCCAGTCGCCGGTCTTCTTGTCCAAGGTCACGTCCTCGCCACCCTTGGCGGCGGCGGTGCTCGTACTCCCACCAGCCACCGCGGCGGCGGCGGCAAGCGCAGCTTTTCTCTTGGGCGCCATGGAGGTGGTGGTTCGCAAGAGAGAGGGGATGCGCAGCGGAGGAAGAAGAAGCAACGGCGGCGGTGCACAGATGGCAAGTAAAAATTATTTACGCTGCCACACCCTTTTAACCTCAGCACAACGAATCTGCATCGTTGATGCGAGATCGTGGGCAGAGCTGCATATCCAGCCATACACGTGGCAGCTTCGGAGGGCAACCGTCGCCGGCCACTCCGCCCACTACACACGTAAAACGAGGAACCATCATCACAGCCCCGTAAAAACCGCGTCAGGAGCGGTCAAATCCAGTCAAACGGCATCGCCGTTTGGTCAAGCGCTGCACAATGGGCCCACATACGTGTCACGTCCCATCCATCGCAGCATAGCGCACGCCACCGCGTGTCAGGCAGCGCAGTCGCCACAAAACGTCATCCCTGACGTCATCGCACGCGATTTGTTCAGAAAAGCTTTCGGGTTCGCCCAATGCATATCAATCACTCGATTGTTTTCGGGTGTATGGTCACTCGACCGTTCCTTCGACCAAAGACATGTTACTCCCATCGGGAGCATATCAAAAATTTCTTCGACTAAGAGTGTATGGGATAAAAAGGATTTGAGATTATCCTCCATTGCAAGCAATAAAGCACAATCTCGGGGGCTACTCCCATCGGGAGCGCTGCCGCGCACCCGATAGAATAACGACAAAGTGTCAGTCGACAAAAGTCTAGACTCAGTTCATATACAAAATCATACTCAAAACATTCCCGAGTTGCGTCCGCCGCAAATACCTCGGATGCTGCGCGCATAGTGCAAAGGTAAGACCCGCCGAACTTTCGAGCTGGGCTAAGGACCGTTCCAGCAACGTCAATCCTTATACTTTCCGTGTCAGCAGACATGATGAAAAATCCTGACGGACGCGTTGGGTAAAATTCAAATCTATACTGCAGATCGACTCAGTAAGACCTCCGCGGCCTAGTCGAATCTGACCAGTTTGTTCCAGATTCGAGTCCGGGGACTCGAGTTTGATTGAAAGCTAGTAAGGTTTTACCCGAATGTGTAGTTAACCAGTCCGATCCGTTGAGTGTACTGGGTCTGCTAAGCTATTATCACTTGATCATCATAAGGAAAAACCACAGTCGATGATATACTCGACATAGCCAACATGTGCTATTCATACAGGAATTCCAATTATAGTATAAAGCATATGACGTGCACTTACGAATAAGTCCATGCCCGATTCTTCGAGTCAGACAAGTACTCGGGGGCTACAGACAAGGATATACATCTCGGGTACCCTACCGTAAGGGTACCTGGTGCACATGGCGACTAAGGCCCAATCGCGAAGAGCCTACTCGAAACCCAAGACCAGAGGACTAAGAAGATGGAGTACCCTCCAAGATTAGACATAGACATAGTCGGTTTAGGCTTTCCTTACGTGTAAACTAGGTCGGTTATGAACTCCCGAGACCCAGCCTATTTAAAGGCTGGGAGGGGTGCCGATCTAGGACCAAGCCATACTCGAACCACCAAAAGTCCTAGCGAGATCGACATTTCGCCGGAGCTCTCCTTGTAACCGCATAATCTCACACAATCAATACCAGACAAGCAGGAAGTAGGGTCTTTACCTCCTCTAGAGCGCATTAACGTCGGTGATGAGCCGCGTCGTCTTCGTCCGTCTTGGGAACCACTAAAATCATTTCATGGCGCTGACCCGCCTTTTGAGTCGATGACAGGGTCGGCCCACCTTCCGGTATCCAACGTGGACGTGGCTGTCCGGCACTCCCACGCTGCTCACTATGGACCGGAATAGTGGTGGTGTTGCCGTGCGTTCTATTGGTCTTGTCCGGCAAAAACTGTCGCTATTGGAGCCACGACTAGGCGTGGTCCGACGTCCAAATATGCCTAGTGTGAGCACCGAAGGTGATGCTCTAAGAACATCTCCAGTCGCGGCATCCAAATCGTGTCTGGCAGCGGCGCCGAATGAACCCTATTGGCTTGGTACCGAGCCTCCTCGTCTAGGCATGGCATTAGCGGCCTCGTCGGTTTGAAACTGTAGAAGACAAGGAACAATTGCCCAATTCTCCTCTTTCTCGGCGGTGACAGTGGCTTCTTCTTCCATCAACAGGTGGACCATCATCTCATCGTCGCTATCCATCTATTGAAATCAAATGTGAATGAATCTACCACCTGATCGTTGGCGGCCGGCAAAAATTTATAAAAATAGTCGACCTATCAGGCAATCGGCCAAACACCTTGCGTGCAAGGTGGGCGCGCGAGGAAGCCGAGAGCTCTCTGGCCGGTGAGAGTCGACGAGCACCGCCACGGAAACCTAGGGAGATGGGGGGTGGGAGGGGGCGAGTCGGCGTCGCGATTTCTGTGTCCGACGAGCTAGTGCTCGTATGACAGAGAGTGTGCAGGCGGCGAGGAGGAGGCGGTGGGCAAAAATGAAGTTGGAGAGAGAGGAAAGAGGTAGAGTAGATAGGTTTTCGGAATAAGAGCCCACGCCCGTCTTTAGGGATCCGAAGTGGCGTCGCGTGCGGTTACATCCGGTGCCCAACCGACTCCCAACGGGAAGGGCTGCACGTGCCAGACGAAATATTGGACAGCGCCTGACAAAATCTCGATATTGATGTCGCGAGTGGACGCGATTTTACGCGCGTAATAAAGTAATTGGCGGCCGTTTTGGCCACGCGAGTGGAGATGGCTGCAACTCCTTTCGTGCGAGTTGTCGCTGCCGCGACGCGCGCTCAACGATCGATACGGTATCCGGCGGAACCAGCTGCCTCGCACTCGCCTGCCGACGGTGTGCCGCCCCCAACCTACTCCAACCGTGGTTCCACAACGCCGACACGCGGCCAGAGCTAGATCGATGATCCAGCTTCCGGCGGCAATGTCGCGATCGTATCGCGAACCACTCCGCCGGCAGGAGCATTATACAACCGCGCGCGCCGTCACGTCCGAAGACATATTCTACCCCCGCCCTAGTGGTCTAGTGGAGTACTGTAGCAGGCAGGCATCGAACAAACGGTATTACCGGCGGCGACAGCACGCCCGACACGCCACGCTTCACCGAATGCGCGACACGACACGACACGACACGGCGCGGTGCACGCACCGCTCGAATCGGTCAGCAGCAGCAGGAAAAAGGACGACCCTGACGCGCACGGAGGCGTCGCCGTCGAACCGCGTGGGGCAGGCAGGCACGGGCGTCCGCCTCCGTCCATCCCTCGATCCGGCACCCACCAAGTTAATTCCCCGACGGCGACGTCCAACCCAACAACATCGAATCCGGTCGAACGCTGCGGTTACGGTGGTGGTGCTACTGCTCTGTGCCCACCGCGCCGCGATCACACGAATCATCCTAGGCGAGTTGTGCAACGAGCCGCCGCTTCGAATCGGATGCCCTGCAGCCTGTTCGGACAGATCGTGCCTCGCACGGCTGAAACCGGAGGAGAATCATGCATGCCTGATCCAGCGGTTTGAAACCGAAGAATTGGCACCCAAACAAGTTCATCGCTGTGGCCGCAACAAAAATGAGAAGAATGTCATACAGCCACCGGCTGATCCTCCATCATAACCAAGAGCAAGGATATACTTATTAAGCAGAGAGCAAACTGGAAGAACATAAAACATTCTCCAGGCAGCTGCAGCTGTCCATACATTCCATCCGGAAGCTTTAACAAAAGGCAGGAATTTGAACGAAAGCGAGGAACCATGTATGTAAGAAGAAGGAACCCAAGCCCTGGTTTATACAGAGATGATATGAAACATCGCATCTCATCAAGGGAGCCTGTTTTGAGTTAGCATGCACTCTGGGTAAAACACGGCCGCTAATCTCAATCAACAAGCTAAAATTAAGGTCACCATATACCCCCCCGTTGCATCATGTACTACTACTTACTTTACTAGAAGTAGTAATTAATCGGAACTCGGAATCGATCGATGTAGTACCATCATCGGGTCGCCTGAGGCCCCGAGCGGCGGCGCGCTCACCGCTGGTCACGGGAGATTCATGAATACGCCGGGATCAGGGTCGGCGAACCCCGCGCCGCCCCAGCACGCGCCCAGGTCGAGCGCCGGCGGCCAGTCAAACGAGTACGCGTCCCCCAACAGGGCCTTGCCGCCGACGGGGTAGTCGGAGAAGCCGAGGTCGAGCGCGACGCCGTCGTCCCCGCCGTGCTGGAGAAGGTCGGCGAAGGAATCCTCCTCCGCCGCCGCCGCGGGGACCACCAGCTCCGTGGTGATCTCGCTCGCGGTCGCGGAGGTCTCGGTCGGTGGGGTCGTCGTCGTCGGTTCCGTCACCTTGGCGGCGGCGTCGCCTGGGGAAGCCGTCACGACGACGTCGTCGTCGGTGGCTGGTTCGAGGGGCGTGGCTCCGGCGCGGCGCTTTTTGTATGGCTTCTTGGCGGAGGCGGCGGCGGCGGAGGAGGCGGGCCTCTTGCGTGTGCCGCCGCCGACGGGGACGCTGCGGAGGGTGCCGCCTTTGGTCCAGTAGCGGCGGCATCCCTTGCAGAAGTGGCGCGGCTGGGAGGTGTTGTAGTTGTTGTAGTAGCAGAACTTGGTGTCCCTCGACTCGCACCGCGGGCACGGCTCCCCCTCCGCCGCTGCCGCCGAAGCCACCGTCGTCTTCGGGTTCGAGGGAGTCGCGGCGGCGTAGCCCTTGGGCCGGCGGAGGTCGACGCCAGGCCGCCGGCCTGGCTCGGCCGCGTGGAGGAGCTGCTCCTGCATGCGTGCGCGTGCGCGGCGGGCTTGGTTGTTTGGCTCGAGAGAGATAGAGAGAGAGCGCGGAAACGGAAGCAGGCGGCGAGGGGGTGGCTCGGCGCCGGGGTCTCTCTCTTATGGTCGCTCGCGGCTACGGTGCTGGAATTCAAGTACTCTACCAATTCAGCCGGTGGGCGTCCATCTGTCAGCCGGCAAGATGTGGACCCGCGTGTCAGCGAGATCTGCCTTGGTCCAGGTAGTGTAGCTACGGAGTGAGGTGCAAAATAACAAGGGCAGAGATTTTGTACTAGGCGTCGGGAGGGGGACGCCTGTCTGCAGTCCGTACCGTACGCGACGACAGCGACCTCCTCGTCGTCTCACTTACCACCACCGCTCTGGCTTGCCTAATACAACTCCGTACGTTGTTACCGTAGTCTCACGTCAATGACACAGGGGCAGCCATGATGCCGACGGGCCCCACGTGTCAGTGGTGCTGTTGTCGCGAGTGACGGGACGAGGCGGGTATGGGTATTATCGTCTCGGGCACGGAACTATGCGCGTGCGGTCGGGGTCGGTCCACGTGGTCCGAGAGCCGGCCATGCCTCGCGCGGCGCCGTCGTTGACGCCGCTCAAGCTCCCGGGACGCTTCATCGGCGCCGCCGACTGACGAGACCATCTTGATCGAGAGGTTAATATTTTCTCCAGGAGTTAATTAACTGGAGACTTTGGCGCCGACGCAGCCGTGATCTTCGACTCTTGCGACGTCAGAAACATGCGACGAGACTCGAGGGCAATTCCTCACCGCCGGCCGAGTTCCGGGCCAGTCATGGGTAGGACGTACTGTAGGTGGGACCCCGGTGGGCACATGGGATGGACGGTGGTCTCGTTCGCCGCCTTGCGTGGGTCCCGCGGCCGGACATCGCACGCAACGAATCGCGTCGGCGCGCACACACAGCTAGCTCGTGCCTGCCGCCGTGTCGCCCGTCCGTTCGTTCGCTCGGCGCGCGCGCGGCGGCGTGGACGCCTTCTCCGGCCATGGGATGGGAGGGAAATACAGGGAGATCCGCGATAACGACGCCCGGTTGATTGGAGATGGGATTCGCTTCCTTCAACGTGGGCTTGGATCCATTCATCGATCGACCATCTTGTTGTCATTTTTTGAAATTTCAGTATGCTGTTTGAAATATTCTTCATCTCCCCGGCCTCCCTTGCACGTAGCACCAGTCCACATGGATTGACTTCAGGGAAGGAGTAGGAGCATCTCCACCGTGAGCCGTTAAAAATGTGTCCGCCACCCCAGTTGAGCTCTCTTTGAGGTGTCGGACACATGAGTCCGCCACAATGGGGAGTCCTGCCCCCAGTGGCGCCCCCCCAAAATATATAAATAAATAATAACGAATGCAAACAAATCGAAATCTTCAAAATTTCATTCATATTTGATTATAGATTACACAAGAGTTTGGATAAAAATTTGAACCTAACCCTAACACTAGGCATACTCGAGGTCGTCCGAGTCGACAACGACGTCCTCATCGTCGAGCAGCACGAAGGTGGAGGAGGAGGCGACACGACTGATGTAGGCGTCGTCTTGACGCGACGCACAGCTGGTGGAGACCGCCGCCGGAGGAGGAGACCGTCATCTGCGCCGAGCTCGCCAGGGTCGTCATGAGCCCCGGCGAGTCCTGCTCGATAGTGGTCACCGAGTTAGCAAGCGCCACTACGAAGCCGGGGCTATCGTCGTCGTGCTCGTTCCGCAGCGGGAGGCATGTGGTACCCCGTCGAGATCACCTCCAACGCAGTGGCTCCGTCCTGGGGCAGTGCAGGTAGAGGCAGTTGCGCGGTCGGGATCGCCGTAGCTCGCGGTGAGCGCCGCTCCTCCTTCACCGGACGGTAGACGCAGCTTGGCGCGCGGACCTGGTTTGTCGTCGCGGCGTGGTAGGTCCGTTGGAACCCGTGCCAGTAGCCGCAATGGCGTAAATGCATTGTGTGGGAACACCGCGACACCGTCGCGTGGACTGTCGTGTACGTTGCGCCGGTGTTATTGCGACGCGTGGTGGCAGACGTGTCGCCGTCTCATCGCCTCGCCTCCCGTCCTGTCGCGTCGTCGGGGAAACCACCCAGCGTGTGGGCGCCATTACTCGGGCGAAACGGCCTCCTGTACGCCCTTAATAGCATGGACGTGACATGTTATGTGTATGACGAGTGGGACACATCTGAAGAGCATGTCCGAGTAATGTCCGGCACCCGAAGATGTCCCTAATTTGGAGGGTCCTGGGTGCCGGACACAAATCAGGTCAGACCAAACACTTGATGGTCCCGGTGGAGATGCTCAAAGTAAAACGCGTGATCTGGCGTTCAGTTAGCGCAAACTCAAGGACCAAATCTTGGCAGGCTTAATAAATCAATGCAAGGAGCTGGGACTCTCAGTTGTGCTAGGACATGGCCCGTGATCGATGAGCTGCGACGGCTCATCATTACAAGCGGCTAATCTGATCGCCTTAATCATTCGGTCCTGCCAGTGTTACATTACATACATGCTTCCATCGATGCGTGATCTGCTCGAAGGAGGCAGCGTGGCACCGTGCTCTCCATGAGAGAAGAATAACATGGGCTTATTTTTTAGGCTGACGGTGACGTGATGAGAGATCTTCTGTTCGCACGATCCTGGTTTGTGCAAATCCCTTGCGATCTTCCAGCCTGCAGAGTGCACACGTCGTCGCCGGCGCTCCCTTCACTACATCACGTCGCCGTAGTCCGTTTCTTAATACTAGCACTTTTAAAGTGACTCAGTATGTATGAAAATACAGTATCCCAAAACTTATTTGGTCACTTTGGAAAGTATCTATCATCCTCGTGTATCGAAACAATTTAGGGCCACATTGTCAAAATGACCTCCAATCCAGACGTATTTATAACTACCATATAAAAATTCGAGACACTTCGAAAAACTGCGCCAAAAACTCTCTAGGGAAGGCGCTTCGGAGAAGCCTCCGATTTTTTTGTTGGACACTTGAGAAAAATACCCCCAAAAACTATTCTAAGCACTTATAGAAATGCCCCAAGAACTCAATATACATATTAAATATTACACAAAATTCACAATTCAAAAAAAAAATGTTTACACAACCTAAAAAGGGAATAAAATGCATGTATTCTTCCTTTGTAGACTAAACTCCCATAAACAATGATCTCAACCGAACTTAGCTCATAGAAAAGGTACATAAACAGAATTCTGAGTTCTAGAAAATGATCACAATTATCCATTCTCCTCTTCAGCATGTGCATGGAGAGGAACACATTTGACTCCCGATCTCATATGCTCCTGGTAGAACAAAAAAAAGCAAAGTATTTCAAAAATTTGTGAAACAATTTGGAGACAAACATATACAAATGTTCTACATACGTACCAAGTTTCGTGAGAAAATGACAGCAGGATTTTTCTGTGCAAAAAATACAAATCAGTGGCTAAAATGGGATTTCAAAAATATATTTGGAGCATTGATTATGTTATTTTTTCACAGAGCACCACACATGCCATTTCATAACGAAACTTGTCACATTAAAAGCCATGTATATAATCATCACCAAATATTTCAGATTTTTTTAAATATTTGCTATTTTTTCAAAAAAAAATATTCTACTAGAGCATAGGAGGTCAGGAGCCAATTTGAATATCCGTGAATGGACCTCTACTTGGTTGTACCTTTTGAATTCTTCATTTTTCTCTTCTTTGGTGCCTTCACACCTCGAGCTTCTAATTCAATTATCTTTACCTGTGCATGCAGTATAAAATGTTTGCCCATGTAAGCTAGAATGCCAACATGTGACTCCGATATCTTTTAGTTGAATTTCTTTTTCATAAAGAGCTCAATTATCATTATGTAGCAGTAGTTTACCAACTGAAAAAGGAAATAAGTTGAATTAATTTAGCAAATGAAATACCATATCAAACACCGCATCAAAAGAAAACAGTTGTCAGCAGATAAAATCAAATGTGTTCAAATATCAAGGCAAACCAGTCGCAATAGAGCCATGTTGTATCCCCATGGAGAGATATATGTGGTACTTACTTTCAAGACCTAGAATATAGAATAGAGGTTAATAACTCACTAACCAATTGATCAATGAGTTTATCACATGTTCACTAAGTAACATGGTACTATTATTCTTCCAAGTGCTTAGACGGATTCTTGCGTAAATTGGATTGTTTTCGATCAAGATTTTTTTGGCAAGAGGATAGTGAGGAAAAAAATATAGACTGGCTAAATGGGGTGTGGTTTGTCGTTCTAAGGACCATAGATGATTGAGTATTCACGACCTTAAGGTTAAAAAGGCAGGTTCATTTACTTTTTAACCTTAAGGTCGTGAATGAAAAAACAGTTCTTTCACTTTGATCATTTAATATGATAGATGGACAAGAAATAGATTCTGGGGAAAAATGGCTGGAAAATAACACACTCTTATAACAATATCCAGCTCTATATAACATTGTCCGTCACAAAAGCGATACAATTTCTACATATTGGAGACATCTCTACCAATGTGAAGATCAGGCGGGATTGAAGTGGCCCTCATTGTATAGTGTGGAATGTCCTAATAGGGCGGTTGGCAGGTCCAACTATCGCAAGGGACTGATGAATTTCGTTCAAATTTACGTGAGAATGGTAAATTCTCATTAGATTCTATGTATAGAGCACCAGTTCATCTTGAGGTGCCGGTCAACGATAATAATATAAAAAATTCCACTAAAAAAATCATGTGTACCTCGCAAAGGGGCAATTCACTAAGAACAACCATGTTAAGCGTAACTGGCATCGAAGTATAAAGTGTGTTTTTCGTGATCATGATGAGACATATAATCACTTCCTAACATGTATCTGCCACACAGTGCAACTAAAATTTTTAGAATCTGGCTACGTGGTATTGATCACAAGTATAGAGTTCTTCTATGGGTGTGGTCGTTTGTCGTAATATGGCCGCTATGGTTGTATAGAAATGACAAATTATACTCATAATAATTTATCTCTACGCATATTATCTATCGTTGCACGCACTTGTTGCGTTCATGAACGTCTCTACAATGTGTGGAGTTTTGAGACCTGTTTATGTAGGGGTCTACTTGGTTGGAGAATGTGGTGAGCAATATATTATCCCACATGAGTTGCAAAGTGATTGTCAGATTGGCTATATGATTTTTGTAATTCGCCTTTTACATTTGATAATTTTTTGTTGTGTGCATCCTACTATATAGAAGTCTGGTTTAATACTTTGTATCTTCTTTAATAAAATGCCTTTTATGAAAAAAAATACTACTGATTAAAAACATGGGTTTATTGTTTTAAGCACGCCTATGAGCAGCTTGCATTATAGTACATGTCCTAGAATCTCGACATGGTGGTTGTAGTCGGCAGTCATGGGTCACGGTGGCCTGAACATCTCCCGCGGATCTGCGCATCTGTCCGGTGCGCTGTATTATTCGTTCGTCCAAGTTGAGGAATTATCGCTGCATCCGCCGTAGTGGGCGCCCAATCGGTCTGCGTGTGCAATCGCGGCCTACCTCCTGACACGCCGGCAAAATTCCACTCTTCTCTATCTGTCCCCACTTTCGATCGTGCGAATCCTCGTAACCATCCTGGCGTACGGCCGGGGCATCAAAATCAGTCTCACGCTCCGACATTCGAGACGAGATCCCTGCTAATCCTGGCTAATCTGTCGATTGTCATCCGTGGAAGTCCACGTTTCAGGACACAGGAGTGTCTTCTGAATATAACGAAGTAGAGGAAAGCACACGTGGCACATCATGGGCTGTTCCTATCGAAATTCAGTGACAAGTGGAGTACCATTAAGACAGCACAGAACATTTAAAGTAAACCTAACAAAGAAAATAATAGTTTTTTTTTTTGAACAAGGGGAAGGACCCCTAAGGGTCCAGACTGCAATTAAGCGGTGGGATTACAAGTTACAATAAGGACCACAAAGTAAAAGGAAAATACAACCAAGTCCTTGGACTTTACAAAAAGGACCTCAACAAAACAATTGAGAACGCAATTTGGTCCTTCTCCACCGAGGAAGAAGCACAGCTCGACGCAACGGCCGTCGGCGCCATCGCCGGGGACGATACCACTTGGAGACGGTGCGACGTTGGGCGCCGCCGCGGAGCTGACGAAGGGCCTCCTTACTGGCACGCCGGCCTGGAGGTTGTTGTTGATGCTACGGTGCAAAAAGCACCACAGCACGGAGTGGCCACTCCGGCCAAAAGTAAGCGCCGCCGTTGATGAACTCCGCAAGATGCAGACTGAAGATCTCCCCATGGAGCAGCCGAACCAATCCGTCTGTCCTCCTTTCCGCTACCTTTGCGACACAGAAGAACAGAAACAGCAGATCGGGAAGCTCCAGCAAACCTGGTCTCCTGCCACCAAACAATAGCCGCAGATCCGCCGTCGAACTCCAAGCAGCCGCCACGCACCGGAGGAGGCAGATGAAGTAGATTGCAGCAAACGAGAACCAGGGAGTGGGCCTTATTCACGAAGCCGTCCAAGGCGCACATCTTCGCTGCCTTCGGCTCCCACCAAGGAAGCACCGCAGCAAGAAGAGGAACCACGGAGCAGAGCTGGGCTTGACCCAAAAACCACAACTCAAAGCTTCGAGCGCGAACCTTATTCGGAGGGATGCGAGAGTCCATCAGCTTCCCTTGCGTCGCCGCCTGCCACGAGCGGAGCGCAGCGAAGGAGCGCTCGGCGCAGTGGATCTGGTCGCCGGAGACCACTGTCCTACCCTCATTCGGCATGGAGCCAGAGCAAACGCTAATCTAACCCTACTGCTACTATATACAATCCGAGCTACGCATCCTCTTCCACGCCGGACAGCAAAGCCGCCGAAGAGGGGAGGGTAGCAAGCCGGAGGCGGAGACGGTAAACGGAAGTCGACTCTCAAGGAGGAGAACGGAGGGGAGGGGAAAGAAAGAGTGGTCTAACAAAGAATAGTTCAAGTTTGCAACACGATGGTGAAGTTTCAATCTTTTGGGAAGTACAGTAGCTACACATCGACGTTACTTGACGGAACTGTTCACATCCAATTATGTCACATAAGAACTCTGTCAGGCAGGGGAGAAAACTTGAAACTTCTCATATGAATGGAAGCATATGGACAAAAGCAGCTTCACGATCTGCAACGGAAGCTTCCTTCCTTTCCTAGGGAATAGAATGGCAGAACTGATCAAATTAAAGAATACATCAACGCCTTGTTTGTCTAGGTGTCACAGGTTACATCATATACATACAGCTTCAGCCACTCGCGTAGTAACCCGGAAGCAAAAAATGATTGAACCATATCTCCCCGCCGTTGGAGGGGCCCTCAGCTGTTATGTGGTTTGTGTCGCTTTGTTGCTCGTGGATGTTCTTGAGCGCCATCGCCCAACCTTAGCTGGTGATCCATTGTTTGTCTACTGCTCGCTGGGTCCACGAGCTCCTGTTTTGTGAATGAGACATACTTTGTAAGAAACAGGAATTCGATATAGATGAGTATTGCAGGATGCAAAGATGTTTTAGTGTTCTCCAAGCACTGCCTTGGAGTTCCAAGTTGTGTTACATGACGACCTCAGGCCCTCAACATTGTGCAATACTGGAAACAAATATGCCATCTATAACTAAGTGTGCAGGCTAACCTGCAAATTACGCAAGCAAGAACTTGCACAAATAGAAAGCACAAAAGTAGCATTCAAATAGGATGCCTATACCATCTTGAGTTCCAGCTGATATTATATCCTTAATCGTGTAGTTGCTATATCTGAAAGAAATCATACCGTAGAAACAGAAGTTGCAGCATCAGGTCTCTTTGTAGCCCGCTTGCCAAGATTGATCTGCACTGAAATGCTGGCTTGGGACAAATCAATACCAGAGTTTTGCAGAGCATGATTCAATGTACTAAGCAACCTGATAGGAAACAAAATTTATATTCAGATGTATCAAAATATTGAGAAATGAAACACTGTGTTTAGTGTTGCAAACAAAACTAGAAACAAGAGAATAATGATGCAATAAATGAATAATTAAGTGCTTTTTTTACTGAAATAAATTATTACTACATACCCTTGGGAATATTGACTTGATAAGCTGATTGTGCCCTCGTCGATTGCCAATTCAGGGTTATTAAACATTTCGTTGTTTATTAAGCGGTCTTCTGGAGGTGATGATATTGGCTGATGAGCTTGTACCTGAGATGCATTATCTATAAAATAAAATACAAAGTGATTATCAGAGACGGTTTCAAATTGCAATGGAGTATATAAATGTTGCAAGTTGTAAAACTATAATTCGTAGGGAAAGCATACCTCTGATGATGGGGCTGGGAGTTTCAGTTGATTTGTAAGACATACTACCCGATGGATCAGTTTCTTCCTGATTTTGTGCACCTGAAGGAACCACGGATGCAACCGCATTGTCATTGTCATCAGCTTTCACTATAAAAGGGCAACCAGGGGAGGAACCATTCTTCATAATCTGTGAAGGGTCAGGCGAAGTATCTCCAGGTATTTGGTCTTTGTTCTGCGGAGCAAGGATGAAATATGGTGAAGGAGTTTGCCGGAAAATCGTTAGCAAGCCCCAGCTAGTATGGGGCAAGGTGTTATCGGTATGAAATTTTACCTGCGTATTTTTCCAGAAAGAACGGAAGTACATGTTTGCCCATGGTACCATCTTTGCATTTTCTTGGTGCCATTCTGGGTATGAAACCTCGAACTTCTGCACCTTCTCTTGTAAAAAACGTATGTATTCAATAACCTGCATTATAGTAGTTGGTGGTAAGAAAGATGTTGCATGGATCACAGACTATAACTGAAGCAAAATATCCACTGTCTTACCTCTAAGAGAAATGATGCTTTGTCTCTCTTTTGATCATTATGTGGCAAAATCTCTCTAAGCAACTGAAATCTGCAAAATGGTTGAAGTGAAAAATTAGTTCAAGCAAAGGTATGGCAATAAAACAGAAACTCCAAACTAGGAGCAGTGCATTTGTTTCAAGTATTCTCAGGCCCAGCACACTGGAAGGGTATAATATCACCTGCTACCTGGTCAAACCATTTCTAAATGCATCTACTACGAAACCAATTCTCGAGACAATGGACCTTGCTACACAGTACACACTGCTCAGTATCATCATCACCACATTCACAGACTACATCCTTTACTAAGAACCTAACTCCGAAGGATGTGTGCATCGTCTTGGTGTAGAGGCCAGAAGCGCAATAAAATACGTTCTTAAAATAAAAGTAAAGAGATTAACTCCAAACACGATGGACAACTAGTTGTTACAAGATGACCAGATGAGCACCATCAGCATTACATCATAAGCACCTATTTTCCAGTGAAACCAAATGGACCTCCAAGCTGCAGATGCAAACTTCCATCTACATTTATTGAGTTTTGAATTGAACCAAGCAACTACACTTGTTGAATGTGGATTTTGTGCATCGGCCGATGCAGAGGCCAGACATATAGCCCTTTTGGAAAAAATATCAACGTTTGTTGAATATCAGTCAAATTAAGCTGAAGCAAGAAAGCAAGTATATTGTTAAGATTTTGGTCCACGAAACGCCATTACTCCCGGTTCTGACTACAAGAAGAGCAGAAATAATATATGTTTAAAATTGTATACTCCTGTAAGTATGCTTATTGACGCATTACACTTGGCAATAAGGACAG
Source organism: Poa pratensis (assembly GCA_947311845.1). Lineage (NCBI taxonomy): Eukaryota > Viridiplantae > Streptophyta > Magnoliopsida > Poales > Poaceae > Poa > Poa pratensis. The sequence continues at coordinate 39,015,524 of CAMZMU010000069.1, forward strand.
CGAGAGCTGATCGAAAAAGAAGAAACATGTCTCCACAGGCGGGCAGAGCTGGAGGAACACACACCTGTCATTGATCTTGCTACGTCGGCGCTGCTCGGTTGCGGAATGCTTGGAGCGCGGCGTGTTAGGCAGCTGGTCCGTGCCGGCGCTGCCGCTGCAGCTCCCGCCCTTGGCGTCCACCCTCACCGCGAGCTCTGCAACCACACAGGATACGAAATTCAGCTCCAAAAATCCCATCGAAACCGGAACACATTGGCTGTCCCGACACCCAGACGGGTCGAGCAGCGCGCGCACGAGCCCGATTGGGCGGAATTTGAGGCGGCACCTTTGAGCGAGGAGGAGACCTCGCGGCGCGCGGCAAGAGCGTCTTCGTCGTCGAAGGCCGCGCCGCCGCTGGATCCGGAGGCGGCGTCCATGAAGCCGCCACCGCACTTGGGCTTCTGTTTCTGCGGCCTGGAGGAGGCGACGGCGACGCTGCGCGTGGCGAAGGGGAGCGTCCACTGGTGACCTGCAGAGTGGGCAAAGGGAGAAGAAGCCTTTAGCTTTCTGTCCAGTCCAGCACTTTTGTTGGTAATAAACACCTTCCGGAAGGTCAATGGAGTCTGTAATTCTTGTAAGCTCAAACAAATGATGATGATGCTGCTTTGGGTTTACTTTTTCAAAAGAGTGAAGACGAAAGAAACACGTGGGGATAAGAGCAATTGGCATGATGATACAGCGACAAGAATGCAAATACCACCAGATCAGATAATGTTGTTTTTCTTATATACTACTGTACTCCTGTTCTTTTCTGTTTGTCGAAACATTCTACTGTCCAAAATATTCATTTTTCAGCTTTATCAAGTCTCCCGAACGTTCGTTCTCTGCAGCTGGAGTTTATCCTTTTTTTTCTTAGTGAAGTTTATCCAAAGCGTGAGGAGGGAGGCCATATCCATGCTGTTCCACCTTCCCGTGCACGTGCAACGTCCATAAAGAAGGGCCCACGGCACAGGCCTCGCTACATCCAGGCCCAGCACTCTACGCATCCCGTGCCGACCAGGCCTACGAGCTAGCATCGCCCACCCTATAGCTTAGCTAGCGCACCACAAGGCAAGCGGGTACCAGAAAAGCTACACGCACGACTGAGAAGATCCGCACGCATCTCCAGGCTGGATCGGACGATGACGGATGGCCCTGTACCATTAGCTAGCAAGTTGGACGTGCCGGCCACAGCTCGGACGCAACGACGTCGCGCACCACCACCCGGAGGAAAAGGAGAGGAGAAGAAAAGAAGGCGCAACCACCGCCGGCGCCGTCCACATCATCCAGGTATTACCGTCGACGGCACGGCACGCGCTGGCCAGCGCACGAGATAAACAAGTTGAGCTCAGCCCTCAGCCCTCTCGTAAATACCTTTCTTTTAACAAACCTCTGGTAAATACTCCATGGTTGGCTAGTGTACATGAGAGAAACAAGTTCAGCTTAGACAGTTGAGTCACGTGGCCTCGATCGATCGAGTGCGTGCGTACCTTGAGGCTCTGCGGGCTGCCCCCACTGCAGCGCGAAGGGCGGCTCCTGCTTGACGACGGCGGCGGCGATGGCGGGGGCGTGGCTTATGCTGAAGGTACCCACGCCGCCGGGCAGCGCCTGCTGGTTCTGCTGGAGCTGCTGCGTGTTGTCTGGGTGGTACGCTGGCGGCGGCGGCGGCGGCGGCGACTGCGACGGCTTTTCCAGCGGCTGCAGGAAGTTGTGCGTCCTGAGGAATAAACCTGCAACAGCCATAGTTTTGCTTGCTTCAGAGGACGAGCTAGCAGATGTGATCAAAATGGGACTTGATGCATGCATGACATATTCCACACCGCACGAGTTAAACACGGCTGAACAATTTTATACTAGTTCAAAGACACATAAATCGGGATCAGCTCCGAGTAACTTGCAGAAATTGATCGCTCTGGCGAGTTGGCGGCAGAGCCTTTCTTTATATTTTTTCTTAAAATACAACAAGGAAACTTTGAAACTGGAAAATAGAATTCGCATTGCCAGCCATGCAGGAAAGTCGTGGACGGCACTCTGCATGACTGCATCCACCTTCCTTCAGGCTACAGTCGCTAGCTAGTTATCTACACGTGATCCCTTCTTTATTCGTCCGTGAGTTCGTCTTGTTCAACCATGCTTTGCTTGCTTGCTTGCTCGATCGAGAACTAAATGCAAAAGCTGTACTACTACTAATTTTGAAGACGAAGAGACAGTAGCATTGCGAGTGAACAATTAATTCTCCCAACCCACAAAGAATTTTGCCCAATTTGGCAAATTCGAGAAAGATCCAATTCACCCACATGAACCAACCAGAAGCAGAATCGTCAAACCGTCTCAACTCCTTAATCGTGGAAGGAGTAAGTTCTATCGAGAGAGAGAGAGAGAGAGAAACAGGGAGCTGCGCACGTTAATTTACCTTGAGCGGCGGGGGGAGTGGGCGGCGGCTTGGAGCCGGGGAGCTGCTGCGGCAGGGAGGATTCCTTGGCGGCCGGCGCGTAGAGCGAGAGGAAGTCGTGTGTCGCCTTATTTCCTGCATTAACCCCACACCACAACCATCCTGCCTGAGACGACGAATCCTTCCACGGGAGAAAAGGAGGGAGGAACCAAAAGCAAAACCAAATTAAGCTTACCTTGGAGCCCCATGGCCGCGCATTACACCGCGGGCGGGCGATAGAGAGGAAGGTGGCGCAATTCGCCGCGCTGGGTGGCTCGTGAGAGGGATAGAGAGAGGTTGGGAGAAGAGAGATGTGCGAGAGGGAGAGGACGAGAGATCTCTCTGCAGCTCCCCCTCGCTTCCAGCGGAAGGAACGACGCTTTATTATACGGCGTCTCTCTCTCTCCGGTGGTCGCTTCTCTCTCCTCGACGGCGTCAGTGTAACGGCCGTTAGCGGCGCGGTGCGGGGACGTGGGCGTGGACTATCCTACGGGTTTGGGGACCGAGCACGTGCCGGGCCTGGGTTGACCGCGTCGTTGACGCCAGGGCACGGTAACTTTTGTATTCTCGTGTGGGATTGATCTGGATTTTGGTACCCCGACGTACAGTACTGGAGTACTGTTCATATAGATGCTTCAATACACTTTCTCGCAAAGTTTAGTTTTTTTTTAACACAACAAAGTTTAGTCAGAATTTTACACAGTTACTCCCTCCGTTCCGAATTACTTGACTTGGTTTTGTCCAAATATGAATGTATCTATACACTAAACAAGTATAAATATATCCGTATTTGGACAAACTCAAGTCAAGTAATTTGGAACGGAGGGAGTACAAACTATAGCCAGGTTGCAGTCCTCCTAGGGAGCCAAAACCTCAACACACTATACCAAGAACTACGAAACTGAGAGTTACCTTAGAAGGATCGATCAACCCTGCAGACTCGTCAGGTCCGGTTCCGCCGTTAGAAGAAAAGTTGCCGCCTCCACTTCTGCCTCCTCCGTAGTCGGTGTCTCCTCTTTCGGCCGGCCTCGCCTGTGTCGGGAGGGGTGGGGAACCTGATTTATGAGTTGAGTTTTTAGTAAAAATAGGGTTTTCAGAACATTACGTTAGTTTTTTGGTTATTTTCTTCGTCAATGGAGATGGCATCATCTGCAATAAATGATCTCCGGACCACAGTTCGACGGCGAGATCTCCTTCACAACATACCAAGCACCGCACTGTAGAAGCAGTGGATGCGCTGCGGCCGGCCGAGTGAACGAGAGTCCGTTGACGGCCCGGCGAGCCGGAGGTGATCACGTGAACGAGAGGCATCTCACTCCAAATGGCATGTGAAATATCTAAAACATGTCCTCCCCTTGTTCGTTTTGAGTGGGTAGTGCACCCGACGAGAGCACTCTTTTGCCTCGGGCAGTACTTTTCTTTTGCCAATCTTTCGTATTCCAGCGATTTTACAACTACCTAATTCGAAATTTAAATAGTTCTTAATCAATTAAACAACATACTCCCTTTGTTCTTAAATATAGCATTTTTCAAATTCGCATGTATCAAGACACGTCTTAGTTTGTATATTTAATCATTTCAATCTGTATTTAGTCCTAAAACATCTTAAGAAACGGAGGGAGTAGTTGACAGTCAATTAAACAACATAGTTCTCAGTTAATTATACATAGTTCACACAAGTAAAGAAAGAATTGCACGCCTTCAGCCCTGCAAAAGGCGCATGAACACTTTTCTCGACATCTAAAAGCGGTGTGAAAAAATATACGAAGGGAATATTGGATTGGTATGAAGGAAGTAGTGGTAGTGTTGGACATTACGGTCCAACGTGGGCGCACGTCACTTCAGCGAACTCTTGAATTTGGAAAGCTCCTTCTGTGGTCATGAATGAGAGTTGCCGGCCGCGACCATCAAAATATTGGTATCATCATCGCAGGAGCCATCGAACGATGTATCGAGAAAATGGTGGTAGAGAAACTCGTCCGAGCAATCCACCATGATCTATGTATAAAATATAGGGAAAATGGTTGTATAAACATCACTACCTCTTTGTATATTCATCAAAATAGAGCACGATTTCATACCTAAAACTTGGTCGGGCAAATGGGCGAACAAGTCGTGGGTGTCGCCGTTCGCGACGCGTCCGATCCAACGGTCTGATAATTTCATAGGCCATGGCCAGATCCGGGAGAACGGCCGCAAGAGCCAACCTCCTCCGGCGTCGGCATGTACCGTGTGGCGGTGGCGACCGGGACGAAGACACGGGACGATGGAGCCCCTCCAGCGGCGCCAAATTTGTCCAAACAACACCTGTAAGAGGACTAGCCTCCGACTAGCAGGACCAAAGCAGGTCGAAATGGACGTCGGGCATGAACGGCGCAGGTGGCGACGCCGCGGCGTAGAAGGAGGGTGGACACGGACGTTATCCGCTAGGCAACAAAACAAGCCTAAATTTGGGCAGAAAATTAGTTGAAACGTACGTATCCGCGCGTGGCAACAAAAAAAAAAACGAACATATTTTGTACTCCATCTGTTTGGGTCCCCGTTGGACTTGACATAAACTCCCGCTCCATGTCCTTGTTTATTCACGCGTGTATGTTCTCGGCTCAGCGTTGTAAACGTGTTTTTCAGAGTATAGTGCTAGTGAATGCACCATATATACGCCTTCACTTCAACGTACGTATGGACCATATATACCTGCACTAAATTTCTCGCAATAGCGACCGCTCCAAGATAATCGAACATCCCTTTCGAAAAGGAGAGGTTCTAATTAAAGGGCACGAAAAAAACATGTGCTGCTCGATCACTTGACTCTGCCGTGCGGGAAGCACCAAACAACTCGATCCTTGATTGATGGGTGAGGAGGTACTCCTACCTGCTCTGCTTGGAAAATGTATTTTGGCGCAGAAACATTGAAGTGCATGTGGGATGTGGTGGAGCAGAGCAGAGCAGCACGTATATCCATGCACTTAGGAGTGGTCAAGTCGCCAATTACTGCCGCTGGCCTCTGAGCCGGTCGGAACTCGGAAGACGGGACAAGCCCCCGTGCACGCACGCCGCAGGGTGCCCCCCACCCTCGCGTGCTCTGCAGCCTCCCACGGGCATGTCGCTCACGTGCGCCCGGCCTCACGGTACTACTGACTCACACGCCGGGCGAAGCAGGCTGGCCGGAGGCACGCGTGGTTTAGAGGAAACAGCGGCGAAAAAAGAGAGACGTTGCATTGCCTTTGCCATTGTCATGCGTGTTTCTCTTCCTTTCCCGCGCATCTTTTCGGTGGCGATCACAGCTAAGCTGTCGGCATAAAAGACGAGTCGCTGTATTTCTCGAATTACACGTGCCGCTGCCGCGCACACCGACTCGCTGAACGTCGGCAATGGCGAGAAGCTTTCTGCCGGCTTAGAGCATCTCTAGTGCTTGACCAACATTGTTGGAGGGGCTAAAAGACACTACATCGCAGTTGAGGGGGCCAATTTGAATTATTCTGTGTGTTTTGTATGGTAGAAAATTGTAAGTACTGAACTCACGAGGAGGAGGCAACCGCTCTCCTCCCGCCACCGTCTGGAGCCCATCGGAGGAGGACGCCCCCAAGGTCGCCGTCGCCACTCCTCTCCGGCCAGACAAGGTACGTGTTTTTTTTCGAGAGAGAACAGAGGGGCGGCGGCCCTGCAACCAGATCTGGCGGCGGCGCGCGCCCTGGAGAGAGGAGAGGGCGGGGAACCCGATGCTCAGGGCGGGCTGGGCGACGGGCTGTGGCCTGGAAGGCGGCGGCGCTCGGCCTGGAGAAAGGGAAGGGCGGCCGGGTGCGGCCTGGAGGGCGGCGGCGCTCGCCCTGGAGAGAGGGGAGAGCGGCAGGCTGCGGCCTGGAGAGAGGCAGTCAGGGCCAGTGGCGAACCCAGGATTTAGCAAAGACCAGGGCTAATTTCTAATGCCCAAAAAACTATGGAAAAAAAAATGTATCGACACCTCCCAACAGCTTAATACTATAAATGAGACACACAAAATGCATCAATGGAACTGTCGCAGCAGTGGAACATGGGGTTCCCCTAGTACTGCCAAAGTGGGTCCACCCATGTGGGACCAAGGTGAAGATGGACAAGACCAAGACTCAAGTCAAGCTCGCGGGTTCACAGTCAAGACACGCATGGCCTACATCGACAAAGGGCTCCGGTCCTGGGGACCTTCCGGGTCCTCGAAACAAAGCAAGAAGACCAGGAAGGAGGCCAGACTCCCTCTCGGGTACCACCCCGCGTCCCTGTGGATAAGCTCTCCACCTCACCACGGAAGACTTGGGAAGCAAGGCGAAGGCAGCGCGGGCGGGAAGCACGCCCGCGTGGTGGTGTCAGCTCCTGTCCACCCCAAGGCGGACGCTCCCACCTAACCCAAAGGAGGCGCTAGGCTGAGGAGAGGCCACATCTCCTACTAAACTAGATGAAAGGGATCCTTCACCCCGAAGGATCCTCACACCCCTCACGTGACCATGTGGCAACCCCTTAGCCTATAAAAGGAGGACCAAGGCACGGAAAGGGGGGAGAAGGAAAACGGAAGGAACCAAGGACCAACCAAGGTCGAACCAAGGACGAACACAAGCTAGAACCGGAGCAAGACTAGACTAGGGCTGCGAAGGTAGAGAGGAAGGTGATCTCCTCCGGGTCAGGATCTGTCCTTCTTCTACCTCCAGCCAAAACCCTTCCGGGTATCCTGCCCGGGAGGTTCCATTGTAAGCTACACTATGAAGAACACATCAATCCAGACATGCAGTAGTAGGGCTGTTAGCCTTCGGGCGGCCTGAACCTGGGTAACTCCTGTGTCCCTTTGGTTGCATGCTTGATCGTGGAAAGTAGAGCTTGATCTAGACTCCACCCGAGAAGACGAATCTCAGCCTCCTTCGCGCCCCGTGCCGAACCTAAAAGGGGGTATCCTATACTCCTGGTGTCCGTGCAACGAGACACGACATCTGGCGCGCCAGGTAGGGGGCGCAACCGCTGGATTCGCCTACATCAGCCGCGACGGCAAGTTCTTCGTCGACAACTTCGGAATCTACGACGGGTTCCTCTTCTTTGGGAGCAAGCTCGTCGTCGAGTTCTTCTTCTAGTTCGCGATCTACGGCAAGATCGCCAAGAACTACCTCGAGCCCCTCGTCCACGACCGGATCCGCTCCAAGAACAGCCGTCTCCTCGGGGCAAGGCGAGCAGCTGCCTCAGTCGCAAGCAAGAGTCATGTCGGGAACTCGGGAGGTCTTTGGAGAGCAAGCGTGCCAGGCATCGCGGAAGGGCTGGGGGCTAGAGGAAGCTCTGGGCGTGGCCCGGGCGCTTCTTTCCTTCCCCCCAGATCAGTGCAAGAGTGATCCCCGTGCGAAGGCATGGATCAACAGCTTGGAAAACCTGCTGGACTACGCTCTCCAATGCCACGCTCCCACGAGTCCTGCCCCGACCATCGACCACGGCGCTGCCGTCACCAAGCCACTGCCTCCGGCGGAGGAACAGCCTGAGGACCCCCATGGCAAGCGGCTGAGGAGACGCTGCGTCACTACATCTGGAGGTTCCGGGCGTCGTCGACCGCATTATCCCGAAGTACCTCTGCGAGGCTTCGGTCATCGCCGCATTCCACGTCAACGTCCGCAGCACCAAGATGCGCGAAAAGATGAGTACCCGTGTTGTGGACACCCTGGAGGACTTGTGGGACACAGCTGACCGTTGTGCCAGGATGGAAGAAGTTGTTAACCTTCCTCCCCGCAAGAGTCGTTGAAGCAATTCGTGTTGTGTACCCGGAAGAACCGTGTTGCCACAAGATGTACCCTGAAGTGGCCGGATGTCGTTCAAGAACTTCCATGATGAATAAAAGATAAGTTACCCTCAAACCCGTTTCGGCAGTACATGCTATCTACTTCTCGGGTAACAGAACATGTGCGAAACTAGAAAGGCAAGGCTCGACCGTCGTGCGAGCACTCATGGGGTATCGACTCTCCCGGGGGTAAAAAGCGGTGCGCAGACCTGATACTCCCCGGGACGTGCGTGCCAACAGAGTGAGCGGCTTTTTGGGTATCGGTAGGGCTCGTGAGTGCATGCCTGACCTGTCAGGGCCTCGCGGGTAAGCTTACATCCCAGAAAGTTCCTCAAGGATGTGGAGAAAAGTAAAAACATGTTAAAAATGAATAAAAGCAACCCGAGAACTAGAGTAGCACAGCAAGTTCTAGCTTATTACAAGCAAGCTTTAATAAAGTCTGGTACATGAGATCTGACGCAAAGTTATTGGGGCACGACGTGCCCAAATATGATGCAGGATAACTAAAGAGGCGGGAATTTCTTCATGGCGAGTGCAGTCACGGGAGCCGACACCGCTTGGAGCGAAGTCCTGGAAGGAGACGAGGTCGAGAAATCTGGCAAGGCGACGCCAGGATGGGCTTCCCTGAAGGACGCCATCACCAAGGACGCCGTCACTTTGCTCGTCTCGTGCTTATCACTCACAAGCTGGGTGACCATCTTGCTCTTGAAGGACCGGAGATCAGCGGCCACTTCTGATGAACCTTGCAACAAGGGGCAGACTCTGCCGCTGAGATTCCAGCACCGGAGCTTCGGTGGGCAAATTCAGCCGCCTCACTCGCGTCGTCGCCAAGTTGCAGGCTGCCTCAACTTCGGCGAAACCTTCCTGGTTAAGGCAGCGAAGCTCGGACAGCTCAGAGGATACCTAGGAATTGGCCTGGGTCAGCTTTTGATGGCTTTCCTTCAGTGCTGCAAGCTCTTCACTCTGCGCCGCCAAGGATTCTTTCAGCTCGGACGTCTTCTGGCCGTCATTCTTGGCCTGCTGCTGCAATGCTCGGACGGACTCCTGCTCCTGATGGAGGGCATTCTTGACATCTTCGACGGTTTGGACGGCCTCTTTCTCTTTGGATTTCCAGAGTTGGATATCCTTGTCCTTGGCCTCGAGCTCTTCACGGTGGCGGTCCTCTGCCTCCCTCAGGCGCTTCTCAGTCTGCTGCTCTTGCTGGAGTTTTTGGAGCTCAAAGGCTTTCTCCTTCTCAGCCAGCTCTGCCTCCCGGGATGCTAGCTGTCGCTCTTTCGCCAGAAGGATCTTACCTTGGCGCTCACTTTCAGCCTTACGGTCGGCATCTTTCTTCTCGAGAGCTGGAGCAAGGTGGTGATCTGGGTTGCCAGGCGGTTCAGCTTGTCCATCCCCTTCTGGATCAGGTCCTCGACACTCTCGATGGTCCCCACGACGGCGGCCTCACGGTCGCACAGATCTTTGCCCAGCTGAGCTATCCCGCAGACGACGGCATCCATTGCGTCGTCACCACTGATGGTGAACCCGGGAGCAGTGCCGGGGGACCTCCCGGGGCAGGCACACTTTACATGCGGTTGGCGGCCAGGTTCTCCTTGATCTTTGTCAGCGCCGCCATCTCCTTACTGGCGCCGGAATCAGAGGAAAAAACGGCAAAAGTCGTTACCACCGTCCCAGTCATCAAGGAGCTTTCTATCAAGTCAAAGCCTGGACCCGGAACAGGATTCACAGTCTGCGTCCCCATAGCTCGCGAACTCGGAGCGACTTTGGTCACCTCTTGGCCCTCTGAAGGCGAGAGGGAAGGTGGCTTCTCCTGGCTAGTCCCACCAAGGCCACCGGAGAAAAGACGTTGGCCATCGAAGCATCTGGGAACAAAAGGATGTCAGGACAAGTATTTTTGCGTCAAGAAAATGAAGTTACCCGCAAGCTCAGGGTTACCTGCTTGCTCAGGCGTCAGGGCGTCGAGCGCTTTTCCCGGGTGGGCCAGGGAAGTCGCCGTCGCGCTCCCTATTCCGCTCCCCCGACGGTCCTCAAGTTCTGCAATGGGAGGAGGAAGCATTCCCCCTCCAACGGCTCCATGGCTAGTGGCGGTGTCGTCCTCCGCCGTGTCACGACGTCTCTTGCCAGTACCCAAGGAAGGAGTACCCCTGCACCAACACTCGGTCATTTCCTTGGGGAAAGGCATGGAAGGCAAAATGCAAGAAAGGAGCGAAGAGGCTTACTCCCGGGCACACTTGGTGCCCATTGCCGGGGGAACATCTACCAACGCAGCAGAAGAAGCCTGGGGGCTCACCGGCGGCTCTCCCAAGGTAGCAGGTGGCTCCATCACGGGTGACAGGCGGCAGGTGGAAGCCCTCCGGCGGGGGGCTCGGACGAAGCCCGCGGCGCTCGATTCTTCATCTACATGGTCTTCATCATTCCCCACCACCACGACTGGCGGGGAACGGCTGCGGACACTCAAGTCCGGGGCAGCGTCGACCCCGAGGGCAGGCTGCGGGGGCGCCTACCGTGGGGTAGATTGAGGCGTTGGGTGGAGTTTCCATCCGGACGGGCTCCTCTGAGTGTGTTCTTTCTGGCCTTATTACCAAGATCGGCGAGTTCGCCTTTGTGAGCGACAATGCGGGGTGCTTCGCCGGCAAGCCTTTCCCCACCGATGGTTTCCTCATGATGCTCGGCAGCTTCCCCACATACGTTGCTGTCGAGGTGGCTCGCGAGTACCCGGAGCAGGTGCTCGTGGACGACGAAACTCCTCTCCTGGCGGCTTTGGGCCAGCGTGTCACTCGCCCTCCGAGGTGTGTGGAGGTGATGGTGGCTGGTACCAAGCCTGCAGCTAGCAAGGCAGATGCTGGCAAGGTCGCGCTAGCCGAGGTGGAGGCGACGCCAACCGCGCTGCCTGAGAAATCAGGTCGGGCGGCGAAGTTTCCGTACGAGAAACCTAGTCAGAATGAGCAGTTGGGCATGCCAAGGGAAGAAGTTCCCTTAGAAGCTATCGTTGATAGGTTAGCTCGGCCACTCGCAGTAGAGGCAAGTGTGGAGCATACGGTGGCCGGGTTAGAGGCAGAGCGCCAGAGTGCTGAGAGAAGCTCGGTTGCTGGCCGAGGCTAAGCAGCAGTTCGATATGGAGCAGAAGGAGTACAATGCTGCACATGGTATAGAAGATGGTTTTACTCCGGTTGTGCGGCGTAAGAAAGCTGCTCTGTTCAACCGAGGCAAGGACCTCTATGAGGAGATGGTTAGGGCTGCAGTCTCGGGCTCGAGTAAGGCAACAAGTAGCAGGTCGGCTACTGGTAGGCCGGTGTATAGTTCACCAGCTAAGAACCTTAGAGCAGCCGAAGCAGTAAGGGCCGGGCTATCGGAGTTGACCGGAGATGCATGGCGTGAGCAGCAGAAGCGGCTCAATGAGTTAGTGCATGTGGCCAGCAAGCAAAATGAAGCCCTCCGCAAGGCCGGGCTTGGCGGTTCGCAGGCGGTCCATTCGATTAGGCCAGTTAGCCAGAGGTCCAAGGGGCAAGCCTCGTCTCCACACGTCGGAGGAGCCGATCGTGCCCGGAGTGTCACTTCAGGTCGGAACAAGGAGATGCAGCTGCAAGTGTACGATCCGGTGTTAGCTGGGAAGCAAAAGGTCGGCGACGCTAGCCGAGCCAATGGAGACCCCGGCCCAGGTGATGCAAGCCGAGCTAAAGGCCGTTCAGCTCAGGGAAATCAGAACGGTGGGCAAGCAGCGTCGGCTGGCCGAGGTAAACCACCTCAGCCCCCGAGGCATCAGCAGCAACCCCGGCCGCAGGAGCAGTATCAGCAAGAGCCGGAGTATGTTCCGCAGCCGAAGAACGTCGGTCGAGGTGGCGACCGATATGATGATGGAAATTCAGCCATGGAGCGGGCTGGATTCTATAGAGTGGATGGTGCATTGGGAGAGCGTATCGGAGCTCGGACGTTGCCTACAGGTGATGCGCGCTACAAGCTAGATCGGATTTACATGTCCGAGAAGTTGGAGGAGGAAGGCCCTCCTGGTCCGGCGTGTTTTGGACCTCGGATCATGAAGGAACCACCTCCACCAGTGTCTCAGTTTCAGTTGGGTCGGAGTACCAGGCCGTACAATGGGAGCACCAAGCCGCAAGATTGGCTAGCTGATTATGTTTCAGCAGTATACATTGCGGGGGGCAATCGCCGATGGGCGGTCCGGTATCTCCCGCACATGTTGGAAGGTCCTGCTCGGATCTGGCTGAACAATTTGCCGGAGAATAGCATCGATTGCTGGCTGGATTTAGAGGAGGCATTCAATAGCAACTTCGCCAGCACTTACAAGAGGCCAAACCGACCTCAGCTTTTGCAGGCGTGCAAGCAGGAGGACAATGAGACTGACCGAGAATTCTTGACTCGGTGGAGCAATGTTCGGAACTCCTGTGAGGGAGTTATCGAAGCACAGGCTATAGCGTGGTTTGCTGATGGATGTCGGTATGGTAGCATGTTGTGGCAGAGGCTCCAGAGAGATATGCCAAAGACTCTGGCCGAGACGATTCGGATAGCTGATTCCTATGCCCTTGGCGATCCGATGCAGCCTCTGCTGGATGGGAATGCCCGGAACAGGAGGAATCCGATGAACAATCGCAACAACGGACCGAGGTTTGATAACCGTCAAGAGTTCGGGCAGAAGAGGAGAGAACCAGATTTCCAAGTCAATGCTGTAAACCCAAGTCAGTCCGGACCTGGAGGCGCCCAGAAACCGAAGACTGAGGGTCAGGCGTGGACTCCGAACCAGAACCAGAATCAGGGAGGTGGTGCGAAGCAGTGGCAGGAGGCCGGACCACCTGTGACTTACGAGTCATTGGTGAATGGACCATGTATCTATCATGGCAGGAATGGCAGAACACCCAACCATACCACTCTGCAGTGTAGTTTTCATCACCGAACCGCTGCAGAAGGGGCGAAAGCTGGGGCAAACCGGAGTGGGCCACCGAACCAATGGCGTAGACCTCAATATCCGAACGCGCAGCAGCAGCATAAGCCGACCATAGCGGCGCAGAATCAGAGCTTAACCGGAGCAAATTCAACCCCGGTGCATGCGGCCCAAAACCAGAAGACGGTGCAGGCGAAACCGGTGAATGCAGTGAGTGCCCAGGGCAACAACAACAACGGTGGTGCCGGCCAAAGCCAAACGTGGTCCTTTGAGAATCAGAGGTATGAGAACCCCGGTAATGATTATAGGGAAGTACATCAAAGCTACGTGGTGTTTGTGACTGAGTCAACTGATAAGAAGAGTATGCTGAGGCGTGCCAAGGAGGTGAATGCAGTAACTCCGGCGGTGGTGAAATACATGAACTGGTCCGAGCAAGAGATCACTTGGAGCAGGCAAGATACACCTCGGATCATGCCGAGCCCTGGAAACTATGCACTGGTGGTGGATCCGACGTTTTGTGGGCCGACCAACAATGTGAGATTCACCCGAGTCTTGGTGGACAATGGGAGTGCCATAAATATCATGTACCGAGACACAATGGTCAAGCTGGGATACTCACCGAACCAGTTGCAGCCTAGCAGCTGTACATTTCACGGTATTGTGCACCTATGGGAAAGATTTGGGTCGACGTGGGTTTTGGTACCCGAGATAACAGCCGAGTTGAAAGTCTTGAGTTCGAGGTTGTGGACTTGCAGAGCCCTTACCATGCCTTGCTGGGAAGGCCAGCCTTGGCCAAGTTCATGATCTCCACTCATGTGGCCTACCTAAAGATGAAAATGCCGGGGCCCAAGGGAATAATAACCATTTCTGGTGACTACAAGAAGGCTATGCAATGTGCCTCGGCGGGATCTAGTTTAGCCGAGTCCTTGGTGATCGCGGCGGAGAAGAAGCAACTTCAGAAGGTGGTGGCAATGGCGCAGTCTACTCAGCTCGGCATGTCCGGACTAATTACTCCGGACATGAGCGCTTCATTCGAGGTGCCCAAGGAGACCAAGAAAATCCCGCTGGACTCGGAGAACCCGGAGCGTTTCGCCATCATTGGTACTGGCATGGACGAGAAATAGGAAAGCGCGCTCTGTCACTTCCTCCGTGAGAATCGGGACATTTTTGCATGGTCGGCTAAAGACCTGCCAGGTGTTCCGAGGGAGTTGGCAGAGCACTCTTTGTTTGTTCGGCCAGAGGTGAAACCAGTGCGTCAACCGACGCGGCGGCTCTCAGATGACCGAAGAAAGGTGGTACTCGAAGAACTGGCGAAGTTACTGGCTGCAGGCTTCATCATGGAAGTGCTGCATCCGGACTGGATATCTAATCCAGTCCTCGTGGAGAAAAAGAAGGACGAACCGGCGGTAGTCAAGGTGTGGCGCATGTGCATTGACTTCACCAACCTGAACAAGGCGTGCCCGAAGGATCCCTTTCCTTTACCTCGGATTGATCAAGTGATCGATTCTACGGCTGGATGTGAGCTGTTGTCTTTTATTGATGCATATTCTGGTTTTCACCAGATCCCACTGAACACTGATGATCAAATAAAGACTGCCTTTATTACCCCGTACGGGGCGTATTGCTATCGTGTCATGTGTTTCGGTTTGAGAAATGCCGGGGCAACTTATCAAAGGTGTATGCAGAAGTGCTTACATTCTCAAATGGGCAAGAATGTGCAAGTGTATGTCGATGACATTGTTATCAAAACTAAAAAGAAGCATACTCTCATCGAAGACCTCGAAGAGACATTTGCAAATTTAAGAAAGTATCGGTTGAAACTTAACCCGGACAAGTGCACCTTTGGTGTCCCGGCTGGAAAATTGCTCGGTTTCCTCGTATCGAGCCGAGGTATAGAAGTTAACCCGGCTAAGATCCGAGCTATCGAAAGAATGAAGTTGCCGAACTGTTTAAAAGATGTGCAGAAGTTCACGGGATGCCTTGCATCTTTAAGTCGGTTTGTAAGTCGGCTAGGAGAAAAAGCCTTACCATTGTATCAACTTATGAAGAAAAGTACCAGTTTCACTTGGACCCCGCAGGCGGACGCGGCGTTCAATGAGCTGAAGAAGATGTTGTCCACTGCTCCGGTGTTGGCATCCCCTTTGCAGAATGAACCGATGTTGATATACATTGCGGCTACAAACCGGGTCGTAAGTGTTGCAGTGGTGGTGGAGCGAGACGAAGGAGGCAAATCGGTGCAGAGACCAATCTACTACCTGAGCGAGGTGATATCCACGTCGAAGCAAAACTACCCCCACTACCAGAAGATGACGTACGGAGTATACCTGGCGGTTAAGAAACTGAAGCATTACTTCCAAGAGCATCCCATGACGGTGGTATGTGATGCTCCAATCTCGGAGATCATCGGATGCAAGGACGCAACTGGGCGAGTTGCCAAATGGGCGATCGAGGTATCTCCATACACTCCGCATTATGAAAGGCGAGATGCAATCAAGTCGCAGGCGCTGCCGGACTTTTTATGCGATTGGGCCGAGATGCAATATGAGCCGCCCTTGCCGGACTATAATTATTGGAAGATGCACTTTGATGGGTCCAAGACCAAGGTCGGATTAGGTGCCGGCATAGTCCTAACCTCGCCGAAGCAAGACCAGTTGAAGTATGTGCTGCAAATCCATTTCTCGGCGTCGAACAACGTGGCGGAGTATGAGGCCCTGATCCATGGGCTCAAGGTGGCAAAGGAGATAGGCGTCCGGCGTATAGAATGCTTCGGCGATTCAGCTTTGGTGGTGCATCAATCCACCGGCACTTGGGATGCATTGGATGCGAACATGGAGTTGTATCGGTTTCATGTGCAAAAGGTGTCTGGGTTTTTCGAAGGATGTGAGTACAAGCACATACCTCGGGGGGAGAATGAAGCCGCCGACGTATTGTCCAAGCTCGGTTCATCCAAAGAACCGGTGCCACCGGGGATAGCACTGAATCATTTGAGGACTCCTTCAATCAAGCCTTCTCCTGATTCCGAATCAATTTTCTTACCACCAAATCCGGAGCCTGAGCCTATGGAGGTAGACGTCGGATGCGTTTGGCCGAAATCGGGGACTGCTTCGCAGTACCCGGGGACTGATGGAGCTTTTCCCATGGACGTGGATGGTGGGAGCTTCGGATCTGGCCCGGGGACTTCGCACCAACACTCGGGGACTGGCCGAGCAATGGTAAAGGCAATCATGGCGGAGATCATGGCGGCCGAACCAATGGAGATAGATGAGAGCCTTTTTCCTCTACATCCAGTGCCGGAATGGGCGGAGCAGATAATGAACTTCATAACTGACGGAAGTTTGCCAAGTGATACAACCGAGGCAAGGAGAATCCAGAGGAGAGCTAAGGGATACACCATCATCAACAAGGAGCTATACAAGAGAAGTGTGACCGAGGTGTTGCAGAGGTGTGTCGAACCAGCTGAAGGCAAGGAGATGCTTTTAGAAATCCACCAAGGAGAATGTGGACATCATTGCAGCACAAGAGCTCTGGTGGCCAAGGTGTTCCGGCACGGGTTCTATTGGCCCACAGCCAATGCCGATGCAGAAGATATAGTTCGGAAATGTGAAGGGTGCCAAAGGTTCGCCAAGCAGCAGCACATGCCAGCTTCGGCGCTCAAGACCATTCCTATCACGTGGCCCTTTGCAGTTTGGTGTCTGGACATGGTGGGAGAATTCAAGCCAGCCCGAGGCAATATGACTCACATACTGGTGATGGTGGACAAATTCACTAAGTGGATCGAGGTGAAGCCAATCCGAAAAGTGGATGGTCATACGGCAGTGACCTTTTTGAAGGAAATAATCCTGAGATATGGATATCCTCATAGTATCATTACAGACAACGGCACGAACTTTGCTGTCGGAGAGTTTGCTCGGTTCTGCATGAGTAAGGGAATTCGACTTGATGTAGCCTCGGTGGCTCACCCACAGGCTAATGGGCAAGTAGAAAGGTCAAATGCATTGGTATTGGCCGGAATCAAAGCTCGGCTAGTAGAACCACTGTTGAAAACACCGGGGTGTTGGATCGATGAGATACCAGCAGTTCTGTGGGGTTTAAGGACCACACCGAACAGATCAACAGGCTATACGCCATTCTTCATGGTCTATGGGGCCGAGGCAATGCTGCCAACCGACATTGAATATGATGCGCCCAGAGTGGCAATGTACACAGAAGCCGAGGCTAAAGAAGCTCGGGAAGATGCTGTAGATCTGCTTGAGGAAGCAAGAGAATTGGCCTTATCTCGGTCAGCAATATATCAGCAGGGTCTCCGACGCTATCAAAGCCGGCATGTAAAACCCCGAAAGTTTAATGAAGGAGACCTAGTGCTGAGGCTTGTTCAGCGCAGCAAAGGTCGGCACAAGTTGTCACCTCCATGGGAGGGACCATACATTGTGAGCCGAGCTTTGCACAATGATTCGTACTATCTTATAGATGCACAGGAGCCAAGGGGAGATGGGCTGGATAGACCCGATGCGGAGCTTCAGCGTCCATGGAATGTAGCTCTACTCCGACCCTTCTACTGTTGAAGGAAGTAATGTATGTACCTCGGCTGATCTTTAATAAAAACCTCGGCACCTTAAAAATGAGCTCGGGGACTGCCTCGCTATTACGCATGCTTGTTTTATGTTTGTACTTCTTTTTCGTTCGTATGCCGGACTATTTTGAACCTCGTCTCAAACTTCAAGTACTGTATGCTGTGTAACTAATCTTGTGACTCGACTGACGAACGCCAGCATGGCAGTCAAGAGCAAAGACGAAAGAACATGGGAAACATGAAAATGAACTCGGGGACTCGGTCCAAAAAGACAGTCCGGCATATGTCGTTTACTAACCCCTGTTTTTTACTTCTTCTTTATGTCGGATGACTTTGAACTATACCTCGGAATTTACTAAGTACTGTATGCTATGAACAACAATCTTGTGACTCGACTGTCGAACGCCAGAATGGCAGACAAGAGCAGAGACTGCCAACTATAGTAAACACGAAAGTGAACTCGGGCACTTGTTCAAAAGGATTCGATATAAAGCCTAGAAAAGCATGGTTCGGATGAGCATAATAGTAATAGAGGTAGCAAAGGAACTACTTAAGTTTGATTACATCTGCGTCCCGGCATACCGGGGATTTAATGAAGTTTTCTGGCCAAGCATAAGTTCAGGTCGAGGCGTCAGGAATTACGTCGGCAGCAGCCGATGCAGCAGGGATTTCGTCCGGAGCCGAGGTAGCCTGGGAAGTGCTGGCAACGTCGGCAGTAACCTCGGCATCAGGTTGGGGAGGAGCCTCGGTTTCTGCTTCGCGGGTTTCACCGTCGTCACCTTGCTCGGCCTCGACGTCGGATTCTGTTTCGTATTCCTCGTCTTCTGGCGCGTAATCCTCGGCGTCGGAGTAGGTGTCTCCTTCGCTCAAGTTCTTTGTGTTGGCATATCCAGCGAAGAAGGCAGCCATCTTTTCGCGGCGCTTGATGAGAGTTGGGTCCGAGGACCAGGGCGAGCCTCGGCGAAGAGTGTCCATCTTTTCGAGGTCGATCTTCTCGCACCAAGTCATGATGAATTTGAGAGCGGCATCAGCTCCAGCGCGAGCTGAAGATGAACGCCACTCTCGGAGTCTTTGTTCGGCTTCACGAAGCTTGGAGGCAAGATCCTCGGTAGATTTCGGAGCATCAGCAAGAGGCCATAAGGCTTTGAAAGCACACAGACCTGCGTCGAGGAGTTCTGACCCAATGGTCTTCAAGGGATTGATCCTAGACTTGATGGCCACGATATGGTCCTCAACGGTCCAATCGGGGTTCTGTTCGTTCCGCCTCTCCCTGTGCCGACCAGTGATGCTGCGGGCCGCAACTTGGGTGTAGGTAAAATGCTCTATAGTAGGGTAGCCTGTTATCAGTGTGAGAAATGGTTCGGCAGAGAACCAATGGTGTGGAGGACAAAGAAAAGCTAAGGGAGGCAAGAAACTTACTGTCCATCTCGCGGTTGATAGTTTGCAGCGTCGGGAGAAACTGGTTGACCTGCGCCTGCAGAGCTTCCAAAGCTTCTGTGGCCGAGTTGGCGCGGACCTCGGCTACTTGGAGAGCTTCTTGGTGGTCCTTGGCAGAGTCCTCCCGAAGTTTCTTCTCTGCCTCGACGGCCTTATCCTTCTCATCCTTCAGCTTCTCCGTTTCTGATTTCCGGAGCCCATCAATGCGCTTCAGTTCCTTTACCAGCCGAGATACCTCGGCTTTCTCTTGCGCTAGCTGGTCATCCGACGTTTTCTTCGCTGCAAGTGCGGCCTTGTGCGCATCATGGAGGTTCTTGTGTGCGAACAAGAGAGAGTGGAAGACGTCCGTACGGATGTTCATAGTATTCTGCAAGGAAGAAACATATAGCTCGGTTAGAAAGGTTATACCTCGACAAGAGTCTCGGGGACTCGGAGTCAAATCATTGGGAAAATGTTGCGGGGT
This sequence comes from Poa pratensis, assembly GCA_947311845.1. NCBI lineage: Eukaryota > Viridiplantae > Streptophyta > Magnoliopsida > Poales > Poaceae > Poa > Poa pratensis. The sequence continues at coordinate 39,035,113 of CAMZMU010000069.1, forward strand.
ATGCCTCGACATGAGTCTCGGGGACTCGTACCCGAGGTGCATGCTAAAGTGAGATAAAATGGATTGGATACGTCGGATGAAAATGGAAAGTTGAGATTCAAGCCAAACAATTTTAACTCCGACGGAGCGTCAATAGTTTACCTCGAATCTCGGGGACTGGGGATGGTGGATATTAGATGAGATACTGCATGAAAGTAAAGAGAATAGGACTTACGTCGATGGTTTGACCAGCACGAAGGGCAGCAGTTTGTAGATCATATACGCTTCGGCCGCAGGCGCTGTTTCCCGCGGGATGCTCAGCCACCGGAGCAGCTAAGGAGGCCGAGGAGACCTCGTCTGCAGAATTCCAGTCTGCATTGTAATGTTCCAAGGAGCCGAGGCTCTGGCCACTATCAGTGCGCAGAGGAGGAAATCCCCACGGTCCGCCCTGCTCGATGCCCCTAATCGAGGCCTCCACGGCCAAAGCAGCCTCGGAACTTGAAGCAGGCCGATTATCCAATATGAGAGATGCCCTCCGAGCATATTCTTCGGCCGGAGGGGCAGTCTCATCAATGGGTGCGGCGAATGGAGGAATTCGGCGTGTCACCGGGGGAGGAGACCTCGGTTGGATCCTTGAAGGAGAAGAGATAGTCAGGGTGCCAGACCCAGATGTTGGTTTGGGGGTGACCTTGGACTTCACCGTCTCTTTCTCTTTCTCCTTGCCCTTCTCCAACGGCAAGGTGGTTTGGCGGAGTGGTTTTTGGGGCTGTTGCTTGGGCTGTTGCTTCTGATGCTTCTGCTGTTGCTGCTGTTGGTTGCGGGCAGTCTGGCTTCGGGGGGAGAGTCGAGGCTCCGGCAAGGTGGTAGCCGAAGTCCTGGCGCGATTGGTCTCCGCATCCGTTTGAGGACGCGGAGAAGTCTGACCTCGGGTGGGGGCAGATTTCCCCAAAGCCGGGCCAGACCTCGGTGGAGGAGATCCGGGGCGAGAGTTCGTCGGGGAGGTCGTGGCTTCAGAGGCACCAACGGGTGCAGTCATGGAGGATACCTCCTGATCCACGTCTATGGGGGCACTGCAACGAAAAGAAGATGGTCAAGTGTTAATACCGAGATAATATGTTTAAGCAACAAACATTGTTGGCTATAGAAGCAAAGCATTACCCATCCGAGGTAGGAAGCCTCCTGCCCCCCGGGCATGAGGAGGATGTCCGGACTTCTTCAGCCGGCGTCTCTTGACCGGAGCCTCAGTGGGTCCGGAGGCTCCAGTGGCGGATGGTTCGGCGGCCGGAGTTGCGGCACCAGCGCGTTTCCGGCTGGTTGCTGGAGTAAAGTTCGGAAGGTGAGGAAGGCAGGAGAGAGGTACCGCGTTTATTGGTTCCACGACAAGGAACCCCTCCTCGTCATCCGAAATCTCTTGAACTGAAGCTTGTGCTTGAGGCTTACCCGCGGTGGTGATGCGGGCCGAGGCAATGGGCATAAAATCCTCGTCGTCAGGGTCCACGTTGGATGGTGGGTCCTCGACAGGGAGATCCTCGCCGAAGTGGTCCGCAGGATGGACTCCATCCTCGGCGGTCTGGCGGGCGAACAGCTGTATGGCAGATATATGAAAAGGAGTTAGGAAGAAAATTGTCAAGATGAACGTCGGTAGCAAGACCTCGGTGGTAAAGGAGTATCGAAGAAAACGTCGGAATAGCGTACCTGTTTCGCTGGCTTGGTCCTGTAGTGGGGCTCCCTTCCCCATGTCCAAGCATCAGAGATCTTGGACTTGGTGATAGCTCGGACTCGCCGAGCTACCGCGGCATTGTCCAGTGCAATGTGCGTATGTCGGGTGGGGTCATAAAGACCGCTCATGTGGCAGATCTTGTGAGACCTCGCCTGGAGAGGGGAGACCCTGCGCTTCACGAATGTGCAGGCCAGGTCGTCAGCCGTCAGGACTTTCCCGTCGTTCTCGGGGTCCTCCGGGTCCTGCCATTTCGCAATATACCCATGGATGGACTTGAGTTCGCCGGTGTGAGGGGGAGCGTAGTCCCAGTTGAGCTGTTCTGTAGGAGGGCTGAGGTTAAACGCCGGCAGGTTGAGGAAGTCCTCTTCGCCGGAGTTCTTCACGTAAAACCACGTCCGGAGCCACTTGCGAACGGTGTCCGGAGTAGTGATACGTGGGAAGATGGAGTTTCGGCGAGGAGCTATGGTGGCAGCTCCGCAGGCGGTTAGAAGCTTGGGCAGATCCTTGTTTTTTGGAGCCGGGATCACTTGCCGCTTAAGTTGGAAGTAGCGAGAAAAGAGGTCTACCGTGGCTTTGAGGCCGAGGTATCCCTCAGAGAAGGAGACGATGCAGGAGAGAGTAGTGATGGCGTTGGCGGGGAGATGATGAACCTGGAGCCCGAACTTGTCCAGGAAGCTCCGGAAGAAATCGCTGACGGGCAGTCCGAAGCCGCGCTGGAAGTGCGCGACGAAGACCACCCGTTCCCCTGATCTGACTTGTGGCTCGAGTTCGCCCTCGGCTAGGCGGCACTCTACCTCGGCGGGAATCCGCCGAGTGTCCCTGAGCCATTGGATCTCGTCCGGGGTAACATCCGAACCCTCCCAGCCGGCGCGCTCGCCGACCTCTAGTTCAAGGTCATGAACCTCGGTTTGTTCCGAAGTCTCAGGCGGAGACATCTCGGCAGAGTCAATCTGCAGAGAGTGTGCAAAAATTCAGTAAAGGAAAAAGGGAATCTGCAATCTAGCACAATATTTGGCTAACTCAGGAGGAGTTTGGTGGCTATCTTATGTGCATAGAGGCAGATCCATGCTATGGGAGTAGCTATCCGAGGCAAGAAACTACTTTCTACCCAAAGGAGTATACAAGAAAGATCTACCGGAGGAGATAAATGAAGTTTTAATCAAGAATATATGAAGAACCAAAACGCGAAGAGGGAGAAACCAAGAGCAATGCTAAGAATAACAAGAAAAGAGGTGTGTACCGTGAAGATGAAATGCTCAAAGGCGGCGCTGACGACGCGTCCGCAACGGCGACGAAGGAGCTGCTCGTCGGCGGCGGCGGGAACGCGTTTCTTCCCGACTGGAAGCGGCGGCGCTGGTTGCGATGGAGGCGAAACGGCAAGTGGATGAGGAAGAAGAGGGATGCACTGCCCTGGGCCTGCATTTATAACCGCGGGCGGTAACTGCGCACTACCGCGCGGTTATCGGAGCGGCGAGTGGGATCGTTTGTGCACAATGGCACACGTGGCACGAAGATAGCGGTGGGCGAGCAGGCCACAGGATCGGTTGCAGGAGGCAAACCGTCGGGCGGTGCGGTTACTGGAGCGCGAAGCGGCGCGAGCGGGGAATCTCCGCTGACGTGGGCCGCGTGGTGGAAGGCACTCGAGTGCTTTGACTGTCGTGGACCAGGAAGTGACGGATGGGACACGTGAACAGTGTTCTCTGACCGAAGTCAGTAAGGACGCAGGAATCGAGGGGTTGATGTCCGAGATCTCGGCTGATACTTCGGAAAAGCAGTATGGCCCGAGGAACAGACCGATGGATTTTCCGGGGTATTGGTTCGGTGACCTGCAAAACATTGTAGCGCATGTGGTTTCGGGTTGAACCCGATGCGGCCTTTCATCCGAGGCTGCAAGACCACATCAGCTTCGGGGACTACTGTCGGGGGTTACCCCCGGGTAGGGTAAAGATGAGGTAAAGACATGTAAGGTTAAGGCAGTAAGCTGTCCGAGGTAACGATTGAGCAAGGACGCAGGAGGCGTCATCCGACGTAAGGCGTACGTCTGAGGTATATTCTCCGAGGTATATCCTCCGAGATATCAACCTCGGGGTAGTCAGCTAGCTACCACAGGAATAAGGTATTCTCTACCGAGGTATAGGATCAGGAGTGTTATCCGAGGTTGGCAGCAAGGATCGAGGCATGTCAGAGAGGTCACGGGCGCCGCAGAGCTCGTGGCCCGAAGCTTCAGAGGACGGCGAGGTCCGTCCACGGGTTTCCCGGAAGCTCGGGGCCTAGGAGCTGACTTGGCTATTTCGGGAAAGGTCTACAGGCTAGAGACCTCGGCAGGCTACTGAAGTATGACCGGAAGAGGAAAGCTAGGCCTGTCTGGCCTGACAGTCCGGCCGTTGAGCTGGCAGGAGGCAGAGGCTTGTCTTCTACCTTTTGGCCATGCCATTGTTAGTTGTAGGCAGGGGTAAAACTGTACTTCGGCCCATGTATATATGCGGCATCTCTACCTCCAGGGAGGAGGACGGCAAAAACCCTAGCTCATTTCCCCCTTCATAGTTTCATCTTCTATCTAGAGCTCTCACTTTAGCAGCATCATACAGCTCGAGGAGCACCTTGTACCTGAGAACGACACTGATATATTGAGAGAGGAAAGGCAGGAGTAGGGGTTTTACTTCCTCACGAAGGCCCCGAACCTGGGTACATCGTGGTGTCTTTTGTGTTCTTGGATTTCTTGGTTTCTTGTTCATGTTCTTGTGGTTTCTTGCATGTTCTTGCTTGTGCACATCTTGAGTGCATAAACCCTCCCCGGATTCCCCCAACGACCATTCGGCCCCAACTAAGCCATACCCATGGCATCTGCCGTGATCCCACCACGACAAGCCTCCTCCTCGCCGTCGTCGTCACCTTCATCATCGTCACCGCTGGCAATCGGGTCGTCGCCAGCATCTTCGTCCCTGTCGGAGGCATCGGTCTCGCGCCCATCGCCACCTTCGTCGTCGTCAGAACCGGAGAATTCCTCTTCGGATTCCTCCTCGCTCTCGTCGTTGGATTCCCAGCATTCTCCTTCCTCGGGCTGGAGGGAGTCCTGGCCCTGCGGGTCTTCACCAAAGGAGGTTTGGGCCCATGATCAGCCCGGCCTACAATACCAAAGGCGTTGCAGATCGGCATCTGTGCCAGGATCTTGTCCTTCTCCGGGTCGTCGCACAGGGGCAGAAACCCTTTGGGCAGCTGGTACTTGACCCCTGGAGTGAAGGTCCCTCTCACGTTATCCCGGACAAGGTTTTCCTCCATGTCGGGACACCTCAGGCGAGAAGGATCCCCGGGGCCCTGAAAGTTCCAGGCCGGGTGCGGGCGTTTCTGCAGCGGCGCAAGGTGGTTGCGGAGGAAATGAGCAACGATGGTGGCCCCAGAAACTTCTTTCTCGCGAAGAAGTTTGAAGTGCACCACGACCGCCGAGAATTGTTCGTCTTGCAAGCTGACGCTCCTCCAAGTGTCCAGATCTACCGGACGCTCCGACGGCTCCTCAAGCTGAGCATCGGCTTTCGGCACCCCAACCAGGAACCAGTGGTCCCTCCACTCTTCCCATCTGGATTTGGACTCCATAAGGGGGAAGGCCCACTTAATGTTCGAACGGAAGCAGAACGTGACGCTGCCTCCCATCCGGCCTTGGCCCCCAATGCGAGGATAGAAGAAGTGGCGAAACAGCGCCACGGACGGCATCACCCCGACGAACGCCTCGCAGGCGTATGCGAAGACCGCCAAGTCGAGGATTGCGCCTGGCGTCAGATGCAAGAGCTTCAGCTGGTACGCGCGCAAGATCTCCATAAAGAAGTCAGAAAAAGGGGGGACGAGCCCCATCAACATGAAGCTGTCGAAAATGGGGATCTGCTTGGGTGTCCTGGTCGCCAACGGCGGAAAGATCTCCGACGCTTTCCTGGCTGGAACACCATCGGCGCCGTCAGACTCCATCACCCCCGAAGTGCTCCGCCTTCCGCATCATCTCCGTATCGCCGGCGAAGCAGCTGGGGAACAAGGCCTTCTGTTTCTTGAGTTCGGCCCGCTGGGCGTTGCGCGCCGATCTCCGCCGCGACTTCTTGGTCTTTGGGGACAGCGGCTTCTCGGCGGGTGAGGCCCCCGCGCTTCCTTTCCTCCGGGTGAGAACTTTCAGCCGAGCCATTGAAGCAGAAAGATGGTTGGTGCAATGGCATCAAGAGGAGGCGGCGGAGTAGAGTCAGGAGGACAAAGGCGGAGGCGGCAATTTGGGGATTTGGGGATTTTCGGTGAATCTGGAGAGGTAACGGCTACAGTGGAAGCCAGTCGTGGCTTATAAGGCATCTCACACGTCATGTCGCGGCCCCATTACTCTGACGGCGTGGGGATCGAGGGGGCACGCCGATTTCTGCGCGTTTCGCCCGTTGGATTTTGAGATAAGCACGGGATCCATATGAATCGCAACGTTCGCCGCGATTCAGTCAACGGAACCCGGGGGCTCGTCTCTACCTCGCCTCGGCGGGTCCCCAGCGGAGCTGAGAAGACCAGGTACCCGGGGACCCACTTTGACCTATCTTTAGGCCATGGCCCCGGCAGCTGGAGCAAGAGCCGCCGGGACCATGCCCAGGGGCTACTGTCGCAGCAGTGGAACATGGGGTTCCCCTAGTACTGCCAAAGTGGGTCCACCGCATGTGGGCCCAAGGTGAAGATGGACAAGACCAAGACTCAAGTCAAGCTGGCGGGTTCACCGTCAAGACACGCATGGCCTACATCGACAAAGGGCTCCGGTCCTGGGGACCTTCCGGGTCCCCGAACCAAGCAAGAAGGCCAGGAAGGACCCGAGAGCCCGAGTCCCCGGCAGGAGGCCAGACTCCCTCTCGGGTACCACCCCGCGTCCCTGTGGATAAGCTCTCCACCTCACCACGGAAGACTTTGGAAGCAAGACGAAGGCAGCGCGGGCGGGAAGCACGCCGCGTGGTGGTGTCAGCTCCTGTCCACCCCAAGGCGGACGCTCCCACCTAACCCAAAGGAGGCGCTAGGCTAAGGAGAGCCACGTCTCCTCCTAAACTAGATGAAAGGGATCCTTCACCCCGAAGGATCCTCACACCCCTCACGTGACCATGTGGCAACCCCTTAGCCTATAAAAGGAGGACCAAGGCACGGAAAGGGGGAGAAGGAAAACGGAAGGAACCAAGGACCAACCAAGGTCGAACCAAGGACGAACACAAGCTAGAACCGGAGCAAGACTAGACTAGGGCTGCGAAGGTAGAGAGGAAGGTGATCTCCTCCGGGTCAGGATCTGTCCTTCTTCTACCTCCAGCCAAAACCCTTCCGGGTACCCTGTCCGGGAGGTTCCATTGTAAGCTACACTATGAAGAACACATCAATCCAGACATGCAGGAGTAGGGCTGTTAGCCTTCGGGCGGCCTGAACCTGGGTAGCTCCTTGTGTCCCTTTGGTTGCATGCTTTGATCGTGGAGAGTAGAGCTTGATCTAGACTCCGCTCGAGAAGACGAATCTCAGCCTCCTTCGGGCCCCATGCCGAACCTAAAAGGGGGTATCCTATACTCCCGGTGTCCGTGCAACAAGACACGACAGGAACTTTCACATATTGCATACGTTCAAATATTTAACCAAATGACAATTAAAAAAGCACAAAATAGTCTCATAGCATAATACTATAAATGAGACACATGTTTAATACCTAAATGGAGAACCTTTGCTCTGATCTAACCTATCATTTCCTCATCAATCATAGGAGAAGGACCGAAACCTACAAAGACAAGAAAAATAATCAAAAAAATAGTTTGGATAAATACATGATACATAAATTGTATTGATAAGAAATAACTTACCACTAGCCGCACGTGGTATTTGTTTTTTGCGTGACCTCATACTTTGGAAACACTCCAAAATGATATCATCTTCGATGCTTGCAAATATATCTCGCTCAATATAGCATAACATACTATGATTCATCCAATCATCATTCATCTTGTTCCTCAAATCTGTCTTGATAATCTTCATAGCCGAAAATGCTCTTTCCACGGTTGCTGTTGCAACCGGCAATATCAAAGCTAACACAATAAGACGATATACCAGAGGAAATGTCTTGTGTCTCTCTGTTTGAACCATCTTCACAGCAAGTTTCCCAAGATCAATACAATTTGCAAAGTCCGGATCATCTCTTGCATCAACAATAAATGTGCCAAGTTGGTCTCTAAGGACTATACACTCATATTGGGAGAAATCATCGGCATACATTGTTGCAAGTTCAATTAACTTATCAATATCAAAATTAGCAAATGAATTCTTAGGATCAAGACAGGCTATGCACCTCAGTAGCTGAGTAGACCTTTCAGCAAATCGATTATTAAACTCAACAATAATCTGATCAAGCACCACATTAAATATTTCATGATGGAAATGCTCATAATAAGTTACTAACTGGCTTCCACGACCCCTCGAACGACCTCTAGCTGGTATTTTATCTTCCATATTTGGCACAACAATATTATGCGCAAGACAAAAGCCCTCTGTATCTTCCAAAAGTTCATCCCAGCCAGTGTTTCTCAACTCCTCAATTGTCTTCAATGTACTACCAATCAGCCCTACAGCACGTACAATGTTTTGATCTTTGCTTTGCAAGCACGCTGATAGAGCATTAGTTTTTCCAAGAATCTTGGTCATGAGATTCATTATAAATACAAACTCAAAGCTTTCCATTTTTTCCAACAAACCAGAAGCAGTGGTTTTTTGTGTTGCATTGGTGGCATCATCACTCAGATTCTCTAACATATGTAGGACTGCTTTCCACATGTGAACAAGACGACATAAGGTTTTATGATGTGATCCCCAACGAGTATCCCCTGGCCTTGCAAGATTAGTTTGCTGGTTCTTTCCTCTTCCCGTGAAGATATCACCACTCTCAATTTGGTTCAGAATCTCATCATGCTGACTTTGCAACAATTTATCTTTTCTATGACAGGAAGCATTAACCGTGTTGACAATCATGGTTGCATAGTTAAAAAAGTCCAAGACCGAGGAACAAGACTTGGCAACAGAGACAAAAACTAGCTGCAACTGATGGGCAAAACAATGGATGTAAAAGGCATATGGGTTTTCATCTAATATGCGTCTTTGCAAACCATGGAATTGTCCCCTCATGTTTGATGCTCCATCATAACCTTGACCTCTCACACTAGAGATGGATAAACCAAGAGATTTTATCATACCATCCACAGCTAACTTTAGCGAAGTGGATGTCGTGTCTGGAACATGCTTCACACCAACAAACCTCTCTATCACATGTTCGTTATTGTTGACATACCTACATTGGACAAATTACATAGTCAGCACACTTTAAAATTTTAAATTGCTTTGACATGAGAAATAAACACGAAGTAGCAGCAAACCTCAAAACCATGGCCATTTGCTCCTTAATAGATGCATCTCGCGCCTCATCAACAAGTACCGCAAACTTTTTATCCCCAATTTCATCGACAATAGCTTTGGTCGTAACATGAGCACAAGCTTTGCAAATCTGTTTTTGTATTTTTGGTGAGGTCATTTGATGGTTCGCTGGAGCACTGTCAAGCAATTGTGCAACCTTTTCATCTTTCCCTTTATACCATTTCAACATCTCAAGAAAATTTCCTCAATTATTTGAGCTAGAAGACTCATCATGCCCACGAAAAGCAAGAGCCTGCAATAATAAAATTTTGGCAATGCCAATCATAATTGCAATACGAGCTTTATATTCTGCCTCATCCTTCTTTGTGGCCGCTGCCAACACATAATCCACACCTTGCCGCTGATTTTTAAAAGCCTCGCAATATTTTCTAGCTTGTTGTGAGCACTATTAATATTCTTACCGACATGAAGATCACAAGCTTCAATCCCATTCTTCTAGAAGCTAAACCCAACTCTTGTAAATGATTATGTACCATAATTTTCTACTCGTGGTTGTTTAAAAAGGAAACAGTAAAAGCAAAATGCAGCATCTTAGCTACACAGTATTCCAACCAGTCATACCTTTTAAACCACTTAGACTGAAATCTCCGCATTTGGCTTGCAATTAATTTAGCAGGAAATGATGACCAACTGGTTGGCATGGACCCATTACCAAATACTCCCTCCTAGCAGCATCTCTAATGTTTACATCAAGCTCCTCGATCGGTTTCCGAAGGCCAGGATCAACAACAATGTCATCTGGATTAAGCTCCACACTAGGATTTTCTTCATCTGTACTAACAACAGTGTTAGTATCTTCTTGTTGCTGCCGCTCGGTGGACTGCTGCTGCTCGTGACTGCTGTTGGTTGTTAGTGCCTCCATCTCCAACAATTGATCCACTTCCATCTGCATTGATTTCAGATTCTTGAGCCCCATGAGATTGGTTCGAATTTGCCCCTGTTTGTGAGGATGATGTAAAATAAGATGAGACCGGTCTCATTGGACAAGGCTTTGCTCTCTTCGTCCCCTTCATCTTCTCTTCTATGTAACAGAATTAAGAGTGTTCAGTAATTCAGTTCAACACAATGTGTAATTGACTCTTCAGTTCAACAAAATTCAGACCTTGCATCAGATTAAGAAACCTAGAAATTACCTGACAGAGCCGCAAGATGCGTGGGCAGCGGCAGCCGGCAGCCGACGGAAACAGCAGTACGTCGGCGGCTTGGCGCGGCGAGTCGGACGACGGCGGTGTTCTCGCGAGATCGACGGGCCGGCGGCGAGGGGCGATCAACCAGACAGAGCTTGGACGCGATTTCTTCGATGGTGGCAGGAGGCGAGGCGGCGATGGAAACGAACTGGTATTCTTTTTTTAGACGGTATACGAACAGGCAAGTTACGATCGATGCGATCATGCGAACTGTGCTTCGTTGATGTCTAGCTTCGTGGGCTTTAGCCCAGCAGCCCTGGTCGCTCTGGGGGAAGACACGGGCTGGGCTCCTAGGATACCTTTTTTTTTCTGAAATATGTACAGGATCCTAAGGTACTACATGGGCCACGACCCGGGCTGTAGCCCGGGCTGCCCGTGCCCAGTTCCACCCCTGGTCAGGGCGGCGGGCTGTGGAGCTCTGGCTCCGGCGGCGGGTGAGGATCTGGCCTGGAGGTGCGGTGGTAGTGTTTGCCATGGTCGATTTGTTGCTGGGATGGTGCGGTGGTAGTTTGGGACGATTTGGTGCGGCTCTGGCTGTAGAGAACAGTGGTAGGAGAGACGGGGATGGATTTGATACTGGATTGTGGTCTGGGGCAAAAAAAAAAGCTGTATTTTGGTAGTGATTTGCTACAGATTTGGTACTGATCTAGGGCCTAATATGCAGAAAAAGAGCTCTGTGTTACTGAGATCACCGTTTTGGTCCTAAATAGTCTGGGGCAAAAAATATATGTGTTTCGGTAATGATTTGCTACAGATTTGGTACTGATCTAGGGCATGATATGTAGAAGAAGAGCTCCGTGTTACTGATATTTGTTGTTGGTTGTGTGTCTTTGTTGATTGTTTGCAGATGGATGGTGACCAAAGCTTCTTGGACACAATGGTTTTGGTTAATCACAAACACAACCAGAAAGTCCAATTGGAGAGCAAGGAACCCCATCAATGATGCAAGTCCGGGCACAACCACCAATGATCTGGCGGATGCATCCTCGGTACGCACTGATGCAACCTCAGTACACACTGATGCTCTTGAACATGAGAAAAGACCTGATGGTGTGAAGAAGGAGAAATTGCGGAGAGGTAAAGCTCATGTATCTGATGACAGTGCTTGCAAGTTGTCATTAGAAACTGTGTGGGCACAAAAGCAAGAGAAGGATGAGATCAAAGAGGCGGCAAAAAATGTTCGCTATGCACAGGCATTTGAATTGCAAAACAGGAGATTGCACTAAAAGAGAGGGAGGATGCACGAAAAGAGAGGGATGATGCACGAAACAGTTTGAATTAGATGAGAGGGTCATGTAACCCAAGAGCTCCAGAAGCACTTCTTTTTTGCGTAAAATAACCATCATAGTCATGCTCAAGTATCATAGTCATGCTCAAGTATACCATCAGCTATGTGATACGTTTGTTCTTTTTTGCGTAAAATAACCATCATAGTCATGCTCAAGTATACCATCAGCTATGTGATACGTTAATTTTTGATGTCCCATGCTTGTTTTATACCTATTGCTACATGTTTTACATACATTTCATACCATTATTATGCATTTTCTGTGACTAACCTATTAACAAGATGCCACAGTGCCAGTTCCTGTTTTCTGCTGTTTTTCCGTTTCAGAAAAGCTAGTCGGGAAATATTCTCGGAATTGGACGAAAATCAACGTGCGTGCCTATTTTATCAGAAGACTCCGTGAGCCAAAAGGGGAGACGCGGAAGCTCCACGAGGGAGCCACGCCATGCCTGGGCGCGGGTCCCATGCCAGCCCCGCCCTAGGGTGGCGTGGGCCCCTCGGAACCTTCCAGACGCCGCCCTTTCGCGTATATATTGCCTCCGTCTCGAAAACCCTAAAAACACCTGACGATATTCCCGAATACATCTCCGTGCTCCGCCGCCATCCGAAACCCTAATTCGGGAGACAGAAGTCTCTGTTCTGGCACCCTACCGGGACGAGGAAGTGCCCCCGGAGCCATCTTCATCGCCGTTGCTGCCTCCCATGATGAGGAGGGAGTAGTTCCCTATCGAGGCTGAGGGCTCTACTGGTAGCTATGTGGTTCATCTCTCTCCCATTGTGTGATCTTATTGTGATCATGAGCATCGTAATCTAGTTAAATTCATAGATGTTTTCTCCTTCATTATGCCATAGCTATGCTACTCAAGTGATTTATCATTATAATCTGTGGAGTCATGTAAGAACACGTTATCAAGTTGACAGTGTGGGTGATGTGTATGGCTCCATAATATATTAGAGGGATATTTATAATGAGTATTCTTGTGTTGGACGGCATTATATTTAGGGTGTGTTGGGGACACAAGAGACTTCTTGTATCTTAATTGCAGGGTTGCTTGAGAGGGATATCTTTGACCTCTACCACACTGAGTTCGATATATCCTGGGTTATTCACTTAAGGGAAACTTGCTGCTGTTCTACAAACCTCTGCTCTTGGAGGCCCAACACTGTCTATAAGAATAGAAGCGTGCGTAGACATCACTATGCGGTTGAAGAAATTACGGGACATCCTAAATCTGTGCATAAAAAGTAAATGAGAAAGGGAAATGAAAAATGGGCTAACGCAGAGAAGTGTACTATACGAACCTTCGTCGAAACAAATGTTCGGGATAGCGAGAAACTTCTTTGAAGTAGTCGTCCCACAGAAGAACAAATCCGGCATCTCTTCCTCGATCGATTGTCTAACGTCCATGCTTGGAACCACCATGGTGTTGAGCGTTCATCCTCTCTTCCTCCTCACGCTCGGCGAATGCTATAAGCATGAGTTCATCGTCGCCAGATGAAGATGACGAAGAACTCATGATCATATCCCAAGAGGATGTGTTCATTGTGTCGCGTGAGAGACGATAGAGAAATTTGGGAGTGAGTAGAGAAGTCACAGCTAGAAATGCAGGACAGAGGTGGTATGAGGTGGTTTATATAGATCAGAAATATAGCAGTTGAAAATATAGCCGTTGGAATATAGCCGTTGAAAATATAGCCGTTAGAATATAGTCGTTAAAAAATGGTGTTGAATGGTAGTTATCAAAATACTATTAAACTATAGGAGAGAGAATATACACGTCCTGATTTACACGTTACACTGAAAAACTAGGAGGTATAAAATTTAGAAAGATGTATAAGAGATACACGTCCAAGTTTATACCATGCACTAGAGATACTCTTATGAACACGCATCACACTCCTCCGTACAAGCCCATCTCTAACAAGATAATCCGTGGCCGATCGAGATCCGAATGTCACTCCATCCGTTGCCGATGGAGTAGAATACAGCGTCCATCCGCGTTTCAGATTTGGCAAGCAAACGGATCGGATCACGGTGCCGTCGTGCGTGCATGCTTGAGCTTGAGCATGCCACGGAGGGACCATCCTAGACCAGAAACAAACGTAAACTAGTGCCGGCCCATGTGTTCCGTGACCTGTCCCTAAACTTCCACCCGACTCCATCGATCGCTCCGTTCGCTAATGCTCTCATGCATACGCTCTGTTCTAATCATGGCCTCATCTGTTGCTTAACACACAAATCAACCCAATTTTATCTTCACCATTAACTGCTAATTAAACTGGACCTACGTACATTCACCTTTGATTAGGGACACTTGTTCTGACAGCAGTATCCGCTCGTCACAGAAAAAAGGAAGCTAAATAGCTAATCATTTCTTGCAAGGATCTAGCTATATGAAATGTCATGTGCTCCCGAGTAGTGCGCGCCGAATATACGATCCTCATGGCGTGTCGCAAACAAAACAGCCTGTGAGCTTTGTTTGCACATACTACGTACCGATCGATCTGGCATGTTGTGTTTTGCAACCTTTTCAATTGAATATTTTGCGTGTTCCCTCGCTCGCTTTGGATTAATTGGATCCACCTCCCTATCATGCTCTTGCTGCAAAACCACATGCGTAAGCCGCCCTCTTAACAATTTTTTAGCAACTCGATGATTATACTCTTTCGCAAAAAAAACCCCTGATGATTATACTCTTTCACAAAAAAAAAACTAACACTACTAGCTAAATACCCGTGTGTTGCTACGGAACACAAAACATATGCACAGAGAGATTGCCATATTATTTGAGAGAGATGACTTGGCTCCAGGGTTCATATGCATCTTTTATTTAAAATGCATTTTAAACATATTTTGAAATATAAAAATACAAAAAATGAGTGCGCACAGATTTTAACGTGCTATGCATTGTAAAGTCATTTCACGAAAAACTGATATTTTTTTAGGTTTGTGTAAAAAAAGAAAATATTTGATGATATACTAAGTTTGGTCTTTGTACAAAATTCGGTATGCAAAGGTAAATGCTTTGAGTTAAGACGGAACTTATGCACTACATATCTAAAAATATGTAAGTAATCACCTTGCTTTTTTTCCTAGTGGAATTAGCTCCGTTAATGCGGTAACAGCGCAACACGGTAATGGCAAGAGGGAGAAGGCTAACTATAGGTCACCCTAATGACAATGATGAAACGTCACATGAGTGGATGACCCCTATGAACATGCACAAACTAGTTGTTTAGCACCGCTGGCGAAAAAGGCCAAAAGAAGAACATGCAAAAAAACTCATTGCAAAAACAACAACACACCTCACCTCACGCGCTAAAGGCAGACAAGCTTAGCAAAACAAAACAAATCAAATCAAATCAAATCAAATCGACGCAGCAGCTTCGTAGCCTCGTCCGAGTGCATGCATCGCCACATGCCCCTGCTGCTCTGTATAATCAAAGAACTGAAACCTGTTTAAATTAATCGTACCGACACAATGACAGAGAGGAAGATTCGGATGGACGCGAAAGGCCCTAGTATTTTACACTTTCTTAACAAAAAAAAAGGAGTTGATAGACATTCCCTGCCCTTTTCTTTGTTTAAAGAATCGTCTTAGGGATATGTAATTAAATGGGAGCAACCAAAGTCATAATGAGACAGCCTGACCCACTGTTAATTAACCCTGATGCTCCACTCGTCCCTCCCTGCATGTGACTAGCACCGTTTAATTAAGCGGAGGAGGACTAGTTTAGTCTTCTCCGTCTCGTAGTGGTCGACACGAGGGAGCGTGTGAGATGTGGGCCCCGCGCTGCTGGATCATGTGAGGTGCACGGGAAGAAGATGGCCGTCCGGCGGATCACGTGGCCAACTCACTGATTGGAAAATATTAACGAGATGGAAAATTGGAAAGGGGTTCTCGACGTTTCTTTTTCCTTGTCCTCGCGCTTTAGCTCGTGTTCTTTTATATCGGGTGTGATTATTTTGTGCTGGTGCAGCCATCTCGTTTGTTATCTTGTTATTAGTACCAGGAAATGTCGCGCGGCGACACGTCGCGCCCGTTGTGATACAAAATTGTGAAATCCGCTAGAATTTTGTTTTTTTGTTTTAGCAAAAAATACAAAAATTATTTGGAAAACTAATCCAAAAAATCTGCAACAAAACGAACATTTCTTAGTTTATGTGAAAAGTTTAAAAATTTCTTAATTTTAAGAATTACTTAGTTTCACTTTTGTACACAATGGATATTTGGTGCAACCTTTATGTGTAAAGTTTGAAAATTTCTTAAATTTGAAATTTTCTTAGAGGTAGAGGAGACGACGGCGGAGTTCCTTGTGTGCTTCGATTTGTCGGGGGAGGAGCTCGGCGCCGGCGGCGTCTCCGTCCGAGCGGAGGAGGAAAGAGGAGAGGAGGAGGGCGAGGAGGACTGGTTCGCAAATTTCAAAAACACGTAGGGGCCTTTGCGCAAAAATGGCACGCGTACCGGCGGATGACGAAGCGACGGCGCTTCTACACTGCCCCGGCGACGTGGCCACCTCGAGTTTCAAAATTTTGAAATCTGTCAGAATTTGTTTTTTTGTGCAGCCAAAAATACAATGAATTTGAAGATTGGAGAGAAATATGTTTATGTCCGTCAAAACCAAAAGGTTAAAACATGAAAGTTGTTCGGAAGGTTGATATTCATCTTCTCGTGAAAGGAAAATTTAAACAGATGACCGAGTGCGACGAATTTGACAAAATTCGTCAGATGTTTTTGCGAATTTGGATCCAAAATTAAGCTGTTAGAGTCGACCAAACTCGAAACCGATCACGGGAATGGAGCCTGCTCGTCGGCGCACATATATTTCATGTACATATTATCGCGAAAAGGGGAAAATAAAATAAAATAGCGGTACTGTAGAAGTGCGGGTACTGTAGCACTTCTACGGTACCCGGCGAGGTGTGCAGCCTATAGTGAGAAAAGGGGGGGGGGGGGGGGAGCGGGTAAGGTAGAAGTGCGGGTACTATAGCACTCCTATAGTACCCGGTGACGCGCAACGCTTTTATATAAAGGGCAAAAAAATAGCAGGTACTGTAGAAGTGCGGTACTGTAGCACTTATAAAGTACCCGGTGACGTGGGCAGCGCGAGCATGCGCTAAAACGTAGCGCTTTTATATATAGATAGATATCAAGTTGATTTCTGTTGAGTTATCAGGTAATTTTTGTATGAGTTTAATTAGCGAAAACACCACTACAGATGCACTAGCTAATTTAACCACATACAACATACTTGACAAATCTAACAGATCTAATATGATCAAAAAACTAGTGCAGACAGAGATGAGAGCAACGCATACGTGTTGATCGGGAAGAAAATATATTAACGAGATGGAAAGGGGTTCTTGACGTTTTCTTTTTCTTGTCCTGGCGCTCTACGCTTTGTTAGCTTGTGTTCTTTTATATCGGGTGTGTTTATTTTGTGTTGGGGCAGCCATCTCGTATGTTATCTTGTTATAAGTATATCAAGTTGTTTTCTGTTGAGTTATTAGGTAATTTTCGGAAGAGTTTAATTAGCGAAAACACCACTACAGATGCACTAGCTAACTTAACCCCATACGACATACCAGACAAATCTAGCCGATCTACATACGGCGCAAAAACTAGTGCAAACAGAGATGAGAGCAGCGCATACGTGTTGACCGGGAAGGTCCCGCTATGGCGTTCTTGTTGTCGGCCATGGCGATGAGAAGGAAGTAGAAGTACAACCAAATTCAGAGTTGGAGTCGGCTTAGCCAGAGTCGTACAGTTGGCGCAGCTGGAGTTGAACGGAAGCGAACAGTTTCCCGCTATGGCGTTCTTGTTGTCGGCCATGGCGATAAGAAGGAAGTAGAAGTACAACCAAATTCAGAGTTGGAGTCGGCTTAGCCAGAGTCGTACAGTTAGCGCAACTGGAGTTGAACGGAAGCGAACAGTCGCGTCGAGACGCTTCCCAAAAAAATTATCCCCCGCCTCCCGGCGCAGGATCTCAACGAATAGGGTTTCGGAGGTCTGCTCTCCCGGACGGCTGTGCACGCAGTCGCTAGGATGGAGAAATTTGAAAACAACGTAGCAAAAAAGAAGTAGAGTGTGGACTGAAAGTGAGCTATCACCCGAGTTCGAGTTAGAGCCCGTCTTGTGAAAAAGGGAAACGTGCGTGTGAGGCGAGGCGGGCAACGGAGGAGTGCGCGAGGGCTCTGCTATTCTCATCATCTTACTAGTGGGAGAATGACTCTCCTTATTAGTTTGTAGTATAGTTTTTGGACCCAGTTTCTCTTATAAACTAGGTAAGTTCTCTTTTATCTAATCGGACGGTGGATATCGACCACCTTAAGCTCAACAATATAAGGTGGTGCCCAACTCTCCCAACTAATAACGTGAGACTAAACTTTTAATCTTACACACAAAACTACACAAGCAGGATGGGAGCAAAGGAACAGAGGCGCGTGAGTAGTCGGATCATCACGTGGAGCCAGCGATTGTAGCTAGCCCCACCTTGGTTCCACCCATGGCGCGTGACAGGTGGCCGCGTGCGGTGGGCCTCCGCCTCGATCGGCCGCTGGCCTTGTCGCCGAGCGCCCGACGGCGTCAGGGAGCTGGACGGCACGGCGTTTGGATCACCCGAGACGCCGTCCGCGCGGCGCGCACGTGGTTCCGGACGTGTCGTTTTCTTTCGACTCCCATCCATCCCCACCGGACCGGATCGTTATCTTGTGTTTAAACGAAAATGATAACATGAGTCGGAAGTTTAAAATTTTCAAATAAAAAGCTGGGAGTTGCTAGAAGCTCGGGACCGCCCTTGCGAACCTAGCACGTGCCTAGCCGCCAAGGCAGGTCACCTCAAGTCAAGTGGACGGTGCTGGGCTCCATGCCGCACACGCTTCTCCCTGACTTCACTCCCGGCCTGGGCCTGGGCCATTCATGTGGTGGCCGATCCCTCTCGGGCCCGCCCGTCCCTCACGTGAGCCCTGTCTAGGCCTGCCCGGTACTCTCTGCTGTACTGACGCCGCTGCCTCTCTTTTTTTTTTTGAGAAGGAAGAACAAGTTCATATAACAAAGGTCAACATTACAACACCAACAAGCCTACCCACACCACATCGATCAGGAACGAGCAAAGAAACAATAAAACGGGAGCAGCAAACCGAACAAACCCTACACCTAAGCTCCAAGGTAGCATCATTTGGGGAACCAGAGGAGACACCCGTCGCGCACAAGGCCGACGGGATGAAGAACGATGAACGAGCATGGCCGGGGACGCACCCCGCACTCCTTGGAACCGAGCTCCACCGCTTTCAGACGGCGTCGACACCGAGAAGCAGCCGAAACTCCCACCATCTTCCGCGTCCCGAACTCCCGAGCTGCTGCATCCTGCAAGACCCGATCTGGGCCGAGACGGATCAAGCCACTGCCAGCCGCCGTCCAGCACCACGCAGGACGAATACAACCACAATCGCCCAGATCCGCGCCTCCCCGAGCTTAAAGAAGATGCCGACGCCAGATCAGAGCTCCTCTGCCTCCCTCCTCCATGGAATACCAGCAGAGACACCCGCCGGCCACCTTGCGCCGTCGCTCGTCCACGACCAAGGCCAGCATCAGCAGACGGCTGCCGAAGAACGCCGCTCCTCCAATCCCCTCCCCCATCTCCTTGATGGCTCTGAAAGGACCCAAGAGCAGCAGCACCCGACGAACCATCACAGCAGCACACCTCCAGATCGAGATGTGTAGCCCAAAAGGCGAGCTTATTCAAGGAGACGTCAGCAGCGTAGCTCTTCTCCGCCTCCGGCTCCATCCAGAGGAGCACCACGGTGAAGAGGAGAGCCACCGAGCGCCGGAAGCGGCCCGCAAACTCCGGCGACGCGCTCCACACTACCGGCATAAAGCCAAACACTAGCATACAGCCAACCTCACAACTACGGCTAAACCTACCTAAAACTACTCTATACAAAGAGGGGAGCCACCCCAGCCCGTCTCTACACCATCCTGCGCAAGCGCCGGCGGCGAGAGAGGCCGGATCTGGAGATCCTTGGCGGACTCTCAAGAGGGTCGCGAGCGCGAGTGTCAGTGGAGTGTTCTCGCCGCTGCCTCTCGAGACAAAGGCCTGACCACCACCAGCAGCGGCTATTACAAGTACCGTTCCGCGTCTGCCGTGACGAAACCGATGTCTAGATGCTACGGAGTATGCTGCTGTTGCAGGTAGGCCAGCACCGCGTGCGTGGGCTCTGCCTTGGATTTGACCCGTTACTTTCCGCGTATTTCCAGGATCTTCCTCGCATCATATCGGTACTCCGTGTTGGCTTTGAGATTTCAGGACCATCTTCACCGGCTCGCAAGTGAAAAAGCTGGGAACACACAAAGCTCTTTCGACCGCGGAGAGACAAAGCCTGACGGACGGAGCACAATATCTCCTAACTGCATATGTCTTGCACATTGTGATGGCCACTCTCGACGCTAGACGCTCGACGGCCTCGACCTAGTACTCCCTCCATTCGGATTTAATTGACAGACACTTGGTTACGCACGGATTTATCTAGACACCTAACAAGTATAGATACATCTATATTTGGACAAAAGCAAGTCAATTAATTGGAACGGAGGGAGCACGAACCAACGCATGCAAAACCACATGGTTGTCACCGAATCAGTCTGAATATCAAGGATTAACATGCATGTCACTGACTCTTGTTAAGATCAACGGACTCTACTCTAAGCACTACACTCCCGTTCCATTCGTCTGCCGTTTACAAACTCACGTTATCATCAGCCGAAGAAACGGCTGTCAAAATAAAACTCTCAGACTGGGCCTAATTGGGCGTGTGTACACTTGTTACTTCCCGGGCTTTGAGTACAGCCCAATTTCCTGCTCCAAAGGGAAAACGCAAATCAAAGGATCAGGACTATATATAGCTTTATGCGAGGCGGAACTCCGACTCGCCTATACGCTGTATATCGTGGGCCAGTCCAGTAAGTAACTCAGCATCCTTGCGTTACGTCCTACGTTCGTGTCCTAGGAAATTCAAATATTCCTCTAAAAAAAATGAAATTCAAATATCACCCTAATCCATATCGGGTCATGTGTGCTGATGCACCCTTGCCAATTTTTAAAATGTTAAAAGAGTGAATATAATTTTTTTGGACATACCTCGAGACATTCTATGTTAGCACAAAAAACTCGCGAAGAAAAGACATTTTCTGTGACCTGTGCAAAAAAAAAAGATAAATCCGGGCGCTCCAAAATAACTTTGTACGAGACATTTTTGTCTTTTTTGCACAGTCACAAAAAATGTCTTTTTTCTACGAAACTTTGTGTCCTAACATAAAATGTCATGATGTATATCCGATTTTTTTTGTAATATGTTGACATTTAAAAAAAATAAAAATGTTGGATGCACCCGTGACCCGAAACGCCGTGTCAGTTACGTCATATACGTTATTTTCTGTTCCGTGTGGAACTCGAGTCGTGTACTCTTATGATTCTTTTTCCGTTTCCTTTTTCTATTTCGTTCTTTCTTCTCTTATTTCTTTTATGTTTATTTTTTCCGTTTTCTTTCATCTTTTTTTTTTTCCTCCTTTATTTTTTCATTCTTTTTTGTGGTAATACATGACAATATAATTACAACCATTAAACATTTTCTAACCCGACAATTTTTTTAACTTTTAACATTTAGTATTTTCTTAAACTATGTGAACATTTTTTTGGATCCGTGAACAATATCTGAACAAAACGAAGACTTTTTTAAACACCCAAATTTTTGTTCTTTTCGGTTCAGTATAATTTTCATTTTTCGGTTCATCGACATTATCGCTTCATTCGAATCTTCGTTCCTTTTCAGTTTACTATTATTTTCTGTTCACTGGGATTTTTGCTTCACTATAATTTTTTGCTCCACCAGCATTTTCGATTCACTATTATTTTTTGCTTCACCGGCATTTTCGGTTACTATTACTTTTGGTTCATCGACATTTTCGGTTCACTGTTAGTTTTAGTTCACCTTCATTTTTGGTTCACTATTATTTTTGGTTAACCGACATTTTCTGTTCACTATTATTTTTGGTTCACCGACATTTTTGGTTCACTGTTATTTTTAGTTCACCGGCATTTTTCCGTTCACTATTATTTTTGATTCACCGGTATTTTTGGTTCACTGACATTTTTGGTTCACTATTATTTTTTGGTTCACCGGCATTTTCGATTCACTATTATTTTTGGTTCACCTAAATTTTAGTTCATTTTTACCAAATGGTTCACCCAATTAGTCCGGCCGATTTGTTTTTGGTTCATATGTTTCTTTGGTTCACCTTAATTTTTTGGTTCATTATTATTCATTTCTTAATTTTGGTTCATTGTTCGTTGGCTCACATTAAAGCCCTCTCAACCTTACATTTTTTATCACTATCAAGACTTCTCGATTTAGATTTACGTGTATGAAGGCTTCTCGAATTTGTTCTATGGTGAAAATTTTCTGTGAAACCAGGGAACATTTTTTTCTAAACCGTGTAAAATTTATAAATTGTGGACATATTAGATTTATTTGAGACGTGAACACCTTTTAAATATGAATATTTCACAAAATCTGAACCAAGCCGAACCATTTTTAAAACTGCATTTTTTTCAAAATTTAAACCATTTTTATATTGAACATTTTCAACAACAAACGTCTTTCAAATTTTGAATTTTTTAAATATGAAAATTTCCAAAATCTGAAATATTAAGAAATGAACATTTTTCAAAAATAAATATATTTGAAAATCTGAATAATTTTGAAATTTTAAATTTTAAAATAACATAAAAATAAAAATTAAACATCAATGTTTTTCTAGAAAATAGAAATAAACCGCAAAGTAGACACGTGGAGATGATTCCCGTAGTTTCTTCCGAATGGAAGTACGTCTACGTTGGAGGAGTGTGGAGCCACCCAGGCATTCCAATCGCACGTATGTGCTCACTCTATTCTCCGTGAGATTTACCCGTGAGGGATTGGCTCATCCACTATGAGGGCGACTTGAAGGCATTGACCAAACCGGTACACCAAGGTCGGGGGTCTCCACAATGAGTTGGAGCCTCCCAACAATGTCCCGGAGCACCTAACACCAAGGTGAAGCTCTGAAACTCACAAAGGTCTCCTATGGTTACAAGCAACCCAAGAGGCAAGAAGATCCACAAAGATGATGGGGGGATTTGAAATTCCTTTGGTGGAAACGTAGATCTAGCTCTCCTCAGGCGCTTCTCAAATTAAGTTTCAAAACGATTGGTTGGTTGGAGTGAGAGATCTAATAGATTGAAACTCTTCAACAATGGTGGGTAATTAATTTCGTGAAGCTTGAATGCCCAAGGTAGGAGAAGGACATTAAATAGGTCCACCAGTTTTCTGGCCGCTGGCCTCAGTCCCGCAACAGCTGTACTACCGCTAGGAGGCGGCGGTACTGCCGCTGCGGCGCTCCTTCCGGCCATTGAGTCAAGCCGGTCAACGCCGCGCAGATCCCCGCAGCGGTACTACTGCCGGCAGTGCCGCTGCCACTGCCGCAGTGGTGGCACTCGAAGGGCAAAACGGCGGCACTGCGGGCGGTACTGCCGCTGCCCTGGCTTGCCCAGTTCCGCCGTAGTGGTACTACCGCTAGCACTGCCGCTGACAGTGTCGCACTGGTGCACCCGAAGATGTTTCCAGCGGTACTGTTGGCGCCCGTGCTTGCGGCAGAGGGCGGCGGTACTACCGCCACCGCAGCGGTTCTACCGTCCCTGGGACTTCTGCAGCATTTATTGATTATCTTCTTGAATCCAACTTGTGGCAATTCATTATATAATCCTGTATAAACTTAAACACACCATTAGAGACACTCATTGTATTGTCAACAACACCAAAACATGATTAAGAGGCAAGATGCTCTTTCAGCTTCTCCAACCACGGACGCCGGCACCGCAAGCCCGCAAGACAAAGCGTCGCCGTCGCGCACCCCAGCCACACCACCTTGTCGCATCGTCGTCGTTCCCCAACCACCTACAGGCTACAACAGTGCATACTTACTCCAGACCCCCGATGGCCGACGCAATGGGGAGTGGCACACCTGGTGAACAACTAGACTGCTCTGCTTCCTCCTCCGAATTCTTGAGTAATACTAGTGATTAGTTGATTACTGATTCTCTGTGATGCATTTGGTATGCTAGTTATTATTTATTTGGTCAGATCTGAGATGGATTTGCTGTTGAGAATGGAGAGTAATACATTTTTCTTGCTGTCATTTTTCTCAATTTGGTCTATATGGTCATGACCGAAGACCGAACCGAAAAGAAACCGAATACAGAAAGACCGGAAAGACCGAATGTAATACGGGTAGCATTCTTGGATGACTGAAATTCACAAAGACCAAATAGACCGGACCGAGCAAACCGAATAGACCGAACGCCCAGGCTTAACTACACGTGTCCTTTCCTTTTTCTGTTTCTTTTGCTATTCTTGTCTTGCTTCTGTGAACTGTTTCCCTCTAAAAAAGCTATGTGTTTACATAAAGATACTACAAATCATGTACAATAAATATTTATAGTAATTATTTATATTAATCGGGCGAACTTTCGGGTTCTTCACGGGCACAAAGTTACACCCATACCCTGCCCGCGACTAATGGGGTCGCCCATGGGCAAGACCCATGAGCGAATAATAACGACCCATACCCTGTCCATTCGGGTCAGATGCCCATGTACCCATGGGTCAAAGTGACAGGCTTAGCCTGGAGAGATGTCTTGTGTGTTCTTTGGTGGGGCATGAGACAATCGAAAGTTAGAAATACCATCCTAACTTGATTCAGGGATGCGTCGAAGATTCATACGAAATGGGTACGACACTGGATATATTTTCAAATAACATCATGCTAATTTGACTGCATGAAAGATTCATACGGGAGATGGAAAACGAATACAAAATTCGATTGAGGATATTGCTTACAACATAAACATAGTATATATCAGGAGTTCTGGACAGCTATACAAGTCCCAAGTATATACGCTAACACCATAGATCACACCTTTGGATGAGAACGACGTGGCCACGATCAGGACAACAAAATTCGATTGAGGATATTGCACGAACCCATTACTCCTTTTCCCTCAGCACTTGAGATAGCCCGAACAAAAAGTAGACATTCTTAACTTATTACAAAAATCTTGAAACTTACAAACCAGTCATGCTACCGCTTTCCAAGTAGGAGTAAAGTTAAAAACATACCTTAGTACTCTAGGACACGCACTACACAACACAGACATTACTAAATCCAGAAAAAGAAAGACGGTATAAATAGAAGTTGTTGCGTATTCTGAGGAAAAAAGGTTGTTGTTGAAGAAAAAGCATCGGTGATGCTGGGGCTCGGTTATGTGGCGACGTTGGTGATGCCCCATGAGCGCTCTGCAAGTCGGACACATTCGGAGAACCGGAAGCAGTCGACGAGGTGGTCGATGACCATACCGGAGGCCTGCATGAAGTTGTAGACGATGACAGGGCCGACGAGCCGGAAGCCCCGCCGGATGAGATCCTTGCTCACCGCCTCAGACTTGGGGGTTCGGAGTGGGATGTACTTGTGGTGCTTGTACTTCCCCACCATCGGCTTGTGGTTCATGTGGCCCCAGATATACCCGCTAAACGAGCCAAACTCCTTCGCCACCTGGAGACATATATGATGAGACTTTCGTAAGTTTGCCTGTTGATAAAAGGATTTGCAACTAATACTTTTTCGCTGGGTGCACTCGCCTTCCTTATGCACTTGGCGTTCTCTATGACGCACCGCACCCTGCACTCGACCAGCTTGAGCTCCTTGTTGGCACTGATCGTGGCCACGTCGTTCTCATCCATCTTCGCCACTACGTTTGGATCGAAGTCCGCGAATGCTTCCCTGCAACAGAGAATTTTGGTAAAATTTCGTCGATTCGATCCTCAACGAAATCACTACTACATTCCGCGCGCCTAAGTACCGGAGCCAAAAAAAAACCCAACTATTCAGGGAGACGCGGGCCCTACATGTAAGTGTCCCTCCTCTTGAGTATCTCTGTCCAGTTGTGGTCTATGAGCATCCCTGACAGCGCCAGCAGCTCGAATAGTTGGCTGCAAATTACAACACAACATATTTATAAAACCAAAATGGTCTTTTTTTAGGAATTTGTCCAAAATGAAAATTATGCATGCGAACGAAAAAAAGAGAATAAACGTGCAGAATCGTACTTGTCGTTATACACCGGGACGCCCCATGACTCGTCGTGGAACTGGACGTACGCATCATCTGCAGTGTGGATTTCAGCCAAGTGGTTAGTTCGATGGTCTAACTTTTGTCCTTTGTTAATTCGGGTCAAAATAATAAAACCAAGCTTGTGCTTTTTGTTTTTATTTAGCTGGTCGATTTTTGTTTGCTCAACGGACAACAGGAGACAGTGGAGGAGTCCCTTTCTGGTGTACTTGTCCACTGAATATATTTTTCTTTAAGACATCAGCAAGTCAGAACAGATATTAACTTAATCAAATCAAGAGTTTCATCTCAGTCATTGATGTCGACACTAACCATCCCTTAAAGGAAAAGGCTGGTCCCATTTGCTATCCAGACTTTCCTTTTGCTTGATTAGATAGATTTTTCTGAGTACTACTACTACTATAAGCTGTAATAAGTTGGTGCAAAGCTAATTAATAATTGTAATTTACACCACACTTGTCTGACTTCCCCCGCTTCTCCTTACAAGACCGTTGGTCCTGGGCATGAAAAGTTATTTTTGACTGAACACTGTTCTTTTTTTTACTGTTCTTAAGTTGGCTATGATTATGATTTCCCAGAATCTTCTAAGGCAAAAACTATGGAAATATGGTAAATATTAGCCCAGAAGATTAGCAAAGATAAATTCTTGCAATCGGAATAGATAGCCAACAATTAAGCATTCCTCACCACTGTTCTTGGTGATCCAGCTGCACCTATGCAAACTCCCGGGCTCACTACCGCACCCAAACTCCTCCTCCTCCGCATCACGGCCACTCACCTTGTCATCGTCGTCATCGCCCCTCCTCCTGTCCAGGGACACGAGCACGTCGCCCCAGGGGCTGAAGGTGCCGCCGTAGAGCAGCGGCACCTTGGGCTCCCAGCTGCTGGAGTTAGAGCTGCTCAGCGATGAGTCGCTCGAGTTCTGCGACAGCGACAGCGACGACAGTGAGAGGCCGGAGCCACTCCGCCGGACGCCGCTGCCGACGAGGCCTGGCGGGTAGATGAGCATCCTCTGCAGATACTTGCTAGCGTGGCTGATCGCCTGCAGCTGCAGCTTTCTGTCTATGCTGCCGTTCTTCCTGGCCGCCGCGTGGTGGCTTGGGCTCTTCTCGAACGCATGCTGCTGCCTGCTGCTGTGGTGTACCGTGGTGCTCAGCATTGTGAGAGTTGTAGTCAAGATAAAAAATGGTGGTTTAGAGGCAAGCTAGTGCTTCTTCTTTCGGAGGCAAAGATGGTGTTTGAAATGTGTGTGTGCAGTGTGGTTGGGGGTCTATTATAAGGTGTGCAAGGTGTTTGAGTTGCTATGTCTTGAGATCGTTTGGTGGCATATGGGCTTCAGTGGTAGCTGCATGAAAGCTTCGTCTGGATCTTATTAAAACGAGTGTGATCGCTCATGGCTTTGGTTTTTAGTGAGGGGCAAGTGTTGGCGGTTTGAGCTTTTGGATACATGGTGCATTGGTCCTGCAATTTCATGGCTGGTTATCTCCTTCTCCTCTTTGTCACTGATAGCCTTTTAGGTAACTCACCAGAGGATAATCTGGTGTTACATTGATCAAAGAACTTTGATGAATGGTTCAAATGTAGGCTCTGCATGCTTTCACCAGAGGATAGGTCGGTTCCACTAATTTACAATTAAAATGGTTATATTTTCACTGTCGTACTCGGATGCTGCACGCCTTTTGGAGTGTCCCAAAAATATTATAACTAGGCGCAGTCTCACAAATTTATACAAATTTGTCAATGCTTGTAAGTATTGGATTTTCATAACAGTGTATATTTCCTTTCTAGCTCTTTGAAATTGCGGTTAATTTTGTGGCGAAAAATCTTTTGTCTTTCGCCCGGGCCATAATCCGGTAACTTTCTTGATTTGCAACTAGCTACATTGGTGTCTTTGTAGCCAGGGAGCATTGAATCATGTGCTTAGCTTCTTCCCAGGAATGGTGATTCATCTAGACGATACAAAGATTACATGTGGCTAACTTCAGTCTGCTTTTCTTATTTAGTGATCCCCTTTCCGGTAGTTCTACTTGGATGAGATGTCCTGAGCTAACTGCCATACCCTTTCAAACAGATAGTACCCTGTCATTTTAGTCACCGAGAATTGGAGGTAGTTTAAGTGCAGGACATTTGCTACATTCGCTTTCTCCAGTGTATGGCTAATTTCATCCTACTTTTCTTTGTCATTGATCGACTTTTTTAGGTTGTTAATTTCATGGACATCGTAACAAACACTTGCCTAGTTTATGGATCATGCAAAACTAGAGCCTCTCAATAGTTTAGGCACTAGAAAATGCTGATGGTTTAAACATCAACCGCAAGATAGATTTGCTTCCTTTGGACTTCAAAATTGCATCTACAACATGTGTTCGGCTCCATGGCCAATCTTGTTCCACTTGTCTTTGTCACTGGTCACTCACCCGTTTTTTTTCTTTCAAATTTCCAATAATATTGGCTAGTTTCATGAAGTAACTAGGTGCTGTCTCACAAGTTAATACAAATTTATCAATACTTGTAAGTGTTAGATTTTCATAGCAGTATATGTTTCCTTTCTAGCTCTTTGAAATTGCGGTCAATTTTGGGGTAAAAAATCTTTTATCTTTCACCCGGGTCATAATATGGTAACTTTCTTTATTTGCAACTAGCTAAATTGGTGTCTTTGAAAAAAAAAAGCCAGGGAGCATTGAGTCACGTGCTTAGCTTCTTCCCAGGAATGGTGAATCATCTAGACGATACAAAGATTACATGTGGCTAACTTCACTCTGCTTTTCTTTTTCATTGATCCCCTTTCCGGTAGTTCTACTTGCATGAGATGTCCTGAGCTAACTGCCACACCCTTTCCAACAGATAGTACCCTGTTATTTTAGTCACCAAGAATTGGAGGTAGTTTAAGCATAGGACATTTGCTACATTGCTTTCTCAATTGTATGGCTAATTTCACCCTACTTTTCTTTGTCATCGATTGGCTTTTTTAGGTTGTTAATTTTATGGACATCGTAACAAACACTTGCCTGGTTTATGGATCATGCAAAACTAGAGCCTCTCAATAGTTTAGGCACTAGAAAATACTGATGGTTTAAACATCAACCGCAAGATAGATTTGCTTCCTTTGGACTTCAAATTGCATCTATAACATGTGTTCGACTCCATGGCCAATGTTATCCCACTTGTCTTTGTCACTGATCACTCACCCTCTTTTTTTCACACTTCGAATAATATTGACCAGTTTCATCAAGTAACTGCAGTGTTAGGCGTCCCCCAATTTTATTAGAAAATAGGTTATTCCCCCCACTTTGAAGGTAAATGTGAGACTGAATCTGCGCCGGTTCACAGCCTTGCCTGCCCACCCCTACGCCAAGTAATACCATTTTCATGCCTGGTTCACAGCCTTGATTGCCTTTATTACCATTTTCATGCATTGAATGGCTCGGTCAAAACTCTTAGATCATCTTTTTTAGATAAGAGGGTGCGGGTCCCCGGCCTTTGCATCAAAGAGATGCACACAACCATCCGCAATTATTCATCAAAATTTACAAGTTACAACGTTGATCAAACCGAAGTCAGCCGCTCGGCAACAAAAAGTCGCTACAACTATGATGGGGGTGGCCATGATCAGAGCCGCATGCCTTGACCTCCCACCTACACGCATCATCTACAGCCGGAGTACCGGTCCAGCAAACTCTCAACGCGCACCGCATGCGCGCGCTACAGAAGTCGCTACCGCCGTCTTCCTCGAACCCATCTTCAGGCAAAGATCAACGCCATGGCCTTGCAAGACCAGCCGGCGACGTCGCCATGACGCCAAACAACATATCCGATCTGCGCGTCATCATCATCACACGTCCAGCGCCGAGACTCCGCTGCGCCACGCTGCCAAGACTCGCCATCGACGACGTGTTAGATGCCTCAACACGCCACCTCTCCTTGCCCGTCCCATCCAGCATCTGCTCCAAAACGATGCCCCCAAGAGGGAGAACGACCCTGAAAGGGCCGTCATCGTCTGATCCGGAGACCCAGATCTAGGGTTTCCCCCAGAGCAGTCCAAGATGGGTGACGCGGACTGCAATGACGATGCCTCGATAAGGAAACAACGTTGGAGACGCCGCCATCGTCCGCCATAGCCGAAGCCGGCGCGATTTTCACCGGCAGCCGCACCACCCGACCTCGTCGCTGGCCGGATCGCGCTAGGCCCATCATGGGGCCCAAGCGCCGACAGCGGAGCGCCGCCGCCCCTCGCTGCCCCCTTCTCGCACCTTCGGATGTGTCGAAGATGGATCTCGATGGGACCGAGATCCGCAGCCACCGCCGCCGCATCGCGGCCGCCGATCGCCGCCGCACGGCCAGGCAGCCGCCATGGCCGCCGTGCACAGCCCCCTTCCCGAGGCGCCCCAGTCACGCCCGGTAGTGGCCGCCACAACCTCCAGCCCTAGCGCCTTTGGCGCCGGGCGCCTCCGCCACCGCGGCAAAAGCCGGCGGCAACGGCGGCAGGCTTCGCCGGCCGAGAGGAGGAGTAGAGGGCCGGGATCTGATCCCCCTGGCGCCGCCCTGGGGTGGCGGCGCGGAGGGGTCGAGAGGGGAGAGGGGAGAGCCTAGATTTAGCAGTCTGAGAGATACTCTTAGATCATCTGGTTTTAAGAAAAGAACTCACTGGTACATATCAAATAATCGGACGCGTTTAAAATTACCCATCGCACACGATTCATTAAACCATCACTACGCAAGGCTGGATGATGGTGTGGTCAATCACATGCGGTTCGTAAATTTTGTGCGATAGGATACGTAATCACACACATTTTTTCTATAAAAATCGTGTGCATTGGGAATATCCTTCAAATGTGGTTATCTCACATTGACACGTGTACGTCGCATACGCTCAGACATCTTTGATTGTTTGTGTTTAGAGTTTATCTCAAACGTTTAACTGAACACAATCGTGTGTTAATAGAATCATCGGAGATGTTTGAATATGCCGCTACTAGCGTCTAGCGGAACCTTCAAAATCATGCTAGTAGTTGTTGCCCCAACTGCAATCTGTCTAATAGAAATCCATATATCATAAATGTTTCATCCAAAAACAATAGCAAGTCTCAATTATATTTTATTCCACATTTGACACACCATGTATTCATAAATTGCCACAAAGTATATTTCTAGCTATACAAATGATAAATACAGACAAAATAAGAGAATACATATTTTCTTAATTACGTCGTTATATTCATGACCACCGTAGGTTTGGAAGGATACAAAATAAAGGTGTCATGTCTCTCTAGGCAATGTCTTCCCAAGAATCTTCAAAACCTTCACTTCTCTTCCTTTTTCACCATTGTGGTGAACCACCTTCATAAGATGATGTCTTATGCAATGCACCACGCAGGAAAAGACAATGACTTATACAATGCACCAAAATATTGTCCTACTAATTGAAGGATAGACGACACTTGTTGCAACACGAGAACCCCTATACATGCAAGTATTGTTCAAAGGAACTGCAAGTTATGTACAAAAAAAACATTGATGCGACAATGTAAACATAAAAAATTAAGAAAATGTGAATTCAATATAATTAGTTACTTACCAGCAAGTACGGATGTGACAAGAGAAGGTTGTGATCCTCCAAAAGGAAGACACTTATGCCTCCCCATGCTTACAGCCCAAGTTGATTGATGTTTTTTTTTTAAATGGAGGGTGTACCCAGCCTCTGCATTCAAAGGATGCACACTGCCGTTTTATTAATTATAAGAGAAAACAGAAACCACCAAGCATTACAAAGAGATACATCGATCAGCCGGATCGGAAGCCACCGTCCAAGCGATAATTCGCTACACCTACAACCTTGATGATGGGGATGGATATGATCGGAGCCAAGTGCTCTGAGCTCACACACCTACGCACATCATGTAAAACCGGAGACCTCAACCAAATTGCCCAATGGCTAGCCGGGGGCACAAACCGGTACAGCAGACACACGACGCGCGCCAATGGGCACGTTGATACTTTGCCGCTGCCGTCTTCCACCGATCCATCTTCATGAGTGATCAAATGCAATGACCTTGCCAGGCCCGGCGGCGGCGTGCGTCCATCGCCGAGACCCCGCGGTGCCACGCCACCGAGACCACGGTCGTCGATGCAGTAGACGAAACACCGCTTCATCTTCAAGTCCCTCCAGCCATTGCTCCAAAATGATGCCCTCAGGAGGGAGAGCAACACCAAAGGCGCCACCATCATCCAATTTGGGAGACCCAGATTTAGGGTTTGCCCCAAAGCAACCCGAGCGAGGTAACATGAATTACAATGACGATGCCTTGGAAGGAAACGATGTCAAAGACGCCGCCATCGTCCGCCATGACCGAAGTCGGCATATTTTCATCGGCAGTTACGCCACCCGACCCTGCAGTTGGTTGGATCTGCACGGTGTCGCATCGTGAGACGCACACCACGGCCGGGACCTCGGCAGGGGACCTCCATACGCCTCTCACCCCTCCACGCACCGCTGGCCAGCCAAGGGCCAACCCATGGCAGATCGGAGCGGTGGATGCCATCTACGACCACCACCCTCGTCGGAGAACACAAAGAGGACCGAAATCCTCGCTGCCCATCCGGCCAAGGATGAAACCATTGCCGCCGGCCGACCAGGGAAACTCCCTTGCCGCCGCCACGACTTCCGCCGTCGTGCGTCACAGCTCCCCGGCGTCGAGGCGGCAGATCGCCACCACGCCGAGGCTCCGGCGGCCGAGACTCTCCCCAGCCTGGGGTCGCCGCCCGCGTAGACTCCCCCATGCGAGGTACGAAAGAAGACCCCACCACCACCGGCGCTGGCCAGGCTTCGCCCGGCCGCACCCTTGGGTGGCTGCGGCGAGGGAGGGAGGAGGGCCGAGGGAGGGTTGGGTGGGCACGATCTAGGGTTCCCCTTCCGCTGCCACGCGGGGGCGACGGGAGGAGGACGAGAGGAGGAGGAGATCTTTCGGGCCAATTTGATTTATGTGCGTACATAGCTCTACTACTACGGCCTACAACTATATGTACATATAAATTTCATAAATGTGAACACAAAAATGTAATTTAAATAAATGCAAGTTCAAATTATTAGTTGAGTTACCACGGTCGTGAGGTGTATATAAAGTGGCAGAAGATAAATTTGCACGATGTCCCACATTTTTCTTCTCTTGTTTTTGTACAACGTCACCAAATAAGATCCCTATTAATAAACTTAACTAAATACACATGTTCAAATACATCTGGTTTAACCCACGAACTTCTACGACATGTTTCGGGGAGCAAGGTGTTAAATGCCAAGTTCAGTCTAGGGAGAAGGATATGAATTGACAGCATCAACATATTCATATGGTTTGAAAACCTTTTTATTTTCCTCTAGTTGCGAGGTCGGTAGGGCTATAAGTGATCCCTTGTCCAAATAGAAAAGTGACATCTCTCAGTTCATATATATTTAATATAAACCAAAGGTCCAAAGATGCTCAGTGTCTTAGTGTGTACCTGTGTGTGCACATTTCTCATAACTGCTGGTGGCACGGGCCTTTCTATCAAATTGTATAGTTGGAAGCTAAGATTGAAATGGCATTGAAGATTGGAAGTCCTAGTTTAGCAGCTGGTAGCAGCATCTCACTTTTTTTTTCCACAAAAGATACAAGTTTACCAGCTCAGCTCTGGCTTGTTAAGAAATCCAGTTCGGTGTTATTTGTGTTCAGTTTAAAAAACATTACATACTGAGTACTCTAGGATGTTTTGCTTAAAAAAAGTAGTATTATAGGATGAGCATATTAACCTAGGATAACCAAAAATCCTAAGAGAAATGACTTGGGAATGTCATTTGAAGAATTGAAGTCCTAGGTAAAAAGGGCATTTGACATGCAGCTGTACCATTTCTGTCTTCTGAAGAGATTCAGGTTGGTATTATGGAACCAAATTGTTCAGTGCAGACAGCACTATGCATTGTAGGACGAGCTTAACATACTTAATTACCTAGTCAACCAAACATCCTAAGAGAAATATGACAGTTAGCAAATGCTAGCAATCAGGGCTGGGAGGTCGCTACTTTTTTTTTATGATAATGAAGGCTGGAGAGTCATGTCATGTTGGGCATTGTTTAGTCTCTATGAAGCTCAGTTTAACTTGCCTGCTCACCTAACGCAACGCATCATATTCCACTTATGAGAGCTTGATACTACCAAACCAACGTAGACAATGGCACATACTTATTTAGTAGCATGGACCATGGAGCGTACGACTAGGCCACTTGGAAAACAGATCAAATGCTATGTATTTGCATGCGTTGTCCTGCGCAAGATTTATTCTAATTCCTAACAATGATGTATCATCATATCGCACAAGCTGAATTAATGTGAAAAATATGTTCCAGTGCATCTATTGTCGGCTGTCGCGCATCTTGGGCAGTCTCCGTGCCTTGTCTATTAAGAATTGAATATGCCTTTTGATACGCTACAACTTTTCCAGTGGTTTGCGTCTTAGTGCTGTATCTAAACTCTAAAGGCGTAGTTACCTAATACGTTTAGTAAGAGGAAAAGCCTAAACTATATTGGGTTTGTTGCCGCGTGTCGTTCATATTCACATTTCATTCCAGTGAGTTCAAAACCAGATCCAAGAAACACAGTGTACCTAGTTCTTACAAAAATAGTGTCTAGCTGCAGGTAGTTGAAACTTTTTTTTGTGGGGTGCAGGTAGTTGAAACTTAGCACTTCATTGTACACCTGTTCTTCTGAACGCCAGTAATCTCTTGTAGCCTCTTCGTCCATGATTTGCATGGCTAATTTCATCTGACTAATCTCTGTCAATGTAGCTTTTCCGGTTGTTCAACAGCTGCATTGGTATTTTGCTGGAAAAGAAACAACGGTGGATTGAATTCTACACAAGACACATCTTCGGCTGAGTCTATATGAGCGGCTAATTTTGCTTGGGTTTTCCTTATCACCAGTAGCTTTATAAGCATTTGTATACTTCCGTTTGCTGGTTCTTGTTTGTTTCTTGTTCGGTAGCACCCAAAAATCCAACCGTCTTACAGACCAGTGTTTTTTTAACAGAATGTAGCTAGAGCATTAAGGGATCTGGTAGAGTGTCAGGCCTGATAATATATTTGACTATATATATAATATTTCTTTTGATCTGATATACAATACAAGGTGTATTTGTATCTTGCATCCAAGTTCGAACTTGTACAAATAATTAGTAGTACAATAATATATGCGAGTAAACGTGTACTAAGATACCGATACCGATAGCATTGCTGCTCGGGTGCCACTGCCACTTTTCCAGTTATGTGACACAATACTAGGGTTTACGAAAACAATATTACTAGTTACAAGGTACCAGTTGAAACTTTGCACTTCATCATGGTACACCTGTTGTTCTGAACGCCAGTAATGTTCCCTAGTTAATCTCTTCTTGCCTTCGTTTGCATGGCCAATTTCATCTCTCTAATCACTGTCATTATAGCCTTTGGTACCGATTGTTCAACAGCACACACAATGACACAAATAGATGCTCGGTGTTTTGTATTTTGCTGAAGAAAGGAACAGCGGCGGTTTGGATTTCACACAAGTCGGATCTCTTTCTTAGGTTATATTCATGGCTGATTTTGCCTGGCTTTTCCTTATCGTCCCAGACCTTTTTGTACATACATTTAGTGGTTCTCGTATGCTTGTTCGTTAGCACTTAGCGAACCTGACCGGCTTAGGTAGGAATCAAACTTTTTAACTGGTAATAGGTATACACAATTAATTGGCTCCTTTTTTTAGAAATAAGGAAAAGCCCACTGCTTCTGCATCAGTTCATGCACACAGTCATAATATATCCTCTGTTCTGAAATATAACGTCCGTATGATTCTTGAGATTTAACTTTGACTGTAAATTAGACCAATAACATATAGGTCATGGCACATTAAAAAAAGACCATAGAAACTTATTTCGAAACAAATTCAATGGTATCATTTTTGTGGCACATAATGACATAACCCACCTTTTATTGGTTAAATCATGATCAAATTTAAATCTCAAAAAGTGTTTTCACCTTACATCAAAAAACGGAGGAAGTATTATTTATTATTTCGAATCCAGACACAACCTGGCATCGAAACTGAACAAGGAACAAAAAACTAAGGCTATATGTCTCGTTTGACACTAGCTTAAAAAACGTACACTAGTCCTAGACTAAATCTTCAAGAAGGAATAGTCACCTAAAAATGAATATGTTGCATAACCATTGGGATAGCAAACCGTTTGTGGTACTTCCATTTTCTTCGGTATTGTTATACCATGCACGACTTGGCCCCAGGGTATGTCGTGGCCCACCCGGCGTATCATGTGGGTCTACCCCTGACATGTGTCGATGATGATAAGCCCATCCGGAGGTTGATCTCGCAATTTTCATCCCCAAAGCCATGGTTCGAGCCACCACTTTCAACAACGGTATAATTAATGTATACGTGTGTCGACATTGTCTGATCAGGAATCTTGTATTTCTACTAGAGTGCGCATACTCGTCATCAAAGTTGTCTCCGCATCATCCATCTACTGGCTAATGACACCTTGCTGGCCATATATCGTTGGAGGAGATACTAGCTAGAAGCAAAGAGCGATCCATATCGTCCGGCTTCAAGTCAATGTCACACCATGACTTGATGCCTCCACACATGACGTCGTAGACACACATGACTTGACATCTCCACATAAGATGACATGTGTAGCACCTGCAGCAATAGGCCTGACTAGACACATCTGCAAGACACACCGTGCATAGTACATGTTGAGCTGCATCAAACCCGATCTTCTCTAGAGGAGCCACCTGAGTAGCCCCAGAGTGATGCGGGGACGATGATACTTTTGCGGTC
The DNA here is from genome assembly GCA_947311845.1 of Poa pratensis. Lineage (NCBI taxonomy): Eukaryota > Viridiplantae > Streptophyta > Magnoliopsida > Poales > Poaceae > Poa > Poa pratensis. Next base: position 39,071,820 of record CAMZMU010000069.1, read on the forward strand.
ACGTAGAGTCATGTTCAGTTTATTAATTGGCTATGGTAAAGAGTCACGCCGAGTGACACTTGTTAGATAAAAAGAAGCAAAATCGAATACAATTCTTTTGTTTCATTTAATCTTGTACTAGTATACGTTTATTATGTCGAGTGCTATAAAATGGAAAGCATTACTCTTTAGACATGAACATCGTTTCATGAGAGGATGTGTGATGTATGAACTCGAATCACACACCGTCATCATGATCATCATCAAGCACAGCTGGGAACACTTTGTCTCCCATTTAATCTTCTACTCTATATATGTTTATGTTGAGTGTTGTAAAATGAAAAAAAAAACCTCTTTAGACATGAACATCGTTTCATGAGAGGATGTGTGCATGTATCATGTATGAACTCGAATCACGCACCGTCATCATGATCATCATCATCATGCACAGGGAACACTTTGTCTCCCATTTAGCTGCGAAGTCAGTTTAGTTACAAGTGACCTCTCGTCCATGAGGACAAGGAAGTGCCATCTTTCGAAAGCAGTTTTGCAGAGACATGGAGTCCAAAGATGCTCGACGTGTGCCATATTTTCCGGTAGATCAGAGAGGGCTATCCATCAGATGGCAAAGGTTGGAAGCTAAGCTTGTAATGGCATGCAAGTCCAAGTTGTTCTCTGAGGCGGATACGGCACCTTTATGCCGTCCACTACCATGATAAAAGGGCAAAGACTTGATTAAGGGTAGATTTCCTACAGGAGGAAATCATAAGAATCCCATAAAGCTAGGGACATGTAGTGTTTCAGACACTTTCTCACTATTGAGTATGAGAAAAGTTCAAGGAGGAACTGGCTGTGGTTATCCATAGGGCCAGGAGGATGAAATACTCTCACTTTCAGTCATGGATTAGCTCATTTGCTTAACTTGTTCTGTAAATATTTACATAGCCATGTACATTATGAAAGCCACAAATTTTAATCAGTAGAGTTGTTGTTCTCTACAAAAAAAAAAGGAGATTCGGAAAAGTCGAGAGCCTGATTCACAATCCGTTCCTTTTAAATCGGAAAAGGAAAACATGTGGGTAGTTTACTCAGTTTTTAGAACATGATCCTCGGCCAGTGCATTGTTCTCGACGGAGAGCACCAAAATGTTACCCCATCCGATATAAAATAAGTGTCGCAATTTTGAACTACACCTGCTAAGATTTAGCTGAATGATGTGCCTATGAATCAGATTAGTTGTTTCATTCGATCAAGAATCATGGGTTTGCTTGCTCACCTACTCCTCAATCCTGATCAGGGACATGAGTAATGATAGCTCTACGATCGAGGGTTGCGACCATGCACCCAACCACCGTACACCACAAGCCTCTGATCGACTTGCATGACTTGTGTCGTACATTTCGCAGACAGGCTAGTCCTAACCGAAACGCGCACATATACTCCACTTTCGTATATATGCGGCATGAAATCTTCGGTGAGTGAGGACGTAGTATATACGTACGCGTCTCGGCTGCTGAACGTACCGCATGCATGCGCACTCGAGTGCTATCCTCATGTCTTCGTCAAGGTTAGGTTAGGCGCGCGAAATCTCGCGGCACAGCCGACGGCCGACTGCGACGAGATTTTTGTCGGCAAGGTAGGGGCGGGATGTTTTCTTCTTCTTATTTTCCTGGGCTAAGGGGATGTTCCTTTTCTTCTTCGCGCTGCTGCCCTTTCTCGGTTTCTTCCCATGTTGGGCTTGCGCACAGAGATCAATAAAAAACTATGACTGCCGTTGCTCCACGCGGGCATTTCCTATATGATGCTCATTGCGTCCATAAGCGCCCTGACGACCAAGCGATGAACTGTGGCGGCCCAGCCCAGCTTTACTTTTTTTCTTTCATTTCTGTTTTCCGTTTTCTTTTCCCATGTTTCTTCCTTTTCTGTTTTCTTTATATTTGTTTTTTCTGTTTCTTATTTTTTACTTTTATATTTTTTTCTCTTTATTTTTCTGTTTCTAAAATGTATATGAATTGTTATTGCGTCATACTCATAGATGAATATGTTTTTGAACCCGTGAAAAATTATTTTGACCTACACCCCTATATAACGCAATAGCGTAAAATACGAGCATCCTTCTAGGGGTCCTCCAGTTTGACGTGTTTGGCATCGTGGAGTGCGTCGACTCCCGATGAAGGAGCATCCTTACAAGGTCATTTAATGTTGAATTCCTTTTCAATGTCAATGTTAAAAATGGCGAGGTGACGACAGCGTCATCATTGTTCCTTTAGCGTGTTCGATGTGATTTGTTTGGGGTGGTTGATAATAAGGATGCGAGCCACACCGGTGGATGGGGTGGTCACAGTGAAGCAGAAATCGTCGGAGACGAAGGCGCGACAGGTGCTTGGGAGCATCGACTGCACTGGAGTTGGAAAAATTGCCCCATGGCAACGGCCAGTACGCCGCTCATCATTGTGATCCAACTATCATACACATGTTATCATCGTGATGAAACTATCATACTTGCAGCAGCGGCCTCTAAAGAGTTGTTGTTTTGGCATTACTTTTTGTTATGTTTATTGGACTCTCTCAATGATATCAATATTTTATAGAGATCCCATCTATTTGCTAGGATTGCAACTTAGTTGTACTCTGGCTTGCAACTTCACTGTCAATGGCCATGCACATGACATGGGCTACTATAGCTAACGATATCAATCCCTCAAGCTCAACATTTTTGAAGAATATCTCAAATCCATAAGATAAAAAACAAGCTCAATTTGTTGCGTGTCAAGAAGATTGCCATAACTACAATGAGAGAGAGAGAGCTTTTAGTGTGTTGCAAACCCGATTTTCTATTGTCCGAGCCTCCGAGGTCCTTCTGGTCATTGGGACAAAAAATTCTTACAAATATCATCACTTTGTGTGATTTTCCACATCACGGTCATCGATAATGAGAGGGGTTTGTATCTATACTCAACCTTGAAAATCCTGGTACCCACGTGAAACCTTGCTGAAATCCGGACCGGAAAAAAATTGAGACGTACCAGATGATTGAAAAACCGGGAGTCGCATACCCAGCTCCCGTGATGATCTCACAGAGCATCAATGACAAATATATGCACTAGTACATAACGACACATCGGACACCCCTCTATGGAAACGACACGAGTTAGGAGACAGAGAATTGCGATTTTAGCATTGCGGACGAGGCCTGGCAGAATTGGGCTACGGCTGGTCATAAATTATTGGCAACGGTCATAAATTCACCTCCGTTTCTAATACGTATCTCTATGGCAACGATTGTTGATGATATCCATTTGCGATGTGCTTGGGAAATTGCAGTTGCAAACTGGAAGCGCCTGTTCAATGCGGCTTAATTCACTAGGGATTGGAACCGCCTGCTCGCCGCAAATAAAATGTGACTGGAACCGCGCGAAGCCAGGTCGTTCTCGCATTCTCCCCTTCGTTCTCTCGTACGTTCTCTACCACACTAGCAGAACTGCCATGGAGGAACCCTGGTGGCAGAACGAGGAAGTCCCGAGCGATGACACGAGCGGTGAAGTCCCATGGTGGGATCAAGACGGGCCGCCGTCTTCACGCTCTGTAGAAGACGACTCCGACGACTCGGAACCGCCGCCTTCACGCTCTGTAGAAGACGACTCCGACGACTCGGAACCGCCGCCTTCACGCGAAGGAGAAGACCACTCTGACGAGGACGAGGCGCCGGAGGAAGAGGAGCCGGAGGACCCGCCGGAGTCGTATTCTAGCCAGGAAGAGGATGGCTCCGATGAGGAGGAGGAACACACGTCGGAGGAGGAGCGGGAGGAGGAGGAGCACGCACCTGAGGAGAAGGCGACCGGCAAGAAGTGACGCCGCGCCGCGGATGACAATGGCGTGGAGGCAGGGCGTAAGCAGAACAAGTAGAGTAGATAGTTAGTTCAATTCTACTGTATCGATCCTTCGTAAGTAGGCCCAGTGTGTCAGTGAAGAAATTAAAGGAAACGGTTGTTTATCGCCTCTGTTTGCGATGTTCTACTTTGTGCTATAAATGTGCCACTGCGGCAATCCTAACGCTCTCGCTCTCACTCCCACTCTCACTCCACAGTCACAGTGTGGCGGTGGCTCCAAACAACACCAGACCTTACCCTTATCTCACAGATCTGAGCGGCGCATCGGGCCGACATCGCCGCCGCGCATCTTTCCCCAGCGGCGCGTCGGCGAGCCGCGGCGCATCTTCCCCCAGCGGCATGTCGGCGAGCCGCCGCACATCTTCCCCCAGTATGTCGCCGACACAGATCTGCTGGTTTATTGCCATGCATCTTCCCCGAGTATGTCGCCGGCTAGATCTTACACTTTATTTAAAGTAGCATGGAAAACTTGTCTAGTATTTAAATTCTAGTATTGTGTCTGTTTGTAGTACCACCGATGATGAATAGATCCCTCAATACTAAATCTTGCACTATTTAAAGTCTATTAGGTTAAATTAATTTCAACTCTTTGTAGCACTACCGATGATGAATAGATCCTTCACTACTAGTCACAACTTTTTGTCAATGTGCTAATCCTCGTTATGGTTTTGTGTAGCTAGTGTATGAAGTAAAAGTATATTTCGGTGACAATGCATAAAAATTGTGAGGCTCTTGAAGGAAATATCACCTTCAAGTTCTGCCTCCAAATCGTTTCGATGGGACTGTTAGGCGCTTAAGGTGTAAACTGTTTTCACATTAAATTATATTTATGTCATGTAGCATCATATTTGGCTCTTTTCTAACTATCCATCAATGTATTTTTATCCAGAAACACAATGCTGATCCAAACAAGATTTAAATGAGCTAAATACAAAGTGGGATAATATCCGTGAACCATCGCTGTTGTGACATTTCGCTGCACTGTACAAAACACTTTTTTAAGTAAGAGTGTCTTGGACAGTGTGGCCGAAATGTCACTGCGGTGACGTTATTATATTTCGGCGACACTGTCCAAGATGGAGCAAGCCTCATTACAAAGAATTGGGCAAAATTAATTTGCCATAGAGGATTGCGAGCTCGGTGTGGTTTATGGTTTTTAGTTTCTCCATCTATTTTTGGGATGTGTGTAGCAATTTGGCTGCAGATGTGGTTTGGAGAAGCATGAAACCGCTACTCGAGTCTATTGCTAGCTCGAATACCGTTTTTGGTGCTTCGGAGTCGAGGAAGAAGGTAGAGCTGGAGAAGAGTGGAGTACCATAAAAGTTAAGTTTAGTGAGGCATGAGAATGACATAATTAGTGAGGCATATGTAACTCATCTTTTGATGCTATGTAATGGTGACAATTATTATATACGTTATGAAAGGATTTGCCAGCAACTTTGTGCTTCTGCTGTGAGATTTTGAATGTCAATTGGCAACTGTACTGCTGATGTAGGCTTATGAAGAAACCTCAATGAAAAAAGTAAAAGAAGAATCTCCGTTTCTGATGTCCCGATACATCGGCAAGGAAAATTGGTTGGCAACCGTAGCCAAAATCAGGCCTCATCGGTGACGGTTTTTGGCCTCCGTTCCTGATGATGGCCTCCACATCAGCCACCTTTTTCTGTTTCCGATGGGGTTTTTGGTCCGTTTCCGATGTGTCTTTATGTACTAGTGATGAGAATTACTCCTATTATTGTTTTATTTTAGTATGGGTAATTTGAACCATTCTTTACATTCTGAACCGTTCATTATTGTTTAATCAACTGTTCTAATTAGGGAACGTGCCCTACAAAGTCTTCTCATACGGTTGTTTCTAATGGAAAGAGGTGCATGTGTGTGTGATGTCATCAATATTAATGACAACATATAGAGATTTAAAATGATTTATCTCACAAACCATTGATCCGATAAATGATATGTTTTCACCGTAGAGTTCGTCTCATCGAGGGCTTTGAAAAGACTCCCACTATCGGGTGGCCTCATCCAGAAACTCCACCAACATGACCTGTTGTGCTACAAGAAGACTCCCTGAAGATTGCCTAACCATATGTACATTGAAAGAAAGTTAAATGATCAAATTAGCGTGCAAAACATTGAGAAACCCTAATGTATAAGATGGAGACTCCCGCCAAAGCCTATAAATAACAAAGGCATCCATCTAGGAGGGCACTTTCTGATGCCTAAGATCATCCATGCTCAAGCCGAAGCCCTAATCTTCGTACTCTCCATCGCCATAAACCCTAGCTAGCTATATCATATCTCATCGGGTCCATCTATAAATTCGCCAAGATCATCCTGTAAATTCTTTTACGATTTTTTGATCACATCAAAATAAAGTCTGAGGGAACTTCACCATTGTCATCATCTTGATCCTTAACTGTTGACCCATGCCCCTGGCCAAAAAATAAATTCTCTTCCGATCACCGGATGTGAGATTGACGTGGGATAAATATACCATCATTCGACAGATCTTGATATTGATGTATAGTTATAGAGATACAAAAATTTAAGTATTTTACCAAAGTTGTATGGCTGGATGCCCGGAGGGTGTTGTATGTGGGGTTCTATCACACGTTGTACCATAAGGCTCCCAGAGACACGTATCCTTTTCTTGAAAAGGAGGATGAGACCTAGGCCTATGCATCAAAGAGATGCATGCGACTTTTATTAATAATTTTTCAACAAAGTTCTAGTAAACGTATACATCAGAACACCACCACGCCATGCCTACAAACCCGACAATGGGGGGAGATCAGGGCCTTATACCCAAGACTCACACTAGTGGCCCACCAGTTAGATCCAGGAGCATCACCGAGTCACCATATGACAAGTCGGGAGCAGACATCCACACACTTCAGAAGCCGTCACCACCACTGTCTTACCGTGGACCCATCTTCAGAGTACAGATCCACATAGCGCTCTCCAGGCCTGCCGTCGACACCGTCAAGCCGCCACCACCCTGCGCGCATCCATTATCACACATCTGCCGCCGAGACCCCCGCTGCGCCGAGCCATCGAGTCTTGCCATCTTCGATACAGAAGAAACCATGCCGCTACACCTGCAGGCCCTCCCAGCCAGCACTTGCTCCAAGACGATGCCCCTAGGAGGTCCGATTTGGGAGACTGAGATCCAGAGTTTTCCCCGGAGCAGCCCGAGTAAGAGGCTAGAACTACAAGAATGATGCCTTCGACAAGGTAATGAAGTATAGACGCCGCCACATCGTCTTCCATGACTCAAGTTGGCGATTTTCCCCGTGGGGGTGGGTGCCCGTGGGGATATACCCGCTAAGAAGCGGTGACGAGGGGCGAATTCCTCCCATGGACCATGACCGAGGTCAGCTCGGTTTTCACCGGCAGTCACGCCTCCTTGAACATGCAATTGACTTGATCCGTGCAGAGTCATGTCTTGTTGGTGCACACAGCCGCCATAACACTGACAGGGCTCCAACAGCGCCTCACCGGCCCCTCCACATGTTGCCAAACGGCCCTGGACTAGCTCAACGAAGGATCTGTGCAGGAGCCAGATCCACGACCATCGCCTGCATCCATCACCGGACAGTCGCTTGCCATGGAGAGGACCGCCATTGCCGCATGGCCATGGTGCATGTCTCGACCGCCGCACGCAACATATCTCAGCGTGAATCTGAAAGGGCATATCCTTCCCCAAAGTGTTTTGATGTTTGTTGACAACACACTTAGATGTCTAATGTGTGTGCTAAAAGTGTGCAGGAATGAATGAGTTTATATTGCACAGGTTTTGTCTCAAGAAAAGGAAGAAATGCTGACTTCTTTGCTTCAGCCGGTACTACCGGGTTCACCCCGGTACTACAGGGTGTCCTGCTGTGCGGAACTATCGGGCCCAGTACCGGGCCCAGTACCGGATCTCAAAATGCGTTCTGGACTCGCGCAGTTTTTATCCGGTAGTAGCCCCGGTAGTGACGCGGTACTACCGGGTAGGGAGCACTACCGGACCCGGCGGTCCGGTACTACCGATGCGCGCCTGGGAGGAGGCGTTGACCAGTCTTCAAGGTGCCGTCAGATCCCTGCCAGTCGGTACTACCGGGCGAGGCCCGGTACTGCCGCTGCAGGCTGTTTTCAGCTTCAACGGCCAGATTTCTGGGAGGGGTATTTATTCCCCTCCACCTACCTCCGGCTCCCTAGCTTGAACACATTGAAGAACACCATTGATTGCAAGCTCAAGATTTGATAGATCTCCCAATCCCTCCACCCAAACTCGTTGATACTTGGAGGATTGAAGGAGAAGCCCCGGATCTACATCTTCACCAAGCCGTTCTTCATTTCCCCCCTCATTCACTTGAGGGACCCTTGGCTAGGATTTCCATTAGGAAAACCTAGCTTCTTGTTGTACTCACTTGTTGTCTTTGTGACAGATTTATAGCTGTTCGGGAGCCCCCAATCCTCTTGTGGGTTGTGCCCCGGATCGTTGTTGTAAGGGCTCCGGATTCCGCCTTGAAGGATTCCGATAGTGGAAGGTGAACCAAACCTTTGTGGTGCGGTTCATCGGAGAATAAGGTGACGCCTTTGTGGCGGTTGAGTTTTGACCTTTGTGGTAGCTCACACCTCTCCAACGAGACGTACTCCCCTAAAAAGGAGGAACTCGGGATTACATCCGTGTCTCCGCGTGCTTTCACTTCGGTTACTTCTATCCTTGTTTATAGTCTTTACTTCGTGTATCTTGTTTAGTTGCTAGTTTGTCATATAGGTAAATTCACCTTAGTTGCATATCTAGAGAATTTACCTTTTGTGTCAAGCCTATTTTGAAAAAGTACTAAAATTGAAGTAGCACCTATTCACCCCCCTCTAAGTGTCATACCGATCCTTTCAGAATCACCTTGGCCGTCCCCGAGAGCCGCCGCTGCACACCTCCAGCCCGGGCACCTTCGGCGTCGGGCCCGCCGCCATCGCGGCCAGCGGCAGCGGCGATATCCGTCATGTGGGGAGGGTTTGTCTGCGCCTAGTCTTTCACCCCTCACGTCAGCCTTGGGGAGCGACACGGGGGTCCTTCCAGGGACACATATCCTAAGTAGCACAGTCGTTGTTTGACTTTCCAAATTTGACTATTATTATATTTTGAATTATTGTTATATTGTGATGTTAAAACATTGTTTAGTTTGATTTATATCTGTGTGAAATTAGAGATCAATTTAAGTATATATATGCATACTCACATGAAATTGTTGAAAACCTTATTTTTACAGTACCTGAATGATTTTAGAGGATGAACTTTTGTCATGTTACTATGTTTTAGATAAAAGACAAAAATGACCAGCTTTGAATTAACAAAGCTCAGAGTTTACATCGGCAATTGCGGAACAAGTGCTGAGGAAATCAGCTTACAAACAAAGGAGCAACAAGCAAACGAAAAATACACAAGACACACAACTTGAAGTGCTCTGAAACGTTGAAGGCTGCAACGATCGTCGATTGAAGTGACGGGAGAGCGAACTTGGCGGCGAAGCTTCTGAACCGCTGAAACATGCCCATATCTTCAACAAAAAGATCCACCCGTCGTCGAGGTGCCATCCGTCTCCACGTCCGAAGAAGGACCCTGCCCCCTCGCTCGGTTCGAAGAACGCCGCACCGTCAGAGTTGGAGAAGCTCACCCTAGAGCACAGATGGCAAAAGGATTACAGGGTCACTGAAGGAGATGAAGGACGAAAGCCCACCGAAGCAGAAAGCGCGCCGAGAAGAGCATCGCCTAGACGCCTACGGCCCCCACCCACACCCTGTTAACCGGTAGACACTGGCCTCCCAGGGCAGCGCCTTCAAGAAGGGAGCGACACCAAAGTGTTGCCGCCGTCCGGTCCATCGAGTGGACCAAAGATTTTCATCCGGAGCCGTAGGTCAAATCGGCATGGACCCTCGACAACGCCCCCCAAGGGGGATCGTGGCACCCGAAAGCGTCACCGTCGTCGGCCAAGCAAAGCAAGGTAAGGTTTTCACCTGGGAACCACTGCCACTGTCCAAAGAAATCATGCCGTCAACAAGGTGGAACTGGGCAACATGTCGTCATGTTACTATTCATTACTGATGTCATTTTTATAACTCCTAAACAGATCTTAGTTCAAAAGTTGCATATCGATTGAACTCTCCTTCCCAACGTAATGCCATTTTTGTTGAGAATTTTTCATTTGCTTTTACCAGTTTCACCGAAAATTTGTTTAGGGTTTAACTCTCAGTCGACTTGACTAGGCAATCTCAGAAAAAAAAATCAAACCACTCTAATTTCGATGAACTGATGTGATCGTTAGGGTTCTCCTGCTCTTTAATCGACAATGAACTAAGAAAGACTGGATTTGTACTGGAGGACTTGATCAAGGATTCAAGGGAACGATCTCCTCTGACTTTCCTCTTGTAAAGTCAGGAGCGCTACAGTACCCTGACTTAGTGGGTTTTAGCCGTTGGATTGCAGATGAACAGCTCCGATCGTGAATGAACAGAACAGTCTGTCTACAGTGTTTCAACTACAACGCATCTCCACAGTGTTTTCTACAGTGCCGAATCTTGGCCGTTGGATTTAGAACGAATGGCAAAGTTGCCCTAACTTAGCAAGAGCTAAGTCAGAGGAGCCGGTTACGGATTCAAGGTTCCAATATCCAATATCCAAGACGAGGATCCCATTCTCGACGGCATTTCGCAATTTCCCAGTGGCAGTACCACCAGAGTGCACCTCTCTGACTCGCGGAGTCACGCTCACGGCTCACTCCATTCCCCTCCAGATTCTCTCCTCCACAGACGAAATCAATTTCTCGGCCATGTCCAGCGGCGACGTATCCTCCCGGCGGCCACACGTTCTCGTCATCGCGTTCCCGTCGCAAGGCCACCTCCTGCCGCTCCTCGACTTCGCCCACCTCCTCTCCACCCGACACCGCGTCCCATCACCGTCGCCGCCACCCCGTCCAGCATCCCCTCCTCTCCGCCTTCCTCGCGTCCACTCCTCTCGCCGCCGCCCTCCGGCTCCCGCTCCCTGACCCTTCCGCTCCAGAGCACGGCGGCCAGCTCGCCCCGGGCACCCACCACGCCCTCCTCGCCGCCCCTCTCTCCACCCTCCGTGGCCCGCTCGTCTCATGGGCCCGGTCACACCAAGATCCGCCCACAGCCGTTCTCTCCGATTTCTTTCTCGGATCGGCGCAGCTCGTCGCCGATGACCTCCGTGTTCCGGGGGTCGTGTTCTACAGCAGCGGCGCGTTCGCCACAGCGGTGCTCGACCACCTATGGAACAGCACGCTGCCGCTGGATCCGAACAATCCGGTTGTTCTCGGCGCTCTCCCAGGTTCGCCGTCTTTCCCCTACGGACACGTGCCGTCGGTGGTGAGGAGCTACGTCCCCGGCGATCCGGACTGGGAGCTCGTCCGAGAAGGGTTCCTGCTCAATTCCAGAGCTTGGGGCGCCGTGGTGAATACGTTTGATGCGATGGAGGGCGATTTCTTGGAGCACCTGAAGGGGCGCTTCGGGCACGGCCGCGTGTGGGCGGTCGGCCCGGTTGCTTCCTCCGGTTACCGCGTAGGGGAGAATCTGACGGCGGAAGCAGAGGAGCTGTTCTCTTGGCTTGCCGATTGCCCCGCGCGTTCAGTGCTGTACGTCTGTTTTGGGAGCATGTACAAGCCGCCGCCGGCTCAAGCGGCGACGCTGGGCGCGGCGTTGGAGGCGAGCGGTGTGCGGTTCATCTGGGCGGTGAGCGCGGACGTCGCCGTGCTGCCGGAGGGGCTGGAGGACAGGACTCGGGACAAAGGACGCGTCGTGCGCGGTTGGGCGCCGCAGATGGAAATCCTGCGGCACGCCGCCGTGGGGGCGTTCGTGACGCACTGCGGCTGGAATTCGACGCTGGAGGGCGTGGCGGCGGGGGTGACGCTCGTCGCGTGGCCGATGAAGGCCGACCAGTTCATCGACGCGCGCCTCGTTGTCGACGTGCACGGCGCAGCGGTGCGTGCGGCCGAGGGCGAGGACGCGGTGCCTGACCGGGGGAATTGCCCCTGACGCTGGAACCCTCGCCGCGGCTGCCGTCGAGGCGGTGGAGGAAGGCGGCAGCTCGTGGCTGGACTTGGAGAGGATGGTGAAGGAGCTGGAAGCCATCGCGGGGGCATAGAAGAAGAGACAGAGACGCGAGAGCGTCATTTTGTCTCCCGGGCCGGCTTACATGTAGCCTTTAAAAGGGATATTTTATGGTACACTGGCTAAATGCCCTTCCGTTGCTACGGAAGAAAAAAATAATATATTGAATCATTACAATTTCGCTAATAGCTAAGGCATGCATCAAATAATTCTACTCCTCATATCTGCTATGATCTAACGTTGTACGCCCATCTAAGTTAACAATGTAGAGATGATGATAGTGCAAATATGAATACAGCGTTGTCATTTACAGGAAAGAGAGTTCGGAACGAAGTACCCTGGTCTATGTTAGAACTGTTTTGCTTCATCTCTTTTTGTTTGATCATGAAGATCGGTAGCCTGAAGCTCCAAAGGAGTTTCTATTTTCCTCTCATTTTAAGAATGGCACAAGAGTCCTGAGTTCAACTCATAAAGCCTCCTAACCCAGGGACCAACAAATACATTGTGGGGACCCCAGACTAGCTGTCCGAAATATCCGATTATACTTAACACAACGATCTCATGATCAATCTGTCGTTGCACATAATCCGAACTGAATACCAAAATTTATATCCATTACAATATCGAATAAAAGTCTTACACATACGGTCTCTTAGACCAAGTCTTACATAGGTGCCTTCATGGGCCAATTCACATTATTCAGCAGAAGCTACTACGTGGTAGATAAGCACATCCTGCGATAACCCGATAGGCAGCTGACTTATGGAGATCCCTAATTCGCATAGAAGTCGTCATACTCTTCTTCGTCGTAGTGCTCCTCGAAATCTGGCTAAGACAATAGCCAGGGACGAAACCAATATGAGTACAATTGAAATTGTACTCGCAAACTATCCCAACTTGAACATGCACTAGTTTTATGTTTATTTTCAAACTTTTATTTATTAAAACATCTCTATATCTTTATTGAAAAAGAGGTAAGAAGAATTTTATGACTATCCTCCAATAAATCACCATTTTATTTATTTCTCCAAAACTCCTCCTTTTTCCGACCATAGCCCATCATGGTCCTGACTTTCCACCACTTCATACCGATCCGTTGGTATAGTTGTATAACACCTTCTCCACTTCACTTTCTTTTAAAACTTAATTTTTTCAAAAACTTGCACATAGGTCAGAGTAGGGCCTTCCAACTGTCCATATCCGAGGACTCGGCTATTCGAATAGTTTTACACTCTGCAGAGGTAGCACGCTTTTCCCACATCCATCAGGCAACTCATCGTGTCAGACACGTCTCGCCATACAAGGTGTATGCGAAGTTGAGTCACCGACCATAGCCTGTCATTTGCTCATGCTAGTATAGGACCCTGCCGCTATGACACTTTCCATCAACACTTAACCCAACCCGTCGGAATCTAAGTGTGAGTACTCATAGTTCTGTCCGGCGGTGTATAGGGGACGATCCTTCTATCCTCCACCACATGTGCGAGGACCCGGGTCAGGGGTAGGTCACCGAACCATCCCCTCATGGAGGAGTCATCTCCGTTGTTGAGGCATCCCAAATATGAGCAAATTATATGACTAAGCTCTTTCCCATATGTGGGTAAATGTGCTCGCACAGGGTAAGATTGGTCGACGTAAGTACACAGACACAACGTGCATTTTATCAAAACCACCATTCTCATTTTCTCCACTTCAACACCGACACCTCAACATTCCACATCCATCAAGTATTTTCAAAGGAGTTTTGAATAAACAATATTTTTCCCATCCTATAGTGTCGTGGTATTGTCACGGCAGATGTTACCAGGTGGTAACTTGAGATTTGAGGCAAGGCTGTCGTAGCGTTCAGGAGATTGTTTAGCTCACTAAGGAAAAAGGATGTATCCTGGTTCAGCCTCTCCATTGGAGATAAAGACCTACTTTCGGCCTGGTGTTTCTTTACTCTGATATCGATCTCGATCACCCGGTGGATAACAACACCGGCGGGTTCCGAGTCTAGGTTACAAGGGTTCTCTCACGCTGTAAAGCTTGTACGTATAAAGTCTCTCCCGTTCTATGACCCAGGAGCCAGTTTATATAGATACCCGGGTCTCCTGGTCGATTACAATGTAAGGCCGGGTCACGCCCGAACTCGGAGTCCTAAGCAAAGTCTAGCTCATCTATCTTGGCCTCCAAGTCTCGCATACCACCTCCGAGTCTTCTAGAACCTCCCTTGTTTACACCGGGTTACCGACAAACTCCTCGGTCCATCAATGTAGCCCGGCCCATGATGATCTGGTGGGCCTCGCCAGTCTTTCCTCCTGGCGGGTCGTAGTTTCCCTATCCTTGGGCCTACCGGGTTATCTTTCCCCCAACAGTAGCCCCTAGGATGATTTGAACTCCAAGTTGGCGCGCTTCTTCAACCTATGACCATAGCTTTTGGAGAAGAGCCGCCATCCTTGTAGTTTAGATTATCCTCCTGAAATAAAAAAAACTGGTTAATAAAATAATATCCCGGGCCACATTGCTTCTTTTTGCTTTGACTGGCTTTTGCTCATAGTTTCTTTCATAACCCGGTTTCACACTTTCTAGAACATTGGTCAAACTTGTCAGAGAATATTCTCCACTGAATCTCGGTCGGTCAACATCCTTATCTTATCTTATCTTATCTTATCTTATCTTATCTTGTCTCTCTCTTTTTACTATTTTACCCCTAGGTCAACTCTGACCACGGTTATAAATAGTGGGACCCAGGGTAAATGGCCTCACTTTCCCCATCCAGCCGCCACTTCATCTTCAACCTCTAGTCACAGAGCTCAAGAACCATAGAACGCAAGTTCTTGAGCATCCGAAGCTCAATCCATCCGCATCTCTTCAAACAAGGTACAACCACTCTTCCTTTTAGTGTAGATCTTATTCATCTGTACTCCGCACCGCTTTTTTGCTCATTTCCATATCTTTCTTGATCTAAATCTGTACTCATTGAATCTGGCCTTTTCAGCTTCTTCGAGCTCTTAACAATGGGGAAACCCAATGCGAAGAAGACGACAGCGAGGGAACGAAGAAATCGGCCGGCGGCGCGTCTAGCTCCGCCACACCTACAACTCCGGCGCCGATGAACTGGACGAAGTCCACCGTGACAGAAGTTGCCCTTCAAAAATACGTGGGCTATGGTGAGCTTCCGCCCAAGGAAGAGATCCAATGGCGCGCGGCAGGTGAGGAGATCCGCCCCAAGCCAAAAGAAGATGAGATAGTGGTACTTCTTAATCACGTAACCCGGGGGCTTTGTCCACCGGGTTCTCTATTTTTTCGCCGGGTTATGTCATATTACAATCTCACTCCCTTAGACATAGCGCCCAATTCTCTTCTGAATATCAACAACTTCATAGTTTTTTGTGAAGACTACCTCCAAGTTTCTCCCAGCTTGGCTTTGTTCCTGGATTTTTTTACTGCAATCCCCAGAACCGCAAAAACCAAGCCCTTGGGCCATACGGGGGGTTTCTATCCAACGCCGGAAAGATGCCTGCACTTTCTTCTCGGCTGTTCTTTTAGCCAGCCATCCTTTAGGATGGCAAAAGACATACTTCTACTGCAAGGGCACCTCTCCTTTGAAGGACAAGGCTCGTTACCCGGCCTTCCGGAACTCTCCATTAAAATACAACGCCAAAATGAATAGCCGGGCTACTGATGCTGCTGCCCGGATTGAAGTTGAGGGCCTGGTTCGCCGGGCTAAAGCTCTGCTTGCCCATGGCTTGGCTGGGACTGACCTCGTCAAGTGCTAGATTGGATGGTTTATCCAGCCACTCTCCATCAGGACCCGGCTTTTTCATGAGTATACCGGTGAGCCTACTGATAAAATGCGATATTCCGAGATCACGCTCACTGATGACCAACTGGTGAAGAACGCCAAGCAACTTCTTGGCGAGACCAAGGAAAAGATTGCACTGACCGGGCTTGCCCCTTTTAATGCCAAGAACATGCCGCCTTCAGTAATTTTCTGTCTTCACCTTTTTGTTTCAAAGCAACTAACCACTTGTCTATAATTCTTAACTCTCTTTACTTTTTCCTTGATTAGGACCAAGCGTGGTGGTCTGCAGATTACACCTCTATTTCCTCTTCTGACGATGAGGAAACAGAGACTGACAATGATAATGAAGATGATGGTGAGCTAGATTCTCTTGGCTGACTCTTCATTGAACTGATTGACAATGACCCAGTTCAAATGAACCCTTCTACTGATAACTCGCCAATTTCTCTCTCAGGACAAGATGACCCGGATACTGTTGAAATGCCGGGTCAGCAAGCTGCTCAACCCCTCCTGCTCAACCTCATAGTTCCAAAAGAACTCGTGCCGCAATTGCAAAGGTGCCACACTCTCGCTTCTATAATTATGTGATGAACAAATCTCAACCTGAAGAGCAACCACAGGAACAAGAGGAAGAAGCCAACAAGAAAAGGAAGACCCGGTCTACCTCGACCTTTGATTCCCTTAGTGGAGGTATCCCCTACAACACTTCACTTCGTAAAGCTGTCTCCACGATTAGTGCCTCCAAATCCTCGTCTAGTTTTGCTGGCAAAATCCGGGTCTCTAAGTCCCAATCTTTGTCAGCTTCTTCAGATGAGAGCGTGGCGCACCTGCCTGATGACATCTAGATCAACATTGGGTATGCTTTTTCCCTTCTTGTACATATACTTTTTACTACTTTTTCTTGAATCACTTTTCTCATAAATTTGCTTTGTACAGTGCCAGGGCGACGCTATTGAAGCCGCCTCCCTCTTCTGACCCGGCCTTGAGCGAGCCTATTGTTCAAGAGGCTCCGGCTCAAGGTCCAATTATTTCTGAGCCGGCAGCAATGGAAATGGAGCCCCAGGCACCAACTCCTCCAAGCCCTGCTATCAAAACCAATAACCCGGCATCGCCGGCCAAGTCTGCTACCAACTCTCCCAACACTGCCACCAATGACACTGAAGAAGTGCAAGTGTTGGGATCACGAAAAGTTGTCCAAGATGGGCCCTCCACTACCATTGCCAAGATTGTGGAGCCGGAGGTGAAGGCTGAAGCTGGAAACCGTTGTAAAGACCCGGTTATTTATTCTGGGATGCCAGCTTTGGATAGCCTGGAACTTCCTGCTCTGCTCTCTGAATATCTTTCCCGGGTTTCACAACACCGGGGCATTGAGGACAGCTTTGTCTCCACCATCCAGAAGCGCCATGAGGTAACTTTCTCTTACTTCTTTGAATATACTTATGCAGTAGCCCCCAAGCTCTAAGTTTACTTGTTGATGAGCTTGGTGCTTGTTCTAAAATGACGTAGCTAAAAAATACTTCACAACATATGATATATAACTTCAAACTGTAACTGATTTAAACTTCAAACTGTAGCCCTCAAGTGCCGGGTTGCAAGCCTGCAGCAACCTGGGACTAAATAACTTTATACTTGTAGAACTTAAATTTACCATTGAGTAGCCCCTAAGTGCCGGGTTGTATGCTTGCAGCAATCTGGGACTAAATAACTTTGTACTAAACTTTTCATTGTCAAAAAATCTTCAACTGAGTAGCTGAAAGTGCATGTGTTGCCCCATGCGTGGTTTTGGTAATTAATGACAATCCTTATGGACTAATGTTTGTATTGAGATATACTTGTAGATCTTGTCCATAGGAAAAGATTGGAGTTCATGTGTTGGACTCTAGAAGATTACATGATGACCAAGGTTCCATCCAAGGGTTTATATGAAGAATGGTCATGTGAAGAGTTGAGCTTATTAAAATCATGGCTTGGAAAAGAAGATTGAGTGAACTTCATGTTTATCTCCAAGCCATCATCTATATCAAGAGAAGAATATGAAGCGCAAGTGGATACATGAAGACGGAGCTTAGCGAGGCTCTCCCATAATGGAGTATGGGGGAGCATTTGGAGAAGTTTTCATCAAGCATGTGCTAGCAAGCGCAATAAAAAAAGTGGTCCACTTGAAGAGATCAAGATCGTCATCATCTAGCTCAAGTGGAATGCGCAAGGCAAAGGTATGATCTTGATAGGGTTTCTATTTTTACCGGTCTCTTGTTGTTAGTGTGGAGACCGGGTTATAGGATAGACGGCGTACTATCAAGAGGGGCTCTCAAGTGAGTAACTTGATCACATCTTTGTGCAGAGCTCAAACCTTTGCATATTTGGCATATCATCTTTCTTTGTTCTTATTTGGCGTTTATCCATGTGAGAATTTAGAGCTTGTGTTCATCTCCATACCAAGATCTAGTTCATCAAAAACGGATTTTATTTAAATATCATGTGGTGTTTTTGATGTTGGAGGTTTTACCGGTTCGTCTCTTGTAGAGAGGTCAAACTCTCTCTTTGTGGTTTCCTTCTCACATGATGGACTATGATGTGTATATGCATGATCTTGTAAAGCTTGTGATTATCTTTGAAACAAGCCCAAGATCATAGAAAACGGAGTTCGGATGAAAGACTTGTTGGGTTCTTGATGTTGGAGGTTTTACCGGTTGTTCTTTAATAGAGATGTTTTAACTTTCCTCATTTGGTTTTATCCTCCCTTGTTAGACTATGATGTTTCTCTGTATGATCTTGTAAAGCTATTCGTTATGATTCCAACGAGCCAAAGATCATCGAAAATGGAGTTCGTATGTAAAAGATATTGCGTTTTTCGTATGTGTGTTCCAGGTGACTCGGAAATTTCCGACCTCATTCCGAACTTATTCCGGACCATTCCGAACTGATTCCGGACAGCTTGATTCGATACTATATCGGTCCGGAATCAGATTGGTAGACGTCCGGAATATTCCGGATGATCCGGAATTCCGAGCCAATTCCGGATTCATTCCGAACGGCACGAATCTGTGTCTAACGGGCAGATTTTTGGGGCCCTATTTAAGGGGTTTCTTCCCCAATGGTTTGGAATAAACTTGAGCACGTTTTTCCTCTCTCCTCCAGTGTTGAAAATTCATTTCTTTGATTACTCCCAATCCCTCCACCTAAACTTATTGATATTTGGAGGATTGAAGGAGGAGATCTAGATCTACATATTCATCCATTCCATCTCTCCTCTAAGTGAGAGGAACCTAGTAGATCTTGATCTTGGAGTTCTTGGTGCATCTCCTCTTTGTTCTTCCTCTCTTATTCCCCATAAGCATTTGTTACTTTGTTGGAATTTGAGAGTGAAGGATTTGAGCACTTGTGCTCTTGCCTTTTGCATTTGGTGCATCGGTGTGCTCTCCACGAGGATTCGTGGAAGTTAAAAGCTTGTGAACTTGTTACTCTTGGGTCTTTGGACCCTATGTAACATCCCAGAGTTTTGGAATGTTTTAAAAATCACTAAAAATTGAAACTTTTGTTGAATAAAATGAATTACTCGAAGTTGAAGTGGAATCCAATATATTACTTTTAGTTTCTTGATAAACCCTATTTATAAATTGTTTTGGGTTATTTAAACATACTCTATTTTCAAAAAATTGGTTTTAAATCTTTCTTATGATTATGAAATGATTCTTGGTAACTCTCCTTCAAAATATGTATTTGTGGTAAATTCCTAGATTCCTTTAAAACCACAAATGATTTTATTAAAACCCTTTTTTTTCTTCAAAATGTAACAAACAATTATACAATATTTTTGAAATCTGATTTTTAAATGTATTTTAAATAATTCCTTACCTTCTATTTTTAAGATTTAAGGAATTTGAAGTAAAACATCTATTTTGATACTTCAAATGATTATTTGTAATTAATATGTTTTATCAAACTCTTTGTAAATAAAAATACTTTGAACCAAATTATTTTGTGGCGCCTATCATGTTGAATGATATTACTCTTACTATATTTCCTTGGTTTGAATTTTGTGTTCAAAAGGAAGTTATAAAAATCTATTTTGAAAATGACATAAAGGTGTATATAAAACCTTTATACATTATTTTGAAAATTCAAATTTACAAATGTTTGGAAAAGAGAGGTTGTAAGTTTTAAAATAAAGGTTTGGGTTTTACAAAATCTTAGAAACATGTTTGAATTGATTTGCATTTATAAAACAAAAGTTATAAAAGAAAAAAGAAAAAAGGAAAAAAAAAAGAACAAAAACAAAAAGTAAACTGAGCCGAGCCCTATCTACCGCGCGTGCAGCGTCAAAACCAGCCCAGCACCGACCCAGTCCGCGAAGCCTCGCTCTCCTCTCACCGACATGCGGGCCCCACATGTCAGCCCGAGGTGTCTTCAACCTCCGACCGAGTTTCATGGCCGAGACGCGCCCCACTTTCCCCACTCACCCCACTCCCTCCCGAGCCGCAACTGCACCAGCTCTGGCCCCGTTTTATTACCCGCGTCGGCCTCCCCATTTCCCCTCTTCTCCCTTTGCAAATAGCGCCCCCAGGCCGCGGGAATCGCTCGCCGTAGTTCGCCTTGCCGCCGCCGCGTCTTCGCCATTTCCGGCGAGGTGAGCAACCCCATAGGCCCCAGACCCCTCCCATCTTCTTCCTCTCCTCCAGGCGCCCCCCCTGACCCCTTGCTCGATGTTTTTACGCAGCCGTATCGCCGTGTCCGTCCTCGGCCGAAGCTCGCCGGTGCCACCACCGTCTCCGTCCACGTCCCCGCGCCGTTTTAGGAAGCGAAGGTCGACTCCAACCTCGCCATCGACCTCCCCGTGACGCCTCGCTGCTCGTCGTCACCTTCCCGCGGCAAGAGGACCACCGGAGCGACCGCCACATCCACGTCCGAGCGCCTCGCCGCCGTCTCCATCAAAGCCGACGACCATTCGCGCCGCCACTGTAAGCCAACCATCCTCGTCCGTCCGATCCAGCATCTACGGCCCTGATTAGATCCAACCGAGCCAAGCCGAGCCACGGCTAAGCTAAGCCGAAGCCAAGCCAAGCCCTAGCCCAACCATTCACACGTTGCCACGTGGACAAGGAATTTCTGAGAATTTTTCCGGATTAATTTTATTTGGCGTTTTTGCAGAAAAGCCCCTATAACTTAGAACCTTCACAACTTTCTACTGGTTTGGCCAAATTTAACAAATTTTATATTTTCGAAAAGCCCTGGACTTGTAGCATCTTTTAGTAGTTATCTGTTTTGGCAAAGTTTAAAACATTCAAATTTCAACTGAGAGATTTGAGTATATTTGCCATAACTTTATTTCTATAAGTCCAATTTCTGCAAATAAAATATTTTTGGAAACCTTAGGTTCTGTAGAATAACTTGGTCACTTTTAAAAATATTTTTGATTACTTTTAAAACAAACTAAAAACTAGAGACTTAAATGGAGTATTTTGGTTATAGTTTAAATCCTATAAATTATTTTAATATGTTTCCTTTTTGAAAAGTGACCCATTAATTGCTTCTGTCCAGAAAGACCAAAACCCATTTTTAGAAAATGTTTGTGAACCCAATTAGTAAGTTTTGTGTTTAGGATCTTTTTTAAAATATTGTGTGACAAAAATCATTGTTTTAAATGTGTTAAACCTTTTCCAAAATTCCTTATGTGACCATTTGATTAAGACCAACCTTTAGAACCTATGGAACACCACATCAACTCATGTATGACATTCATGATGTTCATACTTAATTGCTTGACCAACCTTTAACCAAAATGGAAAACCCTAAACCTAATCACATTAATTCTTTTTGCATATTGAGTTATGTGATAATCCTTGACCAAAATTTTGCGAAAACCTTAACGTGCATGTTTGCTTTTGTATGCAATGATGTTGATGAATTGTTTGTTTATTATTGTGTTATCTTTATACTTAGATTGTACGGAGTGCGTTACGTGTTGTGAAGAGTGTAACTTCAACTCTTCAGTTGGCCAAGGCAAGTGACACCATAAAAGTCCTACTACTTTTACTACTATGCATCTAGTGTTTTCAGTAGTATGCATGATAGGCTTGTTACTGAATATTATACTATGCTATGATCCTATTAGTGTGTAGCCAACCCCCACCCAGAGCTTGTAGTATGGAACTTAGTATAGTCATGCTATGAAATATGTTTTGATTAGTTCAATAGTGATAAAAATTAATAACTAATCAATGAACTACCTGGGTGCTGGTTGGTGGACCATGGTGGGTGACTACTCAGGGGGTCCATGTCTATGGTTCATGTTTATGGTAATTTGCCCTTGGTGGAAGTGCACACTTGTGGAAAGTCACCCAGGCTAAAAGAGATTGTAGACTCTCCTTGTTCAGTAGCTTCTAGTGCAGCCACATGTCATATGGGCTCTGGCTTGATGGAGTAAGTTGCGCGGACTCATCCCGGCTTGACAGGTGGTGGTAGTGGTTTATAGGTGAGGCGCGTCAGGCCATTATGGGGTGGGAAAGTTCTTCCGAAAAATCTCGTCTCAGTCTTTCCTTTTCCATTTCATAATTGGTTGCAATGGAGGAGGGAATGATTGGGTCTTGTGGAGAAAGTGCACACCCTCTCGAGAGTAAAAACTGAGTATACTTAGTCGTGTCCCCGGTTATGGACAATTTTGAGCAACTAGACCGGGAAGCTGTTGAAGATCTCCTCATCCCAATTTCTAAATTAAAACTTGAGGGTGAACAAGGGATGGGAGCTCACTGATGTCTATCAGTGGTGCTTGCTATGAGTAGTTGTCAAAGGTGTTCACTGATGTCTATCAGTGGTACTCTTTGTCTATGATGAAAATTGTTTTACAAATGATAGGATAAAACTGGCTTTATGCAAATCAGCCTCAAAACTCCACTTAGCCAAATATTCATGTAGAATTTAGGTTGCCATTTATATCCACATAAGTGTCATCTTGCCATCACAATTCAATTGTGCTGACCCATATAGTTGGGCTGTAACTCACCGTTGCAGGTCCGTCAGACGATGAGTAAGGTTGCGACAGGGTTTCGAGTCTACAACCAACATGCTTGCCTGTGGCACATGAAGATGATGGGCTCACTGTATCATTTGCTTTCCGCTGTGTGTTTACTTTGGTTTGAGCTAGCCTTCGGCTATGCACCTTGTATCGAATCTTTTAAATTCTGGATCATCGTGTAATATACTTTGATACAATGTTATGGTATTGCATCTCAAACTGTGTGTGCTAGCAAGTCGATCCAGGGACTAGCACGTTACACGGGGAATCCCAACTTTTGTTAAAAGGTGGGGGTTCTACACCCTAAACGCCCGTGTGGTGGTTGAGACCCTTGAGTGGTCACTTGTAGCTGTTCGGGAGCCCCCAATCCCGTTGTGGGTTGTGCCTCGGATCGTTGTTGAAAGGCTCCGGATTTCCGCCTCGAAGGATTCCGATAGTGGAAGGTGAACCAAACCTTTGTGGTGCGGTTCATCGGAGAATAGGGTGAGCCTTTGTGGCGTTGAGATCGACCTTTGTGGTGCCTCACACCTCTCCAACGAGACGTACTCCCCTAAAAAGGAGGAACTCGGGAATACATCCTCATCTCCGCGTGACTCGGTTATTTCTATACCCTCTTTACTTATGCACTTTACATTGTGATAGCCTTCGTGCTTGAAGTATTCCATATTGCTATCACCTTGTTGCTTGTCTTGCTTAGCATAAGTTGTTGGTGCACATAGGTGAACCTAGTTTATTTAGGTTGTTGGCTTGTTAATTTAAACACATAGTTTTATTCCGCAATTATCAAGCCTAAACCGGGAAAGTTTTAATCGCCTATTCACCCCTCTAGGCGACATCCTTGTCCTTTCAATTGGTATTAGAGCCTAGGCTCTCTTTTAGGGCTTTACTGCCTAGAGAGTAAAGATATCGTATAGAGAATTAGTGCACGGTCCCACTGATGCATGTAAAATGCATACATGAACTTTGCACTATATCACACATATTCCAATCATATTTGCATCATATAAGGGTTATATTACTGTTATTTAATGATTTTAGGAAATAAATCAATTGTTTCCTACTTTTATGGAATTAACCCTGCGCAGGCAGAAAACCCTATTTCTTTCCTTTTATGTTTCAGGGACCCAAACGTCGTCCAAAAATTATGGAAAAATACAGGCGTCAGTATTTTGGAAGGAGGAAGACCTCGGAGCAAAGGAAGTAAGCAAACGGAGGCCAGAAGGCAAAAAGGGGTGGCCCACGTGGCCAGGTACTGTAGCCGCGTGGGGCCCACTCATTTGGGCCTCGTGGCTCCGCTGCCGTCGATCTTTCGTCCACCGACTCCGTCTTGACCTAAAAACGCATATAAAAAAGGTCCCCTGGCGTTTCGCGAAGGGAGCGCCGCAAAAACACAGAAACACCGAAATGGAGATCAGGAGGTGCAGATTGGAGGGGGAAAACTCCGGCGGGGCGCTGCCGGTGTGGTCTCCATCCTCTCCATCGACTTCTCCACCGTCTCATGATGAAGAGGGAGTAGTCCACCTCTGGACTATGGGTTTGTGGAAGTAACTTATGTATCTCTCCTCTCTTGAGCTTCACTAATTAGTACCGTATGAGCTGCTGAACATGATTACGGTCATATTTGTAATACCTATGTGGTGGATCTTTATATGAGTTAATATATGTTTGAGATTGCAATGTTTGTTTCAGTTATGAGTATAGATACATATTATGTACCCCGTTATTGTCTACTTGTTGTGATCAAGTATGTTTATGAGAGCGTGTGTGGGGGAACGTGTGCATTAGTTGGAGTAACGGGGAGTGGTGAGTGCGGTAAGCTGACAACTTAATATCGCGATCCACTTGGGTGTTTACCTTACTTTGTTACCTCACTAGGGATAAACAAAAATACATGCTGCAAGGGTTGAGGGTGACCAAGCTTCTTCCTGTGACTAGATCCAGCATGTTCTTATTTTGACTTCATGTCATGAAACTTATTGCTATACTCTGAGTCATCTTAATTACTGAGGTGTTATGATTTGGTTCACATCTTGGTGGAGTATAAGTGAGACTAATAACCAAAAGGTCTCTATGTTAGGACGTGATGCCCATATATCTAAGTAACTTGTTATCAAACTTTGTGTTGCAATTCATATGTTAATTCTGTGTGTGTTCCATTGTCTGCCACTTTATAAAGAAGAGTGCATTTGTGAAACCATGAACCCCGGTCCATTTTTAATCATAAGAAACACCTTTCCAACACCATATACCACTTTTCTATTTTCAGCATCATTAAATCCGAAAATACAAAAATACTTTTCATCTTGCATACATCATTAAAAAACCAAAAATATCATTTACCATTGCATCCACCATCATTGCATATTTATTTCCTGTTGCATTGCATAACTATCTTGATATCATTCTTACACCTTGTGCTTGACAACCACAGGTGAGGTTGAGGACCAAAACATTTAACTTTGTTTTGTAGGTAACCAAAAGAAGGATAAGAAGATATATCTTCACTACTGATTCCCCGAGAGTTTGATATTAAACCCTCGAGTCACCCCTCGTGGGGAAAACAAGTCTTCCACTACTACACACTCTGCACTTGGAGTCAACCTAACCCATTTACTTTTCACGCAGGTAACCACGCGAAGGGCTAGCAAGTGTTTTCTGGCGCCGTTGTGGGTAACCACGTGAAGGGCCATCAAGACTGTTTTCTGGCGCCGTTGCCGGGAATCATAGCTGAGAGATTTATCCAAGGGTGTGCATCATCGCATTCATCTCACAACAAAGTCAACTTCACCAACTTGTGCTAACACCTAAGCTTGGGGAGGTTGCACCTACGTGAGCACCATCTTATCCATCTTTACTTACAAAGCAATTTATTTGTTTTGTTAGTGTCATTGCATATCATATTCCGCTTGCATATTTATTTTCAGTTTTGCATAAAAAATAAAAAAATACAAAAAAACTTGCTAAAATGGGAAAAGAACTAAATTGTGTGACTACACAAACACTCCAAATGATCAATTTATTGCTAGAGCTATTGCCACACCTAAGATAAATGCTGAGAGTTATGAAGTAAGTCCTAGTTTGTTGAACTTGATAACTAGGGAACAATTTGGTGGTAGTGCTATGGAGGATGCCTCTATGCATCTTCATGACTTTGTTGACATGCAAAGTTTAAAAATGTGGAAAGTGATATCCTAAAACTGAAGTTATTTCCTTTCTCACTTAGAGGAAAAGCTAAAGAGTGGTTGCATTCATTACCTATTGATAGCATTAAAACTTGGGATGATCTAAAAGAAGCTTTCATTAAGAAATATTATCCCCCTTTCAAAAAAATTTTGCAAAATAGAAACAACATTCTTTCTTTTAGGCAAAATGAAAATGAACATGTTGCTATGGCTTGGGATAGGATAAAACTTATGCTTAGAACTTGTCCCTCACATGGAGTTAATGAATGGACCATATTACACTCTTTCTACAATGGGTTAAACTACATGTCTAGAAATATACTTGATTCTGCTGCTGGAGGTGCTTTTATGAGTAAGACTATAGTAGAAGCTAAAAACATATTGGAAAGCATTTTGCAAAACTATAGTCAATGGCATACTGATAGGGCACCCAACCCATCTAAGAAAGTGAATTCTATTGAGGAAACTAATGATTTGTCATCTAAAATGGATACTATTCTTGCTTTGCTTAATAAACCTAGTGTTGAAAATGTTCCTTTGCAAGAACTAGTTGGTAACAATTCTGAAAATATTGATGTCAACTTCATTAGGAACTATGGTAATAATGGGTATGGTAACAACAATTATAACTCCTACAATAAACCCCCATATGTGCCAAATAAATATGCTTCTAGTGGTAATGTTTCTAGTGACTTGGAAAACACCATTAGATCTTTTATATCTACTCAAAAGGAGCTTAATAAGGAATTTATCTCTAAGTTTGAAAAACAAGACTCCTTGTTTGAAAGGGTAGATCAGCTTACTAAGGAAGTCTCATCATTAAAGAGCATCATTACAGCCCAAAAACATGAGGAAACAATTAAATATTGCCAAGAGGTTATCAATAAGTCTTGGGAACACATTCATGAGCAAGAGAGAATTGCTAAAGAATCTATTGGGGTAATGAAAGAGGTAGAAGTTGAGGAAGTTAAAATGCTTAGTGAAGTCAAGGATCCTTTGCTTGACTTAGAAAATTGTAGCTTGCATGAATTAATATCTATCTTACAAAAACTTGCAAGTGATCCTTCCATCAACACTAATCAAGCTGGCTTTGGTTCTTATATTGCTAATCATGTCTTGAAAGAAAAGATTGCTAGGTACAACCAAGAGGCTATGATACCACCTAAGCTTGGGGATATGTGGATTCCTAAGGTACTAGTAACTATTGGAAAAGAGACACACCATGCTATACTTGATCTAGGATCTAGTGTCTCTGTTTTATCTAAAGAACTATATGAAGTGCTTGAATTGAAAAATCTTGAAAAATGCTCCATTGAACTTGCACTTGCTGATGACTCTATTAAACATGCTTTAGGAAAAGTAAGTGATGTTATGGTGAGTTACATATGACTTTTGTGCCTGTGGATTTTCTAATCATGGATATGGGGAATAAAACCTCTAGTCCTATTATTCTTGGAAGACCTTTTCTTCGTACCACAGGTGCCATCATTGATTCAAAGGAAGGGAATGTGAAGTTTCAGTTCCCACACAAGAAGTGCATGGAACACTTCCCAAGGAAGAGGGAACCACCAAAGTTCAAGCTCCCTCATGAGCTTCGTCCACAATAAACAACAAGTAAGAAGCCTAGCTATATGGCTATAAAGAAAGCGCTTTGCGGGAGGCAACCCGGTTATTTTTTGTGTGATTTTTTTGTGTCCTCTTGCTGTAACAAGAGACTTTGTGTCTAGTTTAGGTTCTGGAATTTTCAATAAAGTGCCAAGTTTTACCCTTTTTGGTTTGAAAAAGTTGCTTATAGCGTTCGGAGATTTTATTCCTGCACGAATCAGTGCACGGTATGATTTTTAATTCTTATTCTGTAACTCCGAATGAGCTCATATTTGAACTGTAGTTGCAACTTTTCATCCTCTGTATGCATGAATTTTTTGGAATTTTTCGAGAAAGTTTGGTAGGGTAGAAAAATACGTTTTACTGCTGCTGTTTTTCTGGACAGATTCTGTCCCATTTTGTTTGATGCATGCTTTGAGCTTTTAAGTTGAATCTTTTTGATCCAATTGAGTTTATGAGTAGGCATACAACATTATACACTTTCTGGACATCTCATATGAATTTTTGTTCAAGGATTATATGCAGCAAGAAACTATTTGTTTATCACTATTAATGCACCCCACAGAAAAGAAATGGGAGAAACGGTGTTTTGAAGTTTTTTCACAGGGATTGGAGGAGATGCACCAAGAGTTATCCAAGGATGGTGAAGACCATAAGCTTGGGGATGTGAAGACAACCCCGCTGGACCTACACACTCTCGGTTTGCGCACGTCCAACTTCTGTTTTTCGATCGAAACACTTTATCGCATAAACTTGGAGCGTCTTTTTGTTTGTTTTGGTTTGATTTGTTTTGAGAGACCACCACACTATCATTTATATATGGAGAGCTACTGGAAATATGGGTTGAAATATGTTGGATGCTTTTATAAGATTGGGAAAAGGGATGTTTGAGTTGATTTTTAATGATACATATAGTTGCATGATTCATGAGCTTGTTTATGAGTAATAGTTTGCAAATCCTTTTTGAAGAGCTATAACTTATTCATGTTTTGGTGCTGATTGTTATTTTACTTGGTTTAACATGGATTAGTTAGTTCTATGGACACTCATGCATGCATCTAGATGGTCAACTTTCTCCCTTTTGCTAGCCCAAAAACTCCAACAAGTCAAAACTTGTTTCCAACACCTTCAACCAAAGTTATTCCAGTGAGTCCACCATATCTACCTACTAGCTATATGCTATTCCGAGTATGTTCATCATGATATTTGTGTTATCTATACCTCTGAATGAAAATGATTATGTTATTGATTGCCATGGGAAAAGTTGGTTATATAGCTCTCATGAACTTGATGCACATTTTTACTATCATTGCTATAAATAAAACATGACCCATTGTGATTAAGATTATGATGCTAGTGGCTTGATAAATGTCAGGTTGGGAGTTAGCCCATATGTGCTGTCACATGCAAAGCTTTCAACATGCTCCATTTAGTTGATATCATGTGCTTTTGTCTATGGATGCCTATCATGGTGAAATAAGGGGAAAAGATTTAGTTTGAATGAGTTTGTATAAATGGTTAGAGAGACGCCTGGGCCGCTAATCTAAGCCATGCATTATTCATGGTGGAAATTTACTTACATGCTATGGTGAATTCTATGACACACCTTACAATAAAAAGCTATTCCAATGGTAAATAAAAAGGGTGTTGAGTTTTCATCTTGTTTGTTTGTCTTGTCATTTTGATATGGGCTTGTTCCATATCCTGGGACAAGAGGTACCCCAGTTGACGCTCTTGATGATACTATTATTACTTACAATGATAGATAACTTGAACTTGCTTTTCCCAAGTTGAGTAACTCATGGTGTAGGTACTTGTATTCAAGGGGCATGAGACATCCAACCTTTACTTTGTCAAGCACACTACTCATATTTGCTCTCACATTAAACTATAATCATTCAAGATGCTATGATAGGGGAATGAGAGCTTGACACCAAGTATTACCACATTGCAATCATTAACTTAAGTAGGAGAGTTTGGAGGTTAGATGAAACTTATGCATGCTTTACCTCTACTCACTTATTCATCTTTCCAAAGTGTCCACCAAACATATTCAGATTTTCATCATCACTCTATGGACCACATGTATGCAAAAGTAAGAATGTCCATATTACTATCTGTTATGTTACACTTTGTGAACTATCATTGAACATCCTTGCATTGAATACTTGATATCACTTCATAAACTGTTTTGCATATTGCTACTCCTTTGAAGAATGAATCATTTGACTCTATGTAGCAGTAGCAATCATCTTTGATATCCATTGTTAGTGCTATATTGCAAAGCCCATGTTAGTTTTATCACCTTCATACTCGAGGACGAGTATTGGTTAAGCTTGGGGATGTTGATGCATGTAAAATGCATACATGAACTTTGCACTATATCACACATATTCCAATCATATTTGCATCATATAAGGGTTATATTACTGTTATTTAATGATTTTAGGAAATAAATCAATTGTTTCCTATTTTTATGGAATTAACCCTGCGCAGGCAGAAAACCCTATTTCTTTCCTTTTATGTTTCAGGGACCCAAACGTCGTCCAAAAATTATGGAAAAATACAGGCGTCAGTATTTTGGAAGGAGGAAGACCTCGGAGCGAAGGAAGCAAGCAAACGGAGGCCAGAAGGCAAAAGGGGGGCCCACGCGGCCAGGTACTGTGGCCGCGTGGGGCCCACTCATTTGGGCCTCGTGGCTCCGCTGCCGTCGATCTTTCGTCCACCGACTCCGTCTTGACCTAAAAACGCCTATAAAAAAGGTCCCCTGGCGTTTCGCGAAGGAGCGCCGCACAAACACAGAAACACCGAAACGGAGATCAGGAGCTGCAGATTGGAGGGGGAAAACTCCGGCGGGGCGCTGCCGGTGTGGTCTCCATCCTCTCCATCGACTTCTCCACCGTCTCCATGATGAAGAGGGAGTAGTCCACCTCTGGACTATGGGTTTGTGGAAGTAACTTATGTATCTCTCCTCTCTTGAGCTTCACTAATTAGTACCGTATGAGCTGCTGAACATGATTACGGTCATATTTGTAATACCTATGTGGTGGATCTTTCTATGAGTTAATATATGTTTGAGATTGCAATGTTTGTTTCAGTTATGAGTATAGATGCATATTATGTACCCCGTTCTTGTCTACTTGTTTGATCAAGCATGTTTATGAGAGCGTGTGTGGGGGAACGTGTGCATTAGTTGGAGTAACGGGGAGTGGTGAGTGCGGTAAGCTGACAACTTAATATCGCGATCCACTTGGGTGTTTACCTTACTTTGTTACCTCACTAGGGATAAACAAAAATACCATGCTGCAAGGGTTGAGGGTGACCAAGCTTCTTCCTGTGACTAGATCCAGCATGTTCTTATTTTCACTTCATGTCATGAAACTTATTGCTATACTCTGAGTCATCTTAATTACTGAGGTGTTATGATTTGGTTCGCATCTTGGTGGAGTATAAGAGAGACTAATAACCAAAAGGTCTCTATGTTAGGACGTGATGCCCATATATCTAAGTAACTTGTTATCAAACTTTGTGTTGCAATCTCATATGTTAATTCTGTGTGTGTTCCATTGTCTGCCACTTTATAAAGAGAGAGTGCATTTGTGAAACCATGAACCCCAGTCCATTTTTAATCATAAGAAACACCTTTCCAACACCATATACCACTTTTCTATTTTCAGCCATCATTAAATCCGAAAATACAAAAATACTTTTCATCTTGCATACATCATTAAAAAACCCAAAAATATCATTTACCATTGCATCCACCATCATTGCATATTTATTTCCTGTTTGCATTGCATAACTATCTTGATATCATTCTTACACCTTGTGCTTGACAACCACAGGTGAGGTTGAGGACCAAAACATTTAACTTGTTTTGTAGGTAACCAAAAGAAGGATAAGAAGATATATCTTCACTACTGATTCCCCGAGAGTTCGATATTAAACCCTTGAGTCACCCTCGTGGGGAAAACAAGTCTTCCACTACTACACACTCTGCACTTGGAGTCAAAACCTAACCCATTTACTTTTCACGCAGGTAACCACGCGAAGGGCTAGCAAGTGTTTTCTGGCACCGTTGTGGGGTAACTACGTAAAGGGCCATCACCCACTCTTATATTCGATGGCACAAATTATGATGTTTGGAAAATTCGCATGCTTAACCTTCTTAGGGACATAAACCCAAATTTTAAGAGAATTGTAGATATGGGTTTTTCTCCTCCAAAGGATTCCCAAAAGTTATCTTTAGAGGATGAGGAAAACTCTTATCTCGATACTCGTGTATCTAATTGTCTCATATGTGTTTTGAGCGATGTAGTTCTTGCATCAATCATGCCTTTTCGGAACGCTCATGAGCTTTGGACCAAGCTTCAAGATAAATATGAAGTGTCCAATATTTTGAGGATGATTGTTCTCCCTCCACCTCCGGCCGTGACAGTTCACAACTTCTTCCACTTCACCAACATGTGATTTGTCACAAGGTAATGATATGGTGAGTGGTGATAGAAATTGCTTTGTTGATGGTGAATATTCTATTGACTATACTTCATCTCTATCTCATTGCAATGTTCTATCTTTGGACTTAAACACTTCTAGCACTCCAAATGTTTTACATGCTAGTGTTGATAGTCCTTGCATATCATGTAATAGTTGTTTAACTAAATCTCATGATGATATGCTTCATTTCTTGTTGCCATGAAAACAATACTTCCATATCCTCTATTTCTTGTGTGGCTAACAATGTAGAGGAATCCCAACATTTGTTGGAACAAGACGTGGATCTCAATGGCTTCAAGTATCTCTTCACCATCTTTGCCCACTACTCATTTTTGCCTTATGGCTAAGGATTCAAAGGTTCTCCACCTTTGGAACCCTCTAATCTTGTGATGATGTGGATGAGGATTCTCATGGAGCGCTTATGGATGTTGAATCCATAACAAAGAAGGGTGAGATGGTATTTGGTGCTCTCCCCAAAGGTAGCAAAGCTATCCCTCCTCTAAGTGAAATCATTGTTTATGCTATTAAGAGTAGGGAAATCATTGAGGACTTGGAAACTCAATTTCTCGAGAAATGTCAAATTGAGAGAGAGGATGCCGATGAAAAGGCATCCTTAATGAATGCCCTTGAGGAAGAGCAAGAGCTTCGAGTGTCTCTTGAGGAGAAACTTGAATCTCTTGATGAATCAAATGATCTTATTATTGCTAAAATCATTAAGGAAAGAGATCATGCTATTGCTAAATATAAAGTGCTTAAAAAGGAAAAAGTTGAATTTGGTGTTGGCAATGCTAGACTAATTGAGGATATAGAGAGACTTGACAAAGCCACAAGGCTTTAGAAAGTGAACACTCTCTCCTTATCAAGTCTCATGATCAACTCCAAACTCAACTATCTAAAATGATGAGCTTGCCAAGTTGTCTTCTTCCATTTCTAATGTTAATGATGCTTGTGCTACTAACTCCACTTCTTGTGAAGCATCTATTTTGAAGGAGAATGTTGAGCTAAGGGCTCAACTTGAGTTGCTAACTAGCAAGTATAGGAAATTGGAAGAAAGTCATGAAAAGCTATCTAGCTCTAATGATGATCTTCTAGCATCCTATGCTAGGCTAAAGTTAGCTCATGAGGCTATCATACAAAGGTAACATCTTGTGAGCCTCATGTGGACAAAGGCACAACTTCGACTAAAAATGCTTTATTGCCATGTGCTAGTCCTAGTAATTCATCCACTCACAATGTTGCTACATCTTGTGATGAATTACTTTCCTTGCCTTGTTGCTCTAACAATGAAGCTTCTACTTCCTCTAGTGTTTGTGTTGATACTAACCATGTAGAGAATTAAATGAGCTCAAGGCCCAAGTCACTTCTTTGAAGAAAGACTTGGAAAAGCGTCATGTTGGGGATTCTACACTTGACAATATGTTGAGTGTTCAAAGACGCCCCAATGACAAGAGTGGACTTGGATTCAACTCCAATATCAAGAAGTCCAAGTATAACAAGAAGAACAAGGGCCAAGAACAAGTCAAGATTCGGCCAAGATTGTTTGCTTCAAGTGCAAAGTTGAAGGGCACCATGTTAGATCTTGCCCTTTGAAGAAGAAGGCTCTTAGTGAGAAGCAACAAGGGAAGAAGCCTCAAGTTCAAACTCAAGTTCCTCAAGTTGAAGAACGGCCTCTTCCCAAGAAGAATCAAGCTACCCCCTCAAGTCAAGACTCCAACTAAGAAGAGAGGAGGAAGTAGATGTTGCTACCTATGCCGTGAGAAGGGTCACGTTGCTTCTTCATGCACAAATGGTACCTTATCCAACCCCATTATTATTGATGATGATTATTCTCTTCGGAAGGATAAGGTTGGCAATGTGTTTGCCAAATATGTTGGTACTCAAAGTGGTGTCAAGAAAAGAACCATTTGGGTTGCCAAACCTATTGTGACTAACCTCTTAGGACCCAACTTGGTTGGGGACCAACAAGCTAAAACTTGATCAATAGGTGTTGTTGGAGGGCATTGGAGACTTGGCTACTTATGAAGAATTAAGGGATCTTCATCAATTATATTATCTCAAGCCAAGTCATTTGGATTATATTGTTCTATCTCATATCCAATGTTCCTCCTTGCGGTAACTTTTATTTAAATCATATATACATTGAAAGTTGCTTGCACCCTTGCATGTGTTAGGTTTTGTACCTTGCTAGTGTTTGTATGTGTTGTGCTCTCTACTTACTTATCTTGAGTAATCAAGTATGTGTATGTTGGTTTGCACACCATTTACTTGTGTTGAGCCTTATTGCTTTTATTTGATATCTTATCTTGTTGGCTCTCTTTTTGAGAGATTAATGGACTATCCTATTTTGGGGGAGTGATATGCTTCGTGCACTTCACAATCCTAAAATTGTGTATACATGAGGAATACCACTTAGTGTTGATATATCAATATTATCTATTCTCTATGTGGTATGTCATTCTCATGAGAAATTCAAATTCTATAATGTCCATTAATTTCTTAGTTGGTTTTTTGCCTCTTGTTAAGAATTGGATTATCACATTATGGGGGAGTAATAAGCTATGTGCATATTACAAACCTAGAAAATGTGAACATGTGAGGTATTGCCACCTAGAATTGATTTGTTATTAATCTTATTCCTATGTGGCATGTTGCTCAAACAAGTTCCATTTTGCTAAAATGATTTTTTTAATCACTCTTTTGGATCTTGTTTGTGATGGACATTCTTGGTACGGTTTTCCCCAAATATGTTCGCATATCCTTTTGGGAAATCGATTGCTTCAAGCTACTCTTGTAGTGCTTTGCATGATCGCGTGAATTTGAAGCTATCAAGAATATCTATCTTTTAAGCTTTGGCCTTTAAATCTTATCCTTTGCCATATGCTTTTTGTTGTGAAATTGGTCTTCAATATCATTCCTATACCACCGAGAAATATCTCTATACTCCTTGTCCTGACAAGTGATACTCATATGTGTGGTGAAATTTGTGGACCATCTTCACTTTGGCTCTTGCTTTGAATTGCCTTATTTTATTGCCAAGGATTTTTTTGATCTAACTCTCTTGTCTTCCTTGTATCTTTTGGATCTTTGTTGCTCTACTCAAAATTTGTTTTGTGCTTTCTTGTTTGGAAAAGCAATGATCCAATTCTTGTGCATTGACATTCAAAAGTCATACTTCTTGATAATGCACTATTCTTGGGAAGCTATCCTACTTTGAGTAGAACATCATTCTTTAAATTGGTTTTGCATCTTATTGCTTTCCTTGAACATGACTAGTGTTTGAATAATATGTATGGAGAGTGATGATCCCATTTGTGTGCATTTTGTATTCAAATGCAAGATCATAAATAATGCACAAATCTTGGGGGAGCAATCCTATATGCTTTTGAACATTAGTTGTCTTCAATTGGATTTGATCCCGATGACGTGTCTCTTTGGAAGACAAACATTTTCGTCTTGGTACTTTGTGCCATCATGAAAGTGTAGAGGGTTTGGTTTATTCCTTGATGATATTTTCATCAATTGGTATCTTACTTTCATTTGGTATCTTTTCAAAGTGGTATCTTCAATCATGTGTTGATTTGGGTTTTGATATAATTTGGACAATTTTTTTCTTGTCACACTTGTGTGCTTTCTTGGTTTAATTGGTGTTTTGTCCAAATTGTATCTCATTTGGTTCTTGAAAGTCTTGTGCATGCATATTTACTATATGTATATCTTATGGCATGCTTACTTTCGTTGATCCAATATATAGGATAAACTCCATCAAATCCTAAATGGCTAAGATGTGCATGAAATTCAATTTCATATCAATATGCACATATTTATGTGGAGTTTGTCCTATGTATTGTAGTTGCTCTAACTACTTTGGACCCAATGAGTTTGGGTACCATTTTGTACTTGAATTTGTTTTAGGTACATCGGAGATGCATTGGAAGCTTGTCTCATTTACAAGGAAGGTGTTATCACCATGTGCTTATTGGAGCCAAGCTCGGATGATCGTGAACTCTTATCTTCTACATCACCAATGCTATCTCGGTAACAAGTATCTACCTCATGCATATTTTCTAGCTTTCAACCTTGTGTAGGTTGTTTCATGGCATGAATCTCTTTTGTTGCAATTCATTTGGTTCTTGCAAAACAACTTTATTGCAAATGTGAGCAAGCCGGGATGATTACATATCAAGGGGAATATATATAATCATTTTATGATTCACCAATCCCAAATATGTTAATCTAGCACTTTCTACTCTATGTCTCACATATGCAATATTGATGCTTTTCAAAATCATTTGCCTTTTGCGATACTTGTTATCTTTCTCGGAGCATCCCATTTTTCACCTTATCCCTTGTGGATATTTTTGATGCTATGATGAGTGTGTTGGAAGTTCATCTATATCCTTTAAGATAAAATTGAGCTTTGTGCTATGCTTTTAAGCAAAGATCTTATTGGTGTATTTATGACTTCCTCTTGGATATCATGTTCTTACCTTGTATCTATTTTGTGTGTACATGTTTATTTGTGACTTATATCTTCATGATTGGTGTCTACTTAGAAACTTATACACATGAGAATAGTTACATCTTTAATTGGTATTCCAATTCTTTAGTGACCACCTCTTATTGCTTTTGATTCTTTGGTGGTTTCTAAAAGGCACAAGCTTTGTTTTTATTTGGTATGCTTTTGCATCTTAATAAGCTTGTGGACCTATTTGCTACTGTTTTGTTTGTGTTCAAAATTTCTAGGAGGGAGTGAGGATTCCATGTTGTGCACCATATTGAAAATCCTACTTTGTGCACGTACCTTGGGGAGTTCCCTCTTGTTTTTAGAACATTTTTTCGGATCCTTTGTTTGTTACTTCTTTTGTCGAAGTATCTTTCAATTTGTTTTCTTTTGCAATCTTTGGATCCTCAATATAGTTTGATCTCCTTCCCAACTATTCGTCATTGGATATGTGCATTTGATTTCACTCATATTATGAGAAATGCACACATTATGGGGGAGCTCTTACTATATTGGCCTTCTAAATTTTTCCTCCCATTTCGGCAATCGATGCCAATGGGGGAGAAGTTTAGAGGGTTTAAGGGAATTTGGTTTTATGCTTTAGTTTCTTTTTAAGCATTTGCCTTTCTTGCTCTTGCATCCTTGCTCTTTGTGTTGCATGGTTGCTTAATTCATTATATAAACCCTCGTAAAAGGGATTGTCATCAATTACCAAAATGGGGAGATTGAAAGTGCATGTGTTGCCCCATGCGTGGTTTTGGTAATTAATGACAATCCTTATGGACTAATGTTTGCATTGAGATATACTTGTAGATCTTGTCCATAGGAAAAGATTGGAGTTCATGGGGACTCTAGAAGATTACATGATGACCAATGTTCCATCCAAGGGTTTATATGAAGAATGGTCATGTGAAGAGTTGAGCTTATTGCAAGCATGGCTTGGAAAAGAAGATTGAGTGAACTTCATGTTTATCTCCAAGCCATCATCTATATCAAGAGAAGAATATGAAGCGCAAGTGGATACATGAAGACGGAGCTTAGCGAGGCTCTCCCATAATGGAGTATGGGGGAGCATTTGGAGAAGTCTTCATCAAGCATGTGCTAGCAAGCGCAATCAAGAAAGGTGTTCCACTTGAAGAGATCAAGATCGTCATCATCTAGCTCAAGTGGAATGCGCAAGTCAAAGGTATGATCTTGATAGGGTTTCTATTTTACCGGTCTCTTGTTGTTTGTGGAGACCGGGTTATAGATAGACGGCGTACTATCAAGAGGGGCTCTCAAGTGAGTAACTTGATCGCATCTTTGTGCAGAGCTCAAACCTTTTCATATTTGGCATATCATCTTTCTTGGTTCATATTTGGCATTTATCCATGTGAAAATTTAGAGCTTGTGTTCATATCCATACCAAGCTCTAGTTCATCAAAAACGGATTTTATTTGAATATCATGTGGTGTTTTTGATGTTGGAGGTTTTACCGGTTCGTCTCTTGTAGAGAGGTCAAACTCTCTCTTGTGGTTTCCTCCTCACATGATGGACTATGATGTGTATATGCATGATCTTGTAAAGCTTATGATTATCTTCGAAACAAGCCCAAGATCATAGAAAACGGAGTCCGGATGAAAAACTTGTTGGGTTCTTGATGTTGGAGGTTTTACCGGTTGTTCTTTAATAGAGATGTTTTCACTTTCCTCATTTGGTTTTATCCTCCCTTGTTGGACTATGATGTTTCTCTGCATGATCTTGTAAAGCTCTTCGTTACGATTCCAACGAGCCAAAGATCAACGAAAACGGAGTTCGTATGTAAAAGATATTGCGTTTTTCGTATGTGTGTTTCTGGAATTCCGGGTGACTCAGAAATTTCCGACCTCATTCCGAACTGATTCCGGACCATTCCAAACTGATTCCGGACAGCTCGATTCGGTACTGTATCGGTCCGGAATCAAATTGGTAGACGTCCGGAATATTCCGGACGATCCGGAATTCCGAGCCAATTCCGGATTCATTCCGAACGGCACGAATCTGTGCCTAACGGGCAGATTTTTGGGGCCCTATTTAAGGGGTTTCTTCCCCAATGGTTTGGAATAAACTTGAGCACGTTTTTCCTCTCTCCTCCATAGTTGAAAGTTCATTTCTTTGATTACTCCCAATCCCTCCACCCAAACTTGTTGATATTTGGAGGATTGAAGGAGGAGATCTAGATCTACATATTCATCCATTCCATCTCTCCTCTAAGTGAGGGGAACCTAGTAGATCTTGATCTTGGAGTTCTTGGTGCATCTCCTCTTTGTTCTTCCTCTCTTATTCCCCCATAAGCATTTGTTGCTTTGTTGGAATTTGAGAGTGAAGGATTTGAGCACTTGTGCTCTTGCCTTTTGCATTTGGTGCATCGGTGTGCTCTCCACGATGATTCGTGGAAGTTGAAAGCTTGTGAACTTGTTACTCTTGGGTCTTTGGACCTAGACACCCGTGTGGTGGTTGAGACCTTTGTGTGGTCACTTGTAGCTGTTCGGGAGCCCCCAATCCCATTGTGGGTTATGCCCCGGATCGTTGTTAAAAGGCTCCGGATTTCCGCCTCGAAGGATTCCGATAGTGGAAGGTGAACCAAACCTTTGTGGTGCGGTTCATCGGAGAATAGGGTGAGCCTTTGTGGCGTTGAGATCGACCTTTG
Organism: Poa pratensis; assembly: GCA_947311845.1. NCBI lineage: Eukaryota > Viridiplantae > Streptophyta > Magnoliopsida > Poales > Poaceae > Poa > Poa pratensis. The sequence goes on from CAMZMU010000069.1 coordinate 39,111,056, forward strand.
TGGTGCCTCACACCTCTCAAACGAGACGTACTCCCCTAAAAAGGAGGAACTCGGGAATACATCCTCGTCTCCGCGTGACTCGGTTATTTCTATACCCGAGCTCTTTACTTATGCACTTTACATTGTGATAGCCTTCGTGCTTGAAGTATTCTATATTGCTATCACCTTGTTACTTGTCTTGCTTAGCATAAGTTGTTGGTGCCCATAGGTGAACCTAGTTTATTTAGGTTGTTGGCTTGTTAATTTAAACACATAGTTTTATTCCGCAATTATAAAGCCTAAACCGGAAAAGTTTTAATCGCCTATTCACCCCCCTCTAGGCGACATCCTTGTCCTTTCAGTAGCCCCTAAGTGCCAGGTTGTATGCCTGCAGCAACTCGGGACTAAGATTATTTTCCGCTTTTACCTCTTATTATTTGCAGCCCCCATGTCCTAGATTGCATCTATATCAGTAACTTGGGGTGCTAATAACTTTGTTATTCATCTCTGTAACAGCAAAATGCCTCTCACGCTGCTGAAGAAATTAACCGGCTCACCGAGCAACTTGCCAGTGAGACCCGGCTAAAATCTGAAATGGAGAAAAGCTCAAGGAACTGGAAGCCTCCCTATCGAACGCAACAGAAGAAAATTTATCTCTGAAGAAGGAAGTGGAGGAGCATGAAGAATCTTGGAAGACCCGGCTGGAGTCTGCGAGAAACAATTAGGTGAGGCAGTGAAAGCCCTCAAGTCTTTCACTGACCTACTTGGTGATCTTTTCAAAGCAATCTGGGGTATGCTTCTTTTATCTTTTCTCTTGCTTGAATCTCTATACTTTTTTTTATCATACTCATGAATAACCTTGTTAAATATTTTGCAGGGACCCGGAATCATCTGACCTTGGCAAGCTTTGAAATGCAAATACAGAGTGTAATGGCCTTGGTGCGGCAGCTGTACTATGGAGCTGGGCGAGCAATTGCTGCAGCCCGTGGAACGGATGGGCCGTCCAAATCATTGAAGAACTTTCTGAGCCATCTCTCTACCATCCCTGAATGGTTTGCTCGCTGGAAGATATCTTGCTATCGCAAGGGTGCCATGCGCACTCTTGCATTGGCCAAATCTCATTATCAAGACATTGACCCAGTCAAACTTGCCAATGGATTCCCAGAATTCAACTTGGATGGCTCGCGCTTTGATGACAAATCTTTTTCCCAGATTGACAAGATGATCAGGTATCCTGCCACAACGATTGCTGAAGGCCTCAGGTTAGACACTTTTCAACATGGCTTTGACAAGAAGGCCCAGCGGGTCTTATCCCCAGAGCTGGAGCTAGCAATTGTGGTTCCTCCAAAACTACCCGAGCCAGTGGCTGCTTCTGCTGTTGTCGGGTCAGGGACACCAGCTATGCCTCCTCCCAGCCGTCCAAGTGTGGATGATAATGATATTGTTGGGTATAAGCTGAGCGCAATCTACTGGCAGTCTAAGCCAAGCATAGCAAGTACTGGGGAAGGTTCTAGCAAGGCCAAGTCAAAGGAAGCCCCCAAGACTCAGAAATCAAATGAAGTGGTGACTGACCCGACAGAAGCTTCCAAAGGAAACCCGGCGAGCCAAACAGAAAAAACCACAAGTTCTGTTCCTGAGACGGAGCCGGCCGCTGTTCCATCCACAGAGCCAACAGTTGATGACCCGGCAAAGGCTCCTGCTTCTACACCAGTTCCTGAACAGTGAACTTTTCTCCCGCAGATTAATTTCTGCATAAAAAACAGTGTCTTATTTGGCCCTTGTGGCTTTTATGAAATAACTTATGCCTGATACAATATTCTTTTGATGGTGTGCCTGTACACCTTGTGAATTTGCATGAGATGTAACAAAAAAAAGTTATGTGTTAGCTCTGCAAAATTCAATGGTTTAGATGACCCTTTTGTTTATCTTTAACTGTAAGCCGGCTTTCGCATGGATTCTCACTGTTGCATCTCACTCTGTAAAAACAGTGTCAGTTAAGCCCCCATGGGCATCATAACTGATTGAAATTACAGGAGAACAAACAGGCCATATAATCGCGAGTCACATCAAGCTTAAGTAAGATAAACAAGAAAATAATGGCTTAAAAATTAGCCGGGTTATGGGATTGCAGCTGTACCTAAAATATAATCAGCCCCCATGACCAAAGTGGCATCATGGCCGGGTCATTAGGTTTGAAGCTATGCTTTCATGAAGTGAGCAGCCCCTAAGACCAAAATATGCAATGGCGGGTCTCTTTTCTTTAGAGTTTCCGGCTCATTGTTCTCAGTAGGATAATGCAATGGTGGGTCTCCTCTTTCAGGAGTTTCCGGCTCATTGTTATGAGTAATACAATGGCGGGTCTCCTCTTTCAGGAGTTTCCGGCTCATTGTTATAAATACGATGAAATTGAACAGAAATAAGTAAAAACTGTAAAGTAAATGCATAAAAAAGGTGATTCTTTGGGCACATATATCTTTATTCATATATTAGATCAGCAAGCCGCCTCATTAAAAACCTTCCAGCCCCCTTAGGTATCCTGGTAAGGAAAAAAGCGCGTCTGAAACCTGCTGTCTTTTTACATCGTGTGTTACATCTTTGTGAACTTAATTCTGATACTAAGTGTAGTAAGGACAAAGTTGGGCTATGTTCCACGACCTCTTCCTTTCCTCCAATGCGTTGGTGCTGTGATCAGTATCGTTCACCCAGTCACTTTTCTCTCTAGCATCAACCAAGTAATACGACCAGTTGTGCAATTTCCGGCTTATGATAAAAGGTCCTTCCCATGGAGGTGACAGCTTGTGCATCCCAGCCTGTGATTGTGTCAATCGGAAAACTAGGCCGCCCTCTTGAAAAGTTCTCGTTCTGACCCGGCGAGCGTGATAGCGCCGCAAATCTTGCTGATAAATTGCTGACCTCTCCAGGACTCGTTCCCTTTCGTCTTCTAACAGATCAACTGCGTCCGTGGCGAGTCATGTATGATATCGCTTGGTAAAACAGCTTATGCTCCATACACCAGAAAAAAGGTGTCTGCTGGGTTGATCTGTTTGGTGTGGTATTGATACCCCACACAACTGATGGCAGTTCTTCTACCCATGCTCCCGCTGCTCTCTTACATGGAACCCGGAGTCTTGGCTTCAAACCACGGAGCAATTCTTGGTTTGCTCTCTCTACTTGACCATTGGCTTGTGGCTGAGAAACTGATGCAACATCCAGGCGTATCCCGTTTTCTGCACAAAATATTTCTGTCTCGCCAAGGGACATGTTTGTCCCATTATCTGTGATGATACTATGTGGATAGCCAAAGCGGTATATGATCCGCTCCAAGAATTTCACCACTGTGATTGCCTTGCAATTTGTAACTGGCATAACCTCAACCCACTTGGTGAATTTATCTATGGCGACTAAGAGGTGTGTTTTCTTACATGGAGACAACTGAAAGGGACCCACCATATCAATACCCCATACTGCGAAAGGCCATGTGATTGGTTTTGTTCTTAACTCCTGACCCAGCACATGAGCTTGCCTGGCATATCTTTGACATCCATCACCTCTCTGGACCAAATATTCCGCGTCTGCCAGGGCGGTTAACCAGAAAAATCCGTGTCTGGAAGCTTTTGCTACCAAAGACCGGGTCAAAGCGTGATGACCACAGTCTCCCTCATGTATCTCTCTGAGAATTTTCTATCCCTCCTCAGGGGAAACACAACGTTGGAACACCCCTGAAGGACTTCTCTTAAACAGCTCTGTGCCAACAACCACGTATGACTTGGCCCGGCGCATAATTTGCCGGGCTATGATTTCTTGCGCTGGTAACTCGCCTCTCAGGAGATAAGCAATGTATGGCTCAGTCCACTCTGGTCTTTCATGCACGTGAGCAACTAAATCTGAAACTTGATTCGGGCATCCCAGATCCTCTTCTGCTTCTATTTTGACTGATGGGTTCCATAGCTCGTCCAAGAAAACGTTTGGTGGAACCGGCTCTCTGCGTGAGCCGAGTCTTGACAAAGCATCTGCTGCCTCATTTTTCCTGCGATCGATGTGATCCACCCGATAGCCAGAAAAGAACCTGGCTACCTTGTCTTTTTCTCTTATGTAAGCCGCCATATTTGCATCTTTTCGGTCCCAAGTTCCAGACACCTGCTGGGAAATGAGGTCCGAGTCTCCAAAACAATGGATGCGCTTAATGTTCATCTCCTTTGCCATGTGTAACCCGTGAAGTAGGGCCTCATACTCTGCCACATTATTAGAGCAATCAAAGTGAATTTGCAAAACATAGCTCAACTTTTCACCTCTTGGTGATGTAAGTACCACGTCGGCTCCTGATCCTTCGAGTTGCTTTGACCCGTCAAAATGCATGACCCAGTTTTTGGTGCTGGGTATTTGCTGTGGCATGTTTAACTCTGTCCAATCATTAACAAAATCTACCAAGGCCTGAGACTTGATAGCATTGCGTGGCTCATAATTGATGTGATAATCACCCATCTCTATTGCCCACTTGGCGATCCATCCCGTTGCATCTGAGTTTGTGATAATTTCTGCTAGCGGGATTGAACTAACAACTCTGAACGGGTGCTCCAAGAAATAATGCTTCAATTTCCGGGTCGCCATAAAAACGCCGAAAACAAGTTTCTGCCAATGTGGATACCTCTGCTTGGTTTCTGAGAGCACTTCACTAACATAGTAAACCGGCCTCTGGACCGGGTGTTCTTTTCCTTCCTCTTTTCTTTATACCACCACCACGGCACTCACTGCGCGTGGTCCTGCTGTAATGTATAACAACAAAGGTTCCTTTGGAGCAGGAGCCGCCAAGATTGATGCATCTGCCAGTGTTTGCTTCAACAACTCAAAAGCATCATCCGCTTCTTTGTCCCACACAAACTTGTCTGATTTTTTCAAGAGCCGGTAAAGAGGTATTGCTTTCTCTCCTAACCTCGAAATAAACTAGCTTAGGGCTGCAATGCATCCTGTAAGCTTCGGAACATCAGCCAACTCTTCTGGCTTCTTCAAACTCTGTATAGCTTTGATTTTAGCCGGGTTAGCCTCGATTCCACGCTGTGACACTATGTAACCGAGCAGCATCCCCGCTGGAACTCTAAACACACACTTGGTGGGATTGAGCTTCATCTTGTACTTCCTCAGATTAGCAAAAGTTTCCTTTAGGTCATCAATAAGTGACCCGGCTTTTTCTGACTTGATTACTACATTATCAACATAGGTACCGGGTTAGCCAACCACTTGGGGTGGAAAACCTCCATGATAAAGCCCGCGGCCAAGAGCCGGGCTACCTCTTTGCCCACAATTTTTCTCCTCTCTTCATTCAATATGCGTAATCCTTACTTGACGGGTTTTGCGCCCGGGTTAACATGTAACTTGTGCTCAGCAAGTTTGGCAGGTACGCCAGGCATGTCACTAGGTGTCCATGCAAAAACGTCCCTGTTCTCACGGATGAACTCGATGAGCGCGCTTTCCTATTTGTCAGATAAATTGGACCCCACGGCTAACTGCTTGGAAGAATCGCCGGGTGTGAAATCAACCATCTTGGTATCTTGGGCGGGTTTGAATTTTTCTTTTTCTTCAGCCGTGGTTCTCTGTAACACGGTTCGGTCAGCCGGGTCTACCTGAGATTTGTAGTACCGCAGCTCCTCCTCTACACATGCTCGTTCTGCCAAAGCTGCATCGCCATTGTCACACTGAGCCGCCATCTCCCGGCTTCCATGAATAGTGATAACTCTATTTGAACTTGGGATTTTCAACTGTAGATACACGTAACAGGGCCTGGCCATGAATTTGGCAAAGGCGGGCCTTCCGAAGAGAGCGTGATATGGGCTCTCCAACTTCACAACCTCAAATGTAATTTTCTCCATACGAAACTTGTGTTTGGACTCGCCAAACGCAACATCAAGTGTTATTTTTCCCTCCGGGCTATGTGATTTCCCATGTACTATTCCATGAAATATGGTATTGGTTGGCTGCAACTGTGACTTTTTGAGATTCATACGTAAGAACGTCTCGTAGTACAAGATGTTGATAGCACTGCGTCCATCCATCAAAACTTTGTTCAGGACATAACCTGCCACCTGAGGTGCAACCACTAAGGCGAGAAGACCCGGTGTTTCAACGATGGCCGGGTGATCTTCTCTACTCCACGTGATCGGAATTTCCGAGTACTTCAAATATTTTGGTACTGCCGCTGAAACCGTGTTGACTGCACGCTGGACTAACTTTTTCTCTCTCTTTGATGTATTGAGCGTATGAACGTGATACCCGCCAAGTCGCTTCGGGTTTTCCTGATAACCCCCTTGATTTTCTCTGTTCTGATTGTTGTCAGGGTTGCCGGCTTCTGGATTAGCATTGGGCGCGGGACCATTAGCCGGGTTACCTCCGCGGCCGGGTCCTCCACCGTTTCCTGCCGCGCATTACCCTCTGAATTTCCATATTCTTCCATCTCTGCAGATCCACGAACTGCTCCAAGGAGTGATTGGCGGGTCTGCCATCGCGACTATGACACGGGCACGTCATCTTCATCGGATCAAAGTGACCCGGGGGACGCGGTGGCCCACGATTGTTGTTACCTCCATTGTAGTTGTTTCCTCTGAAATTTCAATCTGTTCTGGGTCTCGCTGACCCGTTATTTGCGTTTGCAACTAAATCTGTGTTGTCCTCTGCGTGTGGCCTCTTGTGATAGTTGTTGCTGTTGTTTCTTCCTCCGTTGTTCACATTACCCTTTCCTTTGTCTTCCTCAGTTTCATCCTTGGTTTTATCTGTGTAAGCATGCTTATTAGCTGCGTCCAACACCTCTCCCATGGTTATATCATTTGCTCCTGGGCTGTTCCTCATGCGACTCATTTTCTGAACAACTGGGTCATATCTGCAATTCTTCTCCAATGTTGACATCGCACTGGTTGGTAAAATATTGGTAGATGAGTGGAGGATCTCTGTAATCCGGCGCATCCAATTGCATGCTGACTTGCCCTTTCTGTGTACGCACCGATCCAGGTCCTCAATTGTGTATAACCTCTTGCACGTCCCATGGAAGTTCTTGATGAAAGCCGCTCTCAGCTGGCTCCAGAAACTGATGGATTTCTCTGGTATAGTGTTGAACCACAACTTCGCTGCACCTTCACTCATCATTAGATACATAAACTTTGCACAAATATTTTCAGATGCATTACGAATACTCATAGCCATCTCATAACTATTTATCCATGTCTCAGGATCTATGCTAGGATCATAATTTCAAATTTTACTTGTTCTTTGAACTTATCTGGATATGGCTCTGATCTGATGGAATCGATGAGGCACTTGGGACCCACCATTGATGATGCTACTTCAATGTGGCCTGCCCTTGCTACTTGCTGATTAGATACTGAACCCGCCCGTGGGATTTCTCTGGCTCCTCCGGCAGGTGCCACGGCGGGTTGTAAATTCGCTGCGCGCCTCGCCCTGGAGCTGTCAACTATGGCCTGAGCTCTTGATGCTGCTGGAGCCACTTGTCTCGGTTGTTGCTGTGGTGCTTGATTTTGCTGACCCGCCGGAGCCTGCTGCCCTGCGGCTGCTAACCCGGCTGGCCTTGGTGACTCGCCGTGACGACTCCTGGTACGATGGCTGTGGAAAGATGTTGAATGTAACGCGCTTTTCCGATGCGGATAATTTGATTGCTGGGCTACGGCCGTTCGTAACATGTCAATGGCGCGTCTTGCTTCTATCTCTGCAGGTGAATCGCCCAATGGAATACGATCTAGTGCCACTGTAGCCACATATACGTTGTCAACCGGGTTACTGTAATGACCCGCTGGCATGTGAAATCTGGGTTGCGGTGGTGGTATAGCTTCAGTATCTCTGCCGGCTCCTCCAGTTGGTACAACTAGTGACCCGGCTTGCGCTGGGGCCGGCGGGTTAGCCACCACCTGTCCTATAGCTTGAACTGCAGGTGCTCCTCCAATCAACTGATCCTGCGGCGTCTGGAATAGATTAGCCGGGTTAATGTACCCACCACGGCCAATCAAACACTGTTGTCTCTGTTGATGTTCTCTGGATCGATTTTCTAATGTTGTTGCCGCTTGCCGTAAAACTCGTCCTGCTGGTCCAACTGCCGCTGTAGCGCCGCTTGCTTATCAAAACGCCGTTGTAACGATGCCATCTGCTGCTCGTAAGTGATGCGAGCCGGGTCTGTCGCCCTGACTTGCGCTGCTGCCGCTGCTGGGGTCACAGGATTTGCTGTTGCTGCTGGAGCAATTGGCAGGTCACTAAGGAATCATGGTGGGGGCGGGTTAGGTAAAGCTGATGTTCCTTGACCCATTGCCATGTTCACCAAAAATCCAAACGTGTTTCTGTATGCCGTTGTAGCTTCTGACTCGGTACTAACTGATGCACGCTCTCCATCTACTCCGACCCACTGTTGCTCCTGGATAACTGGTTCTCTGATCACCAAACCCGACGCCGCTTGACCCGGCTGGCTTACTACCGCCAAAGTTGTTATTGGGACTGGTTCTGTGTTGATTGCTGGGACGGTGTAGACCGCAGCCCGGCGCACCAGACCCGTCTCTGATTCATACTCTTCCTCCTCTATCCCGTATCCATAGCGATCCTCAAACAATTCCAAGATCGACTCTGTATCATCATTGATCTGGCCACGTGGAGCCCAAGCCAGCTCTTCTGACCAGGCTCCCTGCGTGGTGTTTCCTGACTCGATCTCCATCGTCCCAACTGACTCCTCTCCATCCGAGCGAACGGTGGTTCCTGCTTCAGATACAGAATCAGAAAATTGCAGGGCGGGTTTCGATTTACCTATCATCCCCACGAAGACGTTGATCCACCCAAACGGGACCACTGAGCCGGTCTCCAGTCAATCTAACTCCGGGCTCCACCCGAAATCATCCACGATGTGTTCTCCTTGTAGATTGATCATGACCCAGCCGATGGCCAGGTTCTGCATGCCTCGCAGAGCTTCTCCCGTGGTGATAACGCTTTTTGACGCTTGCCCCACGGTGGGTGCCAACTGTCGTGGTATTGTCACGGCAGATGTTACCGGGTGGTAACTTGAGATTTGAGGCAAGGCTGTCGTAGCGTTCAGGAGATTGTTTAGCTCACTAAGAAAAAAGGATGTATCCTGGTTCAGCCTCTCCATTGGAGATAAAAACCTACTTCCAGCCTGGTGTTTCTTTAATCTGATATCGATCTCGATCACCTGGCGGATAACAACACCGGCGGGTTCCGAGTCTAGGTTACAAGAGTTCTCTCTCGCTGTAAAGCTTGTACGTCTAAAGTCTCTCCCGTTCTATGACCCAGGAGCCGGTTTATATAGATACCCGGGTCTCCTGATCAATTACAAGGTAAGGCCGGGTCACGCCCAAACTCGGAGTCCTAAGCAAAGTCTAGCTCATCTATCTTGGCCTCCAAGTCTCGCATACCACCTCCGGGTCTTCTAGAACCTCCCTTGTTTACACCGTGTTACCGACAAACTCCTCGGTCCATCAATGTAGCCCGGCCCATGATGATCTGGTGGGCCTCGCCAGTCTTTCCTCCTGGCGGGTCGTAGTTTCTGTGACACCCATCCCTGGCACATCTTGCCAGAGAGGCAGTCGTCCCGTGCGCCATCCCAAGATAACTGGCCGCACGTGACAACAGTGTAACATAATGGAAATCATTACACAATCAGGCACATCAGTGCTACAAATGGTTTACCAGGCCATCAAGGAATGACAAAATATCAATCCCAGCATGGCACGATACAGAGTTTTAACTGGCAGCGGAAGACATATGAGAGGCTACGGCTTGGAGCGGCTCCACTCCACAGGTTCTGGCTGGGCTACTGATCCTAGCACGCTCTTGCTTCAAATCCTTACTAAGGTGGAAGATGAATCCTCGACAAAACCTGGCCATAATCACAAGGCCCGTGAGTACATTAATATGCACTCAGCAAGAATCGCCACTCACCACAAACAATCCAATAATCATGCAACAAGATATACATTGGAAATAAAATCCTACAACATGGCAAGAGTCTACTCGAGATAGACCAATATGATAACATAAAGGTAGCATGGCATCACAAGCAAAACATGGCGTAAGCAAACAACAAGAGTATCACCAGTACAGAGTCCAAGCCAGGTGGGGTTGGATCGTGCACCGGCAATCAAACAAAGAGGTTACCTGTGACGAGTAGACGAGTGTATCAGTGGGTACCAAATCTTATAACTACTCCTGTCAACACAATCAGGCTTCCAAGCCTCTAGCCAACTCTGGCTATCCATCCAGCCAACTCTGGCTATCAATCCAGCCAACTCTGGCTATCTCCCGGGGCATGCACGGTTGATGTTGGCTCTGGCCTAACTATAGGCTTCCAACGCATCACACCGCCATCCCATTCACCTCACAAGTAACATTCCCTGCATCATCTTATTGTTCATTTAGTGAAATCAGGTTGTTCATCTTTCTTTCAAACCAGCCTTAGGTTTAACCTCCTAACACAACACGGACACACAGTGTGACCGACACTGAACTGTTGTTCCATAACCTTGGAACGAGGCTAGACATCCAGATTTGACACTCTCGAGAGGTTGCAGATACCACCCACCTATGTGCACCACACTCAGCCGGTACTTTAGGATATCATCCTTAAGGCGAACTCAGCAAGATACACTCACCTGACCGTTCACGCTACCAAGACACTCCCTGTATAGCCACCGACATAACTCTATGCCTTATGTAGAAGTGAATCCGGCACGTCCCCAACCCATGAGCGACGCCTAGCTCCGGAACCTTTGCAAGACTAGCCCCGACCAACTATGGTACCGACTAGACTTGCCAAAATGGTAGCATCAAAGGAGGCTCAATAGGTTACGTAGGTCAAGGCCCGCCCATGTGAGCGACAGTGGCAGTGCGTTCGATGTTCAGATTAGTGACACCGTGGACTGACCCTATCGTTGTTTGGAGGGGTGTTTCATTTAATCAAGTTCCATCATTCACAAGTCCAAACCAAGAGGATTAGTCCAACACAACAATCACAATATCATCATCATATATCGTCAATCAACAAGATAATAGCATCATGATATTTCAAGCAATAGTTTGTTTGTATTGACCGGGTGACTACGGCGGCAATACCACCGTCCAGCGCCATCACAGATCAATACAAAATATAGCTTAGTTGGTTTGATCGGACGACTGTGGCAGTTCCTCCAGCCAGTGCCCTCGCAGATTAATTATAAAGTTGGTGAGGCATGTAGCCTCCAAACAATGAACCGAAAAGCAATCATAAGAAAGAAAGCATCAATTCCACTCGAGGATTAACCTAACGTGGTGTCAGCAATCTTGGCCAAAAGAACCAAATGGAAAGTCAACTCCCAAGCGTCGCAGTCCGGGTGGCTTACGCCAACCATATTTGATGGAGGGATAAGAAGCAAATAACACTTTTGGCAAATGCCCCCAACTCCGAGGATCATAAGACGACATTCGTCCGCTCCTCACCTCGGCGAAGAAGAAGAAGCAAACAATCATAGGGACACAGGTTTTATAGTTGTTTATTTAGAGGGTTCGACAAAACCGCGCAAGTGCGAGGCGCACAATTAATTCACACGTCATTCTAATGCATACATGATGATGAATGAAACATGGCAGGAGCAATAATCCGACTAACATATTAAACACTACAATACAGACCGACATAATACATACCGAACGCAGACAAATATAAACACTTGGCATGAAAATAAACAAATAACAAACAACATTGTGGGACGGCTCATAGCAAGGGGTTAGCTTGCCTTCGAAGACGGGGATCCTCCGGTTTGGAATGGTCGGGGTGATTTCGCGGCGTAGGGCAGCGATAGCCCCGTTCCACGGACTCCGGAGTGCACGAATAAAAGGGCACCACATAGAACTATTTTGGAATGAGATGAAATCAGTACCACCGGAAAGAGCTCGTCGAGACAAATATTTAGAAATTTGAATCACCGAAAACGGACTTACGGTTCAAAAGATATTGATGTTCGAAAATCTGTCCAGCAGGAAAAAGAAAAAGCTCCGCACGAAAAAAAACAGATCGGGCCGCAAATGGGCCGCTACTGCGCGCCACTGCGCTGCTGCGCCTGGCTGGGCCGATGCTGGGCTGGGCTGCTGCGCTGCTGTGCTGTACTGGGCCAAAAACGATTCAGGGAAAGAAAAAAAAAGAAACGGACACAGGGATCGATCCAGAGCGTCTTCTTCGTCCAGCACCCATACTGGATGGAGCGGGAGCTGCCCGGGGACGGCCGGGGAGGGCGGCCGGACGGCCGGACGGCGGCGGGGACGGGTCCGGGGCGGCGTGCCGCGGCCGTGGGAGGAGCAACCGGAGGCGGGGTCACCTCCAACATGCGTGCCCGAGCTCGGACTACGGTGGAAATTTTGTGGAGGTTTTGTGTGGCTCTTCCTCTCGCGTTCTTGCACTGAATGGAGAGGGCAGGGAGAGGGAATGGGGAGGAGTGGCCAGGGTTCCCTCGGGGCTGCTTGGGAGTGGCCTTATATGGAGGGAGGTTGGTGTGCCAATAATGGAGACCACGGTCTCTCCCGATGCTTCTGTGCCTACAGGGAGGGGATAAGGGAGGGCAAGGATAGGTCTTCCTAGCTGGAGCTACAGGGGAGCACGAGGTGGTACTGTGGAAGGAGATTAACCACCGACAGAACAGTAACTGGAAGGTTAGCTTTGCTAATCGCGCGTTTCGGACGTCCAGAGCGCGACGCGGGTGACACCGTCGCGTTCCCGGTGACTCGGAGGTCCAAAAGGAGAATGGTCTTCACTACTGGGTTCGTAACGTCGAGAAAAACACAACCCAATAAGAATCACCCAAGGATTCGAAACTTTGCAGTGTAAGATTTTCAGAAAACCAAAAATAGCGAAGGTGCTCGATGAAATGACCAGGGTCTTCCGCATCTCAGAAAAATTTCCAAAAATTAGGCATGGGTTTTTGAGGTCAGGGGAGAGTGTCCATGGGGTTTGAGGTCATTTGGGTGAAGGGAAAATGGTTTTCCATAAGATGGCCTAAAATGGCCATAATGGAATGATTTGAGAAAAATGGGGTTCCATGTTTCATATTGGGGTGATCTCCTGGCATCGTGTGTCTTTGGGTCATGTTGTCAAGATCACCAAGTATCAAGGTCATTGGAGTTTTCTTGGTGTAGGTTTGTTTGAAGAACCCAAAATGGCATTAATTTGGGCTTACAAAGGAAGTGGTCTAAATGTTTCTCAAATAGGTTTGGCTCCAAAAGATGAAATGCAGGAAATGCCAAAATATGCATACCCTGAATTTATCAGAATTATTGGAGGTGCCTAGCTTGGTTAAAACATTTCTGGACTAGAAATGGCAGTTTTGAAATTATTGGCTAACTTGGAAATATTGCATTGGAGTATGTAATATTTTTGCCTGGGTTGTCTTTATATGTACATGGGGTCCTCTGGTATTTTTGGTGGAATTTTTAGAGCTTTGGAAATGGGCTTTCCTTTTGTAGGTGGAAGAAAAGGATTAAAAGGTTCCGATAATTAGGGCTAGGGTTTTTAGGGAAAACCTAAGCACCAAAATTATCACGGGTGTTGGAGTGGTTCGTGGACTACCGGGAAATTTTGAGAAAGCAATTCCCAAGTCACTTAATCCTCAAAATATTTGAAGAACATTAAGGGAAAAGAGAAAAAGTTTTTCAGGTGTCAGAAAACACCACTAAAATTAGGTTAGAATTTTCGGGGTGTTACAGTTTCCCTATCCTTAGGCCTACCGGGTTATCTTTCCCCCAACATATAGTTTTAAATAACTAACTTATACTTCTTCATAGGGTGGCAAATAGTTTTTCATGTATGGGTAAAAAGGTTTTCAAAATTATTGCCTTAAGAGTAAATCATGTGAACGAAGTAGATGTATATATATTTGGGGTGCAAGCTCAGGGAGTAGCTTGCCTTGCTCAGCAAAGTTCTCGGAGTCTTGCTCTTGTTGATCAAAGTACTCCCACTCCTCGCAAGTTCCGACAGCGATCTCATCTAAACGTCAAACAAGCAAGACAAACAATCACTAAACTACTCCATCAAATATCACAACATTACACACCTTCAAATCAACAAGTAGGTACTGCACACATAAGGCAACCAATTTGAGTTCAACTTAATTGATTTGGTCATTATTTAATTATGTCTTAAACATGGCAGAAACTAGTTGTACACGTTTAATTGCATAACTTAAGTTTTGTTAGCCACAAAAATACAAACTAAAATTCTAAAGAGAGCTACTGATGTGTAGAAGACAACCCAATTGGATTGGATTCATTTTGAATTACCAAATTTCCTATACAATTGTTTTATTACAGAAGCTTGTTAATCAAGTTTTAGCTACTAATTAAATTCTGTTGGTCACAAAATTAAATCCTCTTAGGGGTAACTAGCACTGATTAAATGAGCTAACAAAATTGGTCCTAACTTATTTGGGGTAAGTATCATAAACCTATAATTGTTTCAAGACAGAGGGGTTTGCTAAATTTAATCTAATGCCAAATAATTACTATTGCTTAATTAATTCTACCAAAATTAGGGAAGCTAATATATCACAGTACCAAGCTAACAAATTGGATTGGAATTATTTGGGTCAATATATCATCAGAAACAAACAAGTTTAGATTTTAAACCCTCTGTGGCATTTTTAATAATACACATTTATTATTAATCGAACTGAAATGAAACCACTTGGGTTGGTTAAACAATTTCATAAGGTATCCCGAACATTTTGATTTGATTTATTTGGACTTATATTTCTCGAGATATCGATTTTAGAAATTGGGTCCAGTACTGACTTTTCTAGTGAATTCAAATTAGAAAATCCTTCTGTTCTGGATAATGTTCAGATCCCTGACGGGTGGGGGCCACTCGTCAGCGACTCAAACAAAAACGACTCGCACGCAGAGAAATGTTTAAAACGCTGACAGTGGGTCCCGCTTGGCAGTGACTTATCTAACCGAAGCGGTACGACACCGTGGATCAAAGATCCAACGGCTCACAATGGCCACGAATGGCGATGACCTAAAACGGGCGGCGCCGCCGTGCTAGCGACGGCGAGGTTTGCGATTCGCTCACCTAGGGGCTCAGGAGGAAGTGTAGGTGAAGCAGAAGGATCGCGGAAGCCTGCGGAAGCTTGCTGGAGAAGTCGCACTTCCTGGGATGGCTCCAGTCGGCGGCGGCGAGCTCCTCTGCTTCCACGGGCACGTCCCCAAACTCTGGCGAGGTCCTGGCTACGATTCTGTGCACAAAACAGAGGGGAAAAGGAGGCGTGTGAGTGCGGTGAGCTCGAGTAGCAACGCAGAGGGATCAGAGGGAGAGAAAGAGCAGCAGCACGGCATGGCCGTGGTTGTCTTCAACCTCGGGCATGGCCGAGCTCGGAGATGAACACGGGCAGCAGCAACGGCTTCGCCCTCCTGGCGGTGCACGAGAGAGTGTGGAGCAAGGGAGTGAGAAGGGTGGAGTGTGTGGAGAATGCGAAGGCTCGGGGTGGCTTATAAGCTGGAGGTTCGGTCCATGGTGGACGCGGTGCGGGAGAGGTGCAGGGAGCGGGATAGCTTGCCATTGGCAGGCGGTGCTGTGCGGGCACGTCGACAGACGGCGTGAGAGGCCAGAGAAGCAAGAATGTGCGCACGGAGGTGAGCTTAACAAACTCGGGGTGGTGACGGCCGTGAGCGCACGGACGGTGCTCGACGAAACGACTTCGTCAACGATGACCTCAACGGCGATGCCTCTATGTCCTGGGGGCCGCGGTGAAGCTGGGGAGTGGCTGCGAGGTAATGCGGTGATGAGCGGTGCAGTGGAGAGCGGCGTTCGTCATCGATGACCTTGCTCCGGTACGGCGCACGGCGAGCACGGGCGCGTTCAAGGCACACATGTGTGGCGCTTCGGTGGTGACTCTATCCAGTCTAGCAGGTGCGGAGGGGCGAGAGGGAGTGGAAGGACACGGCGCTGGGCCACCACGGCGTCCACCGTCGTCCACTGCCACAGTGGCGGCCTCGGCGGCATGGGCGCGAGCTCCTGCCCATGGCCATGACTGCCCTGGGTCAATGAGCACGTTTCCAGCGTGCTCTGGCAAGTGGAGGTGAGGAGTGGGGTGAGAGGGAGCAGGTAGAAGCAGGAACTTGGTCGAATTCGTCCAAATTTGATCGAATTTGGTTCGGTTTAAGGAAGAACACAGTGCTTCCCTCAAGGTGTTCGATGAAATTCCTGAACCAAAACCAAATTCAAATTTCTGCAATTTATTTTCATAATTTGCTTCACATATGTTTATCAAGATTTGTGGTACTGTTTTGGAAATTATTTTGCAATTGCAACATAGTACATTTCATAGTTTAAAGAAGATAAAGAAAGATATTGAATTTAAATTTAGGTTTTTGAAATTATTTGTTGGAGAGGGAAAGTTGTAGGAATAAATGAGAGTGCTTATATGATCACTCTACTGAATTTTGTTTTGAAAAAATATTGATTTCTCCCTTGGAGAAATTATATGACACTTGTCACATGATTTTATTGTTTTAGCTTTTTCTTTTATTTCTTTGTTTTTCCAAGTTTTCTACTTTGAGCAAACAACCAACACAAACAACAAGGAACAATTATCACAATCAACAAGGAACCAATTAACACACATAAGCAACAAAAGTTTTTGTTGGTTCCTAATTTTTGACTAATACAACTTATTAAAATTTTGGGATGTTACATACATATACAAACACATTAATAAAAATATCGTCATCACGCAAAGCCATGGTGACTGCTAAGTAACTTCCGTCGTTGTCTATCATTCAGGTAGTGACAATGTAAAAACACATTTGTTGCGAAACCAGAATCTCCTCCTATATTGTACGTCCAATCCATTATTTGGTAGTCGGTACCCAATATTCCACCTCATGAGCCTTCTGTAAGCCACTCAGAAACTAGAGAATGGGGACTCCCAGTCTCCTATATTATTAAGCCATAGCTACTGAAAAATAATAATCCTTAGCTACTCATTTCTATGAATATAACGCAAATGTAAATTAAATATCACAATGAAAGGGTAAAGAACCAGTGCCTTTCAGCTGCAACATATGCTTTCAACAATTAATTATGAGCATAAATCATATAGGACACTATATGATCAGATTTACAGGTAGCTGAAGAGCACTTTATATAAACATGCATCATAGAGGCACCTAAAAATTCCCTAACCTGATAGACCCTCCCCTGTTGTGGCGCTCCCAAATATCATGAGTAGATACCCAGGTCATCGGTCATCCTCAACACCATGCTTCCGGCTGTAATCCATCAAAACACATCGATTGTCAAGTTATGAAGCAAAGGTTGCTAAATAGATCGGATACTGCACCATATATACTCCCTCCATTCGGAAAAGGATGTCACAAAAATGAATTATAGATAGACCATTTTTGTGACATCCTTTTACGAACGGAGGGAGTAGTATACTACTCACAAATAGTGATCAATTTCCCTAAGCCATCAGGATTAAAATTGACGTATATGTGTTTATAATATTTTCAAGCTAATAGTCAAAGACATTTCAACCTCTTGAAAATATTTATCATAGACTGCGTTCTGGTAAATATACCTTATTAAGATGATGGTCAGAGAAGTTTTTTTTTAGATAAGGGGGTGCGGATCCCGGCCTCTGCATCCAAGAGATGCACACAGCCTTCCGCAATTATTCAAAAGTTATCAAATCGTTTACAATTCATGGATCACTCAAAGTGGCTACAAAAATCAACCACTCAAAAAGGAGTTCACTAAGCATCTAGCCTCTTATGATGTAGCCACCCAGCCCGATTGAAGATAGCCCGCACGACCGTCATCATACGGGTACATCCGGTGTCCATAAGGCCACGCTGATCCGCAGGTAGAAGGAAGGACCACGAATTGATCCAGTACAACGCCTTGTGGATAACCACTCAAAGTTGGTCAGAGAAGTACCAACGACAAGCTATTACAAACACTGTACAAAATATCTAGTGCCAAATACATACATCTCATGATACACTTGGCACACTACAACAAATACAAAATCTATACAACAACAAAAATTCAGGTTAGCAATACACAGATCAGCAAAAGAACCCCAGGGTTGAATGTAGCTGAAGAACGGATGCATCCTCTCTATAATAAGGAATCCCATTATTTTATTTTATTTTGCAAAGGAAGACCAATAGTGGTGCGCACCCCAGGCTGGATGTAGCTGTACGGGAAAGGGTGGAGGCGGGTGCGACATGATGGAAATCCTAGGCAGATCGAAGTGGCGTCAGGGAAAGGTGCGATGCTGGCGCCAGCGTGAGGGCCAACGGGGCTTTGTTGGGCTTGGCCGATTTGTGTTAGCGATAGGCAGAATCCATTGGCAGAATTTTCTGTCAGTTACATATGTACCTACTCCCATTTAATAGTAAAGATTCTACTACACATTTTGGTGTGTGTATTATTAAGCAGATTGGACGGTTAAAATTGTTTGGGCCAATGTTGGGCCATGGACGACTTGGTAATTTGCCATAATGTGCGTTACTACTTACTAATCATAATTAATATATAATTATTCCACATTGCGGCGAGGCAAGGTCAGCGACGAGGTAGCCGCCGAAGCCAGTGGAGGGTGCGGTACATAGTGTCACAGCCTTGTCGCGGGGTTGTCACGGCAGATGTTACCATAGGGTAATTTGAGTTGTTGGGCAAGGCGGCTCTTGTGTCCAGGAGTTGGTCTAGCTCTACGGGGGAGAAGATATTTTTACCCAGGTTCAGGTCCCCTCGGTGGAGGATCCCTACGTCCTGTTATAAATCACTATATGATAACAGATTACATGGTGCGCCAATGGCGATCGCCGGGTTTAGATGACTCCGGCGTGGGAGCTCTCTCTCCTGAGCTCTCTCTATTTTGTCTATCTTATTGGGCCTATCTCTTTTCCCTCAGACTTGTCTATCTATGACCTAGGAGCCGGTTTATAAAGACATCCGGGTCTCCTAGTCGCTTACAAGGTAAGTCCGGGTTCTACCCGTACTCAGAGTCCTACTCTATTTCTTCTAGCTCTTCGTGTCCTCCAAGTCTTGGACTCCGTGACGCGTACCGCCTCCGGGTCTTCTACAACCTTCCTTGTGTAGGTCGGGTTACCGACAAGCTCACCGGCCCATCAATGTAACCCGACCCATGCTGATGGTTAGATGGCATGGCCGGGCCCCCTGCCTGGCGGGTCATGCTTCCCTCTTCATGGGCCTACCAGGTTATAATCCCCCATCAGTAGCCCCCAGGTTAACTTGGGCGCCGGGTTGGCGTGCTCCTCCTCTAGCTTCAAGCTTCATTTCACAGGGAGAGCCGTCATCCTTGGTGTCCGGATTAACCTCCTGAAAATAAGAAATGCTCATAAAACGTTAAGACCAGGTTACATTGCT
This sequence comes from Poa pratensis, assembly GCA_947311845.1. Taxonomy (NCBI): domain Eukaryota; kingdom Viridiplantae; phylum Streptophyta; class Magnoliopsida; order Poales; family Poaceae; genus Poa; species Poa pratensis. The sequence goes on from CAMZMU010000069.1 coordinate 39,130,449, forward strand.
TTTTTCCTTTAGGTAGGCCGGCTCTTCTTGGCGGTCCATATCATAACCCGGCCACTATCTACCGGGTTCATATGCCTCCGGTTTTCTGTTCAACACTTAATCTTTTAAGGATTCAGGTTTACCTCCTGAAAATAAGACAAACAAATATTTAAAGGGATAAAACCCGGGTTACATTTGCTAGGCCAGCTCATTTTGGCGGTCCATTTTATAACCCGGCTTTTTTCTTTCTGGTTTCACATGCCTCCAGATTTATCTCAAGAACATCCAGCTAATCCTGCCAGGAATATTTCCACATTTTCTTTTGTGGGTCCTCTGACCCGGTTTTTTATAGAGCCTACTCATACGGAGGTTGTGCTGAAGGATGCTCCAAATTCCTACGGTCCGGACTTGATGGAATCTACTCACATGGAGGCTATCTTTCAAGACCCGGATTTTGAAGACCCGGCGCAAATACCTCCAGCTTTACCGGTTCTCAAGAATATTAACCTCGATTTTCTCATGCATATAACCTGTAGGCCCCAAGCTCCGAGTTTATAACCTCGCGATAACTTGGTGCTTGATGAATAAATATAAAACTTCAAACTATGTAGCCCCCAAGTGCCGGGTTGCATGCCTGCAGTGACCTGGGACTTTTGCATTTTGTATCTCTGAAAGAAATTGTGAAGTTCAAATACTGTGGCCCCCAATTGCCGGGTTGTGTGCCTGCAGCAACCTGGGACTTCTTCATTACACTGAAAATTTTAGCTACAAACTGAGTAGCCCCCAAGTGCCGAGTTAGCTGTCCACAGTCACCTGGGACTTTGATAATTTGCCTTGGATAAACTTTTGACTAGTGTAGCCCCAAGTGCCGGGTTAGCTGTCCACAACCACCTTGGACTCCACTCAAAACATCTCTGATAAAAACTCGATTGTGTAGCCCACAAGTTCCGGGTTAGCTTGCCTTCAACAACTCGGAACTCACACTTTTCCTTTTGTAACCTTGTAAAATTTGAAGCATTGTAGCCCCCAAGTGTCAGTTCTTTCGCCTGCAACAACTCAGGGTCTTCGAATCAATTGACTGTAAATATCCCCACCGAGGCAATTGTAATATCTAATCGAACCATCTGTGGCAACTCGTCAATGGTCATAAAATAATTAGAGCCGACCACTGTTGCCGGGTTATAGATTGATCCTGCAAAAAAAATCCCTTAGGCACAAAATAACATTATACAGCATGATAGACTTATAATAAATTAAAAACATAAATATTTATCATGATGGTGTACGTGCACCCTGAGGATTTGCTTTTTTAATGAACGTGATCTGTCGTTCTGCAAATCCTTTGGTTTACTTTTGGTTTCTTTAACTATGAGCCGACTTTCGCATGGATTATATCTGTCGCAACTTCTCAATAAAAACAGGGTCAGGCAAGTCCCAATGGGCCTCATGACCGATTGAATTTACATGTGAGCAATCAGGCCATATAAGTGCGAGTCACATCAAGCTCAATAGTAAGATAACCAAGAATTATACTAGTGGCATAAAAGCCGGGTCTTGGGATTGCAGCTACAAAATATTCAAGTAAGAGCCCCTAAGATCTGGATCAATGTTTATAAAGTAAAGGCTTAGCTGTGCAACATTACCCCATTGATCCATATACTGTTGCGAAGCACTCCTAGGCAACGCTAATCGAAGTTGCGAAGCGCTCTTGGGCAAAGCTTATATGATTTTTCGCGAAGCACTCCTGGGCAACGCTAACCGAAGTTGCGAAGTGCTCTTGGACTAAGCTAATTTTTTGTTGCAAAGCGCTCCTGGGCATCGCTAACCGGAGTTGCGTGGCACTCCTGGGCTAAGCTGAATATTTTGCTACGAATAGTCGAAGCTGGGAGATGTTTCATGGATTTTCCTCCGGTAGGATCCATGTCTTCAACCCAACAAACGATAGCTCAAAATAGGGGAATCCGGAATTTAAGACTCAACCCTCTGAATAATAAATATTTGGCACGCTCTTGGCATTGATGATGCATAATCCGGAGTACGGCGATTGAGCCAGAATGATGACAATGTATAAGCCGTGACCGCGATGAAGCCGGAGCACGACGATGTCACTTTAATGATGACCTTGTTATTAATAAATCCATTACGAGCAATAGATAGTTCGAATTTTGATAAATCCATTCGCGAGTGATAGATATCTCGACTTTTAAGAAATCCATTGCGAGCGATAAATTGCTCGACTTTTAAGAAATCCATTGCGAGCAATAGATAGCTCGACTTTAAAAAGTGGCCTGCAATCTTTTGGATGATCTTTGTAATTTCCTCATAAACAGAATATTTATATCCAGGGGGTGACTCAAAGGAGCCAGATTTAATTGACTGAATAAATAAGATATGAAATTTAAATATAAATGCAACTTAGCTTGTTCTGTTCTCCTGTGTTGATGACGCTGTGTAGGTGTACTGACCGTCCTGGGCGGCCATGACGATGTTGAAGACGCTCGCGTTGTTATAGAAGCCAGCCTGCGGCCGGGTCATCATCCCCTGAAGCCGGCCCATGGCCGGGTCATCGATTTTAGGCTAACCTGGCAGGCAGCCTAGTCGTCGTCGATTGTCGCGATCTTCTGGCGAACCCAGCTGCAACACCAACACGTATTTTTGTCTCGAATTTATCCTCTCTTTTTCCATAGCAGGGGCAGATACACGTGAGTGGGCAACTCCTCCAGATCGCCTTTATTTTTTCCTTCCTTTTCTTTCTTTTCTTTTAGGAGCCTTGGAAACCGTACTGTACATGGATCGTTTGATAAAGGTGAGCCACTCGGTTTGTTGTCTTGCACCTACGTGACCTTCCCTTATCGCATGCATATATTAGAACAGCTCTTCGCTTTATTTTTCCTTGAAACGCTTGAGCTTGATGACTTCCATTGGTGGCCTCTCGTACGCCATCCAAATTTTCCTTTTTATTCGGTAACCTTGGATACTGTGCTGCATATGGGACACGTTTGATCCAAGCAACTCGATTTATTTTCCTGCATGTACGTACGCAAGCTTGAAGCAGTATTGCTTTGTTGGAGTAGAACACGGCTCTTCGCATATGCCATCATGATCCTTGCTATTGCTGGCTCGTGTCGTATGAACCGAACTGTAGATGTGACTCCTCCCGATCTGATTCCTTCATGGCCGACTTTTCTATGGCCAACTTTTCTGGTTCTCCAGTGAATCTGCTTTCGGCTCCCAGCCAAAATCATGGACGACGCGATCTTCTTTGCTAGTTGATGATGAACTTGTTGACAGCGGGATTCTTCCTCCCTCGCATAGCTTCTCCCTTGATGAGGACACACTTGGACGCAGGCCCCACGATAGGCGCCAACTGTCACGGGGTTGTCACGGTAGATGTTACCATAGGGTAACTTGAGTTGTTGGGCAAGGCGGTTCTTGTGTCCACGAGTTGGTCTAGCTCTACGGGGGAGAAGATATTTTTTACCCAGGTTCAGGTCTCCTCGGTGGAGTATCCCTACGTCCTGCTATAAATCATTATTTGATAACAGATTACATGGTGCGCCAATGGCGATCGCCGGGTTTAGTTGACTCCGTCGTGGGAGCTCTCTCTCCTGAGCTCTCTCTATTTTGTCTATCTTATTGGGCCTATCTCTTTTCCCTCGGACTTATCTATCTATGACCTAGGAGCCGGTTTATAAAGACATCCGGGTCTCCTAGTCGCTTACAAGGTAAGTCCGGGTTCTACCCGTACCCAGAGTCCTACTCTATCTCTTCTAGCTCTTCGTGTCCTCCAAGTCTTGGACTCCGTGACGCGTACCGCCTCCGGGTTTTCTAGAACCTTCCTTGTATAGGCCGGGTTACCGACAAGCTCACCGGCCCATCAATGTAACCCGGCCCATGCTGATGGTTAGATGGCCTGGCCGGGCCTCCTGCCTGGCGGGTCATGCTTACCTCTTCATGGGCCTACCGGGTTATAATCCCCCCATCAAATCTGGTGCTGCAACTTCATGCCCGCCGGAGAGGAAGGCTCCCTAGACAGGCTCCGGTGCTCTGCCGATCTGCATGCACAACCACCACCTCATGGGCCTGCTGAGCCCCGCTCTTTCTCTCCGTGGTGGTCGTGCACACTTCGCCGACGCGCATGGTGGTATCCTTGAGCACCATGCATGCCAGAGTCCGACGAGGCGCGGCCGCCGGCACCGGCCCTGAAGGTAGACGCACGCACGCCCTCAGAATCGTCAATGGCAAAGGAGCGATGTCAATCTCATTTGCCTGCTTTGGTTGCGACCACCCTGCCGGCCGGCATGCGCGGCGACAACGACACAAATGGCGCCATCCTGTCGCTGCCGCTGCTCCTGGCGGACAACGACCGCGACCACGTCATGGGCAGCGTGGCCGCCTCAGCGATCTCCGGCAGTATCGCGCCGCTATGGACATTCTCGTCTCCGCACAGCGAGTTCCCGTCGCTGCCCGAGTCGGAGATGTGCAGGATCGTCGGCGCTGCCTTGCCTTTCTTCTTCTCCATCACCCTGTACGCGTACATCTCGAACGGAATGTCTGACACGCGAGGCGTAGCCGAGCTGCACTGCAGCCACGCCGGGAGCGTCCTCGGCAGCGTCGCCTCGATGTCGAGGTACTCAACCGCCGGCGCCGGTGCATCGGGCTTCTCCGGGTTCAAGATGAGGAAACGTAGCGAAGGACGCGGCAGATGGAGCTAAACGCTGCGCCAGGTCGGCGTGCCAGCACCGGCTGATGAGGCCGGTGAGGGACTTGAGCATTGAGCGACTGAAACGGGAAGAGCGACCTCTCGCCGGCGCGAATGTTCTTGCTCCTGTTGTCTCCTTGCAGGAGGTTGTCCTCGAACGGGGTCTTGCCGGTGAGCAGGTCAAAGTTGTACACGTCCGCCATCTCCGTGCGGCGAGCCCCATGCGTGGTTTTGATAATTAATGACAATCCTTATGGACTAATGTTTGCATTGAGATATTAAGGTAGATCTTGTCCATAGGAAAAGATTGGAGTTCATGTGTTGGACTCTAGAAGATTATATGATGATCAAGGTTCTATCCAAGGGTTGGTATGAAGAATGGTCATCTAGAGTTGAGCTTATTGTAAGCATGACTTGGAAAGAAGATTGGGTGAACATTCATGTTTATCTCTAAGTCATCATATACATCAAGAGAAGAAGATGAAGTGTAAGTGGATACATGAAGACGGAGCTTAGCAAGGCTCTCCCATCATGGAGTATGGGGAGTATTTAGAGAAGTCTTCATCAAACATGTGCTAGCAAACACAATCAAGAAAGGGGTTCCAACTTGAGGGAGTCAAGATCGTCATCATCTAGCTCAAGTGGAATGCACAAGACAAAGGTATGATCTTGATAGGGTTTCTATTTTACCGGTCTCATGGTGTTAGTGGGAGACCGGGTTATAGGATAGACGGCGTACTATCAAGAGGGGCTCTCAAGTGAGTAACTTGATCGCATCTTTGTGGAGAGCTCAAACCTTTGCATATTTGACATATTATCTTTCTTGGTTCTTATTTGGCTTTTATCCATGTGAGAATTTAGAGTTTGTGTTCATCTCCATACCAAGCTCTAGTTCATCGAAAACGGATTTCATATGCATATCTTGTTGTCTTTTTGATATTAGAGGTTTTACCGGCTTATCTTTTCTAGAGAGGTCAAACTCTCTCCTTGTGGTTTCCTCCTCACATGATGGACTATGATGTGTATATGCATGATATTGTAATGCTTGTGATTATCTTTGGAGTAAGCCCAAGATCATAGAAAACGGAGTCCAGATAAAAACTTGTTGCGTTTTCCTGTTGGAAATATTATCGGTTTATCCTTGAGGAAAGTTCCACACCTTCCCATGTGTGGCAACTTAACTCTATTGATGTTCTTAATATTTCCACTTTTTGTAGGAAAGCTCTTGTCGCTATCTTTCCAACAAAATTGGTTTCATCCCATTTGGAGTTTTCTCGCAAAAGTTATGTGCGTTTCATTTTCGGGTTCTGGGTGGCCAGCCCCCAGGCCGGCCTGGCCGGCTCCCAGACCGGACGCCTCTGCTGGGTGGCCAGCCTGGGGGCTGGCCAGGCTGGCTGGCTCGGATGGGTGGCCGGCCCCCAGGCCGGCTCCCAGGGCGGCTTCTCTAGCGAGTGGCCAGCCTCCAGGCCAGCCAGGCCGGCCTCCCTGCACTGCCCAACGGGCACTTTTTGAGGGGACCTATTTAAGAAGTTTTCTTCCCCAACGGTTCACTAACCTCTTGAGCTCGTTTTTCCCCTCTCTCTCCTCCATTGTTGACCTTTGGAAAAGCTTGCCTACCTCTCAATCTCTCCCATGATTTTTGCATATCTTTGAGGGAAAGTGAGAGGAGATCTAGATCTACAATTTCACCAATATATTCCTCTTCTAAGTGAGGGGAACCTAGTAAATCTTGATCTTGAAGTTCCATTTATTGAGTTCTTCTTTGTTCTTCCTCTCTTCTCCCCCCACAAGCATTAGTTGCTTTTGGTGGGATTTGAGAGTGAAGGACTTGAGCACTTCTTGTGTTCTTGCCATTGCTTTCATGCACCGGTTAGTGCTCTCCACGAGGATTCGTGGAAGTGAAAGTTTCTGAGCTTGTTACTCTTGGGTCTTTGGACCCTAGACGCCTTTTGTGGCGGTTGAGGCCTTTTGTGGCCACTTGGGAGCTCCCAATATTTTTGTGGGTTGTGTCTCAAGATTGTTGTAAGAGACTCGATTTCCGCCCAAAATGGAAATCAATAGTGGAATGTGAACTGAGCTTTTGGGCAAGGTTCGTCGGAGAATATGGTGAGGCCATTTGTGGCGTCTTGAGTTTGAAACTCACACCCCTCCAACGAGACGTACTCCCCTAAAAAGGAGAAACTCGGGAATACATCGTCGTCTCCGCGTGCCTCGCTTATTTCTATACCCGAGCTCTTTACTTATGCACTTTACATTGTGATAACCTTAGTGCTTGAAGTATCACTTATTACTACCACCTTGTTGCTTGTCTTGCTTAGCATAAGTTGTTGGTGCACATAGGTGACCTAGTTTATTTAGGTTGTTGGCTTGTTAATTTAAACACCTAGTTTTATTCCGCAATTATCAAGCCTAAACCGGAAAAGTTTTAAATCGTCAATTCACCCCCACCTTCTAGGCGACATCCTTGTCCTTTCACCACCGCCTCCTCGCTCTCCAGCACCTCCGACGCGTACCAGATGCACGGGTTGACATTGCAGTTTGTACTAGCATTGGGTTTGCGTTTGTTGACTTTGTTCCGGTCGCAGCGTGTGGGGTCGCTACGGACTGGCCGCTGAACCCAGCGACCTTGACGAGCACGTACCAGGCGTGGGCAGGGCATGGGCGATGGCCGGTGGCGGCGGCAGCGTTAGGTGCCGACCATGGCGACTGTAGATAGGTGCTCGAACTGAACGCAGACGAGGACATGTGCTGAAGATGAACTTAGAAATTGCAACCCAGCCTTTGTCCTATATCTTTTTGGATCCTCGGCGTGGGATTTAAACAGTGCAATACCGAAAGTATCCCTCATTCCAAATATAGTACACAAAATTAGATGTAGTATTGCGATTCTGGGCCGTTGGATTCCGAAAATAAACGGTCCATATTTATTTGATGCACCGTAAAATGACTCCTTTAAAAGTTTCAATCGGAGATACTCCCTCCATCCCAAAATAAAATACAAGGCGCACTTTAATTTCGCTGGTCAACGACGTCCAACTTTGACCATAATTTATACTTATAATATGATCACAAAATTAATATAAAAATATATGAAATGAAAGAATTTTGCAAGACGAATCTAACGGTACCATTTATACATTCCCGATCCACATAATTTATTATATATTAACGATCAAAGTTGAGCATCGAATACTAGCATAAAAATAGCGTGACTTATATTTTGGGACAGAGGGTACTTTGTATTTTACGCTACAAAAAAGATATTTTTTTGACAAGTTTAGAGATGTACTGTTCACTCTCTAGATATATAATTTTGTCTTTTTTAGCTCAGAATACATTGTATTTCAGATTGAGCCTTTGCACATCTATAATGCATAGAATTTTCTATATGTACATAATTTTTCAGAATTTTTATAATTTTGAAAAATCCTTTTATAATTTTAAAAGTTAAGAGCTACATGTAGCCCAAGCTATAATTTCCTTTTTTGCAGAGACGCACGGTATATGGAAAATGCAACTCCACATCTAGTTGGATGACCCCGTTTATCCTAGATGCCCGAGTTGGATCTCTATGTATGAATCACTAACTATATAAAAGCTAAGCAATTTAGCGGCCTGTGAGCAACCCGGCCACTGTTCTTGCTACATGAAGTAACAGTGTTCAACAGTTTTTCCATCCGCACCGTCGCTTTCTGATCGGACGGCCAGCGCGCACCTCCGTGACGCTTTTTCAAAAAAGTCCCTTGTGTTTCCATTAAAACATTCCGCAACCCACACTTTCCTGCAGAGAAGCACTGAAAAGCAATTTTCAAAAAATTCGAGGACCTTTCTGCAAAAAGGACGGACAATTCCCCTTCCCTCTCCTCTCCCCTCTTTAGCGCGCGCGGCGGCGACATCGCCGCGGCCGCCGACGCGCTCCGCCACCGCCACGGTCCTCCCCGCACACATCTACGGCTTCCATACGCTCCGTCGTCGTCGCCTACGCCTCCTGGCCAAGCGCCGTCTGCCGGGACGCCGCCGCCGCGCGGTAATCTCCGCCGACGCGCCCGTTGCCCTCCGCCGCGTTTCGACGACGCCGCCGACGCCACGGCGACCTAAAGGCGGCGGCGCCGCCACTCACGTGCTCCCCGCGTCGAGACGCGTCGGACGCGCCCGCTCCCGCATCTCAGCTCGCCGTCACGCGCCTCCGGCGAGCTCGTGGCCGCCACGGCGCCTCCGGCCACCGGTGACGTCACGGCGACGTCCACGCGGGCCTGGGCTCCAGATGGGCCGCTAATTGGGCCGGCCTGGCTGCTGCGCAGCTAGGTCGGCCCTTTCTATTTTTTTCATTCTGTTTTTTTCTTTTCCCTGTTTTTCTATTTCCAAAAACTTTTACAACTTTTCAAATATAACTTTCATAATTTTCAAATCTGCACTGTTGTAAAGTGTGGACATTTCAAAATTTGCATTCAAAATGTGAATATTTCAAACAATTTCAGAAAAAAAAATGTATTTCCCCAAGCCATTACTTCCCTCTAAAATATTCGATTAATTTTTAAGATTCAAAAAATATTTCAAAAATACACACAAATCCAATACTTTAAGTTTACTAATTACAACAATTCCACCCATACATAGGACATGCACAATAAAAAAAATTCGACAATTCAAAAGTTCCAACTATTTTCTGAAATTATTTGTAACTTCACAGGTGCGATACCTTTGTCGGGTTTTTGAACAACTTTTCAATGTGGACATTTGAAAATTTAAATTTTCTACACCGTAGTACTCACAAATATAACAGCAACAAGACATGAACACAAAAATGGAAAACAAATCGTCAACTAATTATGGCATATCGTCGCATATCGAATTTGAAAATTTAAAATTTTCCGAATGCCAACCCAATTTCCCTAAACAATATACAGAAAAATAATAAATGTCCTAAAATCAACACCTTCTGAACTACTAATCAAAAACAAAAAAATGAAAAATTGTTTCAGATTTCTTATAAACAAAAAGTGCAACCCATTTGTGGCCAACAAACTAAATATTCCAAAATACTCAAGATTTGGATAAAATCAGCATTAACCTCCAACGGAGTTCGAGATTTCCAAATTAGATAAAATATGCAACCTATTTATGTCATAAAATAAAAATGAAAATTATCAAGATAGTGCAAAATTAGAGAAAATAATCGACAAATTCCAAGAGACTCCTACATTTCCCCATTAGTCCAAATTTAGATAACAAATTTAGTGAAATTTTCGACAAAATAAACGACAAATCCCACCAAATTACAGCATTCAAAAATACACCGGGCGTGGCGTGCGAACAACTTTGAAAATTTACCAACTTACAAAATTTGAAAAACTTACAAATATCACCTTCCTTTGAATTTCAATACATCTCAATTCGAACAACTTTTGAATGTATGCATCTTCAGATTTAAATTCTTCACACCGCGGTATTTATAAATATGACAAAAAAACACAACATGACGACGGATCCCACTTGGCAGTTTTTTTAAAGAAAAAACCAGAAGATGGGAAATTTTCCATAAATAACCACCAGGAATATCCACGAGCTTTCTTCCCATTTCCATAATTTTCAAATCTACACACTTCAAAGACGTGGACATTTTTTCAAATATCAACTCTACTGCCATAACATAGCAAACAAATTTGAATATTTCAAAATTTCATCTGCATTTCAAATCTAACCATTCTACTAACGTGAAAATAATTAAAATCAAAAAACATATCAATTCAATAAATTTTCGAAAATTAAATTCAAAATTTCAGTTGCCTTATAATTCTAGCCATTTTACTAACGTGAAAAATAATTAAAGTCTAAAAAACTTTCCAATTCGACAAATTTTCGCAACCTAAGCAATTTTCAAACATAAACTCTCTTTCCATCCGAACGATTCTCAAATATACGCAATTTTTAAACATCCACGATTTTAAATTTTAATTTTACAACACGGGTGCGGCGGTGCCGCCGCACCAAATTTACCTAGTATCTCACTATATAATATCGTTAAAGGTGGTGATGATGGTAGATCAAATTATCTGTACCCTTTAACTTGCGTGAAATTACCCACCACTGCCCTCGCCAAGTGAAAAAAAACGGTTTGATTATTTTTCCGTCCCGAGTGGTCGGACAAATCCCCGCACAAGCCATCGACTACAACATCTTCTCTTCCCGAGTGGCCAGGGACCAACGTTGTGTACGGCCGCAACGAGGCGCATTCCACGCCGGGGAGCTCTTCTTCGCGGCCTCCTACTGCTCCCTCCGCATCTACTCCACCCCGCCCTCGCTGACGGCCGGACGGCGAGATCCGTGGGGGCAGCGGCTGTGGCGTCGCACGCTTTCTGCGATGGAGGCCAGCGCTGTTGTTTTCTGGTGATCCAAATTCGTATGTACTGATAAAGGCCAGCTTGTGACGTAGGAGAGCGGAGCGCCCCGGAGTCAGAAGTGATGGAGCATCTGCTCCATAAACCTGGTGCCCTTTCTGTATTCTCTTCAGTCTTCACACTTCTAAACATTGTAATTGAAATTTTCGATTGCTATAATTGCTTTCATCATCCGTGCTGCACTTACCATAAGAAGCTGTTCGTGTCCAAGTTGTTCCACTTGGGTGTGACATTGATTGAATTGGTGATTGGTTAGTAGTAGATTGACATGGTCTGGACCTCTAGCTCCTGCTACCTCACGCTTGCAGCATGGTCCCCAATTCCTTAGTTTCTGAATGAATCTGAATGATTGCTGAATATAGTCCTGCTTCTTAACAATGTCGTGCGCTTGATGTTCTTAAATACATGTTTGGATTATCGCAAAAAATAGTCCAATGCGCCGATGGATAAAAAACAACTCCATGCGAGGCTCCGACGTGCCATTAAGGGAACGTACCGATATCGGAAAATATTTATATAGTTTTGTGAACATGGTTTACCGGATTAATAGTTAGATAATTCAATAAATATTTCTTATTATGTGCGACATATGAGCATTTGTAGATGTATCACATATTATTATCAACTCTACCTTTGTTAATCTATTAATTGTGTAGTTGTTGTTCTAAATATAAATGGTTGAGCTTATCAATTTTTTTATTTTTCATTCCATATAACATATTATTACCACATGGTTAGATGACTAATGGAAAATGGTAACAAATAGTCCCGTTGCAACGCACGGGCATTTCGCTAGTTATTTCAGTATTCATAGATAAACACACGGTAGGCATCAAAACACGAGGTTAACTTGGCTCCTCAAAATCACGTGAGATCGTGAACAACCTACTGAACGCTCACCTAGGAAGCATCAACCGTGCTTCTTGCCTGCAGCGCTAACCACTTCATCCAGGCTACACCCATCTCCGCCGCAGCAATTCTCGTTGTCGACCAAACCTTCAACCTCAGTCGATTCAGAATCCACAGAAGCCTCCTCAACCGAGGTACCAGCGTCGTTGGCGTTGTCGTCACGTACTGGAGCTTCCAACACCTCCCCTTTCTTCCGCGGGACGCGAAGTATCTGTTCAGCGACGAGACCGAGCTCACTCCCGGACCTCTTCTTCTTCCCCGCCACGGCAGGCTCGCCACTTCCCGTGCCCGTGGCCGTGGCCGGAGCGGCAGAATCTCCCTCCGCCGCGTCCACCAGGAACATGTTCGGATCGAAGGAATGGCCCGACGTGCGCGACAACGAGGAAGCGAAGTAGTAGCTGGCTCCTGCCGCCCCGGCGTAGTACTGCTCCTGCACCGTCATCAGGCCGAACGGGACGGCAAAGGCCCGGTTGCTGTGGCAGCTGAACGCGGCTGCAGGTGATCCGGCCGACGCGAGCGCCGCCATCATCGCCTGTGCGTTCCTTCGCGCCTGGAGCTCCGCGAGCAGCGCGTTCAGCTGCCTGAACGCCTCCTCCCTCTCCTGCGCCACCCTGCGCCAGGCCGCGGCCAGCCTGCAGATCGTCTCGTCCGCGTGGGCGGACAAGGCCAGCGTCTTCTGCAGCTCCAGCCTGGCGCAGTCCAGTTTCTCCCGCAAAGCGCTGCGATTCTGCACACAAAAGATTTGTTAAGTTTCCAACAATGGAAAAGTTGTGTGGCTAAACCCCATGACACCTACACCCCATACTTCTTAACAAAAATATTATCCCTCAAGCAATACAAAATATGGATTTAAAATTTTGCAGGTTACTGAAACATCCGAATTAAAATGTGCGGATAATAGTTTGGAATATTTTTGTGCAATTTAGAATTCAGAAAAATCCCGAAGTATTTTCAGCACATTCTATTTCAAATGAAATACATAAGTTGTCTCGTTTGAGGGATACAAAAAGAGAAGTTCGTAAGAGGAAAAAGGGCTAGCACAGATCTTGATGCACATATGAACAGTCTAGATAGGCGGTGTAAATGAGTCGGTGTTCAGCAAAACTGCTCTCACAATTCTCAGAAAATGTGCATGGCTATAGTTCCACGCTTATATCTGTCATGCGCTATGTGCAAAAAATGAGTGTTAGGTGCCAGTCCACTAAGAATTAATTAAGTCTTAGTCGATTTCATAAAGTTGCTCGTATATGGATTTAAAATATTTGCATCTATCTATTAATTAAGAGAGTTGTTACAGAAAAAGATTTAAATGAAAACCTGACATGGATGCAACCATGCTATGCAAAAACAAAATCCTACTCCCCCCGAGTTCCCGACAAGAGGGACCCCAAGTGCTTTGCGCCGGCTTGCGCCCACGGCTTCACCTCCTCCTGATCGAGGATCGGCGGCAACATAGGTTCATTCTTGAAGACTAAAACCTTTTTGCTCGTTCTAAATTTTCCAAGACAAAGTATTGAGATGGATGGGATCACTTTGGGAAGAATTCCATGCCTTAACGTTGAAGGAGATCAACGAGCACCATTCTTTAACCGTGGTAACCTGGCTCCCATTGGTCGATGTGGAAGTCTTTCCACAAATGTTCATGGTGATGTACAATTTGATCATATAGTACAAAGAAAAGGTAATGTTTATTCTCCGAGTTGAAAAAAATGTATATCCTCAACAAAAAATGTAAAATACACTCTCGACTGAGTCTTTAGAAATTCTCGGACGACCAAGGAGGCGAGGAGTAGCAAAAATTGTTTTCCCATTAGTCAAGAGCTCATACGAATCTTAAATTCGTACTTCTTGTAGAATGCAAAGTGTGAAGGGATCGTCCAAAATTAACATATGCCTCCGCGCGCACGTACTCAGATTGGAACCCGGACAGGCCGAATCATGCAGAACAACCTACGCATCTGCAAAGAGGATGCATGCTGCCGTACATATATATCAGAACAGTGCATCTCGTGAAGATTGCAACGCACATGCGACGTTATCACCTACTCAGCTAGGTCGTCGGACCCCGACGTTTAGCGGCTAATCTGCCACCCTTCAAAAGCTTGCTTGATTTCTACCCAACACAGCGTGCGACGAAGAGATTTGTACGTCGTGATAAGACGGCCGGGAAGGAAAACATGCAGAGCAGAACGACGGAGAAGACGCATGAAGGTAGCTAGGTACTACTAACCTCTTCTTGGTCGGCGGCCGGCGCGGCTTTACCTTTCTCCAGGAGACGCCGGTCCACCTCTCTGTTCCCCATGCTGCGACAGACACCTTCTCTAATCTCTCTCCCCTCCAATGTTTCCTCGGATGTTCTATCTATGAGAAGTTGTCCGTGTTATATATCTCGAGCGGTAGCAGCGCGCACCACCAGAATCTGTTTGTTCCTTCCTTTCGACGGAAGAAGAAGATGGGAAAGATTTGGATTTGATCGAGAACCTGAAATTTAACAGCTGAAAAGGAAATATATCGTCGTCAGACAAGGAAACCGCAATTTGCACAAGGAATGCGTATATTTGATTGCGATTTGAAGCACCTTTCCATACTTGTCCGCGGTGCTCCTGTAGACGTGGAAACTACTCCTTGTCTTGCCGACCCTTCGCGTGCGGTGCATCTCGCCAGGTTGAAAACGGAAGGGAAATTTCTTGCCCGTTTCCGGGAATTTTTTTTTGACGGTGCCCCAACGGGTACCAGGAGAAATGCAGATTTGGGACCAGAGAAACAAGAGATACGAGAGCTTGGAAAGCCAGATACTAACAAGATCGATTGATCTCTACAAAATCTACATCTGTCCTCTAAACACTACTACTAACAAGCCTGGAGTATTATTGCAAAAACGTATCTGTCCTCTAAATTTCTGGTCTTCGCTGCCCTAAGATCAGAAATATTTGCACACAGGCGCAACTTCAGCACACTAATCTGACAACGCGCTGAATCGGCAAGAAATCTTGCCATCTCTACAACATTGGTGCTACCATTACAAATTTGCCACTGTCTTCCACTGATCCTAGCGATTGACTGGCATGAGAGGACTTCTCGGAGCACGCGCCCTCTGATCCGAGTATCGCTTTCCTTTGTCCGCTTCGTCCAGCTTGTTATCTGCTCTGAATTTCGCTACAAGGTCTGGCACCGAGGCTCTCAGTTCCTCGATTGATTCCAAGCTGCACGCACTAGTCGGTGGACGATGCCGGACTGGACTGTTAACCTGTTAGGAGAACATTGATGACGGTGTGTCACATGGTGCATAAGAATGATAGAGAGGTGGTTTGCATTGAGTAATTGCATTTTTTTATGCAAAAATAATAATCAACTTTCAACTTGCAGTCTACATGTTAAGCATGCCCCTAAGGTATGTAACATTATATGGTTCAGTTAAAAGTTGCATCATCATTGGTAGTCTTTTTAACAATTTACCGTAAATAAACTCAACAAAGTTCAACTAGTATTTAGCTAATCTTGAACAAGAAATAACCATTTTTTGTTTTCAATATAACTTGTTCATCAGTTCTAGTTTAAATTAACGCAGTTCGGATAGAAATATAAATAGCTTACCGAGTAATCCTTTTCAATGCAGTTACTTGTAATGGTTCTTATAGATTCTGTGCCTTGAGCATGTTTTTCATTCAGCAATCCCAAATGATTCGAGAAAGAGGTGGATATGGTTTCCATTCTCTTTCTAGTTTCATGATCCAGCAAGTGAGAATCTGGAAATAAAAATGGACAATGTAAGGGAAACACCATCTTTGGAGAGAGATATATAATAATCCAAGTAGATATGTTACTCTCTGAAGCATCCAATATGTCAGATGCGATGGCATGAAACCCTGCATCACTCTGTGAAGAAATAAGCAGATTCGCCTGGATAATACTGTCATTTTCGCTTCTTCTCTCTCTGCATCCAAAGAAATCGTAAGAACAAATGGAAAGGCCCTACACTGCAAGGTTTACAACCGTATCGCCTAGAATGGTCACTTTTGTGAATATGATTAACCCTTACTCTATAAAATAATCAGCTTCCACAACTGAGCTTTTATTTAGATGTTCTAAACATGACTGCGTATGTGACCAGTAAGAAACAGAATGGTCAATTCTCTCCATGCTGCAATCAACAAAGTTTGTTCAGCATAAATAATGACTACAAGGGAGAATAAGTAATTCATACGGCACATAATTTTGGTAGGCGAGTGAGATTGGTACCATTGCTGCAAGATGTCTCCCATTTGATCTTTGGTGTTAGCATGTGATGACTTAACCTCATGGAATTCACTCTCTATCTTTCCAGCATAGGATTTGGTCTCCGTTTTTCCATTACCTGAAACTTGTTGTAGGTTGGACATTTCCAATATCATGTGTTTCTGCTCTGCACTATAATTCTCATTTAGTTGCCCGACATATTCTGAAACCTGCCAAAAGGGAGACCAGTTTACCTAAGTCATACAAAGAGCCTTTTTTTTCAATTAAACAGTAGATAAACTGACCATTGTCGTTTTTCTTGCTGTCAAGCCAGCTAAAATTCCAGCAATCTTGTTAAGAGCAACTTGCTCTTCTTGAATAGCAAGTTCCTATTGAAAGGAAGGATGTTATCAATGAGTTTGACGATACATGAACTTTTTTTTACGAAAACGCAAAGAACATTGCGTCTCGATGCATTGATAGAAAATATATGAACTTTATATGTACCAAAACCAACTAACCTTAAAGCCCTTCTCAAATTCAACAAGCCGAGAGGAGCTTCCTACGTGGCTTTGCTCCATAAGTTTCATGATCCTAGACGCATGTGTGCTGATATCGTTAAAGAAATCAATTGATGTCTTCGACATGGCTTGTGCCGAGGCAAGACTCTTTTGCAATCCCTACCAGAAAATTTTAAGAATGAGTTGCAGCATCTTGTATAATATATGCAACAGAGGCAAATGTTAACAAAAACGAGGGTTGATGAGACATACTACTTCTTGCTGTTCAGCAGAAAAGGCTAATAGTTCCTTGAGTTCAGAAGTGGAACTCAAAACTTCAGTCAGTACTTGTTCAGCCTCTGAAACCATCACTGCTAGAAACTGTTAATAAAATAGGCAATGATTAGATTTTGTAGAATTGCTCATTATCTGAATCATATAGCAATTAAAACTGAAAGTCTATTACTGTATACATTGTCAACAGCTATTGCATGGGAAGATATATTCAGTTTCATCTGCTCAGAGTCTGTGATGGATCGCTGCCTCAGAGTATTGATAAGCTGGTAAAGGCATTGCACACCAGAGGCATACATATCTTTGGCTTTTGCGATTCTTTTCTCCAAATGGTTCGCTGACTGGAAGCAATTACGTAATGCAGATAAATTAGTCTATGGGGATAATAAAGGTAATCTTGAACTGTGAGAAAATAAAATAATATTTTACTAATAGTACCTCAGATTTAGCTGAAAAATATGAATTCATTTGTTCAGTCATAGACTCCAAAACTTGGCGTTGCTCACAAATAGATCCAACAACTGTGTTATGAAGAAGTCCAAGACTCTGATCCAATTGAGACCGAAAATTGAATAGTAACACTCTGTTTTCAGTCTCAGTTTTTGATTGCCTTTCTACATGTCAAAAACTGCCAAGGACGGTCAGTGCAAGAAAGCGGCAACTTGGATTAAACTAGGGGTGAGAACAGCTGTTTACCTAGTCTCTTCTGAAATCCCGAACATTTTCTCAACGATGAAAAGATTGTGTGTATGGGTGACAGATCGGCCATGCATTATTAATAATTTTCATGTTAATGTAATTTAATTTTTGGTTCATGTAATAACAAGAAATTTTTGGACATGCATTAACAAAAGAAAACTATGCATTTACATGATTTTTGTTTATTTTATCAATACATCGATTAGTAGAAATCATATCGTCCATTGGATGCAAATTCGACAGTCATGACAGTTATTAAATATCCAAATAGATGGGGTATCACCTCGTTGACGGTATATCCCTGTCTGACTGTCTTCACTCGAATAGGTCTTTTTTTATATACATCCACTTAACGGTTGAAGAAACAATTCGAGTGACTCGCAAAAAAGACCAACACTTACTTGGACAATGTGCAACACCTATCCTTGTGCTTACTCGAGGAACTCGTTTTAGTCATCGTGCTAGTGAACTATTGATTCGGTACTGAGGAATATATTGGAACCATGACCCAAGGGCAAGGAGCGCCCCGATCAATGTATGCGTAGTTGATTTGATCAATTTTTTTTCCAGTCCAGCTTTGTTTTTTGAAACAAGGCAAAAGGCTTGCTTGTTTCATTTATTAACAAGGAGAGTTTTAAGGTTACAAAACAAGCCAAGAGGCTTGGCACCAGCACACAAGTTCACTACTCTCGCGGCATGAGGGAGCACAAATGCGTCGCCCCGACGACCCCCCACAACATGGCATTCCGCTTAATACAAGAAAAGACCGAGGATGGCATGGAGGCATTCCTAAAAACTCTCGCATTGCGCTCATTCCAAATTTCCCAAGCGGTGAGGAGCACCAAGGAGGTCAAGCCCTTGTGCCAACGACCGCTAGCTCCGGTGATAGCACACCACGAATCCTCCACCGAAGTATAAGCTTGACATTGGGTGGTATCAAAGTTGGTCAAACCGATCCAAGCTTTGAGGCTCTCCCAAATCTGGAGGGAGTATCTACATTTGAACATGATATGCGCCGCGGTCTCCGGCTCCCTTTTGCAAAGTTGGCAAGTTCCACAATTTGGCCAACCCCGCCGCGCTAGACAATCCGCCGTCCACACTTTATTTTGAAGGATCAACCAAGCAAAGAATTTGCATTTAGGAGGAGCCAAATTATCCCACACCGCCGGCTTCATGATGGAAGTAGTAGGAGCTTCAAATTGTGCCAAATAGGCCGAATAGGCCGAGGACACGGTTTACTTGCCATCGGTGGTGAGCTTCCAAGTTATCCCATCCCTAGTATTCTCCACAAGTTGCACCTCTTGAAGTTTGCTCCAAAGCATGAAGAACTCATTTATGTGATTAACGAAATGCCTCCCTCAAAACAAAGGTTTTGGATCCAAAAATCACCACTCAATGCCTTTTGCACGGTAAAGATCTTCCTCTTCGAGATGGCAAAAATGGAGGGAGCCACGTCCTTGGGCTTTAGGCCATCAAGGCACTGAGAGTCCCAAAATTTTGCGGTCTTCCAATCACCAATTGTGATGCTCACGAGTCGTAGAAGAGCTCCAAATCCTCTTAGTTACATGGCAGCCCCAAACCAACCCACGCACGATCCGGCTTGGTCCACTCCAACCAAGGCCAACGCATCCGCAATGCACGCACAAACTTGTCGAGGTTCAAAATACCAAGGCCCCCCATATTCTTCGGACTACAAACCAACTCCCAATTGACTACACGAAGGGGCGCACAACATTGAGCATGGCCTTCATGATACTTTTGGGGGGGGGGGGGGGGGGGGGGGGCAAGGCGGTGAGAGGGTAGAGAGCTTGAGAGGTGGTGACGGATTTAACGAGCCACTCTACCGGCCGTTGTGATGAATTTTCCATGCCCAATGGGAAGCTTGTGCGCCATTTTATCCACTATGAATTGGAAATCCACCCCATGAAGGCGGTGCACGGATAGAGGGAGACCTAAATAGCGAATTGGGAAGTGAGAGCGGGCGGCGGGGAACTCTTGGAGGATGGCATCAAGGTCGATCTCGGAACATCGGATGGGAACAATGGAGCTTTTTTGGACATTGGTGACAAGGCCGGTGACTTCTCCAAAGCCATGGAGGATGCGAGAGAGAGCTCCAACATCCTCTTTAATTGGGGCAAGGAAAATTGCCGCGTCGTCGGCGTAAAGCGATGTCCTCAAACGAGAGGTACGCCCTCTAAGGCGATGGAGGACTCCGGTTGTAGTGGCTCTCTCAAGAACGGCTTGAAGAGGGTCGATGGCGATTTCAAAAAGGAGAGGGGATAGCGGGTCCCCTTGCCGCAAGCCTTGCCCATGTTTGATCGGAGAGCCGGACACTCCGTTTAAGAGAACTCTAGCCGTGGCGGAGGAGAAGAGCGCCACAAGCCAATCTCTTAATCTTGGAGGGAACCCAAATCTTTGTAGCAAATCAAAAAGATAGTCCCAATGGACCGAATAAAATGTCTTCTTGATGTCAAGCTTGATGAGCTTTTTCATAGCACAACTGAACCGCATGAAATCCTCATCATTACAACCGGAGTTCTATTACAGAAAGGGAAAGCGGTGAAAAACCGGAATTACAGCGTAAATCATCATTACCAGAAGCAAAGCGGTGAACAAAAAATTATAAACAGATTGTTCTGGAAAAGGAAAATCGTACCACGATTATAGAAAGGGCCGCGTAATGTCAATGGAAACACCCAAGCGTGGACCACAAAAGCGATCCCCGTTTTATGGCCTGCGGTGCAGGGTTCAGTTGCATCCAAAGCAGAGCTAGAAAGGCCAATGATTCGAGAATTCTACTACACACAAAGTCACAAAGGGCTAACAATCGATATCGGTGCCAGTTTGTTTATTCAGGCACGATCGTTTTGTGTTCCATCAGGACAGCCTTTGCAGGCGCTCATAATTCCGTCCACTGGATCCTGTCTCAAAAAAGTCTCTTCATCAGGTTATTGGGTGCCACTGCAACCTTATGTCATCTTGTCTTAGTACGTGTGTAGGATGTGCTTGGGTCGAGAGTATTTTCCATAGAGTTCAGATCTGAAGGAGGAACCTAAACTTGAAATAGGATACCACCACTCATTCAACAACCATGTAAGAAAGAATCAGATGATATGAGTCGTAATTCCATTCTGCGATTAAATCTATACATACATATCCTTCTGATGGGAGCATGGAGAGGTATGCTGTACGTATGGGATCGATCGGGTGAGGTGGGCACAGGAGACAATCAGCAAGGATCTTGCCAACGAATTGTCCGATTCATGTCGCCTCCAGAGCTTACAGTGGTTCTGGCCATCGGCTCCACGGCAGCAAAATCATAGAAATAATGCAAAGCCAATTCGCATGGACCATCATGCTTCATTGCTTCGCATGAATCTTCCATTTTATTTAGAAAATGGTTTTTTCTTTCATTTCGAAAGATTAATCAGTTTGTAACAGGAAAATAACACATACGTACAAGACGACCCATAATGTCTCATTCTTTGTTGACCAAATATATACGGCAATCATAGATGCTATTCAAGAGAGGAAACACAATTACTACGATGTCTCATAAAACACACTTGAATTGTTTCCAAATCTAGGAACGGGTATCAGCAATCATGGCCCGCAAATCAAGACTAAATCAGAGGAAAGAAAAATGTAAAGCCCGGTGGGTCACGTGCTTCCTTGCCGAGGGTCACGTGACACTCTTTTTCCTTTAATTCTCCCGGCAACTCCTCCGCCTAATTCCCGGCCTCCCCTGTTCGGCTGTTCCCGTTAACCACTCCTCCCCTCCGACAAACCCCCTCCTACTTTCCATTTATTACAATCCAGTCCCCGCGCAAACTTAGCGCTTCCAAATATCTCCTACGCGCCGAGGCGCTCGCGGCGAACTTTTCCTTTAAAGACCCTGACATAAGACGACTTCCACGGACACGCCCCTCCGCTGGCGCCTCCACCTCCGCAGGCCGGAGTTAAAACCTAATGCCATTGCCGCCGGAGGCCTGAGTTCACCGGAGATGGGTGGGGTGACGTCCTCGGTGGCCGCCAAGTTCGCGTTCTTCCCGCCCGACCCGCCGTCGTACGGCGTGGTGGACGAGGAGGAGCCGCCACCGCCGCCGGGTGCCGCTCCGGCAGCGACGGTCACGGTGGTGGCGCGGAGCGATGCCCCGGCGATATCTTCGAGGGTGGCGATGACGGGGGTCCCGTGGAGAGAGGGGGTGGAGGCGCGGCGGGTCCGCACGCGGCGGGGCACGGAGATCATCGCCATGTATGTGCGGTGCCCCGGGGCGAGGCTCACCGTGCTCTACTCTCACGGCAACGCCGCCGACATCGGGAAGATGTATGAACTCTTCGTCGAGTTCAGCTCTCGCCTCCATGTCAACGTCATGGGGTAAGTGTTCGCATCATCACTTTTGCTGCTGCTTTGGTCACTCCGGTCATCTGAGATCTGAGAATATGGTCGATTCTGGTTAGACCAGAATGGATGGGCGTGTCTTCTTTAGTGAAATTGCTAAAAATGATGTATTCGAAAATCATAAAAAATAATGTACTTTTTTATTTGATTTATCAAGTAATTATTTTGAGATTTTTTTAGACATATGAAGTAACTTTGTTAGCGATTATAAGTGGTAAGAACTAAATTTCACTTTTCTAGGATTATAATTAAAAATAATACCGTAGGATAAGTTTATTGAGCATTTGAAATTAATACCAAGGTGATTTTCTTAGAGTATCCATCCTTTTCATATTTCATTTGGGGTTAGGGTTGCAGGGCGGCGCCTGGATCCGCCCCGCTCCATACTGAAAATAGGGTAGGTTACTGTATTATCAACCTTCTCAGATTTTGCTTTTTTTGAACTAACCCTGTTTATGCGGGCCTTTGCGGGACTCTCGCTTGCAACCCTAGGTTTGATGCCAATTTATTGTAAGTTGTTGCTACTCTGAAAAGATAATTCTTTACTCTATTCAAGCTTATTCTTCCTCAATGCGTGTAGTACCTACAGAATTTTCTAGAGTACTTACTAGAATGATGTAGTATGTGAACCACTCCATCCTCCGAACTGAACACCCTACCAAGTTCACTTGATGTTATACAGTGGTTCTTCGCTTGGTCGAAGGATCTGGCTTTGTTTAATGGTTGCAGTGTCAACATTCTTCATATTTGCATTGGTTCAAATAACTAGAGCTTTCCTTGATTCTTCAATATATTCTACCTCATTTTCGTAATGTGTTGGTTTTAGCCTGCTATATTGCTACCTGCAACCAAGCAGCCAAATTGATGATCAGTGGTGACTAAATATGGGACTCAAAAGTAAAAGTAGGTTCAGTTCAGCCGTATCTGTATTCATATCCTATTTCCTCCGTTCAGCACCAACTATTAAATCAAAAGTAGGATTATATAGTATCTCAGTTTCTATTCTGTTCTGTACAATGAATTCGTTTCCATGCCGTGCTCCAAGATTGCTATTCTTTATCATGAGCTGTAAGAGAACTGGAGATAAAACAATTCTACCCTCTTCATTATAATGAAGTACTGTAACTAGTTGATTGTACATGCACCTTGTAATAACTAGTCGCAGGTCCACTATGCGTAAGTAGCCCAAGAATGTATCTAGCAAGGTGGGCAAATAGAGTGTACATTACTATTTGCTGTTCTTGATTGGGGAGTGGTAGTGTCGAATGATTTTGGGTTGGTGGTGGAATATAACAGCAGTTAAAGGCCAAAAGTTTGAGCCTACTTATCTCAGTTCCCAAATTAAGGCACACATAACATCAATGCCAAAATTGATGAAATCCGAACAATTTTGGGCAGTATTCCCACCTTTTACCTTTAGTGTTTATTCAGATGCCGTCTGAGCTGAAATTATACTTGATAACTGACTTAAAATGCCTTCAGTTGCCATTTTCTTGAGATTTTACTCAACGAGGAAGATAAGTACTTCACCTTTCCAGGCCGCCTACCGTCAGTTAACTGTTATGGTTGGATGCCTAATTTAAGCCAAATGGTCCAATAGAGATTATGTGCGTCCTATGAGGTGTATTCATGATTCATGTCAGATAAATTTTCATTTGTTCAAGGTTTGTAGTTTAGAACAGACTACTGCTGGTTGCTGATTTTTTCAACAGATATTTAACTGGTGCTCTTCTTTTGTGTTTTGTAGCATGTCTTGTTGACTAGTTAATTGGATGGCCTTTGTGTGAATGGTTCTTTTATTTTCTGTCATATAAATCTTCACTCGTGTGAAATCTGGAGATTTCAAACATGCTAGACAAGCCATTTAAATAAGGATCCAATGCTGCTATTCTTTGTTCTCCTTGATGCCTTAGCAAGTCTTGTTTGCAACTTTTAGTACTCCCTCCGATCCGGAAAAAACGTCGGAGGGCATACGTATTGGTTGTGCTGTCTATGCTGTTTGCTCCCGACGGTTTTTACGGATCGGAGGAAGTAGTAACCTTGATCATGATTTACCCCACACCTCATTTTGTCGCCTTTATAACAATTTGCTCAATCACGCAGGTATGATTATTCTGGTTATGGACGGTCATCAGGCAAGGTTAATAATACTTTCTGCTCTTTCTTCCATCTATCCTGTTGTTTGCAGCTCTTGATAGAGGAGCAATACCTACCTTCATTATACGAATGTTGAATATTCTAGACAGATAGGAATCTTTTACTGGATTAGTTTTTTTATCTTCCCCTGTTATGGGGGAGACTGCAAATATGATTCCCATCTGAGTGGTTCGGAGAGATTCTTTTTGCATTGGGCTAATTCCAATTGATTTTCTGACCGGCAGTTCCAATTGTTTATCTCAAGGTTAGAAATGGAAATTATATCGAGGCAATCTTTCTGTTGCCTTCCATTTTCAGGCAAGTGAAGCTAATACCTTCGCTGACATAGAAGCTGCATACAAATGCCTTGTGGAGGTTTATGGGACTAGAGGAGAAGACATTGTTCTTTATGGTCAGTCTGTTGGTAGTGGTCCCACTGTCGATTTAGCTGCTCATTTGCATCATATAAGAGCAGTTGTTCTGCATAGCCCTATACTGTCTGGCCTGCGTGTCATGTATTCTTCTGTGAAGAAAACATACTGGTTTGACATTTATAAGGTATGGTTTACTGGCTGAACAATCGAGAGAATACTGAAAAAAATTATCCTGCTTAGTCTACACTAACCAAACACTTGTTTTTGCTGCAGAACATTGAGAAAATCCCACGTGTTAAATGCCCGGTTTTGGTAATTCATGTAAGTTTAGAATATATATTGCATCGACATGTTGTAGTTATAGGCCCCTTGCATAATCCTTGAATATCTTCAGATAACTAAACCTGATGACCTTCTTCCTTTGCTTCTCAGGGCACAAATGATGACATTGTAGATTGTTCCCATGGAAAGCGGCTATGGGAGCTGAGCCAACAGAAGTATGAACCTCTTTGGATCGAGGGCGGTGATCACTGTAACTTGGAGACCTTCCCAGTGTACATGAGGCATCTCAAAAAATTTCTGTCGGCTATAGAAAAGTTGCCTATTGGCAAAGAAGCGCCAGCTAACACTGAGAAGTTGCCAGCTGAAAACGAAACACCATCCGACATCGCTCTTTCTGAGGCTCCTTGGATAACGTCCCAGAGGTTAGAGCCATCGAGGAAGAGCTCGAGGCACGAACAGCCTCCTGGGCAGAGCACCGAACACGTAGATAAACATCGGCGAAGCACAGGCGTCAGAGAAAAGGCAAGATCCAGCACGGACAAGAGAGAGAGATCAAGGAGGAGAAGTGTGGACACTTTTGACAGGACGAGAGATGAAAATGAGCAAACAGACAAACCAAGGAAAAGCATTGACAGGTTGGTCCTCTCTGCATCCTCTGATATACCATCATGCAGAATTACACTACTCACAATCATTCGATTTGCAGAAACTGTATAACGATCATTTCTGAGGTAAAATAAATTTTGGTGTGATTCAAATTTCTTTTGTATTGACATTTGTGAATATTTGGCAGGCTTGGTGAGATGATTAGATCGATGGGGCTGTGCAATGTTGATTGCTTCAAAGAGCCTCCTCGAAGGGCAGAGCCTTGCAAAGGTCAGTCCTAGATGTAGTTATAATAACTTTTATTACTCTTCCCAGCGTCAAGTACCAGTTAACAGTGGTTTGTGTGCTCTTGGTTATATTATATAAATGGTGAAAAAAACAGCAAAAGAGAAATATAGTGGAGCTCTCCGATTTGAGCTTTATTCTGTCTTGTATATATCACCTATGTATCTTTCTTTTTTGAACAAAGCATACCACTTTTTCCTGCCACCTTCCAGTCTTCTTGCGAGTATCAGGTGAGCATAGGTGCAACTCTTGAATGGATGAAGTGCTCTCTATGACGACAGAAAATGTGGCAGATCAACTGCTATAAAGCTTCTCTGCATTAGTGCAGACAATCCGGATCCTTCTTGTGTGGCATCAGCGTATATGCATGATAGAAATCATCTGCATCTTTGCAAAGGACAGCATAATTAGCAGTGTCCTCAATGATGTTGATCCAATATCATTCCATGCATGCTATCATGCGAAGATATCATTTGGGCTCGCCTGTTGGTGCATATATAGGGACCGGGCTCGCGTAATCACTACCGGCGAGGACAAGCCTTTAGTTATCCTTAAAGCGTATCCTAACAACATGTCATGTTGGGAACCCGTCAATTCTGCTTGGATTCTGGTACTGTAAATGTTCAGTGTTATGTCTTCCTGGATCAGTGATCACATCATGTTTTTTTCATGAACATGCAACCAAAGGTTGTTTGTGATTGCATTAAGATAGAAAGAGTATTTACACAATCTATTACAACATAGCCTAGCCATCCACCACACCTCATAAGCTACAGACTACTCCTCTTGGTTGTCTGCCGATGGCTTTGCCGTCTCCCATAGAGCTAAATCATTCAGGTCTGAGCTTAATACCGGGTGCAATGTGTTCATAAGTTCTGGTATTACGGTCGAGCCAAAAAAATCTCATTGCCAGAACTTCCTTTCTTTTCTGCCTGGGAAAACTCTGACCAGTCCTTGACTGAATCTTGAGCAGTGGGCAAAAACCCTTTGCCTGGCAGATTCTGAACCAAAACTCGGGAGTAGGGGCATTTTACTAAAATGTTATTAACGTTCTCCTGCACCTGATTTCAAAGTGTGGCTCTCGGGTGGAATCAGTGGCGGAGCTGGGATCAGCAGCAAGTGATGTCAACAGCGGTGATTCGGTACTAGCGTGGTCATTATCCAGTATTTGTAGGGTCAAATCGGGTGTACTTATAGCTGATAGTATAGTGCACGACAAAATTTTGTGATGTCGCTTGACAACATATACAACACACAGCTCCGCCACTGGGTGGAATGGCAGGCCTCTTCTTTCTAAACAATCGGCTTCTCCTTTAGCGGTGCCTAGTTCTTCCAAAGTGAGTCCGCATAGTCCACCTGAATTTGCCCATGGGAGAAAAAGCTTTACATGCCGATGCAGAGGAGTATTGACCATTTGCAGTGAGCCTCCATACATACGATTCTTCGTCTTCTGTCAGCGGTTGCATGGACTGGATTGTATTTCATAATTGGACAAACTCGATGATCGCCTGTATTCTTCGTGATCAAAGTGTCAAACAATGTCGTTCACCTGATCCTGGACTGCTCTTTCTCGCGTGGAATCTGGCTGCGTGTGGCAGACTGGACAACAAAACCGAACTTCCAAACTCATCATCAGCAGTATTCTCCTCTTCGTCGCCGTCTATTGCTGCTGGGTGCTGGCACATGTGGAGACAGTGATGCCTGCGCATTTTTTTCAGCAAAAGTCTTGGACAGAGGGACCAACTTCTGAGCATCGCCATTAGCGATTTCCAGAACCTACGGTCTCAGCGAAAACTGGGAGCCCTCGACGTTCTTGATGTAGCAGACGTCGAGCCTGTTGATTTGTATCACAACTCTACCCTCTTAACTAAATTAGCAGAACAACCGCTATTTTTCCTCAAAAAAAAAAGCTGAGAACTACAATATCACTAGCAAACATACAATTGTATGCTCCATAACTTATATAGGGGGTCATATAGGTAAAATTTAGCAAATTTGAGGGCCAAATCCATAAGTTTTAAAAACTTCCACCATGAGGGGGGCCATGGCCCCAGCTTGCCCCTGGCTCCGCCCCTGCCTGCAGAATGCTTGTTTTGTCGAATTCATGAACCAAATTATAATGCCTCCCGATTTCAAAGCCCTTCCCCAAATTCCCTTTTCGTTGGGAAATTTGCGAACATGTCATTTTCAAGGGTATCATAAAATTAAAACGGAACCACAATATTTCATAACAATACATATTAGGACTGAACTACCGTGTGCTGCATCCTACACTTACCATGCAGTGGCCGCTGAACCCCTCTCCGCGACATACGCATGCGTAGAAAAACCCGGGAGAGGTGTGCATGCAAGCATGAAATCTAGTCGGTTAGGAGGCCCACACCTATAATGAAAAAATATTTGCATATCTTATTTATTTCGTATCGTCAATATCGATATTTTTTCTATAAAACTTAATATTCACCAAATTTGACTTACAACAAAAGTAATACTCCCTCTGTCCCCAATTAAGTGGCGCCCTTGTTTTATGTGCACCAAGTTTGACCGTAAATTTGACAAACAAAAATTGTGTTATGTGTTTTGAAAATCATACCGCTGGATTCATACCTAAATAAAGTTTCTAATGGTATGGTTTTTATGGCATAATTCTCGTATATTGATGGTTAAATTGATGATTAAAGTTCGTGCACGTAAAACTATAAGACACCACGTGCATTGGGACGGAGGGAGTATGCACTATATCTTGTTGACAATGAGGGAGTACAACAACAATTTACGGATCAGCGCTATAGTTACGAGAGTGCAACGCGAAAATGTAGACGAGAGCGGAGAGCGTAGTACTGGACGGTCTGATGGAGGTTAGCGTGGCCACGATACCCATCCGACGGTCAGAATGGAATTGGCGGTTTGGTCGTCTCCCCCGCACATGCTCGTTGCCCGCCAGATTCGCGCTACCGCTGGGAATCGCTACATCCACACAAGACACAGCAGACCGTGTGGTGCTGGCCAGGCCAACCCAGCTCAATTCCACGCGGGGCCACCGAAGAATCTGGCCCACTGTCAGCGGACTTTCATTACATAATCTTGCCTTTACTGTTCGATGGTGGCCGGTGTGATGGCAGGTCGAGTCGGGAGCCGGCTGTACTGGTCGGTGCGTTTTATTCTAGAAAACCATGCAAGTTGCTTGGAGCTGGTCGCTCTGCACGATATCAGCCGTGGATTAAAAATTGGCAGGTGCAGCGCAAGACTTCGAGAGCAAGTTGCAGGTCAACAGAGCTCTGCATATAAATGGCGGCACGGCGATACATCCGAGCCATCGCCGGACGTGATCGCACTGTCTCTCTGCTCGCCGGTTCCGGAGAGACAGTGGCCTGCCAGACTCTTCTTCTCCGATTCCCAACTACCTATCTCTACATCTTGCCTTATCTTCTTTCCTTCACGTTGATCTCCTTCTCATCTCTTTGATTTCTTCTATTGATCTTTGCAAATTCAATCTTTTTTCTTGATAGTAACTGAAAGTTCAATCTACTCTTGAGCAAGTTGCTGCAAAACTTCTGCATGTTGTATTTGCAGATTTTCCTGCTTGCCTAGCCGTGCTCCCTCCAGTTGGAGATGGATAATATTCTCGTCGACCGATCAGCACGCGGCCAGAACATCTACCGGAGGGCTGCAAGTGTAGGCTGCCGTAGGCTCGACATGAGCTCGCCGGCGTTGCCTCCAAGAGCCTACAGTTTCCTTCCTTATTTCTCAGCTCCTCCTCTTTCTCCGGGCCCATTTATATACCCGCCGTATAACTTCTACTCTTCCAACTCACTCCCTCCCCTTCCTTCCAACCACTCCGGTCTTCCGCCCCGCCCGCCGGTGGTGACCGTGCTCAAGCACGCCACGTCCCCTTACCGCACGTCCACTCTGCCTCCTCGTCCGGCCGCCATCAAGTATATCACACCAATGGAGGTGGCGACCGTTGTTTCGAGGAAGACAGGTGAGTACAAGAGGAAGAAGCCGAGGTCCACAGAGGTGCCGCCGAGGGCACAACGGAGGAAGCCGCTGCAGAGGGCGGCGCCGCTTCCTGCGGCGACGATGGTCACGGAGGCGCTGGACGACCTGGAGCACGAGGTGACGAGGGGCTTCGTGGAGGATCTGTTGCATGCGCTGGCACCGCCGCCCAGCAGCCTGCCCCTGCCCACCTTTTCCCTCATCAGGGCGGCCGCTACCAAGGCTCCGCCCCCTGCACCGTGTAGCTGGTTCTTGACACAAGCACGTCAAATTGCCTCCACACGGCGCCGACTATGGACGTCCACCGACTACCCATCTACACATGCCACGGCTTGGTTCATGTTTATTTCAAATTATTCTATTTTCTTTCTCCAAGACTTTTTATTTGGATGGAAGAAAGGCCATGTTTTAATATTTGTTCCCTCTTTTTTTCATCTTTTGTTAGAGTTGCCAGGTAAATGTAAACCTGAAGTAAGTCCACGTTTACATATTATTGGTAGTTGAGTTCTTGATGTATGGGGTGTGTTTTTTATTGCCATGAATATGTCAAGAATTCAATATAAACAATTTTTTCTTGGACATTGACAAGGTCCACATGTTTATGTATGCATGTTTTCATATGAGCAAGAAATGGGCTATTTACAAGTTCTTCGAATTTTAGGACATTACAACTTGGGCGACGTATGCAGTGAAAACTGCTTTTCAGTGCAAACTTGCAAACTCTCGTTCTTAGCCATTGGATGTATCTAGGACAGCACAGATTAAAAGTGGGATCTCTTCTCAGCCACTTAAACACTAATTAACAAATAACCCCCTACTCTTAACCACGATCGTGCACAAGATGCTACTCACGCGACCCGGCGGTGCTGCCCTCGACATGATGGACGATGCGAGGGTCCCCCACGTGAGCCGGCGACCGCCTTGAAGCCCCATCCGACGGCGACCACCTTGAAGCCCTCATGCGACGGCGACTTGCGCTTCCCCTCGGATGCAGCTAAGCGCGACGTAGCAGCGACCTTGCGCCGGCGCTGCTCCCACGCGAGGGCGGCTCGCCTCTGCGTGATTGAGACGACGGCCTGGCCACTTGCACGCAATCCTGCCGAGACGCTGTCATATTCAGTTAGTTGAATTAGAGTTAGTTGCTGGAATTAGTCGCCACAGTTGCGGAATTAATCTCTTCATTGTGGATCTGACGGACACTGTAAAGAGACTGAAAAGATTGGTATTGTAATGCAACTGGAATATAGTATTCAGATCCATTAGTAAACGAAGGAAAACAAATCCTACGAGGAGGCAGAGGCACGTCAGTGGACAGAGCAGCACCGTGTCCATCGATTACGAGGGAAGACGGTGACGCTTGCTCCGTAGCCGGCAAAGGGCACGACATGGTGCCGATCGCGCCCGAAGTGTACTCCGGCGCGGACGGAGGAAACATCACCGTGCCAGTTGCGCGAGTCGCGGACGGAAGTGCACAGACGAGTCGCCGGAGTGGCGATCGCCAAGGGAGTCGCGGCGAGCCAAGGGCAAGTTTCCATTGCCGCAAGATCGGAGACAAACTGATCCGCCATGATCTTCCTAAGCAGATCATGATTAAGAGGAGGGGGTTATCTGTTAATTAGTTTTAAGTGCCTAATTAGAGATCCTACTTTTGATCTGTGCCGTCTGTGATACATCCAATCGCTAAGAAAGGAAGTTTGCAGGTTTGCACTGAAAAGCAGTTTTCACCGGATACGTCGCCTACAACTTGACACTGAGAATGCTCTCACTACGGGAATGGACAAGGATGCTGAGGGGGATTTCAACGCCGAGGGTGAAATGTCGGGACCCTCGGCATAGCTCGCACGGTGCCCACGGCTGGAAAACGACCGTCGGCGTAGCGTAACCGTCGGCATAGATGAGCAACGCCGAGGGGGACCGTCGGTGTAGAATAACCTTCGGCATAGGTAGAGCAACGCCGAGGGTCACCGTCGGTACAGGCTGGCCGCAGGCATAGCACGCATCACATCGTGCTCTGGCGACTATTGCTGGGGAAAAGTTGACGGACCAGGGCAATGCCGAGGGGGATACCGTCGGCGTAATGCCGCGTACAACAAGTTAACGGCGCATAACTGAGCATAGCAATGCCGAGGGTAACCCCCTCGGCACTGCTTCACATATGCCGTGTGATAGTCTCCGCTACGGGTCAAACGGAGCGTTACCGGCGGAATCTTGGGACCAAGCTCGGTTTTCCATGTATATGTGACCTAAACAAGACTAAACCAACAAAAAAGTACATTGGTCAACCCTCGAACGGAGAAAGATAGGGGGTAGATCTACGGGGCCCACAGACTACAGTTTCGTTGGAAAAAGACCGCCGGAGCGCCGGAATCACACGAAGGGCTCTGAAGCGTAGGAACCCCACCTAAACCTAGGTGGTGACATACCATGTGTGTACAAATGTGTTGGGTGTTGTATAGGTCCAAAATTCCACCCCGGCGTGTGAGCGGGTTCACCGGCATCACTTTCTCCATAGCGAGTTCCTGGACTTATAGCTCGAAACTCCCACTTCAGGCGAACCGGAGGGAATCTTGGCAAGAGTTGGGGTAGCTCTTGGTTTTGGGTGTTCCTAGGTCCTAACCCAACACAACCAAGCAAAAAAAGTCCTCTGGCCTACCCCGTTTTGACTCCGGTTAAAGGCAAAGACGAGAACTTTGACTTTTCTCCAGTGGGTCTAGGGTTTCGCCGGAGAGGGGCTCCGGAGCATCGAAACCCCACCAAAACCTAGGTGGTGACATACCATGTGTGTACAAATGTGTTGGCCTGTTGGGTGTTGTATAGGTCCAAGATTCCACCCCGGCGTGTGAGCGGGTTCACCGGCATCACTTTCTCCATAGCGAGTTCCTGGACTTATAGCTCGAAACTCCCACTTCGGGCGAACCAGAGGGAATCTTGGCAAGAGTTGGGGTAGCTCTTGGTTTTGGGTGTTCCTAGGTCCTAAACCAACACAACCAAGCAAAAAAGTCCACTGGCCTACCCCGTTTCGACTCCGGTTAAAGGCAAAGACGAGAACTTTGACTTTTCTCCAGCGGGTCTAGGGTTTCGCCGGAGAGGGGCTCCGGAGCATCGGAACCCCACAAAAACCTAGGTGGTGACATACCATGTGTGTAAAAGTGTGTTGTGTGTTGTATAGGTCCAAGATTCCACCCCGGTGTGTGAGCGGGTTCACCAGCATCACTTTCTCTATAGCGAGTTCCTGGACTTAGCTCGAAACTCCCACTTCGGACGAAACGGAGGGAATCTTGGAAATAGTTGGGGTAGATCTTGGTTTTGGGTGTTTCTAGGTCCTATCCAACACAACCAAGCAAAAAAGTCCACTGGCCTACCCCGTTTCGACTCCGGTCAAAGGGGAAGACAAGAACTTTGACTTTTCTCCTGCGGGTCTAGAGTTTCGTCGGAGAGGGGCTCCGGAGCGTCGGAACCCCACAAAAACCTAGGTGGTGACATACCATGTGTGTACAAGTGTGTTGGGTGTTGAATAGGTCCAAGATTCCACCCCAGTGTGTGAGCGGGTTAACCGGCATCACTTTCTCCATAGCGAGTTCCTAGACTTATAGCTCGAAACTCCCACTTCGGGCGAACCGGAGGGAATCTTGGCTAGAGTTGGGGTAGATCTTGGTTTTGGGTGTTCCTAGGTCCTAACCCAACACAACCAAGAAAAAAAAGTCCACTGGCCTACCCCCTTTCGACTCCGGTCAAAGGGGAAGACGAGAATTTTGACTTTTCTCCAGCGGGTCTAGAGTTTCGTCGGAGAGGGGCTCCGGAGCGTCGGAACTATTGAGTTATTTTATGTGTACTAGTTACTATAAAAAATTATAAAGTTGATTTTGACAGACTTTTGCAAAAAAAAATCTTCACAAAAGGTCTATCATGTATAAACATGTATAAGTTTCAAGCGAAATGACCTAGGCTTGGCCATTCCCGTGGCATAGTTTGTGATAAAGTTCTCATATTGGGCACATAGGTGTGTCTTGGTATGGGAAACAATAGTGTCAAAGGGATTTTTCAAATTATTTTAATAAATATCATTTTCCATTTTCTAAGTGCCAAAAATGACTTTTTTCGTGAAGCAAGTACAAAAAACATGGTGGCAAATGGCACCAATCAAACTTACACGCAAAGTAGTACATATTTTATGAATAATACCTAAATATTAGAAATTTTCTCGCTTTCTATCTAATTTCGCTTATTTAAATGATTTTATGCCAATTTTTCGAAAGTAATTCTAATTTGAACTGCAACTATGTGATAGTTTGCTCTAAAATTTTAACAAAAGTTATTTTAAGATACAGAAGTAGTGATTGTATCACAGAAGCATCGATAGTTTTAAAAATTCGACCTCTTTCAATGAATAGCCATGGCGGCCATTTCGACCATTTTTTCAAAAAAATAAAATAAAGTGAAAAAATACACAAAAAATAAATCATTATGCATGGAGTTCTTTTGTGTTTACTTGTTAATAGGGAAAATGATAAACTTTAGTTTTGGAAAACATTTCAAGAAAAACTTTGCCTATTTAAATGGTAGGGAGTCATTTTAATAAGGAATCTTTGTGTCTACGATCCAAGGGCTGCTAGTCTATCTAAACAAACACACGATCCATGGGCTCCCGTTCTGATTGGTGGAGATGGACCGCACGCTGGATCCTGCTTTTCTCTCTCCTAGCAAACACACGGTGCCCTGCCTTTCTCTCACCTACACCTCGCTACAAACGAAAAATCAACTGTATAAAAAAATGAAAAATCAACACCCAACGCACCCCATCCTCACGCGATGTCTCTGGATCGATGAGACACAGGACGCAGCGACGCACTGACGAACAGGACAAGTGGGCGCCGACCTCGTCGCCTTCCATGGCCGCCCTCCTTCGACCTTCATGGCCATGGAGCCGCCAGCCTCTCGAGCTTCTATTCCGTCCGCTGTCGTCCCCGGCCACCTCGCGCGGGCAGCCATGACCTGCTGCCTGTCTCCTTCCTCTGGCCGCCGGAGAGCTCCAGGGCACCCCGCGCGCCACGGCACTCTGTGAACCGCGCCCCTCTGGTGCTCTGCGCCACCGAGTGCGAGCACATCGGCGCCCCGCGCCGCGGCGCTCCTCCAAGCACACTCCAGCACGGTGCCGTCGTCCAGGCCTCGCCCTCTCCTGCTACGCCTCCAGCTCGCTACTGTCGTCCAGGCCTTGTCCGAGGAGGGCCTCCGCGGCGAACTCCCTGAGGTCGGCGTCCGTCGGACCGCGTCGCGACAACGCCGAGCGTTACCCATCGGCGTAGCTCCTTCACCCAGCCCTGCAGCGTACTCCACGTGGCCAACTACGCCGAGGGTATTCCCCTCGGCACTGCTCTCGGGCGCCGTCTTCTCCGTCCCGTTAACTTTCTGTGCCGAGGGCTAAACTGCGCCGAGGGGCAGAGTAAACCGTCGGTACAAGCATCTAAGCCGACGGCCGAAGCAACGCCGAGGGTATTCAACTGTGCCGAGGACCACCTAAGCTGAGGGTTAAATGCCGAGGGTCACCGTCGGCATTGGTCTAAGCCGAGGGTAAACAGAGCTAAGCTGAGGGGGAAAACCCTCGGCGTTGAAGTTCCTTCCCGTAGTGTCTCTCACATGTCCATTCTTGTGTGCCATTTGATCGCCCTCTCCGGATGATTTGAAAGTGGCCGTCTTTATGTATCGTCATCCCTACCATGCTAATTTATCGGTTTGGTTATGTTGCTGGTCGGGCACACCATGAGTTGGGCAGCTATTCGGGAAGTTTTTTTTCTTATTGATTAGAGTTACGGGTTGTAGAGAGGTCAGAGGTCCATTAGCATCTTGTATGCAACGACCTCTCTAGACACATCTCGTTCTGCTCCACCCCCTTCCTATCTTCTCCCATGAAGTCGCGCTAAATCGAAGCCACTATCTATCCGCCTCGTCCGCTGCAAGGGGGTGCACCTAGGGTGGGGGCTGCCCGTCCTGCGCCGCCAGTCCCGCCTCTCCAGCAGCAGCCTCACCATGGCTAGGGTGCGCAGGGCATGCTCCAGTTCCCGTTCCAGGGCATCGGGGCCGGAGTCCAGCATGGTGGTGCGCCTGCGCAGTTCGCCGGTGGCTCCTCCCAGCTTGCCGGCAGGCACGCACCAGATGCTGCTGGCCAGTTCTTACCTCCGGCGGGGATGCCGTTGGTCCGACCGCTGCAAAACCCGTCGCGGCAGCTGGGTCCACCGGCCTACATGGCACCTTCGCCGCCGATGCACTACCCAATGCAGAACTTTGGGATGCCGCAGCTTGGGTATCCGCCTATGCAGCAGCAGCAGCTAGCCCATCCAATGGCTCAGACGACGGTGCAGGTGCCGAGGCCCAAGAGGGAGAAGAAGAAGGGAGTACCACAACCTCAACCCATCCCTCAGCCAGTGCAGCATCAGGTACCGGGTTTGCAGCAGCAATTCGCGGCACCTGCCCCTCAGCAGCAACAGATGCCCCTACCCATGCTTGCTATGCTGCTCACTCCGGCTGCGATGGTTCCTGCTGATACCACTGCGGTTGTTGTTCCTCCAGTTGACGGTTCCGGAAGTCTGGAGGTGACAAAGACTGGGGCCGGAGGCAAAGCGAAGAAAAAGTGCTGGAAATGTGGGGATG
Source organism: Poa pratensis (assembly GCA_947311845.1). Classification (NCBI taxonomy): domain Eukaryota; kingdom Viridiplantae; phylum Streptophyta; class Magnoliopsida; order Poales; family Poaceae; genus Poa; species Poa pratensis. The sequence continues at coordinate 39,166,871 of CAMZMU010000069.1, forward strand.
GTAACCACAACACTAAGGGCTGTCCTGTGATTCACTACTGCCTCGTGTGTGATACGGGTGCTCATCCTACCTACAGGTGCCCGACACTTCGGATGCCGAGGCCCTCGACGTTACTGCTGGTTATGGGAGGGAAGAAACAACTTTTGTGCAACTCCCTGATAGTGTCTACAAGCCCCATTTGTTACCGACGAGTTCACCCACGGCTTTGGTGAAGATCGTTGGTGTGTCTGTGCCTGCGACTGCCATTCAGAGCTTGATATCCAGGATGTTCCCGTCGAGCTCGACGTGGACTTGGGAAGCCCTTCCTCATGGTGATGATGCTTTCTTGATTGGGTTCCCCTCTATGGAGGACTTGCAGCGGATGGATGGGATGCAGTTGGGGGTTCCTAACTTTGAGGCCCAGGCTTCTATCTCGATATGGAAGAAAAAATATTTTATTCCCGTGAGAGTGCTTGAGCAGGTGTGGGTACATGTGCAGGGGGTTCCTTATCCAGTCAGACACTTCCTGGGAATCTGGGCTGTTGGTTCTCTTATTGGGACTACTTTGGATGTTGATCATGTCACGCTCAGGAGCAGAGGCATAGTGCGCATTCTTGTTGGGATGCCAAGTTCCGCGCCGCTGGACAAACAGATTGACCCCTCTGGTCCGTACCTCGGCACGGCATGTGTGGTGAAGCTGAAGGAGTACGTTTTCACCTTCCGCCGTGAGGCGGCAGACTTTTCGCCTGACTCAGAGTTTGTGCCTTACTTTTGGCGTCGCAAGGGGGACGACGCCAATGATGACAATGATGGTCTTGGGGAGGGGTTCGACGGTACTTCAGATACTACGGGTTTGCTTGGGTCGCAGAATACAAGTATGGACGTGGATGCCAGTACCTCTTCTGCTGGTTTGGGAAAGACAGCGCCATCTTCGCTTCCATCTACTCAGCAGTCTCTTGTGGCAATAACTCTGTACAATCCAAACCCGCAAACTCCTCGCGGGAACGAGATAGTGTCGAGGATTCGACGTGTCTCACCGGGGCTGCTACGTGCTACTGCTGCAGCGAGTACCACTTCTGGAGAGTCTGTGCAGGTGAAGCTATCGAAGAATGCTGAAAAACCGACTGAGGTCCTTGCTGGGCCGGAGCTGCAGTCTGCTCATGGGAAGAGCTCTGTAGCGGAGCAGACCAGCCCACGTGGGCCGCTGTCGGCCACTGCTGGGCCGCTTGCTCCAGTTGCAGCGGCGGTTGCGGAGATGGGCCGGCCTGCCACGCTGACGAGCTTCACGGAGACGGACGGGCCGCCGGCGGTGGCTGGCCTCGCCCACCTGGGCGCGATGGAGGAAGGCCTGGCCCGTGGAGGAGTCTGCGGGCCGGAAGACTGCAGCAGCATGGACTGCACTGCTACTGGGCCGATCTGGGGAAGGGCTTCTTCTCCAGCCCAGCCTTCCCTGGGTGGCACGGTGGTTGCAGCAGGTGCGACGGGGGTGGTCTCGACTCCGACTCCGACCACTCCGACGCGCGCTGTTGCGGGTGTGGCTGCTGCGTCCGCTGGGTTGGCTGCTACCTCGTCTTTGCCGACCCAAGACAGCGGCCCCGTCACGCCTTGCACACCTCCTCCCACGGCGTCAGCTTCGGCTGATGGGGTCACCCCGATCCGCCGGAGTGGGAGGTTTGGGATGGCTGCTGATGGGGCTTCAGCGACTGATGAGGACTCTCTGCAGAAGGCCATGCGTCGCCAAGCGGCACGCAACTTGGACTTCTCAGGTACGGATTTAAATTCAAAGTCATTTCTGTCTTATTCTTCTCAGTCAATTTGTTCTAAACTGAGTAGTGTAGGAGTTAAGCTTGGTAACTCTAAAAAAGAAATTCTTGTGTCAACTAATGTCTTGAGGCATATGGAATTTGACCGTCTTACGGTTATTCCTAAAGCTTCGACTGTGTTGACTTCCACCTATTTGGACGAAGAAGAAGCTATTGCCACATCAGATGGTCAGCTTCTTCCTCATCTAATTGGTGAAGTGTTGGAGGGTGGATTAGATGACGACGGTTTGAGCTCATTATATGAGTTAAAAGCATCCGGTCGGAAATCAAAATCTACCACTAACAAGGCGTCCCGGAAAAGGTCCAAGTTATCCAAATCCCCCATTGTTTCCCAATGAATGGCATGTTTGCAAATAGCAGAGGTCTTGGTGACTTGGCTAAACATTTGCATTTTGCTGGTAGTGTTCGGGATCACAATTTGGATTTCTTGGCTATTTCTGAGACGGGTCGACGTGAGTTCTCGCAATCTCTATTGAACCGACTCTCGGGCGGTATAGAGTTTGATTGGTACTCACGTCCCCCTCATGGCCGCTCCGGAGGCATTTTACTAGGCATCAGGATTGATACCATGGAAGTGTTGGAGGTTACGGATGGTGATTTTCATATCAAATTGCACATCCGTAATAAATCCGATAATTTCATTTGGAGTCTTGTTGCTGTGTATGGGCCGGCCCAGGAGGTGGCTAAGTCCGCTTTTCTCTGTGAAATGGTAAACTTGGCAAAAGATAACCCTCACCCTCTCATCATTGGTGGGGACTTCAATCTGCTACGTTATCCGTTTGAGAAAAGCAAGGGACGTTTCGACAACCGTTGGCCTCTTTTGTTCAATGCAGTCATTGACAGCTTGAACCTTCAAGAGATAACAATGGTGGGGAGACAGTTCACTTGGGCTAATTCTCTTCCTGAACCCACTTACGAGAAACTAGACCGTGTACTGATGGATACTGAGTGGGAATCTAGTTCCCACTAGTGTCGGTGCGGGCTCTAGAACGTATCGAGGGTTTGTCTGATCATGCTCCCATTCTTTTGACCACTGGAGTACCTAGACCACAGTGCAAACCACGGTTCAAGTTTGAGCTTGGGTGGTTACACCGCGAGGGCTTCCATGAGATGGTTAAACAAATTTGGGAAATGCCAGTGGCGGGTGATTCGCCTATCCAGCGGTGGAACAATAAGATACGTGCTTTACGCACTCACCTCGTTGGTTGGGCTCGTCATACTGCTGGTTTACTTAGAAAAGAAAAGGTGCGACTATCCTCGATAATTGATGCTCTAGAAGCATTAGCAGAAGTTCGGCTTCTATCGCGCAAGAGATTGAGCTCAAGAGCCAATCCAATGCGCAGATAGCGAAACTACTGCGTGAGGAGGAGTTAAAATGGTATCAACGTTCTAAAGCTCAATTCATTTGAAGGAGATTCGAATACTCGCTATTTCCATAGTATTGCTAACGGCAGACATCGAAAAAGCGAATTCACTCTCTAGTTCAGGATGAAGGAACGATTGAGGGCCATGATCAACTAAAGTCGTACATTACAAATTACTATAAAAGCCTGTTCGGTGATCCAGAGGAAGGGACTTCACTTTGGATGAATCTCGAACAGAGGATATACCCCAGGTTTCAGCCGAGGAAAATAGTCTACTCACTAAACTCTACTCAGAGGAAGAAGTGAGAAAGGCGGTTTTCCAAATGAAACATAATACGGCTCCTGGACCTGATGGTTTCCCGGCGGAGTTCTACCAGAACTTTTGGGATGTTATCAAGTCTGATCTACTTCAACTGTTCGCTTGTCTTCACAATGGACAACTTGAGCTATTTCGTCTCAATTTTGGTGAGATAATTTTATTACCTAAGGTTAACGAGGCAGAAAGGATTCAACAATTTAGACCTATTTGCCTCCTTAACGTTAGTTTTAATTTTTTACCAAAGTGGCGACGATTCGCCTGAACAGTGTGGCAGATCATGTGGTTCGTCCGTCTCAGACGGCGTTCATGCAAGGCCGCAACATTCTTGATGGTGTTGCGATTCTGCATGAAACAGTTCATGAACTACATAGGAAAAAGCTGAATGGGGTAATTCTTAAAATTGATTTCGAGAAGGCTTATGACAAAGTCAAATGGTCTTTCCTTCAGCAGACCCTCAGGATGAAAGGTTTTTCTCTGAGTGGTGCGCGCTAGTAAATAGCTTTGTTTCGGGAGGAAGTGTAGCCATTAAGGTCAATGATGACACTGGCAAATACTTTCAAACGAAAAAAGGCCTCAGACAGGGTGACCCATTATCGCCAGTACTATTTAACATAGTGGCGGATATGTTGGCTATCTTGATTGAACGCGCTAAATCTGAGGGCCAGATTGAAGGAGTGATTCCACATCTTGTAGATGGTGGTTTATCGATCCTTCAATACGCAGACGATACGATTCTTTTTATGGAACATGACATCGAAAAAGCTCGTAACCTAAAGCTGATTTTATCAGCATTCGAGCAACTTTCGGGTCTTAAGATAAATTTCCACAAAAGTGAATTGTTTTGCTTCGGCGAGGCTCAAGAAAACGCCGCCTTGTATGCCGAACTTTTTGGCTGTCAGCAAGGTCAATTTCCTATCAACTATTTGGGTATTCCGATTCATTATCGGAGACTCACAAATGCTGAATGGAAAAAGGTGGAGGAAAGACTTCAAATTCGCCTAAATAGTTGGAAAGGCAAACTCTTATCCCTGGGTGGAAGATTAGTTCTCATAATGCGGTACTATCGAACATGGTACTGTATATGATTTCATTCTTCCAATTGCCCAAAGGAGTCTTAAAACGACTGGATTACTTCCGGTCTAGATTCTTTTGGCAAGGGGATTGTGAGAAGAAAAAATATCGACTGACTAAATGGAGTGTGGTTTGCTGCCCTAAAGACCAAGGTGGGCTCGGAATTCCTGACCTTGAGGTCAAGAATAGAGCACTGCTAGGTAAATGGCTCTTCAAACTCCTCTGAAGATGGAGTTTGGCAAACCCTCCTTAGGAGAAAGTATGTGGGAGATCAAGCTGTTTCCCAGGTTCAATGGAAACCTGGTGACTCACACTTCTGGGCTGGCCTCATGGCTACAAAGAAGTTCTTTTTCCCACAGGATCTTTCTCAATTAGGGATGGATCGGAAATTCGTTTCTGGGAGGATAAATGGCTAGGCCAATCGCCTCTCCGAGAACAATATCCGGCTCTATATTCTATTGTACGAAACAAAAGCGACACGATCGCGAAGGTGCTGGGTTCCTACCCACCGGATGTTTCGTTTAGAAGAAGTTTATTTGGAACAAGACAAGCATCCTGGAATGCTTTGCTCATTCGACTGGAATCAATCCAATTGTCGGAAGGCCCAGATAAATTTCAATGGAATCTTACTAAGAATGGTAAATTCTCGGTTGATTCGATGTATAGAGCATTAATTCTTCCTGAAGTTCCGGTCGATAGTAGGGCTAATAACAAAATTTGGAAGATGAAGATACCACTAAAATTAAGGTATTTGCGTGGTATCTTCGTCGAGGAGTAATTCTTACAAAAGACAACTTGCCAAGCGCAATTGGCACGGAAGTAAAAAGTGCGTCTTCTGTCATCATGACGAGACTATTACACACTTATTCTTCCAATGCGAGTTAGCCAGGTCTATATGGTCAGCCATCCAGATAGGTTCTACCTTACATCCTCCACGGTCCGTTGCAAATATTTTTGGCAACTGGTTAAATGGAGTGGATCCTAGGTTCAAACTATTCAGTAGAATGGGCGCGATTGCAATTATTTGGTCGCTGTGGCTATGTAGAAATGACAAGGTGTTTAACGATAAAAATGCTTCTCTTATGCAGGTGATCTATCGGTGTACAGCTACACTACGAGCATGGTCAGCTCTGCAGCGTGTGGAACACCGAGATTTATTTTTGGAGGTGGCGTCGAGGCTGGAGGCTGCAGTCAGGGAGTTATTCTCCCGGCATGGATGTCAGCATAGTCTCCGGATTGACCTACCACCACGCTAGGCGGATCTACAATTTCTCATTTTGATATGTAATTCGTCTTGTTTTATTTATGTTGCACTGGGTACTTGAGAACTGGTGGCTGTGTGCATCTTAGCTATGTAAAGGCCGGGTGTAATGATTAAACCTTTTAAGTAATAAAATCTCTTTATCTAAAAAAAAAAAGATCCACGAGATGGTTGACTTTAGGTAATCTGTAGCTCCATGTGTGTGATTGTTTACTTGCCCGTTGATGGTTCTGTAGGTTAATTCATGCTTGTCCTTCTTCCCTCTTCTATGTGTGCGATGTTGCATTGATGATTTTTGTTATTATTTTCTTAAATTAGGAAGTAGGTCGCCAGATGTGCAAGTTGACTAGGAATGGCATTTGTATAGCTATTCAACGGCACAAGATGCAAATTTTACTTGAACGAGATGCATTTTTACAACTCGAGTCTTCTTAGTTTTACTTGCAAGTTGTAACAAGAAGAAAATAGTGACAGAGGACGAGAAGAATCTAAGATAGGGCGAGATCTTAAAAATGATGAAAGATAAAAAAAAGTCATAATACATTAACAATATTATGTATGATTAGAACATAGTAACTTTGTACCACGGAAATAAAAACATATTTTAATATAAGTAGAACCTATAAACATATAAATAATGAAGGTTTAATGACGTATAGAACTTTTTGGTAATGTCAAAACTCTACCATTTTTTGTAAATCTACCATAATTTTACCTATCAAAATTTTTGAATATCGCTCGTTTGATGTAGCACATCAACGAGTTATTAAGAAGTCATCGCAGAATTTTGTTGAGTAACTCAATCTCGATGATCTTTGTCGCTGACAAAGCCCTTTCAACTATTGTTGTCTCAACCGGTAAGAGTAATACCAGCTCTATAAGGCGACAAACCACATGAAACATGCATGATGTGCCTTTCAAATATTAGGATAATCTCTAAAAAAATCATCTTATGAGCAATGAATAGCTTCAGATTATATTGTATATCCTCATTCTCACAATTAGACAAAACCCCATGGTAAATCTTTGTAAGACGAGCAAGTTTATTTACACTGAACTTACAAAATGAGTCTTGAGTCAAGACAAGAGAAATTCAGAAACAACTATGAAGATAGCTCATTAAAACAATATTCAAAATCAGGTAATAGTCTATATAAATATAGAAGGTGTTTACACTGTAAAATAATGAACAATAACCTGGTGTTTTCCAATTTTCTTGATTTACTCATTTTGTTACCATTTATCCATACTTACCATAGTGATTTCATTTTCTGCGCAAATTGACATATTCCAAGAGGTCTCTCAACCATCATTTATCCAATTAAGCAAACATCCCCTCACATGTTTAGCCAAATACACCGACTGGACTAGTACAATTATAAATTTAGATTAAAAAATATACAAAACCAAAGTAAAACCATAAAACCTAAGCCATCCCATACCCAGAGCTGGTTTTGGCCACCCCATAAGGTGGCTAAAATAGTCTCAAGTCCTCATTAAATACCTAGTCCAGTTTTTAGCTTGAGTACTAGATACCCTAAAGAGAAATAGTTGGTTTCAATTACACAAGATCTACTCCATAATTTATGTTTGGAATCAGTTTTGCGCAATGTTCATAAAAATAAGGATAACTTCTTTATACGAAGTCCGTCTTCGACGCACGACCACTCAAATTACTAAAAAACATACTTGTATCTGAAACTTTCCGCCAAAAACCAAGGTAGGGTGGCACCCTACTTTTCCTTACAGAGAGCTCCGCCCGTGAGTACAACAGATGAAGCAGCATGCTCGAAACAAATAGACGAAACATTAGAAACGGAATGATTGTTCAACGAGCTGCAGTCGAAGAGGAGAACCAGATATCCGCAACCCTATATGGGCCTCGGAAAGGGTTACGATGTGGCCTTATTTGCCGCCTTTAGCGGCGATTTTTTTTGTTTTGAGAATCACCTTTAGCGGCAAGTAGAAGCATCCCACGAGGCTAGACAAAGTGAAGAAATTATGTGGGCCTGCCATACACTTCGGAAAGCAAAATTGTATGCTACTCCCACTGTTTTTAAATGTAAGATGTTTTAGATATTGCAATGTGAACTATATATGGATTAAATAAGTGAACATACACAATAAAACATGTAATCTCAGAAAACTGAGAAAAGGTAAAACATCTCATGTCTTAGAACGGAGGGAGTAGATTTGAAAGGCCGGCGTACAAATCCAAGATCATGCAGCATTCAATGTTGGCCCATAAAAAGCCCACTGTACGAAACGGACAGAAATGTGAACCCACATCGGCCCACACATCAGTGGCTCAGTCGCCTTCGCCTCTAGAAGCTTCCTCCGTGCGTCATCTCCTTCCTCCTAAACCCGTCCGCCCGCCTCTATTTTTCTTACAAAAACCCTAACCCCCCTTATCCTCTTCTCCCCCTCCTCCTCCTCCTCTCCCTCTCCCCCTCTTGGCCGGCCTGCCTGTCTCTCATGGAGCCGGCCCTTGCCGTGACTTTGGGCGCGTCGTCGGTGGCGGCACTGCGGCCGTGCGCGGCTAGAGCTCCGGTCCCGAGCTCGGTCGCCCCGCCCCCGCGGGGGAGTGGGGCGGTAAGGCGCGCGAGAGGTGTGAGATGGGAGGCGGGGAGGAGCAGGGGGAGGCTTCTGCGGGTGAGCTGCGATGCCGCCGTCGCGGAGAAGCCCATCGAGGAGGAGGCGCCCGAGGAGCAGTTCGAGTACCAGGCTGAGGTGAGCTTTGGGGCCGGGAGTTGGTAGAACTTGTATATGCTCATCTATTTCATAGCATTGTAAGCTGCTAGATTATGAATTTTGACTTTAATTTAGGTTTGTCTGTTCAATTTTCCACATGGTTGGAGCGTTGGCACATTTATGATTAGTTTTAGTTCAGGGGATTTAGTCAATATTTGTTGTTGAAGTTAAAGATAATCTGTGGTTAATGTGAAAAAAACCATGTATTGTTCTTCTGCTAAAATAATTTGCTAAATCCGTAAGGATGAGCTTAATTTTGGACTTAGGCAGGCCGACGAGACATGTTGTGTGTGTGTGCCATGTAGGTGAGCCGCTTATTGGATTTGATCGTCCACAGCCTGTACAGCCACAAGGAGGTATTTCTCCGGGAGCTTGTAAGGTAAGCAACTCTTCCTGAGATTATGCAACTCGGTTATCTTAATTCTTATTTCATAATATGCTTGTTTGATGTCATGACTGCTATCTCATTTACCTGGTGTTCCTCAGTAACGCGAGTGATGCATTGGATAAGCTGCGGTTCCTTGGTGTTACTGATTCGTCTTTACTTGCTGATGGTGGTGAGCTGGAAATAAGGATTAAATCAGACCCAGATGCGGGAACAATCACTGTCACGTAAGTTTGTATTTCTAGTAGATGTGCTATTCATTATTTTTTTGCAGATGTGTGTAGTAACACTGTTTGTTTGCTGAATATTTTTTTAGTGACACTGGCATTGGGATGACCAAAGAGGAGCTCAAGGACTGCCTTGGTACAATTGCTCAGAGTGGCACCTCTAAATTTTTGAAGGCTCTCAAGGTGGCGTCTTGTTTCATCCATTTCCATCCTGAATACATCTATCATCAAGGTGTATGCAATATGACACTGTTTGGGTGATTATTTAATGTTTCTAATGCCATCTGAATCTTTGTTCAGGAGAACAAGGAAGTTGGGTCTGACAATAGTCTAATTGGTCAGTTTGGTGTTGGATTTTATTCAGCATTTCTTGTAGCAGAGAAGGTATGAAATATTCTTAGATTACCATATTTGTCAATTATATTGCATAGCATGTCTCCTTTAGTCATTTTACATCTGGACTTCATTGTTCCAAAATCTGTGTCCCAGGTTGTGGTGTCCACTAAGAGCCCGAAAACTGACAAACAGTATGTATGGGAGGCCGTGGCTGACAGTAGCTCTTATGTCATCAAGGAAGAGACTGACCCTGAGAAATTGATTACCCGTGGGACTCAGATCACTCTCTTTTTAAGAGTAAGTTCACCTGATTGTTACTAAGTGGATAACATTATGTGACAGATATCTTACTTGCTTTCTACTTATGCAGCCTGATGATAAGTATGAGTTTGCTGACCCTACAAGGATTCAAGGTTTAGTTAAGAATTATTCTCAGTTTGTGTCATTCCCCATATATACATGGCAGGAGAAATCAAGGACTGTTGATGTAGGGTCTTGCTGGTGTTTCTTGCTAATTCTGTACCATTGGTTTGACCTTGCATCACTACTTATCGCCTTCTCATTTCTTCCTCTGATGTGACCTTGCTTCACAGGTTGAAGAGGATGAAGAGCCAAAAGAAGGTGAAGAGACAACTGAGGTTTGTTATCCTGAAAGATCTGCTTCTGATCCCCATTATGCTAGTAGTGACTCTACTTACTTTTGCAAATGCTACAATTTCCACATACGGGTGAAAAGGAGAAAAAGAAGAAGACCATTACTGAGAAATACTGGGACTGGGAACTGGCTAATGAAACAAAGCCTATATGGGTAATTCTGCAGCTACTTTTCTTGGTCACTGCAACTTCTGTCCTGCATGCTTTGAACTATACCTGTTAGGTTATTTTTGTTCTCTCCAAACAAGGATTAATTTCTTATATGCCATGGAGTAATTACAAGATCCGTCTGCTTCACTGGGCTCAGTCCCATGTGTGCGCAAGATAGATCAGTGGCATGTGAGGGATGATGCAAACATTCTGTGCGGTAGATGGAATTCTGCCAAAACCAATTGCATGTGATCTATGATTTTTAATAAAAAAAGCAGCAGATATTTGAGTTCAGTTTGCTTCATGCAGATGAGAAGTCCAAAGGAAATCGAGAAAACTGAATACAATGAGTTTTATAAGAAGACATTCAATGAGTTCTTGGATCCTCTTTCCTACACCCACTTCACGACAGAGGTGAGTGAGTTCATTATATCAAATTGTTAACTGATACATACGTTGAATTTTCTGTATAACATGATTTTTTTTGTCTTACCAGGGTGAGGTGGAATTTAGGAGTGTTATTTACATTCCAGGGATGGCACCACTTAGCAATGAGGAGATAATGAATCCCAAAACCAAAAATATCCGGTTATATGTCAAAAGAGTATTTATCTCCGATGACTTTGATGGTGAACTGGTACACCATCTTGCAACACTTACATATTTCTTCCTGTTATTTTCTACCATTCATTGATTAGGGTAAAACATTTCTTAGTTCAGCTTGTATTTTACAGTTCCCTCGATACTTGAGCTTTGTAAAAGGAGTCGTTGATTCAAATGACCTTCCCCTGAATGTTTCCCGGGAAATTCTTCAAGAGAGCCGAATCGTAAGTGACGGAAAATCCATCTCCTCTGATACCTGAACAATTCAAACTCCAAAGATCATTTTTTATGTATCTTGTAGCGACATTGGCTGTAATTTGTTTTTATGTTGTTTTGTTGAATCATTCAGGTAAGAATTATGCGGAAGAGACTTGTCAGGAAGACATTTGATATGATTGAGGAGATCTCTGAAAAAGAGGACAAGGAGGTAGATGTGTGCCTTTTCCTTTGCCCCCTCGATTGTTCTTTTGCTTGGTATTGAACCTCTGTTATTTGTATTGCAGGACTACAAGAAGTTTTGGGAGAGCTTCGGAAAGTTCATCAAGCTTGGTTGCATTGAGGACACAGGAAATCACAAGCGCCTTGCCCCACTGCTACGCTTTCCCACTTCTAAAAATGAGGAAAATATGATTAGCCTTGATCAGTATGTAGAGAACATGTCGGAGACCCAAAATGCAATCTATTACATTGCTACAGATAGTCTCCAGAGTGCAAAGACCGCTCCATTCTTGGAAAAGCTGCTCCAAAAAGACATTGAAGTATGAAATGAAATACTGACACCTCAACCATTGCTCATTGTTTCTTTGATTGCTGTGACTCAGGTTGCTGTTTATTCTTCTTAGGTTCTTTACCTTATTGAGCCAATTGATGAGGTTGCCATTCAGAACTTACAGACCTACAAAGAGAAGAAGTTTGTTGATATAAGCAAAGAGGACCTAGAATTGGGTGAGGAAATTGTTGGCAGCTTCTCTCTTTGTTTGTACACTCTTTGACGAATATTTCCATCACATAATGTATATATGTGTGGTTTTCAGGTGATGAAGATGAGGACAGTAAAGAAACCAAGCAGGAATACACTCTTCTGTGTGACTGGGTAAAACAACAGCTCGGTGACAAGGTGGCAAAGGTTCAAATATCAAAGCGTCTCAGCTCTTCTCCGTGTGTACTTGTATCTGGCAAGTTTGGTTGGTCCGCCAACATGGAAAGGTATGTTTATGGATTAATTCCTGTATCGACACTCGAACAGATATTTGTGTTGGGGAACCCTATACATATTTTCTGATGCATGCTTCTCAAAATTGACAGACTTATGAAAGCACAGACACTTGGTGACACATCAAGCTTGGAGTTCATGAGGGGAAGAAGGATTTTCGAAATTAACCCGGACCACCCAATTGTCAAGGACTTGAACGTAAGAATCGTTACTCCTAGCACTTAACAATTACAGATGTACCTTCGCTAGGCAGCTTTGTTGTCAACAAGTATCTTGAATATATATAACCATTGGCAGGCTGCTTGCAAAAATGAACCTGAAAGTACAGAAGCCAAGAGGGCTGTCGAGCTGTTGTATGAGACTGCTCTGATCTCCAGTGGATATACTGTAAGTAGAACAAATAGACTCCTGATTTTGCGTTGTTGCCAATAATGACTTTGCCCTTATGCCTGACATTTTATTTACTTGGTATGCGCAGCCTGAAAGCCCAGCTGAGTTGGGTGGCAAGATATACGAGATGATGTCAATTGCCCTTGGCGGGCGATGGGGGAGGTCTGACACTGAAGCTGAAGTGACCAATAGTGAGGCCAGCACAGAGGATTCATCTGAAGGCACGGTGACGGAGGTTGTTGAGCCTTCTGAAGTGAGGCCTGAGAGTGACCCGTGGAGGGATTAATGTGTGAGTTCTCCCTCAGGTATCCTTGTTAGAACTTCAATGTAGTTGTTCCAGGGGTAAAATCATAGGTTAGACATGGTCTGGTCATAAATTTTTACAGGGTTGCTACCCTGCATTTTTGTAGCTGTAGACTCACTGGCCCCCTCCATTATTGGAGGGGTGGCCTTATGAATAAAAGATATGATAATATGATTACCGTGCCTCACAATCATCACCTGCTGCTTTTGTGAGCGTTACTCTTGTTTTTTCTTTATACACCAGTTATTGACAGAGTGCCACTAGGAATTCAATGCCATACTTTGTATTCTTGACTTTAGCCCCAAGGGACAGTATTTTATGGTACGTTAAGAAGAAAGCAAATCAAAACGTACGATGAAACTGAAGAAACACTTCTCCATGGATTACGTATGTTAGCTGCCTGTGCCATCCAGGATACAGCTAATGGAATGGATTTTAGTCTTTGCTTACGATGCTGTGCTCTAAACAGTCGGTGTCTAATTGTTCAGTGTATTATTATACGTCCGCAATGCTTCAGACTTACAAAGACGACCCCTTGTATGAAAATCGAGCAAGTATTATATATTCCGTCTGTTTTTATTTACTCTGCATTCTGAGTTTTTTAAAATTCAAACTTTTAAAGGTCGATCAGGTATATACAAAAAAATATAACATCTATAAAATCAAATGTATATAATATGAAAATATATTTTATGATTATTCTAATTATATTAAATTTATATTCTAGATGTTGATATACGTTCCTATATACTTGGTCAAAATTCATAAAGTTTGACTTTGATTAAATCCAAAACGCAATCTAACTGTGAACGGAGGGAGTAGAAAACTTGTTTATTTGAGCTATAAAAGGGTATTAAAGCTGATCTGTAAGTTCTCTGGGATGAAGGCAACCAAAATGAAAATGAATGTAGGAAAAGAAGATAACGGAAGTAAATTACATTATGCTAAGATACTCTACCTTCATGATATATCGACCTATTTATCTTGTGGTTTTTCCGTACAGAACAGTAAACTATTCTTATGCGTTCTCCTGCTTCGAGTAACTTGCATACTAGGTAAGTTAGCATAGAACCAACAGAAATAAGATCGCCACTTCAGAGTTTCAATTGAGTTGCTCACATTACAAAACAAAATGTCCATTCCGTCTCGTTTGGTCTTTGTTTTCAGCTTTTGTTAACGGTGCGGTATGCCGCCATCTTAATCTCAGAAATTTTGCTGTCCCTGTTCCTGAAGTTCAGTTCGAACATAGCTACACCCCATCTTCTGCGAGTCCCTCAGGCAATCAAAGTAGAAGCGCTGCTCCTGCAGTCATATGCCTGTTGGTCAGAGGAGACCTGGAGAATCCATTAGGCAGGATTTCACATATGAAACCGATTCTGGTCTGGCCTGATACTGAGAAGCTCGGAACCTATGACCAACGGTGGATACACCATTTGCACCGGACCATCGAATGATCCGCTCAATCCTTGGATCTGTTCAACAATCAGACACTCCATCAGTACTCTATTGACAGAGTGGTCAAACATAAACATTGGTAGCTAGTTACATCTGACTTAGAGTTACTCCTTCCATATCACAACGTTTGGGACATGGCTTAAATTTGTTGACTATAAATAAAATGTCAGAATATTTGGATTGAGAACTTTTAAATCATATGTTTAGATTTGTCTTGAAAAGATATTCATAATATATGAACTTTCTTGTGTTTATACATGTAAAATTACTAGTCAAAGGTGAATCTTTAAGACCGTGCCAGTGTCCAAAACAGATACAATGTAAGCATGCTAGGCTGCGAACCTGGGATGGCGGCTCCTGGGAGAATGACTGCATTATTGTTCTGAACATATCTGAATTGGTCATGCCATGAACATCGCCTTGGAGCATGCCTGTCTGCGATGGTTTGGGCATCATCTCCTGTGCGAACGAGAGTCCCATGGGAGGAGTTGAAGGAGACCAGGGAAAGCGAAGAACCTGTCATAAGAAGCATCAACATGGTCATGCCATGCATCTCTTGCGAATGCAAATCCTGTTTGGAATATGGGATTTCGCAGGATTCGTGCATCTTTGCAGGAACAAAAAAAAATACTTGTTTCAAACAGGGTCTGAAAAAAAAAGGAAAGGGCTGGAAAAACTGTGGATGATCGCGTACATCCTTTGCGACAAGCGATTCTACGTTGACACCAAGCCTTGGGTTCACCGTCGAGAGCTTCATCGCTAGAAACTGCATCAATAAAAAAGGAAGAATGGTAATGCGTTTGTGCTCTACTTTTCTGATGAATTTTGCAGTCACTGTGAAAGATGGTACTAGTATTATCATACTCACCTCCACCTGCCTTTGCAGGGACTGGACATAGTTGATGATCTCGTCCAGCATCACCGCCTTCCCTGTGACCTGATAAAATATACAACACAAGAGACGCAACTTCGTCATCATTTATTCTCCTCTTGAAACTCACAGATCAGAAAGTCCAATTTGTTGTGGCTTTTCTTGTGCTAGGATAGGAGGCTCACTTTGTTGCAGCCAGGAACAAGGTCTTGCAGAAGCTTCATCCTCTCGCTGATCTTCTCCCTTCTTAACTGCGGACAGCATTTCAATAATCAGGTTCGGCGATGCTAGATTTCTTTTCATGATTTGGAACGAGATTGAACTAGTTTTCACGAAATTTCGGTGTCCCAAACAAGCCTTGGAGTCTGAAAGAACTGAAGTAGGGGTGGATACCTTCTCTGCGAGGCTGTGACTGTTGGTCGCCTGACCGCTCCGGGCTCTGACATGGACGTATCCTTCCTTCTGCTCGCCGGTTCCTTTTGCTCCCCTCCCTCTGGACTTGCCGGCCGTCGCGGCAGGGCCGGTCTCTTCGCCATTGACGTCCTTGCCGCGCTCGGTCTCCTCTGCAGAATCGGCGGACGCACTTGCTGTCTTCGCTTGATCCATCCCAAGAGCCTTCAAATCACAACGTCAAGAACGCAGAGTCACATCTCACGAGTCACGACACTCGATAACCACGAGAAAGTCCGGAAGAAGCAAGTGAGGAAGCAAAGCACCTCGTTTGATCTCCTCCTTTTCTTCGAGCCCGACCCGCCTGACGGCCCTGCACGCTCGAGTCTGGCGGTGTCCGCCGGAATATGAACGTAGCCGGCCGACGCCGCCAGCGGGAAAAGACTTGCGCCGGTTAGCGCCGTGCTCCCGGAGACCGACGCCCACGCGAAAGAATCCATGTCTCGCAGTGCCGGCGCGGCACATGAGTTAGCCGTCTGGCTCTGCCATGCCATTATTGGCAGCACGCCATGGCCAAATGAAGCGTATCTCTCTACTCCAACCCCGGCACCATTGTCATCGTTCATCATCCTACTATCTCAAGAAGAGAGAGAGAGAGAGAGAGAGAGAGAGAGAGAGAGAGCAAATCAAATGGATGTTCTTGGTTTATAGGACGGTTCAGAATTTACGGCATGAGGGAGGCTGTTTTCGAGTCACTCTGCCTTTAATCATGCTGTTTAAACCTTCCTCTGCTTTCGTTTGCGTGCTAATTACTACTAGTAAAGCTCGTGCCAATGACGAATGGTTGCTGCGTTTCTGACAGTGCCAACTATCACAGCCATTGTTTAATCTGCTGTGCAGTCTCAAGCCTCGCTGTAAATCCTGCCCCTTGCCCTATTTTTTGTTGTTGCAGAATCGCTAAGTTTTCTTCATGATCAACATAATTACTCATATCCCCACAAAGAAATCCATAATTACTCGTTCTTTTTTACTAAACGTTGGCAGCACAAGGGACAAGGGTGCGGTGATAAACATGCATCTGTTCTTCTCTGTTGCAAGTTTGCGTAGCAAGAAACTCTGAACCATCAGCATGGATTTTTTCCCCTACATGTCAAGCTTGAATTTCTTCCTACGTGTTTACCCCCCTGAGCTGAGATGTCTTCTTCGATCTAGTTCTCCTCACCTTACTCTATACTAAACTAAACTATCATTAGCTCGGGGTTCCCGATGCTCCGAATCTAATCTTTTCGATTAGCGAAGCAAAGCAGACCACCCAGACCAACCCATGTAGTTCTTTTATTCGCCACAACCTGCTTTTTACAAGGTTTTTAGTGTATATTGTATTATATACATACTATATTTTTACTGTTACCTGCACCCCGAAGCCAAAACGCTCCTCTCATTAGTTCGCATATTAATTCCATATATACTCCTATTTCTTCATAGCTTTGTCCTAAGTCCTATTTCTTCTACTACTGGCCTAAGTCGCTGTTTGGTTGCGCTTATTTCTGGCTTTTAACTTTTCGGTTATATAAGCCACAAAATCACCTGAATGGGTGCTTTTGGTTTTTGGCTTATACTATCATGCAACAATGTCCAGTCAAAAGCCAAAAGCACCCATTTAGATGTTTTTGTGACTTATATAAGCCAAAAGGTAAAAGTTGGAAAATAAGCCCAACCAAACAGGGACTAAATGCCTAATCCCTAAAGATTCTGCTTGTTGGCATGTGCCTATTGGGTACTAGTAATGATCCGAGTTTCTCTCGTCTCTCCTCTAGCTCTTGTATGGTGTCCATCAAGTTTTCCTTCGGCCTTTAATTCTGTGTTGCTTCTAATTTGGTTCCTTGTTTCACTAATAATTGAGTAAACAAGCTTTCCACCATCTGATTTGACCTAATTGTGCGAGATGAGCCCACCAGCAATTCCACACAAGTGGCTGATCTGGCCTCTTAGCAGTTGGAGAAAATTGGTGCAAACTGCAACGTACTCAGATCACTGTATGCGAAGATAACCAAACATTAAAGAGTCTAAAAACACAGTGAAGTTCAACTGTCATTCCGGAGGTCTTACTGTTCGATGCAACCACTCCTCAAATTTCAAACGGATTTCCGCCGTTTGCGGTAACAATCGCTCAAACCAGTTCGACAATCCAACCATATATTCTGATGTAAAAGCAAGAACACTCGGCACCTTTTGGGTGTAAAATTCCCACTGCTGCTCACACAGTCACGCACTGTAGTAGGAGCGATCCATAACAAGAAGTGACAGACAAGCTACTTATCGTACTACAAATCATGGCTTTTCCCCCTCTTTTTACCTTTTCTTTGTGAGATCTCTTGTCCTCAGGACCTGCACCTTTCGGTTGTGCTGGTCAGTTGTTCCTCCCCCTTTTCCTTGAGGTGCCCTGCTTGACTTCCCTTAGCGGCAACCTACTAGAAACTGCCGGGCTCCAAAAGGGAAAGGGAATAGCTGAAGGAAGGCAACGGAACCGACCGGTTGGAGCTTTGTGAAAATGCATGCGAGCTCCAGATGAAAAAGACGTGAGAGTTCGGACTGGCCCCAACGAAAATTTGGACATGCGTGATCTGTGCAAGCTACTGTACTTACTTAGACCACTAGATCATATCTTCATGGTTTCCTTGAGACACGTTTGGTTACCTGCTAACCTGCATCGATCCTGATCATGCTTGTCGGGTGCAAATCTCCGGCCGGTTTATCCCCCGATTGAGAAATTAATGCAGGCAATCAAACACACTCTTTGTACTTTGGAGGAAATTTGACACCGAGCTACATTTTAATTGCCACACGGTTAAAGGAATACCTTCTCGCCAATAGGGTGG
The DNA here is from genome assembly GCA_947311845.1 of Poa pratensis. Taxonomy (NCBI): domain Eukaryota; kingdom Viridiplantae; phylum Streptophyta; class Magnoliopsida; order Poales; family Poaceae; genus Poa; species Poa pratensis. The sequence goes on from CAMZMU010000069.1 coordinate 39,185,296, forward strand.
CCTGCGCTGACCAGAAGACTAAGGAGAAATCATGATTTTTTTTTTGCGAAACACAGTACAAACGCAGACGCTCACATACGCGTGCACACACTCACCCCTATGAACGCACACACACACCCTACCGCTATGAGCACCTCCGAAATACTGAGCCGGCGGGTCGAGTCTTGAGATTGACGAAGTCACTACAGGTGCCTCGTTGTTGACAGGAACATCGCCTCCCAGTGAAGAATATTCCGCCTAAATGAGAAATACTATTGTCAAACCTAACCACCACCTAACCATCTTGGCACAGGCAAGTTCTCAGAAATCCATGACTTGGATGCTAAACACAACACTTGCTTAGTAAATAGTTGTTCAAACCTCTTACCGATGATGAGGTGTGGCATGATGTTTTGCGTTATAACTATGTTGGTTCTAAGGCCCTCTCGCATGTCCACTGTAAACCAAGTTATTTCCGTTTCTAGTTTGGAATCTTCAACAAGTGTGCGGCAATTATGGAGGATTTCTGTGAGGCTTCGGGGTCGCGCACTAATCTCAACAAGTGCACAACCCATCTTATCAGAGGCGGCACTTAGCAACAGACGCTAGTACATCAGGGTTTTGGGTGTGAGGTGAGGGGTTCCCAGTGACCTACCTGGGCCTCCCGTTGGGGCTGCAGAAATCATCAGCTGTTCAGCTCCAACCGCTGGTGAATAAGACGGCAAGAAAGCTGCAGCCTGGAGTGCTACGCTAATGAACAGGGGGTCGATCTTCCTTGGCATCAATGCCAGTGCACGCCATGATGTCTTTGGACTTGTCCTACAAGACTTCGGAGGCGCTACAACATATTTTTAGAGGTTTCTCGCGGAAGGGCGGGAAGGAGGCCAAGGGCGGACATCCGGACACTGCCTTGTGGCGTGGGAGAAGGTAGCCTCTTCCAAAGAGTTTGGAGGACTTTGCATGCCTAACCTGAGATTGATGAACCTAGCCCTGCGTGCCAGATGGATGTGCCTGCGTAGGGTGGATGCCTCGAAGCCATGGATTGAGCTCGACATACAAGTGTCACGGCAATTGAGGGCACTTTTCGTGACGGCCACGAGAACAAATGTGGGAAATGGAGAGACATCCCTTTTATGGACGGACAAATGGCTCCAAGGTGAGAGGATTGTGGAGATCGCGCCGAACCTCTTGGCCATGGTGGCCAAGCGGGTCCTTTCGACGTGGACGGTACGTGACGGCCTCCAGGGGGCGTGGCTAGCAGACTGTGGCCCTGACATGACGACCACATCACTAGAGGAGTTCTTCCTTCTGTGGGGGAGGCTCGGGGAGGTCCAGCTTGACCCGCTTGTGGAGGATTCACATGTTTGTATGTGGGAGAGAAACATGCAATACTCTGCACGGTCGGCGTAAGAAGCCTTCTTTGTCGCGAAGATTAGAGCGGAAGGAGTGCACTAGATTTGGAAATTGAGAGCTCCTCCCACCTGTCGCTTCTTTGCGTGGCTAGCGGGCCAAGAACATATGTTGGACTGTGGACTGACTCACCTACTGCTCGGGTGTGTCCTAGCGCGCGAGGTTTGGGCCTTTGTCCTCGACTTCTAGGTTAAGCCCGAGTGGATGCCGGACGTGTTCTCGCCTCTAGTAGAATGGTGGACTAAGCGGACGACCACCCGCCAAGTGGCGAGAAACCTGTGGACGGCCCTTACTCCGGTGTTCTGGTGCATCTAAAGTCACCGGAATGATGTGATCTTCGAGGGAGTGGCCCCTTATGGCAGGACGATAAGCTAAAGATCAGGGAGGAATTTGAGGCTTGGCGACTTGCGGGTCTCTTCCGGGGTGAGGCGTTTGGATTTCCTTTGCAACGCCGGAACGGTGTCTAGTAGGAGATTATGGCCAGATTCTGGGCAGCTGGTACCCCTTGTTTGCAGCAAGCTTGGTGGTTTTGACAACGTTGTAAAAATTGCCTCTTGGCACTCCTTTTATATGGTATGTAGTACACCTTCCACGGTGTATTCTAGAAAAAAAAAGTCTGGAATCTTTAGTACTCCCTCCGTCCAATAATATTCGTCTCAAGTTTTATAAAAAGTGGATGTATTCATACATGTTTCATGTCTAGATACATCCACTTTTTGACAAACTTGAGACGGTTATTATTGGATGGAGGGAGTATTAGAGATGGTCCACAAATAAGATTCTATGATGGACTGATGTTCGGTTGAGTGTTTAATACCGAGGACTTCATCATATTGTTCGACATAAATACGTCAAAATTCTTAGAAGACACCTGAACTGATGTGATGCAGGAACCAAACATTTCATTAGTACTTTGGAGTAAATTTCGCAGCGAGTTTAATTGGACTAGATTTAACTCTTTTTAATACAGATTTAAGCACCGACATTTCTTTTTGAACCGGATGTAAGTTATCATCTCCATCCGGAAAGATCGGGCCCACATGTGAAGCAAACATGGCACCGACTATGATACCACTCGGCATTGCGGCTCTGCGTGTGTGTAGATCTTTGAAATGATGTACAGTACATGTCAGTATATCACATCAGATAGATCTCGACGCAAAATAAGTGAGTAATGATCTTCAGGTCAACAAGATTCTGGATACATGCGCTTGCAAGTTGCATTGGCCTAACTTTGTGTACCTTGTGTGATTCTCTGTCGTGAGATTCTCGGAGGAATCGGCGGAAGATCAGAGGCTCTGCTAGGAAAGTTTGTGCAAATTCTCGGAGCAGTGCACTGGGTAGTGGGGAGCATCCATGCAATCCTTGAAATTGCGCGCAATGGACGCAGAGCTCGGTAACTGGGTCAGTACTCAGTACCGAGGGGAATGATTAGTCAAAATTATCTAGAGTTTCAGACAGTACGGTACATGACACAACACTAGTTGATCGAGGCTACATGCCATGATTTCAGAGTGCTCCAGCTCAGTGGCGCTCGTTATTAAAACTTAAAAGTAGCAGAAATTGATGCATCGAGAAGCATAGGGCAGGCTGCAGTTTTAGGTATGTTTGTTCTTGAACAAAAACCTTACTGGACCAACAAAAAAAGAGCGATAGATTGGATACTGGGCTCTCGTTAGATCGATCGAATGGGCCACTGTGCAAGAAAAAAGAAGAGCTGAAGCCCACTAGACTTCAAGGCTGCCTCCTGAAGACCTGAAGTCTTGAACCAACACTTCCTCGTACAAAGAATAGAAAATTTCGTCTCCAAAGCTCAAAGAAAAACGAGTTGGAAGTAGCATTCCACATCACAAACAGTTGATGAGTCTCTCTGCTCTAGAAAATAAATAAGAGTTGATGCGTCCTTCTCACCAGCTAATCCATTGGGACGCACCAACTGAAATTCCACTAGTCGCACATCACGTGTTAATTGGAAAAGGGGGAAATTCGATAGAGAAATCTGACTTTATTTAAAGCCCAGTCTAATAATTTTAGGCAGGGCGTGTGACCACTCTAGCCACTTCACACACGTCCACAGATCGATTTATATTTTATGTTTTGGAACGCATGGTATAGAATTTCAAGGTATATGTATAACTAGGCCAACGAGCGGGGATAATAATTCGACAAAGTATCAAAGTTCGCACGTGCTAGCTGCTGATACCATGGGCGGAACTAGTAGTACAAAAAATAAAATCTATACTGACAATAGCATATATCACCTGCTTTGCCGTCTTCGGGCTGCCCCTGCTTCGGCGGTCTTCGGAGGTCCTTGTTATGGGTCGGGGCGAAATCCCCACGCGGTGGCTACCAGCGCTGTCAACGGCGACGCCTGAGGGTGCCATTACCTCCTTGGAGGCGTTGACATGACCCTATCTGAACTTCTTTCTCGAGCACCGGGGGAAACCCTAGGTCCGGCTTGCCGGATCGGGCAACGGCGGCGTCTCAGCGTCGTTCCCCTCTTGTAGGCGCTGCTTGGGCTGCACGTGGAGACTCCGATGTGGTGGCTGGAGTGCGGCGACGCGTGGCTCTAGAGTCGACTGAGCGCAATTTACGCCGGCGCCAGCTTCTCCATGATGATCGATACACCAGTTCCAGTCAGCCCCTGCCTCTCACCTGCCGACTCTCTAGGCACATAGGTGTGTGGTACGTTGGTCTGAGCAGTTTGTGTAGTTTTGGTCATCACTGGAGGAGTTTGGCGTTGGCTACGACATGGCTGGAGGCAAGGTCTCATGTACTCACTCCGTTCTAAAATACTTGTCTTCCATTTGTCTAAATTTGGATGTACCTATACACAAAAACATGTCTTGGTACATCCGAATTTGGACAAATGGAAGACAAGTATTTTAGAACGGAGGGAGTAGTTGTTGTAGTTTGTAGGTTGAGATACCTCCTCACTTGGTTGTTATGGGAACGTGTTGTTTCGCTGTGCTACCGCATTGTTGGATGCCGGAATCGCTATAATCTGGACTCTGTCCTTTCTTCTAATATAATCGACAAGCAAAACTTTTGTGTGTTTGTATGTTCGTAAAAATCAGCACAAAGTTGTTTATGCCAGGCTCTCGATTTCTCGAAGAACAGGGGCACCATCGTGAGACCTAGGTGCTGCATGTGTGGAGCTGTCGTTCCTAAACTACTCACGATCGATTTGGAAATTGAGAATTCGAGCGGAGCAGCCAAATGAGCTTTCTACGCGTTTGGTTCCTCCTGTTAAAAATTGTGTTACATGAATTTTAGGAATTGTTGCCAATTCTTCAGCAGTATAACAATCATGCGTCTCAGTGAGCAAGAAGGTATGGCAAAAACCAAGAGTTGATAATTTAAAGTTAAATGTAGACGCAGCTTTCTCGGCCGAAGAACAAGTTGGTGCTTCAGGGGCCATATTGCGAAATAGTCAGGGAGTTTTTGTTGCTGCATCGTCTGTTTTAATACCGCATGTGGCGTCGGCGGTGATGGCAGAATCCCTAGCTATGCTTCATGGTCTAAAGCTAGCTAACTCTCTTGGTTATAGCAGGATTGAAGCAGAGTCAGATAACATGAAAGTAGTACAGTTGTGCTCGGGAGAAGGTAGAATCTGGAACGAAGCAGCTGTTGTATATGCTGACATCATTTCCACCTCAGGAGCTATTGGGAAGGTTGAATTTTTACATTGTGGGAGAGATACAAATTTTGCTGCTCATGAAATAGCTAGGAACTGTTTTATTTCGAAATTTTCCTGTAATTGGGTCGATGAACCCCCTAACTTTTTATTACAAACCCTCCTAAATGATGTAACTATGGTTGTTTGAGGCAACAAGTTTTAGACGCACTCTTTTCCTTACCAGGGTATCTAAGGGGAGGCGGCTTGCTAGCTTAATATATTGTGGTTTAAAGTAAAAAAAAATCCGGAGTTTGGATTTGTTGGTGTAAAAAATCAATGTAAAAAATAGTGTGCTAAGAGAAATAGCGGCGGCCTCCTCCTCCAGATGCTACACACGCTATATCTTGCTAATATCGTGCTATATTTTAAATAGAGTTTTAAAAAAATTAACAGACTTAGCTTAAAAGTATGATATATCCAAAAATGGCAGAACAATATATGCATAACCACATAAAAATTGTTCTCCAATTGTCTAGAACCCTATAACATCAACATCCCACATGACAACAACATAATATAAACTGTTGTTATTCATAATCTCAACATTAGTGTTGTCAACTTTCGATTCAGAAGATGAACCGACAGAATGCAGTTCATCATCACTACAAATCGGTAGCAATTGTTATAGCGTGATATTAGCGTCGAAATAGCACGCTATTTTTTTGCATGAAAAAATATGTACCACAGGCTCTATAGGAAAAAGCGGCTCCTAGGCAGAGCTTTAGCATGCGCAACCAAGAAATTGTCTTCTCTAGCAATAAAGCATGTCATATCTATCTATCTATCTATCTATCTATCTATCTATCTATCTATACCTCTTATAAGAGTAAACCCCACTAAGAGAACATTTAAGTTGTCTATCTTGACATGCAGCCCATCCACATCATCAATTAATCGCAACCGTTCGATTCTTATCATCTGACCGTCCATCTTTTATCCATTGTCACGTCCACAGGCCCAAAACCTGGATCCGCCTTTGCTCGCCACTACTGATCTTTTGATCTTCTTCCCGATTAATAACTGATGGAAGCCTACGAGACAAACGAGTCCTTTCAGCTTTTGTTTCCTTCCTTTCCACTACTCCATTATAAGAAGCAGGTCATGAATCCACGCAGATTGCTCCCAGCAAGATCAAGTTCCTTCCGTATGAGCTCTCCACTGCCGCTAGCCATCACCCTGATATCGTCCGTGACCCATGGGCGGGAGGCCGCACTGCCATCTACCTCGGCGACGGTCGCTGCATACCTCAACACTTGCAGGCCATGCTCAGCATCGGATGGTCTGCACATCAGGACGTACGTACCCTCTCCAAGGTAGCAAGGTAGACTAACGTACATACACGCCCTCCCAAAACAACAATTCAGCCTTGCGTGTTGCCTGCATTTTTTGTTCTTTGATTAAGGCATAGGCGGCGTCTGTATGGGGAACACGGAGGCGGTCGAAACAAGAAATCCTTTTCCCCGTCTGCTCTTGTGTTTGCTCTCTCTCTCTCGTGTCCCATGTTTTCTCTCTATCCGCTCGAACCAGGATAGGCAGCGACCATGGGCGCGCGGTGGCCCGCTGGCCCCGGCGGCCGAACTGTGTTGCCTCTCCTCCCGTACTTCCCGCTCTTCTTTACCCTCCCAATCTATCTTTGATTTTTTTTTGTTGCAGGATGCAATTTCGTCAGCCTATGCAAGTTCTACAGAGAAAATTAAGTTCAGTCTATCCAGGCAAACGCTCAGGAATTTTCTTCGTTGTTCTAGTACTATGTACTCTCTCAGTTCCTAAATATAAGATGTTTTAGCATTTATCCACATTCACATATATGTAGATGTATGTAGACATATTTTAATATGTATTCACACTTATTTTAGTATGCACCTAGACAACATGTTGAAGAGATAAAACGTCTTATATATTACAACGGAGGGAGTAGTTGTTTGTCCAATGCAAGGAACCGACGATTTATGTAGTGCTTTTTTCACAGGAAGGAGTAGCGATCAATACTGTACTGCACGCATGTTTTACCATTTTTCATTTTTCTTTCACGTGAAGGAGTACTATTTACTTGTTTGTCCAATGCATCCAAATTTCTGATTAGAGGGTGATTTAACGCTTTGTTTTCACAGTTATTACAGAGTGTGATAGGGGTAATCTATTAAAGAGGTTACTAGAACAACTCATCCATTTTCATCCTTTGAACCAAACAACAAAATGGCTATCCCTAACCACATCTTATTCCACCGAACCAAACAAAAAAATTGGCTATCCTTAACCAGGTGGTCCTCATCCCCAAATGCTATCCTCCAAACCAAACACACCCTAAGTTGTGTGCATGTATCGATCGGCTTAGCCAGTCCACTCCTGGAACTGGCCAAGCATTTCTTCCTGCCAATAACCAAGCATGACAAGTTTTTGCCATTCAACAAACGATCATCATAAGAAAACCAGGACTAAGCTTTACACATCCTCACGCAAAAATCAGGAAAATCGCTGATAGTGTATTATAATCATCGTTATGCTTGGATTATATAATCGAAAGTTAGCCTCTGTTTCCAATAAATAGCAGTATATAACAAAAGACACTAGAATTTCCGCCGTAACGCGCGGGGTATAACGCTAGTTACAATGACGAGTCAGATGTGCCATATTCCAATGGTAGTTGGTTGTAGTTTACTCAAATACATGCTATAAATTAATGTGTATAAACATATAATAACGGAAATACACACATGAGAATAAAAACTATATGTCCGACAGACCGCGTGTAGGGTGATTAAGCGCCGCTCTAGGGACTAGGCGAATACCAACCGCCTCGCCTTCAGTTAGTGCGTTTTCCAACCTCGACTACAAGTCAACTTATGGTTCGTGACATGATATTATTGCTAGTTTAAATAGCTAAACGCAGGGGCGAAACTAGGAAAGAGATTTTGTGGGATCAACTCAATATTTTCTTTGGAAAAAATAGCATACACCAGTGTTCATATCCAAGCTGCAACACCAACCCTTATGAATATAGGTACGTGACCATTCAAAGCATCTCTCCGAGAGAATTGAGCTATCAGATTTTATGAATGACGAGGTAACTATAGAACTAAATAGGAATCACCATTTTATTCTTGCAATGAGTTCAGGAAGCACTTGTGCAATGTCTAGGACTTGAACCCGGATTGGCATGTTCCATCACATGAACATAACCAGTTGAGATACGATATGCTCACATATGGGATCAACTCTATTGCAATGTTGTTATCTCAGCAAATAAACGTTGGCTAGCTAAGTACTTGTGCAAATCCACGAAGATACATTTGTCGATGTAAAAATGAGAAGCTACCCTTTCTCATTGATAAAGTGGAGTAAAATACATGCATTATGTATTATATTGACAACAACTGAAAGGGCATGGCGCCCCATGTTTGGTTTTTGGAAATTAATGGCAATCCCTATGTACCAATGGTTACACTTGTAGTGTTTGTCCATAGGCAATTCTTGAACTCCATATGTTGGATTCAACGTTGATGTCATAAAGATATTGATATAATGGAGTATTTGGCATCAGGATCATCGAGTTGTATGTATACCTCGCCATGGGCCGGGCCTAACAAAGCCCACATTCAAAATTCTAGGCTCAGGCCCGCCCAGGCCCATCCTTCAAGCCTATATTTTAGGCCCAGGCCCACTTGCTGGCTGCAAAATCTCATCGGGCATCGGGCTTTGGGCCGGGTTTCTTCCTTAAAATGCCAATATGTAAAGCCCATGCCCAGGCCCATCAGACCTTTAGGCTCAAATCTAAGGCCCAGGCCCACCTAGGCCCTGTAGGGTCAGGCCTGGGTGGGTGGTCGGGCCAGAGATGGCCAGATATAGTTGTATGGATATATTTGATATGATGAAGTAGAAAAATATGTGATGATTATTCGAGGGGTTATCCGAAGATTGGTCATGAGAGAGTTGAGCATATTGCAAGTATGTCTTGAAGAAAAGGATCATGTGATCATTCATGTTTATCTTCAAGACATCATCATAATAAAGAGAGAAGAAAAGATACAAGGTTGATCAAGATATTGATCAACACACAAAGCTACAAGATGTACCAAGTGGGATCATGTATCTCTTGGTATGGTAAGCAATTGTCCATATATCTTTGTGAACTAACCCATGATATACGTGCGTGTGTTATGCCTATGTGGGGTTAGGTGTCTTTCTATGGGCTTGCATCAAAATGAAGATTTCTTATAGCCCATGGAGGATGACGTCAAGTGGTGGTCGTCATCAAGTTTGAGAAGTGCAAGTTCAAGAGAAGCATTTCGAAGATATCCCATGCTTTAAGCTGGCCACCTAGTCGGAGTTAATGCTCAAGTGAATATATGACTAAGAGAGGCTCTCTCATAGTGGAGTATGAGGGAGCAACATGTGAGTCTTCACCAAGCGAAGCGCAATCAAGAAAGGTGATCCACTTGAGGAGATTAAGATCGTCATCATCTAACACAAGTGGAATGCGCAAGGCAAATGCATGATATTGATAGGGTTTCTATTTTTGTCAGTCTCTTGGTGCTAGTTGGGAGACCGGGTTATTAGATAGATACCGTACTATCAAGAGGGGCTCTCGATTGAGCTTTAGCATATCAGTTGGAGAGAGCTTAAACCTTTGCATACTTGGCATTATCATCTTTCTTGTTTCTTATTTGGCTTTTATCTGTGTGGACTTTTGGAGCTTGTTGTGATTTTCATAGCAAGCTCAAGATCATCAAAAACGGATTTCGTATAAAAAACTTGTTGGGTTTTTGATGTTGGCGGTTTTACCGGTTGTTCTTTTATAGGGAGGTTAAACCGTTTATCATTTGGTTTTATCCTCCCATGTTGGACTATGATGTGTCTCTTTGTGTGGTCTTGTAGAGCTTGTTGTGGTGATTCCAACGAGACCAAGAACATCGAAAACGGAGTTTGTATGGTAAAGATATGCTCGTTTTGTGTTGATGTTTTTGCAGTTTTTGTGTAGGCCGGAATCTCTGGTGTAATGTGTAAACACACCGGAATCTCCGCCCTGAACCAGAAAATCACGTATGACGGCACCCACTGATGCCAGGCCGGAAGTAAGCCGGAATTAGGCCTAAAACTCCGGTCTAAAATGTTCCTGTGCATAACGGGAAGATTTCTTGAGTCCCTATTTAAGAGGTCTTCTTCCCCAAAGGTTCCTAGCTCTAGAGCACGGTTTTGCCCCCCATTTTTGACACTTTAAAGCTTTGCTTTCTCTCTATTCCTGCATGATTCTTGCATCCAATTAGAGTGAAAAGAGAGAGGAGATCTAGATCTACCATTCCACCAATCAATCTCTCCTCTAAGTGAGGGAAGCTTTTGGATCTAGATCTTGGAGGGATTTGGTTTTCTTCCTTATTCTTCCTCTCTTCTCCCCTCATAAGCGTTAGTTGGTTTGGTGCGATTTAAGAGTGAAGAATTTGACCACTTCTAATGATCTTGCCCATTGCATCGGCTGCATCGGTTTGAGTTCTCCACGATGACACGTGGAAGTTGAAGTTGAAAGCTTGTTACTCTTGGGTACTTAGAGTGCCCTGGAGCTTGTCCACTTGGGTACTTAGAGTGCCCTAGACGGTCCTTGTTGATCTCGGAGTTTTGTGGCTCACGGGATAGTTGGGAGACTCCAATTGAGTTGTGGAGTGTGCCTCAACCTTGTGATTCTTGTGGCTTTGGGAGCCACGGTAATTCGTTGGGAGCCTCCAATTAAATTGTGGAGTGTGCCTCATCCTTGTACGGGTTCGGTGACCACCCTCAAGTGTCTCATAGTGGATCGTGGCACTCCACATTGGTGGAGGCACGACGGAGATTACAGTGTGCCATTGATGGCTACTCGGGGATCACTTTGTGACTCCGCACCGCTCCAACGGAGACTAGCTTCCATTGGGAAGTGAACTTCGGGATAAATCTTCGTCTCCCAGTGCATCGGTATTTCTATACCCGAGCTCTTACTTATGCAATTTACTTTGTGATAGCCATCGAGCTTGAAGTTATATATCTTGCTATCACATAGTTGCTTATCTTGCTTAGCATAAGCTGTTGGTCACATAGATAAACCTAACTTGTTTAGGTTTCGTGCTTGATAAATTAAACGCTAGTTTTATTCTGCATTTATTCAAGCATAAACCGTAATATTTTTAATCGCCTATTCACCCCCCCCCCCCTCTAGGCGACATCCGTGTCCTTTCAACAACTCAACCTACTTTCCATCTTAATCTGATGCATCGTGACATGGAAAAGGCTATAAATATGAAGCTCATTATTTGTATTCAAGCAACTTTTGGTCTAATATTAATCTCTAGAAGAGCGAGATATTCTGCTTTGGTCAAAACAAAGAGGTCAAAGATTGGTATATGCAACATTTGGTTGTGATGCATGCCTAATACTGGTTCCAGTACCTTGTAATCACTATTCAATATTGAAAGCTCCAAAATAAGGAGTGGATGAGGGGGGGGGGGGGCATGTTCGAGAAGATGCTTGATAGTTGGAAGGGTAAATTATTGTCCGGAGTCTGACTAGTCCTAATGAATGTTGTGTTCACTAGTTTACCGATGTTTATTTTGTGATTCTTCAAGATTACATACCCATATTCTTTGACAAAGTGACAAATATAAGCACAAATATCGCTAACGAAGTGGAATGAAGAAACTTGGGTCACTAATCTTTTCCTTGTAGTTTACGAGGCGTCGACGACACCAACATTGGAGCTGGGTAGTCACTATCAAAGTGGTAACCACCACATTAACCGAATCAATTAGCTCAAACTAGGCATGGGCAGCCTAGCCCGAAGCCCGACATCCGGGTCAGGATCAGGCATCAGCTTTCTCCCGGAACCCAACCCGAAATAAGTACATTTTTATATATAGGAAAAGGATTTATATATTTTGTATCACAAAAATGTATTATATAATATATTTAATGCAAGAATATGCATTTTTTAGGACTCGGGCTTGACTTATATGGTTTGACACGAAACCTCACCTGACCCGGAGTTTGCCGAGGAATGTGCCAGTTACTTGTTAATGACGCATAATTTATTTTCTTCCTGCCTAGCAAAAATAAAACACATACTCTGATGGTCTGAGTCGCCTTATTTGTGAGATAAATGAGGAAGAGAGTAATTTTTATGCTACAAGAGAAAAGACCAATTGCGGAGCTTTATGTATGTCAGGGGGTGCGAAGGATTTTTTTGGTGACAGCTTTTGTTAGAAAGTTTTGTGTGTTTGCCCCCCTCCCCCCTCCCAAGAACCCATATATTGTATCCCCCCAGAGAACTTTGGCAAGCTCCGCCACTGGGAAGACTAAGAGCTTCCGAGAGAGATGATTTTTGGCTGCCAATAATCCTGTTAGTTAAAAAAAATAAAAAATGGTATATTTAAAGTAATCTAACAGAATTCACATAGATGCATCTATATGTTATCGACATATCTTCATAGTTTTGCTCGATAATATGTTATATTGTAGACTATACAAACATCACAAAATTATGCCCCCCCCCCCCCAAAAGGTGGAAAAGAACTCACTTTACTTGGTATGTTTGTTTTTTATGCAGATTGCGCATGAAAAGACATTTCGCTGTAAATTGTGGTCGTGCATAGTAACCTGTATATGTATTAGTTTGCTTTTTTCAGCTTTTTGAGACATAAAAACAAATTCTTCAATTTTTTTAAAACAAGAGAGTTTGGGAGCTACTACATGTGTTTTCAATATTTCTCCTCCTACACTAGCGACTAGCCATACAAGAATAAACTTTGCACACATGCATACCACAACCAATGATGGGCCTTTTAAGATTTTTAGAAACTTATTATCCTTTTATACGTACCAAAGCCCGCAAGTTCCAACATTTCATTAGTCTAGGGTATACCGGGGCATTTATCGGGCCGAGTCGGGTCTAAAAGAGCCCGGCACAAAAAATTTGGGCCCAGCCTTGACTCGACTATCAGGCCGCAAAAATTGGGCCCGAGTCCGGCCCAAGCCCAAAAAAGTCCGACTAGGCTCGGCCCGATCCAACTAAAATCACTTTGTAAGCCCGAGTCCAACCCGACTGTCAGTACCCAGAATTCAGGTCCGAGCCCATCCCCCAATATGCAAGCCTGTCCCTGCGCGCGGCCCGGGATTTTCGGGCCGGATTGTCCATTGTCAGGTATAATCTCGGGTGAGTTGAAGCACGTTAAGCACGCGGCTGTCTTATTTTGGCTGTTTTGCATGATGATCTCGTAACCATAAAAAATGCAAAGGCTCGAATATCTCGAAAATAAAGAAGTGGTGCCCTGTATGCTCATGGTCAACGCACGTTGGCAGCAGTAGCATCAACGGGTTGCCCGGACGAAGCTGCGTTGCTGTCATACAGCCTGGCGTGACAAGCAACCCACCACCTTTGCTCCGCTCACACTGCACTGCACAGCGCCAACCAACCATCGGTAGTATGCAGTAGCCAGCTCGATGACATGTGGGCACCACATGCGATGGCCCCACCGGTCACGAGACAAGCTCCCCATTCCCATCTACCGCGGGAGTCACAGGGACAACCTCAGCTGCAATATAGGAAGCGGATTCCCGACAGAAACGCTCTTCCAGGGCGGAGGCGATTTTCCCCCATGGCGTCCTCGTATCTCCTCCTGCGCCTCGCCGCCGACGAGATCTTCCAAACCCTAGAGCCCTCCTCCACCTCCGCGTCCTCCTCCTGCTACGACGCCTTCGTGCCGGTTTTCCGGCCGGACCCGTCCTCCGCCTCGCCCGTCTCGGTGTCGGCGGCCGACCGCGTCCGCAGCCAGTTCCTCTCCGTCCAGCGCGACCTCTTCCACGACGCCCTCGTCGCGCCCCGGAACGACGGCCTCGGCTTCCCCGAGGAGGACGACGGCCTCGGCTTCCCCGAGGAGGACGACGACGAGGAGGAGGCCTCCATCCGCTGGGACTGCCTCCAATTCGACGACGACGACGAGCCGGATCTGCCGCCGCTCGCACAGGCCGACGAATTCGACTGGGAGGAGGCCGCCTCCGCCTCCGGGCCCTCGGCCGCAGAGCCCGAGTGGGAGGTGCTCGGCGACATACCACCGCCCCGCTCCCCCGCCGACGCTGACGAAGGTTTCGTCTACACCTCCGACCGGGACGCGGCGCACGAGGTGCTCGTCGCCGGCGGGGAGGCGCTTTTCCTCACCAGCAAGCCGCCGGCATCCAGGTCGGCCGTCGAGGCGCTCCCGTCCGCCGTCGTTGCCGCCGGCGAGGAAGCGGAGGGGGAGGAGTGCGCTGTGTGCAAGGACGGGGTCGCGGCGGGGGAGCGCGTCAAGAGGATGCCGTGCTCGCACCGGTACCACGAGGAGTGCATCGTTCCGTGGCTCGAGGTGCGTAACTCGTGCCCGCTCTGCCGCTTTGAGCTGCCCACCGACGATCCCAAGTACGAGACCTGGAAGGCTGGAGGAGCCGTGCCTGCCTGAGTGGATTGCGCGGTAACGGCGAACTTTACTGGTATGTTTTGTATGATTTGGTTTTGGGTTGGCCATAGGAAACCGATATAGTGCCCAGTTGTATGAAGGAAAGCATAGAGGTAGTCTGCAGAGATGGTTTTGATCTGTTACTGTTCGCAAGAGAGATTTGTGTTGTTTCAATGTCTCGAGGAGTATATATTACATATGTAAACCATATGCAATGTTGTGTCTGTTCTAAATTCAGAGAGAGTAGCTACTATATAATTCGTAAAGTTTTGTAGATGCATGTGTGGGTGAGGATATATATGTTGAGTTGCCTCTTGCTGGTTGTGAATCTAGCTTCAGACTCAGTCATATTTCTGTGTGTTTTCTTTATTGCAAATTCGTAAGAAGGTGATTGATTCAGACTGTGTTCTGGCTTGGAATTTTTTGGTAACTTTTTGATATGCAGCGAAATGTGTCTAGACGAGTGGATTGATCTCTTCTGAGAGGTGAGAAAAATATGCTTGTCCGAAGTTCAACATTACCCCGTATTAGATAAATTGTTTGAAGGTGGCTATGTAAGTAGGAATCGTTGCTGTATGGAACGCAACATTGAAACTATAATTATTTTGTTGGTGCTCTCTTCATCTTATTTTCCCTCTTGTCTTTTACTGTTGTAGATCAAAGTGATGTTCATTGTTTCTGAAGTACAGACAACAGCTAGTAGAATCTAATTTGGCATTGACTTAGCTAATTGCTGTTATCTGGGTGTAGTGACTCAACAAGTGTTCCCCAACTGAACGAGAGACCTAGTATAGCGATTGGGCTTACTTCCTTTGTCTTGCCTAGAAAGCTCAGACCCATTTTAGTCAACTTTTGCCTGATTTTGTCTTAAATATTATAGCTTCTTACACATTTTACTTTTAAGATATATATTGTCATTGCCAATATGCTGGAATTAAGAACTAACAGTAAGCTAGTTTTGCACTTCTTCTTATAGGACAAACCATTGGTCCTGTCCTGTTCTAATATTGCAACACCATAGTTTAACCCCACAAATTGTCTTTCTTCTGTTGCAAAATTTTAATGAGTAATTTTCCACTAGTCAATGAGATACAGTATACGAAATTTCCCTCTAGATTAGAGGCCCACTGCCCACCCACTTAGGAATTTTGAGCTCTTATATCAAATGAAACTGGGTCAATACATAGTTCCCAGATTTCTAAATGTAACCTTGATTTGGAGATGATTTCAGGTGTCCCTACCTTCATATATTTTCACTTGAAATATTCGGTGGTTAATATCAATTTGTTTATTAGCTCAAAATATAGACACAGTAACTATCTTCGTTTTTTAAATCTGTCTTCAAACTGAAATTATCAGGTTTATGGGTACATCTGATTCACTGAACTTCGCTGGCATATTGTTGTGTTGCCCAAGCCTCGTAGCTTGGACGAGATCTGAAGAATAAAATTCTCTTGGAGAGGTATCCAGTGAATTGTTGAATTTCGAGGATTCCTACCTTATTTTGATTGATCTTGCTCATGCTATTTGTGTGGCCTAAATTAATATGCACAATACCTGATTAAGTTTTCATCTTGAATATTAGGAGTCTCCAACTCGTATGAGCTTGTATCATTGAGTACTCACATTAACTATCGAAATACAACCTCCAGGTGAGTGCAAAACAATCAGAGACAGCAGTTTGCTGCCTCTTGAACATTCCTTTAAAGTTGTTGGTGTCGTGGCTGCTTGTGATGTTCTTATGATTATCGACATTCATGTTTTGTATTCGTATTCGCATTTCATATGTTTTTTTCTTAAATTTTGTTTGTCTGACTCTATGCGTGCTTACACAACTCACCCGCATGAGATGTCCTCTTTACCGCAAACAAATGAGATGTCCATTGTACAAGGTCTCACCTTAATGCATTTTTCCAGTAATTTGCTGCGTGTGTTATCTACACCTACAGCCTTAAGTGAGGCCTCTTTTGCACAATTAGACCGCAAAATCAAATAAGTACTCCCTCCGTTCCGAATTAGATGACTTCCATTTGTCCAAATGTGGATGTATCTATACTTGTAACATGTCTAGATACATCCACATGTGGATAAATGGAAGTCATCTAATTTAGAACGGAGGGAGTATGTTTTAGCTGGAAACGAAGAATGGTATAAGGGACCAAGGTGGACGATGTTCATAAATTAGAGTTTAACCTAACCTCTCAGATCAGGAGACACCACGGTAGAGGTAGACGATAGTTCTCTTTCTCATGCTTCGTACGTGACGCAGCAGATGCACACTGTTTCGCTTCCCATCTCTCTTAGACAGGCATTCAGGGCGAAACAGTCTTCCTCCGCAACCCTAGCTGCTGCCTCCCGGGTTGCCCCCGCCTGGGTGACTCCGGAGGCCCTTCCCTGACCCCTCCAGCCCCCCTCACCGGCGTGCTCACGGCCGTCGCCGTTGGCGGCGCCTTCTCGTCTAAGACGGAGGTCAGGGTAGGGCTTCATGGCGGCACTTCTCGGGCGGCGATGGGGCGCTCGCGGCGGGGCCAGCTGGCGCAGTTCTAGCGGTCGGGGCCTGGATCAAGCCGTAGAGGCGAGGAGGAGGCGGGCGATGCGACGACAGCGCAGCGGTATTGCTCCGACGGTGGCGATCCGATTTGGGTCATGACTGTTCTGGGTGGAAGGCTGCGGGCGTACGGTGCAGCGGCGGCCTTCTCCTTCGCTGATCTGACCGGCGGCGTGGGGGCCTGCTGGTTTTGCTGAATAAGGAGGCGGTCCTAGGATTTCTCTCGCGCCAAGACGGTGGTCTGCTTGAAGCCTACCCTCATTGATTTGGCCAGTGTGACTAGTTCCGGAAGGCTCCGCCGGCGAGCTCCATTGGGTGTCTCATGCTTGGAGATTGCTGGATCGGATGGGATTTGGTCGTGTGCACCCATATTTATGGCCGTGAGGCTTCAGGATGGAGTGACATGCAGCTTCGTTGTCAGTTGTCACCATGGGATATGTCGGTATTCGATTTCTATGGTGACGACACTGGCGGAGAATGTCATGGCGGCTGAGGTCTAGTAATGGCGGACCGTGTCTTCGAGGCGATGAGGACTTTGCTTGGTGATTCATGACTTGTAGCCGCAACATCGGCAAGCAGGGGCGGCAGCACAGGAGGAGTACATAGTCTTATCTTTCATGGTGAAAATCTAAGCTCTGATCTTAATTGGTTGTGCTTGGTAATGTCCTTGTTGAAGACATTGTTTTGTGAGTGCCGACTTTCTCCAGAGTGAAAACCTAAGATCTATGATCGGGCGGCGACGACGCTTGTGCACTGTTTCCTTATTGGAGACGTCGCTTTTGGAGAATCTGGACTCCGGGTGTCGTCTGGGTGGTGGTTTGTGTTGCATGTTACAAGGAATTGATCACTGTAGCATGATTTTTTTTTCTTCTTTTTGTTATAGAGCTGTGTGCATCCCTAATGTCATCAGGACGTTTCGTTGTTCCAGAAGCTAGGTGTAATTGGTATCTTTTGATATTAATATATTCCCTTTGTCAAAGAAAAATGTAGATAGGGGCCTTGTGTTTCCTTGGGGCGTCACATTGTTGGTGGGGATAGCAACATGTTGGAATCAATTTCTCTTTTTCTCCTCCACACCAGATGTGCTCTAATCCACGGTGTTAGTCCCTCATCTCCTAGGGTTGTCGAGTTTAGGGTTTGGTAGCTGGCATTCGGTGTTCACTGGATAGCGATGATGTTAGCCCTTGCAGAAGCGGGATGGTGGCAAGCTATGAGATTCTTCTTCTCCGACCGGGCCTGATGAAGATGACAGTGTAAGGATCTGGTAGACACGGGGAACACCCCCAACCGACGTGCCACAAAGTCTTGATTTCACCACGTGCGCCAGACCGGTTCATTGGTTCGATAAACAACATGGTCTGTGAAGGCGCTCCGGGGCGACGAACGAGGTGCAAGGATCTTCGGTGGTCAATTTACAACTTCATTTTTTGTGTGGTAAAAGGCAGGCACACTGCCCTTCAGTTAGAAGGAAGTAAAGAATTGTCACATCCCCTATGCATAAGGGGCCTGTCTTTCTTTTCACCTGTGAAAGCATACACGCGCTGCGCAATCTCTTCCCAATGAGACAGGATACATCAAGCAACGATAGAGCCACTTTTATAAACTTTTGAATATGGGATTCTTTCGGCAAAACTTTGAGACACCTCTCTTTCTGATTGTTCCACGTTTGTGTGCGTTGTAACAGCAAGTAACACTGTTGTTGTTGAATGAAATACGTGACTACTATTCTAAAAAAACGTGAGGCTATCGCAAAAACAAAAACAAAAAACGTGGCAGCTAATGTGTGCGGTAACTTGTTTATTTGTGCAATGAGCGGCAGGCAGCATCTGCGTCGCCGAACGAGCGGAAGAGGAAATAGGAAAGTTTCTTTCGTTTCCCTTCTCGGCCCAAAACAAACGGGATAAAAGCGGATGAAATAAAACGACGCGTCTGGACTGATCAAAATCACGAGGCGGGCGGGTGGAGAGAGAGGGCTGGTTCGTCGGCGGCGGAAGTGGAACCCCACGGAGCAGCAGCGGCAGCCTGATCGACAACGTCGGCGCTCAGACGCCGCTCAGAGGCTAGAACCACCAGTACGTCAACTAGTCCCAGGCTCCCTGCCGTATTCTCTCTTTTTTAATTTAGGGTTTTACCTCTTAGATTTACATTTCTGCTATTATTCTGCGAATGCTGATCGTTCTGGTAATGTTTTGCTCACTCGGTTGTCCGAGAAATTATCCGATCACAATCCTCCAATTTTTTTGTTCGAATCGTGTAAGAATGATTTGAAGATCTAGAATGGGCTGGCTGAAAATGTTCAAGAACTGTTGGTATACAATACTCAATGTTGGGGATATCACTTATCGAGAACTTATCGGTTGGTCCAAGATACGGGGTAAATCGGCCGATTTATCGGCATATCGGCTGATTTATCGGCATATCGGCCAATTTATCGGTCAAATTATCTTATCGGTCAGATACCGAGAAGCGATAAATCGACCGATTTATCGGAATATCAGAAGATATCTTGAACAGTGACAATACTAATTCATTTGAACAAAGTATGATGAAGATGTTGATCGTTATGTGACCCCAGATGGCAAGTCCTTTTCATTTCGGTCTTTGATCATGCACCAGAACGGTCGATGTTTGTTTAGCACATATATTCTGTCACGCCCCGAGACCCGACCCGCTAGAATGACAGCCGCCGCGTGCCTATAGACCCGAAAGTCTATACACACGCAAGGCTAGAAAAGCAGGATAAACCAGCTCGGTGGATCTCAAGAAGCTCTTCTAATCATTTAACAAGTTTATTACATTTACAGGAAAATAAATAAGTTCTCTAGTCGCATCCCACCCAACTGGTCCAGCCTACTCCTCGGACGACCACGTCTTCCGCTGCGAACTCTGATAATCTAAAAACAAAGGAAGCAAGGGTGAGTACAACAGGAGTTATACTCAGCAAACAATTCATACACTTTCATATACTTTGTAAAATACACTAGGTTTTCTAAATACATCTGAATCATTGTGTGGTTAAGTTCTTAGTCAGGTTTAAAAAGCATGGTGCCACACATGAAAGTGAGTTTCCCTACCCGGGAATCACAGGGGTGAATATTCACGCTTTTACACTCTTAAGAGGGGTACTCCGACATCGACAGCCTCGCCCAGAACCACACAGGATTCCAGAACGAGCAGAGCCCTTTCACCCGCTCGGACACCGGACACCCTGACCTACTCGATGTCGGTCGCTCCTACGGATCCATCACCGACACTTTCCATTCAAGGGCCGCCCCTCACGGAGAGCTCAGACAGTCCCATACCTGTACTGTGACCGGTACAATACGATCACCTTCGTAGCACCAAGTTTACTTTATGAAAACGTTGTGCTCATTTGCATGTCAACTATACGTGCTAAGCCCGACTCGTACCGGTGGCTCCTACGGATCCATCACCGTAACGACACCAGCGCATTAGCCCGTATATCAACACAAAGCTCGTACCACTCTAGGTATCACGCAGTATTCAATCAAAGTATACTCTACAAAATATATGAGAGAGATAAGAATCGCTTGCCTCGGTTAACTAAGCCGTAGCTATCAAATAGTCCAGCTACTAGGTAGGATTGACCGCTCCGGATACCAGCTACGATCCAGTACGAGAACATACGCCAGCACCATAGCTAGATAACACCAGCAGCAAGAATCCTCCCGTCGCCGGCTATCTCCTGTGAGCGAGCTCTCTACCGCCATCGCTCTCTAATCTCTCTCCGAAATCCGGCAGCATCTCCTGCTGTATTTCTCTCACTCCATCTCTCTGATCGCTACTCTCTTTTCTAGCGCTCTGTGTCGATCGGCTGGCCGTATTGTGTGTGGAGTGCTCTGCAGCTCCGCTAGCTATTTATAAGAAGTGCACTGGCTAAGTATCTCACCGATCGGCTAAAATATCTGACAACCTGCCGAGCTGATCCTTCAGCGCTAAGCCACGGCGTTGGCTTAGCAAAATATCTACTCGATGTTATCCAATCGCATAAATGCTAGCGTCCACGTAGCTAGCTGCTGCCAGCACAGCCATGCAGCGACTCCACGAAGCTTCTGTATTGCTCTCATCCCTTCTCCCTCTAGCATACAGCCACGTTGCACCCTCTAACCAAAACAACTCACGTTACTAGTACGAGAAGGATGCATGCATGTACTACTAGTAGTTTAGTACTAATTTGCTAGCTCTAAACGACACATGCAACACTAGTACTATTTGCTAATTAACATGCACAAGTAAATCAATCAATCAACTCCTTTCTATTGCATGCATGCATGCACAAATTAACATCTAATTTGAGCACAAGAATTTAGCAGAAATTAGAACAATCAAAAGCTAATTTTATTTTAACTAGATTAATTAATCTATCAAAAATTCGGGTTATTACATCCTCCCACCTTATAAGAATTTTGTCCCCAAAATTCCATACAAAAACACACTTACTTTTTTTTTTTTTCTTCAAAACTTAGCAATATTTTGAAAAATCAAAACCAAAAGAATTTTGTCATACAATAAAACCACAATTTTTTTTTAAAAAAAAACTAAAAGTTAGAACAAGAAAAACACGCATGAGTGTTAGTCGCAACCACCAAACAATCAAACAATGTTAGTCGTAAACACTAACTAACGATTTACCCATTAGTGTCCCGCGTGACCTATAACTTTGAGCTCTGATACCACTTAAACTGTCACGCCCCGAGACCCGACCCGGTAGAATGACAGCCGCCGCGTGCCTATAGACCCGAAAGTCTATACACACGCAAGGCTAGAAAAGCAGGATAAACCAGCTCGGTGGATCTCAAGAAGCTCTTCTAATCATTTAACAAGTTTATTACATTTACAGGAAAATAAATAAGTTCTCTAGTCGCATCCCACCCAACTGGTCCAGCCTACTCCTCGGACGACCACGTCTTCCGCTGCGAACTCTGATAATCTAAAAACAAAGGAAGCAAGGGTGAGTACAACAGGAGTTATACTCAGCAAACAATTCATACACTTTCATATACTTTGTAAAATACACTAGGTTTTCTAAATACATCTGAATCATTGTGTGGTTAAGTTCTTAGTCAGGTTTAAAAAGCATGGTGCCACACATGAAAGTGAGTTTCCCTACCCGGGAATCACAGGGGTGAATATTCACGCTTTTACACTCTTAAGAGGGGTACTCCGACATCGACAGCCTCGCCCAGAACCACACAGGATTCCAGAACGAGCAGAGCCCTTTCACCCGCTCGGACACCGGACACCCTGACCTACTCGATGTCGGTCGCTCCTACGGATCCATCACCGACACTTTCCATTCAAGGGCCGCCCCTCACGGAGAGCTCAGACAGTCCCATACCTGTACTGTGACCGGTACAATACGATCACCTTCGTAGCACCAAGTTTACTTTATGAAAACGTTGTGCTCATTTGCATGTCAACTATACGTGCTAAGCCCGACTCGTACCGGTGGCTCCTACGGATCCATCACCGTAACGACACCAGCGCATTAGCCCGTATATCAACACAAAGCTCGTACCACTCTAGGTATCACGCAGTATTCAATCAAAGTATACTCTACAAAATATATGAGAGAGATAAGAATCGCTTGCCTCGGTTAACTAAGCCGTAGCTATCAAATAGTCCAGCTACTAGGTAGGATTGACCGCTCCGGATACCAGCTACGATCCAGTACGAGAACATACGCCAGCACCATAGCTAGATAACACCAGCAGCAAGAATCCTCCCGTCGCCGGCTATCTCCTGTGAGCGAGCT
The DNA here is from genome assembly GCA_947311845.1 of Poa pratensis. Taxonomy (NCBI): domain Eukaryota; kingdom Viridiplantae; phylum Streptophyta; class Magnoliopsida; order Poales; family Poaceae; genus Poa; species Poa pratensis. Next base: position 39,208,134 of record CAMZMU010000069.1, read on the forward strand.
CTCTACCGCCATCGCTCTCTAATCTCTCTCCGAAATCCGGCAGCATCTCCTGCTGTATTTCTCTCACTCCATCTCTCTGATCGCTACTCTCTTTTCTAGCGCTCTGTGTCGATCGGCTGGCCGTATTGTGTGTGGAGTGCTCTGCAGCTCCGCTAGCTATTTATAAGAAGTGCACTGGCTAAGTATCTCACCGCTCGGCTAAATATCTGACAACCTGCCGAGCTGATCCTTCAGCGCTAAGCCACGGCGTTGGCTTAGCAAAATATCTACTCGATGTTATCCAATCGCATAAATGCTAGCGTCCACGTAGCTAGCTGCTGCCAGCACAGCCATGCAGCGACTCCACGAAGCTTCTGTATTGCTCTCATCCCTTCTCCCTCTAGCATACAGCCACGTTGCACCCTCTAACCAAAACAACTCACGTTACTAGTACGAGAAGGATGCATGCATGTACTACTAGTAGTTTAGTACTAATTTGCTAGCTCTAAACGACACATGCAACACTAGTACTATTTGCTAATTAACATGCACAAGTAAATCAATCAATCAACTCCTTTCTATTGCATGCATGCATGCACAAATTAACATCTAATTTGAGCACAAGAATTTAGCAGAAATTAGAACAATCAAAAGCTAATTTTATTTTAACTAGATTAATTAATCTATCAAAAATTCGGGTTATTACATATTCTACTACTAGTATGTCACAGATTTCCGCAAACAAATGGTTACTTTTGAAATGCAGTATGGACATCGATTGAAGCGACCCATATTAAGTTTACTAGTATGCTAAGGATTTTTGGAATATTGGAATCTGAAATTCTCGAAACATGATTATGCTATTTTTAGTATTCCATGCATGTCAAGACCAAAGAGCACTTGATCTCCATCCATAAACGTCACCAGCCTAGTTAAACCAATTGCTAAATTGGTGTCAATCTGACTATAACGTAAACTTAGATTAACGTTTAGTGTTAAAAATACATCTCATTTATATTCAGTGATAAAAAACGATTCCAAAGTGATCCTTCAAAAACCTCATATAAGATGCCTCCGTCTAAAATATGAGGTATCTTGGACAATATCATTTTAGGAGGTATCTTGGTTAATATATATTTCTCGATTTCTTTGATTTAGATTTACTATCATATTTAAGAAGCATTGACAAACTAATTCATAATGGCATATAAGCTTGGCAGGGAACACATCTAGTACAAGCTTTTTATTTTGGCATCAAGTGCCCTAACCTCACACCAATACACGTCATCTAAATCAGATGACTCACGAAACCAACCATCGGCGAGCCGGAAACCTAAACCGATCCAGTAAAGTACGCATAGTCTGCGTACGCACTAGAAGTTGCTACCTCCCCCTTCAGTCTATCCATTTTTTAAGAGATCAACACATTGACCTTGCTTGACATGTCGTCGACGTCACGACGACGCGAGACAACGCCACCCTCCTGCGTGCGGCCATCAGCACGGGTCCGCCATCGAGAACCCGCTGCACTACGCCGTCGAGACTCGCTGTTATGGACGTGCGTTTCAACACAATTCTCTCTCCTGGCGCCGCATACCGCCATCGTCCGATATGGGAGACCTGGATCTAGAGTTCTCCCATGAGCAGCGTGGGCGAGAAGATGAGCGTTGCAGCAATGATGTCTTCTACAAGTTTTTTTTTTTTGCTTATTCTCAATCTATTATGATTTTTCTAAAGAACGTTCTCAAAGAAATGCCATACAATTTTTTTCTTTTGTTTCACAGCATGGTAGTGGTAAATCAAGACAATTATATCTACGGTCTGACGGTATTTCTTCTAACTCTTGGGAATGACTTAGAATTTTAAATAGTAATTGTTGTTTTTTGAATCTTTTTGGTACAAAAACGGTTCCCTCGATTGTATTAAGCAACATTGATAGTTAAATGTGTCTGCATGCGCAAGTATTATTTAATACCATTGACTTATTATTTCAAAACCTACCAAGACATATCTGTAGCTTCTATTTTTTTGTTTACCTATAATGTTTTGTGTGAAGTGAATTTGGTTTGTGACAGCAAAAAAACCCATTACTAGACAATCAAGATGATAAAATAGAAACACATAGGTTTATAGATATATAATACATATAAGTACGGAGTATTAAAGACATGTTATACTCTAATATACATTGGGCGTGGCATACGCGCGCCTTACCCTTCTAGTCATTGCTAACCTGAGAAGATTACTAAACTGCGAGCGCATGGAACCAATGGACCCATTGTATAGGGGCTTCAAGGTCAACAATACTCTGTAAAACTTGTTAAGTTCATATACGACAACAGATTCTTCTATCAATCGGTGGATGCTGAAGTGCTATGTTCTGTTTCTGAGCTGGCAGGGCCGTGTAGAGAAGACCAGTACAACAGTGGAAGGTAGCACATACAGCACCGCTGGTGTTATAGAGGTGCTCGACGAGTCTGCATTGCATATTACAGAAATTCCAATCCATTGCTGGACGTTGGATTATAAAGAATTCCTGGAATCTCTTGTGTGTTGGAATGTGAGAGATAAATTACATATTGAGGTAGTCGGAAATCTGAAACACCAATTCTTTGCAGGTAACTTGAGTTGTCAGTTCGCCGGCGGCGAGGGCGTGGATCCTGGCCTCCTCCGCTCGCTTCGGCGGCGGGAGGAGGTCGGGATCCCGTTTCTCGTCGACCGGTGTGTAGATAGGGTAGGTTTAGGGTCCTGCAGCCTCGATCTGGTGAGGGGTTCGTCGCTGCCGTGGAAGAATAAGTTCGCCGTCCCTTCTCTCCCTGGCCGGTGACGGCGGTGGACGGCGTTGTGTCCTCCCGGATCTTCGGATCTGGTGAGTTTTTGTGCTCGAAGGACGGTCGTCGTGGCGGAGGTGATGGCCGTCTTGTGGAGTTTTGGTCCCTCGGCCTCTTCTTCGTCTTGGTGTGGATCCTCCTGGCCATACCGAGGAGGTGCTGGGGGTGCTGCGGCGGGGAGCTGGGGCTTGGCGCTGGCCGTCTCCTCCGCTTGTACAGGAGTTCTTCTGGGATCTCGGTGGTCTTCGCTGTTCTTCGGTGTGGAGGTCAGGCTTCTTCTGCCAGTCTTGGTGGCGTGGGGAGGAGTGCTCCTGGCTCTGTGTTCTGCTTCGACTTGTCTTCGTCTCTTCCATCTCCGGCCGGCCGTGGTGGCGAGGGGTGATGGTGCGGCAAAGGCATGCAGTTGGCGTTGGCTCCGGCAAGCCGTGTTCGTGCTCTGCGCAGGTTTGTTTGGTTGTTGGGTGGTTCCGGGGAGGAGGCGCCATGGCCGTACGCTTTCAACGAGCTTTTGGTTCCGTCGCTTGCGGCGGGCGGCTTCTGCGGCTTCTACATGAGTGGGGTGCTCCCTGTCCCGGCGATGGCGGCGGCCTGGTGTCTTCCTCTCCGGCGTTGCGGCGACGGAGTTCGACGTCAGGCATGGAGGCGGTTCAGCGGTTTGCTTCCTTCGTGCTGCTGTTGTGCGGAGTTTCGTTGGCTTGTTCTTCTGCGTGTTCTTGTTTCTTCCTTGTAATTCTGTTGTAACACGCAGTGTGGATCCTTTCAAAAAAAAAAAACTTAAGTTGTCAGTACATATGATGACTTTCTAAAGATTATGATCCATTTGCAGACCGTCCGTTTGACGCGCCTTGATGATACAAGTATACAATTTAAATTAATGTTGGACGAGAAGAATATGGAAATAGTTATGCAAGAAGGTTTGGAGAAGAAACTTAACCTCATAACAACAGTTGGAACAATATGGATACTGCTCTCGGAGGGTGGATTGGCCTAGGCATTTATCCTCCCAAAAGCGAATTTCCGATCCATCTCTAATTGAGAAAGAGCCTTGTGGGAAAAAGTACTTCTTGGTAGCCATGAGGCCGCCCAGAAGTGTGAATCACCAGGTTTCCAAATAACCTGAGATACGGCTTGACTTCCCACATACTTTCTCCTAAGTAGGGTTTGCCAAACTCCATCTCCAGAGAGAAGCTTGAAGAGCCACTTACCTAGCAGGGCTCTGTTCTTGACCTCAAGGTCATGAACTCCGAGCCCTCCTTGGTCTTTTGGGAAACAAACCACACTCCACTTAGTCAGTCGATATTTTTTCTTCTCACAATCCCATTGTCAAAAGAATCTAGATCGGAAATAATCCAATCGTTTTAAGACTCCTTTGGGCAACTGGAAGAAGGAAATCATGTACAATACCATGTTCGTTAGTACAGAATTTATGAGAACCAATCTATCACCAAGGGATAAGAGTTTGCCTTTCCAGCTATTTAAACGTAGTTGAAGTCTTTCCTCCACCTTTTTTCACTCAGCATTTGTAAGTCTCCGATAATGTATCGGAATACCCAAATAGTTGATAGTAAATTGACCTTGCTCGCAGCCGAAGAGTTCAGCATACAAGGCGGCGTTTTCTTGAGCCTCGCCGAAACAAAATAATTCACTCTTATGGAAATTAATCTTAAGACCCAAAAGTTGTTCAAAGGCTGACAAGATCAGCTTTAAGTTACGAGCCTTTTCGATATCATGTTCCATAAATAGAATTGTGTCGTCGGTATATTGAAGAATCGATAACCCGCCATCGACTAGGTATGGGATCACTCCTTCAATTTGACCCTCAGATTTTGCACGTTCAATCAAGATGGCCAGCATATCAGTCACTATATTAAATAGTATTGGTGATAACGGGTCACCCTGTCTTAGACCTTTTTTCGTTTGAAAGTAATTGCCAGTGTCATCATTGACCTTAATGGCTACACTTCCTCCCGAGACAAAGTTCTCAATTAACGCACACCACTCCTTAAAAAAACCTTTCATTCTAAGGGTCTGCTGAAGGAAAGACCATTTGACTTTATCATATGCCTTCTCAAAGTCAATTTTAAGAATAACCCCATTCAGATTTTTCCTGTGTAACTCGTGGACAGTTTCATGTAGGATCGTAACTCCATCAAGGATGTTACAGCCTTGCATAAAAGCCGTCTGAGACGGACGAACCACATGATCTGCCACGCTGTTTAGTCGAATCGTAACCATTTTGGTGAAAATTTTAAAACTAACGTTAAGAAGGCATATTGGTCTGAATTGTTGAATCCTTTCTGCCTCGTTAACCTTAGGTAATAAAATTATTTCGCCAAAATTGAGACGAAACAACTCTAGTTGTCCATTATGAAGACAAGCGAACAGTTGCATTAGATCAGACTTGATAACGTCCCAAAAGTTCTGATAGAACTCGGCGGGGAAGCCATCAGACCCGGTGCTGAATTATGTTTCATTTGAAAGACCGCCTACTCACTAAACCCTTCTCAGAGGAAGAAGTGAAAAAGGCGGTTTTCGTTGATCTGTTATCTCGATACGTTTTCTATCAGTTGTATAACGTACTATCACTTTCTAGCTCGTTGTCGGTTTTGTTCGGCCATTTGGGTTTTGCGTTATGCCGATCCTTCGGGAGATATATGCATATGTATGTTGCCCACATTTACAAGCGCGTTTCTTTTTTATTCGATCACGCAGTGTATTCTGATTTCTAAATATCAGGACTCAGGAGTGCACACAGAGTACAGACATACAGTCACGGTATTCCTGATGTTTTTCTTAGATTTTTTTTAGAGCCTAAAAATTTATTAAGCGATAACAGAAGTTTGGATACAAAGACCGGCAGGGGGCTGGAGGAGCCAAACCTGACGTCCAAAACTAGTAGAAACTGCAGAGCGAGCAAGTCTATGAGCTTCAGAATTAGAAGCCCTATTTTCATGTCTAAAAGAAACCTCTGTGAAGCTTGTACAGGTGGCCTTTATTTCATCTAGTACCATACTGTAGCTGCCTTCAAAAGGTTGAGACAGAGTGTTGATCACCGAGAGGCAGTCCGATGCAACTGTGATGCGATGTAGGTGCAGGTCTTATGCCAAAGCTAACGCTTCCCTGCAGACAATCGTCTCCAACACTGTCAGATCAGAAATCCCTTCGACAGTCAGCGCAGATGCGCCGAGGAAGATGCCGCTAGCGTCTCTGCATACCGCTGCCACTGCACCGCCCGATCCTTGCTTTGTCGTGGCCGCGTCAGCGTTGAGTTTTGCACAGCCTAGCGCCGGCGGGATCCACCTTGGGTGAGCCTGTCGGGGTGCTGCAGCCGATCGTGAACCCTGCGAGCCCTGGATAGATAGGTCCGACCGGAGGTAACTTTCCACAAAGAGATGAGTAGACAAGGGGCTTTGGAATTCACCCTCAAAGATAATCTTCCTTCGTGCGAACCAAATCGCCCACAGAGTAACAGCCATCCTTGCAAAATCATCTCTCGACAGGGATTCCATCATTGCAAACAGCCATTGCTTTGCCGATGGTTCCTCGTTCGAACACATATGCTTGGCCACTCCTTCGTCAGCCAAGTCCCACACACATCGAGCAACGGTGCAGTTGATCAAGGAATGCCGCCACGAGTCCTCCGCGCCGCAGATGGAGCACACGCTGGACTCGGCCATGTTTCGCCGGCACCGAACATCTCGCGTAGGCAGGGAGTGTCGTGCTAAGCACCATAAGAACAACCGAATTTTAGAAGGCACCTGGGTTTTCCATAGACACCGCCACGCCTTCTCCTCTCCCGCCGTATTTGAGCCGGCGGCTCGGTCGTCTAGCCACTCCTCCCTTCTCTTCTTAGTCTGCACAAGGAGGCGATAAACGGATCTGACAGTAAGGATACCATTCTTCTCATAGTGCCACACACATCGATCAGAGAGTCACCTCGTACTTAATGGGATTGCCTTGATGGCATCGACATCCATGGGAAGGAAGCACTCCTGCAGCAGCGCTGACTTCCAGCTTGCTGACGAAGGATCAATGAAGGAGGCCACCGAGACAGGCGGATCCGCCTTCAGACACGCCTGGGGACCCAGCATGTGATCACGCAGGAGCCAGTTCTGGTTCCATGCATGCGTCTCTTCCCCGGTCCCAATCCTGCGAATCAAACCCTGTTTCATCACATCTCTTCCTTCAACGATCGCCCGCCAGACTTGTGATGGGTGAGATCCAAGTTCAGCCTCGAGGAAGTCCGTTGAAGGAAAGTATATTGCCTTCAAAATCCTTGCGCTCAATGCTTCGGGGTTTTGAAGTATACGCCATGCTCGTTTAGCCAGCATGGCTAGGTTGAACAATTCCATGTCTCGGAAGCCCAATCCACCTGTGAATTTCGGTGTGCACATGGACTCCCAGGAAACCCAACTAGTTTTTCGCTTACCATCTTTGCTCCCCCACCAAAAACTGCGTATATAGCATCGCATTGATCGCCAAACACAGCCCTCGTGGTAATTTGAAACATGACATCGAGAAGATGGGAATAGCCTGCAACAGTCTTAATCAAGACTTCCTTCCCCCCTCCCGAGAGAGCTTGCTCAAGCCAACCCTGAATTCTCTTCCAAATTCGGTCTTTGAGGTATTTGAAAGCCCCATTTTTCGATCTACCCACATCAGAGGGCATCCCAAGGTACTTCTCATTTAGAGTCTCATTAGGGACATGAAGTATATCCTTTACTGATTCTCTCCTATCCACGGGGCAGCCCTTACTAAAAATGACATAAGACTTATCCAGATTCACACGCTATCCTGACGCATTGCAGTATTTCTCCAAAATCTCCATAACTTCCGTAGCTCTTTCATCACTCGCTTTTACAAACAGCAGGCTATCATCCGCAAAAAGGAGGTGATTCACAGTCGGGGCTATGGGAGCCACCTTGATCCCTTCTAAATGCGATGACTGGTGACTTTTTTTGAGGAGGCCTGAAAGGCCCTCTGCTGCAAGTAAAAGGAGGTATGGGGATATGGGGTCCCCTTGGCGGAGTCCCCTAGAAGGCCGAAACTCCTCAAGTGGTGTTCCATTGAACAGCACTGAGAAAGACACCGATGAGATGAGGCTCATGATCAGATCCACCCATCTCCTATGGAAACCCATGCGAAGCATAATGGCCTTCAGGTATGACCACTCCACACGTCGTACGCCTTGCGCATATCCAACTTTAACGCGTAATGCTGATGCTTTTTTGCACCATTCCTCTTCATAAAATGAAGACACTCATAGGCTGTGATAATGTTATTCGTAATCAGCCTTCTAGGCACAAAAGCCGACTGTTCTTCCGAGATGATCTTCGGCATAATCAACTTCAACAAGTTTGCCAACACCTTTCATGCGATTTTGTATATGACATTGCACAGGCTGATGGGGCGGAATTGACCTAGCTCTTCCAGTGATGCTACCTTCGGAATAAGCATGATGAAGGTTTTATTAATCCCCTCCGGGTTGTCCTCACCACGCAGAATGCGTAGCACTGCCCTGGTCACTTCTTCTCCGCATATGTTCCAATGTTTCTGAAAAAACTGAGCAGGGAAAGCATCCGGCCCCGGGGCTTTTAGAGGGAACATTTGGAATAACGCTTGTTTTACCTCCTCATCCTTGAATGGCGCTATAAGCTTTGCATTCATCTCATGAGTAATAGTAACCGGAACCGACGCAAGGACCTCCTCCATGCCCGTCGTCGCCTCCGATTTATAGAGGTCACTCTAGAAAGATCTCGCCAGAAGGCCCAGCTCCTCTGTATCCTCGGTGAACAGGCCATCAGGCCGACATAAACGAGTAATCTGATTCCTCTTTTTCCGCTTACTAGCTCTCAGATGGAAGAACATTGTGTTGCGATCCCCTTCCGATAGCCATTGTATGCGTGATCTTTGACGCCACATTGTCTCCTCCCGGTGTTGGAGATCAACAATGCGCTCTACCACCTTCAGCTCCCTATGGTTAGGCCCCACTCTGTCCGCCAGCGCGTGCATGTCGGCCAGCTCACGCTTTAGCTTTTTCAGCTCCACTCGGACATGGCCAAAGGTGTTCTTCCCCCAGTTGGTTAGGGATCCAGAGAGGATCTTGAGCTTCTGCTCCAAACCATGCATGGAAATGCACGTATCCTCCTTCCACACATGCTCAAGAGTCGGTGCGAATTCCTCATGAGACTCCCACATCACTTCATATCGAAATAGACGCGAGGCCAGCGGTCTTTCCTCCATTGGCGCATGATGGAGTAGAATGGGTGAGTGATCAGATGTCGCTGCCATTAGGTACTGCAGGGTTGCTAGGGGAAAGCGTTCGCACCAGCTAGCCGATGCCAAAGAACGATCCAGATGCACCCGACAGTAGGAGCCACCCGCCACTCGCTTCTCAAAAGTCCAGGGCGTGCCCGTGTAACCAAGATCCATTAATCCGCATATATGCACCGTTTCACGAAATGCTTGGATTTGGGAGTTGCTCCTCTCGTTGACTCCCTCATGCTCCTCCCTAAGGAGTACTTCGTTAAAATCTCCAATGCACAACCACGGTAGTGGAGATGAAGCTTTGATGAACTTCAACATATCCCACGTTTTGTGGCGTTCATTTACTTGAGCCTCTCCGTACACACATGTTAAACGCCACGGTTCTGCCGCGTGGGGAAACACAACAACGTCGATATGATACTGAGAGTAAGGTAAAAGGTCGATCTTTATTTCATTATTCCATAAGATGGCCAGGCCTCCACTTCGGCCTGTACTACTAACAGCAAAAACATTGTCATAACCCAAAGTTCCTGCTAGACACTCAACCCTGAATTTATGGACCTGAGTTTCCACCACACACAGGATCAAGGGGGCAAATTCCTTCGCAAAGGTGCGATGTTCATTGACTGTCGCTGCATTGCCTAGGCTGCGACAGTTCCACATATAAGTACCCATTGCTCCCGGCGGTGCTCCACGTCGGAGCCCCCTGATCCCAGTGTTTGCTTGTCTTTTTTCAGAGTAGAATGCTTTTTTGCCTTCTTCAGCTCTCTAGCCGACGGTGGTGGCAGTGGGGTGCCCGAACGAGGCTGGTAGTTCTTGGCCTCAGCCCCTTCCTCGAAATTCAGCTGCTTCTTTACCCCACTGTCTTCTTCCGCGGTGGTCACACCCTCCTCCATCCACTCCAGCATAAGTGGCCTTGAGGTATGAGCATGTGCATCTTTTGCCGGGCTAACCTCTGACAGCTTTGCCTCGGCAGAATTGCATTTACGGTTCTCCAAACTCACAGAGTCAGCTGGGCCATGCCCCCTTCCTTCATCGCGTCCACCTCTGCCTGCCGCGCCACGCCCTCTGTTACCACCCCGCGATCGCCGGTGTCAGCATGGTGCGGTGGCATAGGCTTCTGGTTCTGGGACCCCTCTTGGGCTTGCGTGCGGTTCCGGGCAGTGTCCGCTAACATCCATTTCCCAAAGCGCTCCGCTTCCATGGGATGAACACCACTGCCACATTCTTCCTTGACATGGCCAATCCGGCCACAAATGGCACAGAAGCGAGGCACCTTCTCATACTTCACCCTCATGATCACCGGACTCTCACCTTCCGGTATAATCGAAACAAAGCGGGTGAGTTCTTTCCTCACGTCGAGCCACACACGGACTCACACAAAATCTCCTCCGATCATCGAGCTGTTCATGTCCACCATGATGACTTCACCGACATTGGCCGCCAGATCAGTGATTATCATCTTCTTACGAAACATCTCCGGGATATCGTGGATCTGCACCCACGCATGGATCCTGTGAGATCCTGGCTCAGGGCTTAACAGGATTGATAGAATACTCATATCAATAAGTTGCAACTTCTTTTCCGGAAGCTCATCTGGAAGGAACTCCGAGGTTAAGCGTGCTTGGCCCGGAGCACTCCAAGGATGGGTGACCGACCGGGAACTGGTTCACGGGTGCGCACGAGTGAGGACAAAGTGCGTAGAAAAGACAAGTGTTGATCTGTGGGGCCAGTCTGGAGATCCTAGAGAGCTGCCAGGGTGACAGGCCCGGCCCGGGGGTGGCCGGGGTGTTACAATTTGGTATCAGAGCCGACCTTCGCGGCAACACGGGCGTGTGCGGGTCAGGGGCGCGGACATGTGGAGCATGTGCCGGCACTGGGCGCACAGACGTGTACCAAGAGGGGAAGTTCCTGGACTGGGGGCTGACCGACGAGGGCGTCGGTCTTCTAAGGGGGGAAGGATGTGAGATCCTGGCTCAGGGCTTAACAGGATTGATAGAATACTCATATCAATAAGTTGCAACTTCTTTTCCGGAAGCTCATCTGGAAGGAACTCCGAGGTTAAGCGTGCTTGGCCCGGAGCACTCCAAGGATGGGTGACCGACCGGGAACTGGTTCACGGGTGCGCACGAGTGAGGACAAAGTGCGTAGAAAAGACAAGTGTTGATCTGTGGGGCCAGTCTGGAGATCCTAGAGAGCTGCCAGGGTGACAGGCCCGGCCCGGGGGTGGCCGGGGTTACAGATCCGGTTCAGCTCAACCGATGAGGCTTTGCAACTCCCATCGTATTTTTCGATCAGGAGGCCATGGTCTCTGAAGATCCACGGTCCCTGCTCAGTAATCCTCTGCAAGTCGCCCAGGCAATTGGCCTGAACCATGAACTTACTAACATCCAGATCACGAAAAACCACTTCCTGGGCAGGAGCCCTGGCAAACTTCATCGTCTTGTTTAGCGAAGTTGCGCTAAAGGATTTCGATGTCAACAGCTTCATCACCGCCATCCACCTCAAACCCGCCTTCTTCGAAGCCACATCTTCCTTTGCCACAGAAATTCCCTTGATGTCCTCGCCCTTGAGGTTCAGGCTGCGCAGCAACTCCTTGAGCAGTGGTGCACCCCTCCGCTCCGCCGCGCCGCTGCCTTCCCCCTTCTCCTTAGTCGCCGCCATCCCTCCGCAAGTCTAGAACCCTAACTAGGGATCGCCAAGGCCGGGTAGTCGGACTAGCCAACCCCTTGTTCAGCCCGAGCGAGCACCTACATCAGAGAAGAAGACTCGCTGGATCGAAACGTGTGGATGCAAGCCCAGTTCGCCGGAGATCCGATCGCTGGTCTTTGGTGTTTTTCTTAGGGAGCTCCTTTGCGGCACCCGTTGGCGCCGCTTAAGAGATGCGCCACCTGAAGCAGTCTTCAATTTGGCCGGCCCAGAGATTGTGCGCTGGAGCTGCTTCTTCGGAATTGCTTCACGCACTGCTTCGGAAACAAATTTCGCGTGCTGTTTCGAGGCGTAAGCTAGCAGCCAGGGTTCGAATCCCGGTTCTGATAGTTTATCGTTTCTTTTTCATTAATTTACTGATTCTTTGCTATCTGATTAATTTTGAAAACTACGTAACCAGATTTAGAATCGGGATTTTTTTTTTCCGAAGTGTTAGACGCTGCTACATGGTGTTTTCCCTTGTACGTTTAGCAAACCATGTACAAAAACTATTTGACTCGAAATGAACTCTAGAAAAATTGCAAGAACAATAATGCTAAAAGAAGAACGTAAACTAACATTCTCGAGAAATTTCTGATTCTGACGCTTCCAAAACTATAGTGAGAAAGTTTTCTCATAACTGTAGCTTCCAGCACGGAAGGAAACAAAGTATGACTACATGTTTCTTTTGGAAAAACTTCATATTACAAAATCCCAGGCACGAGTCTAATTAATAAAAAAGAAGATTTTCTTCAACTCATCAAGCTTGGTGATTCTCTTTGTCGATCTTTTACTTCTGCTGTGTCTTGACCTGAACTCTTTCGTGTGCAACCAAAAGAAAAAATGTAAGTAAGAACATTGTTAGAAAACATTTAATAAAGTACTATAGGCATAAAATGTAAGATTATTTGAACTTACTAATTCCTGCATTGAATTCCTTTATCAGTGGAATCAAAGAATCATGTGTGGTGCCTGTTGTACCAGAAGACATTGTTTTATGTATTCTTCTTGGTTAAGAAAATAAAATAAAAGAGAAGAACTGTTATAGTTACGAATAATTTCTTCTGAAAAACTTGAAGGTAATTTTGAACTTACTTGTTCTGCAATAATTTCAGTTGTGAGAGGAAAATCAATGAAGCAGTTGAGGTGCCTGTTGTAGAAGGAAAAAAATAATTATTGATGCTAAAAAGCGGTTAATTGAACATTTTGGTAAAAAGAAGTTAATAGAATAAAGGTATGAACGACTTACATTCTTTGCAAGGAACTGTTTAACAAGTGTAGTTTGTATTTCATTGTATATGTTTATTACTAGCTCGCATGAAATGCTTTCTCGAATTGCTTGCACATCAGCCTATGGAGGTAAAAAATCAAAAAAAAGAAGTGAAACTATAGAAGCATGCTTTCTTGTTTCAACAAAGTAGTGTTGAAGCAGATATTAAGTTTAAAGATAGAAAATCAATGTACATAAAACTTACATTTGAGAAAGGATGAACTTCAGTACCATTGTACCATTTCATGTACTGCATTACGAATATGCCAGAATCGTATCTTCAAAAAAAATTAGGAGAAAATTATATTTTACATTTGACAAAACGATGAAGAATAGAAGATGAAAAAATTTCATGTTTGAAATGAATTTGGTTTGTTGATTATTACCTGAAATTAAATTTTGGAACCTTGACATAGCGAATATGGAATTCACGGATGTTGAAGAATGGGCAGCCAGGAAAATTAGAAGCAAACAAGTTTTTGAAATTGACAGTCACTGTACTGACTATTGATGAAATCTTCTCATAATTGGAGTCAGGATTAAGTACATCGAATGTCTTGTCAAAGAAATTTGCAACAATTAGAAACCACTGTTTATCAAATGGAATGGGAATATGTACCTGAAAGCATGTGCCGCAAAAAAAAATTAAAATGCAGCAAAGCAATATTAGTCCTGGAGTGAACAGATATATATTGGAATTTTTTGCTTACCAATCCTGCTGTTTCTAATCTGAAGCCAACATTGTTTGTTCCAAACAACCACTTATAACCATGATCAGAGTAGTTCAGCAATGGATCCATCAGAATTTTCTTTAAAAAAAAGTAGAGATGAATAATGTATTAGAAATGTGAACTGAAAAGGATCACAATAAGAGAAACATGTAAAACTTGTTTCAGTTGGTACTAACAGTGACATCTTTGATCACTATATGTTTTAGGATGTCATTGTTGCCCCAATGACCATCTTTCCTACGCTTGAGTTGATCTGTCGTGGTTAACATTCCAAAAAAATCCATTACGTGTTGGTGGATCCAACCGCCTGGGCTCATTGAAAGAGACAAAGTTCTTGAAGCAACCCAAACTTGTTTGATGCAACCTATCCTTGGACTGATTACAGGGAAAAAGGGAAAACAGGTGTAAAAGAGATAGCAAATGCGTAGATAAATGATGTAAAATAACGCAATATCAAACTGAAAGAAGAAAAAAGTCAGTTTAAATTTTGAAAGAGGTACCTGTTTTCATGACTTGATGTTGTTAACATCTTGTAGAATTCATGTTCAAATGCAGTTGGAAAAATTACTTGACGTGGTTGTTCAACAGCAGCTTTAGGAGTAGTTGTGAATTTATTGTCAAGCTTTGTAGCATTATTCCCATAGTTGTCTGAGGATTTATTCTGAAGCATCCCAGCATCCTGCTGCTGTGCCATAGGCTGCATAAGAAAAACAGTGTGCATTAAGTAAAAGGAAATAATTAAAGTACTTTGAATGAAAAATAAAAGAAGTAACAGTTTTTTACCGCTGAATCAGTTTTGTAGAATAGTGGGTCATCTTCGTCGAATAACTCGAATGATACGAGAACATTATGGTTTCCTTCATGTTCTGTTTTTTTTCCCTAAATTCTCGTAGGCGCTCATTAAGTGATATACCCAATGAATTGCGTCTAGTAGTGTTTCTCTGTAAGTTGCTTGATTGAATTGTAGGTCCTTGTGATGCATGAATTGGATCAATACCATGAGGAGGTGTTGCAGTGTATTTGTCGGCTTGTGTTGTTAAATATGTTATCCCTTTGGCTGCTGAAGAATAAGAGCTTGAACCAACATTGAATGCAGCTGCAGTTGAATGCTGAGGTGTTATGAACTGCCCTTCGTCATTGTTACTATGCTCGTAACATACGGAATGTAGGTGTCCTATATTGAATTCTAAATCTGAACCTACAACAAAATAAAGTGGTACCTTAGGCTAAATAAATAGTTCAGAAACATTATTTGAATAAAATCGTACATAATGGTTCTATTTAAAGGAAGAAACAGTAACCTTCAAGATTTTCACCAGGGCTTAAGAAATCCATTTTTGCAAGACTGAATTTGGAGTTGTGATGACTTTCCACACCACTTGTGCTTTCTTGACAAGTTCTGTAAGGCAGATTTGAAAAAAAATTCCTTTTATATTCTGCAGCTGTTAAAAACAATAGTATGTAAAAGAAAGGTACTGACCCTTTAGACATTTGAAAAAATGATCAGCCGTGTGTACTGATGGCTGAATGTTTATAACATCAGCTGTTCGCACTAGTTGGTTGTTTAAATTCTCCTCCATTTCTTGAACTTCCTTGGGTAGTTCAAATGGTATATCATCAACTCTGCAAGTTTCTTGAAAGCTACAGGCCAGTTCTAAGAGAATATCAGCTGTTGACGGCACTTGGAAAATGGCTGAAGAATTCAGAGATGCTTCCAGCTCTTGCATCTGTTTTTGGAAAAGATTGAACTGGATAATTTCTTCATTAGTGAGGCGAGTCTTGGTTGAGAATAGGTGAACAACATCATCAACGTAAGTATTGAGAGTTGGAATTGAGTTCCGAATCATGTTTTTGAAGAATCTCAGAGTTATAGCTTCTATTTCTGCCTTGACCTATGGCAAATAACATGCATCAAAAATAAAAAAGTTATGCGAATGAATTAAGCACGAAGTTTATCATTTATCGTTTACTGAAAATTACCTGGAAGGAATTAATATTCCTGAATTTGGAGTCAATGTGCTCCCTAACTTCTTTGGGTAATGAATATAGTGAATCAGCAGTGCATGCTTTGAACACAGTCGATGAAATGTGTTTCCTCTGGTAAAATGAATAACACGTAAGGGATTTATTTACAGTTTTTGTAATGAATCAGTGAACTAAAAAACACATTCATTGATTGAAAAAATGAAAAATAAATTGCACTTACGTTGAGTCTACCAAATTGTTTTTTAGAACCATGAAATGAATCAAGCGCAATATATGAGTTCACTATGTGTGATGTCCACAAAGGTAGCCGTGGGACAGAATTGCCCAGTTTGAATTCCGATGTTATGAGGAATTCAAAATAAGGGAACTGGAAAAATAGAAAAGACAAATAGTAATGAATCAGTTAACTTAGTGCAGGAATCCTAACGGAGCAGACAGTACTAAAAATAGATAAAATAAAAATGTATATCCTACCACAAGAAGCATTTTGCATCCACCAATCTGATGGGCAAATCTGTCGACTTTCGCTGTTGTATATTTTAATATATACAGCCTTAACCAGTTCAATGCGAATGTAGACCAATCCATCCTTGGGAATGCATGAACATCAAGAAGATTCGGATAGTATTTTGTGCTAGCAACACCACGTCCGTTTGGAGCAACAATTGCAGCTAATGTAGTCATCATGAATATAATAGAGAATGGTTCCTCTTCTAGATCATTGGTTAGAATTGTGCACAAATACTCTACTGTGGGTTTTTCCATGTTCACCAAATTATGTATGAAATCAGTTGCTTTCCTTGTTGATTTCATTTTGACTGTTTCTGGTCCAATAGGTGTGCCAAGTAATAAGTGAACCATTTTTGGACAAATTGTGAAACTGAATCCATTCTCTAAAATGACTGTGGAGAGTTTACATCGAACTGCAACATAAGCCATTCAAAATTTTGTTGATATTGCTTGTGCAGGACAAATGTAGGAACGAACCGAACCCCAGGTTGATAATTATTCTTTTCTTCTCTTCGGAAAGTGATGAAAGAGTTTTGAGATACAGAAGAATGTAGTCAGTAGGTTCTGCCTGCATTGTTTTCAATAGTAAGTTAGTAGCAAATAAACGAAGCAGTATGATATGAAAAATTGAACTCAGCTAAAGCAGTGAATTCAAATGCATCCTTGAAAAAAGAACGGAACCTTAATTCTTTTAATCTGAGGTGGTGGCATGTTTGTGGCTTCACATTTTCCTGACTCTCTCTTTTTTGCACTTGGTTGGTCCATCTGTTAAAAAGAACAGAAAATGAGCTCAATCAGTAGAAAGAGACGCTCTTAATTTTCAAACCTCTTGTACTATTTTGGAAAATAGGTCCACAAGAGCGCGGATCTAATAGAATTGAACACTTAGTTGCGCAGCGAAATTTTGGTTCATGTGACTGTACTGTAAACAGCGAATGCATCCCAAGTAAAAATTGAAGAAACTTGCATCACGGTAGATTAGATTGTAGCAAACTATGGTAGTAGGAAAACTGCAGTAGCTTGGAGCACGGTGGATTAGCTCGCACGAAGCAGGGTTACCTCGAGGTCAAACTCGGCGCGGTCCTGGTTGACGAAGTAGATGGCGTGGTCCTCTGTGTCCAGGACGGTGAGGAGCAGAAATCACCTCCTTCTTCTCCCGCCGCGCCAACGGCGAGCGGCGCCACCGCCAGTGTGAGATGCGACACCCTCCGCCCGCTTCCGGATCAGGATTTGTGAAAAGGATAAGAGGAAGAGGAAAGCAGAAAGAGATAGGCTTGCTTACTGTCCAGACAGGGCCCCCTGTAAGTGGATGTGACTTAGTTTCACCTGAAATAAATTTGCAAGGGGGAGGGGGTCTTCTGAAAAAATAGCATTTATTTATCTTCGTCTCCAAGAAAGGAGAAAAGAAAAAGAGGACATGCTGCGGCGGAGAGATCTTCGATCTAGATGATGGGGACTCCGTTCGAGCGAATTGGTACTGAAGATCCGCGGAGAGACAAGTCACTTCGTCTCCGTCGCGTGAATTTTCGCACGGGAAAGTTCCGAAAACAAAAGCAGGTATGCCTCCTCGTACTTCCAGATCGTGGTAATTTTTGGTTCAGAAATCAAGCTTTGCTTCTTGTTGTTTGTCGCATCGATGCACCTGCAACTACATTCTTTGTTCTTCCTTGTGTCCTGCTTCCTGTTGATGACCAGGAGACTTTGCCTTTACGGCTTTACGTGCTCATGAAATTGCAGTAGGCGTCCAGGGCTTGGGGAGATCGGCAGATGAAGTGATACTAGAGGTGAAATACAGGCAAAAACGAAGTAAACTTAAGAGTGGATGCATGACACCAACCTCAGAGCTTAGTGCAGTAACAAAAATCTTGTCTCTTAAAGACATAAACAATGAAAAGAAGCATGTGTTGTGTGTTTGTTTTTGCAAGAGATTGTTATAACATTTTTGACATGACCCAGTAGTTTGCAATGTGTTGTTTAAAGCACTAAATTGCAGTGAAAGAAGGTCCATTAGACAATATTCCAAAAATTGATTATTGCAGCCCCTTGCAAAGCAAAATCTTGTCTGCATTTACAAATTTACTACATGTTTCATGTGATAAAGCAGTTAATGCAGTGAAAAGAATGTGTATGTATGGCATGCTTTCTTCTCTGAATAAAATCACTTCCCTTGATTTTTGTTAGTTGGCATATCTTGGTATTATAAAAAGTGGAATTAGGACTTGAGTGTTAGTATCTCTTGTTGTTGCAGGTATTTCTTCCATGGATAATGTAAGTAAAGTAGAAGCAGCTCTAAGAAGTTTCAGAGAAAAGAAAGCTTCAGAGAAAAGAAAAGATACTTTGATAGTTTCTGCCACATGTTCAAATGATGCTCATCCATCCAGTGAATTTAGTTCAGCAAGAACTGAAGTGGTTTCATAACCTTTTTTGCATTTGGTATACTGAATAATTACATGTACCTCATTAATCATGCATCACTTTGATATATACGCAGATGGTGCCGCAAGATGGGGAGAAAAATGCATTAATGCATGAGTTTGATCAATTCGTAGTGTATCATGACCTCGCGAAGAAAAGGAAGATATCGCTGATGATGCCCACGCTATACAAGCTGACAACATTGTAGCATATAAGGTGCTAATTTTGATTTAACTGGTTAAGCATGTTTCATCCTCACCTGTACATCATCAAAAATTTATTAATGGCTCTATGATTGGTTGCAGGGACAAAATGAAGGTGGAAATTTAATAACCTCAAGTGGAGAGCATTCTGTTCATGAACCTGAGGATGTGCGCATCAATTCCGCCCGTGTCCTAGACATCCTTGAAAAATATGGTACAGAACAAGAAAGAGGTTCAGATGAGGTGTCGTGGTGGGAATCACGCAGATGCCACGGGGTGGCTTATTCTGGGGCCGAACGGGTGCTTGTGGATTCGGGGAGGGATTGCGCGGTGGAACCGCACACGAAGAACACACGAAGAACAATGCAAGAACAAGAACGAACAACCAAGAACACAAAGCACACACGATGTACCCTGCTTCGGGGCCCTCGTGAGGAGGTAAAACCCCTACTGCAGCACTAGCCTACTCTCGATATATTACAATGGTGACAAGTACAGAGTGCTCCTCGAGCTGTATGAAGCAACAATGGTGAGAGCTCTGGGAGGAAGATGGAACAAGGGGGAAAATGAGCTCTCGGGGTCGTGTCCTCCTCCAGAGAAAGTGGGGGTGCTGTATATAAAACCTGGCCGGATTACTTCTTTGCCCCCGGCTCAATGACGTAATGGCACTGCCCTGTCAGTCCAACAACAGGGCTAGTACTCCACTTCGGGTAATGACAGGCGTAGCTCACCGGGTCTAAGCCATAGCCCCTTCCCGAATTGGCTGGGTCAGCGCCTAGGTCCTCGTGATCCAGGAAACCCGTGGCTTTACCTCGCTGGCTTCTGCCAGGCTTCGGGCCTTGAGCTCTGGAGAACGTCTTGTCCATCCTTTCCTTTGTCTTCTAGCTGTTGTCCTCAGAATCTCCACGTCCTCTTCTTATCCTCTCCCGAAGATATTTATGATGATTCGGATAAGGAAGTCCCGGCGTAGGCGGAGAGTGATCCGGTTAGGGATGTCCCGGCGTAGGCGGAGAGTGATCCGGTTAGGGATGTCCCGGCGTAGGCGGAGAGTGATCCGGATAAGGATGTCCCGGTGTAGGCGGAGAGTGATCCGGTTAGGGATGTCCCGGCGTAGGCGGAGAGTGATCCGGATTAGGATGTCCCGACGTAGGCGGAGAGTGATCCGGTTAGGGAAACTCGGCCTGCCTAGCTTCGGACAGCACAACCCGCCAGAAGTATCCTGGCCCATCCGAGGTGCAGCGACCCGGCCAGCTGGTAGATCCGGTTTACGATTCGGTTTACGACTGGCTCTGCTCTACTCTGGGAGAAATAACCAGCTTTGACCAGGATACGGTACAGGCATGCATGGATGCATGCATGCATGCAAGTCCCAACGTCCCCTAATTCAGGTTAGCAGATGATTCGGTCCAGCTTCAATGTATCCCGTTTTGGGCCTTACCAGATTCGGTCCAGACTACTTTTTCCTGTCTTTTACATTATCTTTTATCTGTTTCTTTGCTGCTTCATCTAACAACTCAAATAAACCATCAACTCTGGGGTACCCGGGGTTACATCCCCGACAGTAGTCCCCGAGGCTGCGGGGGACTCGCAGAGTCGTGCACAGACTTCCTGAAACAAAGTATCACAGAGTTGATGCCGACATAGGCATATCCATATACACATCATCCTGCATGCATGGGCATCATTATCATTCGGTCGACCAGCCATGCCCTCCAGGCCAAATGCGACATCCGGTTGACCGAGCTCACCCGAATCAACAACGAGATGGACAGTTTGCACTAGAAATATGTTGCATGCATGGACATGACCACACATAGATGCCTCTGCCGACATTGGGCAATTTGGCACACTGCCTGCATGGTCACCATTGTATGTCGGTTCTCAGCCCTCCTGGGCTTTACTGAACTCGGATGCCGCCAGCGCCGGTTAGCCCTCATGGCTTTTACCGAACTCGGATGCCGCCAGTGTCGGTTAGCCCTCCTGGCTTTTACCGAACTCAGATCTTGCCAGCGTCAGTTAGCCCTCCTGGCTTTTACCGAACTCGGATGCCGCCAGCGTCGGTTAGCCCTCCTGGCTTTTACCGAACTCGGATACCGCCAGCGTCGGTTAGCCCTCCTGGCTTTTACCGAACTCGGATGCCGCCAGCGTCGGTTAGCCCTCCTGGCTTTTACCAAACTCGGATGCCGCCAGCGTCGGTTAGCCCTCCTGGATTTTACCGAACTTGGATGCCGCCAGCGTCGGTTAGCCCTCCTGGCTTTTACCGAACTTGGATGCCGCCAGCGTCGGTTAGCCCTCCTGGCTTTTACCGAACTTGGATGCCGCCAGCGTAAGCTGGACCGACATAAACCTGCAAGTATGTATCTCATATGTCTCGGTATCTCGGCCCCTCTGGGCATATCACATATGTCTCGGTACCTCGGCCCCTCTGGGCATATCACATAACTTGGTACCTCGGCCTCTTTGGGCATATCATACATGTCTCGGTACCTCGGCCCCTCTGGGCATACCACATATCTCTCGGTACCTCGGCCTCTTTGGGCATAACTCATATGTCGGTTCTTAGCCACTTCGGGCGTATACCGACATAGATATCTCCAGCCACTGCTGGACTCACACAAGCATATCTCGAATGCCGGTTTTAGCCAATTCGGGCGTATACCGACATAGATGTCTCCAGCCACTGCTGGTTTGACATAACCATGTCTCGAATGCCGGTTTTAGCCACTTTGGGCGTATACCGACATAGATGTCTCCAGCCACTGCTGGACTGACATACAACCTACAAAAACATATCTCAAAGGTTGCCTCTGGCTAACAAACATAAACAAAGATCTGGTATGCAAAAGATGCCATGATACGCTGGCAAACCGAATAAACAACGATGAGGGATATGGAATGATGTCATGATATTGTGACAAACCGAAATAAACGGCGATCCGGGATAGGGAGTGATACCGTGATACTGTGGTAAACCGAAATAAACGGCGATCTAGAGAGTACCGATAATGCTAGGATACCTTGATGATTTTGACATAACCAATATAACCGTGATACTCTGGATTCCATTATGACCCGAATTTCCAATATGATCTGGATTACAAATATGATCCGGATTACAATATGATTCGGATTACCGATACGATCCAGATTTCCAATGTGATTCGGATTACCAATATGATCCGGATTTCCAATATGATTCGGATTACCAATACGATCCAGATTTCCAAATGTGATTCGGATTACTGGAATACTCCGAATTTCCAGGATACCTCAGTAACGAATGTTCTTAACAAAACCGATGTCACCTTTCAACGTTAGTCCAACATACATATCATGAAGAATAATTGACGGAAACAACCATTATACTAACCGAGGCAAACTCGATAGAAAACAAATTTAACAGCAGATACTATACACAAAAAACTAGACTCGGTTTCGACCGAGTCCCCGAGTTACTTTTCTTATCTAGGAGAAGGTGTAAAACAGACTGGTTATCCAGTCCCCGGGTCAAGACATCTTGTCCCGGGGTAAACATTAGACAAAAAGCGAAGGGGCAGTCCCCGAGTAACTTTTGAGACAAAACAAAACTGGACTGGACGCCCAGTCCCCGGGTCAAAACACTTTCCCCCCGGGAAAACAACTAAACATGGCAAGAAGGGGCAGCCCTCGAGCTATTTTTGAGATTAACTATTTGCTCGCGGTACCAAAACCGAATACTGTAAATACTTACATTGCATTGTCGGTGCAGACTGGGCGGAGGCGTACAAATGAGTCCAGGCTAGACATCAAACTGGTGAGCTGCTAGACACAGATAGCCTGCAGGGGTAGAACCGGGCATGCCTCACTCGGCCAACCAAACGGAGCCAAGATATCATCTTTTCATCTCGGTCAGAGATATATTTTTCGACGCCGGCCGGCATACTTTTTATGCTGGCCTGACATAATCCTTATGCTGGCCCGAGTCACTTTGACAGAGTCATTTTTTCTGATCCGACATACCCGCTCTGGCCACTCTTACTCCTGACATCAACAATTAATTCTTAGCCGACACAGACTTTTTATGCCGGCTATTCTCTCCAATTCTTTTTATACTCAACTGCCGACATATTCCATATGTCGGTCGTTACCTCTATCGCCACCATGCTTCTCTCCCTTTCTTTCTTTTTCTTTCTTTAGACCCGGCCAGCCGACATAGGCCACACACTAGCTTTTTCTCTCTTATTTTATTTTCTACCCGACTCAAGCATTACCCAGTTGGCTGCCTCCAACTCTCTCTCTCCTCTTTCTCTTTTTCTTTTCTTTTCCAACCCGGATGCATCCTTGGTGCACATGGCAAGGAGAGCAGATGCTCATACACGCAAGCACCAAACCTGCTCCATACATGCAATCATGGCTCGAGTGCATTAAAGCACCTGCGGTGCTAGCTCTAGCATGCTCATCTCGTGCCTCGGCTGAATAGGGACTCGGATAAGTGAGCGGCCGGCACGCTACGCTGGACAAGCGCAGCGCGCTGCTGATTCTCTGCACATGGATAGACTGTTCGACGGGGAAGCAGCGGAGCAGCCGGCCAGCACGGTGGCCAGCAGGGCGGCGACGGACGCTGAGAGGCCGGAGCCGGGCGGTGAGGTGCAGATCTGGACAGCGGAGACGCGGCCGGAACGCGGCCAGCGAGCCGGCGAGGCGCGACGCTACCGGCGCGCAAGCGAAGCAGGAGCAGATCTGGGATCTGCTGATGACGCCATTGACAAAGGCCGCACCGACCTCTGCTCGCTGCTGCAAGCTAAATCGCGGTGGACCATGGCGACGTCGAGTCCCCGCGATGACGATGAAGATCCCATCCGAAATGTTCCAGCAAGCGCCGCTACAGCCCCACGGTGGGCGCCAACTGTCGTGGTGGGAATCACGCAGATGCCACGGGGTGGCTTATTCTGGGGCCGAACGGGTGCTTGTGGATTCGGGGAGGGATTGCGCGGTGGAACCGCACACGAAGAACACACGAAGAACAATGCAAGAACAAGAACGAACAACCAAGAACACAAAGCACACACGATGTACCCTGCTTCGGGGCCCTCGTGAGGAGGTAAAACCCCTACTGCAGCACTAGCCTACTCTCGATATATTTCAATGGTGACAAGTACAGAGTGCTCCTCGAGCTGTATGAAGCAACAATGGTGAGAGCTCTGGGAGGAAGATGGAACAAGGGGGGAAAATGAGCTCTCGGGGTCGTGTCCTCCTCCAGAGAAAGTGGTGGTGCTGTATATAAAACCTGGCCGGATTACTTCTTTGCCCCCGGCTCAATGAGGTAATGGCACTGCCCTGTCAGTCCAACAGCAGGGCTAGTACTCCAGTTCGGGTAATGACAGGCGTAGCTCACCGGGGTCTAAGCCATAGCCCCTTCCCGAATTGGCTGGGTCAGCGCCTAGGTCCTCATGATCCAGGAAACCCGTGGCTTTTCCTCGCTGGCTTCTGCCAGGCTTCGGGCCTTGAGCTCTGGAGAACGTCTTGTCCATCCTTTCCTTTGTCTTCTAGCTGTTGTCCTCAGAATCTCCACGTCCTCTTCTTATCCTCTCCCGAAGATATTTATGATGATTCGGATAAGGAAGTCCCGGCGTAGGCGGAGAGTGATCCGGTTAGGGATGTCCCGGCGTAGGCGGAGAGTGATCCGGTTAGGGATGTCCCGGCGTAGGCGGAGAGTGATCCGGATAAGGATGTCCCGGTGTAGGCGGAGAGTGATCCGGTTAGGGATGTCCCGGCGTAGGCGGAGAGTGATCCGGATTAGGATGTCCCGGCGTAGGCGGAGAGTGATCCGGTTAGGGAAACTCGGCCTGCCTAGCTTCGGACAGCACAACCCGCCAGAAGTATCCTGGCCCATCTGAGGTGCAGCGACCCGGCCAGCTGGTAGATCCGGTTTACGATTCGGTTTACGACTGGCTCTGCTCTACTCTGGGAGAAATAACCAGCTTTGACCAGGATACGGTACAGGCATGCATGCATGCAAGTCCCAACGCCCCCTAATTCAGGTTAGCAGATGATTCGGTCCAGCTTCAATGTATCCCGTTTTGGGCCTTACCAGATTCGGTCCAGACTACTTTTTCCTGTCTTTTACATTATCTTTTATCTGTTTCTTTGCTGCTTCATCTAACAGCTCAAATAAACCATCAACTCTGGGGTACCCGGGGTTACATCCCCGACAGTAGTCCCCGAGGCTGCGGGGGACTCGCAGAGTCGCGCACAGACTTCCTGAAACAAAGTATCACAGAGTTGATGCCGACATAGGCATATCCATATACACATCATCCTGCATGCATGGGCATCATTATCATTCGGTCGACCAGCCATGCCCTCCAGGCCAAATGCGACATCCGGTTGACCGAGCTCACCCGAATCAACAACTAGATGGACAGTTTGCACTGGAAATATGTTGCATGCATGGACATGACCACACATAGATGCCTCTGCCGACATTGGGCAATTTGGCACACTGCCTGCATGGTCACCATTGTATGTCGGTTCTCAGCCCTCCTGGGCTTTACTGAACTCGGATGCCGCCAGCGCCGGTTAGCCCTCATGGCTTTTACCGAACTCGGATGCCGCCAGTGTCGGTTAGCCCTCCTGGCTTTAAAATTTGAACCATTTTTAAAATGGTTCCAAATTTGAACCATTTTCAAATGGTTCCAAATTTTAAAATGGTTCTAAATTTTTGAAATGGTTCAAATTTGAAAAATGGTTCTTGTTTCGAAAATGGTTCCAAATTTTAAAATGGTTCCAGTTTGGAAAATGGTTCAAGTTTCGAAAATGGTTCCAAATTTTAAAATGGTTCCAAATTTTAAAAATGGTTCCAATTTGAAAAATGGTTCTAAATTTGAAAAATGTTTCAAATTTGAAAATGTTTCTAAATTTCAAAATGGTTCTAAATTTAAATTTGTTCCAAAATTTAAAATGGTTCTAAATTTCAAAATGGTTCCAAATTGGAAAATGGTTACAAAATTTTAAAATGGTTCCAATTTGGAAAATGGTTCTAATTTTGAAAATTTGTTCCATGTTTTGAAAATGGTTCCAAAATTGAAAATAGTTTCAAATTTTGAAAATGGTTCTAAATTTCAAAATGGTTCTAAATTGAAAATGGTTCCAAATTGAAAATGGTTCTAAAATTTTAAAATGGTTCCAAATTGGAAATTGGTTCAAAATTTCAAAATGATTCTAAATTAAAAATGGTTCCAAATTGAAAATGGTTCCAAATTGGAAAATGGTTCCAATTTCAAAATGGTTCCATTTTTGAAAATTTGTTCCAATGTTTGAAAATGGTTCCAAATTTGAAAATGCTTCTAAATTACAAAATGGTTCTAAATTTGAAAATGGTTCCAAAATTTTAAAATGGTTCCAATTTGTAAAATGGTTCTAAATTTGAAAAATTGTTCCAAGTTTTCAAAATGGTTCCAAATTTGAAAATTGTTTCGAATTTGAAAATGGTTCTAAATTTCAAAGTGGTTCCAAATTGAAAATGGTTCCAAATTGAAAATGGTTCCAAAAATTTAAAATGGTTCCAATTTGGAATATGGTTCCAATTTCAAAAATGGTTTTAAATTTGAAAAATTGTTCCAAGATTTGAAAATGGTTTTGAATTTTGAAAATGCTTCTAAATTTCAAAATGGTTCTAAATTGAAAATGGTTCAAAAATTTAAAATGGTTCCAAATTCTTAATTGGTTCCAAATTCTGAAAATAGTTCCTAATTAAAAGTGGTTCCAAATAATGGTTCCAAATTCGCAAATGGTTCCAAATTCTGAAAGTAGTTCCTAATTAACGGTGGTTCCATTTTAATTTTGAAATTGGTTATAAATTTCAAAAATGGTTCCAATTTGGAAAATGCAATTTTGAAAATGGTTCCAATTTTGGGAAAATGGTTCCAAAATTTAAAAATAGTTCCAATTTGGAAAATGGATCCAAAATTTTAAAAAGGTTCTAAATTCCAAAAATGGTTCTAAATTTGAAAATGGTTCCAAAATTTTAGAATGGTTCAAATTTGGAAAATGGTTCTAGTTTCGAAAATATTTCCAAATTTCAAAAATGGTTCCAAATTTTTTTAAATGGTTCAAATTTGAAAAATGGTTCTAGTTTCAAAAATGGTTCCAAATTTTAAAATGGTTCAAAATTTTAAAAATGGTTCCAATTTGGAAAATGGTTCTAAATTTGAAAAATTGTTCCAAGTTTTGAAAATGGTTCCAAATTTGAAAAATGTTTCAAATTTGAAAATGGTTCTAAATTGAAAATTGTTCCAAATTTAAAGTGGTTCCAAAATTTTAAAATGGTTCCAAATTGGAAAATGGTTCCAAATTTCAAAATGGTTCTAAATTGTAAATGGTTCCAAATTGAAAATGGTTCCAAATTTTTAAAATGGTTCCAAATTGGAAAATGGTTCCAATTTCAAAAATGTTTCTAAATTTGAAAAATTGTTCCAAGGTTTGAAAATGGTTCTAAATTTCAAAATGGTTCTAAATTGAAAATGGTTCCAATATTTAAAATGGTTCCGAATTTTCAAAATAGTTCCTAATTAAAAGTGGTTCCAAATAATGGTTCAAAATTTATCATAATAGTTCCTAATTAAAAGTGGTTCCATTTTTAATTTTCAAATTGGTTATAAATTTCAAAAATTGTTCCGATTTTGAACATGCAATTTTGAAAATGGTTCGAAATTTGAAAATGGTTCTAAACTGAAAAATGGTTCCAAAATTTGAAAATGGTTCTTTTTTTCTTTTCTCAGTAATTTCTATACTAGTAAAAAGGGAACTAAATGGTGCTGTTTTTAAACAATCTGTAATGTTAATTAACAAACAACATTATTACAGAACAAACGAAGATACAGATGACAACCACAATAATCTGACAATGGTTTTTGCTCAATAAACATCACAATGTAGCAAACTAAGAAGATAGATAAATGAACATCACGTCATTTATTCTTTTTCTTATTTTTCTTCAAATTTATCTCCGACTGAGGCTTCAATCGATTCCCTTTGCGAATTTATCTCCGACTGAGGCTTCAATCTCTTCTTTTCAAATTGGAACCATTTTTAAAATTTGGAACCATTTTAAAATTTGGAACCATTTTCGAAACTTGAACCATTTTCCAAACTGGAACCATTTTAAAATTTGGAACCATTTTCGAAACAAGAACCATTTTTCAAATTTGAACCATTTCAAAAATTTAGAACCATTTTAAAATTTGGAACCATTTTCGAAACCAGATCCATTTTTCAAATTTGAACCATTTCAAAATTTTGGAACCATTTTTGAAATTTAGAACCATTTTTGAAACTAGAACCATTTTCCAAATTTGAACCATTTTAAAATTTAGAGCCATTTTTGGAATTTAGAACCTTTTCAAAATTAGAACCATTTTCCAAATTGGAACCATTTTTAAAATTTTGGAACCATTTTCCAAATTGGAACCATTTTTGAAATTTATAACCAATTTCAAAATTAAAATGGAACCACTTTTAATTAGGAACTATTTTCAGAATTTGGAACCATTTTCGAATTTGGAACCACTTTTAATTAGGAACTATTTTCAGAATTTGGAACCATTTTAAATTTTCGAACCATTTTTAATTTGGAACCATTTTGAAATTTATAAGCATTTTCAAATTTGGAAACATTTTCAAATCTTGGAACAATTTTTCAAATTTAGAACCATTTTTTTAAATTGGGACCATATTCCAAATTGGAACCATTTTAAAATTTTGGAACCATTTTCAATTTGGAACCATTTTCAATTTAGAACCATTTTAAAATTTCGAACCATTTCGAAATTTGAAACTATTTTCAAATTTGCAACCATTTTCAAAACTTGGAACAATTTTTCAAATTTAGAACCATTTTACAAATTGGAATCATTTTAAAATTTTGGAACCATTTTCAAATTTATCTCCGACTGAGGCTTCAATCTCTTCTTTTCAAATTGGAACCATTTTTAAAATTTGGAACCATTTTAAAATTTGGAACCATTTTCGAAACTTGAACCATTTTCCAAACTGGAACCATTTTAAAATTTGGAACCATTTTCGAAACAAGAACCATTTTTAAAATTTGAACCATTTCAAAAATTTAGAACCATTTTAAAATTTGGAACCATTTTCGAAACCAGATCCATTTTTCAAATTTGAACCATTTCAAAAATTTGGAACCATTTTTGAAATTTAGAACCATTTTTGAAACTAGAACCATTTTCCAAATTTGAACCATTTTAAATTTAGAGCCATTTTTGGAATTTAGAACCTTTTCAAAATTAGAACCATTTTCCAAATTGGAACCATTTTTTAAATTTTGGAACCATTTTCAAAATTGCATTTTCCAAATTGGAACCATTTTTGAAATTTATAACCAATTTCAAAATTAAAATGGAACCACTTTTAATTAGGAACTATTTTCAGAATTTGGAACCATTTTCGAATTTGGAACCACTTTTAATTAGGAACTATTTTCAGAATTTGGAACCATTTTAAATTTTCGAACCATTTTTAATTTGGAACCATTTTGAAATTTATAAGCATTTTCAAATTTGGAACCATTTTCAAATATTGGAACAATTTTTCAAATTTAGAACCATTTTTTTAAATTGGGACCATATTCCAAATTGGAACCATTTTAAAATTTTGGAACCATTTTCAATTTGGAACCATTTTCAATTTAGAACCATTTTAAAATTTCGAACCATTTCGAAATTTGAAACTATTTTCAAATTTGGAACCATTTTCAAAACTTGGAACAATTTTTCAAATTTAGAACCATTTTACAAATTGGAATCATTTTAAAATTTTGGAACCATTTTCAAATTTAGAACCATTTCGAAATTTAGAATCATTTTAAAATTTGGAACCATTTTCGAAAGTAGAACCATTTACCAAATTGGAACCATTTTAAAATTTTGGAACCATTTTTGAAATTGGAACCATTCTCCAAATTGGAACCATTTTAAAATTTTGGAACAATTTTGAAAATTAGAACCAAAACATTTTAAAATTTTGGAACCATTTTCAAATTTAGAAACATTTTGGAATTTGGAACTATTTTAAAATTTTGGAACCATTTTCCAAAATTGGAACCAATTATGAAATTTATAACCAATTTCAAAATTAAAATGGAACCACTTTTAATTAGGAACCATTTTCAAATTTGGAACCATTTTTGAAAATGGAACCATTATTTGGAACCACTTTTAATTAGGAACTATTTTCAAAATTTTGAACCAAGTCAGAATTTGGAACCATTTAAAAAATTTGGAACCATTTTTAATTTAGAAACCATTTTGAAATTTAGAAGCATTTTCAAATTTGGAACTATTTTCAAACCTTGGAACAAATTTTCAAATTTAGAACCATTTTTTAAATTGGAACCACTTCTAATTAGGAACTATTTTCAGAATTTGGGACCAATTTCAAATTTGGAACCATTTTCCAAATTTGGAACCATTTTCAAATTTGGAACCGAAATTGGAACCATTTTCCAAATTTTATAAATTTGGAACCAATTTCAAATTTGGAACCGAAATTGGAACCATTTTCCAAATTGGAACCATTTTCAAATTTGGAACCATTTTCCCATTTGGAACCATTTTCAATGGGTTAGAACCATTTTCCAAAATTTGAAACCATTTTCTATTTTTGGAACCAATTTCAAATTTGGAACCATTTTTCGAAATTTGAACCATTTTCCAAATTTGAATCATTTTAAAAATTTGGAACCATTTTCGAAATTGGAACTATTTTCCAAAATTAGGGAACCATTTTGAAATTTGGAACCATTTTTAGTTTGGAAACCATTTTCAAATTTGGTACCATTTCTAAGTTTTAGAACCATTTTCCGTCTGTAAACCATTTTCGAATTTAGAACCATTACGAAATTTGGAACCATTTCCCATTTGGAAACCATTTTCAAATTTGCAACCATTTGTTAAAATTTGGAACCATTTTCAATATTGGAACCATTTTGAAAAAAATAGGTACCATTTTTCAAATTTGGAACCATTTCCAAATTTAGAACCATATTTCCAAAATTTGGAACCATTTTCATTTCTGAAACATTTTCAAAAATAGAACCAATTTCAAATTCGGAACCATTTCCAAAAAGATTTCTCTTCCTTCTTCTCTTCCTTCTTCTTTTCTTTCTTCTTCTTATGGACTGAGCAGGTGCATTGACTGCAATGCAAACCAGCACCGGGATGACTAGACAGATGACATTCCTGGACGTCTCCAGTCCCTGGTGCTGCCTGCTGCTAGGCAACCAGGAGGCCTAACATGTTTAGCAGAATGGTGTATGCATTGGCCAGAGTGGCAACTTGTGCTTGTGCACAGTCCATGGAAGAAGCAAGATGACGACACCAAAATAGAAGCCATAAATGATGTTGAGTTGCTACAGAAGAAAGCATGGTACCGGCTTCTGTTAGTGTCAAGGAGATTTACGCTGGTGGTGTGGTTTTGGATGGGGCAGGAGGAAGATTCCCGACAGAGTAACTAGGCGTAAAAAAGCGAGACGCAGACGGCTGATAGACTTTGAAAAATGTAAAATTGACAAACAAGTAAACACTGATCCAAAAAGACATGCACATATCAGTTCCAGTTTCCGTCTATATTGATTGGTCACGACATCATCACCCAGTAATAACAAGTTAGAGTGATCAGGCAGTAGACAATCATCTCGAGAACTAGTATTGCAAAAACTTGTATACTTTCTACATTTATATGAACAACCAACAGAACATGATGAAACACATATAGCACTATCTACGTCCTCTTCTTCTTCTTGTTTACAACATCGAGCTTTATCTCGTTGATCATGTTGTGAGGTGAATGAAACATCTTGTAAGCCATTACCATCCTGTACTTCAGGACGATTATCTGCGCCCGCAAGAAAAATCATAAGATAGGCGGAAAAAAATGGAGGTGTAATTGATGAAAGAATACAAAGAGAAGAGTAGATTACATTTCTGAAGTCTATCAAACTCTTCCCATTCCAATGTTCCATGAATAACATCACGTAAAACCCGCAATCGTACCTATTATAAGAAAACAGTTTGACAGTCCAACAAAAAACATTTATTTAGTTATTATAAGACAGCACTATTTACAGGAAAAATGGTTACTGGTTAGAGAACTAACCCATTTTGTTGATGTGGATAATCAGGTGGGTTGTATTCCTTGAACTGCTTAAAGTCCTTGCATTGTATACCCAGCTGACTGAATACAGTACTTAGGTTTGTGACCTAAAAAATAACGACACTAGATTTCAGAGAAAACTGCAAAAAGTACAAAAAGTTATGCTGGATGACTAGATTACAGAGAAGTACCAAGTTTTGAAGAATTTCTTTCTCCCTCTCCTCACTTATGAGACTAGCTGAATCAAAGAAGTTTATTGTGCTATGCAATGAGTTGACACACACAAGTGACCAATGGTTGTTCTCGACAACAGGGAAATTCATCTGTTTTCAAATGAACAAAGAAAACATGAAAAAATAAAGAACGAAACATATGAAAAATGCTACATATATTTGAACACTGATTTGAAAAACTATGATCATGAAACGCTAAAAGTTTAGAAACGCATAGATCAATGGTTTCTAACTTGACTTCCTTACTGATCCTTGAAATTTCCCTAGCACAAGCTTTTTTGTCAAAAGAATTAGGGTCCTTTATCAACTTTCCCTGGTGATGAAAAGAAGACAAATTTTAAAGTAGTAGAAGCAAAGAAAAAGTACACAGATGTACAAGAAAAAAAGGATGTGGTACTATTCATGAGTGGGTCTATTCCCTGTTGAAAAAATGAACTTACAGTGATGTAGGGGAGAATGAGAACTTCTTGACATCATTACACTTTGCACTTGCCAGATCATTAGCCTCAAGATTAAATAACTTCACATGCGCGAACATAGCATCATCAACAACATGCCCACGTGCTTTGAACGATGCATAAAAATGTTCGTATGACACATGAACATCTCCCAACTGTATGAATGTTGGAGTAACTCCACTGGGAAAAAAGAAGATGAAATGGAATATGTGAATAAAGTTATGCAACTGGGAAAGCCAAAATTCTCAGTAAAAAACAGTTTATTCATGTTATAAACTTACTCCTTGTTAGGTTTGAAGTACTTGTTTCTCAGATACTTAGTGTAGAACGCATCGATGTCAGGGTCCACCTTCCACTTTTTAGACATTATTACTGGATCGGGGGATAACTCTTTTGCTGCTCTCTTCTTCCTATTCCTCTTGTCAAGCGTGCTGGGTCCAGTATTATTGCCAACAGAACTGGATTGTTCCACACAAGGAACCGCCAACTCTATTGAAAAAAGGTTTGTAAATGATCAATATGCTGGTCTAACAAATAAAAGACAAAAACATGAAAGAAACAGTAACCTGGAGGCAGCTCAGTAGATGCAACTGTGCCCAGCACCCCAAAGAAATCTGATGAAGTTGGTGTAGCTACAGATGATAACAGTTTGATGAGCCTGAGAAATGCAAAATTAAGAAAAAAAGGACATTATAATTTGACCAGGAAACTAAAAAACAGCAATAGGGATGCTCAGGGAATTATTAAATTCAATTAATTTAAAAAAGAAGATACCTGAAGGTTTACATGTATTAGTAGATGCAACTGTGCCCTCCACCCCAAAAAACTCAGATGAAGTTGGAGTAACTACAGTATTTTGCAGATTGATTGAACCTGAAAAATTAAAAAGATAGGCATACAAAAAAGAAGAAAATGTAACCCATAAAATACATGATTCAGTACCTAAAAGAGTTAAAAAAAGAAATATACCTAAGAGTTTACATGGTTCAGTGCATTGAACTGGGTCCATCACCCCAAAAAAATCAGAAGAAGTTGGAGTGGGTTGTAGGTTGATTGAGCCTGTTCAAATGCCAATAAGGAACAAATTCTTAAAATAAAAGCAAAATCACAAGGTGATGAGGGGTCAAAAACAAAAAGTAGAGGAGACAAAAATATTACATTGCATAACATCTGGTTTAGCATGGCCCCGATGATGAGGGGTTTGATAGCAAGAGTCAACTTCAGAAATATTTATGCCTGGTGCGTGCATAAAATTCATTGTTAAGAACCATGCATATATAAGTAGAGACATAACATACAGTAATGAAAAAAGGCAAGAAACATTAAATGATCCAGTACCTGTAGTAACTTGGGCAGTAGCAATTGAAGAATGCATTCTTTCGTCAACATGTGGTGATATGGGGTCTGGAGCATCCAATCACGGGTTGGGTGAAAAAAAAAGGAAAAAGCATCAGGCAAAACCTCACTCACCAATTCACCAATACAAACTTGAAGGCAATGATGTATTTCCGCCAATAGCCAACAAAAAAATAATTACCTTGTCTAAGAACATGGGCAAACTGACCCTCTGCTGGCAGGTTATAACATAGTGATTGAGATGGACCAACATCAAAGCATGATGTATTTCCACCAATAGCCAGTACATTGGTGTTATCAGCAAGGTTCACCCCAGTGGAGATAATAGTTTTAAGCTCTGTTGCCAACTCCTTTAGATCGCGCTTGTGTGACTCTTCCCATTTTGCCTGGTGCTTCAATATTACATCATCGATCAATGCATCAACCTGTAAAAAAAAGACGCACAAAACAGATAAGAATATAAGACACATTCATCATGAACAAAAAAAGACAAATGAAGAAGGGAAAGGTGAAATTTAAAGAATGTAAAATTACATTATACGGTTGCGGTGAGTGAGCAGGGACACTAGAGTTAGTATCCTTGGCAATAGGTGAAGAAGGAACATCATAAAGTATTTGAGAATGGTCGACAATAACAGGGGTAGGAGGTGCAGCATGATTGTGAAACATATGCATGTGCGGAGCAGCATCAGGTATCTCTTGATTATCAATCACATGAACATCAGGAGCAGCATCAGGGATCTCTGGATTGTCAATAAACAAAGGCGGCTCAGCCTCATCGTCAGAAGAATCTGGCTCATTTTGAAGAGCATGAAGATGATCAGGGTTGTTGTACAGATTTGCATATGGGGTCAACGTAATATCCTTGATCTGCAAAAAGCAGTAAAATGATGCAGAAGAGATTTAATACAAAATATGTACCAAACACAACAAAGTTGAACACATATTCAGGTACATAGAAAGTGTACCTGCAAAACCCCATATGACTTTCTAGAAGTCCTCTTCCGATCAAGGTGTTCCAGGAGATCAAAGTCACTCTGCCTGACGTGGTGAATCCTAGGACGGCCATAATCAATACCTCCATCTTGTCCATTGAAATCAACATGGTCCATGTATCCAATCTGTGCATGCAGCACAAACAAAACATAAAAAGGAAGGTTTGTAGTGATAAATGAAAACAAGTGCAATAAATTGAAGAACAAAAAAAGAAAGGGAAAAAGGTGAAACTGTATTACTTACAGTCAGAACAGGCAGACATCCACCAACCCATAGCATTCTGTTGTAATCTGATGACAACACAGGAAGAAACACTTTGTCTTTGAACTTATCAATCTCAGTGAACAGATGCTCATAGCAATAAGATCCGTAATCCAACTTCCGGATGTGAGAAAGCTTTCTTAGAGAAAACAGGAGCTTCGGATTCACAAAATTCTGTGTGCGCGGGCAGAGGATTGTTGTTACAAAGAACATAATAAAACCCCTCATGAACCCAGCCTCTGAATTATCAGCCAACATTTCCGTAACAACCTTTGCTACAGGGATTTTACCATTGACAGTGTACTTTGCCTGAAGCAATTCCACTTCAGCTACAACATTTGGATCACTGCTGCCAAAAACAAAACGCCTCGAACCATAATCAAACCCAAAAATTGCATTAACAAAGTCCTTGTAGAATCTGAATGACTTCGACTTGTGCCTAAAAACACCATCACAACCATAAGATATATGGTCAATGATCCACTGTGTTAGTGGCATTGGTACCATCAGGTGCTCTGGGATGTTGAGTAAGAAAGGGAAACCATTGCTGATTATGTGACCCCTCTGAATATCATTAAACTTTCTGACAACTTTATTGTACCGAAGGGTCGAAAACCTGGATCTTATGGTTGCTTTGCACCGAACAGCGTCGGGCATAACTACCCCTATAACAAAAAAGAGAAAAAAAGAACAAGTAAGAAAAACAGTGAACTAAGACTACAAAAAACATCACATGACATACATAGCTAATAATATGCATAAGTATCTTATAGTTGTTTTGAAAAAAATGTCTTGCTACAAACATAACGATCAGTACTGACCCAAAAAACATGATCTGGATCCACTCTTTCATGTTGGGAAGTGAAACAATGTCAACTATACATACTCCATGTCAACTGTTTGTTTCCAAACCTACCAAGCGCGCTCTCTCTCTCGCTCACGGACGGACGTTAAAAAGAATATAAAGAGGAAAACAGTAGACACAGTTGTTTAGGCGACGAACGGGCTCGCTGTACATACAGCTTTCCTTCAGCCCAAAACCTGGAACTCACACTCTGATTTCATCAAACCATCAGTACGCGGGCGGGGTTGTTAGAATTTAGAAACATGAAAAACAGTTTCCCCCAATCACCCAGGAGTATTAGATACTAACAGGCATGTTGAATCCAAAAAATAGAGTATCAAAAAAATACAAAACACCAAAATTAACTAAAACTCACTGCATATAGTTCCCACTAAAAAGAAGACAACATACTTCAAACATAGGTTGTGCGTAATGCAATAAGCACTGCAATGACATGAAATTCTCTCTGATCACCCCAGAATACAGTACGATAAGTACTAACAACACCAAAGTTCAGGAAAAGGCCGCAGTAAGCACGCACGCACGTTGCCCACCTTGATATCGCACGCACTCATGATGCCCAGCTCGATCTGCCACTCGATCCGCACGATTCGGCGGCGCGCACATGCACAACGCGGCCGCGCCCCAACGGACTAAGCACGAGCACCCACTACGCTCGCCAAAAGCAACCTAACCCTACGCGGTGGACTCAAACGCGAGCTTGACTCACGCAAATCAATGAACCAATCCGGCCGAAGAACTAACGAGAACACATTCAGGGATCTAGCAAAATCGAAGAAGAACAGCCGAAACAGCCGTGGGAGCAAAAAAGAACCTAGATCCGCCATGGACAGAAGCACGAACCCTAGCGTAGCATCAAGGGGTAATTCGGCCGAAGAGGAGCTCGCGAGATCTCTCTACGGTGAAGGGAATGTGGGGAATCGCCTCGATCTCTTCGCACGACGCGGCCTCGCGAACCTCTCCGGGGGTGAGGGGAATCGGGGGCAGCTCTGATGGGGAAGCGAAGGAAGAAGCGAAGAAGAAGCAGCAGCAGAAGGAAAAAAAGTCGGCCCAGAAAACGCTTCGCGAAGAGCTCTTCAGGCGGCGCTGCGGTTTAGGGACGCTAACGGGCAGCATATAGGAATCGCCTTTTTCTTAGATTCTTTTGTTTTTTTGGTGCATTCGATGTTCAGGTGTTGTGGCGAGCCGTGGCCCGTGAGCTGTGGCCTTTACAGGTTGAAGGAACTGGATTGCGTGGGTTGCCATCTAGAATAGGCCCATTGGAGAAGCAATCAGATTTATCATCATACTTTTGGGCTACATAGCTGCCGGCTTGTTTTAGCTCAGAAAAAAACTGCCGGCTTGTTTCTTTCCTTATTTTGAAACAAGGCAAACGATTTGCCTTTTTCATTTAATATAAAAGAAGGAAAATTTAGAGGTTCAACGGACATGCCTAGGACACATCCTAGGACTTTTGAAAAACTACGGAATTGATCTCCCGGAATTACATTGCCCATAATGCATTCATCCATGTTAGGTTCCATCTATTAGTGTATGCGGCTCATGCGACTCAACTCACTCTTGGGTCGTTATGTGGCTTTGGTGTTGCCCTATGTTGTTGAGGTGTTATCATCGAGTGTTACCTTGAATTGCTCAAGTGTTAGGAGTTGTAGTTGTTGGGTGTTTGAAGAGTTTGTCGGGCTGTGGCCGTGTGGTGTTCTTAGTTTCTTACTTTGTGAGTAATTCGGTTTGGTCAGTGTGTTGTATATTCTTCTTAATTAATAGATTGGGTCAAATCTTTTGCTCCCATCTTTAGAAAAAAATACTAACTTCAACTACTTAATACAATTGTTGATCATTATCTATACAAAAATAATAGCTAGATCATTTTCTTGAAAAGAAAACCGGTGCCAACTCTGGAGTAAAAACTCACAAGCCCGGTCGATCTCACCGCGTGTCGACACCTGTCCCTCCCGAGAGCACCATATACTGCCGGCGCTGGGCAAGGTCATCGCGCGGCAACCCGCAAAGTAGAGCGCGACGGAGACAACCCCCCAAAATAAAACAAACGGCCGGGCACCACCATGATTTGACGATGGTGCCGCATAATGTAGTTCTACTGGTACTAATTAATCACCAATCAAGAGCGACCCTTGATTAGTACAAGGGTCTCAATGGCTTCTCTCCCACACGTATATCATCCAAATTTTCTGCCTAGCTAGTAGGAGTAGCTAGTGCGTGGCGACCTCGTGGAGTTTTAATTGCCCAAAGCGCCGGCCGGCGTACCTACGTGAGCAAACTTTAGAGACATGCATGCGTGCCAAAGTTCTTCTGCATCACCCCGGTGGCTAGAATTATCGTTGGGCACAACTTGCATTATGTTAATTTTTTCGCCTCCGTAAGCTAATTAGCCATTGACCTTTTTCTTCTTCCTTTTGCTTAGCCATTAGATATGGTCAATCAGTGAGTGTCCTATTTCAATTTCAGGGTTTTTTCAGTTTCTATTCTGAACAATTACTCAATTAGCATGCAGTTTTTCAGCTAGCGTGATATTATTGGTGGTCTATTGATGCAGCTTGTAGACTCGCTATAATTGGTGGCTACCTTGTAGCAAGCTACTCCAATGGAGGAGAGAGATTAATTCGAGTCTTATCCACAGCAATCAGTATCCAGTCGGTGTCGAGTCCTCCAGGGGATCCAATTATGCGACCCAATGAGGTGCGCCTAAACTGCCAATAATTAAACGAGTATATGCAACTTTACGCCGAGAAAGGGATCTTCATGGTGCAGCAAGTGCGTGGGTTAAGAAAATGAGGCTGGCTAATGCCCCGAGCACACACCCTTGCTTGGTGACGATGGATGGGCGATCGCGACCCGGGCGTATCCGCGAAAGCAAATCGCGTGGTTGCGTTGTAGGGAGAGAGAGAAAACAATACGGATTTCGATAGTGATCCTTCCGCTGCCGGCCTTCTCGTCCTCAACGTACTAGTGGTCTAGGTTTTGAGACCAGTGTCTCTGGCTATAGATGATGGGTTTTGAACGTTGCGGGCAATTAGCTTTAGCGTATAAACTATTGGATCTAGACTCGCATCGGTTATGAAAATACATGGAGCACGATTTATATAGGTACGACTTTTGTCTTTACTATCAAGCTATTTTTTAAAGGAAAGGGTCTAAGAGCTTCTAGGCAAGCTCAATGAAAGCAGCATCATGGTCTCTTAGCATCATCATTCCATCTATTCAGACAATTTCTTACACAATACTGTTACACTGGAAGAGAGTTTTAGTTGATAGAGGGATAGATGTGGTGACTGTTAATATTGAAGCTTCCTGACTCCTAGTAAGTTGTTTAGGCTCCTAGGCACCAGTGATCCCTTTATTTTTTAAATCAAAAACTATATTTAAAATTTTCAAAAAAATCTGAAACAAAAATTCCGGATGTAGCCAATGATGCATCCTACAAACATGTAATATTATAATGCGGAATTATTTGTATTATGGCAACAAAAAATAATAAATGTTGTATATTTTGGAGATTTGAATGTGTGTATAACTGTATACTCAAATCCACACATTTCTCTTTTTTGTAGTTCAGAATATAAAGTATTTCAAATTGAGATTTTTGCACGATTCGTGAGATACATTATTGACAACATGCATGATTTTTTTTATTTAAAAATGTAAACAAGATTTTTGTTCTTTTAACAAAGGGAGCACCGGTGCCTGGGAGAGTAAAAAAATATTCACTGACTTACTATAGTCTTCAATAGACATTATGTGTGTGGTGGTGGTGTCTATGTTGTACTCCATGTTTCTATAAAAAAAGTATGATATAGCTTCATGTAACCCATGTGTCTGATTTTAATATAATGTAAACATGTTTTCTGTTTTTTCTTTTAAACAAAGGGAGTACCGGTGCCTGGGAGTAAAACAATTTCACTGACTTAC
Organism: Poa pratensis; assembly: GCA_947311845.1. Taxonomy (NCBI): domain Eukaryota; kingdom Viridiplantae; phylum Streptophyta; class Magnoliopsida; order Poales; family Poaceae; genus Poa; species Poa pratensis. Next base: position 39,248,259 of record CAMZMU010000069.1, read on the forward strand.
TATAGTCTTCAATAGACATTATGTGTGTGGTGGTGATGTTGTCTATGTTGTACTCCATGTTTCTAAAAACGTATGATATAGCTTCATGTGACCCATGTGCCAAATCAAGTACCAGGGCCTTTTTGATTAAAAAAAGTTGCATAAAAATTTGGAGGATTCAAATATTTTGGAGTTATTTCTAAGGTGATTGCTCGATTTTTAGGATTGAACCTCACGAAAGTTTAATATCCAATCAAATATCTTTTTCACATCCTTTATTTTTCCTATGATGGAATAAAAAAAGTTAGTTCATATATCATGTAAGATTTGAGTGGGCAGGACATTGAACTTGTGCGTTTTTCTTATTCATGTGTTTCTAGAATCCTGCGAATGAGGACCGGAACTATGGTTTAGAACAACGATAAACTGATAATACATGCTATGTAAAGGAAAAAAAAACTCTCAACGATCCAATATAGGGTTGGATAGTTAGAAGCGTGGCTATACTCTTACCCCACTAGAGTTCAAACCCTATATTAACATATGTGTGTTGTATAAAAGCGGAACATTATTTCAGTGGAAGGTGATGTTCCCGTCGATAGCGAGATGTCGGTAGTGACTTCGTCAATCCAAAGATCTAACCCTGACGGCTCAATCTTTCAGAGGTGGTCGTAAGGGTAGGATTTGTGTGCGTTTATACTATGTTTCTAAAAAATGAACCAGTTCATTGGAAAAAGGCCGAACAAGGCCCTCGAAAAAGGACAGGACTAGACGTCCCCCGGGGGATCTTTCCGTCCGATCCCCGGGTCGCCAGCCCGACACGTGTCCACTAATATAGGCTAATCCCGCTTTTGTTACAAAACTCCCGATTTTTGCCGCAAATCGTCCCGCTTTTGCTACATTGTAGCAAAAAACGGTTCGTACACAAAACATGAAGGGAAAAATTCTGGCCTCGCCGGAGACGTGGTAGCAAAAAATTTATGCTATTGTAGCAACAGAAAAGTTCTATTGTAGCAAAATCAACTTCACCGGAGACTCTCGCCGGTGACATCGCGGGAGACCTCACCAGAGACCTCGCCGGAGACGTGGTAGCAAAAAGTTTATGCTATTGTAGCAACAGAAAAGTTCTATTGTAGCAAAATCAACTTCGCCGGAGACTCTCGCCAGAGACATCGCCGGAGACCTTCTCCGGCGGCGTGTGCATGCTGCAATGCTGCAATATAACAATTTTTTGCTATTATTGTTATGTGTTTTGCTACAATAGGATAAAGTTTTTGCTACGATGTTTCCGACGAGGTCTCTGTCGATGTCTCCGGCGAAACCGATTTTGCTACAGTAGCACATTTTTTTTGCTACGGGATCTCCGGCGAGGTCTCCGGTGAGGTCCGGCGAGTCCGGTGAGGCCGCCGGCGAAATCGGTCTTTTCTCCGGCGAAATTGATTTTGCTACAATAGCACATCTGTTTTGCTACGGGATCTCCGGTGAGCTCTCCGGTGAGGTCCGGTGAGTCTGGTGAGGTCGCCGGCGAAATCGGTCTTTTCTAATCTATTTTCTGGACGAACCGTTTTTTGCTACATAGGAGCAAAAGCGGGCAATTATTTCCTACACGGTAGCAAAAAGCGGGATTTGAACAGAAAAAGGGGACACGGGTGACCCGGGTGATCTTTCCCAAAGATCACCCGGATGATTACTATACTTTTCCCTTCAAAAACCCCTTTGCGGTATGTTTTGCAGGGCGAGAGCCGAGAAGATATGCAGTGACCGCCTGACCGGGAACAAATCCTACGCAACTGAAAATGTCGCGTATCGATCGAGCACCAGTTCCGGCGCACTAGTTTCGGCACTGCGTGAACTGACGGCCGACGACATTAGAATCTTTTGAACGCCGGTGAGCGTGCGCCTGGTGGTGGTGGGTGCGGGAAAGCGGGAGACCCGGGGCGCACGGCCCTCGCGTGGCCAGGAGAGAGCAAGGAGCTAGTGACCGGGCTGGGGCCCGGCCGGCCGCGCCGGTGGCCGGCCGACGAGACGGCGCCGACGTACGTATCGTGTACCGGTGGCATCTTGCCTGTCGAGGCGTCATACGCAAGCAGTTGAAGAAACTGGGGAGTTGGATAGGACATCTCGTCCATGAACAATCATACAGGCCGGGGCACACGATCGAGATTTGCAAACGCGAAAGCAACGGACGACGGGACTGGTTAGTTCCCCGGCAAATCGCACCATATATATTTGGACCCAGCCGATCGCTCCCATCTGTGGTGGTCAAATGACAGACACCAGCCTCAAATCCCGGGCGTGCGTGCGCAACTATGGCCAGGCTAAACAAATATCTCGCTGCGATCGGCTCAGAAAGCAACTTGATTATAAGAGGAACTCGTGATGTGCAAATATTTGGTCATCGATCTCTGAGAGGACAAGAAAGAAGCTCACAACCAAGAATGCACCACTTAACACACGCTTGCATGTACTTCGAATAAATATGTCACACCTCTTATTCTAACGGTGAATCCGAATGGATGAGAACGAACAAACTAGTTGTCAACACTAGGCCACAATCCCATCTATTGGTCATCTTTCATTACGTCTACACTCATATTACGTAACAATGAAACGTCCCCATGATGACTTTTGGTTTCAATTTCTTACTTTCTTTAAGAAGATATGTTTGGCATTGATGCCTTGCTCTTTGCAGTAAGCATATGGTTATGTATCCGAAGATTTAGAGGACACGACCAAGGGCTACCCTTTCTATTCGAAAAGTGAGTTGTATGCCGCTGGTGTTTAGAAGGTACCAATGAATGTCTTAGGCTTTTGCAAGCTAATTATTTCGTAGAAATCACTCACTTCTTTACCATTCGAATTTTCCTTTTATCGGAAAAACACTTTTGAGTGATTTCTAGGCATCTTTATATGTGTGTGATCCCTAGACATATTTAGATGTTGTCCATTTGTACCTCTGGTTCGACCTTCGAGATTGATATGATGCATTCAAGGTACATGTAGGTAAAGTGCATGCTCATGTTAAGTGAGACCAGTATCTACTAATACTATGTTCTTGTGTTGAAGATACCCATGCAGGGTTTGAATCACTTTTTTATAACTCCTTCCTTCACGTCGGTTGATTTATTAATACAGTCAATATTATTCATTATTCAAAAAGCACGACAAAGCCGACAACAATGGCGAACACTTCGACAAGAAAGAGAAAACTCGAGACCATATCGCGACAATATCTCTACCAATATACCACAAGCAGGGTTTGTTTCATGTGAGAGGAGTATATATATTTCAATACTCAATCAAGTGTGGGCTCTTTCTTAATAAAATTGCACATGCCTCCTCCCATGCTGGACTTTTTTTTCTAGAGAGCGGATAACATCTGGTGGTAGGGTCATAGTGGCGCATCCCTACTCACCAGGGTTAGTATCTTGTGAGGTCATATTTCTATCTTACTCGAGCAGACTATCCTTAATAAAAGTAGCTCCTCCCCCGTTGGACTACTCGTTGAGAAGTGGGCAATATCCTAGATTCCTAGTGGTATGATCGCAATGGCGCGTTCCAGTATTTGAATTCTATCAAGAGAGAATTTTGGTCATTTGAATGGGCCCTGCCTTCGTACATAGATACGCAAAATATGTCGATCTCCATCACTAGATAGTTTGAAAACCATCTAAACTATATATCATGTATAAAAGCTAGTTTGAAAACAGAGCTACCTCACAGGAGCCGCCCATACTTTCGTGGCCAAAAACATGTTTTGTCGTGCACCACGAGATGTTGATTATTTGGACGAAAGACCTAGAAATATTTATGTTCGTCGGTTTCATCATCCAAATCAATCAGCGGCGAGACACAGGTGCTGCACGAAGCTGAATAGTTTAGGAGCCTGGATAAACAGCCGCCCAGGAGTACGTACTTCTCTATTGATTACTGAAGCAGCCGCGAACAAAAGCACTGATAATTAACAAGGAATTTGTGAAGAACAGGTGTGTGTACTGTTTGTCTTCTTGTGCTGAATGATAGTAACTAGTAAGGGATAGAGGCTGGGCATGCATGACCAAATATAATTCAGATACCAAAAGGAGCTACAACCTTCTTTCTGGGGCGACCAAAGGAGACGAAAACCTGCCGTGACAAAACTAAATACCACTAAGCACTAGCTCGCGTCTTTCGTGTGCAATAACAAACACTGTAAATTCAGATCCGGTGCTTGTAGCCAAAAAGAAACACAAATGAAAGAAAAGGTGCGTCGTCTCTATCTAACCGCACTAAGTTCGTCCGGGAACGATCATCGTGCATGCATTTGGACGACGTCAGCTTCAACAGCTTTCATGCTACGTGTCAACCTTGGCAAGATTCTCAGATGTGAAAACCCGTGGTAATGGCAGCTTTGTGCATAACATTGACCTCGGTGAAAAGACCAGGCGCAAGCAAAATTTTCATCTCGTGGATAACTTTGACAGAAGAGCTTAGGCTATACGGTATATCTTGTTTCACAGAAAATAATGCAATTCTAATTAAATTGCACAAGCACCTGAGATTTGATAAGAGCATCTGGAAGTGGAACGACCCGTGTCTGATGCTGGAGCTTAAGCATTCGGCCGTACCTTGGCATCTTCGATAGTAACCGAAAGCAATCGAGTTGATGTAACTACTATAGATGTGTACACATGATGCATCACATTTGGAATCTGAACCAACAGGCCAACACATCAACCCCCCACTGATGGGGAGGTTTCTTTTCATTGCCTTCATTCGTAGCCTTCTGCGACTTCTTTTTGTTTCGAGGGAGATATCAGAGAATGCACGGTGCCGCTCAAATAGAAGTGCCACGAATGCTTAATTGTGGACTGGATTATTAATTTATTCCTGCATCAAGATATGCTAAAACTGGTTAAAACAATACGTGGTTCGGCGACCAGTAGTGCCTCGACAGGGATTGTTTGCTTGGCGTCCTTGGCATTTTTGTCCTAGCCCTAGTAGTGCCAGCTCGCTGGAACTAGACTGATTTTTACACGTTTACGCGTGATCTCTGTAAATTAGATGATTAATTAGGATTCAAGCATGTATCGATTGAACGGCTCTTTTCCCATATTGTTCTGATCTTTTTCTCAAACTATCTCTCTCAGTTCCTCCTACATGTACTGCTCCTCAAATTGTATCTCCAATCCTGTAAAAAAATTGTCGAATTATCGAGTAGAGATTGAAGTTCATTCAGGGTTCCTGTCGGTATGTACCTAACAGTTTTTCTTCTTCCATGCAAAGCATAATTAATCACCATCATTTCACCTGTTTAATCTGCACGCTGTTCTCAATCACATATGCTTTGTGCCCAAATAAACAAATTTTGTAAGTTCCAAGTGCACTGTTCTATCCATGAGGACATCTACAAATTGCAGTCATCTGCTAAGATATATCCAGTTTGTTAACACGAACGAATTGTGTGTTGCCAACCTAACATCCTTCTCCCCACTTTTCACGTGTATACACACAGTACGATCATCACCACACAAGTATCATTATTACTTTTACATTAGTTTAAGTGCCCCCTATAGGAGCATATGTTCTTCTCCGGTTTCGTAGTGGCATTCTATCTGATCCTAGACACTTTGTTGCAGGATCAATTAATAGATGCAAAGCTCCAATTAATTCCCTGGAATATTTGCTGGCTTAACAGGATCCAAGGAGATAAAATCGAACTGATCCTAGCTATTCCTCCGATCCAGAAAAAGGTTCGGAACTTGTACCTACCATTTGTACTACCCACGTTGAATTCTCACGAACGTTTTATTGGACCGGAGGGAGTAATAATCATTCATTTTGGTCACAAACATGTTTATGTTAGTTTATTGTTTATACACTATTTTTCATTATTTTAAAAATTGGTTTTCATATGCACATGAATTTCCGTATCGTTTCAACTTTCAAGACAAATTTCACCTCTTCCACGTATTCTTTTATTTTCTTATATTTTTTGAAAAGGAGGAAAACACCATCCTTTGTATTGATGGATACACACATGCATATATTATTCATTATTTAAGACTCAGGTAAAACCTGACATCGAAGCCGAATAAGTCGACAAAGAATAAAACATGTGATTGTATACCTCGTGACGATAACTTCACCGGACAACGACTAACCCTATGGTAAAAAGCTGAGACAAAGGTAAACGACTCCTAGGCCAAGCCTTCGAGAAGCGATCGTCGCACTTGCGTGGATGATAACGAGTCCAACCATAAGTCGATCTTGAGATTTTCATCACCAAAACCTAGTATCGAGTCGCCATCTTCAATAAGCGCACGAAGAACGCACGCCTCGACATTGACTGGTCAGTGATCTAATGATTCCACTGGAGTACGCATACTAGTTGTTGAAGTCGCCTCTACGATATTGACCGGCTAACGACACCTCGCTAGCCGGATCCAACTGGAGGAGAGGAAGCCGGCAACGTCCCATACAACCATGCTTCCAGTTTTGGTCGCACCACTTTCGACCGAGCGGCAACAATCGTGGTTTGATACCTCCGAAAGCGACGTTACTAGTAGGAAAAAGCCTACCAGTGGCGTACAAAAAAAGGCCAGTACCGGCGCAATTGTGTACGCCAGCGGTAAGGCAGGTTACCGCTGGCGTATAGAACTGTGTGTGACAGCGGTACCGCTGGCGTACAGCCTTGCCCGTCAGTGGTAGCCCTTTTGTACGCCAGCGGTAGGATTTCTGGACCGCGTGTTGTACGCGTGTTGTACTCTAGCGGTATATTTTCTAGAATTAATTTTTTCTGGAAAATCGTATTCCAGCAGTATATGCGTTATGGGTAACACTTGTGGAGAACATGCATTACTAGACGCCTCCGCGTGAAACGTGTGCGTAGAACTTGTCGGTTAGGAATGACTTTACACCTCCGTAAAAGACGTCGCGTGTAGCACCTTCCGAGTCAGATAGAGCCCGATCTCGAAGTGGAGGGATGCCCCACACCACCACTAGCCTCAAAACTCCATGGTCCAAGAAGAGGGTGTTCCATACCGCTATCGACCTTGACACATGGAGCTGGAGCAAAAGGAGTTGTCGTCCGAATTCCAAAATCCTGCACCGCCAATATATTAGGGCATATGTTGTTGGATAATTAGGAAATAATTTCATGATTAATTGCAGAATATTAAGCATGACAACAGCAGCTAGTCAGCTACTAACATGTGAAATACGGACACACTAGATAGACGTACTAACCAACATGAACAGTAGCAGCATATACGCAAACATATCCATAGCAAAACGGCAGTTCGGAATATGTCGCACGTACCGAACGCTTGTAGTGGAAGTAGTCGTCGGTGCAGACAGGATCACCGCACCTAAGGCAGAGGACCAGAGGTGATGTTGTTGATGACGACGTTGGTGAAGACAGGTCAAAGAATGCGACATCTGCGGAGACGATCCGTGGCTTCGACTGGTAGACGGCCCGTGGTGGAAGCAGTGAGCAGTCGCGGGAAGCGCTTTCCAAGAACCTAATTCGCCCTCTCCCGTACAGGATCACAAAGGCGACTGGTGTTCTGGAGACCTGCTCTCTCGTTCGCTGGTGCACGCCGGCGCTCGGGATGGAGTAGACTACGGTGGAGGCGCAAGGCCCGAGAATTGGCAAAACCTAGATTGGTTCGATGTGTGACGGTGCACGCAGTGCAAGGCAATATATAGTGCGGCTCGGGAAACCCTAACGGGTACAACGTGGGCTGACCACGTCGCACACGTTCGAGTCGGATACAACAGCCCACGATCCGAGAGCGACCCGAACTGGCAAAGTTGTATCCATACGCTAACGACTCAAGGTTTCCGAACATCAAAAATATAGACAAAAGTTGACTCGAGACTCGATTCACGAAACGCGATCGTGACATGTCGAAATGAGCGTGCGGCGGAGGAGGATGAGTGTGTGAGAGAGAGCCTTATGTTCTCACATGCTTACCAAGTAGCACAACACTCCACCTTATAAGGTGGTGCAACTCCAACTTTCCATGTGGGATTAAACATTAGCACCTCTTACCACTTGCCATGCACATGAGCCATTTGAGATTTCAGAAATTGCTATTGGGCTGTCCCAAATAATGGGCCCAAATTCTAACATCTGCTACCACATCGCACCGCCCATATGACGTGTGTGACACGCAGCCACCGAGAACACCACCGAAGATGCGGAAGATATGGTAGCCTCCCAATATCCGTTACGTCTGGCCCCCTTCTTCGCCTCCTTAGCCCATGGCCACGGTGGGAAATTCGTCGCTTTGGTCATTGCGCTGCCACGGGAGCAGCACGGAGCACCTCCGCATCCCACCCTCATGCGTCACCGCCTCTCCTCCCAATACGGTTCAACCGCACGAGATCAGGGTCATCGCCATAACTTGTTGCGCTGCAAACGCAGGGGGCGAAAGGGAGAATATCCTCCCAATGCATGCCCCTTCCTACGTGAGAGTTGAGATCACCAGAAGACCATATCCCCGCCACCTCCATCACCGGTGTCGCACTTCTTGTCGGGCAGCAGGATCCGGGGGCGACAAGGGAAGAGAGTGAGGGAGGAGGGTGATGGGTAGGGTTCGCCTGGAGGGGGTGGCCTAAGGGACACTAGTTTTTTCTCACTTACACTTCTTCTACTCCCTCGGTTCACTAATATAAGACCTTTTAGCTTTTTTAATTCATATGTATCTAGATATATTTTATTATGTATGTTCACTCATGTTATTATGTATGTAGCCAATACTGAAATAGTTAAAAGATTCTTGAAGGATGGAGTATATCATTTTACCATATAGTAAAAAGGTTCTTGAAGGATAACTAAATTCATGATAGGCCGTTCTACATCTAAGGTCTTCGCAAGTAACCACTTTAAATTCCTCTGTACTCCGTATAATAGAATAATGTAGCAATTTCCCAGATATTTTAACAAGGAGAATTAAGGGCATGTTTGGATCGTGACCGGTTACCATACAAAAGATTTCAAGTTGACCGATGGCATAGGCAAGTGTTTGGATTGAAACCCAGTTATCGGAACCACACCAAAATTTTGGTAGCTACGTTAGATTATGCGTCGCGCACTGGTGAAACAGGGGCGGGCGAATCCTTTGCCAGGATTTGGCAGGGCAGGTGTGGGCATAAACCATACAGCCCCTAAGCTTGGGGTCACTTCTACTTTACCACAGCTTCCATTATCCCAGTTCCTTAAAACTTCCGATATATATTAAAACCATCCGCAAGTTCATGTTGACTTTGAAAGCCCGTGTTCCTTTCTCACTAATTTCTTGAATCATGTATCGGTTTTAATCTCATCAGTAAATGCAACACATTTGTATTTTACTGTGAACACATAGAACTCGAGCCTTACAGGTACACCAACAGCAACTACTAGCTGTTAGCCTCCGTGCGGCGAGCATGGTGAGCAATCTCAAACCAATATTTTCTGAAAAATAAACCAGTGTGAGCCACGGAACTGCGACAATTCCCTAATTATCCACTTCAGGTGAGGCCTACACAGAGTGCGGCTCGACAGTGGGCCATTGCAGTCGACAATCACTTCAATCATCGAAAAGCTTCATGGCCCCTGCCCTTGCCTTTGCACTAAGTGACCACTTGGATGGCGTCATTCTTCTCATCCAAATCCAATTTGCAGCCTCTACCACAAATAGTACTGCACTGCGTCTGAAATAATAATAATTTTGCAGCACTAGTTGCCAGTTGCCACTTCAATTTTTTGCCAGTGTTCATTAACTAATTTGTTATAATTTGTTAAGGGGCTCCTAAGTCATAACCGCTGGTCAAAGTCAAGTTCGCATGAGCAATCGAGAACCAGTGCACGGATTGCACACCTAGGGTAAATATGTTTCCCAACAACGTATACCAATACTACGGACAGATGTAAAATTGTGGGTTTGAATTGTGCTGGTTATTATGTCAACTTCACAGAGTAGATTGGAAATCCATCATCATGTTTGAATTCCAGAATTGTATTGGCGTGAATTTTGTAATATTGGTGCGTGCTACGACACAATCCGACGCTGTTTGGTCTCTAGTCTCTCGGTGTCATCGGCAAGTCAGCAGCAAATGGCTGTCACTTGTGAGTTTACACGCAACTCTACCTGAAAGGCTTTTGCTTTGTCCATGCAATAATGTAATACAAATTGAAAGTTGGTTACCGAAAGCAAGGTATCACTAGGAGAATATGTAAAAGCTAGACAGGGTTTGGCACGGACAAATATGGAGAATTATATTCACCTGTGCGACGAGACTGACTCGAGTCAAGTCACGCCCATAAAAATCATGTCAATATTTTATTGGTAATCAAGCCAAGATATACATCTAGTTTTTTTATATAGTTTTAGAAAAAAAAGGTTTTTATTTATAGATGACACGGAGAACAATCTAGGAGAATTAAGGATCTACAAGACGTATATTTGGATATATTAATCCTTAGATGCTCAGTAGCCTTGCACCTATTTGTAAGCTACCAAACTCTAGCTCAATATATATTAGATTCTCAAACTACAAAAAGAAAATTGACAGCATATCCCAATTGTGAGAGAGAAGAGAAGACATTCTGCTACTGTGCCACACTATAAAAGGCCCTCACCAACCCATGGCTTCTTCTCCTCATCAGCCATAGCCAACAAACAAGATCAATCACTTGGCCACACCGCAGCTATAATCTACTAGTGCTACTACAATAGAAGCTACCACAAGCAAAGAAGAGACGAGAAGAAACAAGATCATGTACCATCATAACCATGGCGAGGTGGCCAGCCTTCACTTCCTGCCGCCTCCAAATCCTTCCCCATCCTTCGCCACTCACCACCACATGAACATGGCCTTGCCGCCTCCGGCCTACTTCCCTCCCTCCTTTGATCCTACCGCTCTACTCGCCGCTGACGGTACGGCAGCTGCCTTTGACTTTGACACTATCCTAGAAGAAGCGGCTCACCTTGTCAGCGGCAATGGCTCACCCAGCTCGGGCTCTGACGCCCGGGGCGTTAACTACTGCCAGGTGGGCGGTGCTAGCTCTGTCGTTGGAGCTGCGGAGGAAGAGAGGAGACGGCGCCGGATGGTCTCCAACCGGGAGTCGGCGCGGCGGTCACGCATGCGCAAGCAGCGGCAGCTGAGCGAGCTGTGGGCGCAGGTCGCGCACCTCCGCGGCGCCAACCGCCGCCTCCTCGACGAGCTCAACCGCGCATTGAGGGAGTGCGCCGACGCCTGCCGCGAGAGCGCCCGCCTCAGGGACGAGAAGGCCGAGCTGGCCAAGAAGCTCGAGCAGCTGTTGCAGCAGTCGGCGCGGGAAGAAAAGGCCGCCTCGAGCAATCACAGTAGCTGCTCCTCGGAATCATCGAAGAAGAGCGCCACTGTTGCTAGTTCTATCGAATGAATATTGTTACTCGTACTATTATCCACCCAAATTTTTACTTGAGAGGATAACAACTACCATATCAATAAGAGCATGCATGTAAAACTAAGGAATGATATGCTATATAATTATTTACTGACGATCGACTGGGGTCATGCAAACATGCATGCACCCTGCAATCATTTTCCCTATCTGGAATATGTTTTGTGTAACTATTTTGGGGAAATCAATATTGGCTCATAGGTCTAGATACACCCACTACACAAAAAAACATTTTTCAAAATGTCAAAAAATTCCAAATAAAATTTTCAGATATACTAGATGACATTTCATGGTAGCACAAAAAGTTTTGCCAAGAAAAGACATTTATTGTGGTCTGTGCAAAAAACACAAATGCAGGGTTTTCAAAATGACTTTGTACGTGATTGTTTTTTGTCTTTTTTACACAGGCCACAAAAAATGTCTTTTCTTTAAAAAAATTGTGCTAACATAAAATGTCATGATGTATGTCCGAAATTTTATTTGTAATTTTTTGACATTTTGAAAAAAAAATGAAAAATGTTTTACATAACGGGTGCATCCGCACCCGTGACACAAAACGCCATGTCCAACTATTTTGATACTTATCTTGTATGGATAAATTAACATGGATAGGATGTACTATTACAAGAGACCAATAGAACAGAAGGAACAGTAGCAAGATCAAAGCATGAGAGTGAGAGGGCAAGGAAGGATCATAAACCAGTGAGAACGACAAGTGTTTAGCTTTCCATAATGTTCTGCAACTACATACCAAAAAAAATGTAGTGTCATCACTTGATGATGTCCCGAGCTCAACTTGCCCGTAATGGACTATAGGCTTTGTGATTCCCCATGTATTGTCTACTTCGTCGATGCCAACGTACCTACCAGCTGCTTTTGATCAGCAGTACAGTCGCGTAGGAACTATTGTTCGAAGGAAGTTCGACATATGCATCAAGCACTTTTGGCATATGAATGTAGATTGTAGCATCAAGATCTAACAACATATCCTACTCACTGAGATGCTTCTCCGATATGATTCCTAGTAACATGTGCATGCTGCAGAACAAATCTGTGCTTTTTACAGCATATATAAGTTTCATTGCCGCATGCATAGACGTGAGTGTTTTGTTTATCTAAATGGACAATAACATGTGATGACTACAAAGATAGACAATGTCTTGGAAATATGGGCATTACGAAGATTCAGTATCAATGTAGACATGAATGTTTTAATACTATATTCCAATGTCAAATTAAACCATGGGTAGTCTCTGAGGTGTACTAAGTTTCATTTGCAAAACTGTCTGCTCGAAGATAGGAACGGCGTCAGCACTGAGAAATAAATCAGAAGAGAACAGAGCAGAGCTAAAGCAAATCTGGAGACAGGTGATGCATTGCAAGTGCAGCATCAGCTCAAAGAATGCCGATGGGAGACGTGTGAACACAATGGAGAAAAACTTCCCACCAGGGTGAGATGCTCACATCACAGGGCCCCAGCAACAGTGATCAAAAGAGTCAAGGGCCCCTGGCCTGGCCTGTGCTGCGCGCGGTGGAACAAGCACCAATGCACCATGCAATGTCTCACTCGCACTGGTGGAGCTTTCCTCACACAACAAGAGGGAACAACTGGAAAGTACAGGAGCACTTCAACAAACCAAACTAAACCAAACCAAACGATCCCAGGAGCCAACTTACAGTCGCATGAAGATAAGAACGGCTAGCTGCAGTTTCAGGTGCTCCAAATTGCAAGTTGAAGCTTGCCATGGATCCATGTCGTGCAGATGCAGCGGAATAATCGGCATTGTTGGTGATACAGTGTTGGTACCAGGAACAGAATATTGTGTGATAATATACCGGTGCCCTGCACATGAAGCCTTCAGCAGAGGAGGAATCGGAAATATGCAAAGATTGGGGTGTGACACTGACGCAGGTAAAAAGTTCAAAACATCTCTCTGGAGGAATAATATCGATATCAGTATCATTATGCTGGCCCAAAAGTTGGAAATTTCCCCACAGAAGTAATAGTTACTCCTAGTTACTCATCGACACGAACCAAACTGGCTTTGCTGTATGACATCTCTAAAGGTTTGGGATTGTTGATGATTTACATGCTTCAGATTACTTTGCTATAAGAAAAAAATAACTACTCAACTGTAATCTCATCAGGTGTTCTCCATGGGCAGTGGCCACTTGCCAGGAGTTTCATGCAGCCAAATGAGCTGCCTATTTCTCACGATGGACGCACTGTCTTCTTGGTGCCCCCTTTCTCTAAGCAAAACTTTGATGGATCTGCAAATAAACTTGTAAACGGCCATCTGGCAAACAAAAGGCAAATGGTTCTTACAACGAAATTACAGCTGTTGACGAAAAAAAGAAAAACTGAGAGACAATTGTACCTGCTCATTCTGATGGTCTCAGACTGGATAGTGATTTCTTCAAATGTATCTCCTGTCAACGGAGTGGTGAAAATGGAGAACAAAAGGTTACATATGCAGCTCCACTGACAATGCAGAAGGACGGAACTAGCATTTGAAATCGGCTTGTGACACTGATTATATGGCTATCCATACAAAAGTAAGGTATGCATATGAAATGCATTTTACTCAGCAGAGGTGCTCTCTGTGCGTGCGTACCACGTGGGGTTGGGCATTCAGATGATTGGGCAAGGCAACACAATGATATAGAGTATCAAACCATGGATACATGGACATGGGACATGTACTACCATAGCCAATTTACACCAAGTAACACTAGCATATAATAATGGTCCTCGTTAACCGCCAACGTGGAATTCCAGTTAATTCTATTGGGCAAAGTGAGGTCGCCCAAAATATAAAACGTCTGGGTTAACCCATTCAAGCAAATTTAGGATGTATATTAATGACGTATGTGGAGTGGCGATTTGGAACCCGAGCGCAGATGGTCCTGATATCTGGACCGTGTAAGGGAGGTTGAGATTGTGTAGCTGTCGCTTGTCGGTATGTGCGAGGCTGTGGTAAAATCTGTGAAGGGATGGTGAAACTGGTGGACCAGGCTGTCATGTGTGGCCCCGTTATGACGCCACGTAGCGTGGTTGCCGGCGGGAGGGGACGAACGTTAACGCCCGGATTACCTGTCCTGCAAGGACATGACGACCGGATATCCTGATCCGTGGGGACATGGAGATCTCCCGACGGATGACCGGGGTAACGGGAGTAGAGGAAAACCTAGGGAGGCGGCGGTGCCCTTATAGGTTTTTTTGTGACGGCTGTCGGAGCGACGAGAGATGGATTTGCTTGCCCAGCGAGCTGCAGAGATGGATGGGATCGAGTTTCTTCTTGATCCACTGGACAGGTAATGGCTTTTTTACGACTCGTGTGGTGAATTTCTACTTGTATGAGGGGATCGTGATTTGGGGATTTACTGAAGGGTCGCTCACAGGTTCCCGCTGCCAGAGGAAAGGGGAGATAGCGACGACGCGTTGAATGTGTTGCGCGCAGCGGCGGTCAGCAGCATTGCAGAGTGAGATCCTGGTGGGGCATCCGGCAGCGTTGCCGAAGCTCAGTCTTCCGTCGGCTTAATAAGGGAAAAGGATGATGCTTCGGACGCAAACGAGGTGGACAGTAAGCGGCCAAGGAAAATACTGATGGCACCGTAAGGTTCAGAGATTGGAGTTGACCCGTAGGCTCCCGGGTGGACAAGAAGGTTAGTGTGCATTCTGAACCAACTGCACCTCCCGATTTTAAAATAGACATCGTTTAGTTAATGCGTAGGTGCATGTGTAATGTTGGAAGATTTGACGACTAGGTGAATGTGTTGTCTTTGCAAAATTCAGTCTTAGGATTGGTCCGGCACCACTAGAAAGGCCTCTCTGTCCAGAACGGATGGGGGCTATGGAAAAATTAGTCCGGAACTATGCTGAGAACCCCACTGATAGTGTCGTCAAGCCGGAGCTAGGAACAAGATTGCGGTTGAAAGCTCCAGAAGGATCTGGATGATGAGGCTCAGGTCTTTGTCCTAATGATTGGCTACGATTATTAATCATTATTACCTTTGGTTGCTTGCAGATATGGTTCCTTGACTGGGTGGATTTCAGTGATCTCAGCCAGGATCAGACTCTGCTCCCTAGGATCGGTGCATACAATACAGAAAACTTGAAAGAACTCATTAACCTGGTGTCCAAACGACATAGGTGTTCAAGGTATTGAATTGTGTGGTTACTTGTTGTGTTGTGTGCGTGTACAAAAATGTGGTACAGGATAACTGCATTTGTTGTGATGTGTGAATTTTTTTAGTACAATGCAGACCCGTCTGATCGACTAGGTCGTTGGAGTTGAGCATGTTTGGCACCCAATGATTGCAAATGCTGCTGTACTAAACAACAGGGTTGAGGTGTGTATTTCGTCATTGGTAGATTAGTTTTTTAAGTCGTTTGAACCATTTCAAATTTTTCAGGCTACTCGTCGTATTGAGCAGCTAGTTGACGAGGAGGTGCTGACGAAGATAAAGGATGCTGTCCTGAGATATGCAGCTGGTGTTAGTATTCCACAAACTGAGGTTGGGGTTGCTGCCCAGTGGGCTTTTGTAGAGGACATTTTTGCTGGTTGGAAGCTGAGAAGAATGGTTTGGCCGCCCCAGCAAGCGCCACCGGTGCGCACTTCTTCGGTTCTTCCAGCATCCGGCTGCCCACCTTTGGCTCGGCGCCCTCCCCGTCGCCCAGCTGCAGAGATGTCGGTCGCAGTGGCGGCAACGGCGGAACACGCGGCAGCCGCCATAGGAAGAGCAGAAGAATCAACGGAGCAGGACAAGAATGTAGGGGAGGGGCACATCAATCTGGAGGGCAATGACCAGGTCTGCTTCTATTTCATGCCTCCTCCCTGCTTTCTAGGACTGGCCTCTGGTTGTGGTCAGTCGAAGAGTGTGGTGACCTGATTTGGTTTGCTTTGCTTGTTCTTATTCCAAGGGAACAGAAGTGGTCTGATTGGTTGTTATTTTGCCCAACTGGAGAAGCTGATTAGGTTGAATCTAGTAGCAGATTTGGGATCCTTTAGTGTTTACCATGTCCTTCAGCTGATAATGATGATGAGCACTTGTCCTGCAAGCAAGTTGCCATACTACTGAAGTTATCGGTTGGTATTTTAGCACGTATCTGCCATCCAGGTGCCTGCAAGTAACTTGTCCTACTTTCTGAAGTAGCAGGCCTTATTAAGTCGAAACTACATATTGTTCAAACCATCTCATATAGAGGTATAGTAGTGAAGGATGATGCATACCCTATTTTTTGGCGGCTGATGTATCTTTGTTCATTATTCTTACCATTATGTTACCGAATATTGTATACGAGAACCTGAAGGGTGCCTATAGCCATTTCATCAGCATGTACATTATGTTTCCTTTTCCTGAGATATTATCAACAACCAATGAAGCCATTTAACATAGCTGTAGCTTGCCCAACAATATTTTGGTTCACTAATTTTCAGCTGTTAGTAGTTTAGAACTGATACCTACTTACATATGTTTCAGCTTTGTCGTTCTTAGGTTCTGTTTTGGTGGCTTCTTATGTACTCAGGTCTTTTTGATGATAATCTGACCATGTGTACGCGTTTTGGCGGAAAAAGGTTGTTGGTTGGGCGTTTACCAGTCAGGGTGGTCTGTTAGCTTTATGTTTCGTTTCGGGCTATTTAGCGTGGTCGCGGCAGTCTTTTTGTTTGTAAATATGTTAGCAAAACTGAATGCTGTCCCGAACTTCTGTATTTCCGTTGTCGTTGATAATGGAAATCGATCCTGAGGGGGTCGCATAATTTTTTTTTGTTTCAGCTTGCAAGTTTCTTTCTCTCGACGGAATATAGATGTCGGAAGCCTATATCAGTTGAGTTCTGCGCTAATATAGGATCACAGATTTACTTACTTTTGATATTATATGTTCTTTTACTTCAGATCTGCTGTTAGTAGCAGCTCATACTATTAAACCTCCTATCCTACAGATGTTTCCTTAATCTACTACTGAAAATTATGTACCAGAAGAAATGGTTAATAAAATCTAACGTGTTTTCTTGAATGCTCAGCTGCGAAGGATTCTTCTATACAGTTATCTGAAAATGTCCATATTTGCTCCACTGTCACTGTTTTTTCTGGTATGTAAGCAGCATTCATGTAGTTACTGTCTGCTAGATACATGTTCAGGGATGCATGTTGACAATCATGTAGTTACTGTCTGCTAGAACTGTTTTTCATTATCCTATAATTTATGTCATTATTTAATTATTACTATTATGTTCAGGGGGAGAGACGCAGCACTGAAGCCGTTGGAAGACAACATTATCAGGGCCAACAACATAAGCTGGATGGAGCACTTAACATGGACTTGTCGAAGCTCTCGCCGCTCGCCTCGAGTCGACATTTGTTTTTCGAGTGCCATGTGGAAAATATGTACTACTTGTGACCATCTCTAGGTTTTTCAACATCTTTGTTGGATCCAGTTTTGACTCTGGTCCAGTTCTAGGCTAAAAAGATATTCTTATTTGATAATTGTTCTTGTTCGCGGCAGCTCATTTCAAATCGTTCTTATGACTGATAGTAGAATATCAAGATTTATCGCTACTATTGTGTTGATATTCATGTGCTCTGCAATTTACACCTAGCTCAACTCTGATTGATGATAGTTTTCTGATTTTGCTAAAATGTTAATACAATTATGATCTAGATTATGCAATACCCTGTAACATCAATTGAGCTAGTTATATGTTTGCTGTGAAATGCTAGCTACGTACGGCCGGAGACGCTCAGCAGTTTCCTATTATTTTGCATTGATCTGAAGCTAGCTACTGATCTGGAGCAGCCCGTCCCGGGTCCGGTGAAAATTGATCCAGACTGTTCGTGTATGTCCGCCGGCCAAGGCGGACAGCACAACGGCGTCCGTGAGACTACGGAACAGGGTGGTACAGAACACGATCTGCTCTGTTTGAGAATATCTGTCCCGTGTTGGCTCAACGGCAACATGCGCATTAATTGGCTGGACAGCAGTGGGCCATGAGCCTGAATTTACCATGGTGAAAATGCACTGAGCGGGACCATGGGCACAAATCTCGAAGCTAATAGAGGTACAGGATAAAGGGTGTAGGTGAGCTCAGGTGCCAAATTGGATTTTCGTGACGTATGTTGGTCAATTGTTTTTTTAGTTCAATGGATCCTACACTAGAGATATCTCTATCTTCCATCCTCCGCTCCCTTCTATATATATGATAAGAACTAGCATCAGAAATCATATTCATAGGCTTCAGTAGAGTTTGGCTTGTAATAAATGATCATGAATATAACTCAAGAGACACACTTTAATTCCAAAATTCCAATCTGTTGTTGACCGTTGTTAGAGTACCAATGGAAAATAAAAGATGATCTGCTACTAATCAATAGGAAATGCCAGGTGGAGTGAGGTAGTACCTTTATCAAAAGCCTTGCTAGAAAAGTATTTGGCCTTCAAACGTGCTGCAAGCATAGCCTGGTACTTGTTGACCTTCTCTTCATGATCCAGGTCTTTCGCTTCTCTAATAAACCAATTCTCTTCATGGACCACATCTTTTGCTTCTCTAAAACAACATTTTTTACTGTTAGTTTTCATGATTTTTCGCAGTGACTAAGAAACAACTTAGGTCCAGAACAATATATGTGTTCAAGAATACAAATCGTTTGATTGAAAAATGTATGTACAGAAAACCAACAAAATTGTTCAGATGCATCTTCATTTCACACTTCAAAATAAAGGTCTGTTAAAATGGAGAAACTGACAACAAGTCAAAGAATAAAGTAGAAGTTAGCTTGTAAAATAATTCCAGAGTTTGTCCTCCATGTGCTAAAACCTTGCCATGTATGAACTCAAAATAACCTTTAACATAACAACATGACAGCTGAAAAACAAGGGTTGAAGTCAAGCAGAAAAGTCTCCTTACACCTCATATTATGATATCTCCAATATAATTCTTGGTTTTTTTAATGAGTGGTAGAGCCAACAAGTTCATGAAAACTAGATGTGATTATAAAGCTGAACAGTCCTTCCAGAAATAGCAAATAAATCCTCTCGTGGCATCTTTTGCTTGACAGCGACTGTGAACATTATGGCCATGAACTGCTTGGAGGCATGAACTGCTGTAACTCCCCTATCTTTTCAATGAAACGCAAAAGCTTTTTGCGCTTTCTCGAGAGAAAAAAAACATTATGGCCATTTCAAGCAAATAATAAGAAGGTTCCTCAGAAGAATATGTGAACTCATTGGCTCTGCATTTCTGTAAACAGCATTTCTTGCACTAATAATTTTCATAAAACTAATTGAAAAGTCTAGAATAAAAAACCATCTCCCACTAGCCCTTCATTTTCCTTATGAACCATGTTTGTCTTTTAACAAAACTATTTCCAGTCTTTAGAAGAAGTTGTTTCGACATCTTGCCCAGGTGCATGTGCACATGAGCATGAAGACATACAAGCATGCATTTGGCGATGGAGCTTGCAAATTGCCAATATGTTCCAACTGCTAAATAATAACAATGATGGCTTGTCACCTCCTCCAAGTTTTCACAGATAAGCAAAAGAAAAGCGCTCTCAACTCTTCAAACACAGAAAAGTGTGCTCGCTTATTACATTGAGAAGTATTTAGCAATAGAGCTAAAATGAGAAGTTCTGATTCTTGACAACAATTGAACAAACATGAAGCACGCATTGCAGAAACAATGGTATGTAAACAAAAGATCAGGGACAGGTAAGTGAGCATTACGAGTTGTTGGCCTGAGGAAGTCTGGACCTGGACTTCGGCACAGCTGCGCGGTGGGGCAGAAGGCTCCTACCTCCTGGGAGGACGGCATTTTAGTTCATTTTAGGTCAATAGTTATATATTATTTGTACATGTTGAAGTGAAAACCCGCTAAGGCTCGTTTGAAGAACATGATTTTCATTAAAAAAAGTCCAAATCTTGTGGGAGTTTGGAAAGCTCTTGTATTCAACGCATGACTATGCAGCTAAATACCATAATACTCCAAACAAGAACGAAAGTGTGTTGCCACAAACATTCGCCATATGAGATCTCTGTGGTTTTAGTTAAATACTCTAATTTTCAGGTATTTGTTGGCCCAACTGTCTTCCCCTCTGCATGATCTAAATACCCCAAAACAGTGTACGACTACGATGTCAAGGCTTTCATTATTAGAATATAAAACTAAAACCATCTCTCAGTTATACATCACAAAATTCCAATGGGGTTTTAGTACTCACTGGGATGACTTCTTTATTTAAGAATCAACACAATTCACACCAATACCTTTATCAGAAGCCTTGCTAGGGAAGTATTTGGCATTCAGATATGCTGCAAGCGTAGCCTGATATTTGTTGACCTTTGCTTCATGCTCCAGGATTATCTCTTCTTTATGCAGAATTGCAGAGTAATACAAAGCATGTTTATTATCAAAATGGAGTATATGATTTCTCCCAGTGACTAAGCGACTTGACTCCATACGAGCATGCAGAAGTTCATCAATTCCAAATAATTTGAGAGAAAAAGGGCACAGCTTAAAAAGACAAACAAAATTGTTGGAAAGATGCATTCCATCTAGCAGTACCAAGTACAAACTATCAAACAAGGATTGGTACCATGGAGAAATCGAGAACAATATAAGGAATAAGGTAGAAGCTGACTTGAAAATACAATTAGGTTGCCAATAAGTTCCAAGGCCAAACGAATAGTCCTGAGCTCCTAGCCAATCACAAATTACGGTTTTCTTTTTCATTAAGATTGAAATATAGCAAACACTCGAATTATATTAATAGAACTATAGCGGAAACTCGTTATTCTTGTCGACAATTGAACAAACACACAGCGCTCGTCGCAGAAACAACACCGAGTTATGGAGCATTACGAATTCTCGTCCCACGGAAACGGGGGCGTGGCCTCCAGCGCGAAGGTTCGGGCGCCTCCTATCACCTGCGAGGGAATAGATCGGGAACCCTGGGGTTTCAGCGAGCTGAGCGGCCAGATGAACGGAGAGCATTACTGAAGAGTGATAGAGAGAGCGGGCAAGGACTGCATGAGGGAGGCGGCACCTTGAAGGGTTGGCGCTCCGACGGCGTGGTGTAGAACCCGGACGGCGCTGCTTCGGGCGGCGGAGCGCCGGCGGTCGGGGCCATTGGAAAGGCCGGAAACGATGAGAGCGGGTGCTGCCAATCGCGACAAGGAAACAGAAGGTTGGATGTTGGTTCGATTTAGATCTGACGGCTTCGGAAATTTGGAGTGTTGTGAAAAGAGTAATAAATTAGAAAAAAAAAGGAACAGCATATTTAGGGCTAGGGATAAACATGACCATCGCTTTTCCTTAAAGGAAAATCAATTTGACAACAAAAGTACTCCATCCAATCCATATTAATGGTTTCAACATTGTCTAGATACGGATGCATCTAGTTTAAACACTTAACTAGATACATCCGTATGTAGATAAAGTTGAGTCCATTAATATGGATCAGAGGTTGTACCATATTTAGGATTTTAGGGCTAGCGGTCTCACTCTGGAGCTCCTTCACCTCGCTCTCTTTTCACAGCTAAAGAAGCAAAGTCTGAGTGTGTATATAGCCGTATAGGGAATTTAGTTCAAAACCAACAAAAACCTGCCGGTTCTCAACCTCGTAGTAATCTTAAGGCAGAGTGCGCTTTCCCTGTGCTTTCGGTATATTTCTTATCTACTATCATCGAATTACAGTTTTCAGCTGATCATTTCTTATAATATACTCCTTCCGTCCCAAAATAACTGTCTTAGATTTGTCAAAAAATGGATGTATCTAGACATGAAACAAGTATAAATACATTTACTTTTGTACAACTTTGAGACACTTATTTTGGAACGGAGGGATTAGATGATGATTATCCATCTGTTGCATGCAGATTTTTGACAGGTCAAGCCATGTCAACGTTAGTCATGTTATCCATACTCTGTCCTTTGGACTTTGGTCCAGAATACCCTGGAGTTCACAATCCACTTGATGATACTTCAAGGATACTGCATGACGCAAGGTTAGTAGCCATTCATAACAGTTTCCCATTGCCATCAATCATGTTCAGACAGCAAGATGCTTGTTGCAAAATATATAGACAATAATAGATAAGGTCCCTGCTAAAGAGGATATAATCATGACAAATATTGTGCAAGCCAAACGCATATGTCCTATCGGACCACAATATGTAGTCTTTACCAAGAGTTTTACGCAGCCCCTACTATCATATAGAACCAAGGATCATGTTTAACTGAAGGAAATAGGAATCGTGGACAATATGTAGTCTTTACCAAGAGTTTTACGCAGCCCCTACTATCATATAGAACCAAGGATCATGTTTAACTGAAGGAAATAGGAATCGTGGAGACAATCGAATGGTCAAGCTTTGTGTTTGTATTCATGATAAAGTACAACTTATACAACTGTAGGAGCCTTTAATATATATAAATAATAAACTCTAGGAGCCTCCCCCGCACCGCACCGCACCAGAGAAGAGTAAGGATTTTTTTCCCTATGGTATGAACTCTAAAAAGAAATCACATCCAAATAGTTTTTCTTTGAGGTGCAACAATATAATTATCCTTGACACCATCACATAAAATCCCCTTTCAATCTCCCCTTTTTAGCCAATCATCAAATAACCCACCAAAGGACAAGGTGCATCTTCACACAGGATTGCATATTCAAATCACGTGCGTTAACTTTGAATTATTTACTAGGTTTAACTGGAACAAAATCCATCAATCAAAGTAGTACAATACATCCTACAAGATAGCAGTGTATCATATGCAGACAGGACTACCTCTGGAAAACTAAACTAGCAACAAAAGATACTTTTATCTAGAAAAACAAGGATCATTTACAAAATCAGACCAATTGCGAGATAAACAGCAGGCAGGACAAATCACTACATAATATCAGACCATTGCAATGATAAACAGCAGGCACAACAAAACACTAAATAATATCAAACCAATTGCAAAAGATAAACAGCAGGCAGGAACACCACTGGCAATGAATGGTACTACTATCATATAGAACCAAGGATCATGTTTAAGCAGTAACCAACAACCAGTGTTTGGAACATCGCATGACAGTACAATAACTTGAGAGATCTCAACAAGCTGCAGTTTTTCCTAATACCCGCATGAACTCTAATGCGACCAAGCAGAAAAGGATCCCTAGAGTAAGCTCTCTATTCTAGTGCTCGACTACCTCGCCTGCAGGTATCGTACCCACAGAGGAAGCTCTCACCAGCTGCTCAGTCCGCTTGACATTACTGAAGCTCTCAGGTAGAACAAAGAGAGGATCACTCCCTTCCAGCTGACCCTGGTAGGCCCGACCCAGAGAGTAGCCCAATGCTCGGGCGACAGGGACCGCCACTGCATTGCCTACCTGGATGTACCTGCAAGCATCAAGATAAACGGAAAGCAAACCTTCAGTTTCAGCTCACAATTTTACAAGAAAATATGATTGTACTAATATACAGAGAAACATACTTCTCCTTTATTGGACCATACATCCGGTAATAATCAGGGAACCCCTGCAACCTTGCATTCTCACGAACAGATAAAACCCGAGGCTGACTTGGATGCAATACAATCTGCAGGCAGCACAACCCACACATTCAGAAACTAAACAGCTTGAACCGAAACATGATTGTCCAGAGCAATAGAAGAGTTTAAGCCGATGCTGACCTGGTTGTGCGGCTCTGCTCTGGTCACCACTGTAGGAACTGTCTCATCCCACCACAAACGACCAAACGGCCTACGAAAACATCATAAGAGCATCTTGTGTGAAACAACAACAACCCAGTACATTTTAAGAAAAGAAACCAAGGAATTATAGGCGCTTACTTCGGCGATCTGCCTTTGATGAACGTCATGGCATAGTCGGGCACCTGTCCATATAAACAACATAGCTCTTCAGCAACTTACTAGTTATATTACAAAGATGTTGAGAGTAATAGAATGGTAGCAATATATTAAATGCAACATCATCTGTTTAGTTTTTATGCTACTCGAATTGGTCCTGCTGTGTGACAAGTGGTAACATCAAGGGACATGTAACAGAAAATATGTGCTGCCACGAAAACAAAATGACCAGGATTAGGCAGTAGAACCCTTACCAATGGTTTACCAGACTTGAGGAGAACACGCTTAACATTAGGGTCCCACTCCACAATATTATTAGGTCCAACCAAGACTCCAGGCAGGTCACGAAAGTTTGCTCCCTGAAACACAAAATTTCAGCAAGGTCGCCACAGGGAGAAGGAGAACAAACAGCAAAACTAGTCAGTAACCTACTTTCTTGTAGGGAATCTTAAGGACACGGTCCAAATCATCTTGGTTAAGCCTCAAAGGCTGGTGATCCAGGAGCTTGCCTTCTTCAAGACAAGTCTCATCGCCAAATGAGTGGTCCAACATATCTGGAATAGCAAGAACTAAAATCACACACAGGCATAGAACAGAAACTAAAAGCACACATGCAAACTGAAATGCTCTTTGCGAAACAAAAATGAAAGTACTACCTTTACGACTAAGTCGTATATAGATCTGAAAATCAGTCTTGGGTTTACCACCGTAGTCAATTATCTCACGAGGTTGATAGTTCTCTACCTGCATAGAAGATGTAAGACTCGACGTAGAAGGAAGAAATGCAAGTATAGCAAGCACTTGCCTTTGGCAAATCAGAAATGGCATCGCCAAGTAGCAGAGCCTTCTTCAAGGCAGGCTTATGGGTTTCATCATAAGCTACAATGCATTGCTGCAAACAATAACAAGCTAGTCAGCAGATAACAATTCACACAGTTAAATTTTTAAAATTTTGTGATTGGACTTACAGAGAAAGCATTTGGGGCCCCGCCACGTACAACCACGTCATGAGTAGGAAGTGGGTACTTTGGTAGCACCTACAAGACAGAATCCACCAGATCACTCATTTAAGGAAGGCAATATAGCTGTAGCACAAGTTTATAGACAAGAAATGAAAACAAACCATGGATGGGAGAGCTCCCCATAAGAACACTCGCATTCTGAACTGAGGAAGCCCGTAGCACCCAGCTACCATCATTCCTAGCCGGGCTTGGTAGTTTAGAGCAACTAGACGGCTCAAGGCATATCTCCCAAGATAACCATCAGCAAACTTTAGAATGTCAACAACATTCTCCACCAGTACAAACTTTGGCTTGAGATACGAGACAATGTCCATATACGTGACCATTTGCTGGTTCTTCTCATCCTTTAATGGCTCTTCATAGTTTCTGAACCGGTTGAACCCGCTAATACCCTGGCAGGGTGGGCCACCACAGATGACGTCAACATCACCCTTCAAAATTTAACAAGTAAAAGCTATCAGTCAATGGGAAACGGAACTGAAAAATAAGGCAAGAGAAAAGCGAGAACTTACGGGCAGTGGTAAGATGTTCCGACTGTGGCCCTCTTGAACAAATTCTTTAATTTTCAATGGGCAGTCACTAGGTTATGAAACAAAAATCAGTGCACTGCAAATCACAACTATTGTGCATTGAGAATACAGCAGATGATATACCAACCTGAGATTTTCTATGGGCTCCCAGGTGTCCTCCTCTGGCCCATAGCCCTTCCACTGAACCTGCAAGACAATATCACATGAACGGATCAATGCAGAAACTCCAGAAGTACTAGCACTACATATGAACCAGAAAATTTTGCAGAAAATGAGTTAAGTACCTTGAAGTAAATACCATCATTCCTCCCAGGGCCACCATAGCAAATTTCGAGCAATTTTTCAACAACAAATTCATCCTCTCCAAGAGGCTCGTTATCTTCATCCTCGTTCTCTACAGGACTTGATGTATCAGCATCATTGCCATGGACATATTTGTTGCACAGAACAGTCCATTCCTTAAGAAGAGAAGAAACTGCTCAGCCTTCTCATTCCGAACCTACACCCAAACGTCAATAGATATTACATGTCAGCTGCTTGGGGAAAAAAATTATATGCAATTTAGAAGTGGCACCTCTGTTTTGGGATGGTTGTATTTTAAGCTCTTGCAGGCGTAGCTGTTAAGGTCAACAGCCCATTTCTACAAAGAGGGAGCAGAACAGAATTAGTGCTCAAGAAGGTAACACGCAAACTCTTCAACAAAATAAAGTACAGGTATTACCGTTTCAAGCTTAAGGCCAGCAAGTGCTCCACCCAAGCACAGGCCTGTGGACATACCACCGCAACCTGAGTACAGGTCAAGTAGAGCTGCCGTTCTTACTGGTGTACCAGTCCCGAATCCGCATCAGAAGAAATTCCGGAATTCTCATTGATGTCTACAGATAATGCAAAGAACAAAATGAGCAATGGTAATAAAGTGGGGAAAATAGAAGTCCAAACCCCATTTGAAAGAATTCAAGAGTTAATCCAAATCACAAAATACATTTTTATTTGTTACATGCAGTTCAGTCCTACCTGAATAACTAAATACTTGGAAATAGATAATCTGACAGTTTATCTCCAAGAAAGATAAACAAACATATTTTGAGGCTGCCACATTGTGTTGTGCTAAAATTGTTCATAATTTGACATGGAAAAGTAAGACGTGAAAAAAGGTTGGTCAACTAGATGTTAACAAAACAGGCAAAGCCTGCCTTTCCCCAGCACAGACTAAGAGATGCAACTGTGTAATTATAGATGAATAGTTGTTTGGAGCTGTTAGCAAAGACTAAGGTTGGTCAAATAACGAAAAAAGCATCCTGATTTATTTGGAGCTGTAAGCACAATTAATGTATTGAACAATGCATGCGTGGAAACTGGAAAGAGAAGTTAAATTGTTTGGAATTTTATAACAGTTCATGCAGTAATTATAGATGAGGGCACAGGAAGTAAAGAATGTTGGAAAAACATCAAAGATTGCAACTATGTCAGTAATAACTGTGTTACCCTATTTAGCCCAGAAATGTAAGCTTGCAAGAGCAATTACCTGATGGAATATTAGCAAATGAAGAATAAGCGACAGTGTAGGACATATCATAGTACAACTCAGTGTTGGCAACAAGTGCAGCCTTAGCTTCTGGATCCATCTAAAATTAGGGGAGAGTACAGTGAAACACGATATATAATTCAATATAAATGACACAGCAAAGTTTTGAACAAGGAAACTTACATTGGGATCAACCTGGATTATCTTGACCTTTGATATGATGCAATCAAGCGCATTATCATTCTTGTCCTCAGAGAGAAATACACGTTTTGGGTCATGCTTGTGATCATCAACAAATTTTGCTCTGGATATGACCTGCAGGATAACAATTACACCATTACTTCAAACCGCTACACATAGATAAGTATATTACCACATACTCAATCAGTACGCACCGTATCCTCTGGGCGGAAAAACCAGCGACAAGTAAAATACTTGTACAGATCAACACCCTCAAAGAGCTCAGTGATTCTGCCAATGTAGTCAGCTTCCTTTTCACCAGCCTACGAATGACAAAAGTAATCACAACCGTAAGACAGAAGCATACATACTACAGCATGGTAATAAAAGGGTGTAATTAAACAAACAATATTATGTGCAAGCGAGGTGCCAAGTTAAGCAACATTCAGAGCATCCATCAGACAAACAAAAAAATCAGAATGCAAGTCGTTGACAGAGCATAATCATGAAGAACACCTAAATGTTACAGACAGCGTAATCCATTTCACATTGTACCCGCACATTTCAAAACAGTAATGAAGCTATTATTCAGAGAACACATGATTGAAGCTCGTGATGTGATGCAAACAATAGCATGTCTAAGAACACCTAAATATTACAATTACAATTCTACTGGAACATTTTCAAGCAATCACAAAGCTTTTATTCACAGAATAGATTATTGAAGCTCGTGGTATGATGCAAACAATTGCCACTGTATAGCAGCTCTGCCGCAATCAGAAAAGTCAGAACGAGAGATGCAGAGTTGAGCGGTTACCATCACATAGACATCGTCGCCAAGCGAGTAGATCTCTCCGTCCACCTTGGCGGAGGTGTAGTGTCGCCGCGCCTTGACGTCCTCCTCATCGTCTTGCCTGCGCAACACACGGGATGGAAAAAACATTAGCCCAAAATCACCGGAGAGAATACCCGATAGATCCGGAGTGGACAGTGAAGGAGCTGCGATGTTACCTCGAGGGCTTCTTCGGCTGCTCGTAGCGCTTGGGCCAGGTGGTGCGCGCGTCGTCGTCGGGGATGGGCTCGCCGACGAACTCGGGCTCGGTGTCGCCGGCGGCGACGTTCCTGGCCTTGGTGGGCTGCGCCACGCGCCTTTTGGCCGGCTCCTGAATCCCATCCTCCGGCTCCTCGCCCAAGATGGCCAGGTCGTCCTCCGCTTCACCCAACGCCAGCTCCTCCTCGTCGGGCTCCTCGGCGCAGACGTCGTCCTCGGCCGGCTTCTCCGCCGCCGCCGGCTGCTCTTCCTCGGCGCCCTGGTCGGCTTCTTCCTCGGCGCCTTGGGGGCCTTGGAGGGCTTCTTCTTCGACGACGACGACGCCCCCTTGAGGGGGCGCTTGCTCGCCGCCGGGCCCTCGTCGGGCTCGTCCTCGAACTTGACGGGGGATTTGCGCTTGCGCGAGGAGGCCCGCGCCGGCCCGCCGGCGGCGGACGGCGGGGTCAGTTCCTCCATGGGTTCGATCTAGGGTTCCGGGAGCAGATAGGATTGGGGAATGGGGAAGAGAGAGAGGCGGGGGTTTGGGTTTGGGGGCGGGAGGTGGGGAA
This sequence comes from Poa pratensis, assembly GCA_947311845.1. Lineage (NCBI taxonomy): Eukaryota > Viridiplantae > Streptophyta > Magnoliopsida > Poales > Poaceae > Poa > Poa pratensis. The sequence continues at coordinate 39,277,370 of CAMZMU010000069.1, forward strand.
TGTGTGTGGGGTGGGGGCTGGGGTTTTAGAGGTGGGTTTGAACGTGGGCAAAGGAAATGGCAGGCCAACGGGCGGGAGACGGCCAAAAATTTCGGAGGCACGAACCCGTGGGTCCACGGGTTGTGCTGTTGCCTGTTGGTGGACTCTCGAGGAAGAAGGGATAGGGACGAGTGGTTTGAACTAGCGCGGGAGGGCGGGATTGTTTTGGATTTTCGGGGTTTGGATATGTTACCGCTGGGTATATTCGTGTCTCTCTCTAGCGGGTGGGACCTGGGTCAAGGCCACGGGCGGGGGAAGACCTGACGGCTGTTGCTTGTGGGGCCCGCGTAGTGCACGCGGTACAACAGATTGGCAGATAATTCCGCTCGAAAAAAACTTTTGGGTCTTCACGTTTGAAAAGAGAGCAAACGCAGGAATTCCGCAAAGAAGTTTGAAAAAAACAGACTGCATCAATCACAATCGCAAGAATTATTAGTCATTTAATACTAACTTCCAAACAATTGCTTTTCCTTCCTTATCAACGCGCGTCAATATATCACCGTCTGAAATTTGAACATTTTGGGAAAGCAATTGCATTTGCTTCCATTGCTCCAACACGATCACTGGAATCATGGTCATTAATAATAACTTCCAAAAAAAATGCTTTTCCTTCCTTGTGAACACAGTTCAATATATCACCGTCTCTATAATAATTGAAATTTGGACTTTTAGGAAAGCAATTGCATTGCTTCCATCGCTCAATAAAGATTACTAGAATCATGGTCATTAATACTAACTTCCAAACAATTGCTTTTCCTACCTTGCTTCTCGTATCTCGTCGTGATCACCCGGAAGAAGATTTAAAAAAGTCCCAAGCAAGCCAACGATTCCACGTACAATCGTCTGGCAGTTCCACGTACGGGCCTCCACTGGACCTCGCTCGCCACACGATCCTTTTGTCCCATTAGTCTTTTTTGAAGAAAAAAAGTCGGATTACTCTAGATCCATCCTAATTTTTTTGCGAAACACAATACGAACGCAGACACTCACATACACGTGCACACACTCACCTCTATGAACGCACGCACACATACATTACCCCTCTGAGCACCTCCGAAATACCGAGCCGGCGGGTCTGAGTCTTAACATTGACGAAGTCACCACATGCGTCTCGCTGTCGACGGGAACGTCGCCTCACACTGAAGAATATTCCGCTTAAATGAGAAACACCAGTGTCAAACCTGTGGTTTGAACTCTGATGGGCTGGGGTATAACCACCCTCCTAACCATCCTACCATAGCAATCAAAAAACAAGAACAAAAAAAATGTAAACGGAATTGCACATATAACATTTAAAAATGTCATTTGCGGTACACACAGCGATAGTTAAGCATCCTTAGTATTTCCTTTATAGTGTCTAGATGATATATTTAGACAACTTTAATTTATGTTTGTTTAAACAAATAACATTGCATATTAAATCCTTTTTATTGTTAACCGGAATCTCTTCTATTTAAAAATGTACTTAAAAATCCCTACATGTCAGAAAAATGAAAATAGATTGTCGACTTGAGTAAAGGAGCTCAACGGAGCGCCGGGTGGACCCATCCTCTCTCTCATTTTTAGATTTCTCTTCTCTTCCTATATCCCAATTTTGTATTGAATAGATATGTCAAACACTAGGTTCGTGACATGAAATGTCTCTAAAATTGAGCTGGATCCGGGAATGTGAGATTCAAACCAGCGGACGCTCCAGGCCAAGCCATTCAAAACATGGGACAAGGGGGCCAGGGGAAGACTATTTGCTACACGTGGATGGGTTTTGTAATACATGAACTTGCTTTATACAATTGTTGATGTTATGCTCTTTATTCGTGGTTACAGTATGCTTTTTATCCATGGTTATCATCTTCGGAGTTACCACATATTGGTAGTGTAACTCTAAAGTTTTGGTTTGATCCCAACGATCCAGTTGGTCTTATCTCAAAGGAATAATTCTATTGCCACATGTTGGTCAGTGTAACTCTGGGATTGTGTTTGATCCCAATGATTTTGACGGTGTAATCTCTAGTCCAAGGAAGAATACTAATTAATGTGAAGATCTCAATTTGCCAACAACCGATGTGAACTACAATAGATATTCGCTGCAGATGGGAATATTTAGATGCATAACTACATAACGAATCACCGTCATGGTGAGGAGGCACCCACAAAGAAAGAAGAACCTGGCACGTGCCATTATATGGTTTGAGGTTAAGCTCCATGGAGAAACAGGCACTTGCCGTTATGTCATGCTCATGAGATAATTCAAAATCTACAGTATCCATTAATTGCCATAGTTGGAGTTTATTTGCCTCTTAATTAAGAAGAAATGGATTATCACATTATGGGAGTGTATTATGCTATGTGCATATTATAATTATAGCAAATGTGGACATTTGAGGTATTGCCACTTATAATTGATATTGTAAATTATCTTTTTCCCATGTGACATGTTGCTCAAACAAGTTCCAATTTGTTTGAACGCTTTTATTTGCTTATCTTCTGGATCTTATTTTTAGGGACGTTCTTGGTACGGTTTTCCTGAAATGTGTTCTTCTATATGCTTTTGGGAAACTGTTTGCTTCAAGTCATTCTCATAATTTATTTGCATGATCGTGTGAATAATTGAAGCTAACAAGAATATCTATCTAAGAATTGTGCTTAAATCTTATCTTTGGACATAGCTTTTTCGTTTTGAAGATGATCTTGAATATCGTTGCAATCTACCACCAAGAAATAACTCCACATACTCCTTGTCCTTGACAAGTGATGTTCATATGTGTGGTGGGATTTTTAGATCGTTTCACATTGGTTTTTATTTTATTCGCCCTTTTCCTTGCCAATAAATTGTTTTGTGTTATATCCATTTGTCTTCATGCCTCTTGTGGATCTTTTTATTTTACTATAATATGTTTAGTGCATGAATTGGTATAGGAAGGTATTGATCCCATTCTTGTGCATTTTGCATTCAAAGGCATACTTCTAATAATGCCCAAATCTTGGGGAGCTATCCTAGATCCTTTCAACACACTGTTGTTTCAAATGGTACTTGATCATTTCAGTTATTGTTTTATTCCTATCTATGTGTTTGTGGGAGATAAACCTTTTCTTTTTGATACTTTGTGCCATCATGAAAAGTGTAGACAGGGTTTCATTTATTTGTTGGAACCCTTCTCTCTCTTTGGGAGTTGATATTTCATTCTTTGATGGATCTTTCATTTGATGTATCTTTTGGGAGTTAGATGTCTCATTCCTTGATGTATCTTCTAAATGGTACCAATGAGTGATATTTGTTTCTTTTGTTATATTATTTTTAATTGGTATATTTTTCTAATTGGTACATAATCATCATGCGTTGATTTGATTTGGTTTCAATTGGTATCTTACTTTCTCATGTTGATTTTTATGTGTCCTAAATCATGAGTCTATTTGAATCTTTGATATAATTTGGACAATCCACAACACACTTTTGTGCCCATATTTACTACATGTATATTTTATGGCATGCTTTCCTTCTTTGTTCCAGTATATAGGGGATACTCTGATGAATCCCAAATTGGCTAAGATGTGCACATATTTATGTGGAGTTTGTCCTATGTATTGTAGTTTATCTAACTAATTTGTACCCAATTAGTTTGTGAACCATTATGTACTTGATTTTGTTTAGGTACATTTGAGATGCATTGGAATCTTGTCTCATTCACAAGGAAGGTGTTGTCACCACGTGCGCTTATTGGAGCCAAGCTAGAATGGTGGATCAATTCTTATCTTCTACGTCGTACCAATGCTATCTCGATAACAGTATCTACCTCATGCATAATTTTGTTGCATTCAGCCTCGTGTAGGTTGCATCATGACATGAAATTCTTTATTTGCAATTGTTGTGGCTGCTTCAAAGTTCTTAACAAAACATCTTTACTGCAAATGTGAGTAAATTGAGATGATTGCACATTAAGGGGAGCATATAAAATCATTTTCATGATTAATAAATCCCAAATATGTCAATCTATAAAAATTATTGTATATCTTACTATACAAAAATTCCGATGCGCAAAATTGACGAACTCGCAAAATGTATTCTTTTCTTGCGGTATTTGTTGCCTCTCTCAAAGCATCCCAACATTCTATTTATTTCCTTATTGATATTTGTAATGTCTTTGATGTGTTTGCGTTTGAAGTTCATTTATATAGAATAAGATAGATTTGAGCTTTGTGCCATGCTTTCAAGCAAAGATCTTATTGGTATATTTTATGACTTCCTTTGGATGATTTTTTTTCGTTTGTAACTAAATTTTTATGTAGATGATTCTTTGTGGATGTATATCATCATGATTGATGTCTACTTAGAAATGTATATACATGAGAGAAGTTACATCTCTAGTTGATATCCTAGCTAATTCTTCGTTGTCACCTTTTTTATTCCTTTTTATTATTTGGTGGCTCTCGAAAGAGTTTGCTTTATGAGTGTTTGCCTTGTCTTATTTCATATTTGTGCACTCATATTTGGAGAAGATCCTTGACCTCATGCTTGTCTTGATGAGTTTATTGTCTACGCCATGGGGTAAGACACAAGCTTCAAAAAAAAATTGCATCTTATTGTGCTTCTGAACCTATTTCCCATTTGGTTGTGATTTTATTTAATTAGTATGTGTGGGTTGAAAAAACATGCTTCACACTATGCTTATCATTTGTTTGAGGCTATGTTGATGCTCAATGCTCATCATTATAATAGTCATATAGGATGATTTGCCATGGCACACACACACACATCATTTGGTTGGGCATTGTGCATAAACATTGGGGATCTCCTCCATTTTTCTTTAGAACACTCATTTGCTCAAATAATAATATTTGTTGTTCAATTGGTTTTTCTGATCTTTTGATTGCATGTTTCATTCTTGATGCTTTTTCACCATATCATCTTTTTGCAATATTTGATCATCAATATAATTTGATTCGCTCTAAATATTCATAGTTGGTATGTGCATTTGATTTCACCCATACATTTGCAATATTTGAGAAATGTGCACCTTGTGGATGAACTCTCACTATATATATGGTGTTCTAATTTTTTCGCCCATTTCGGCAATGGATGCCAACGGGGAGAGGTTTAGATGCTTTAAGGGAATCTTGTTTTAAAGCATTTGCTCGCCTTTCATGCTCATGCATACTTGCTTCTTACTCTGCATGGTTGCTTAACTCATTATATAAACCCGCATAAAAGAGATTGCCATCAATTGTCAAAACAGGGTTGATTGAAAGAGCATGGTGCCACATGTGTGTTTCGGTAATTAGTGACAATCCCCGTGTACTAATGTATGCATTAAGTTATTCTTAAGGATTTGTTCATAGGAAATGCTTGATATCCATGTGTTGGATTCAAGGATGGATGTCATGAAGATTATAATATGGATTGAGTCTTTGGTATCTAGATCATTGTTCATCACGATATATTTGATATGATCAAGCGGTAGATTGTGTGATGACCAAGGTTTTATTTGAGGAATCATCCAAAGAATGGTCACGAGAGTGTTGGTCCTATAAAAAAGTATGTATTTAAGAATAAACTTATGTGAACATTCATGTTTATCTTCAAGGCATCATCATAATGAAGAGAGTAGAGAAAATAAAAAATGTTGATCAAAATAAAGTGCGAAGAAGGATTCAAGTTGATTAACATGCAAATATAGAAGATGTACCAAGTCAGATCATGTGATCTCGTAGTTAGGCATTTGTCAATTTATCTTTGTGAACCAACCCATGATCTATGTTGTGGTTTTATATGTGGGGTTAGGTACCTTTCCATGGTCGTGTATAAAAAAGGAAGATTTCATATAGCCGGTGGAAGATGATGTCAAGAGGCGACTGTCATCAAGATTGTGAAGCATCAAGTTCAATAGGATCACCTTAAAAATATCATATGCTTGAAGCTTGCCACCCATTTGGAAATAATGGTCAAGTGAAGATATATACTTAAGAGAGTCTCTCCCATAATGGAGTATGGGGAGCAATTTTGGAATCTTCACCGGGCGGAGTGCAATCAAAAAAAGGAGGTCCAACTTGAGGAGAGCAAGATTGTAATCATCTAGCTCAAGTGAAATGTACATGACAAAGGTATGACCTTGATAGGTTCTCTATTTTACTGGTCTCATGTTATTAGTTGGGAGATAGGATAGATAATGGTTCTATCAAGAGGGGCTCTCGAGTGAGTAGCTTTATCGTATCGTTCGTTGAGAGTTCAATCCTTTGCATCATATTTCTGGCTTTTCTCTATGTGAGGTTTTGGTGTCGTCATCTCATGACAAGGTTACAATGACTTTCGTATGAAAAAGTTGTTGTGTTTTTATATCGTTGGTTTTACCGGTTCTTCTTTTACAGAGAGGTCGAACCTTTCTTAATATGCATTTATCCTCCTTTGTTATAGTTGATGTTTCTCTATATGGTGTCCTAGACCTAGTTGTTAGCGTCAAAATAAACCCAAGTTCATTGAAAACGGACTTTGTATGAGTAAGATATTGCATTTTCTGTGAATGGCATCGCTGCAATTTTGGGACTGCGGACACCCGCACTTTTGCAGCCCTTTGTCCGCATTGCTGATGTATATCGTGCGGACAAACCTTGGACGGATTGCGGACTATTCACGTTTTCTGCTCCAACGGGAAGATTTTCACTTGCCCTATAACTGGGGTCTTCTTCCCAAAGGTTACCAAGGTTTTGAGCATGAATTTTTCCCCCATTGTTCACACTCAAAGTTTGGCTATTTCTCAGTCACACAAATGATTCTCACTCCTTTTAGGAAAAGAGAGAGGGTATGTAGATCTACATATTTCCACCAATCAACCACTACTCTTATGGAGGGGAAGCTTTTGGATCTCAATCTTGGGATTCTTTTGCTGAGTTCTTCCTTGTTTTCTCTTGTTTATTCATAGCATTTGTTGATTTGGTGGGATTGAGAAAGAAGGATTTGACCACTTCGTGTGTTTTTACCATTGCATTTGGTGCATATGTTTGAGTTCTCCACCGTGATACATTAAAGTGAAGTTTAAGAAGCTCATTGCTCTTGGGTTCCCTAAAGCTTGTTTCTCTTGGGTGCTTGGGTGTCACATACGGTTGGTGTTGCCGCTAAGCTCAACTTGGTGAGAAGCTTGGGAGATCTCCAATCAATTTGTGGAGATTGCACCGAATAATTTGTACCAGATTGGTGAACGCCTTCAAGGTCACCTCATAATGGAATCATGGCACCTTGCATTGTGCGAGGGCACAAGGAGAATAAGGTGAACCATTGTGGCTATTGGAGAGAATTGTTTTTCCACACCTCTCAAGCGGAGGCTAGAATATTCCATTTTTTCTTGAAAGGAATGCAGTAGGGAAGCCCCTACAATCGAGTTTTATTATTTTTGAAATAATAAGAACCCAAATATGCGTCCGTGGGAACTTGAACCTGAGTGGCTAGCTTGTACATCCACTTTCATAACCAAGTGAGTTGGGCTCAGTTCTTGACTACATTCCATCAGAAAGTGAACTTCGGGATAAATCATCGTCTCCATATACCTCGGTTATTTCTATACCCAAGCTCCTTTCTTGTGCATTTATTTTGTGATAGCCGTCGAGCTTGAAGCTATATATCTTGCTTTCTCATAGTTGATTGTCTTGTTTAACATAAACTATTGGTACACATAGGTGAGCTTAGTGGATTGTAGGTTTTATGCTTGATAAACTAAACGCTAGTTTTATTCCCCACTTATTCAAGCCTAAACAATAATTATTTTAAATTGCCTGTTGACCCTTGGGCGACATGCGCGTCTTTTCACATCTAAAATACGGCTAGCATAGTGGATAACACTCAAGTTTTTACCATTCCCGTTGTCCTAAAACAACCTCGATAGCATAATCGCTAGCATCATACATTATTTCGAAAGGTTCCTCCCATTAGGTGGTTGCATGATTAGTGGATTGATTAAGTCATTATTTAAATAGCGAAGGCTGCAACACAATTATCATCGATATGAAAAGGAATATCTTTTTTGCAAGAGGCCAGTCAATGGTTTTGAAAGCAATTTTTTCAATAGAACTTTTATAAAAACTTGCATAACCAAGAAAATCATTCGCCCCCTTTTATATCGTACCATTCAATAGTTTCTACTATGTTCTTATTTATGTCTATGCCCTTACGGGGAACCTTATGACCGAACACAATGCTCTCCTTTACCATGAAGCGACATTTTTCTTAGTTTAAGACAAGTCAAGTTTCCTTACACCGATGCAAATCGTTATTAGGATTATAAAGACAATTATCAAAGGGAATACCATATACTGATAAATCATCCATCAGTACCACTATTATTTCTTCAACAAAGTCAGTAAATATAGAATGAATGCAACGTTGGAAGTGGCAGGTGCATTGCAAAACCCAACGACAATCTTATATAAGCACAAGTACCATATGGGCAAGTGAAATATGTTTTCTCTTGATCTTCTCGATGTACAACTACTTGAAAATTTCCGGTAAATCTATCAAGATAACAAAAAACGAGTGTTTAGCCAACCTTTCTAATATTTGATCTATAAATGGCAACAGTTGGTTCTCTTTCTTTGTCCCATGTTTAACTACCTATAATCAATACACATTTGATTGGCAAAAATACACATTTGATAGCCAACAATTGTTCCAATAGGGATCAATTCATTATTTTCATTAGGGACAACAATGAGTGCTCCCTTCTTTGGAACACGCTGAACTGGACTAACTTATTTACTATCAGATATAGGGTAGATTATACCAGCATCAAGCAAGCGTTTATCGCTTTCCTTACCATTTTTTTCATTCAAGAATTTAGTTACAAGACACCGATAGGTTTTACTATATTAGTGATGGCTGGATGCAAGAATTGCCGGACAGTCCGAAAAATTATATCTCTACTAATATAAAAGAGGAGATAGGGCAAGATTGATGACGTGGGACACACGTTCGTTGGGAGACCCCAAGAGGAAGGTATGAAGCAGTGCAGCAGCAAGTTTCCCTCAGTAAGATACCAAGGTTATCAGATCCAGTAGGAGCAAAAAGCACTTCTGAAGGTTGTCAACGGTGCCAGAAAAGTACTTGCGTGTGGAAGGGAGTTCGGCTGTTGACGTGGAACCTGCACACAACACAATCAAACTACTTTGCCCCAACGAAACAGGAAGGGTGTCAATCTTCCTGGCTTGCTGAAAACAAAGGATTAAACGTATGGTGTGGAAAATAGTGTTTAATTGCAGAGAATGAAAAGGAACAATGATTGCAGTTGGTTGTATTATCAGTGTAAAAGAATGGACCGGGGTCCACAGTTCACTAGTGGTGTCTCTCCATAAAAGATAACTAACATGCTGGGTGAACAAATTACAGCTGGGCAATTGACAAAATATTGAGCGCATGACAATGCATATATATGACATGATGATTACTATGATATTCATGTGGGCATTACGACAAAATACATAGACCGTTATCCAACAGCGTCTATGACTAATAATCCACCTCCAGGTTGTCATACCGAGTTCCCCGTTGGTATTAAGTTGCAAGCAACGGATAATCGCATTAAGTAATGTGCGTAATGTAAACAAATGCATTAGACCTAACGGCGCACCCTTAAGCTAAGCATCGGTTATTTTATCCCTAGTGGCAACAGCACATCCACAATCTTAGAAGTTGCTGTCACTCTCCCAGATTACCGGAGGCATGAACCCACTATCTAGCATAAATACTACTCTTGGAGTTACAAGCATCTACTTGGCCAAAGCATCTACTAGTAACGGAAAGCATGCAAGATCATAAATAACATATAAGATAGATTGATAATCAACTTGACATAGTATTCAATATTCATCGGATCCCAGCAAACACAACATGTAGCATTACAATAAGATGATCTTGATCATGATAGGCAGCTCACAAGATCTAAACATGATAGCATAAAGTGGAGAGACAACCATCTAGCTACTGCTATGGACCCGTAGTCCAAGATGAACTACTCACGCATCACTCCGGAGGCAGGCATGGTGATGTAGAGCCCTCCGGTGATGATTCCCCTCTCCGGCAGGGTGCCGGGAAGAGCTTCTGAACCCTCCCGAGCTAGGGTTGACGGCGGCGGCTCTGGAACTTTTCGTGGATAAGGCTCGGGTTTAGGGTTTTCCGTGAAGATGAATAAATAGGCGAAAGGGCGGCGGCTGGAGCGACCCGAGGGCCCACACCCCACCACGGCGCGGAGGGGGGCCGCGCCGCCCATGGTGTGGCGCCCTCCTCGGTCGCCTCCGTCTCTCCTTTGGACTCGTGTACGTGTTGGAAAAATAGGAGGTCTGTCCAAGTTTCGTCCAATTCCGAGAATATTTCCAGACTAGCTTTTCTGGAATACAAAAACAGCAGAAAACAGGAACTGGCACTGTGGCATCTTGTTAATAGGTTAGTCCCAGAAAATGCATAAAAATGCTATGAAGTGTATATAAAACATGTAACAATTGGTATAATATCAACATGGAACATCAGAAATTATAGATACGTTTGAGACGTATCAAGCATCCCCAAGCTTAGTTCTACTCGTCCTCGAGTAGGTAAAACGATAAAAACAAAATAATTTCTGAGGTGACATGCTACAATCATAATCTTGATCAAATAGTATTGTAAAGCACATGTTATGAATGAAGTGATCCAGGTCAATGGTCTATAGTTTGCTAGCAAGTAGATAATGAGCAAACAACTGAATCATATAAGCAAAAACTTTTCATGAATAGTACTTTCGAGACAAGCATCAAAGAGTTTTGCATAAGAGTTAACTCATAAAGCAATAGATTCTAAGTAAAAGGTATTTAACCAACACAAAGGAAGATTTAAGCTTCAGCAATTGCTTTCAACTTTCAACATATATATCTCATGGATATTTGTCAACACAAAGCAATATAATAAGTGCAATATACAAGCATATAAAAATTGTTGCACCAAAGTTGACACTAGTGTTTGCTTCTGAGATAGAAAGAAGTAGGAAAACTGACTCAACATAAAAGTAAAAGAAAGGCCCTTCGCAGAGGGAAGCAGGGATTAAATCATGTGCTAGAGCTTTTTAAGTTTTTGAAATCATATAGAGAGTAAAAATAAGTTTTGGAGGTGTTTGTTAATTGTCAACGAATCAGAAAATGGAAAGTACAATATGACCCCTGCCAACCAGACTTTTAAGAGCGGCTCCCATGAAGGACGTTATTTCTACCAGCAAGGCAGATCATCCCTCTTCTCTTTTGTTTACACATGCAGATATTTCACTGTTTGTCATTGCTTGACTGATAAATCAGGGCAAAAATGTGAAGAGAATTAAGCGGTTAAAGTTGTAATTAATTGGGACTGGGCACCCCATTTGCCAGCTCTTTTTGCAAAATTAATGGATAAGCGGATGTATATGCCGCTAGTCCGGTGGTAAAGTCTGTTTGACAGTTGACATAAAGACATCCACCCCGTCCTCATGAGCTTGGTAAACATTGACACAAAATAGGAGTAATAATTTTTGAATAGTTTAAAGGTAGCACATGAAAAATTTACTTGGAATGGCAAGGAAATACCACATATAGGTAGTTATGGTGGACACAGATGGCATGGATTTTGGCTCAAGGTTTTGGATGCACGAGAAGCATTCCCTCTCAGTACAGAGTTTAGGCTAGCAAGGTTATTTGAAGCAAACACAGGATATCAACCGACACAGCAAGACTTATATGAAAACATATTGCAAGCATTATAAGACTCTACACTGTCTTCCTTGTTAACCAAACCCTTTTACTAGAAAATATCTAGACCTTAGAGATACCAATCATGCAAACCAAATTTCAACGAGCTTTACGGTAGTTCTTCATTAATAGGTTTTAACTACATGATACAAAAGCTTAAACATGAACTACTTGATAACTCAAAACAATTGACAAGTATCAAATTATCCAATACAGTGATCTACAAGAATATGTAAGCTTTTTCCATTATACCATCTACCACATGCAACATTTTCTGTTCCAACCAAACACCAATCAATTTATTTCAACATAAACTCTCCAAACAATTATAAGTGAAGCAAGAGAGTACTTTCTTTAAAAGAACTAACAGCTCTGAATAAGAGATGCATGCAAAACAGGAGCTAAAAGCATAGCAATAGCTAGATAAGAATACTCAACAAGTATAAGTGAAGAATAGGAGTATTCATATGAAAAAGCGGAGCGTGTCTCTCTCCCAATCAAGAATGCTAGGGTCCAATCAAGTTGACCATAAGAAAAATAAAATACTGAAAATAAAAGCACACAGACGCTCCAAGTAAAGCACATATGATGTGAAAGAATTAAAATATAGTTTCACTAGAGATGACCTGATAAGTTGCTGATGAAGAAGGGGATGCCTTGGGCATCCCCAAGCTTAGACGCTTGAGTCTTCTTGAAATATGCTGGGGTGATCCATGGGAGCATCCCCAAGCTTAAGCTCTTCACTCTTCTTGATCACATTATATCATCCTTCTCTCTTGACCCTTGAAAACTTCCGCCACACCAAACTCAGAGTAATTCTCATTAGAGGGTTAGTGCACAATCAAAAACTCACATGTTCTATAAGGACACAAACATGACCGTTACTTTTAACATTAACTACTGCCACTGATGTTATGTGAAGCTCTTCACCCTAAAAAAGAATTCCACTCAACACTAGTAAAAGAGAGAATGCGAAAAATAAAAGACAGAATCTGTCTAAACAGAACAGTCTGTAAAGACGAATTTTTTCGAGGCACTTACGTTGCTCAGATCGAAAAACTAAACTAACGAAAGATGCGTACATATCTGAGGATCACGCACAAAAATTTGCAGATTTAAATAATTTTTCTGTGATTTTACAGAAGTAAAACGGTGAACAGCAGAAATCTGTTCCTGCGCAGAAATCCAAATCTAGCATCATCTTCCTATTAGAGGCTACTTGGCACAACAATGCGATAAAATAAAGATACAAAGGAATTGTTACAGAAGTAAACAACTCCTTGACTCAAAAAGAAAAGAAAAATTGCAGAAATAAAATAATGGGTTGTCTCCCATAAGCGCTTTTCTTTAACGCCTTTCAGCTAGGCGCAGAAAGTAAGAATCAAGTGTTTCCAAAGACATTAAAATCTCCCAACCTTTCGGTGGGGTCATCTTTTTTGATCGGGAAGAAGAACCTCCGATTGATAGGAGTATTAAATTTCATAAACCCATACTTTGCATTGATAAAACCCCCATTACTCTTTAAAAAGGATCTCCCTAAAACAATATGGTTGGGAGATTTTGCAAGATCATGAAATTCACAGGGATGGTCTTATTTTGAACAGTGACCATAATATCATTAATAATCCCTATGCTTCTTGTGATTGTTCCATCAGCATGAAAATGAAAAACAGGGTAATCAACCATATTATCAAATTTTAATAGATCATAAACCATTTTAGGCATGATGGACATTGTTGAACCAAGGTCACAGTAGGCGCGAAACTTTTCATTACCAATATTAATCTCAATGAATGGTTCCCAATCATTTTTTAGCTCAACTAAAGGTTGTTCTTTAAGATTATGGCTCAGAGTTAAATATCAATTGACTTTTCTATTTTATCTAGCTTAGTGAATATCCCAGTTTCGTCCACCATTGGGAAAATTGACAAACCACTCAAAATATTATGAGCTTTCATTGTATCAAACTCAGAAAAGGTTTCCCCTACCATGGTATCTAGAGCATGTTGATAAACAGAAAATAAACCATAGTAGAATTTTTTATAAGAACTCTCAAATCCATCTTAGGTTGCACCTTCTTGTGCAATTCCAAAATTCTCTCCCAGGCATTCCTAAAGGATTCCCCACTTTTCTGTCTAAAGTAATAATTTCTCCCACAGGTGGCACTACGGAAAAAGGAGCAGAGCTAGACATGATAACAAGACTGAAAAATAACAATTCGAAATAAGCAACTAATTTTTTTGTGTTTTTGATAAATAAAGCAAACAAGACAAGATAAAAATAAACTAAGCAAGACAATAACAAAGTAAAGAGATTGGAAGCGTGAAACTCCCCTTGCAGAAATCCTCTTGCTCCCCGGCAACGGCGCCAGAAAAATGCTTGATGACGTGGACACACGTTCGTTGGGAGACCCCAAGAGGAAGGTATGAAGCAGTGCAGCAGCAAGTTTCCCTCAGTAAGATACCAAGGTTATCAGATCCAGTAGGAGCAAAAGCACTTCTGAAGGTTGTCAACGGTGCCAGAAAAGTACTTGCGTGTGGAAGGGAGTTCGGCTGTTGACGTGGAACCTGCACACAACACAATCAAACTACTTTGCCCCAACGAAACAGGAAGGGTGTCAATCTTCCTGGCTTGCTGAAAACAAAGGATTAAACGTATGGTGTGGAAAATAGTGTTTAATTGCAGAGAATGAAAAGGAACAATGATTGCAGTTGGTTGTATTATCAGTGTAAAAGAATGGACCGGGGTCCACAGTTCACTAGTGGTGTCTCTCCATAAAAGATAACTAACATGCTGGGTGAACAAATTACAGCTGGGCAATTGACAAAATATTGAGCGCATGACAATGCATATATATGACATGATGATTACTATGATATTCATGTGGGCATTACGACAAAATACATAGACCGTTATCCAACAGCGTCTATGACTAATAATCCACCTCCAGGTTGTCATACCGAGTTCCCCGTTGGTATTAAGTTGCAAGCAACGGATAATCGCATTAAGTAATGTGCGTAATGTAAACAAATGCATTAGACCTAACGCGCACCCTTAAGCTAAGCATCGTTATTTTATCCCTAGTGGCAACAGCACATCCACAATCTTAGAAGTTGCTGTCACTCTCCCAGATTACCGGAGGCATGAACCCACTATCTAGCATAAATACTAACTCTTGGAGTTACAAGCATCTACTTGGCCAAAGCATCTACTAGTAACGGAAAGCATGCAAGATCATAAATAACATATAAGATAGATTGATAATCAACTTGACATAGTATTCAATATTCATCGGATCCCAGCAAACACAACATGTAGCATTACAATAAGATGATCTTGATCATGATAGGCAGCTCACAAGATCTAAACATGATAGCATAAAGTGGAGAGACAACCATCTAGCTACTGCTATGGACCCGTAGTCCAAAGATGAACTACTCACGCATCACTCCGGAGGCAGGCATGGTGATGTAGAGCCCTCCGGTGATGATTCCCCTCTCCGGCAGGGTGCCGGGAAGAGCTTCAGAACCCTCCCGAGCTAGGGTTGACAACGGCGGTGGCTATGAAACTTTTCGTGGATGGAGGCTCGGGTCTCTAGGGTTTCCCGTGAAGATGAATAAATAGGCGAAAGGGCGGCGGCTGGAGCGACCCGAGGGGCCCACACCCCACCACGGCGTGGTTGGAGAGGGGGCCGCGCCGCCCTAGGGTGTGGCACCCTCCTTGGTTGCCTCCGTCTCTCCTTCGGACTTCGTGTACGTGTTGGAAAAATAGGAGGTCCTGTCCGGTTTCGTCCAATTCCGAGAATATTTCCAGAACAGCTTTTCTGAAATACAAAAACAACAGAAAACATGAACTGATACCGTGGCATCTTGTTAATAGGTTAGTCCCAGAAAATGCATACAAATGCTATGAAGTGTATGTAAAACATGTAACAATTGGTATAATATCAACATGGAACACCAGAAATTATAGATACGTTTGAGACGTATCAAAGATCTAAACAACGTTGAGCGTACACAAATGAGATCCAACGACCAAAAGTCACCCAATGTTGAGCTCAACGCGTTGAGCGACACTAATCTCGCCAGCGCTAATCCATGATGGCGTGTTAACGGTAGAGTGTTTTATTACTTCCTAGCAACAGCACCAGAAGATCTGCTTGTTGACCGTGACAACACAGGTTCGTTGGGAGACCCCAAGAGGAAGGTATGATGTAGTGCAGCAGCAGTTTTCCCTTAAAATATGACCAAGGTTTGTCGAACCAGGAGGACACGGAGGTTCTTCAGAAGGTTGTCAGCGGTGCAACTGACGTGGAACCTGCACACAACACAAGCAAACTACTTTGCCCCAACGAAACAGAGAGGTTGTCAATCTCTCCGGCTTGCTGAAAACAAAGGATTAAACGTATTGTGTGGAAAACAGTAATGAGTGCAAAAGTAACAGAGAACAAATGATTGCAGTTGGTGGTTTTATCAGTATGAGGAAATGGACCGGGGTCCACAGTTCACTAGTGGTGTCTCTCCATAAAAGATAACTAACATGTTGGGTAAACAAATTACAGCTGGGCAATTGACAAATAATGAGCGCATGACAATGCAATATGACAAGATGATTATTATGAGATTTAATTGGGCATTACAACAAAGTACATAGACTTGCTATCCAACGCATCTATGCCTAAATAATCCACCTTCCGGTTAGCATCCGCACCCCTTCCGGTATTGAGTTGCAAACAACAGATTATTGCATGAAGTAAAGTGTGTAATGTAAACAATGCAAATGACACGTAGACAATGCATCATTGTTTTATCCCTAGTGGCAACAGCACATCCACAACCTTAGTCGTTTCTGTCATCTCGAGCCCAGATTACTGGAGGCATGAACCCACTATCTAGCATAAATACTCCCTCTTGGAGTTACAAGCATCTACTTGGCCAAAGCATCTACTAGCAACGGAGAGCATGCAAGATCATAAACAACATAAATAGATAGATTGATAAACAACTTGCTCATAGTATCAATATTCATCGGATCCCAGCAAACACAACATGTAGCATTACAATAAGATGATCTTGATCATGTTAGGCAGCTCACAAGATCTAAACATGGAGGTACAAGGTGGAGAGACAACCATCTAGCTACTGCTATGGACCCGTAGTCCAAGGATGAACTACTCACGCATCACTCCGGAGGCAGGCATGGCGGTGTAGAGGCCTCCGGTGAGGATCTCCCCTCCGGCAGGGTGCCGGGAAGAGCTTCAGAACCCTCCCGATCTAGGGTTGACGACGGCGGCGGCGACGGAACTTTTCGTGGAATATGATCGGTGTTTTTAGGGTTTTCGGGACATCGGAATATATAGGCGAAAGGGCGGCGTCGGAGGCACCCGAGGTGGCCACGCCAGGGGTGGGCGCACCCCCTCCTAGCCGCGCCTGGCGTGGCTGCCTCGTGGCCCACTCCGTCTCCCCTTCTGGCTTCTGGAGTCTTCCGATGAGATATTTGCACACGTTGATTTTCGTCCAATTCCGAGAATATTTTGCGACTAGCCTTTCTGAAGGAGAAAAACAGCAGAAAACAGGAACTGGCACTTCGGCATCTTGTTAATAGGTTAGTCCCAGAAAATGCATAAAAATGCTATGAAGTGTAAATAAAACATGTAGCAATTGGTATAATAACAGCATGGAACATCAAAAATTATAGATACGTTTGAGACGTATCAAGCATCCCCAAGCTTAGTTCCTGCTCGTCCTCGAGTAGGTAAACGATAAAAACAACATAATTTTTGAAGTGACATGCTACCAACATAATCTTGATCAAATAGTAATGCAAAGCACATGAACTGAATGAAGTGATCCAAGTCAATGGTCTATAGTTTGCTAACAAGTAAACAAGGAGTAAACAAAATGAATCATACAAGTGCAAACTTTCATGAATAATACTTTGGAGACAATGGAGCTATAAGAGTTTGCATAAAAGTTAGCTCACAAAGCAATAGATTCTAAATGAAAGTGTTTGACTAACACAAAGGAAGATTTAGTTTCAGCACTGGCTTCAACTTTAACATATTTATCTCATGGATATTGTCAAGGCAAAGTAATGCAATAAGTCAAACATATCATTATATAACAACTGTTGTACCAAAGTTGACACTAGTGTTTGCTTGTGGAGATAGAAAGAAGTAGGAAAACTGACTCAACAATAAAGTAAAAGAAAGGCCCTTCGCAGAGGGAAGCAGGATTAAATCATGTGCTAGAGCTTTTTAAGTTTTTGAAAGCATATAGAGAGTATAAAAATATATTTTGAGAGGTGTGTGTTAGTGGTCAACGAATCAGTAAATAGACAATACTTTAAGTCACAAGTTAACCAGACCTTACAAGAGCGGCTCCCATGAAGGACGTTATTTCTACCAGCGGGTAGATCATCCCTCGTTCTCTTTTGTTTACACACTTATGAACATTGCTTGACTGATTTCTCAGGGCAAAAAGATGTGAAGAGAATTAATGGTTAAAGTTGTAATTAATTGGGACTGGGCACCCCGTTGCCAGCTCTTTTTGCAAAATTATTGGATAAGCGGATGTATATGCCACTAGTCCAGGTGTAAAGTCTGATCAACAAGTGAAATAAAGACCATCTACCACATCCTCATGAGCTTGTAAACAGTGACACAAAAAGGAGTTGTAACAGTTTTGAATATTTTAAAGGTAGCACATGAAAAATTTACTTGGAATGGCAGGAAAATACCACATAATAGGTAGTTATGGTGGACACAGATGGCATGGATTTTGGCTCAAGGGTTTTGGATGCACAAGCAGCATTCCCGCTTAGTACAGAGTTTAGGCTAGCAAGGTTATTTAAGCAAACACAGACTGTCAACCGGTACAGCAAGAACTCATATAAAAAAATGCTTGAAAAATTACAAGACTCCACATTGTCTTCCTTGTTAACCAAAACCTTTCACTAGAAAATATCTAGACTTTGGAACTACCAATGATACAAATCAAATATCAACAAGCTTTACAGTAGTTCTTCACTAATAGCCTTTACTTACATGATGCACAAGTCTAAACATTACTTACTTGGTAACTCAAAACAATTGACAAGTATCAAATTACTCAAGACAGTGATCTACAAGACTTATGTAAGCATTTTATACCACTACCACATGCATAGCATTTTTGTTCCAACCAAACACCAATCAACTTATTTGAACAACTCTCCAAACAAATATAAGTGAAGCAAGAGAGTACTTTCAAAAGAAACTAATAGCTCTGACAAGAGATATATGAAAACAGAGAGCTAGAAGCTTTAGCAGTAGCTAGACAAGAATACTCAACAAATATAAGTGAAGAACAAGAGTATTCCAATGAAAAAGCGGAGCGTGTCTCTCTCCAAACAAGAGTGCTAGGATCCAACAAGTATAGAGCAGCAAACAAAACAAAAACAAACTGAAAACAAAAGCACACTGACGCTCCAAGAAAAGTACATATAATGTGAAGAAATAAAAATATAGTCTCACTAGAGATGACCTGATAGTTTGTTGATGAAGAAGGGGATGCCTTGGGCATCCCCAAGCTTAGACGCTTGAGTCTTCTTGAATATATTGGGGAGATCCATGGGAGCTTCCCCAAGCTTAAGCTTTTCACTCTTCTTGATCTTATAATATCATCCTCCTCTCTTAACACTTGAAAACTTCCTTCACACCAAAACTCAACATTTTTCTCATTAGCGGGTTAGTGCATCAAAACAAATAATCTCACTTGTTCTGTAAGGACACAAATTCATAAGCAATCATTTTCAAACATTAGCTACTGTTACTAGGCTTAAGTGATGCTCTTTCACCTTAAAAGAAACCACTCAACACTTGTAAAAGAGAGAATGCAAAACAAAGACAGAATCTGTCAAAACCAGAACAGTCCGTAAAGATGATTTTTTCGGGACACTTACGTCGCTCAAATCGAAAAACTTTAGTCGTACGAAAGTTGCGTACATATCTCAGGAACACGCAAAAAATTGGCAGATTTTTTCAAATTTTCTGATTTTCTACGGCGAGAAACGGTGACGTTCCAAAATCTGTTCCTGTGCAGTAATCCAAATATAGGTACCATCTTGTCATAAGAGACTTTTCTTGGCACAACAAAACAGCAAATAAAAGATACAAAGGAGTTGTTACAGAAGTAAACAAGCTCCTTGACACAAAAAAAAAACAGAAAGTAAAAACAATGGGTTGCCTCCCATAAGCGCTTCTCTTTAATGCCTTTTAGCTAGGCATGAAACATGAATCAAGTATTGTCAAGACCAAAAACATCAACATTATAACTTGCCCTAACAATAGTATCAAAAGGGTGTTTCATCCTTCTTCTAGGGAAGTGTTCCATACCTTTCCTGAGTGGGAATTGAAATTTTATATTCCCCTCTTTCATATCAATAACAGCACCAACAGTTCTAAGAAAAGGTCTTCCCAACACAATAGGACAAGAAGGATTGCATTCAATATCCAAAACCACAAAATCAACAGGGACAAGGTTATTGTTAACCATAATAAGAACATTATCAACTCCCCCAAAGGTTTCTTCATAGAAGAATCAGCAAAGTGAACATCCAAATAACATTTTTCCAAAGGTGCAAGATCAAGGATATCATAAAGCTTTTTAGGCATAACAGAAATACTAGCACCAAGATCACACAAAGCATTGCAATCAAAATCATTCACTTTCATTTTAATGATGGGCTCCCAACCATCATCTAACTTCCTAGGGATAGAAGCTTCACGTTTTAATTTCTCTTCCCTAGCATGCATGAGAGCATTGATGATATGTTTAGTAAAAGCCATATTTATTTCACTAGCCTTATGACTCTTAGCTAGCTTTTGCAAGAACATAATGACTTCAGTTATATTACAACCATCAAAATCAAAATTATTATCATCAAAGGTAATGGAACCATTATCTCCTACACTCCTAAAAATTTCAGCACTTTTACCAGGAGCAATTTTAGTGCTATCAGACAGTTTAAAGCTTTTTCAGCAGAAGTGGAGACATTTCCAACACCAATTATCTTTCCATTAACAGTAGGAGTTTACTAGCACTTGAGGTATCAACATTTTCAGTAGTAAAAATAGTGCAAACTCTAGCATAGGTTGTTGTACAAGCATTACTATCAACAGTTTCAGGCTTAGCTGTCATTTTATTGATCAGGGAAGTTTGTGACTCAGATAAACTCGAAATATAAGTTTCAGTACTAGAAATCCTAGCTTGCAAACCAGAAATTTCATTGTTCAAATTTTTAATTTGGTGACTTATATTTCTTAACATGATAGACTGCTCCTCCATCGTTTTGGTAAACAGTTTATTTTGCTCAAATTGCTTTTGCATAAAGTTTTTAGTGGCCTTCTCAACTTCTATCATTTTTTCCTCACTAGCCATTCCAAATCTACCATGAGAATTACCATAAGCATTGCTACCATTAGAAGGATATGGCCTATAGTTGTTATTACCAAAATTATTCCTGTAGGCATTGTTGTTGAAGTTATTATTTTTAATGAAGTTCACATCAACATTCCCTTCTTGTGCAACCAATGAAGCTAAAGGAATATTATTTGGATCAATAGTAGCATGCCCATTCGAAAGCATAGACATAATGGCATCAACCTTATCATTCAAAGAGGAGATCTCCTCAACAGAATTTACCTTCTTACCTGTTGGAGTTCTTTCGATGCGCCATTCAGAATAGTTTACCATCATATCATCAAGAAGCTTTGTTGCAGCACCCAAAGTGATGGACATAAAGGTCCCTCCAGCAGCTGAATCCAATAAATTCCTTGAAGAAAAATTCAATCCTGCATAAAAGGTTTGAATAATCATCCAAGTAGTCAGTCCATGAGTGGGACAATTCTTAACCAATGATTTCATTCTTTCCCAAGCTTGGGCAACATGCTAATTATCAAATTGCTTAAAGTTCATAATGCCACTTCTCAAAGATATGATTTTAGCAGGAGGATAATATTTTCCAATGAAAGCATCTTTACACTTAGTCCAAGAATCAATACTATTTCTAGGCAAAGATAGCAACCATTCTTTAGCTCTTTCTCTCAAGGAGAAAGGAAATAATTTTAGTTTAATAATATCACCCTCTACCTCTTTATACTTTTGCATATCACATAGCTCAACAAAATTATTAAGGTGAGCAGCAGCATCATCAGTACTAACACCAGAAAATTGCTCTTTCATAACAAGATTTAACAGTGCAGGTTTAATTTCATAGAACTCTGTTGTGGTAGCAGGAGGAGCAATAGTGTGCATATGAAATCATTGTTGTTTGTGCTAGTGAAGTCACACAACTTAGTGTTTTCAGGATTACTCATTTTAGCAAAATTAAAACAGAACAAGAAAATAACAAACCAAAATAAACTAAATGCAGGATTTTTTTTGTGTTTTGGGTTTTAACAGCAAACAAGATAAAATAAAATAAACTAAGCAAGACAAAAACAAAGTAATGAGATTGGAAGTGTGAGACTCCCCTATCTGGAGATTCCAGTATCCCCGGCAATGGCGCCAGAAAAATGTCTTGATGGCGTGTTAACGGTAGAGTGTTTTATTACTTCCCAACAACAGCACCAGAAGATCTGCTTGTTGACCGTGACAACACACGTTCGTTGGGAGACCCAAGAGGAAGGTATGATGTAGTGCAGCAGCAGTTTTCCCTTGAAATATGACCAAGGTTTATCGAACCAGGAGGACACGGAGGTTCTTCAGAAGGTTGTCAGCGGCGCAACTGACGTGGAACCTGCACACAACACAAGCAAACTACTTTGCCCCAACGAAACAGAGAGGTTGTCAATCTCTCTGGCTTGCTGAAAACAAAGGATTAAACGTATTGTGTGGAAAACAGTAATGAGTGCAGAAAGTAACAGAGAACAAATGATTTCAGTTGGTGGTTTTATCAGTATGAGGCATCATTGTTTTATCCCTAGTGGCAACAGCACATCCACAACCTTAGTCGTTTCTGTCATCTCGAGCCCAGATTACTGGAGGCATGAACCCACTATCTAGCATAAATACTCCTTCTTGGAGTTACAAGCATCTACTTGGCCAAAGCATCCACTAGCAACGGAGAGCATGCAAGATCATAAACAACATAAATAGATAGATTGATAAACAACTTGCTCATAGTATCAATATTCATAGGATCCCAGCAAACACAACATATAGCATTACAATAAGATGATCTTGATCATGTTAGGCAGCTCACAAGATCTAAACATGGAGGTACAAGGTGGAGAGACAACCATCTAGCTACTGCTATGGACCCGTAGTCCAAGGATGAACTACTCACGCATCACTCCGGAGGCAGGCATGGCGGTGTAGAGGCCTCCGGTGAGGATCTCCCCTCCGGCAGGGTGCCAGGAAGAGCTTCAGAACCCTCCCGATCTAGGGTTGACGACGGCGGCGACGGAACTTTTCGTGGAATATGATCGGTGTTTTTAGGGTTTTTGGGACATCGGGAATAAATAGGCGAAAGGGCGGCGTTGGAGGGCACCCGAGGTGGCCACGCCAGGGGTGGGCGCCACCCCCTCCTAGGCCGCGCCGAGGCCTGGCGAGGCAGCCTCGTGGCTCCACTCTGTCTCCCCTTCTGGCTTCTGGAGTCTTCCGATGAGATATTTGCACACGTTGATTTTCGTCCAATTCCGAGAATGCTTTGCGACTAGCCTTTCTGAAGGAGAAAAACAGCAGAAAATAGGAACTGGCACTTCGGCATCTTGTTAATAGGTTAGTCCCAGAAAATGCATAAAAATGCTATGAAGTGTAAATAAAACATGTAGCAATTGGTATAATACCAGCATGGAACATAAAAAATTATAGATATGTTTGAGACGTATCAATCCATCCACACTGTATCATCATCAACACTAATATAAACCAAGCGAGATGGGTGATCCAAATGATTTTGAATGTTAAACCAACAAATCCAACGATCCACGTTGACTCCATATTTGTGACCTCGTGATGGCCCTTCACGTAGTTACCAGCGTGAAAAGTAAATGGGTTAGGTTGAGACTCCAAGTGCAGAGTGTGTAGTAAGTGAAAGACGTGTTTTCCCCAAGAGGGGTGACTCGAGGGTTTAATATCGAACTCTCGGGGAATCAGTAGTGAAGATTTATCTTTCCTATCCTTCTTTTGGTTACCTACAAAACAAATTAAATGTTTTGGTCTTCAACCTCACCTAGTGGTTGTCAAGCACAAGGTGTGAGAATGATATCAAGATAATATGCAATGCAAAAAAGAAATAAATATGCAATGGTGGTAAATAAATATGCAAGGATGGTGGTAACAATGATAAATGATATTTTTGGGTTTTATATGATGAATGCAAGATGTAAAAGTGTTTTTGTATTTTCGGATTTTTAAATGGCAGAAAATGGAAGACGGATAAAATTGGTTGGAAAGGTGTTTCTTATGATTAAAAATGGACCGGGGTTCATGGTTTCACAAATGCGCTCTCTCTTTAATAAAGTGGTAGACAATGGAACACTAGAGTTGATATATGAGATTGATACGTCTCAAACGTATCTATAATTTTTGATGTTCCATGCTGTTATTATATCAATTGCTACATGTTTTGGTTACACTTCATATCATTTTTATGCATTTTCTGGGACTAACCTATTAACAAGATGCCACAGTGCCAGTTCCCTGTTTTCTGCTGTTTTTGGTTTCAGAAAATCTATTAAGGAAATATTCTCGGAATTGGACGAAACAAAAGACATCGTCAATAATATCACGAGGAGATCACGGAGTCCAAAGGGAGTCGGAGCAGACCCACCAGGGGGCCACGCCACACTAGGGCGCGGCCCAGGGTGGGCCCGCGCCCCCTATGGCGTGGTGGCCCCCCTCGGCCACCGACACCGCCTCTTCGCCTATATATTCTCCGCGACGCGAAAACCCTAACGGTCGATCATATTCCACGAAAAGTTCCGTCGCGGCCGTCATCGTCAATCTCAGATCGGAGGAGTTCTGAAGCTCTTCCCGGCACCCTGCCGGAGGGGAGATCATCACCGGAGGGCTCTACATCACCATGCCTGCCTCCGGAGTGATGCGTGAGTAGTCCACCCCTGGACTACGGGTCCATAGCAGTAGCTAGATGGTTGTCTCTCTACCTTGTGCCTCCATGTTTAGATCTTGTGAGCTGCCTAACATGATCAAGATCATCTTATTGTAATGCTAGATGTTGTGTTTGCTGGGATCCGATGAATATTGATACCATGTTTATTCAAGTTGTTTATCTATGTGCTCTTGATCTTGCATGCTCTCCGTTGCTAGTAGATGCTTTGGCCAAGTAGATGCTTGTGACTCCAAGAGGGGGTATTTATGCTCGATAGTGGGTTCAGTCTCTAGATATCTGGATCAGTGACAGAAAGGTCTAAGATGGTAGATGTGCTGTTGCTACTAGGGATAAAACATTGGTGCAGTGTCCAAGGGCACTTGTATTGATTACATTACACACTTTACTTCATGCAATAATCTGTTGTTAGCAACTTAATACTGAATGGGATGCGGATGCTGCCTTGAAGGTGGATTATTTAGGCATAGATGCGGTTGGAATAACGGTCTATGTACTTTGTTGTAATGCCCAACTAGATTTCATAGTAGACATCTTGGCATGTATTGCATTGTTATGCCCTCTCTATTTGTCAATTGCCCAGCTGTAATTTGTTTACCCAACATGCTAGTTATCTGTTCTGAGAGAGACACCACTAGTGAACTGTGGACCCTGGTCCAATTTCCTCATACTGTTTACACAACCTGCTGCAATCATCTGTTTCCTGTTACTTGCTGTTTTTCCTGTGTTTTCCACACCATACGTTTAACTCTTTGTTTCTGCAAGACCGGAGAGATTGACAACCTCTCTGTTTCGTGTTGGGCAAAGTTCTGGTTTGTGTCTGTGCAGATTCCACGTTGGTGCAAGCTCCCTAGCGCCAGGGGGAGTCAACATCAACAACCTTCCGATAGATCGTCAAGTCCTACTGGATTGATAACCTTGGGTAGATTTCAAGGGAAAACTTCTGCTGTCTACATCATAACCTTCCTCTTGGGGTTCACCAACACGTAGCCATCAAGCTGTTTTCTGGCGCCGTTGCCGGGGACTTGGAGGCTATTGGAAAGGGGAGTCTCTCAGTTCCAATCTCTTTACTTTGTTTTTTGTCTTGTTTTAGTTTTGTTTTGCTTGCTGTTAAAAATCAAAAACCCAAAAAAATTAAATTCCTGCATCTAGTTTACTATTTCGGTTGTTACTTGCTTGTTGCCATGTCTAGTTCCGCTCCTAATATCATGTCTCCTGAGGATGAGGTTTTCACTTTTAAGCAAGGAAGTGGGGAGAGTTTTGGTGATGCTTGGTCTAGAATTTCTGAATCCTATGTTAAAACTGAACCTAAAATGGCTTTGAGTCTGTTTCTTAGTAGTTTCTATTTTGGGTTGCTTCTTTGTTATAGATATGCTCTAGATGCTGTAGTTGGGGGAGATTTCCTTCGTTATGATGGGGATCAAGCTTTCAATGCCATAAAAAAATTAATTGCAGCATCTGCCTCTTCAAATAAAAAAATAGAATCTGCTTTTGAGAACATTCATTCAAGACTAGAATCACTTGAGTCAGAGTTGGCTAGTTTTAAAGAAACTTTTAAACTTTTTGAAAGTGTCCCTATGCCATTCGAACCTTCTGGATGGGTTCCTTCACTAAAAATTTCAATTGATGGGACAATTTTCTATGCTCATTGTGATATTAAATCTGAATTTTGCTTGATGCCTAAGAGGATTTATGACTCCCTGAATTTATATGAACTCTCAAAAAGTGAAACTTTTGTAACTCTAGCTGATAATTCAATCAAGTTATCTTTTGGGACTACTCAAGGAGTTGTTACTAAAATAAAGGGAGTATTTACACCTACTGATTATCATGTCATTGAATGTGTAGGAAATGGGAGCATCACACTTGGAAGAGGATTATTGAGGCAATTGGGAGCTGTCATTGACATGGGTGAAGCTACTCTGAAATTTAAACCTCCATATTGTTTGCATCATTTTCCTAATGCCCCTAAAGCCAAGGCTAAGAAAAAGAATAAGAGGTCTAAAGGTAACACTATTGGTACCTCTGGTCTTAACAATACTTGATGCATCTCTTCATGCCTAGCTCAAAGGCATTAAAGAAAAGCACTTCTGGAGATAACCCATGTTTTTATTTGCTGTTTTATTTTTGTTTTCTTGAGTCAAGGATGCTTGTTTACCTCTGTAGCAACTCCTTTGTATCTTTTATTTGCTGTTTTGTTGTGCCAAGGAGAGTTACTAATGCAAAGTTGGTTTTTATTTTCGGGACTGCATTGGGACAGATTGCTGTTCGTCACCGTTTAATTCAGTAGAAAATCAGAAAAAATCGAAAAATGCTGAAATTTTTGTGCATGTTCCTGATGATGTTACGCAACTTTCATTATTTCAAAAGTTTTTCATCTGAGCATCGTAAGTGCCTCGAAAAAATTCGTCATTACAGACTGTTCTGGTTTGACAGATTCTGTCTTTTATTTTGCATTCTCTCTTTTACAAGTTTTTAAGTGGTTTCTTTTCGTGTAAAAGTGCCCACTTGAGCCTAGTAACAGTGGCTAATGTTTAAAATAGTTGGCTTGTGAGTTTTGTCTTTGCTAGAACTTTGAAGTATTATCTTTTAGTGCACTAACCTGCTAATGAGAAAAGCTGTTAAGTTTTGGTGTGAAGGAAGTTTTCAAGTGTTGATAGAGGAGAATGATATTACATGATCAAGAAGAGTGAAGAGCTTAAGCTTGGGGAGGCTTACCTCCCCAGCATATTTCAAGAAGACTCAAGCATCTAAGCTTGGGGATGCCCAAGGCATCCCCTTCTTCATCTACAAATTATCAGGTCATCTCTAATGGTGCTATATTTTTATTGCTTCATGCTAGTGTACTCTTCCTTGGAGCGTCAGTGTGTTTTTGTTTTCAGTTTGTTTTGTTTTGTTTGCTGTGCTATACTTGTTGGATCCTAGCATTCATGTTTGGGAGAGAGACACGCTCCACTTTTTCATTAGAATACTCTTGTGCTTCACTTATACTTGTTGAGTATTCCTGTCTAGTTGCTGTTATTGCTGTTAGCTCTCAGTTTTTCATACATCTCTTGTTAGAGCTTTCAGTTTCTTTTGAAGAAAGTACTCTCTTGCTTCACTTATATCTGTTTGGAGAGTTGTCAAATAAGTTGATTGGTGTTTGGTTGGACCAGAAAAATGCTATGCATGTGGTAGTGGTATAAAATGCTTACATGAATCTTTTTAGATCGTTGTCTTGAGTAATTTGATGCTTGCCAATTGTTTTGAGCTGTCAAGTAATTAATGTTTAAGCTTGTGCATCATGTAAGTAATGGCTATTAATGAAGAACTACTATAAGGATTTTCTGCTATAATAATCTGTTGCATAATTGGAAGTCCATAGTAGTCTAGATAATTTTTGGATGAAGGCTATGTGTTAACAAGGAAGACAGTGGGAGTCTATGGTTCGTCAAACCTTGTGTTTTATGTACACTCTTGCTATTCCAGTTGATAATGATGTTTGCTTATAATAACCTTGCTAGCCTAAACTCTGTACTAAGAGGGAATGCTTCTTGTACATCCAAAACCTTGAGCCAAATCCATGCCACCTGTGTCCACCATACCTACCTATTATGTGGTGTTTTCACCATTCCAAGTAAATTTCTTCATGTGCTATCTACTAACTACTCAAAACAATTATCCTTTTTGTGTCACTACTTGAAAAGCTCATAAGGACGTAGTAGTGAGATTTGTCATCTTCCATGCTAATTAATTTACAAGGATTGGCAGCTTCATCTGCTTCTCCACCTTTTATTTTGCATTAAAGAGCTGGTTAGTCCACCCTATAAATAAATAAATAGACACTCCTCCATGGTGAATGTTGGTGGGCACCCGAGGATTCGGTTAGCCATGGTTTGTGGAAAGTAAATGGTTGGGAGGAGTGTCACCAATAAGTGCTTGTTACAAGTGCAGTCCTAAAAACTCTCGGAACCGCTCTAAAAGTTAGTTAGCCATGGAAGATGACAAGTACCTGCTATTTGATTTGTTGACACCTGTATACACCATTACCTTACAAAACAATATTTTATGCTCTCTATATGCCTTCGGGAA
Organism: Poa pratensis; assembly: GCA_947311845.1. Lineage (NCBI taxonomy): Eukaryota > Viridiplantae > Streptophyta > Magnoliopsida > Poales > Poaceae > Poa > Poa pratensis. Next base: position 39,306,317 of record CAMZMU010000069.1, read on the forward strand.
CTACAGCTCTAGCACATGATGTTAATCCCTGCTTCCCTCTGCGAAGGGCCATTCTTTTACTTTTATGTTGAGTCAGTTTTCCCACTTCTTTCTGTCTACTTAAGCAAACATCATTGTCAACTCCAGTATAACAGTTTTTACATAACTTTGTGTTTGGTTGATCATATTCTTTGCATTGACATTATCTATATGATATACATGTTGAAAGTTGAAGCAAAAGCTGAAGCTATTATCTTCCTTTGTGTTGATACAAACACTTTCATGTTGAGAATTATTGCTGCTGTGACTAACTATTATGTTAGACTATTATATCTCTAAATGTTTTATAGTGTTATTCATGAAAGTTTGCACTTGTGTGATCACTTATGTTTACTCTTTATTTACTTGCTTGCAAACTATAGACCATTGGCTTGGATCACTTCATTCAGATCATGTGCATTACATTGTTATTTGATCAAAGATTGTGTTGGTAGCATGTCACTTCAAAAATTATCTGTTTTTATCGTTTACCTACTCGAGGACGAGCAGGAACTAAGCTTGGGGATGCTTGATACGTCTCAAACGTATCTATAATTTTTGATGTTCCATGCTGTTATTATATCAATTGCTACATGTTTTGGTTACACTTTATATCATTTTTATGCATTTTCTGGGACTAACCTATTAACAAGATGCCACAGTGCCAGTTCCCTGTTTTCTGCTGTTTTTGGTTTCAGAAAATCTATTAAGGAAATATTCTCGGAATTGGACGAAACAAAAGACATCGTCAATAATATCACGAGGAGATCACGGAGTCCAAAGGGGAGTCGGAGCAGACCCACCAGGGGGCCACGCCACACTAGGGCGCGGCCCAGGGTGGGCCCGCGCCCCCCTATGGCGTGGTGGCCCCCCTCGGCCACCGACGCCGCCTCTTCGCCTATATATTCTCCGCGACGCGAAAACCCTATTACGGTCGATCATATTCCACGAAAAGTTCCGTCGCGGCCGTCATCGTCAATCTCAGATCGGAGGAGTTCTGAAGCTCTTCCCGGCACCCTGCCGGAGGGGAGATCATCACCGGAGGGCTCTACATCACCATGCCTGCCTCCGGAGTGATGCGTGAGTAGTCCACCCCTGGACTACGGGTCCATAGCAGTAGCTAGATGGTTGTCTCTCTACCTTGTGCCTCCATGTTTAGATCTTGTGAGCTGCCTAACATGATCAAGATCATCTTATTGTAATGCTAGATGTTGTGTTTGCTGGGATCCGATGAATATTGATACCATGTTTATTCAAGTTGTTTATCTATGTGCTCTTGATCTTGCATGCTCTCCGTTGCTAGTAGATGCTTTGGCCAAGTAGATGCTTGTGACTCCAAGAGGGGGTATTTATGCTCGATAGTGGGTTCAGTCTCTAGATATCTGGATCAGTGACAGAAAGGTCTAAGATGGTAGATGTGCTGTTGCTACTAGGGATAAAACATTGGTGCAGTGTCCAAGGGCACTTGTATTGATTACATTACACACTTTACTTCATGCAATAATCTGTTGTTAGCAACTTAATACTGAATGGATGCGGATGCTGCCTTGAAGGTGGATTATTTAGGCATAGATGCGGTTGGAATAACGGTCTATGTACTTTGTTGTAATGCCCAACTAGATTTCATAGTAGACATCTTGGCATGTATTGCATTGTTATGCCCTCTCTATTTGTCAATTGCCCAGCTGTAATTTGTTTACCCAACATGCTAGTTATCTGTTCTGAGAGAGACACCACTAGTGAACTGTGGACCCTGGTCCAATTTCCTCATACTGTTTACACAACCTGCTGCAATCATCTGTTTCCTGTTACTTGCTTTTTCCTGCTGTTTTCCACACCATACGTTTAACTCTTTGTTTCTGCAAGACCGGAGAGATTGACAACCTCTCTGTTTCGTGTTGGGCAAAGTTCTGGTTTGTGTCTGTGCAGATTCCACGTTGGTGCAAGCTCCCTAGCGCCAGGGGGAGTCAACATCAACAACCTTCCGATAGATCGTCAAGTCCTACTGGATTGATAACCTTGGGTAGATTTCTCAAGGGAAAACTTCTGCTGTCTACATCATAACCTTCCTCTTGGGGTTCACCAACACGTAGCCATCAGAGATTGCAACACAACAGTTTAATGACAAGTTATAATTATATGGGCATCACGTCCTAACATAGAGACCTTTTGGTTATTAGTCTCTCTTATACTCCACCAAGATGCGAACTAAATCATAACACCTCAGTAATTAAGATAACTCAGAGTATAGCAATAAGTATCATGACATGAAGTTAAAATAAGAACATGCTAGATCTAGTCATGGAGGAAGTGGCAATGGTCACACCCACACCTCTGGTAGCATGGTATTTCTTTTTATCCCTAGTGAGGCAACAAAGTAAGGTAAAACACCAAGTGGATCGCAGAACTTTCTCTCACGTTCACTGCACTAGCCACCCCCGTTACTCCAACTAATGCACACGTTCCCCCTCACACGCTCTCATAAACATGCTTGATCATGACAAGTAAATAAGAACGGGGTACATAATATGCATCTACTTTCATAACTGAAACAAAACCATTGCAATCTCAAACATATATTAACTCATAAAAAGATCCACCACAAAGGTATTACATAGATGACCGTAATCATGTTCAGCAGCTCATACGGTACTAATTAGTGAAGCTCAAGAGAGGAGAGATACATAAGTTACTTCCACAAACCCATAGTCCAGAGGTGGACTACTCCCTCTTCATCATGGAGACGGTGGAGAAGTCGTTGGAGAAGATGGAGACCACGCCGGCAGCGCCCCGCCGGAGTTTTCCCCCTCCAATCTGCAACTCCAGGTCTCTGTTTCGGTGTTTCTATGTTTCTGCGGCGCTCCTCCAGAGAACGTCGGGGACTATTTTTATAGGCGGTTTTAGGTCAAACGGAGTCGTGGAAAAGATCGACGGCAACGGAGCTCGAGGCCCAAGATGGGGGTCCCACGCGGCCAGGTACCTGGCCGCGTGGGCCCCCCTTTTGGGCCTCGGGCCTCCGCTTTTTCGCTTCCTTCGCTCCCAAGTCTTCTTCCTTCCAAAAACTGATGCTCGTAAATTTATTCAGGACGTCGTTTGGGTCCCTGAAACATTAAAATATAAAATAGGGTTTTCTGCCTGCGCAGGGTTAATTCCATAAAAATAGGAAAATCATAAATATTCCAAAATCATTATAAAACAGTGATATAACCCTTATATGATGCAAATATGACTGGAATATAAGTAAAATAATGCAAAGTTCATGTATGCATTTTACATGCATCAACATCCCCAAGCTTAACCTATACTCGTCCTCGAGTATGAAGGTGATAAAACTAACATGGACTTTGCAATTTAATACTAACAATGGATATCAAAGATGATTACTATTGCTACATAGAGTCAAATGATTCATTCTTAAAAGGAGTAGCAATATGCAAGATAGTTTATGAAGTGATATCAAGTATTCAATGCAAGGATGTTCAATGATAATTCACAAAGTGTAACATAAAAGAAAGTACTATGGACCACATGTATGCATAATGAAAGAAAGAACATCCTATAATGGTCATAGAGTATTGATGAAAATCTGAATATAAAAGGTGGACACTTTGGAAAGATATATATGAGTAGAGGTAAAGCATGAATAAGTTTCATCTAACTTCTGAACTTCTCTACTTAAGTTAATGATTGTAATGTGGTAATCCTTGGTGTCAAGCTCTCATTCCCCTATCATAGCATCTTGAATGATTAAGTTTAAAGTGAAAGCAAATATGAGTAGTGTGCTTGACAAAGTACAGGTTGAAAGTCTCATGCCCCTTGAATACAAGTACCTACTCCATGTGTTACTCAACTTGGAAACAAAGCAAGTTCAAGTTAAATATCATTGTAAGTAATAATAGTATCATTAAGAGCGTCAACTGGGGTACCTCTTGTCCCAGGATATGGAACAAGCCCATATCAAAATGACAAGACAAACAAACACAATGAACAATCTCAACACCCTTTTTATTTACCATTAGATAGCTTTTTATTGTAAGGTGTATCACAGAAGGTTCACCATAGCATGTAAGTAAATTTCCACCATGAATGATGCATGGCTTAGATTAGCGGCCCAGGCGTCTCTCTAACCATTTATACAAACTCATTTAAACTCACTTCATTTCCACATTTATTTCACCCATGGTAAGCATCCATAAACAAAAGTACATGATATCAACTAAATGAAATGAAGTGCATGTTGAAAGCTTGCCATGTGACAGCACATATGAGCTAACTCTCAACCAAAGACATTTGTCAAGCCCACAACATCATAATTTTAATCACAATGGGTCATGTTTTATTTATGCAATGAAAGTAAAGTGTGCATCAAGTTCGAGAGAGCTCTATAACCAACTTTTCCCACAACAATCAACAACATAAGCATTTTCATTCAGAGGTATAGATAACACAAATATCATGATAAACATACTCGGAATAGCATAAAGCTAATAGGTAGATATGGTGGACTCACTGGAAAAACTTTGGTTGAAGGTGTTGGAAACAAGTTTTTGCTTGTTGGAATTTTTGGGCTAGCAAGAGGGAGAAAGTTGACCATCTAAATGCATGCATGAGTGTCCATAGAACTAACTAATCCATGTTAAACAAGGTAAAATAACATTCAGCATCAAAACATGAATAAAAGATAGCTCTTGATAAAATACTTGCAAATTATTACTCATTAACAAGCTCATGAATCATGCAACTATATGTATCTTTTAAAATCAACTCAACATCCCTTTTCCCAATCTAATAATAGCATCCAACATAATTCAACCCAAATTTCCAGTAGCTCTCTCATATATAAATGATAGTGTGGTGGTCTCACAAAATAAAAATCAAACCAAAACAAACAAAAAGACGCTCCAAGTTTATGCGATAAAGTGTTTCGATCGAAAAACAGAAGTTAGACGTGTGCAAACCGAGAGTGTGTAGGTCCAGTGGGGTTGTCTTCACATCCCCAAGCTTATGGTCTTCACCATCCTTGGATAGCTCTTGGTGCATCTCCTCTAATCCCTGTGAAAAAACTTCAAAACACCGTTTCTCCATTTCTTTTTCTGTGGGGTGCATTAGTAGTGATAAACAAATAGATTTCTTGCTGCATATAATCCTTAGACAAAAATTCATATGAATGTCCAGAAAGTGTATAATGTTGTATGCCTACTCATAAACTCAATTGGATCAAAAAGATTCAAGTTAAAAGTTCTAAGCATGCATCAAACAAAATGGGACAGAATCTGTCCAGAAAAACAGCAGCAGCAAAACGTATTTTTCTACCCTACTTAACTTTGTCGAAAAATTCATGCATACAGAGGATGAAAAGTTGCAACTACAGTTCAAATATGAGCTCATTCGGAGTTACAGAATAAGAATTAAAAATCATACCGTGCACAGATTCGTGCAGGAATAAAATCTCCGAACGCTATAAGCAACTTTTCAAACCAAAATGAGTAAAACTTGGCACTTTATTAAAAATTCCAGAAACTAAACTAAACACAAAGTCTCTTGTTACAGCAAGAGGACACAAAGAAAATCACAAATAAAAACAACCGGGTTGCCTCCCGTAAAGCGCTTTCTTTATAGCCATATAGCTAGGCTTCTTACTTGATATTTATTGTGGACGAAGCTCATGAGGGAGCTTGAACTTTGATGTGTCCCTCTTCCTTGGAAAGTGTTCATGCATAATACCAGGATCCCATGGTGTTCTCAAACCAATCAAAATAATAGTCAAGTTGAACCTAGTTGAGAGAAAAACAAAACACAAAAGTAATAACAACGAAGTCTAACTTTCTTTCTATGCATTGGCATTTTGTATATGAATGAATCACATAAATAGAAGTTTCCAATGCATATTAACAATATTTACTTGCAGCATATAATTATTAGTAACATAAAGAGGGTTCTTATCACCTCCTCTTTCATAATAGTTGCAAGTAGTAGAAATAAATTCAACCATATAACCACAAGAATCATTCAACTTAGATAATTTAGGCACATAAAGAGGATCATTAAATTTATTTTGGAATTCATTAGCATGCTTCCCTCTTTCAAAATAGTTATTAAGATCAATATCAAGTTTAATATCATGGTTGCAACAAAGATTTGGAACTAAAGATAATTGCAAACCACATAAGTATTTCTCAACATAAGCAAATTTCTCCTCTATGGTTAGGAGAGTTCAAGAACAAAGTAGGACTCTCATGAGTAAGAGTACCATCACAAACAGCAAGTATATCATTTTTATCCTCACATAAATTAGTAACAACTTCTAAACATGGAGGATTATCAATAAGCATAGGACCATCATCTAAAGCATTATCATATAGCATATTTAAGCAACACTCCTCATTATCATCAATAAGTTCACTAGTAGCATTTAAAAAGTAAAGGAGCATTATTAGTTTCATCATAATAGCATGGGTTATCATATAGGACCATAGCATTTTCAGTTTCACACTCATCATAACATGGATTCTCATAAATAACAAAAGATTTTTGAGTTTGAGTGTTACTATCATTTGTTGATGGTGAAGTTGGGAGATCCAACTCTTCCCCAAGCTTAGGTTGGAATATATCCTTTCAATCTCCTCTTCACATTCTTCCTCTTCCAAGCTTATGTTTTCATCATCCTCTTCCTGCAAAATATTAGTACTTTCCATGGAAGCAAGAATTCTTTCTTTAGCATAAACATTGTCACTAAATTCGTTTTTGCAAAGTTGGAGAATAATAGAAATTTGTCCTTTCATTACACGAGCTTCATGACTAGTTGTAAGAAATTTATCAATAAGAGAGTGATGCATGTAAAATGCACACATGAACTTTGCATTAGTTTATTCATATTCCCATCATATTTGCATCATATAAGGGTTATATCATTGATTTATAATGATTTTGGGAATAATTCACAAGTTCCCCTATTTTTCTGGAAATAACCCTGCGCAGGCAGAAAACCCTATTTTCTATATTTTGATGTTTCAGGGACCCAAACGACGTCCAAATGACTTGCAATTTTGGGAGCATCAATATTTGGAAGGAAGAAGACCTGGGAGCGAAGGAAGCAAACAAACGGAGGTCCGAGGACCAAAAGGAGTGGGCCCACGCGGCCATAGTACCTGGCCACGTGGGACCCCTCATCTGGGCCCTCGACGCTCCGTTGCCGTCGATCTTCCTTCCAGAAGCTTCGTCTTGACCTAAAACCGACTATAAAAATAGTCCCCGAGGCTCTTCGGAGAGGAGCGCCACAGAAACACAGAAACACCGAACAGGAGCTGCAGATTGGAGGGGAAAACTCCGGCGGGGCGCTGCCGGAGAGGTCTCCACCTTCTCCAACGACATCTCCATCAACTCCATGATGAAGAGGGAGTAGTCCACCCCTGGACTATGGGTTTGTGGAAGTAACTTATGTATCTCTCTCTCTTGTGCTTCACTAATTAGCACCGTATGAGCTGCCGAACATGATTACGGTCATCTATGTAATACCTTTGTGGTGGATCTTTATGAGTTAATATATGTGTGAGATTGCAATTGTTTTACTTCAGTTATGAAAGTAGATGCATATTATGTACCCCGTTCTTGTTTACTTGTTTTGATCAAGCATGTTTATGAGAGCGTGTGAGGGGAACGTGTGCATTAGATGGAGTAACGGGGGGTGGCTAGTGCGGTGAACGTGAGAGAAAGTTCCGCGATCCACTTGGGTATTTTACCTTACTTTGTTGCCTCACTAGGGATAAAAAGAAATACCTTGCTACCGGAGATGTGGGTGTGACCATGCCACTACTCCATGACTAGATCTAGCATGTTCTTATTTCAACTTCATGTCATGAAACTTATTGCTATGCTCTGATTTATCTTAATACTAAGGTGTTATGATTTAGTTCGCATCTTAGTGGAGTATAAGAGAGATTAATAACCAAAAGATCTCTATGTTAGGACGTGATGCCCATATGATTAATAACTTGTCATGAAACTTTGTTGCAATCTCATATGTTAACTTTTGTGTTCCATTGTCCACCACATCATTAAAGAGAGAGTGCATTTGTGAAACCATGAACCCCGGTCCATTTTTAATCATAAGAAACACCTTTCCAACAACTTTCATCCACTTTTCATTTTCAGCCATAATTAAATCCGAAAATACAAAAATACTTTTGCATCTTGCATACATCATATAAAACCCAAAAAATATCATTTATCATTGTTTCCATCATCCTTGCATATTTTATTTGCATATTTATTTATTGTTTTGTTTTATCATTCTCACACCTTGTGCTTGACAACCACTTGGTGAGGTTGAGGGCACAAAACAATTTATCTTTGTTTGCAGGTTTCCAAGGGAAGGATAAGGAGGTAAAGCTTCCACTACTGATTCCTCGAGAGTTCGATATAAACCCTCGAGTCATCCCTCGTGGGGAAAACAAGTCTTGCCCGTACTACACACTCTGCTATTGGGGTCTCAACCTACGCCATTGAGGGCTATCAGAGAGTCTATCTCAAGGGCTCCAACATAAGCAATATATTTCTCAACTTGTTCTATATCAGGGCATGAAAATTTATCTTCACGATAACAGGAAATTATAGGATCACTATTATACTTGCATTGATAGTGGGAATGTTTAACAACTCTTCTATTGCAACAAGTTATACCATGTAACTCACAAAACTGAATAGCCATTATGTGAAGAGCTTCAAGCAATTTACGCATTCTTTTTCCTTCTTCGGTCGATTCATATTCAAAGTAGGCTTCCATAGTTTTAACATAACCATTAGGTATAGAGATTCCAGAAAGTTTCTCCATACTTTAACACACATATTAAAAATAGCACTACATTTTTTTTATGTTTTTAGATGAAAACTGAAAATAAAATGATACTAAATAATGCAAACCGAAATAACAAATGCAAAACAAAATGCAAAACTGAAAATAAAATATGCAAACCGAAATATGCAAGACAATAACAAAACAAAATAAAATGCTTTGAAGGTAAAGATGGATAAGATGATGCTCACATAGGTGCAACCTCCCCAAGCTTAGGTGTTAGCACAAGTTGGTGATGAAGTTGACTTGGTGAGATATCCTTGGAAAACCCGGCGCCAAAAAATAGAGCTAGTGCAGGGGACCCTTGGATAAACCTTTCAGCAATGATTCCCCGGCAACGGCGCCAGAAAACAGTCTTGATGGCCCTTCACGTAGTTACCTGCGTGAAAAGTAAATGGGTTAGGTTGAGACTCCAAGTGCAGAGTGTGTAGTAAGTGGAAGACGTGTTTTCCCCACGAGGGGTGACTCGAGGGTTTAATATCGAACTCTCGGGGAATCAGTAGTGAAGATTTATCTTTCCTATCCTTCTTTTGGTTACCTACAAAACAAAGTAAATGTTTTGGTTCTCAACCTCACCTAGTGGTTGTCAAGCACAAGGTGTGAGAATGATATCAAGATAATATGCAATGCAAATAAGAAATAAATATGCAATGGTGGTAAATAAATATGCAAGGATGGTGGTAACAATGATAAATGATATTTTTGGGTTTTATATGATGAATGCAAGATGTAAAAGTGTTTTTGTATTTTCGGATTTTTAAATGGCAGAAAATGGAAGATGGATAAAAGTGGTTGGAAATGTGTTTCTTATGATTAAAAATGGACCGGGGTTCATGGTTTCACAAATGCACTCTCTCTTTAACAAAGTGGTAGACAATGGAACACTAGAGTTGACATATGAGATTGCAACACAACAGTTTAATGACAAGTTATAATTATATGGGCATCACGTCCTAACATAGAGACCTTTTGGTTATTACTCTCTCTTATACTCCACCAAGATGCGAACTAAATCATAACACCTCAGTAATTAAGATAACTCAGAGTATAGCAATAAGTATCATGGCATGAAGTTAGAATAAGAACATGCTAGATCTAGTCATGGAGGAAGTGGCAATGGTCACACCCACACCTCCGGTAGCATGGTATTTCTTTTTATCCCTAGTGAGGCAACAAAGTAAGGTAAAACACCCAAGTGGATCACAGAACTTTATCTCACGTTCACTGCACTAGCCACCCCCGTTACTCCAACTAATGCACACGTTTCCCCTCACACGCTCTCATAAACATGCTTGATCATGACAAGTAAATAAGAACGGGGTACATAATATGCATCTACTTTCATAACTGAAACAAAACCATTGCAATCTCAAACATATATTAACTCATAAAAAGATCCACCACAAAGGTATTACATAGATGACCGTAATCATGTTCAGCAGCTCATACGGTACTAATTAGTGAAGCTCAAGAGAGAGGAGAGATACATAAGTTACTTCCACAAACCCATAGTCCAGAGGTGGACTACTCCCTCTTCATCATGGAGACGGTGGAGAAGTCGTTGGAGAAGATGGAGATCACGCCGGCAGCGCCCCGCCGGAGTTTTCCCCCTCCAATCTGCAACTGCAGGTCTCTGTTTCGGTGTTTCTGTGTTTCTGCGGCGCTCCCTCCAGAGAACGCCGGGAGACTATTTTTATAGGCGGTTTTAGGTCAAGACGGAGTCGTGGGCGAAAAGATCGACGGCAACGGAGCCTCGAGGGGCCACCCCTTTTGGGCCTCGGGCCTCCGCTTGTTCGCTTCCTTCGCTCCCAAGTCTTCTTCCTTCCAAAAACTGATGCTCGTAAATTTCCAGGTCATTTGGACGTCGTTTGGGTCCCTGAAACATAAAAATATGGAAAATAGGGTTTTCTGCCTGCGCAGGGTTAATTACATAAAAATAGGAAAATCATGAAATATTCCAAAAATCATTATAAAACAGTGATATAACCCTTATATGATCCAAATATGACTGGAATATAAGTAAAATAATGCAAAGTTCATGTATGCATTTTGCATGCATCACCTCGCCACTAACTTCTATCTTTTATAAAGCGAAGCCCCACTAACTTGCACTACTTATTTTTCAATCTCAACATGCAAGATATCCACATCATCCATTTTCTTGGCCAATCAATTGTCCGTGTCATCTCCTCTAATATTTATTAATCACTACATGTAAAATACACATCATCCATTCGTTAAATCATCCAATTGTTCATATTAATAATTTATAATACAAACTCATCTTATGTCTATTACTCGACTATGATCAATCAAATTTTGTATATTCCTTTATACAACATAATGTACCATATATTTTATACACTTTTGTTTACACAACATAGTTCTTACCGTTGTTAAAGGGTTCGCGGGGAAACCTTCAGCTCCATCGGTTTCTAAATATAAGATGTTTTAGCGAAAAGTTCAAATGGAGCTCGAGTTACACGTAGCTCGTTAAAAAAATATCAAAATCTGCACTTTTTAGTTTCAGAAAAACATGAAACAAATCCCATATGTAAATAGTGTCGAGATCTAGAAGCATGCAAAGTTTCAACTCAAAAGCGTAGTTTTTTTTTTGTCAAAAAAGACAATCGGGCAAAATTTTAAGTTTTTTTAGACTGTGTACTGTTCACATCCAGATCCGCCCATTTGACATTTTTGTCCAGCTCACAATACAACAAATTTTGAGTTGAAATTTTGCACACTTGTAGATCATATCACTATTTATATCTGAGTTTTTTCATGATTTTTTGGAAACTTAAAAATGTAGTTTTTTTCTTCAGAAAACAAGCTACATGTAGCTCGGGAGGCAAAACGCCTCACTCGATGTTTTAGCTATTTTAAATGTGATCTAGATACGGACCAAAATAAATGCATATGCACAATAAAACGTGTCTAGATACATGTGAATCTTGAAAAGGATAAAATATTTTATATTTAGAAATTCGAAGGGAGTAATATAAAACAAGAGAGAGGGTGATCCAAACGCGATTGTGAACATGAAACAAACAGATCAAACGATGCACGTTGACTCCATGTTCAGTGCTAAAACATGATCCGCGTGTTTTATCTCCATCGCTAATCAATCGTGCTGTCCTGTGATGCAGAAACACCAAGGGCATGTTTGGTTGCTCGCATGCTTTTTAGCCATTTTGCATCTGTGGCTCACTAGGGCCTGACCCTGAAGAAACGTGGCCTGATCCATGTTGTGCATGTAGTTTGGTTGCCAACAATGTTCTAACCAGGCCCGTTTCGCTGTGTGCAAGATTTTTGAGCACAACGTTTGGTGTTCATCTGCGTTTCGTGTACTCTTACCTCGTGTTCATGTGGTAGACTTATCTCACACCATCACACCACCATGAAGGGCGGCAAGCAGGACAACGGCGTGGCGCAGCGGTGGTGCCGGGACGGCGACGTTAGGACGGTGGCGGTGCGCGGTCTAGTACACCTAGTAGTAGCAGCGGCGACGGCGGAGTTCACGGCAACGGCGGTGCCGGGGGTTGAAGAACATGTTGTAGCACTGCAGTCTATATACGTGCATACATACAACATAAGATCTGCTCGTATATGACTGCTGAATCAGAAATCTTGCAACATGAAAGTTGTGCGGAACATTGAGATGAAGCTACACGTCAAAGGATATCTCAAACGGTGGACCGAGTGCGACAAATTTGACAAAATTCGTCCAAAAAGTTCAAAAGGGAACTTCAAAAATCAGAAGCTACGGTCGACGAAACTGGAAACCGAGCACGGGAATGGAACCCCCTCGTCGACGCGCACATATTTGATGTACACTTTATTTTGATTCAAACAGTATTTGGGTAGATTAGAGAGGCACTGAAGAAATAGGCTTTCGCCCCGCTATATTAATATAGCAACCACCACTAAGTGAAGGAGGTTAAGGAAGGTGAGGAGAACAAAGTTCAGAGTCAGCCGACCTCAGCCCATGTGAGCCTTTCGCGGATTCCAAGGCTACATCACCACTAATATAAAAAGGAGAGAGAGGGGTGATCCAAATGATCCCAGCCATCTATCCCATTTATCCAACGGTTCACATATCACCAATGGTCAGCGGAAAAACACTCAGTCGGACGCAATCAAAACGCTAATCAATCATGTAAACCCCTCCCCCGTTTTTCCCCAACGCGACGACACCGCCGCCATGCCCGACGCGGGTACGCCGCCTCCCTGCCCACATCACGCTGCCCTTCGGAGGCCTACCATGAGCGGCGACTGGGCGACCGAAGTCTCACGCCCTTCAGCAACACCCGTGCGCTCATCTGTGTGCTCTTCATCTCCCTCGCCATCGCCTCCATCACGGCTCCGCTCACAACTGCTATCAGCCTAACATGTTCCGTTCATCGCCCACTCCCTTTCTCCTTCGGATCAAGGCATCGAGCGACTCCAAATCGAGATCTGCTCCGATGGCCAATGAGATCATGACCCTCGACCACCGTGCAAGACACCTTCTACATTGTCGAGGACGAAGTCCAGAACTCCGTGAGTGACATCCCCACCTCCCCGCTGCTCCACCCTGTGTCATAGTTGTATAATCTGTACAATTTGGTAGTTACAAATCTCACATGTCATATGCAGTTCTTGATCTGCGATTTCCATGGCTGCCTCACGCTCCACTGGATGTAGGTTACTCCAGGTGGATGCGTCTGCAGCTTGGGATCCATTTCTTAGGTGGCTATGCTATCACATTAATATTATTGCTGGTGTTGCTGTTGTCTGTGTACCCCGGCACTGGGGAGGAATCTCCGTCAGACTCCGTGGCAGAAACGAGACTTCCGATGAATACTTCTTCTCAAGTTTCAAGTACACTGTTGTTGTGGTCCCCAGGCGGAAGTTCTATTCCAATTCATGAAGTGGTTAACCCTCTTTATATTCAACAATTCTGAAATTGCAACCTTTTGGCTGAAGTGTTGTTCTAATTGTGCATGCTACGCTCTTCTACTTTTTGTAGGCAATATTCAATTCGTGATTTTTGTTATAATTAATTGGTGCACATGTTAGGACGTAGGACAACATTAGACTCCAAAATCCATGTACCTTTCCTGTATTTTCAGTTTTATTATATTAAGGTTTGCTAAAATGATTTAGGTGAAGCTAGACAATATGCACTCTATACTAACTTGGTCATGACAGTTACCACACATTTTCTTTGATTGTAGTTATTATATTAAGGTTTCCTAAAGCAACAACCCTAGGTATGAAAATCCACACTATACAACTTCGAGCTGCAATTACCACACTTTTTTCAGTCAGCGTAAGTCATCTAAAATAATGCTCCAGTGTGTGTCTAACAGTAGAATATAGATAAGGTCATTAAGGAAGAAATCTTGGGAGTTCAGACTGGTTGAGGAATCTCATTGGCCTCAGGCCTCCTGCTGTGCTTTCCTTGTATGTTGGGATGGTCTTCTTACGGACTGTTTGATCATTTTGCTTGATCATAGATGGTCCATGGTCTTTTTATCCTCGTTCAACCCCTTTTTGTACTCTATTATGAAAGCTAATCATTTTCCCTTCCTTTTTATGAGCTCTGCAGACTCTTGGTGATCATGCGAGCTGCCAAGGCCTTTATCAATGAAATTCTGACGACCATGTTTTATTTGCAAATACCCAGAGCTATCAAGGAAAGCTGAACGAAACTCTGAATATTTGTGGCCTAATAGTGGTACGGTTCAGTCGAAGTTATCTATCAACCACATTTTTATGAAACATTTTTCAATGAAAAAATAGAATTGTTTTATGTAGGTCACAAAGAACCTAAATAATCCACTGATATTTTGAATTTGATTCTTGCAAACGGACGTTTTGACTATCATAGATTATCACAAGGTTAAGGATTCCTATACCCACTGCTTTGACTTTTGGTTCTAATTTTTGTTCATGTCTGCCCTACTATGTGGTGCTACTGTTCCCATGCTTGTAGTGGAAGCGTTTTCTTGAAATTCAGTAGAACAAAATATTCTATTTAAGTTATAGATTTAGTTAAGACTACACTTTGAAGTATATACAATGTAAGCCGATTGATAGATAATATGTGCATTGCGCATATGTATAACTCTGAGCTGTGAAGCCAATATTATGTTCGTATTTGTATGGGTGCTTCATGATCAAATGCTACTTTATAATTTCACCTTATTTTTATTCCGCCATTTTAGAAAAGGCCAGCATACATCTCGTTCTAAATTGGTTTGATCGCTACTTCACTGTGTATTTTGTAGGATTGCCTACAATAGCATGCACGACTATTAGGATGAATTGTACTTTTATGGAATCTTGTGCTAGCAAATTTATTTAATATATATTGGTCGATACGAAACTTTGATGTTAAGTAGTTCATCATGACCACATGTATGATTGCAAGGCTCATATTGATTCAATCTCTATCCATGATTTAGACTCACATAAATGAATATATATTTCTAAGGTTACACGTGCATTGCACGTGCACAATTACTAATCAGTGGAAAAGCTCAAATCTACGGTTCCTCTCGGACCAGGCCAGGTGATTTGAGGTTCGTGCTCGTGGGAATAGCAACGGGCCAGGAAAATCTCAAAAAAAAAAAAAAAGCAACGGGCCAGGAAAACCAAACGGGCAAAAAAGAAAAACGCCACCTTCCAGCAACCCGTCGGCAACCAAACACGCCCCAAATCGCCTCGCCGCCGCTTCCTCTGCACGCCGCCCTGCGCTACCGTGTCGGCGCATTCCCGCACGCTCCCGTCCACCCGCCCGCCGGTGGCCGGTCCATCCCCACGTGATTGCCGGTAGCAGGTTCGTTCCCTGCTAGCAACGTGGCGCACGCGCCTGCCCGCCCGCCCGCGCCCCAGACGACAGCGCAGGCCATCCCGCACACCAGCGACCACGCGCTCGGTCGCCGTTGTCTTGCTGTCCAGTCCATGCCCTTCATCGTCCTGCTGCTCATGCGCCATGACTGACGGGGCCTGCGCCCTGCTGCTTTGGCGACGCCCACCCGATAAGGCGCTGCTCACCATCTAGGTACAATTCCGCCACACATCACCTGTTCGACAGAATGTCAGAATGTGCGCAAGACATTTAAGCATGCCATTGTGGGCTATATCTTATGATTGTTCTTGTATGGATGTCTTGACACCTAGATAAAATTTCTCCCCCAACAAATTTCCTCGAGTCTCTTGTTAGTGGAGATGAATGGAGTCATGGTATTGCTAGATTGTTATTACAGATAATTAACCCAGCTATCCCATCTCAAGGAACTAATGTGTTAGTGTTGTGTGAACTGAACTGATGTGGTTCTTCCAAAGAGATGATACATTACTCTCCATATGAGTGTATATGAATCATTTGTCTCTTTTATATTAGTGTAGATGGACAAAGTATAATGCAACAACTAGTTTTGGTCCACCATAGACCAAGCCTGTTCTATCTTCCTGACATTCATTTGTTCCTTATGCACTAACAGATGGGTTACATTCATCTCCACTCATTTTTGCTAAAAAACAAAATAATCATCTTGTTTCCTTACTATTTCTACTAGAAGTCAATATTATGTTTGAGTTATTTACCACTCTTTCTAATGTTTTGGTTGACCTGTAATTTTAATGGTGTGTGAACCGAACTGATGTTGTTCTTGCAGAGAGAGGAAATATGGAAGATTACAACCCCGCGGAAAGTTTTTGGTCGATACTGCTTTTTTGGGGTGATATATTGGCATATCGGTTTTAGCGTATACACATGTTTTTTTTATGCTTTGCTTTTACTCTTTAAGAATTCTCTGTCTGAGTACTGAACTGCCTGGCTTCCTCATAGTTACCTGTACAATTTCGTGTTGTGAACAACCATTCGTTAAAAATGATGAAGAGCAAGTTCTAGAGGGTATTATTAATCATGGTTTTGTGCTGCGCAGTACATCATCTCGAGATGCTTTATTTTAGCAATGTGGGGATATTGTGCCACATATCATGGTACCACATTTCATGATTCAAATTTTATTACAGAGCACATTGGACCAGGCTGCTCCCCATGATATTCCATATGAATCCATACATAGGTATTTCAGTCATTAACTAATGCTCACCAATAACACTATTCTCCATAAACAAATTTGATATAGAGGATTTGCTGTTTCGATTTTCAGAAATACTGTATGTGCATGAGAACTGACGGTTTCATTTGATAATTGGATTCCTGATGTGGCAAGTAATAAGCCTATATGCAAAAAAAAGTTTGGTACAACTGTGTACAACCATTCTGGACCTTCCTCTCATTTGGGTACGAAGTACCAATGCTTTCAGGTATTGACATAGGTTTAGATGAGGATTTTCTTACAAATGCAGCAAGTAAAACTGATCTGCCAGAGCAAAATATATTATTCATTGTGGTTTCTTTTTTTTTGCGAAAATTCATTGTGGTTTCTATGAATAATACCTAAATTCAAAAATAAATTAGGTACTTGTGTGCATTTTGAGAGAAGAGTTTATCGCTTGAGATTGGAGTTTGATATTATTCAGTTGTAATTATGCAGTGGTTGATCATGATGATGACATGGATACATCATCTCAGAATGGTCGTGTTCTGGTATGTACAGTTTTTAAAACATATCCTTACATTGTTATATGGCAATATAGGAATGCCAGGAGGAACGAAAATCACTTTCAAATGATTCTTTGTCAACTTTGTTTAAACAACTATACGCACTTAAAATTTCATTCTCGAAACTGCAAGGTCAAGAAATCTTATTAGTATTTGCCCTTTTCAGCTTCCATGCTTTGTGACAATAACTTTACTTGTTGGTGGGGAATATGCCCTTAGTTTGCATGATATACCATCTGGAACGACTTGATAGTGGTGTGGCATCAACCTTGATCAAGAAATAATCATTATTCCTTTTTGTTTTAATATAGGAAAGAACTCTAGACAATGCTATACTTGTACAGTAGCAGTTCCTTCGGTAGCCTTAAAACAAGATGACCTGAATAGTTTGTTTACAGCACGGATGCAGGTTGCACTGGCCGAGAACATCAGCGGGTGTGTTGATCATAACATTAATTTATAGGGGTTTCTCAACGTTTTTAAAAATGGCAGGTGTGTTGATCATCAACAGTAATTTATAGGAATTTCACATGATTAAAAAAAAATTGCTGGGCTTTCAAGTGGTATATTTCCTATATGTTATATTTGACGAATGTATAGCTGGTTCCGTAGTAATTATTTATAGTTTTACTTTCACTTCCTTGGTGTAAAGATTTTTTCTTTTGCAATGTTAGTGGATGTTGAATAATGTATGAGAATTATAGTATATTTGTAACGGGAGCTCTAAGAATTGCTCAGTTCAGAAGTGCTCACCCTTTTCAGCACGACAACACTTGTGGTAGGTGGATTTTCAGCACCAGAATTCACCTGCCTTAGAGAATTAACAAGCTTTGTGCAAAAAATTGCTGATCCGAAATCTGTTAAAAAAAACAAGAATGGGGAGCTAAAAGTGCATTTTAGAAAGTGAATAAAAACTTTTTTGGTACGGCCCACAAATATAAAGAAACTTCAGTCCTGAACATAATGATGTGTTATCTACATGTGAGAATTTTGTTTAGTATTCTGAAAGAAAGAAAAAAGAACATTTTTTAACAGGAGCAAGTTTGCTCCCAAGCACCGTTCATCTAGCATAGTCAGTCAAACAAAAGAAAACTTTTCGACACAAACACCGCGGAATAGAAACATGGCTTGACGCCGCCCGGGAGAAATAGGGCATTGTGGCTGCCAGCGCCTCAACTCCTCCGCCCTCAACGCCGCCGGAGCACCTCCTGCTCCACGCGCTCCAATCACCGTCGTCGTGGCCCTTTCGTCCGCCGCCGTCGCCGTGGCCCTCTGACGCCGACCTCTCCGCCAGCGTTGCGCCGCCCTTTCCCGTGCCTCTCTAACTCGCGTCCGTACGCCTCTGAGGATGAAAGTACATCCACCACGACGAGGAACGCCATGTTGGTCCGTTCCTCCACGCTGACGAATGCCTCACCTTGCGCGCTCCACCCTTGGCCAGGGAGTCAGCCAACGACAAGCGCCCTCCGTGCCACCGGCCTCTGCTCCGGCGATTCTCAATTCTTGCCTCCATTGTAGACTGCACTGGACGATTCTGAGATCGTTGCCGCCGTAACCCTCCCCGGACCGCGGTTAGTGCATATATTGCTTAGTACTCTCAGGCCGATGGTTTGAAGGTTTTCCTCATCTCCATGATTCAAATATTTTTCCCCAACTATACAGGGAATAGTACAGTTAACGTTCATAATAGTTGAATAATTTACATGGAATTATCTTTTTACTACGAGGGAATCGAGTCTTCTTGATCTATATTTGCGGTCTGACTATACTTGCAAATATTGACTAAATAGACATTGAATTGGGGTATGGTTTATTTGCTTTATTGTTACTCTTTGGCATGATGAAATTCAGTGTTCCTGAACACTATGTGACCTGCAAATATTTGCAAATGTTGTTTTGGGAAGTCTAATTATTACACTACCAATTATCCATCCGTTTCAGGTGGAGAACGTTGAACCTTCTATGGTGGTCAATCAAAATCAAGGCTTCCATTTACAAGTGCAGTGCATTATTTGCAATGAAGCATGGGAAGTACCTGTTGTATGAAGTCCACATTTAATGCCTTTTTATATAAAATTCAGTTCAGAATCTTGATGCAGGTTTGGACATGTCAATTTGTATCATGGAGCTTCATTTTCCACCAATTACCATTGTAGTACAGAACTACTACATGTTTGAATCTAGTCCATGTATGTATCTAAGATATCAATTGTATCAAGTTCTGATTTACAGGTTGATCTGCAACTAAATCCTACTTGATACTTTGCCCAGGCTTTCTATTTTGAAATTCTTATTTCTCATTTTCAATACTATCTATTCTTCTACGCTTCTCTAGATGGATTTATTGAGAGAATGATGAGGATATATCCATGAACTATGGTGATTTTCCATGCTTGAACTGGAAGGAAATATTGAGTCTGATTGATGATTATTATCAGGTGGATTTATTCCTAGCTAAAAAAAATACTTTGATATATGTGAATTATATACTACCTAATTCATTGTACGGAGTATTATTATTTGATTAGATTTGCCATCTATCGAAATGGCACCAGCGGGAGGAGAGCGAGGACGACGGCCACAAGACACAGGAAATTGGCCAAGCTAAATCAAATAATAATACAATGAATTAGATAGTATATAATTAACATATATCAAAGTATTATTTTTAGCTAGGAATAAATCCACCTGATAATAATCATCAATCAGACTCAATATTTCCTTCCAGTTCAAGCATGGACAATCACCATAATTCATGGATATATCCTCATCGCGGCTACTTTTGCTGGTTGAAACTAAAAGATGGTGTCTGGGCCTAAGATCGAGCTAAAAGGAGACAACGGTGACTAGATTAGTCGAGAGGTAGGCAGATCACTCCCAAGAGACCTTTTAACGAAATTCCAGTGTGTAAACTTATGTTTGCCTTCTTGTAGTACGACAATTATCATCTTTCGTCGTGAGTCATGACAAACTCATAAGCTGTTCAGCCGTTCTGCTAGTAGCCTAGTAGGTATAATATTCCTCCTAATTGTTACCATTGTGGCTGATTGGCTGTGATCCTGTATGTGGAACTATCTTGTTAGGTATAAGGTTCTGTTCTCCTTAATGATGTGATAGGGGTCTGATTGATTCTACTGACTGATCCTTCAGCATGCTTGGAGTATTGGTTTGCTGCTACACGAAATCAGAAGGCAATCCTAGATTCGAGGTAACGGTGGAACTGGGAAGCGATCAAACCATATGCTTTGATCTATAAGAGTATAAACTAACTACTGCATACATGGAGCGCTGTATTTTCAGTTTGTATTTGTCTGGTGTAGGAATAACTTTCAAATAAGGCATGGCCTGAAGGTGAGAAAAAATATGATTCCTCTTGGTTTTGTAGTCAATATACCCCTTTAGATATTTTGTTTGTGAGGTTCTACTTTTCAGAAAAAAATTTTTTAGTCTTTTGTTCTTATACTCACCAAAGGAGCTTGCCAAGACGGTTTGGTGAGCAATGTTTTCTTTTCAGATAGATTGAGATATGCTGCTTCAGTCCCGCATTAGATTTTTGGAGAAGGTAATGTGCCATAGCCGAATTAATGGGGTATAGGCCATACTCCTTACTATACCCCATCTATATATTGGTCCGACTCTTTCCTTAGTTCCTCTGAAAGGAATTCTAATCTTCGACAAAGTTCAGTAACATAGTTCGTGAGAATATGATTAGAGGTATTTATATTAGAAAGCTTCATGAACGAATCTATGTTCAATCATCTGAAATACCAGGCCCAATCATCATCTAATTATAAGTACAATTTTGGTGCTCAGTTTTCCTTTTGGATATTTACATTTGCCAACACATACAGTAAGACATGAAATTAATTCTTTTGTGACTTTGATTTTATACGTACTTTAAGCTAGAGAAAAGTGCATTGCACTGTGTCAAAAATCTATCCTCATGTTAGGATTATATTGTGACATGAAAGGAAATCATTAGCTTAAGGAAGAGAAGGCAGTACCAAAACGGCTGGAAGAGACGGCCGAGCCTTCAGGAATGGGCTGTTAAATCGAGGAGAAGGTAAATATGCTCTCGGAGAGGTGGAGATCAATCATTGTATCGTTTATCGTGTTCAAAATAGGGTTGCACCACATGTTTTAGCTAACTAAGAATGTTGCTATGCGGTTTGGCCAGGACATGCCCCTGATTATGTAGCCCGTACGTCGTACTAACCGTGACCTTCTTTGAGCTATACAGATTCACTTTGTTGAGATAAAAGGGTTTCTTAGTAGCTGATCCGGCCAGTTAGGTCCCGTCGGTGTGCTTTTGCTTCTGTAGAGCCAGCTATTTCTTACTATTGTTTCACAACTCTTATAGTTGCAGTGGCAGCATAGAGCTTTCCTTTTAAAGTGTTTTAAATACTACAGGAAGGAGAATAATAATGTAACATGCATTTGAATATAGACTGTGAGATGGAATATGGATTTAGCTCACCGTTGTTCCCGTATTATCTTTTCTAAATGGAAATATGTGGTTTTCTTTTTTCAAAGGGAAAGAGTAAAAAAGAATTGATGTGCTCCTAGAATCCCGATACACAGTTTTGGGTTACAATGAGAAAATTCTTTACAAGCATACAACTTCATCTAAAAGGCTATTGTTATATTTTTCATCTTCTAGACCGTGTGTTTTCTGTATTTTTATTTGGGTCCTCAGGCCTTTTTGATTTTCAGCAAACAGAATTGACATTTTTGTACCATGCGCACAGAGACCGACATGTTGCAATGTTCGCGAGACAAAGCACGAGAACATGGTTCATGGGTTGTGAGACGTGTGAGATTTGACATTGGTATACATGTACATAGATCTTTTAGAAATACATAAACATACTTTCTCCTTGTACATCTGCATAGCACTTTGAAATATTAGTATAAATTTGTAAATATAATGTGTGTACGTGATTATATAGTCTGCGTGATGCATATTGGGAAATGCCCCAAGCTACCAACTTTTAAATTAGACCTTTAGCTGTTGGCTTGGAATTCCTGAACTTTGTGATCGATCGACATTTGAGCAGTGCTCAAAATGAAGGGCGAAATTGTATGAGACCTCATTTTACTTCATGACATTGAGGGTGAAAGTTTATTGAATTCAGTAATCTCTACAACATACAACTGGGCTAGAATTGCTGAGCTATGGAGCATCACACGTGTTGGTGTGTATGTGGTCGCTCTGGTGCGTTCTCCGGCCAAACGACCCCACCTATCGGGTCGGTTTGCTCCAGGCGGTTCCTCACGTGGGACACGACCGCAGGTCAGTTTCTTCGGTCAATAATTTTATTCGTCGCTCCACCCACGCGTCGTCTTCCTCCTCCAATCCACTAACGCCGCCATGGCAGCCTCAGCTCCCGAGCTCCGCCGCCTCTCCTCCTTCTTCTCGCAGCCCTTCGTCGATTCCGGTCGCCGCCGCCTGCGCTCCCCTTCTCCTGGCCGTGTCGTGGGCCCAGCCATGGTTGTGTGTGTGGATGGTTGGGGGGTGGGCGAAGATACTCAAAAAACGGAGAGAAGATCAGGGCAGAGCCGGGCCAGCGATGGGCAGCGCCGAGTAGCAGCGGCCGCGGAGATTCGGGAGGAAGGAGAAAATTACCGCTCCTACCTGATGCGCTTGCGGGTGGAGGCGTCTGCGGGATGCCGATGAGAAGTTCTCCACAAATCTTCGCATATTCAGTATGTGAGGTAACTCGAGGAGATCCCTCTTCGCTGCTGGATGGGCTCATCACGCGGGACACATGGAGCGAGGTGGAGACAGAGCTTTTCCTCTGGGTGATGGGTGGTTCGTGGGGCGATTCAGCAATCCGGATGCTCTGCGATGAGCACGGAGAAACAGAGAAAGAGCTATGGTCCCCACGCCTGCCGCCACCACCGCTCACCCTATCGCCGCCACAGTTCTCTTGTTCGCCTCCGTCCCGAGATCTTTGCTTTGCCACTGCAGCCTCTCCCCCTCCCTCGCGAAGCGCGTCGACGTCAGTCGTCGTTGCAGCTCTTCCAGCGGAGGTCGGCTGACTCACTGATCCGGCCGGTATCATTCGTTGATGTCGTCTTCGTCCCCGGCCAAGCTGCGGTACTCTCCTCTCTTGGACTCAGATTGCATCGGGAAGATCTGAATTAGCTGTATCTGTCATGGGCCTCATGGCCTTGTACCTATTCATTCGCCATATCTCCCTTCTTCTAATCCGATCGTCCCACGAACGTGTGTTGGGAGAATAAGTCAAGCAGGGAGATGATGCCCTTCTATTTTTGGTTTGTACATGCCGTCTTCAGCAAGCTCCGCAGATGCTGTATCCCGGGAAGCCGACCTTCATCCCTAACAAGGGAAGCCCAGCGTCATCATGTTCGTGTCATGTTCGTCGGATTGCAAGTTCAGTCTGGCTGACCAACCTGCTCGCTTGCTTCCTCCGTTTTTATTGTTCTGAGACTATTTTGAACTCCAGTCGCTAGGTAAGATTGCTTGGCTGTACATATATGTAGCAGTTTGCGTGTAGCATTACTTGACTACCTAGAATAATGTGTTGTTTCTGCACCAGAATGTGCTCATAGAGCTGATTGTTTCATGTTTACCCCCAATTGTCTTGACAGCTGAGTAGAAGTGTTGTATGAATAAACCCAAACCTGGTTGCATGTGGCGTAGACGCGTAGTATTGGGATAACAATAGTGTAAGGGTGTGATTATCCATTAGTACTGTGCCAATGTATACCAAGGGCCTGAGATTATTTCTATCCGTGTAGGAAAAATATCAGGCGCCTAGCAGTCAGCACCAACAGAAGCATACATTGTTAGTCTAGTACGGTAATTTTTCCTCTATGCATAAGCTTCAGTTTGTGAATTGTGATGACAAGCGACTAAAGAAATTAGATTTTACTCAAGGGAGTTCTGAATCCTGTCTTGAGATGGATGCATGACAAGATAAGTTGTTTTGTAGCACAATGTTCCGGTACTGGGCATCTATCTCAATTTGAAACTACAAAATCTTTTGAGAGACAGCAGTACAGATTCCCTTTGTAGCACTATAACATTTCTCATCGTTGTGTAGATTAGGGTGATACGGAAGAGCAATTTACCTGTAGAACCTTCCCACCTTCAAGCGATACATCAAGTCAAGTCAATTCCAGTATATTCAAGACATACCATGTTGCTTAGCAATTTGCATAAATGAGTTTTATTACAGATAATGTTATCCGCATTCTACAGCATGTACATGTATGCTATTTTGGTGAAATAGTTTCATCATGTGTATCACCAACAGTTTGAGAATGGCGTCGACAGCTGCTGCCTGCTGGCAAAGTACTCAGGCCCATCTCTTCGATCTTTTAGCTTAAATCCTGGTCAATTATGCAGATCAAGCAGGAAAGGTCAAGAATTCCTAATCGGTTCTGTGAGGCTGATGATACTATTTACCATTTATTCTTACATTGTTCAGTGGAAAAATTGATTTGGAACGTGTATGCAATGTGATTTTGGACTCAAAGATATGCCCACTTATGTCAATAGCATTTTCTCAGGTTTGATTCATGCCTTTAGGAAACAAAATAACAATTGGTGTAGCTGTTATCTTGTGGATGATCCTTTTGTTTTCATTTGAGTGGTGTTTATAGCTTAATTTTTGGTCGATTATGCAGATCAAGCAGGAAAGGTCAAGAATTCTGAGGTGGGGAATAGATCTTTTCGAGCAAGTAGCAATGACATCTTTCATGCAGCAGGAGGGTGACAACCTGGGGTTCGGTGTTTGATGGGTTCTACAATACTCTACGTGCCTTACCTTTGTTTTCGCTTTGTAAACCTTTGAAGTTGTCCTACCTTATCATTGTTTGTGTGCAAACTTCCTGTTGGGTTGTATTAGTGTGCTGAGATGTTGGCTGTGTTCTGTTGCTCTGTCTGTAGTACAAATAATAAGAGGAAAAACATGATCCTTTTTCTTTTTCTTTTTTGTTTCCATTTCCTTAGTTTGGCATTGTAGAATACTTTAGATTTTTTAATGGAACTTTTCGAGAAAGAACTTGAGTCGTATAATAGAGTGTAGTTTGCAATGTCATTGGAAACTTCTCATTCTTTTCATATATGCCATGCAGGGCATCTCTACGTCCCATGTCAGAATATTGAGAATCACCGCTGCCATGAGGGAGTGCCCCGAGGATGAAGATCGGCTCCATCATTTATAAACAGAAGGCACTGCGATCCCATCTTCACCAAATTAAGCCGAGAACCTTGGCTCCATCAGATGTATCCATGCTGTTCATATCCAGCTGTCGTTCAATAGAAGATGCTGAGTACACCACCGTCGAGAGTGCAGCCGAAGCTGCCATAAAATACATGCGCAGTGAGAAGAACGAACTTGGTTAAACGCAAACACCAAGAACGAGTGCAGCAAAGTGCGCCCTATCCTTCTAGTATATGATTATTGTGGCTCTTTTGCTCAAATGAGATCAAAGTTATCATGTGTATTCTTTTACTTATCACTAGCATTTTTGCTTGCATTGGTTCATTTCTTTTGATGTCTCGGTTAGTACATTATTATATGTCTCCATTGATTTTGCTATATTTTTCTGATTTTGTTGCTTTTTTTGTGTAAATAAAGAAATTTGTAAGGCTACCTATATGCTGCACGTGCATGTTTACTAGGTATAGGGTGTCCGATTGGAGATGCTCTTGGACCTTTGTTGCTGTGGAATCGAAGGAACGACATGTCCATACCAAGTATATAGCTGGACTCGATTGTATGACCTCTCTAGTTTTGTGTGCCTTATCGTGCCGTGCATACCTACGCTAATCATGTGTTCTATTATGAGGATGAAGATATCTGATGCCAAATCATTGGGGGGGGGGAGCGTGGCGAGGCTTAGTTGCAGCATGCATGTTGTTAACACCACATATTTGAAGATGACACGTACATTGTTTAATTCTCGTGTAAAGTATAGCAGCTCATGGCCACATTACACATTACGTTTGGTGCAAAAGTGGCGCATTAGCTGTAATCATGTTACTGTTTTCCATATTCTTCTAAAACATAAAAGTAAAATTTTAAATATTTTTTGTTTGGTGCGGGTAGAGAAAAGTAGGAAGAGGTAGCTGTTTTAGTACATAACCAGCTTACATGATTGTTGGTTTGTTTAAGGCTATTAATTATCCCTGCCTGTCTGATGGACAAATCATTGTTTCCACCCTGTCTAGAACATGTGCAGCAATTGCGGCCTTAATATGCTGCATGATAGTATGGTTAGACAAATATTCCCCTCCTCTGGAATTTGGTTAGGGCACATAATTCTTCCAGTGTAGTTGTTATATACACTTGCCACATGATGGGCATAAAAAAATCGGTTCAGGCCAAGGTCACCTTCTCAGAATCTGCTTAGCGCAATGCTGAACAAAGTGAGTTGTCAAGGAAAGAAGTTCTAGAAAACTAGTGGTATCTATTCCCCAATGTTTGCCTGTGATACATACATGCATGCACGTTCCTGTTTGTCTATCACCGGGTTGTGTTTAGGTGACGAATCATTGGACAAAAGGCAAGCAAGTGATTTGATTTGCTGAAACGCCATGCAAGTGATTCTGGCAGAAAGATTACATGTGGGCCTCATGCCCCCCTCTTTTATTAATTATAAAAAAGTTATATTAAAATAGGCATTATACGCTGCTGACATTCTAGAGGCTAGACAATGGGAAGAAGCAGAGGGCAATCAAGCTGGGTTTAGTTTCTTCTTCTCTTTACTGTTATCTGCATGCTTCAATGCATATGTGACTCATACCGTTGTGAGCAAATCTATCTGGTCAGAGTGTAGCATAGGAGTAGCAGAAGATTGCAAGTTCTGCATGAAAGCAACATTAAAAGCAGAAAGGCATTGAATAATAACCGAAGGTTACAGTAGATTTACATGGCAGCAACAGTTAACCCTACGAGTACTTGGGTGGTGGTGGTCAACCATGGGAGAACAATATGGAAGGCAAAACTGAGGACCCAAAAAAAGCCTTCCTTCCTCTTCTCCAATGCTCCTAACATTCCCATTTTAACAAGAAATGGAAGATCGACGCATAAGGCAGAATACATGCATATTGCTATTAATTTGCTACTAGTACAGACTACGGAGTAATGATTCTGAAGCATTTGAGTTACCAAAAGAAGCTTGTTCTCGAGGAGCTTCCCTTCTTGCCATGGCCTCGCTTGGATGACTTCCCCTCGCCGCCTTTCTCCGTCTTGTTGCTAGCTTTCTTTCGGGAGCTCGTCGAGAACCTGGTGCGCCTGTCATCTTCTTCCTCGTGGTCGTCGTCCTCCTTTTGCTGCTTCTCGTTGTTGTCGGCGGCGTGCTTTCGGTGGCCTCCGTCTTCGTTTCCGACAGGCGAGGAGGGCTGCACCTTGACCTTGGCTGGTCCAGTGGAAGCATCAGAGGCGAGGGAGTCGTTGTCGTCGCCATCATCCTGGTACTCCTTGCCTCCTTTCCTGCCATGGGCGATGTAGGTGTAGCCATAGCCATCATCCACATTGCTCCCATCACTGCCGCTTCCCTTGCCACCGTCAGCGTCATATTCGTAATCGCCTTGCATGGGGGAGGCCAGGTACATTGTCCACCCGGACTCACTGCTGTTGCAGCCCTCGCCATCATCCCCAGTGATATGGGAGGAGTCCATGGCAGGCAGGCAGACAGGGAAATGAGAAGATCTAGTGAATGGAATGGAATAAAAGGGAGGAACAAGAAAGGAAAGAAGAGATAGAAGAGCCAAGGAATAGCAGCAAGCAGAAGTAGAAGCAGCTACGGTCAGAGGAAAACACTGGACTGGATTAGCTAGCCTTTCACTCTCTATTTATGCTTGCTCTGGAGCACTCATGAATGCAACATTGAAGAAGCCATTGTTGGTCTTCCTGCACTGCAACGGACGTCCCACTGCAACATGAGGAGGAAGAGGAGGTTGAAGAAGTCCCTGACACCCAGCCATCTCCTCCCTTCATAGGAGAGGGAGGGATTATTGCCGGAGAAACGCCAAGACTAGTTTTTCTTTTTTCATTTGCAGTGCTCGCATTTGTGGCTTTGTGGAGGGAGGGAGGGTGGCTTCAAAAGGGTGGCAGTGTCCTTAAATGGGAAAGACAGCCTATCCTTCCAACTGTCTCTCGTAACTTTGCCAACCATTTTGTTCTCTATCTTGTCACCAAGCCAATAGGAGGGAGGGGAGAGACCGGCCGGCCTGTTTCCTCCTCTGCACTGCATTGTCACAGGATTTTCATCTGTGGTTGCCCATGTGGCCTTGGCTCAGGGTGGGGGGACTGGCTGGCTTGGTTGCCCATCCGCTGCTCTTGTTGAGGCACAAGGCATATGCAAATGGGAGCCGGATCCTCTGACATTATCCCTGACTTTGGGTCACCGATAGGCGGGTCCCATCTATGGTGGGTCCCACATGTCAGCGACCCAAAGTCAGAGGAAGTTAGGGTACATAATGTCAGAGGATCTCGTTCCATGCAAATGCAGGACATGCAATGGCTATCCAACATGAGTGCTTCTTTCGCGGTCACCACCTCACTTTGGCCATTCCTATGCTACTAGGCAAGATGGCGCGGCTTAAAATTCATATTTGAAAATGTCCGCATTTAAAAAATTGTTTAGATTTTAAAACTGTTGGAATTCAGTGTAATTTTTTTGAATTTGTAAATATTCGCGTTCAGAAGTTGTGTAGATTTAAATCTGCTGAAATTTTAAAAGAAAAAGTTTACACTTGTTAGTTGTTTAAATTTAAAAAATTGTCGAAATTGGGAAGTTGTTCGTATTTGAATTATTTTTTCAACGTTTAGTAAATGATTAGATTTGAAAGGCATTTAAAATTTTGAAATATTCAAAATTGAATTTTGATCATATGGCAAAAATAGTCATTTTTTTGTGTGTAGTCACGGCGAGCTCGGGACGCCGCTGGAGGACCTCGCCGTGACCACGGCAGTGAGCAGCATGCCAATTGACTAAGTCGGTAAACTCCAAACCTGCAGCCAGTACAGAAGTAGTTTCAGCTGCATTAAGTTTTCAAAATTGCAAGCATAGCCATAACTGATAATGGAATTCCTCTAAGAAGGAAATATAAAATTATCCGAGAGGATGAACCAAAGCTGGTAGCAAAATGAAGCAGTGGAAAGCAACTTCAAAACTTAGTGTAATAATCACCACATACTGCGTTCCTATACCCTACAAATGATTAGAAACCATAATGTGAGTGTACACTTCACCATAAAAAAGAAACAAACCTGGTCAGACAGAAATGACCACTCAATACACAAATCAAATGTGCTACTACACAAAAAGGTATCATATATATGGTACAGGTATGTCTTGCCTTCTGCACAGTGAGCGCTCCTTGCAAAATGCACTACACCATTTTTTATTCAGAAAAACAAAACAACCTAATAAGTTCTAATAAGTTATATTGTGCATCTCCATAAGAAGCCACCATTAGAAAGCACAGATGGCAAAGAAAGATGAAAAGAGCATCAAGTACAGTCATCTATGCAGGAAAAAAACACAAATACTTCTCTACTCCATGTCCAACCAATAGCACAACTAAAATTATCTCTTTATTCAGATAACCAAAAAGCAGGCCATTTATACAAAAAAAATACCAATCAGTTTCAAGTTTAAGCTAAGTGGTCACTGCATTTTCAGAGCTGTATTCGCTCTCTGATGGCTGATTTATGTGTCCTCCTAACAAAACCAAGAACATAAGAGTGAGAAAATTGTAAATAGACGGCACCGGTTTCCTGGGATTTGATTAACGCCCACAGCATAAGGGCCTTTCACTATCTAGTCACTATTTTTTTTTGTTTCGAGCCAACAACACGCCTTTGTCCCTTAAAAAAACACATGTCTCTCGCGTCACTCTTTCATCGCAAGTACACATTTTTTCTTATCCAGAGATCTCCATAGTTCACGTCGCCTTTGGTGCCCTCTTCACCTAGCACTCGCGTCTACTTTTAGCTCTAACTTTTATTACTCTATTACTAAAGCAGCAGAAATACGTAAGAACATGAATAAATTTCTACGGCTGAGGATTAGGAATGTTTCCTAACTGTGATTCCATGTAGGGGTAAACTAAGAAGCAATTGAGAGGCACATAACAAGCACAACACATTAGGAAATGCAAATGAATCCAGGCACGCCAAAATAGGCAGAACTGCACATCCACAACGCAAGCAGAGAGCACATGGGGTATTATGAACAGGGCAACAAATTGAACAGCTATATTGAGATTGGTTTATGTCGAGCATCAGTGTCATTGGGATCAGTTATATCCTATGACAGCACACACGAATATGAATTGTTGAGGGTTCATTTAAAACAATATAAAAGAAACAAAACCTAAATAGGTTCTTTTGGCTTTGGCTTAATTTTAGCTTTTGTAGTTTGGCTGATAAGCCAAAAAAGCACCTGAATAGGTTCTTTTGGCTTTGGCTTTTGGAAAGAACCTATTTTAAGTGCTTTTTTGGCTTATAAGCCAAAGCTAAAATAAGTCTACCCAAACAGCCTAGTGCAGGTTAATTGTCGAATATTTGGGGCAAGACCGATGAATAGCGTACCTTTGTTGTGTCCCAGTCCGGCTTAGCAGCGGTGGGTTGGACCTTGAGGTCCTCCTGGTCCTGATCTGCACAAGGTATGTCGCCATAAAACGCATTGGACATTTAAAACCTTGCACAAAACATTTCCAAAACTGCTAGCCGTAGTTGATTTATATGGACAGATCATGAAATATGCTAGGAAAGATTCAGAAATCAGAATACGCTTGGTTGGGATAATCTGCATATGCTTAGTTAATTAGATAGTACATAGCAATAAGGAATTAAGTGCAACACACAAAAAAGGAGATATTATATGTAGCAATAAGAAATACTTCTATCTATTCTATCCTTAAAATTGCAGCCACGAATTAAACATATTATAGGTAGCTGCCAATATTTGTCAAAGAAACAGATGAATGGTTAAATCACGGATGTCTGTGGCCTCAGTTATAATATGCAAAGAAAGCTAGATACGTGTGTACTGTTGTTAGACCCTGCCATGTCAACTTAGGTGATATGTGGAGCTAACAGCAATTTAATCTAGGTGGTTAGTAAAAGATGTGAACTTTGGTAATGTGACTTTACCTTTGCTGGTGCACCAGGGGCAGGAGAAGGAGAAGACCCAGGCACACCAGTGTGGATACTTGCATTGAGGATCTGCAGCAGGTTCACAAGCGCAAAGTGAGTAACTGTAAAATGCTGAGAAATCTGACGTTATGAACTAAAGACTATTGCAAAAAATAATGCAGTACCACTAAAACAACCTCCTGTTGACCACGAATCCGAGGTTTCCGTGCGAGAGAGAAGGCGCGGGGACGCGCGCTGGGCGCGCTAGGTCGTGCGCGACCAGATGGGGGCGCGCCGCATGATTTGGTCGCCGGAGAGGAGCCGGCTACGACGTTCTGCAGCGGCCGGAGAAAACCTACACGGGGAGCAAAAATTAGCACGCGAGGAAGATGGGGAAGAGGTTGAGGAGGTCGGCAAGCTCACCAGGAGCACGAGGAGCTGGTCGGGGAGAGCTGGGGTGGCCGGACGGCGGCGAATCGAGCGGCAGCGGGTTCGGCCAGAGTTGGGGAAGACGCGCTCGATTCCGTGCTCCTCCGGACGCGCGGCTGGGCGCTGATGGAGAGGGAGGAGCGGCGGTTCCGGGGGTGGTCTTCGTTTTGACTGGGGCGGCCGGGGACGGCGCCGGCACGGTGAGCAAGCTGCGGCGGCGGGGGCGGAGTGGACGTGGCTAGAGGAATTGGGAGAGGGGCAAACTTTCCAAGGTCAACAATGGAGGTGAGAGAGGGGGAAAATTCGTGCCTAGAAGAGCTGACCCTTTGGGGAAGAAGGGGGCCTTTTTATAGGTCCCCAGAAAAGAGCCGTTGCAGGAAACTTACACCGGAGACTCTGGTCCAGGAGGGCCGGAGACTCCGGACCCCGAGGGGGCGGAGACTTTGGCCCCAACCGGAGACTCCGGGGTCACTCCGGACCAACTCCGGACCGAAGGCAGAGAGCGTCGACTTGTGGAGCTCTTCGCTCCAAAACTTGATGGGCCGGAGACTCCGGCCCCTGAGCACCCCTGAGGCCGGAGACTCCGGCCTAGGCAAAACAGTAGCAAAACAGGAAAACCTGAAATGCAATAACTTTCTCGTTCAAACTCCAAATCAGGTGAAACCAATTTTGTTGGAAAGGAAATATTAAGAACCATAAATAGAGTTAAGATGACACACATGGGAAGGTGTGTAACTTTCCTCACGGATAAACCGATAATATTTCCAACACGAAAACGCAACAAGTTTTCAAACCAAAATATGTTTTCGAAGAACTTAGGCTTGTCATGAAGATCACGACAAGCATCAAAACCCAATTAGGAGAAAAACCAAATAAGAACCAAGAAAGATGATGATGCCAAGTGTATGCAAAGGTTTGAGCTCTCCACAAAGATGCGATCAAGTTACTCACTTGAGAGCCCCTCTTGATAGTACGCCGTCTATCCTGTAACTCGGTCTCCCACTAACACCATGAGACCGGTAAAATAGAAACCCTATCAAGATCATACCTTTGCCTTGCGCACTCTACTTGAGCTAGATGATTACGATCTTGATCTCTTCAAGTGGACCACCTTTCTTAATTGCGCTTTGCTTGGTGAAGACTCATATATCGCTCCCCCATACACCAATATGGAGAGCCTCTATAAGGCACATCTTCACTTGACCTTCGAGATGCTTCTCTTGAACTTGCACTTCAACTTCTTCTCTTAATATATATGATGACTTGGATATTGCTTTGGTCATCACTTTATCTTCTTCTTTCAAACTTGATACCAACACATGGTGTTCAAGCATTGCCAATGGACAAGCCATACAAGGATATCTCAATGCAACCATTAGTGCATAAAGATTGTCATTAATTACCAAAACCACACATGAGGGCTCATGCACTTTCAACAGGGGCGTAGCCAGGCCCTAGGCTACCATGGCCATGGCCTGGGGCGTGTGAGCTAGCTTATTCGTTGATTTTAGCTACAATACATACTGTTTTGTACTGTTCACTAATGTTGCATGTGGTTGGCCCGGGGCGTTAGTTCATCCTGGCTACACTACTGTCTGAGTAGTATGCGGTAGTATCTAGTACATCTGGGTAATATGTGCTTGTTCTTCAATCTTGATGTGGTAGTTCTTCAATCTTGTTGTCCATGCTTATCTCTTGATGCGGTACTTCTTCAATCTTGTTGTCCATGCTTACCTCTTGATGCGGTACTTCTTCGATCTTGTAGGACCCCGATCTATCATCTACCTCTGTGTTGCCTTTACCCGCGAAGCCGATTCGGTACGTTCCGGCACCTTCCATGTCCGGCACACAGCAAAGGGGAAGCCGACGGAGTTCATCGCTGTGCAAAGGGCGAGGAACGGGGCACCAATGCAGTGGTCAAGTGCTTTGTCCACCTTCGTGCTCACTAGGATGCCCGAGCTCGTCAAGGATGGGCTGCCTAATGAATGCATCATGAAAGACAAGAACTTGGACAAGGTTTGCAAAGATGTTCTGCTTTTCTGCGGCGCCATGGTGAGCAACACCCAGTTGTACAATCATCTCAGGAAGTGGAGATATAGGTGGACATATGTCCGCACTTTGGCACAAACTGAAGGAGTGGAATGGCGTGAGGATTCCAACAGTTTGTACATGGATGATGCGGCATTCCTGAAGCATGTTGCTGTAAGCTTCCTCACTTCTTCAATTTGTCCTACTCTCTACTTGCTTTGTGTTGGACTAACAGTTCCATCATTTCAGGTCAACCCGAAGGACGAGTGCTTCATCAACACGCCAATTGAGAACTATGACCAGATGAAGATCATCTTCGGCAGAACGCGTTTGCAGAATCCTCTTGCGGTCAACACGCTCCACCTTGCTCTTAGCTACCTCATGGATCATGAAGAGGAGAGTCTCGCCTATCTTGCCTCAAATGGGATAAAGAGGAAGACGTGGTTCTACTCCTACTATCGCGCGCTCTTCCGGGCGATGGAGTGATGATGATGTTGCTGCTGATGTGCTTGAAGTCATGCCCTCTATGATGTCCCCTAGTATGTATGCAGAACCTCCTAAAACTGATGCCATATTTGTATATTTTGCGAGGTGGTATACTTAACCCCTCAAATGATGAACTTGTGGTGCGAGGCAGTATAGTAACCCCTCCCCAGATGATGAACTTGTGGTGCATCACCAGCAGTTGTTATGCTGAATTTGTGATGCACCATCTATTTTGCTAACTAGTAGGGCATGTTTAGTTCAAGCCTATGAACATTGCTGGTAACTTTGATATGTTCACCACTCACGGAACATGGTAACCACATCAAGGCATTTGCACGTAACCAAACACCTTGACATTTGATCTGCTGAACACAAACATCAACCAAATATCATGTACTAGAAAATTTGCATCCAGCCGAACGGGACTGGCTAGCACATTTTTGGCAACCAAACTACATGCACAACATGTGCCATCTCGCGTTTCTCCAGGGCCAGGCCGAGTGGAGCCACGGATGGAAAGTCCCAAAAAACCATGCGAGCAACCAAACAGGCCCCTGCTGATCTGCAATTCTACATTAGGGCACCTCCAACCGCATGGTGCAAACGGACACACAAATATGTCCGTTTGGTCCGGTCCGCAGACACAAAATAGGACATTGTCCGTTTGGGGTGAGCACTGCACCCAACGGCAAACTGCATTTTCCCCGGACATTTTTCTCTCTCTATTTCAGCTAGCTAGCTAGTATGGTGAAATCGATTGGCCCTAGTACTAGTCACAAGCAACATCAGAGGAGGGAACATAGTTGCCTAGCTCCGAGGACGTCCGCGTGCGCGAGTCGCCGCCAGGAGGTCCGCCTGGAGCACGCCGCCGTGCTTGTCCTCCTCGGCCGACCGTTGGCCACGGAGAAGTAGCTCGTAGCTCGAGCACGCGCCCAGGCCAGCGCGCGTCGCCATCACGGAGCTGCACGACGGTCGCGGCCGAGAGGTTGGGCACCCACTCGCCGTCGTGGAGTACGGTGGCTTGGTCGACCTGGGCCAGGAGGAGCGGCGGGAGCAGGGCGTGCTCGTCATCCCGGCGTCGACCTCAACCACGAACTCGTTGTCCTGGGCGTGCTCGCCGTCCCGGGCGGCGGAGGGGAGGGCGACGGTGGGGAGGCGCTCTTGGGGAAGGCCGGCTGCTCCACGCCCGCCACCAGCACTGCCTCGCCCTTGGCGTCGCCCTCAACCACGAGCTCGTTGTCCTGGGCGTGCTCGCCGTCCCGGGCGGCGGAGGGGAGGGCGGCGGCGTCATGGGCGATGGTGGGGGAGGCGCTCTTGGGGAAGGCCGGCTGCTCCACGCCCGCCACCAGCACTGCGTCGGCCTCCTCAGCCACCGGACGCGCGCCCAGCCGGAGGTCAACGCCGGTGTGCTCCGATCTAGAGAGGAGAGACGAGAGAGAGGACAGAGACGAGAGTGGTGGGGACTGGGGAGAGACGAAAGGGTGGGGTGGGTGGCTGTCATGTGGGCCAGGTCGGACACGAGAGCGGATAGAACGGACACCGAGGAGTGTCCGCTTCACCTCAAACGTGGATCAAATTTGGGCCAGATTTGGTCAGAATGGATAGTCTGCCAGCAACTTGTCCGTTTGCGCTAGCCCGTTGGAGGACTCATTTATCCGACCGGACAAAAACAGAGTAGGCTGGTCCGTTTGAGCAATGGTTCACTGAATGCTTCTGTTCATGGCCTCCTCTCTGATTGGTAGACGAGCATCACATCATTGTCCGAACTCCAATGAACACAGCGATGCGTTTCTTTTTCACCCGAGCTGTTGGCACAGACGGGCAAAATTGCCACCCTACAAGTGTGCATAGCTCTCCTAGAAGAGCAAAGAACAAGAAGACGAAGGAGAACAGGGTTGATTGACATTTGACAGCCGCTCCAGCTAGTCGTCCATCCACAAGTTGACTTTGCTTTCCAAGCCAAAGCCATGGCCATGCACGAGGCCATGGTCGGATATCAACACGGACATCAGACAGCGCATCGACGCGACGCTCAAGAGAAGGAATCCATCCGTCCGTCCGTCCGTTGAAGTGACCATTGCTTGCTATGTGTCCAGCAGCGCATCAGGGAAAGGGAAGAGGGGAGGAGCACGGTTCAAAATTGTTCCTTGCCGCTGGTACAGCAACGCTATCGCTGTTGCGCTGTACCCGATGACGGCATGCGGGCACGGCCGGCCATGGCATGGCAGGGCGTCGCATCCACACATCGTATCCGTCCGTCCGCCGGCACGTGCGAGGTCGCCGTCGCTGCCGGCGCTGTGCGCTGCGTCTTGGTGCAGGCAGGCATGCGGTTGCGCGCAGAGGCGCACATGGAGTCCTCCACGGCCAAGGAGTAGGACGGAGTAAAAAATTTTGGGCAGAGGCGGAGGCCAATGGAAGGCGCCGCCGCCCGGCGCGTCCTGGGGTAGGTGAGTAGAACGAACATGCTTCCCTCTTCGCTGCCACTGATGATGCCAGTGTTATGCAATCTTTTGTTTTGCTTATCCTCACCGGACCGATTAAAACACATATTTGCTCCGTGATTGATAGCATGTGCTCGTGATTAGTATGTTCTCGCCTCCTTCAACTTAGCCTTCGAAGGTCAATTGTTCACGTGTGCGTAAGTGCGCACTCATATGAATTATTTACAAAGAGTATGACTCTTATTCGTATTTGGAAGACGTCAATAGAACTCCCAATATCCGTTTTGGACGCGCCAGACTAAAATTCTCGCCAACTCATAGCATCAATAGCCCGTTTTCGTCCGACACAGCCCAATGTTACGTCCGGCGTGCCCGGACCACACCCCTCCCGTTTGGAGTCGCTTGGGCACCGGACCAAACTGCTGGCGCTGCCACGTTAGGGGCCAGCCTTGCCATTGACACAACGCCATGGTCAGCGAATTAATACAAACATACATGGCCCATCACCACCATTGAAGTCGGCGTCGGTTCCCCAGGCGGGCGCACTCCCGTCGCCGCTTAACTCCCGCCCACGCGACATGCTCATAAACGACGGCGTTAATGCGCGGCGCGCCTACTCGCCTCCGTTAAAAGCCGCGCGTTCTGCCGTCGTGGCTTCACACTCTTGCCCTCTCCTCCTCATCTCCCGAAAATCTAGCCATAGCCGCCATGACGAGCAGGCGCATCGGCGGAGCCGCGTCGAACGTGTCTGGGCCACGCACCCTCCTCGTCGACGAAGCCACGACGTGCCCACGCCGATGAACTGGACACGCGGGCGCCGATGAACTGGACGCTAATCGTGGGCGGCATCCCAGTGCCAAACGTGCCCACGCCGACGAGCCGCAACTGGAGGGCGGCGCAACTGCGCCATTATTGGGGGAGCTCACCCCCGAGGAGCGCTAAGACCCCAGTGGGACCCGGAGCGCAACCCAAGCCGGTACGTGGAGTTCCGGCGGCTCCACGACGAGGAGATCAACCGCTGGGACGGCCCGGGGAATGTGGTCGGGCACACGCTCCCGTCCGTGATAGGGCACATCCGTGTGTCGGCAGGGCTCCCCTGGCAACCCCCTCGACGGCGTTCGTGCCGCCTCCGCCATCACTAAACCGTTGGGCACCGAGGACGTCGACGGCCTCCCGCTCCCTCGCTTCCTCGTCACGCTCGGTTCCCTCCTCATCGCGCTCGGCACCACGCATGCCCAAGGACAGGGTGAAGGAGGAGCCGCACACCCCTCCCTCCCACGGTAGCACACGGGCACCCTCGTCATTGGAGGGCACACACCGCCATCGCCGCCGAGGGGCAGCCTCATCATGCATTCGCCTGCGAAGAAGCAGCAGACGGAGGTGGCACAGATGCTCCGTCTTTAGGAGGCGATGCGGGACCCCGACCCCGAGGACACGCCAGGGCTGACCCGGGCTCAAGAGGACTCGGTGAACGACGTGTCGGTGTTGCCAGAGGCCGACGCCCTAGCGTGGTCTCTGATGGAGCACCTCCAGAGCACCGGCACGCCCTTCGTCGTCCTCACCCGCGGCGACGACGAGGCGGGGCGGCGGCGTCAAGGAGGAGGACTGGGTCGTTTTACAGAGGCCATAGATTAGGTTTAATTATTTAATTTATTTTAAATCGTTCAAACTTATAGAAAAACCTAAATGTTTGAATGAATTTCGTTAAATTTCGTATTTGAAACTTGTTTAGAAAACTCAAAACGCGCCGTCGACGTCCAATAGCGGTCCAATAGCGTTTCGACCGAGCGCCGCCGGACCTGTTTTGAAGTGGAGATGCTCCAAGATTAGTAGCGGCAAGGTCTGTTGTGGGGCGCTCCTTTGTCATGCATGTGGGCTTCCGTGCGCCGGTTGCCGGTGCTGCGGCCACGTCGCGCTTATCAGCGGCAGCTGCGCTGTGATGCCGTTCTGTTGAGCTTCTGTCGGCACGGCGCGACCTGGCCGTTAATCCGAAGCTGCCCGTGCATCGATGACATTTTTTCAAGAGGCATGCTGTAAAGACTGTACATAGATTTTTCTTGTAAGCTAAAATCTGTAATACGTTAACCGAATAAAACGATTGTGAACAACACATCCGAATGACTCGAAATAGGCAACAACACATCCAAATGTATGGTCGTTATCCCCACATTTACGGATGGAACTCTGAGAAAAACTTAGAAATACGTCATGACCACATCAGAATTTTCTGAAACTGAAATCGTCACTCATATTCAAGTTATCGTCGCATCGTTGGAGGAGATAACGAATGCATGTAGACAAACAACTGAGTCAGTCCACACATAGATGTAGAGAAAAATTTCCGTAATAGTCAACGTGATTTGGGAAAAAAGCCTCGTACGTGCCACAATCTATGTTGACGACTGACGGCTTAGCCCGCTTATACCGGGTGGTGGTGGTGGGTGTGTGTGCGTGTGGGGGTGGGTGGGGTGGGGGGACTGCACACAAGATGGAAACACTGCCGACAACTAGACCTACACTGAACAAAATTGCAGCAGAAGGAAGGCGATGACAAAGACCCACTGGTCAGACAGCTTCGTCAACCACGCCGGCGAGACGGTGTTGAAGCCAAGTAGCATTATTCAATGTAGCGCCATGATACGTCGGAAATCCATAACGGTGCATGGGTCTAGATGCACCCACTATGCATTTTTTTTCTTCAGAATGTCACAAAATTCCGAAAAAAAATCCGGATGTAAATTACAGCGTGATGTGTTAGTACAAAAATTGGCATGGTGAAAAAACTTTTTTTGCAACCTGTACAAAAAAGACAATTTTCGGACACGTACATATACTTTTCGGTATGTCCGAATTTGTCTTTTTTGCACAGGTTGCAAAAAAAGTTTTTTCACCATGCCAATTTTTGTGCTGACTGCAAATATGTTGGACTACATGCAAATATTTTTTTTCGAATTTTTTGACATTCGGAATTTTTTTTTCTGGCTAGCGGGTGCAGCTGCACCCGCTAGCCAAATCGCCGTGTCCCATGATACGTCTCAAATGTAGCTATTTTTATCCATACTATTATCATATCATTCTTGCATAATTTTGGTATAGTTTATATTTTTATTATTTGTTTTGGACTAACCTATTAACTCGGTGTCCAGAGTCCGTTGTTGTTTTCTGCATGTTTTTTTACTTTTCATACAATCAGTACTTTAAGATGGCAACATATCCTATGCATCCGGGGCATTCATGTATCCGTGCATCCGTCTGTCCTTGGTCCTCTGATTTAAATCACACACCGCATTAAAATCATGTTAATTTGCACTTACACGCCCGCTGCACATCCAACTCACTAAAATATTTATGATAATTCCCTCCAAATGTTTCTCTTTGTTCAAGACAGCCGCAAATCTACGGCGGCTGCCGTCGCAGACTGCAGTGCATGCATGTTACGAGCCCTTGAGCCGTTCATGGTGGCAACCAGCCGCATGAGTTCTCGCCTTCCGGCGTCGATGCCGAGTGCTTGTTGCCGTCGTCCTCCACGACCGTACCAGAGCAAACCGTGTTGTGATGTTGCTGCCGCCGGCCGTCAAGGCCACCGCTGCAAGCCGTGTTGTGCTGTCGCCGCCGTGTTGTGTGGTCGTCGATCTGCCATCGCAAGGATCTAATCTATACAATGGATCAATTGGAAAGATAATGACTTCCTTTTCAGCGGGCGTATTAATGCAAAATAGCCATGTTTTGTTACTGTGCGTGCGATTAAATCTGAAGGCCCAGAACGGGCGGATGCACGAACCACCCGGATGCATACGATACGTTGCCCTTTAAGATGCCCAAACATATCAAGAAAATCATGAAAATTGTATGTCATCAGAAGCTTCCAATGAGCCAAAGAAGTAGTTGGGAGGGCCACAGAGCGCCCACATGGCCGGGGGCACATGGGCCCCTGTGGCTCCTTTCCACCGTCTTTCGACGCCTATATATATGATTTGTCCCGAAACCCTTCGGGAGGATGAAGTTTCTGAAGTTTTGCAGCCGCAAGTTCCTTATCCGCGAAGATCCAATATGGGGACCTGTTCCGACACCCTGTCAAAGGGGGAATCCACTTCGGAGCCATCATCATCAATCTTGATGCCACCATGCCGACGTGTAAGTAGTTTCCATTTGGATTACGTGTTCATAGCGGTAGTTAGATGACATTTTTGCTCCTTTTGATTCTTAATAGAATTATTTTATGAGTTGTCTTACATGATTAAGATATATATATGATGTAATCCATGTTGTGTTTGTTTGGATATGATTAATTGTCACTTTATAATCAGATCTTTTTATGAATTCTATTGGGATTTTTTTTTCTTTGCTACATAATTTGTAGTCATATATGCTCTTCGATTTATTTGTCTATTTTGACTAATTTTGATGGGTAGATCTTGAGAGAGAGTGGTGTATGATAGTGGGTTCAATCTTATATTGATCTATATCCTAGTGAAAGAAAGTGACAAGGCTTGTAATGTGTTGTTGCCATTAAGGATACAATGATGGTTTCATTACCACACTTGGATGGTTTTGTTATTCTATACATTGTATCATCATGCTTACTGCAATACTTTGTATATTTTAACTTAATACTTTGAGATGCATGTTAGATTTTTGGGTGGATTATTAGTTATAGATGTTGTTGTATTAACAATCTATATTTTTTGAATGTAATGCCTATATGAATCATGCAATTGTTAATGCCTATAATAGGCAACATGTTCATGACTAATAGGCCTAACTCATGATTCTTTACAATTGTTTTGAAACGTTAAGAGAGTAATAGGTAAACATGTTGATAAATGGGTTTGCGTTGAGTAATGAAGATATGTTATTGAAGTGTGTGACCATACTCTTCTACACTAATCATATTAAGTTGGGAATGTACCTAGTATCATTGTATTATGATAGATACTGGTAGCGAGCGATCGTGTGTGGCTAATCACACGAGTTAGGCCGAGGATGCCAACGGGACATTGTCCCGCCACCTCCCGTCCTAGGGGTGAGATGATTGTACTTGCAAGAATAAACTGCTACTAGTTATGCTTGAGTTGTTTATGACTAATGCAAGTTTTTTCGTCTTATGCATTTTCAACCTATCCATATTTGCTAGCCTCTTCGGTACTGTGCATTTGCCACTCTCATCTCAAGACATGGTGCAAACT
Source organism: Poa pratensis (assembly GCA_947311845.1). NCBI lineage: Eukaryota > Viridiplantae > Streptophyta > Magnoliopsida > Poales > Poaceae > Poa > Poa pratensis. Next base: position 39,348,499 of record CAMZMU010000069.1, read on the forward strand.
TCATCGATGCATCCAAACTGTGGAGGGCTTCCTTTTGTTTTACTACACATAAACTACCTATCTTTCTCAAAACAATCATCATACCCGCCAGTGACGGATTTTCCACAGCTATTCCGAAATATATAGCCATGAAACAACCATCGTTACATTACATGACTAGATTTGTTTGTTAATTGTTATTTTGTATTGCATTATCATATGGAGTTGGCATGATGTTTATGTGGCATTGCCATAATTATCATTTATTTACATGTTACGATAGATCATTGCACATTATAAAGTTTAGTAAATTTTGCTCTATGTGGAGAACCCGAAAAATCTGAAATCACAATTTTCTCTCATGTACGCTCGCAAAATTCACGTGGAGTAGCACTCGACTCCTCCTTGAAAACGATTGGAACCCAACATGTTTTGGTGACTTTTAACATCTTTGTCGTAGGGTTTTTCGGGTCAGGCTAAGCTCATTTTTTTGGGCACTGCTTTTGCTACTCAGAGTGGGCTCTCTGAAACTGAAATGCTCGCAATAAACTTTCTATGGAATGGACGATCCCAAGCATTCAACTGGCAAAATTCCAGTCATATATATTCATGCAACAATGGCTTCTGGTGGGCAAGAAGGACGAGTAAGCATTGACTCTGGCGGTCGCTAGGATCAGATACCTCGATTCAACTCTCAGAGCACCGTTGTCAGCTCCTCCTTAGTTCCTTCTCCATCTTTTGGCCCCACGTTGAGTCTGTGATGCAATACTGTTAAATTGTGGTGCGTGTGTATGTTTTCTGAACCTTTGACATTGCCGGTTTTTGCTGTATTCATTTAAAATCGGGCTCTTCTCGAGTTTCAGCCTAAGAAAACACAATAAGATAACAAAGATGCCCATCAAGGGAGGTTTTAGAAGTCTGTATCCTCCGCAAACAACTTCATCCATACATTACTAAAAAAACTCATGCGTATTTGTTTCTCAAAGGACTCTTGCATCTATTTCCTTCACAGAATCCATAATACCCGCTTTTGATACACGCATCAAGTCGAACATTCTTCTTAATAGTTTTTCCCTCTCTTCCATTCCATCTAACCAACTCCCTTAACTGGTCGCTTGTAACTTTCTTTGTACTCATATGTTGGGTTTTATCTTTTCTACCAATAGAAAAGTACATTGCATGATCTAGAGATCTGACTATTGAGGTTAACTGTAACTGTAGAATTCAACTAAGCTAAATAAAAATCCGGTCTTAATTTGTTACTATTTTTTGCTAGTTATCATTTTGATTTCTGATCTTCAGCTAGTTTCTCACTGAACGTTGTTGATCATGTTCTGCAGGCAAGCACAAGCGCTCAATCCATTCTAGCAGTTGCAAATTTGCACTAGCATGGTCAGAAACCAAAATCTGCAAGCCATAGGTGGAGAGTTGGCGAGTGATCGCGTATGTAATCAGTGGGTTGCGTCATGTGCATGTGTGCCAGACACGTTGTAAAAATGAATTAAGCTCACTGATCAAAATCAATTGGCTGGACGTATTCTTCTATAAAAATGATACGTCTTCCATGACATATCCTTAAAAAAAATCTGCAAGCCAACAAGCGGTGAATTAAGCTCAATTAGTTGCTACAGTTCCCCTCACCGTATAACGAAGATAAAAAATAGTGACAGAATAGTATTGGGGTACCTGTAGTCACTGCTTGCTAAAGATTTTCTTCTGACGCAAGGAGACTTCACCAGGGAAGCAACCAGTCTGATGCATGAATGCATGATGATATATAGCAATGGCACACTAGTTGGCTGGAACTGGTTATTTTTTTAGAAATGGGAGTATCGCTCCAGCCTCTGCATCAAAATGATGCACACCGCCGAGTTTTTATTAAAATAAAGTTATACCAGCATCCATAAGTACGAATTATTACAACTCACTGATCACACAACGTGGAAACAAAAATCAGCCAATAAAAGAGTAACATATTATGCATCTATTCTTCTAGCATGACGCCACCCATTCTCGCAGAAGATAGCCCGAATGACCGCCATCATTCGAGTACATCCGGAATCCATAAGATCCCGTTGGGTGTGTTAAAGTAGGAGCAAACACATTTGAATCCAATGGGTAGCTCGGAGACAACCTGCAAGAAATGAGGAGTTTGAACTTTATTAAAGACAATATCATTTCGACAATTTCAAATTGCCCGAAGAAAAGCTGACACGCCAATACGTATCCGTGTTTTAGTACTTTTATCCACCCCATTTAACCAAGACCCAAACATATGCGACACACTTGTCGGAGGTGTTAAGTCTAAAGTAAAATAAATGAGTCTTCAAATGTTTTTAACAAAATGAAAAATATAAATAAATGTTCTATAGACTCTTCTGACGTATCCGTGCTAGACCTGATTAATAGGCCACACATAAACCTCTGATTTGTGTGTTTATCTAAGGCACTTTGGTTGTTGCCGACAATGAGTGATGTAAGTTTAGGACAACACAAATGCACAGCTAGCCATGCAAAAAGGGAATAGCCGCGTTGACTTTTTTAGTGGTTGATCGTGCCATCACGACCCTGATTAGCTCAGGTCCTATTCTTCTTGTAGTCGCGGATTCAGTTTGCTCCATGCATTAGTCTTTTAGACTTTTAGTTAACAAACCAAGATGCAGTTCAGAACAAACTTCATGAGAACCACATTTATACCTAAGCTGAAGTTTAACTTATCACGTATAATTCAGGCATGCATTAAGCTTGAAACATCCCCATTGATATCTCAGTTTTTTTTTTTTTTTGACCAGGGAACCGTAGGGGAAAACCCCTACGGTAATTTTATATATAAAAAGAAAAACCAGAGGTTTTTCCTTACATCAGAGCTTACACCTGGGCAAAAAATTCTAGGGGGCAAAAAATGAGAAGAAATAACAGAAGAAAACATCAGGTAAAAGCGTCTATAATCCACCCAAGGAGAGGCTAGACTTGAGCAGAAGGAACTCTATATTGGTGGACCGAGAGATCACTCTGAAACAGAACCTTCCACCGAGGCAAAGATGGCGTTTGGTGCTTGAAAATAAAATCATTTCTAGCCTTCCAGATATTCCAAAGAGCGCAGACTGCCACCTCCATGAAGCAAGGACCCGCGAAGCCAGCTTTGGCCAGGGAGAAACGGGCAGAGATGGTCGTGGAGCTATCCCATGTCAGACCAATTAGATCCCAGCAAGAGTGAGCAAATGGACAGTCGAAAAATAGGTGATCTCGGGTCTCTAGAACTGCCATGTTGCATAGAACACAATTAGGTCCGCCATCTATATGCCAATGTTTTCTGATCATCAAATCTTTAGTGTTGAGTCGATCACGAAAGAGAAGCCAGGCAAAAACTCTCAGCTTGGGTAAGCATTTGGATTTCCAGATGGCCTGGATAGAAGCATCTTGTGGCAGCTGCGAGAAGACGAAATTATAGAATTTGGCCGGGGTGTAAAGTTGGCTCCCCCAAGGGAAAACTTTCCAGTCAGTCTCATCGGTAGTGATAGCTTGCGTAGCAAGGATCTCTGAAACCTGTGTCAGCTCATCAAAGGCTTGGACTGATAGCGAGAGCGAGAAACAAGTTAGAAGATCAGCGGTATTGCTCATAGTAGCCACCGAAACATCTTCATGAGTGGCAAAGGAGAACAACCTATCAAACTTGTCACATAGCAGTTCTGTACCGCACCAGAAATCCTTCCAAAAAAGCGTGGTCTGCCCATTACCAATGCTGGAGGAGGTGATGCCGCGGTAAGTATCAACCAGCTTGAAAATGTCCCGCCACCAAAAGGAGCCACGACTAGACTGCGCTTGAGGAGGAGTGTCCGGATCATAAAGCGACCATACTAACTTAACCCAAGGTACATCCACTTTGCAAAAGAACTTGTGGAGATGCTTGAGAAGGAGAGCCTTATTCTGAAGCTCAAGATTCAAAATTCCGAGACCACCATATTTCTTGGGTCGACAAACTAACGTCCATGCTGCAAGGGAATTGACAGTAGAAGAGTCCTCCTCTTTCGCCCACAAACAGTGTCGCCTAACTCTGTCATAGAGCTTGATGATCGTTTTGTGCACTTTTAATGAGCAAAGGAAATGCATTGACAACGATGATAAGATCGAGTTGATAAAAGTTAACCTGTCCCCATAATCCAGAAAGTGCGCACTGGCATGCATACGACGCTCTACCTGATCCACTAGAGGAGACATCTCCTGAATAGTCGGGCGAGAAGGGCCCAGCGGCAAGCCTAGGTATGTGAATGGAAGGGTCCCAATAGCACAGCCAAAAGTATTCGCAAGAAGGGCAAGCTGATCATCAGACACATTAACTGGCATCAGACAAGACTTGGCATAGTTCACCTTAAGTCCAGTGGCAGCCGAAAAATTGCTTAGTAAATTCTTGAGAGCTAGCAGCTGAATCGGACATGCTTGGAGAATAAGCAAGGTGTCATCCGCGTATTGGGCTATAGGAAAATCAGTGTTTGGGATGGGTAAAGGAGGAACCAGGACACCAGCACCAGTCAGCTGGTTCACCATTGAGATCGGCTCCCGCAACAAACAGAATCGGGGAGAAGGGGTCTCCCTGACGGACGCCACGCCGACAGGAGAATTTCTTGCCAGCCACACCATTCAGAAGTACGGAGGAGGTTCCAGTGGAAAAGATTGCACGAACCCAGCCCAACCATCTGTCATCAAACCCCCAGCATCGCAAGATTTCCAAAATGGCGTCATGCTCAATAGTATCAAACGCTTTTGCAAAATTAAGCTTAAGGATGACCACTTCCTTTTTGTTCTGTTTACACTGATGAATGTATTCATACGCCCACGCAACACAGTCCTGGATCGTACGAGATTTAAGAAAGCCATACTGATTAACATGGACTAGGCTCAGAATCTTGTGCTGCAAACGGTTTGCTAGAATCTTGGTCAAAAACTTGAGACTTGAGTTCAGAAGCGAGATGGGGCGGTAATCATTGGGGCCAGAGGGAGATGGGACCTTTGGTATGAGAGTAATATAGGCATCATTGATACTCTAGAGATTTACGCGGAGGTGCCAAAAATCCTCACATAACCGATAAAAATCAAAGCGAATAATCGGCCAGCAAGTTTTCAGAAAAAGGCCCGAGAAACCATCCGAGCCAGGAGCTTTATCACTTGGCATTTCAGCTACCACTCTATCCATCTCCTCATGCGTGAAAGGCGCCGACATAGAACCAAGATCAGCAGAAGGTTGAATGAAATTCGAGAAGGCAAAATTCCTATCGATTGGGACCGAGATCCCCAGCCGATCCTTGAATGAATTCCAAAGAAGCGCCTCCTTTTCCTGATGTTCAGTAGCGATCGAACCATCCTCTCGTGAAAGGGAGGAGATGAAATTTTTTCGATAGCGAATAGTGGCCATGGAGTGAAAGAACTTGGTATTGTCACTACCAAACTTCGCCCAACGAGCGGTGCAACGCTTTTTCCAGTAAGCTTGTTTGCACTCCAAAAGGTGAGAGAGCTTTCTTTTCACGATATTTCTGAAGGTCCACTCGGAAATGTGTAAAGTTCTTAATTCCTCCAGGTCATCCAGCCATAGAATCGTGGAGTTGCATTTGTCAATTATGTGAGAGATAACAGAGATGCTAGTACTCCAAATACGCAAACCCTTTCGGAGCAGTTTAAATTTTCCCGAAATGCAACGCGCGCTATCGCCAGGGCAGTGGATGTCCCAAATGCGTTTAACCACCTCCATAAATCCGGGCATTTTAATCCAATGATCCTCAAAACGAAAGATGGAGGCTTTGGGAATATTAGTGCCAATAGACACGACGCACGGCGTAATCGGATGTCGGACGCGCCAATGGTTTAACCATTGTATTAGGGAACTGCAACGTCCAAGCTGGTGACATGAAGAACCAATCCAGCTGGACCAAGAGGGGGTCGGATTGCATGTTACTCCAGGTATAACTACGATCTTTTAGCGGCAGCTCTACCAGACCCAGGTAGCTAATAACTTCATTAAAAGTGGCTATGTCTTCTAGATTTGCACCTGGTCTATTACGGCTGTCAGAGTACCGGTAGAAATTAAAATCGCCAAGGATGATCCAAAGAGAATCCGTCGTGACATCCAGATGAAAAAGCCAAGCAATAAAGTTTTCGCGTTCAATACCATCGCAAGGACCATAGACATTAACCAGATTAAAATTCTCGGCAAAAGTAGTGGATTGAAAAATGAGCACAATACCAAAGGTTTCCTGGAGGAGAACTTGACCCACGAACATGTTACTGGCCCATAGAACTAACAGCCCACCAGAAGCGCCATCAGAAGGGATAAAAGAAAATTGATCAAACCGCCGTGGAGCAAAAGATTTATAAATTTTAGATCAAAGCCGGAGCGTTTTGTTTCCTGAAAGCACACAATGGATGCCGCACTCTCCTCAATCTTGGCCCTGATATGCGGCCATTTCTCAGGGCTATTGATACCCCACACATTCCAGCAAAAGATGCGCCAAATACATTTAGAACGACTCACAAAGTCAGACATTGTGCAATAAAAGAGCAGCACCCAAGGTTACTCAACACGCTCAAGAAGCAGCTGCTCCTCCGAGAGTTCTTCAGGGTCGATGTGGCAATCCTCCACACCAATGCGCTGCAGCTCAACCATCTGAGTGATTGGAGGAGGCGTGGCCTTTTTCACCTGCGAAGACTTGCGGGCGGAGGAGGTGTAGGAGAGAGCTTCATGCTTGTACCCAGAACTGTTACTCCTAGTCGAGCGGCGAGAGAACTCATCAGTAGCCGGAGGCTTGGTCTTGCGAGAGCGGCCACAAGGGCGGCCACGAGGGCGAGTGACAGGTGCAAGAACAGGATCCAGAACTTCAGTCTCCTCTTCAGAGTCAGTAACCGAGCTAGAGCCACCAATATCCAGGCCAGGATCAGTAACCAGAGAGGTAACATGCATGTTGGTGATCATAGGGTCAGAGTCAGTGCCATTGTCTACAAATTCAGTGAGCGTGAGATGGGAAACTGGGTTCAGAATCTGGGCAAGTGGCCATGCAACGAAGTCACCGACATCCATCCCAGTAAAACCAACAGCCGCAGAGTGAAAAATCAGAGAAAAAGGTCCCATGTCAATCTGAGCATCAAACCCAAAATCCTTGCTCAGGAAGCGCGGGAGAACAACAGTAACAATCCTGGTAGGTATAACAACAGACTGAGGCTGGGACAGACTATCCAGAGCAGGGAAACGGACAGCATCCAGCAGGAAATCGGCCATGATTCTTTCTGCAGCTTGCTCAATGTCAGCACCATGTGCATTCCAAGCATCCAGTCCATCAACAGAAATGTTCTCCTCTGGAGACATACCATCCATCATCGAAGGGCCCTCATCAGAAATGTTCACAGCGAAGTTCGCCATGGGCGGCGAGGTGGCGGTCAAGGGAGGGGAATGCTCTGTGTGGTTAGCGGTCAGAGCAGGGGCAGGTAAAATCAGACTCACAACAGGAACCGAATCGCCAGGACCGGAAATCCCTGTTATGCCGTGAAAACCCAACAGCAAGTACGAGTCAAGCACCTCGATATGTTCCTTCTGCAGCACAGATGTGTCCTTCCTTACCCATCTCAAGCGATTATGACGTACCAGAGTATCAGATGTAGGCAAATCTTTCCTAGCAGAACCCCCATGAAGTTCCATCTCAGGGCAATCCAACATTGCCTTACTCATCAAAGATTTATCTTTCGGTATCCAAACTTGCCTCTTTTTACAGTTTTGTGCCAAATGTCCCAAATCCTTACATTTAGTGCATTGGATCTTAGGGCAATGGTCAATGTCGTGCCCCAATAGATGACAAAACGTACACGTGATCTTAAGTGGGCAAGCTCTGACAACATGACCCCAACCAAAGCAATGGAGGCACCTGACATCGTTTTTACAATTCTTTTTCAAATGTCCCAGTTCTAGGCAACAAAAACAACAACTAAGAGGACCTGAAAGAGAGGAGTCCAAAAGGGGGGCTAGAGGGTTGACTTCAATAGGATTATCCTCCTCGCAACTTGGTTTAGCTCGAGCAGTTGCCTTTAAACAGATAGAGCATTTTGCTTACAATAAACAGTCCTGGCATTCTACTGAACAGTCCTTTTTGCTTACTATAGGCCGCTCCGGGCAGTCAGAAGAAGGATGCCAGATAGAATCACAGCCCAGACATCGGCCCAAGAGATGACAAATAATTTCAGAAGGTGGCAGGCCCCAAAGCCCAAGCATTTGCTGAATTTGAAAATCCGAGTATCCCGCCTGCCGGTGATCGAGGACATGCTCCAGATTGAGTCGTGATAACTGCGGATCGCGCTGATAGCGAGTTTCCCAGAAAACCAAATTATGATAATTCTTTCCAATAAAATATCTGGGATTATGACTTTCCAAAACTAAACCCGATTTGTTGGGAGTTTCCAAAAAAGTGCACTTCACCGTACCGACGAGGAAGGAAGATAATGTCGCCGGAGCAAACATCTCCGGTGATCGGTCAGGGGATTGAGCTTCAATGGACCCAAACTGAATTTTGATGTTCATGTCCCGCTTACCAGGGGTAGAGAAACCAAATTTCGATAGCTCAGCACTTGTGTCATCACCAATAGTGCTTGTGTTAAGGAAATCCAGAGAGGTATTGATCGCCAGACCAGAAGTAACAGGTAATGTCACCATGGATGAGCGAGCTATTTTCTTGGAAGCCGATGTCCAGCCCACCTCATCACGAAAGATCTGCGAGTGCCCAAACGGTTGCCAGAAGAAATTCGAAACATGAGCTTTACCCTTAGGGTCGGAACAAGCAGCAGATGCATCTCCAAGGAACAGAGAGAATACACAGTGAAAATCCGGCCAATTGCAATCTCCCAAAGAGTAAATGAAATGACCAACTTTGCTTGAAGCCACATAAAATCTGAATCTTTTATCCGAGGGCTTGCAAACCCGAAAACCAGAAGCAGAACCACCCAAACAGCACTCCAGCGCCAGCCCAACTGAATCTTCAGAGAGTGCAAACGCCGCATAGGGAAAATTGGCCACCAAGAAGAATGCCTTGACTGCCGCTTGGGGGAGAAGTGGACAGAGGAGTTGAATCTTCGATGAACCTGCGCCGCCAAGGCCTTGCCCGGCGTGAAATCCCAGAGGAGGAGCACATCCATGGTCGCCGCCAAGGAGGGGAATCACCAGCGCCGGAGCAGGGTGGAGAAACGCCGCAGTGGAGAGGGAGGGAGGTGGGACGCCATTTTCTAAACTCAGGTACTCTCTACGCTGAATCAAGGTGACATGCCAAAAGTTTAAAACCCCATTGATATCTCAGTCAGCCAACCGACAAATATATACACATGCGGAAAATCACAGGAGTATAATTAATGTTTTCACCTGTAATATGACAATAAACGATCCAAATATTTGGGCTTATTTAATCAATATTTTCTCTTTGAATCAATATTTTCTAGGGCTTTTTAAGTTATGCCTACTGAGGTTGCCCCACTTGCTTAGTTTTCCTCACTTTTCCCCACTTCACTTTACCGAGCATCGCAAATGGTCAAACAGGACGTTTTCGTCGGTCAAACTCGTTGCATGTTACTTGGCTGAGTACTGACGAGTGGGACCACTTACAATGCTTTGACGAGTGGGACCATTTGAAATGCTCTGACAAGCGGGACCGCTTAAAATGCTCAGACGATCGCTGACAGACGTGACTCGATCGTGGTCTCTCTGACGATTAAAAAGACGTAGTTCCTTCACATGTTTCACCTATTTTACGATGATTTAAAAATGATTAAATCATGAACATCATTAATTTGACAAAACCAAATTCGGGAAAACAATATTATTTTCATTACTGTTTCTTCTATAGTACAAATGTTGTTCTTCCAACATTTTTTACAAACTAGACTACTAATACTAGTTCTAATGCTACTGCTAATCCTAGTAGTACTTAATTTTCTGCTTCTTCGACATCTGTTGTACGACATCGTCCTCGTCGACGCGGGTCCTCCTCCTCGCTGTCGGCTTCGTGGTCGTTGTCCCTGATACGTCCAAAACGTATATACTTTTCCGAACACTTTTGCTATTGTTTTACCTCTAACTTGTGTGTTTTGAATACAACTAATGCGGACTAACGCTGTTTTCAGCAGAATTGCCCTGGTGTCTTGTTTTTGTGCAGAAAGTCAACTTTCGGGAAAAACACCAGAAAAGATCGCAAACCTCCTATTTTACCAGAAGACTCACGGAGCCAGAAGGGGAGCAGAGATGGGCCACGAGTGGCCCAAACCACAGGGCGGCGCGGCCAAGGGGCCCACCGCGCCAGCCACTGAGGAGGGCGACTCGGCACCTCCCCGAGTCCCCCTTTCGACTACTTAACCCTCTCTGACCTAAAACGCGAGGGGGTCGTCCACTTCATCCAGAAACATCACCGTACGCCGCCGCCATCGCGAAACCTATTTCGGGGACCAGAAACTCCGTTCTGGCACTCCGCCGGGACGGGGAATTGGAGGAGATCATCGCCATCATCATCACCGACGCTTCTCCATCGACCATCCATGTTTCCCCCATCCATGTGTGAGTAATTCCCTGCTGTAGGCTGAGGGGGATGGTAGGGATTGGATGAGATTGTTCATGTAATAAGTTATAAGATCATTAGGGCATGGTGCCTAGTATCCGTTGTTAGTACTTATTGATGTTGTTGCAACTTGTTGAGCTTAATGCTTGTCACTAGGGCCCGAGTGCCATGATTTCAGATCTGAACATGTTATTGTTTCATAATGATATGCACTGTTTATTGATCATACCTGCAAGTTGTATACACATATTGTTGTCCGGAACCCGAGGTCCCAAAGTGACAATAATTGGGACAGCCGAGGGGAATGGCTGCGATGTGAGGATCACATGTGTTCACGGCGTGTTAATGCTTTGCTCCGGTACTTTATTAAAAGGAGTACCTTAATTACCAGTAGATTCCCTTGAGGCCCGGCTGCCACCGGCTGGTAGGACAGAAGATGTTGTACAAGTTTCTCATTGCGAGCACGTACGACTATATACGGAACACATGCCTATGTTTACTTAGTACTTGGATGCTTTATCATTATTATCTGCAATGCCTATGTCTTGATTATTATATGAGCTATCTTATCCATGCAGCGCCCGTTCATCCATCCCTATGCCTACAGTGTTTTAATCCTACTGTTTACTGCAATCACTACTGCTGTCTCTATTTACTGCTGCTATTATTTCACCGCTACTACTGCTATAAAACTGTTGCTACTGATAATCTGTGTCGAGCAAGACTATTCACAGGTGCAGCTGAATTGACAACTCCGCTGTTAAGGCTCTCAAGTATTCTTTGGCTCCCCTTGTGTCGAATCAATAAATTGGGTTTTACTTCCCTCGAAGACTGTTGCGATCCCCTATACTTGTGGGTCATCAAGACTATTTTCTGGCGCCGTTGCCGGGGAGCATAGCTTTATTTGTGAGTTCACTTGTGATCTATATTGCTCGCTGAAATTTATTCATCATGGGTAAAGCTCGTGATGAGAGGGTCCGTGTATTGCCATCCACTACAAGAAAAGGTACGACACTTAGTACCTCTGCTGCTCTTGACTCACCATCTGTATTGAGTCAACTTGTTACACCACCACAATCTTCACGTGTTGGTACTACTGCTGAATCTGAAATTGCCTCTGATATATTGATGATGCTTCTACTGTGATTGATGAGATATTTCATTAGGTCCACTTTTAGATGCTGCTATTGCTAGTCTAAACAACTTGAAAATACTAGAACACCTAATGGAAGTCCTACTACTCCTGTTTATTCACCTGAGTTAAGGGATTATACTTGTGATGATGATCCTGATGAAACTTATGTGGAACTTGATGATGATTTTATTGATAAATGTAATGCTACTACTGGTGCAAGTAATATAGAAATTTTCTTGCACAACATGCTGTTAAATACAAGTTGTCACCTGATCCTAAGTTTGCCACTTCTCCTATAAACATTAAAGATAAGGATTATGATTTTTCTCTTGATTTATCTCATATATCTATTGTTGAGAAAACTCCTTTTTGTGGCACTAAGAGTGAAAGTGCTGTAGAGCACATGAATGAGCTCTCTACTTTGAGTGGCTTATTTTCTGATGATATTAAGAAGCGTAGCTATTTTGTTGCTAAGATTTTTCCTTTCTCATTAAAAGATGATGCTAAAGCTTGGTATAACAACTTGTCTCCTGGTTCTATTACTAGTCCTACTGGTTTGCTTGATGTTTTCTTTCAGAAATATTTCCCTGCTAGTGCTCAACATGATGCTTTGCAGAGAATTTATAACTTTGACCAGGAAGATGAAGAGAAACTTCCAGAGGCATGGACAAGGTTTTGCTCTCTTATCAGAGCTCGGCCTGGACATGATTTGGAAAAGCATGATCTACTTGATATATTTTACAGTGGACTAACTATTGAATCTAGAGCATATCTGGATAGTTGTGCTAGTTGTGTTTTCAGGAAAAGAACCCCTGAAGAAGCTGAAGAATTATTGGCTAAAATCAGCCAGAATTATGATGATTGGACTCTACCTGCGCCGACCCCCACACCTACACCGACACCAATATCAAAGAAGAGGGGAGGTATGATTGAATTGAATGATGAAACAATGAGGGAGGCCAAGAAGACTCTCATTGAGAAGGGTATTAAATCTGAAGATGTGAAGAACCTTCCACCTATTGAAGATTTGTGTAAGCCAATTCCTCATCCATCCATAATTGAGGTTCACTCTCTCCACAGGTTCGATGAAGGAGATATTCCCTACTCTAAACCACCTGATCAATGCTTAGATGAATTTGATAATTATGTTATTAAGCAAGATAATTTTAATATGAGAGTAGAGAATCATTTGCATGAAAACTCTCAAGCTATTAGTAAGTTGCATGATATTGTGGAGAGAACCTCCAATGATGTTAAGATGCTTATTAAACATTTCCATATGGTTCAAACTCAAATTGATCAACTCACTAAAGTGCAACAAGACATGTTAGCCAATGCTTCTAAAGAAAAATTAAAACCTGTCTATGTTAGCACTAGAAGTGGAGCTCATACTCAGGATCCTTTATATCCTGAGGGACACCCTAAAAGAATTGAACAAGATTCTCAACTAGCTGAAAATCCAGTTTCTCCTTCTAAGAAAAAGAAGAAGAAGAAACATAAAAATGTTGTAGAATCCTCTGAAACTGTTAATGATCCTAATAGTATATCTATCTCTGATGCTGAAACTGAAAGTGGTAATGAACTTGATAGTGATAAGGATAAAAATGATGCTCTTGATAAAGAAGTTAGTGAAAAGGAACCTGAAAAGCATACTAAAAACACAAAGTACACTAAGGAAGACTTCATTGCTAAGAAACATGGTAATGAAAGGGAACCTTGGGTTCAAAAGCAAATGCCTTTTCCAACTAAGAAACTAAAATCAAAGGAAGAAGAACATTATAATAAATTTTGTGAATGGATGAAACCCTTGTTCTTGCAAATTCCTTTGACTGATGCTATTAAATTGCCTCCTTACTCAAAGTATATGAAAGATATTGTTTCTAACAAGAGGAAAATTCCTAATGAGGAAATTTCTACTATGCTTGCTAATTATTCTTTCAATGGCAAGGTTCCTAAGAAGCTTGGAGATCCAGGTATACCAACCATCCCTTGCTCCATCAAGAATAATTATGTTAGAACTGCTTTATGTGATTTGGGAGCAGGAGTTAGTGTTATGCCTTTTTCTCTCTATAAGAGACTCTATCTTGATAAATTGATACCTACTGATATATCTTTGCAAATGGCTGATAAATCTACTGCTGTTCCTGTTGGCATTTGTGAGGATGTCCCTGTTCAAGTGGCTAACAATTGTTTAATTTTGACTGATTTTGTTGTTCTTGAAATGCCTGAAGATGATAATATGTCTATTATTCTTGGAAGACCTTTTCTAAATACTGCAGGTGCTGTTATTGATTGCAATAAAGGAAAAGTAACTTTCAATGTTAATGATAAAGAACATACTGTTTATTTCCCCAAGAAAGTTGACAAGATTTATGGAGTCAATACCATCTCCAATTTTAAAACTATCAAAGTGGGAAGTATTGATTGCCCTATATATGATCATCAAGAAGGATATCAAAACATTATGATTGGATCCATATCAATACAATACAAGGTAACATGAGTGTTTCATGATGTTTAAATCATTTGTGTCATGTAAATTTATTTGGTGCCAAGACTTGATCAACCTTGTTATCAAATGTATTTGCATACATGAAAGAGCTAAACAGCATTTCTTTCTTCAACTTTGTTTTACCTCCTGTAGTGATAATTAGGTTGCAAAAGTTTAGTTGTTTTGAATTTTAAAAATAATTTTTCTGCCCAAGTTTTATTAATTTAAATATCCAGATTTCATGCAAATTGAAAGTTTTCAAAACTCTGTAAAAATTATACCATTGGTCCTATTTTTCAAAGAGCATCGTGGGAGTGCCTGGTGCTGACCAAGGGGACCCACCATGGGGTCAAACCACATGGTGGCGCGGCTGCCCCTTGGCCGCGCCAGCCACTGAGGTGGGGCACCCTTGGCCCTCCAGCAGTTCCCCCACCTACCACTTCTTCCTCTTGCATCACTCAGCTCGTTTTTCTCTCTCACACTCGAGTTTTTGCTGTTCTTCCTCGCGATTTCGATCTCTTTGTTCAGCCCATCTCAGCTGCTGAGATTTGGGGCAATTGCTCTCAGGTATGTGACTCCTCCATGTATCCAAGTAGAATTTTGTTTAGTAAGTATACCTTGAGTATTTTGCTGCTGTAGGTGACTTGTTAAGTGAGTATGCATGCTTGTTCTATGTTGATATAATCAGTTTTGATGCATGTTTAGTCCTCTAGCAAGTCCATATAGTAGTTCCCCTCATTTGTATGCTTCAAAGATAATTTTTATGATATGTGTCAAAAATTTCAGAGGATGGAGGGAAATGAACACCAACTAAATCAATATGAATTGGTGGTTCCTGAGGTCATGGGGATCCATCGTGAAGAAGGAGTGTTTCCATCCTGCTATCCATGCTTGGAATTCATGAGAAGTTCGGGGATCTTGCGTGATTTTCGTACTCTTGTCTCTAATACAGGATTGAGTGATTTTGTAGAGGGAGAACCCTACCAATATGCAAAGCTAACTGTGTCTGTGGTGCAGGACTTTAGATTTGATTGGTCTTCACCTAACCCTATGGTTCACTATAAAATTTACAACAAAAGTGTCCACTTGCCTTTTGATGCTTTTTGTGCAGCAATTAGGGTGCCGCAATGGGGATCACGAGGGAAGATACATGGGCAACCCAAGCATTTGACGGACCTATACGAGGTAATATGTCAAGGAAGAACCTACTCAGATGAAAGTGGTAAAATTCGAAGTATTCAATTTCCATGCATTCGATATTTTGCTTACTTCATCACGAGGTGTGTACTTGCTAGGAAGACTGCAAATAAATTATCCATTCCTGATTTAGCTTTCCTAGCAGCAGCCTTGCAACATGATAAGAGTTATAATTTGGGTGCCTTGATAGCTTTCGCATTGCTGCCAATCGCGAGAAAGGTGGATTTTGTGGAGGACTCATTGCTTCTCGTTTATTAGCTATGCATGGTGTAGTAGCTCTCCCTAATGATTTGCAGCTTTCTTTAGAGAGGCTCGATTTTGCTTCCATGGGGAGGCATGGCTTTGTTACTAGTTGGTCTACTTTGAATAATCTATCTTATGAGGTGCCTTTTGCCAAGAAGGTGAGGTGGAAAATGGTTAAATCTGAGCGAATAGTCGCTTTGCCTGCACCACGTTTGTTTGATCTTGGTTTCAGGAATGTTTGGTCAGTCACCGAGGATGAATTCGATGCATACTTGAGGGAACATGCCCTGCACACAGAGGATGATGGAGAATGGGCGGACGAGGACTCCACTCAGTTTTCCGGGACTGGGGGCTCGCGCCCCTATCCTGGGGATGCTGGACCCTCTGCCTCATCTTCCTCAGCGGAGCCGGATGTTGAGCACGCCCAGTATGACCCGCCGGCTTGGAGTTCCTACCCGCGTTATTATTAGCCTCCACTTAGGCCAAAAGCCTAAGCTTGGGGGGAGGTATATCGACATCTCACTCATTTACATATCATATCTTGTCGATACTTTGTATATCCATGTTGCAGTTTTCTTTCTTTCTTTCTTTTTAATTGTTTACCTTTTATTGCTGCATTCCAAAACACAAAAAGACCAAAAATATTTCTGTTGTTTCTCTTCATTTGTTTCTTTAAGTTTCAGTATTAGTTTGCTTAGTTTTAAAAT
Source organism: Poa pratensis (assembly GCA_947311845.1). Classification (NCBI taxonomy): domain Eukaryota; kingdom Viridiplantae; phylum Streptophyta; class Magnoliopsida; order Poales; family Poaceae; genus Poa; species Poa pratensis. The sequence goes on from CAMZMU010000069.1 coordinate 39,364,822, forward strand.
TCGGTTTGTTATTCAAAAATCTAAAAATATTTTGCTTTATTGTTTGTTTCTTTTTGCTCTTGTTTCAAAAACTCGAAAACCCAAAAATATTTGTTGTTTCTTTTTGGTTTTGTATAGTGTTTTCAGAGTTGGACAGCCATCCGTGACTCCGATGGAGCTTGGTTTTCATTCTTATCATTCGAAGCAACACAAGTGAAAAAGCAATAAGGATGATCTACAACAACTCGAGTTGGGGTGAGAGGCTGGTATGAACTCTATTTGTTTTCATTTTTGTACATATACTCATCTATGTGAGCATGCTTAGTTGGTTCATGTGAGGTATATGTCATTTAGTGGATGCTTAGTAGTTCTTGTTCTCTCATGATCGGTCCCAATTTATTAATAGTGGTAGCATGTTATGTTGATGTTTGCTTGCATTGTTCTATTCATAGAGGGTATGACATTGTGGTATCCTCCTCTGAATAATTCATTCGAATTGACTTGGCACATGCTCATGCATGCATATGACTGAAAAACAAAAGTCAATTAAGCCTTGATGATTTATTTTGACTCAGAGTTCTTGTATCACTTTTATGCTCAATTAATTTCATTTTGTCGCAAGCATGATTATGACGGTTATTGCTCTCTTGATTGTCGCTTCCCAGTCTATTGCTAGCCTTCACTTGTACTGAGCGGGAATGCTGCTCGTGCTTCCAAAACCATGAAAACCAAGTTATTCCAAAGTGTCCACCATAAATACCTATGCATGGCATTTCGAACCATTCAAGTAAATTTTCATGTGCTACCTTTAAAACCTTCAAAGTACTTCTCAATTTGTGTCAATGTTTTATAGCTCATGAGGAAGTATGTGGTGTTTTATCTTTCAATCTTGTCATTCAGACTTTCACCAATGGACTAGTGGCATATACATCCGCTTATCCAATAATTTTGCAAAAAGAGCTGGCAACGGGGTGCCCAGTCCCAATTAATTATAACTTTCATCAATAATTCTCTTCACATGTTTTGCCCTGATTTATCAGTAAGCAACTTAATTTGCAAATAGACACTCCTCCATGGTATGTGAATGTTGGAAGGCACCCGAGGATTCGGTTAGCCATGGCTTGTGCAAGCAAAGGTTGGGGGGAGTGTCACCCATAATGAAACTAAAATACATGTGTAAACAAAAGAGAAGAGGGATGATCTACCTTGCTGGTAGAAATAACATCCTTCATGGGAGCCGCTCTTGAAAGTCTGGTTGACAAGGGGGTTAGAGTACCCACTACCATTCGTTGACAACAACAAACACTTCCCAAAACAATTTTGCTTCTGTTTTAAAAATAAAAAGCTCTAGCACATGATAATCCCTGCTTCCCTCTGCGAAGGGCCAATCTTTTACTTTCATGTTGAGTCACCATCCTTTCTTTGAGCACTTTCTCGAGAGCATAGTTGTCATTCTTAGTGTAATGTGCTTGTCCCAGAATGTGGTTAACTGTGATATAACTTTGATGCTTTTATCTTTGATATCTTTGATTCTAGTCTTCCCATGAACTTCAGAGGTGCCTGGGCATTTATGTTTTGCTGTACAAAAACGGGCAAGCGAGATACCATCTTATCATATCCTATTATGAGCATTACAATCTTGTGAATTAATATGTTTCATGTTTGTCGCTATTAGTATGTTGGTATCTTTTCATAGTTTACATGCCTATTGAGTGACATTATTTGCATTTGCCTCATCTTGAATTGCCTAAGCATTTGTTCATATAGTGAGAATATATGCATCATATGAAGCAAATGTGTTCGTGAAAGTCTTTTATCGCACTCAGTTGTTAACTGAATTGCTTGAGGACAAGCAATAAGCTAAGCTTGGGGGGAGTTGATACGTCCAAAACGTATCTACTTTCCCGAACACTTTTGCTATTGTTTTACCTCTAACTTGTGTGTTTTGAATACAACTAATGCGGACTAACGCTGTTTTCAGCAGAATTGCCCTGGTGTCTTGTTTTTGTGCAGAAAGTCAACTTTCGGGAAAAACACCAGAAAAGATCGCAAACCTCCTATTTTACCAGAAGACTCACGGAGCCAGAAGGGGAGTCAGAGATGGGCCACGAGTGGCCCAAACCACAGGGCGGCGCGGCCAAGGGGCCCACCGCGCCAGCCACTGAGGAGGGCGACTCGGCACCTCCCCGAGTCCCCCTTTCGACTACTTAACCCTCTCTGACCTAAAACGCGAGGGGGTCGTCCACTTCATCCAGAAACATCACCGTACGCCGCCGCCATCGCGAAACCTATTTCGGGGACCAGAAACTCCGTTCTGGCACTCCGCCGGGACGGGGAATTGGAGGAGATCATCGCCATCATCATCACCGACGCTTCTCCATCGACCATCCATGTTTCCCCCATCCATGTGTGAGTAATTCCCTGCTGTAGGCTGAGGGGGATGGTAGGGATTGGATGAGATTGTTCATGTAATAAGTTATAAGATCATTAGGGCATGGTGCCTAGTATCCGTTGTTAGTACTTATTGATGTTGTTGCAACTTGTTGAGCTTAATGCTTGTCACTAGGGCCCGAGTGCCATGATTTCAGATCTGAACATGTTATTGTTTCATAATGATATGCACTGTTTATTGATCATACCTGCAAGTTGTATACACATATTGTTGTCCGGAACCCGAGGTCCCAAAGTGACAATAATTGGGACAGCCGAGGGGAATGGCTGCGATGTGAGGATCACATGTGTTCACGGCGTGTTAATGCTTTGCTCCGGTACTTTATTAAAAGGAGTACCTTAATTACCAGTAGATTCCCTTGAGGCCCGGCTGCCACCGGCTGGTAGGACAGAAGATGTTGTACAAGTTTCTCATTGCGAGCACGTACGACTATATACGGAACACATGCCTATGTTTACTTAGTACTTGGATGCTTTATCATTATTATCTGCAATGCCTATGTCTTGATTATTATATGAGCTATCTTATCCATGCAGCGCCCGTTCATCCATCCCTATGCCTACAGTGTTTTAATCCTACTGTTTACTGCAATCACTACTGCTGTCTCTATTTACTGCTGCTATTATTTCACCGCTACTACTGCTATAAAACTGTTGCTACTGATAATCTGTGTCGAGCAAGACTATTCACAGGTGCAGCTGAATTGACAACTCCGCTGTTAAGGCTCTCAAGTATTCTTTGGCTCCCCTTGTGTCGAATCAATAAATTGGGTTTTACTTCCCTCGAAGACTGTTGCGATCCCCTATACTTGTGGGTCATCAGCCCCCCTCGTCATTGGTGATGTGGTCGTCGTCGGGGTCAGCCCCCTCCTCCTCGGCCGCTGCCTCCTATTGGGTTGCGTGCATGGAAAACAAAAATTTCGCCACAACTTACACAACAACCTCCAAGATCTACTATGAAGATACAAGTGGCAAGACATGCATATTTGATCCAACTGTAAATCGTTACCGACACCGTGAAGCGGAACAGATGTCGATGACGACGTTGATGAAGCTTGTGGAAGAACTCCCTCGGCTAAGCTTAGCCGATAGAATGTCGTAGACTCCTCGCGTCTCGCCTTGATCCAACAGAGTGAGATAGAGTCAACCGTTTCTCAACGGATCACCCCTATGAGTTTCGCACACATACATCGGATCTAGTCCAGCAGGGCTTCGCTGTCCACACTTGAAGCACTCACCGCTGGTGTATATGAAGGTGGAGATCTCAACACATGAGAAGGAGGAGAGAGAGATTAGATCTAGATGTAATCTAATCGGAGAGAGGGATCCTCTAATTCAACTAGAAAAGATCTAAACTTGTATCTCTCCAAAGGAGGGGGTGGGGTTTATATAGGAGGCCTTGGGGTTGGGAGGGGAAAGACTTCCCCTAGCCCAAGTTGGTTTGGGAGGCTTGGGGGAGGGGAAACCCTCCCCTTTTGGTGCGCCGGCCCTAGGGAGGAGGAGGAGTTCTCCTCCAACTCCTCCTCCCAAACCGCCTCCCTCCATGGGCCCTAGGCCCATTAGGGTTTAGCCAAGGGGGAAACTTCCCCCTTTATGCGGTTTGGCCCACCACCTCCACTTGGTGGTGCGGCTGCCTTGGTGGGCCACTAGGGCCCACTAGGCAGCCCCAAGGTGGGCTCCTTTATTTTTATTTAATATTTTCCAATAATTATTTATTAACTAAATTAATTAATATTTAATTAAATAATATTTTGTCTAATTAATTCTTATTTGAATATTTCCTTTTATAGAATATTCTCCGAATTAATTACTTATCATATAAAACACTTTTACATGATCCGGGACACCCAGTGTCCGCAGACAAAATACTCCGGATAAATATTTCCCTCTTATATAAGGGCTATTTTTCGAATTGCCCTCAGAGGCCTCCATCTACACAGTTTTGCCCCTAGCTGTGAATGGTGCTCAGTTTTGACCTTTCTTCGTTCGCAGGTACTATGGCGAGGCCAAACGGCCAGTCTGAAGTCCATTCCCGTTAACTCTTGACGAGTGGGACCGACATGTCATATATTTGATAATTTCAGATAACAATTTTTTGACATGTTTAAATTTCTGACAGGGGACCCACATGTCAGAGATTTAAAGAACTTCTGGGGAAAAAATGTGGATGATGTCATGATGACATCATCAATGGAGGTCTGAAATTATATTCATAATTGTTAATAGCAATTATTAGCAGTGCTTAATACTGGTCTTTAACAACGATTAGCCTCATAATTGTTACTAGCGGTGCTTAATAGTTAATACGACCGTGCCCAAACACCTGCGCTGCCACCGCACGGCAAGGGCCAGCCTGCCGCTGCATGGCCATGGCCAGTCTACCGCCGCCATCTGACCTCGATTTGATTCTAGGCTGGGGCGAACGACGCGCGGAACACCTCCCTTGGCCACTTGCGCATGACCGCATCAGCGCCGGAGACGGATGCAGCGGCGGGAGCCAGAGACAGATGCGGCGGTGGGGGCAGAGACAGATGGGGCGGTGGGGGCGGAGACGAACGCGGCAGGCGGCAGATACGGATGCGGCGGCGAGGCGCGCAGGGCGGCGGAGGCGGATATGACGGGGCGTGCCATACCTGCCAGAGATGGATGCGATGGCGAGGCGTGCGGGGGACGCTATGGACAGGAGAGCGGAGGTAGGGGGCGAGCGAGGTGGGGCGGGATGGGGGATGGGAGGAGGCAAATGAAGGTGGCTCGCAGCCATGGCCGGCGGATGACATGATGTTGATTTGAGAAGCTTCAGGCAAAGGAAAAAGCAGAGAGGAATAGAGGTGCTTCGGTTGTGGGGAAGAAGACAGGGAGCTTTTACCGAAACCCCCTAGAGTTTCAGGAACATGGTGATTTTACATGAAACCCCTGGCGTTTCAGGAATGGGGTGGGTTTTCACAGTTTTGCCCTCGACGGGGTTATGAGAGAGTCAACGGGGTTATAGAGTCAACAAGGTTATTAGGGTTACGCTAGGGTATGGCCTAAACTTTGCATTCCTTGTAGAAATGATCCAAAATTTTGCAAGTGAGCAGAAGGATCACAAGGAGCAAAATGGTGGCAAGTAGCACAAGGATCACAAGGAGCAAAGTGGTGGCAAGAAGCACAAGTAGCACCAGGAGCACCAAGATTCTATGAAACATTATAAATGATGTTGTATTTCTATGAAACATTATGGATGTTGTTGTATTTCTGTTGAATGATGTGGGACCTATGTTAGAACTATTTCTGTTGTATTTCTGTTGAATCATGTCAAAATCCGAGCCCTTTTGCGAAGTAAACTCACTTTTATGAAAAATGTGCTAAAAAAAGAGCTCCAAAGGTAGGGTAAACTGCCTCATTCCTAAGCAATGTTTTTTTCGACCTTGTCTAAATCAGCCAAATAACTTTCCTACACATCTATTCTATATATATACTATGTGCGCAGTTTTTTCAATTTTTTGATTGTTTTTTAATTTTTATGCTTATTTTGAAATTGGTCAAACCTAAGTTTGACCAACATTTAATCAAGTTTAAAACATGAAAATGAAAAACTAAGTCTGGATTCTTCTTAGTCGCTCCAAAATGAAGCTTTCGTGAGTTTTTTGAAATTTTCATGTTCGATACCCTAATCCACTTCTCTTCAACCTTAGACTTCATAGTTTGAGTTTTGAGATATCACATTAGATATATGCATTTTTCGTTTTGAATGTATGTAGACCTTGTTTATCAACTTGAGTCGTTAGTATATGACATATGAAGACTATGTGCGCAAGTTTTTCAATTTTTTGATTGTTTTTGAATTTTTAATGCTTATTTTGAAAATACTTCGGATAAATATTTCCCTCTTATATAAACCCTCGGAATAAATCCGACTAGTAATAGAAACTATTTCTATTACTCCGAGACACCTAGTGTCTGCATGATCCAATCTCTCTGATAAAGGTATTATCTACCACACAGAAACAATTCCGGTGATACTCTCTCGGTATCCAGACCAACCATATACACAACAAACTAGAACTGACTTAAACGTGTTACCCTACAGGTTTGATAACATGTAGCTATAATTAGATGTTTCCATCTAATCGGTCAGATACATGGGCTACCTGAATAACTGCTACCGTTATGCAAATAACACTCTGTTGAACATGTTGATTATTAATTCGTCATTCCCATTACTCTCGATACTGAAATTACCCGAGATAAATTATTCCTGATATTTTCATGAATCAATCCCTGATTCACTATATCTCTGTCTATCTCGTTATCGGTAAGTTTCCTTTTCTCGTTCCCGTAATCCGATATCCTACATGATGTAACTTCATCATGCATTGTCTGCAGAACATATTGGACATCATACATACTGAGTGGTCCCTGGAAGTATCTCTCTTTTGACAGAGGAGTAATTTCCCATCTTGAAACATTAGGATATATGCACCCCTTCAGAATCACCCAGTGACTGTCGTTTTGCCACCCAGTTACGGCCATAGCGTTGACAGCACCAAAGTAATTCTTCCAATATACACAACCGTAATAACCTCATGGTATAAGGACATGTCATATAATAATCATCTGCGATATTGCACTAAGGACAAACACACACTTTGGAATCTTACTTAGCATATCAATGATTTGGGTCTACCCAGCCATATTGTTTCCATCAACAATATGTCACTCATTGATGCTGACATAAACAATGTCCCAGACCAGGAAAACGTGGTCTCTAGCAATCAACGAATTAGTCTAAAAGGCAAGACTAGGGTATACTTTATTCTGTTCATATCTCTACACGTGCGAGTGAGTTTTCCTCTGAATCACATATTCAGGAGTCACCGCAGTTATAGCATAGAATCATGAAGCATAATTAAGAATCAGATGTTAAACTTTATTGCCTTTTGGGCATACATCCAACACCTCCTCCTCCTCGTCCTTCTCCGTCGGGTGCTCCTCCTCCAAATCGTTGTCGTCGTCGGAGTTGTCGGTGTGGTCGCTCGTAGGAGACGGCGGTCAGAGTCAGTGGACACTCCTGCTTCATACCATGGGTGGATATTCTCCTGATCTTCCGTGCTAGTGTCGTCACTAGGCACGTTCTTGTCCTGAAACCACTCGCCGGCCATTTTTGTTGCGGTCAATTTTTTTATAAGATTTGGAGAAAACTTTGGTTAACCGCAATGGCAACGGGGCCTTCTTATTGCGCAGAAGCAGTGCACTATGTTATCCATGGTGGAACAATTAAACACATCAAGGAGATCCGAATCGCATTGAAACCGTCTGCGGAAGTACATAGAAGGACAACTTTACTCAACAACCTCGTTTTTGCCCAGATTTTTTTTGACAAAACATGACATTAACCGTTTATCCGCCATGATATCAAAATGCGACCTCATGTTCAGTTGAAATGATAGGAAAACAACTGCAATATTCGCCGTGTCATCTAGACATGTCACAACCATGCATCTTGACCCGTGTCGTACATCTGTCGATCAATTGACGTTCAATTATGGTTTGGTCAAATTAACTGCAGTTGAAAATAATGTGATCCATCTAGACATGTCACAACCATGTTGTACGCGAACTGGCGCGATACGTCGATGTTTACGTGCATACTTTCATACGTGCATTTGTGCCATGCCATGGAGCGCGGTCTGGACGCGAACTGGCACGCAGACTGGCACCCACAACACACGCTTTGGGACACTGAATTTAAAATAATATTGCAATATACTAATACACTAAATCTGCAGGATTTCCGTATTTTTTAAAATTTTCTCAATTTATGTGTTTTTTCTCCAAACAGGGTCAAAATTGGCCGCACGACCATTCATAGCCAAGGTGTGATTTTTTGATTTTTTTGTGGTATTGTGTAGAATGATGCTATACTACGTTCGTATGTTTTTTCTATGATTTTGGGATCAAGCTATAACACACTTGGAGTTAAAATTTCATTTAATAGCGGTAAATCCCATTCAACTCGTTTACTAGATGGAATATGGCTAAAAAACTCAAAAGTTCAAAATATTCAGCTATTATGTCTCCAATATGATATACTTTGTGTGAAAATTGTGAAACTCTAATTTGCATTCTTATTTGGGGTACCTGCTTCACAAAAAATCAGAATTTTGACAATAAAAACTATGAAAAAGTTTCAACTTTTCTTGGATATTTCTTCAGCAATACTTTTCACAATGTCAAAACCCATGTTTGTGACGGGTTTGGTATTGGTAGAAATAACTTAGCCATGCATATGGTCATGAAATTGGTCATCTAGCTTGAAAGCCATGAATCTTCTGTCCATTTTGCGAAGACTTTTTCAGAAACCGTTATATTGCAAGTTTATGATTTTTGATTGATATTTGTACACTAAAAAGGAATATCCCCGCATGATTTTCATTTTTTATGAATTTTTCTACGTGACGGTTCAAGGTAGGTATTGAATTTTTCAAAAAGAAAATCGTGCTATTGTGTAAAATAGTGGTATACGATTTGTGTGATTTTTCTGTAATTTTGGAACAAAACTACATGGCACTTGTAAATCCCATTAAACTCATTTAATGATGGAATATGGCTAAAAGCTCAAAAATTTCAAAATATTCAGGGATTATGCTTCCAATATGATATACTTTGTGTGAAAATTGTGATAATGCATAAAAAACATAACCCCTTTATTTCAGGGGCAAATATGAGCGAATGCGATTTCCCCCTAGATTCATGGGGTCATCTACCCCAGTGCTACATTCAGAGTTTATAAATTGGTCGTACACACTGTAAACTAGCGAGGTGGGAGTAAACATCCCACCCTGTATGACTCCACCACTAGCACAAGAGACCATGCATTAAAACTAGAGAGTGCCAACGCCACATTCGGGGTATATAAACCGGTTCTAGTGATGTGGGAGTAAATTAAATAGTTATCATTATTTAATCATCAAATTATATTAGTAACAAACCAAACTCAGATATACCAAACTGGTCAGGGTGGTATATCTGCTTGTCGTAGGTGTGCCGTGGTTGCTTTTGCTTGTTTGATGTATACTTCTGACCAAACATTTATTGAATAAATTAACAAAAAATGATGTATTGATTATTTCGACGCAAATGTCGGTGATCTCAAACTTGTTTTCGAAAAAAGGCTAGCACACAGAAATTGGTGTTAATTTGTCCGGTGGTGTTTAGACACTAGGCTTTGTAATCTTTTGAGTTTCAAAAGTATGCAGTTTGTTGTCTTTTTCGACTAGCGATTATAGGAGAACGTAACATATTTGGATGGTGTTCATCTCATGACGCAAAGACCGGAGAGATACCTCTTCCATTATCTAAGTTTTTTTTGTATTTGTAGATAACAATTCTTGAATATCTTGGGGAGACATTTCTTGCCTTTTTGGATCAAACATATTATAGGTTAGTTATTTTAATTTATTTTCCAGCTGGCATATAGCATGGGTGATCGGTCCTTCTACAAAAAGTCGTGCTTAAGTTCGTAACTAACCGAACTACTTTTTGAGCGAACAAAAGGTCAAGAAAGCACTGGAGGAGTGGTGCAGACTATGCATCTCATAATTCCTAGTTTTTTTTTCCTGTGGCTGCACTGATTTTTCTTGGACAAACCATCTATTGATCTCGTACCACCACACGGTCTTGCTTCTATATCGACTGTCCTCTCTGTTCGATCATGCTCGAGACTTTGGACTGTTAAGTCTAAGTGTGGATTGTCTACCTTTTCTATCAGTTTATAGTTTATACTCTTGATTGTGTTGGGTAGTAAATGGTATCAGAATCCAGAGTCTCGAGTTAGAGTACCGACCTTCGCTGTTTATTTAAAAATTGATCCTAGCTCCCTTTTGTGTCCAGTATAGTACTCTTGAGTCATTCATGAGTTTCTCGCGCCGCCGCTCTCCTCCGGTTTGCACGTATTGGCCTCTCCAAATCACACGTGAGAGGGGTGTTGCAATATATGTGGATTGCACTAGTGTTTTCCATCGGTTCAGATTTTTTATTGCATTGGCTAGTACATGAAATTTGACATATTTAACCTGTTTGGATGCCGTTTGGCAATAGGATTAGTGATGCATGCATAATCGACACATGTAATTTGTTTTCAGCCCTAGGTTTCTAGCTCTTTCACTTTCTATGTGACTATATTTGACTTGGAACTACGCTACTTTGCAATAAATTAATGAGGCTGTGTGCATCAATTGGTACAGAGGCAAGGGCTCCGCTCTCCTTTAAAAAAAATGGGACTATAATTGTGAAATAAATAACTAGGCACAAACTTGATCGTCCTAGAAATATGATAGCTGTGTGAAAAATATAGAGCTAGTTACTCCTAAAGGTTTTTCTCCCTCTCAATAACTTTTCATTCTTATTATCACAAGACGTCTTGCAGAAGATTGTTTACATCAGCGTTGTGAAGTCTTTAGAGAGATGGAGGCAATCACAACGAAAAAGTTGAGGTCTGTAGGGGGGAGGGTGGGATAGGTGATCTGGAGAGACTATCTTATGCGTTGCGTGCATGGGCCGCCAAAGCTGCATGGAAACGATTCAACAATGACGCATGCACGTAGCCGTTCACAAAGCGGGTGGGGAAATAATCTTTTGAAAAGATCGTGCGACGCTGCTGCTGACCACCTTTGATCGATCGGTCTCTCTCTCTCAAGACGTTTTTCTGTTCCTGTGAAGGCGCTTGACAAGAGCCGTTCAGCAGTCTGTTCCTTCACCTTGACTCCAAGCATATATCTCTGTGGGCAGAGGCCAAACAGCTTCACGACAACCCAGCGTGAACTCAGCTAATCATTATATATAGTATGTGTGCGCGGAATGTGAAAAGAAATGTGTCATCTAATGCGTCACATCACCTAATCAACCCGGCAGCAACCAGCAACCCTGCACGTAGTCGACATCTACTGGCTTCTAAATTAGCTCTGACATGGCATACGTGCATTTACGATTAGGCTACTTATAAAAATCTTATTGGGTTAAGCCGCTTGTACATACTGAAAATTTAACTTTACCGGTTAAGTTGTTTTAATTTGGTCATCTGCAACCGTTCGCTCTCAAGACGTTACGAGCAAACGGTTCGTTATCATTTGATTGCGAGGACAAAGAGGGTGGAGGAGCGAAGCATAGGGAGAAAATTCACCGAGACGATGACAGATCGATGGTCTTTTTATGGATTTCGTTGTGTTGTCGCGACATGGCTAGAGGGTGGTCTCAGTAGGCCAGCTATTGTCTCTGGCATGTCAGCCACCGTCACAATGAAGCAGGAGGAGGAGGGGACAGTGGCGAGAGGAGGCTCGAATTCACAATGGCGCCTGTGGTGAGGAGGAGGAAGAAGTGTGTGAGAGAGGGAGTTGTGGCAGTGAGGCAGTAGATGAGATAGAAGACGGAGGCAAAAAGATGTTCACTCCCTAAGGAAATGGGATGAACGATCACGCCTCAGAGATGCTTGATTACTACCTTTCTTTATTCAGGCCACAAGTAGTTTTATTTTTGCATTGCAGAACATATAGAAAACAAAAGGTGAAAGAAGACAAGGATGGCCATTTGATAAGAACATACAAGTGCAGTTTGCATGCACCTTATAAAAGAAGTGGTGAAACGCGCACTACATCACTCCCCGCGGGCTACACGGCAGGACCCCAGTCCACTGAAACTGGCCACCGCACCTCTACTCCCCTCGCCGCGGCCTAAGGACGCTGCCGGGCAAAGTACATGCCGTGGAGGCGGGCGGCGGGGGGCGGGGGGGGGGGGAGGGGAAGGGTGTTGTCCGATAGTGCAGTGTGCCATGGCGGCGACTGGGGGGGGGGGGGTGGGGTGGTGTTTTTCCGACGACAAGGTTGATCGAATCTAGAATGGAGCAGATATGCTAGACGGGAGGCTGAAGTGGCATGGCGGTGCAGTCCGGCAGCGCGCACTGTTCTGAAGTTGGCACGATGACGCTGTTGAGGATAGCGACGATGTCGGGGCGATGGCGACGAGAGTCATCACGATTGCCGGGGACCGAGACTTGGAAGTTATGACAATGGTGCTTCATGTCATGTGTTGCTACGTAGGAGTGCTGGAGTGGGGTGCTCTTGGTGGTCAACGAAGGAAGCGCAAGTCGTAGCACACATAACTCTATGTTTGGATTCTAAGTTCTCCAGGTCTACAAGCTTTTTCTATGGGAGAAAAAGAGAGTCAGACGAAAGCGTATCCTCGATCTTGTGTCGGTACTACCAATGGCGACATCTTAGTGCTTCGCTCCCTTGTTAAAGGCATCATCATGAGCTCCACACTTACTCCCTACGCAAGAAAGGCATGGGTTCTCTATGTGAAAACTCAAGCTTCGGTTGGCCGAAGTGGGTAATGGCGGTGTCTTCTCCCTTCCCTCCTCAAGGCATCTCCAGGGGCGGAGGCAGGATTGGACATCATGGGGGGGCCGGACATGCTAATTCTTCATTAGGGGGCCAAACAATGTGTTTTTCTTCTAAAATGGTATCAAAAGTAGCATTATGCAGTAAAAAAATTTGCTAATCCATGGCATAAGGGGGGCCAGGGCCCATGCTGGCCCCCCTAGCTCCGCCACTGGGCATCTCTGTGGAGAGTCGCTATGTGGACATTATGTGGTGATCCTCCCGCGTTACGGTTGGTAGATGCCATGCAGCATGTCCGGATGGCTGGTGTACGTCGAGGTGACAGTCTCAGGAAGTGATGCGACAGCGGCTCTTTGGGTCAAGATAACATTGTGCATTATTTGGTTGTCAATCATGTGACGCTAGTGCGGCGGGTTATTGGCCTGGTCAACGTGCCTAGAGGATGTGGAATTGTATGTCGGGTGGAATCCATGGATGTGTTGATGCGATGGCCGTAGTATGTGGGCGATGATACTTGTGTTGATCGGGCTACAGGCAAATTGTTTGTGCAACGTTGCAACTCTAGTTTGAGATGTGTTATGTCTGGCTGGCGGCCTCGGAAGGAGGTATTGACTGATTGTGTAGGACACGCGGGAGCGGTGGAGGTAGGCCGTGGCCACCGAGAGTTTATAATCTTCAATGGTATTGACCTTCTATCGTGTAGGCGATGAGGTTGCCTTCGATGTGGGTGGACTGGTGGAGTGTTTGCTTCTTCACCTTCGTTGTGGAGTCTCGGGTCTGTTACTCCCATAGCAGTCACGACTTCTTGTCTCCGGCGGTGCGAGATCTGCTTGTTTGGTTGTGCAGAAGAGTGAGGAGTCTGCTGCCCCCCCCCCCCCCCCCCCACACACACACACAAAAAATCACGAATGATTCTCTTTTTTTTGTGTGGCCGTCGACGACAATGGGCCTGGCCTAGTTGTATCGGTTTTTGGCCGGTTTTTCCTAATTAACCGGCAACATTCTTCTTCTTAAATCTTAAGCAATGAACCAAGCTTCTGTCTCGCGTTTCAAAAGATAACAACATGTAACTTAATTTCGATAGCAACATACAGTTGTAGGCACATGCCGCACATCACAACAATTGTAAACTGAAATATAGTCAGCTAAACCAAGCAGACAAATACTAATAGTATATCCCTCAATACGTTCGAGCGGGACAAGAACCATGCTATCCTCCAGTCCGGCCTCGAACTAAATTTTGTATTTCCTTGCGTGCGCAGACCACCAAGACACGTACATCGCCAGAAACCGCTGCAAGTTCTCACTAGAAAAAGCAGAGCAATCCACATATAACGAGACAAAACCCCACAAGTAGGGGGGACAGAGATCACAAGCACGGAAGCATACACCAACCACTATAAAAGCAAGCAACGCCGTGTCCTCCTGGTGGCGGCCGCCACCATTTGAAGCTAGAAGAAGAACAAGGAGAAGCCCACAAGGCCAGTTAACAATGGGGAGGTCTCCTCTCTGCGACGAGAGCGGACTCCTCAAGAAGGGCCCGTGGACGCCGGAGGAGGACGAGAAGCTGCTCCAGTTCATCCAGAAAAACGGCCATGGCAGCTGGAGGAACCTCCCGAGGCTTGCTGGTACAGTTCACCTTCTAGGACGACGATCAAGTTTGTGTATGAGATTGTATTCAAACAGTTGTAGTCCCTTGATTGAACACCTGGTGTTTATGTATGAAATTGCAGGGCTGAACAGATGTGGCAAGAGCTGCCGGCTTAGGTGGACCAACTACCTGAGGCCGGACATCAAGAGGGGCAAGTTCTCCCAGGACGAGGAGCAGACCATCCTCCACCTCCACTCCCTCCTCGGCAACAAGTAGGTCGCCGTAACCCATGCTTACAGTACACCAATCAATGCGTCACTCGAACCCATTGATCTGAACGCACGAATCGCTCACCTACTGCTGTCACCTGATCAGGTGGTCGGCGATCGCGACGCACCTGCCGGGGCGGACGGACAACGAGATCAAGAACTTCTGGAACACGCACCTCAAGAAGCGGCTCATCCAGATGGGCTTCGACCCAATGACGCACCGCCCGCGGACCGACTTCTTCGACGCGCTGCCGCAGCTCGTCGCGCTCGCGGCGCTCCGGGACCAGCTCGGTGCTGCCGCCGTCGACACCTCGACGACGGCGCAGCTGCAGAGCGCCGGTGCGGACGTGGTGCCCTTCCTGCAGGCCGCAAAGCTCCAGTACCTGCAGTGCCTCCTCCAGTCCGCGGCCACCACAATTGCCTCGGCCTCAGCGGGCTCCAGCGCCGTCTCGGCGTCTGACGTCCAAGCGGCTCTTGTTGGCGCCGCCGCATGCTCACCGCAGGGCACGTCGGCGGCTGATGCTGCTGCCTCAGCGTCAACGGCCGGCGATCAACAGATGTCGTGCACGTTTTCCGAGGCGCATCATGTCGCTGTTAGCGACGACCTCCTCCTCGGCTGTGGCGCCGCCGGTGTCTTCGATAACTACTGCCACGGTGGCTCGCTGCCTCCCCTCGCCGATCTATCCGACGCCACGGACGGCCGGTGCAGCGCAACGGCTTCGTCCAGCTTCGGTGGCGGCGCGAGCAGCCCTCTCCCCTGGCCGGAGTTTTTCCCGAGGACGACCCTTTCATCACTGATTTCCTCTGACGTCCTAACACAACACACTCTACATGCGCGGGTACAAGCAGTCAAGCACACGTTCTTATGCGCTTATCATCAATCGATCTGTAAATTGTGCAGCATTTGCGTACACATACATGCTTGCATGGCCTACGTATGAAAAAAACCCTCTGATGCAGTTTTCTCCAAGTAGCTAGTCAGAGTATGACTTTGTTGTTGAAAATAAAATAATCACTCTATTTCGACGATAATGCAAATGAAAGAGCGTCCTTTGGATGTGCATAATCTTATTATTATTACTCTATTTCGATGATCGATGCTCCTTCATCCAACAAAAGAGGCTAGATCGTTGGGTTTAACTAGAAAAATGATTCGCAAGAATCACACTAGCCAGCTTCCGTCATGGCAAGAATCACGCTAGCCAGCTTCCGACATGGAAAGAATCAAAGAATCATTTGCTTATGAAGAAATCGCAAGAAGCAGGTTGAGGCCATCACTTGACCTCATCTAGTCGCTGCGTTTGCCGTCGAACACTTCGATCCGACCCATCTGGACCCAAAGACGGCCACCGCACCTGTGCAACTTTGACAGTTATGTTTTATGTATGCTAGGAAATGGTTTTAGAATTATGATGCTGTGAAATGTGAAGTCTAATGATATAACGTTGACTCGATCAAGTTGGCTAATTTTCTTGTATAATAAGATAAATTTTAGAAAATTTTGTTTGCACAACTATGCTGTCCTTGATTTTCCGAATGGGCAGAGGTTCTAAACTGTAATGTGCTAATGTAGTACAGTAGTATAGTTTTTTCTTGAACGAGTAGCTGAACATGAATGACAAATTTTTGATGCTTCCGCCAGGCAAACTGAAATTCTCTGACACTGTATATATGCGTGGAAGATCCGTTTTGCAACTTGCTAAATCGTGAGCGTGGTACACGTACTAGTGAAAATTCGCGTTGACGCGAGAGGCAGCGGAGAGGTTGCTCTCTTGGGCCTTGCTTGATTGTTGGCGACCAAACCTCCTACTAACGAGACTATAATGTTTCAGGCGATTGTGCGTCCAACATAAAGGTAGTGTGGGAATTTTTTCACCTTAAAGAATAAGAATAAGTGGCTATCATTTTCCATATCTTTCGTTGGGCAGGTATGAGTTGATTCACTGCTCACCGAATCTAAAAGACCTAGCAACCCTCATTTGATAAACTGAAACCCAATATAACAGCCTGTAACTCTAGAGGCCATCCATATTCAGATGAGCAACACTCTATTACGCTTAGAGTAGTAAAGATAAAGACAACCGAATGGAATCCACGGTGAGAAATAAACCTACCAAAAGTCGGTTGGGCCAATCAAGATAGAAACACTACATGACTTCTGAGCACATAAAGTCAAACCTGCATGCTACATGTTATCTTGATGGTGGTTGTGCTGCTGCTGCTGCTGCTGCTGTTGCTGTTGTTGTTGCTGCAGGGACTGAAACTACGTAGCGGAACTTTTCTTTTTTAGTTTCTTCTTCTTTTTTCCAGCGGTGTGCATCCGTCATGCTATTAGTGTATTGCGTTGTTGAAGAGGCTGAGTGTAATTGGTATCTTCGCGATATTAATATATTTCCTTTATCTAAAAAAATGCTACATGTTGCCGCCTTTCCCCATGCCTCATGTGTGGATTCCATCCAAAAAAATCAGTGGTGCCGTTTGGTACCGGTGAATTGAGGTGCACTGCCAAAAAAATCTATGCTTTTGTCACTCTATGAGTCTATGAGACACCAAAATCAGTGAGGGTGCCGTTTAGTACGAGTGACTTGAGACACCATAAATCATACAAAGGATTTAATGAATCGGGTAGAATAAACATAGTCCATGAGACTCCAAAAATCTAAGTTCTTTTCCACCGAATTTTCGAATTTGATAAATAGAGTCACCGATGTATTGCTGAAATATTTAGGTTGGGATTTGGGCCCATCTAATAATTTCAGGAAAATCCCTAAAGGTCCATGCTGCCATGACAAGTGGTGTGAGTTTAGTCCCACATGGCTAGTTGAGAGAGATTTGCACCAACTTATAAGGTGAGCTCTTCTCCCACTAGTATGAGTTGGTGTGAAGTGAAGGGAGGCCTTCAACACGCGTGCTCCTCCTCCTCCATCGCCCACCTCGCCACGACACGACACGACATGTCGCGTCCGCGGGTTGCTCGCCGAGCCGATGTTATATTTTTGTCACGCATGAAAAATATGAACGGCAACTGAAACGTTTTGGCTTAATGACGTTAATGGAGAATGAATGTGTGTTCAGTCTAAAAAAAATGTGTGCAGAAACGTTTCGTCTTAAGTGCTCTTAAGTATGGCCATTTCTAGTCCTTTCATTACGTGCATTTCCGTTGGTCCTTTCACCTGCCTGTGTGCCTATATGAGAAAGGTCGCTCCTCTCCAGAAGATATAGAACAAATCACATTTGCTCCCCGCGCTGCCACCGTCGTTCCTCTCGATGCTGCTTCCTTCAGTGATCCCATCTCGTCCACCGCGTACACGGCTGACGGGAGAGCAGGCCTCCAAAACCCCGCCTCTCCACATCTTGTACGAGAGAGGGGCGATTAGGTTTTTGGGGGAGCGTATCCTACGCGACTGCTCGCCTCCTTTCGTGTGCATCAACTACGTCTGCGTCGCCTTCGTCATCACCATGAGCACCGACACCGACAAGGTTACCGAGGAGACCGTTGCTGCTGACGCAGCTGCCGCTGCCTCCGCTGCTGCTATGACCAACTGGCCAATTGGAGGGTATAACACGTTTATCCCGCTCCTATTTATTTCCATGCATGTCTGCAGTACTAGTAACTTGTGTAGATGCTTCTACCATCTGTCTAGTACATGATAATATCATCAAGTATCAGTATGTGCTTAGTATGATTTACATCATGTTCATGATTTATTCTTGGATTAATTTAATCGAACAATTGCTTATATTCACAACAATCCAAAAACCTAATTTGTGTAGGCAATTTTCGATCCAAGGTTATGCTGCTGCACTGAAACCAGCCCCGTTTACGGGGACGTACTTTAAGCGTTGGCAGACCAGAACCACCTTATGGCTCACGGCGATGAACGTGTTCTGAGTCGCCAGCGTGACTCCCATAGGAACGATTACTACTGAACAGGAGAAGGCATTCAGGGAGGCCACCGTCGTCTTTGTTGGAGCCGTTCTGAGCGTGATCGGAGATAAGTTGGTTGATGCATACTTGCATATGCTGGTTGCCAAGGACTTGTGGGAGGCGCTCGAATCTAAATTCGACGCAACCGATGCTGGAGCGAGATGTATACTATCGAGCAGTTCCACGATTACAAGATGGTTGAAAACCGTTCTGTATTGGAACAGGCTCATGAGATACAGTGCATCGCTAAGGAGTTTGAGTTTCTCAAGTGTGTGCTGCCGGGCAAATTTGTCGCGGGGTGCATAATCGCTAAGCTGCCTAATTCCTGGAGGAACTTTGCTACTACACTGAAACATCAGAGGCGTGAATTCTCAGTAGAGGATGCCATCGGCCATCTGAGTGTCGAGCAGAACTCTAGAGCAAAGCACTCGCACGGAAAAGGGGAAGGGACTTATGTTGCCAATATGGTACAAAATAACTTCAACTCCCACAAGCCCAAGGGGAAGCCTAGTGTCCAACAGAATACCGACTTCAAGAAGAAGGGGAACAAGACGTTCAAGAAATATAAGAAGAAAGATGGCTGCTTTACTTGTGGTTCACAGAAACATTGGGCTCACAAGTGCTCGAACAAGTTTAAGAAGCCAGGACAGGACTCCAAGTCTATCAACATGATTGTGAGCAACAATGAGAATGGAGCATCTTGGTACGGTAATTTGTTTACTGTATTTTCAGTTTGTTAGTCTAACGATTGGTGGATTTACACGGGTGCAAATATTCATGTGTGCTGACATCTCATTGTTTTCTTCTTATCAGGTCACAGGAACGGATCCGTATGATGGGGAATGGCGCAAGTGCTTCTGTTCTTGGTGTTGGCACGGTCGATCTGAAGTTTACTTCGGGAAGGATCGTGCAGCTCAAGAACATGTAGCATGTCCCCGCCATCAAGAAGAATCTCGTAGTGGCTCCCTTCTATGTAGAGAAGGGTTTAAGTTGGTATTTGAGTCTAATAAAGTAGTTGTTACGAAATATGGACTATTTGTTGGAAAAGGTTATGAATGCGGAGGCTGTTCCGCTTTTCCCGCTGATTTTTGTAATAAAGTCGTGAACAATATTCATTCGAAGTTTGGCATTCACGTCTTTGTCACATTGGTTTCGGTTGTATGACGGTTAGCAAAGTAAATTTAATCCCGAGTTTCACTTTAGCCAAAGGTTCTAAGTGCCATTCGTGTGTGCAAGCAAAGCAACCTCGCAAGCCCCATAAATGCGGAGGAGAGACACTTGGCACCGTTAGAACTCATACATTCTGATCTTTGTGAGATGAATGGTGTGTTGACTAAAGGTGGAAAGAGATATTTCATGACACTGATAGATGATTCCACTAGATATTGCTATGTATATTGTTAAGCACAAAGATGAGGCTCTACACTATTTAAAATCTATAAGGCAGAAGTTGAGAATCAACTTGAAAAGAAAATTAAACGATCCGGTCAGATCGTGGTGGAGAGTACTTCTCTAATGAGTTTGATTCTTTCTGTGCGGAACACGATTATTCATGAGAGGACGCCTCCCTATTCACCCAGTCAAATGGGGTTGCCGAACGAAAAACCGTACTCTAACAGATTTGGTTAACGCCATGTTAGATACATCGGGTTTATCCAAGGCATGGTGGGGGGAGGCTATATTGACATCATGTCATGTCCTGAATAAAGTTCGACAAAAGACAATGAGATTACTCCCTATGAACAATGGGAGAAGAGAAGAACGACACTCTCATACTTGCGTACTTGGGGCTGCTTGGCGAAAGTCAATGTGCCGATCCCCAAAAAGCGTAAGCTTGGACCAAAGACCGTGGACTGTGTTAATTTGGGCTACGCTAAGAACATCGTCGGTTATAGATTTCTAGTAGTGAAATCTGAGGTACCTGACGTGAAGGTCGGTACAATTCTGGAGTCTAAAGATGCTACATTCTTTGAGGATATTTTTCCTATGAGAGATATGCAAAGCACTTCTAGACAGGAATCTGAGAACTCCTGAACCTGCCATTCCTATGGAATATTATGAACAAACACATGATGAAAATCCTGAGAAGGATGACAAGGAAACCCTTGGTAGGGGCAAGAGACAGAGGACTGCAAAGTCCTTTGGTGATGATTTCCTTGTGTACCTTGTGGATGACACTCCCACTTCTATTTCAGAGGCTTATGCGTCTCGGATGCTGATTACTGGAAAGAAGCGGTCGTAGCGAGATGGACTCCATCATGGCTAACGGAACATGGGAAATTACTGAACGTCCCTATGGCTGTAAACCATTGGGATGTAAGTGGGTGTTCAAAAAGAAGCTTAGGCCCGATGGTACGATTGAAAAGTACAAGGCTAGGCTTGTGGCCAAGGGTTATTCCCAGAAAGAAGAGGAAGATTTCTTCGATACTTATTCACCTGTGGCCAGACTGACCACCATACGAGTATTACTCTCGTTGGCAGCCTCGCATGGTCTTCTCGTCCACCAGATGGATGTTAAGACGGCTTTCCTGAACGGAGAGCTAGACGAGGAAATCTACATGCAACAGCCAGATGGCTTTGTATTAGATGGTCAGGAAGGAAAGGTGTGTAAGTTACTGAAATCTTTATATGGCCTGAAACAAGCACCTAAATAATGGCATGAGAAGTTCAATACAACTTTAACCTCTGTTGGTT
This sequence comes from Poa pratensis, assembly GCA_947311845.1. NCBI lineage: Eukaryota > Viridiplantae > Streptophyta > Magnoliopsida > Poales > Poaceae > Poa > Poa pratensis. The sequence continues at coordinate 39,386,107 of CAMZMU010000069.1, forward strand.
TTGTTGTTAATGAAGCTGACAAATGCGTATACTATCGCCATGGTGGGGGTGAAGGAGTCATACTGTGCTTGTATGTTGATGACATACTGATATTTGGGACCAACCTCAAAGTCATTGAGGAGGTTAAGTCTTTTCTATCTCAGAACTTTGAGATGAGGGACCTTGGTGTGGCTGATGTTATTTTGAACATCAAGCTATTGAGAGATAATGAGGGTGGGATTACACTTCTGCAATCCCATTATGTTGAGAAGATTTTGAGTCGTTTTGGATATTCTACTGCAAAACTTCTCTAACACCATATGATCCTAGTGTGCGGATTCGAAAGTTCGAAGGCACAACTAAAGATCAGCTGAGATACTCTCAAGTCATTGGTTCACTCATGTACCTAGCGAGCGCTACGAGGCCTGACATCATGTTTGTGTGTGCAAACTGAGCCGGTTTGTTTCCAATCCGGGTGATGTGCATTGGCATGATGTTGAAAGAATTATGCGCTATCTGAAAGGTACTGTGAACTATGGACTTCACTATACCGGATACCCGTCAGTGCTCAAAGGGTATTGTGATGCGAATTGGATCTCTGATGCTGATGAGATGAAAGCCACAACGGGTTATGTGTTTACTCTTGGAGGTGGCGCTGTTTCCTGGAAGTCTTGTAAGCAAACGATCCTAATGAAATCGACAATGGAAGCAGAATTAACACATTAGACACATCTGGTGTTGAAGCGGGATGGCTTCGAGATCTTTTGATGGACTTGCCAGTGGTTGAAAAGCCAGTCCGGCTATCCTTATGAACTGTGACAATCAAACAGTCATTGTCAAGGTAAAGAGTTCAAAGGACAACATGCAGTCCAACAAACACATAAAATGAGATTAAAAGCTGTCAGACATTTAAGAAACTCCAGAGTAATAGCGTTGGATTATATCCAGTCGGCTAAGAATCTGGCGGACCCCTTTACTAAAGAGCTATCACGTGTTGTGATAGAAAATGCATCAAAGGAGATGGGTATGAGACCCACATGAGTTGCCATGGTAGTAACCCAACCTATGTGATCGGAGATCCCGTCAAGCAGGACCTAGAAAAATAAGCTAGTGGTTAACTGAGGAGAGTAGTTTTACTAACCCACTCCGTTGGAGATGCAATACTCTCCGTAACTGTATGGCAGGTTGACTTTTGTCTTAATGTGTTCCAAGGCTTGTATAAGCAAGATGCTATCCTACAGAGTGATCTTTGGAGGAACACGCCTATATGAGCTTGACTGCTGGTCACAGTCTGTGAGATTGGGGTGATCTCTAGTAAGTTCATGAATAGGCCATGAGTGTGACTAATATGCTCCACCCGACTAGTACTGGTAAGACATTTGGTGAAACTATTTTATGCCAAACTGACAATTCAAGGCCTAGTCCATTGTTCAGTTGTGAAGGAGTGTAGCTATTTGCTCTAGGTGTATGTTCAACCTTAACGGGTCTCCACTAAAAATACTGGAATATCAAAACAGTGTTTGGAACAAAGGACAACATCATGGGCCTTCAGAATCTGGTGGGGGATTGATGAAATATTTAAGGTGGGCTTTGGGCCCATTTAATAATTTTAGGAAAATCCCTAAAGGCCTATGCTGCCATGGCAAGTGGTGGAAGTTTAGTCCCACATGGCTATTTGGGAGACATTTGCACCAACTTATAAGGTGAGCTCTTCTCCCACTAGTATGAGTTGGTGTGAAGTGAAGGGAGGCGTCCCACATGCGCGCTCCTCCTCCTCCGCCGCCCGCCTCGCCTCGCCACGTCGCGTCACGCCGCGCCGCGGGAATCTCGCCGAGCCGATGTTATCTTTTTGTCATGCAGGAAAAATATGAACGGCAACTGAAACATGCTGAAACGTTTCGCGTTTCCATTGGTCCTTTCGCCTGCCTGTGTGCCTATATGAGAGAGGTCACTCCTCTCCAGAAGATATAGAACAAATCACGTCTGATCCACGTGTTGCCACTATCGTTCCTCTCGCTGCTGTTGCCTTCGGTGATCCCATCCCGTCCACCGCGTACACGGCTGACGGGAGAGCAGGCCTCCGAAACCCCGCCTCTCCACATCCTGTACGGGAGAGGGGCGATTAGGTTTTTGGGGAGCGTCTCCTACGCGACTGCTCGCTTCCGTTCGTCTGCATCAACTACGTCTGCATCGCCTTCATCATCACCATGAGCACCGACACCGACAAGGTTGCCGAGGAGACCGCAGCTGCTGCCGCAGCTGCCGCTGCCTCCACTGCTGCTACGTCCAACTGGCCAATTGGAGGGTACAACACGTTTATCCCACTCCTGTTTATTTCCATGTCTGCAGTACTAGTAACCTGTGTAGATGCTTCTGCCATCTGTCTAGTACATGATAATATCATCAAGTATCAGTGTGCGCTTAGTATGATTTACATCATGTTCATGATTTATTCTTAGATTAATTTAATCGAACAATTTCTTATATTCACAACATGTATAAACCTCATTACTGATCAAATGTCCTAGGCTTATCATGTAGACCTCATCAGAGTTCGCTAGTTAGGGAGGCAACTATGTCGAGCCGTCGAGGATGGGGAATGGCGACGAAGGTGACCGGCCGATACTACGGGAGCCTCTATGGGGCGAGGAGTCACATGTGCCCGCGACGCTGCGTGCCGGCTTTGGAAGGCGGTGGCACCGGTCTGGGAGGTGGCGGTGCATGGCAGGTTGGTGTAGGAAGGTGGTGGTACAGGGCAGGTTGGTGTGGGAAGGCGACTCTCCATGCAACAGGTAGGCGTCGCGCACGGGCAACATAAGAAAGAGTAGCGTTGTGGGGACGGAGGTGTGGTGGAAAGTTCTAGGAGAGATCACTCGCGTGATTAGAGTGCAAGATCGAGGAAGTTTGAGACCGTGATTTGCACGGATAAGGGCGAGGGACAGTTTAAATGGACCATGCTATGTTGAAATAATACATCACTAGGATATTCTGAATCACTAGGTGGAAGCGATCGTACAGCTAATGTTATTTGGATCATCCCCTCGGTTATTTTTATATTAGTTTAAGCGATTTGCACGAATCATGTAAGGTCAAGAAATAGTTTGAACGAACCATGTTATGTTTAAAGGATACATCAATGGGAGATTCTGAATAAAATGATAAATCCAAACGGTTCCTGCGTAGTCATCTTACAGATCGATCGTTATGTACGAGAGCTCCTTGTGGAAACCTAGCGCTGCCACCACCTCTGCCTCCACCATAGATTGGTTCCACCTCCTCCGGCCGGCCTTGCCGGCGTCGGGAGGGGTGGGGAACCCTATCTATGAGTGGTGTTCTTGATAAAAGTAGTGTTTCGGTAGATTGGTTAGGGTTTTAGTAGCCATCTTCTTCATCAATGGAGATGGCATCATTTATAATAAGTAATCTTCGGACCTTCGTTCGACGACGAGATCTCCTTCCCGACGTCAATGGTGGTTTTGGAAGATTAAATTTGTGTTGGTATGGTCCTTCAGATCTTGCTTCGCCGGATCGATTTTGGATTTTTTTTCTCATGGTTGCCGCGAGGAGAATTGTCATCGCAATTTCTATCCCGGCTGCTACGTGCTCGACAATGGTAATTCGTACTCTCGGCTCCCAGCGACATCGACCAGGTTGTTCGGTTGTTTTCCCTGAAATATCGGTGTTGTTACTCTTACCGATGTTGGTTGATTAGTTTAATGGTTGTGCGTGCACGTAGCCTTACCATTGCGGCTCAAAATTAAAATTGTGGGAGAACCCTCGTTGATATTTACAGGTCCATTCTTTCGTATCGTTGTGATATTTCAATGCTTGCCTTCAAAAAAGTACAAGATTGTGTCATGAAAGAAAAAATAGTTTGAAGATTTCGAAGATTTACTCGGTTCTTGTAGACTTTAATTTGTAATCGCTATAGTCAACTCTTATATCTCTAACATGTACTATTCGCTACTATAATATATCATGATATTGATTGTCAAAAAATGAGAGATTCTGTATTGTCAGATCAAGATGATTAATGATGATGATTATGAGGTACGACTTAAGTGGATACATCATTAGGAGATTTTGAATCGTTAGATGCGTGCGATTGTATGGTGATGTTATTTGGATCAGCCCTATCTGGTTCTTTTTGAATTAGTGGTAAATGGAGATGTAGATAAATGTAGACTAATACTCCCTCCGATCCGTTTTAAGTGTCATGGAAAAGTAATTAAGCACGTCCTCGTAGCACAAATTGGCGGGAGTACTTTATTTCTTACTCTGATCCGGATTTAGTGTCATAAAAAACTAAGGACATGACTAGGCGTCCCCCGGGGATCTTTCTGTCCGATCCCCTGGATCGCCAGCCGTTCGATCTGCACGGAGGGGACCGTCGGATTGGAACAACGTCTGCCTCCCGAGCAAAAACGACCTGCAGCAGGAAAACGAAGCAGCGACAGGCTCGCGCGCATCCCCGCATCGACGGCACCACAGAGGGAGCACAGCGGCAAGGCGGGGACAGGAGCGGCGGCGCAGCTCCGCATCGACGGACGCCGCCGGATGGCCTGCGAATCTGACGAACTCCCACCGTGCTGTCTCGATTCCGGCGAGATCTGAGCCATATTTCACCACGGCTCTTTTTTTCCAGTCAAATCCTGGCGAAATTGTGTGGGGAAATGGAGGTTCGTCGGAGCAGCGGATGGCCGACGTGAGCGCGAATAGTTGGGCGGGGCCGCGCATACGACCAGACATCGTACGATCTAGTACTCTGCATAAGCTAGCTCAACCGCATCGATCGATCTAGTATTTTGTACAACCTAGCTCAATGAATCGATCGATCTATTGCTTTAGTAGCTAGCTAGCCAGCCGCCACCTGCCTCCTAGCTTGCTAGCTTCGCCTGGTGCAGTCCGGCGAGGGCAGCCGACGGCAATCTGTTATATCCCGTCGCCGGCGGTGTGATTGCCGCAGCTAGGGTTTACTGGAAAGGAGGAGGGGATCGGAGAAGACTTGCAAAGGAAGAAGAACAGAGGAAGGAGCCAGCTAATCGTTCATTTCATTCCTGCCCGTCTCACAACAATACACCACTGTTATAAACTCAGTGTCACACGCACACGACAAGGACGTGGGCTAAGCCCAGCGTCAACCCAACACACGGCCCACGACCCACTTCAGCGACACAACAAGAACACTACAGTTCTACTCTTCCTGTTGCTCATCGGGTAACACCTACAGGTAACATCTCCCACTTGAAACTCCCTAGGTGACCTGTTCTTGTCCGCATAATGTTTCATGCGCAGTTGAGCTTTCTCAAGTTGGTACTTTAGCATATCCGAGGCAGATTTGCGTTCAACCAAGAAATCTCAAACTTCAGTATTAGTAGTTGTCTGAATATCTGGCAGTAACCCATAGTGTGGTTCCTCCTTGTACAATGCTTTGAATGGTGAACACCCAATAGCTGAATGGTGAGAGGTGTTATACCAGAATTCTGCTAGAGGAAGCCAGTTATACCATTTCTTTGGCTGTTCATTGGCAGCACACCGCAGGTACATCTCGAGAGATTGATTGACTCTCTCAGTCTGCCCGTCACTTTGCGGATGATATGCACTGCTCATCTGCAATTTAGTGTCGTACATCCCAAACAACTCCTTCCAAAAGTTGCTGGTAAACACTCTGTCACGGTCAGATACAATAGAGATTGGCATGCTGTCTAACTTGACCACATTGTTAGACACTGTTTTCGCTACAGTATGAGCAGAATAGGGATGCTTCAAAGGTATGAAGTGTGCATATTTCGTAAAACGATCCACAATCACCAATATCACATAATAACCTGCAGACTTTGGAAGACCTTAAATAAAATCCATTGAAATTTCTCTCCAAGCCCCTTCAGGTATTTTTAGTGGCTGCAGTGAACCAGGTGGTTTGCAATGCTCGTGTTTGGCCTGTTGGCACACAGTGCACTGCTGCACAAAATCATGTACGGCTGCTTTGAGGCCAGGCCAAGTGAACAACTTGTTGATGCACTGGTAAGTAGTCTGCATGCCTAAGTGACCCCGAGAGCACTGGCATGGAATGCCTGAATTAGTTTGGTTTGCAGACCCACATTGGCGCCGATCCATATTATCCCATGGAGGCGAATGAGTGCTTGCTGAAGAGAAAACCCTTTTGTATTGTGTCCCACAACAGCAAGCTCCTGCAAGAGATTCTGAGCTTTCACATCCACTACATAGGAATTCAACACTTCTTGAATCCAAAGTGGCACTCCTGCTGACACTGCATACAAAGAGAACATATGTCCCACTCTAGACAGAGCATCAGCTGCTTTATTGTCTTCTCCTTTATTATATTGAAACGTGAAATTCAATCCCACCAATCGTGTCATAGCTTTCTTCTGTAAGTCTGTGTGCAACACCTGATCTTGCAAATTGCAGAGGCTTTTGTGGTCTGTTTTGATGACAAAGGGACCTCGAGACAGATAAGAACGCCACCTATCCACTACCATCATAATGGCTAAAAATTCCTTTTCATAAATAGAAAGCTTTTTGTTATTCACACCGAGGGCTTTGCTATAATACGCCAGCGGATGCCTAGCTTGCATTAACACTGCTCCAATGCCCGTCGCATAAGCATCTGTCTCTATCCAGAATGGTTTATCAAAATCTGGTAGAGCTAACACAAGTGTCTGTATCATTGCTTGTTTCAGCTTTTCGAAAGCCACTTGAGCTTCCTCAGTCCACACAAATGCTTGTTTTTGTAACAGCATGGTCAAGGGTTTCGCAAGCAAACCATAATCCTTGATGAATTTTCTGTAATATCCAGTGAACCCTAAGATGCCTCTGAGTTCTGTGGCATTTGTGGGTACAGGCCAAGCTACCATGGCTTGAGTTTTTGCTGGATCTGTCACCACACCCTTGTCAGAAATTATGCGCCCGAGGTACTCCAGTTTAGCCTGTGCAAATGAACATTTACTCAGCTTTGCAAATAACTGGTGCTGCTTCAACACCTTGAATACCAACTCCAGATGTTTAACATGATCTTCCATCGTTTTGCTGTATACGAGAATATTGTCCATGAAAACAAGTACAAATTTACGTACATACTGAGCAAAAACCGAGTTCATGACACATTGGAAAGTTGATGGCGCATTAGTCAAACCAAAAGGCATGACTCTGAACTGGTATTGCCCATTGTGAGTCTTGAAGGCTGTTTTTTCTTCATCAGCAGGTACCATGCGGATTTGGTGATAGCCTGCCCTTAAATCCAACTTGGAGAACACCTTTGTGCCAGCCAATTCATCTAGCAACTCATCGACAATTCGAATTGGAAATTTGCTTTTAATTGTCATCTCATTTAACCTTCTGTAATCGATACAGAACCTCCAGCTGCCATCTTTCTTCTTGATTAATAGCACCGGAGAGGCATAAGGACTCACACTAGGTATCACAGTCCCATTTTCCAGCATTTCTTTCACTTGCCTTTCGATTTCATCCTTCTGCAAAGGTGAATATCTGTATGGTCTGCTGTTGACCGGTTGAGCTCCTGGCACCACATGAATTGCGTGGTTGAATTCCCTATGTGGGGTATGAAGGGTTCGTAGCAGAAAACAATAATTTTTCTAACTATCGCAACACCGAAACTAGCCAGGATCTATCTATCTAGTAATGCGGTAACGGAGAAGTCATCGGAAACATACCCTTGTAGACCGATAGCGGGAATTACGCTCCCGCACAAGCGTTGCTGATGAAGATGTACGTAGCCGACCTCAAGGTCGCGGAGAACTTGGCGCGACGAAGAAGAAGGAGACGCGGCGATGAAGAAGCTCCTAGTGCCGAACTCGTGAGAGAGCAGCACCTCCGAGTACTCGCACACGTACGGACCTTGACGATGACCTCCGTGCTCCCCGATCCAGCCGGAATAGCGGAAGCGAGAACTTTGGGTGGAAACCCGCAGCACAACGGTGTGCTGCGGTTTATAGGTCTCCCGTATACGCTGTCCAGACTTGGGACCGCGCACGTCGAGAGATGGGGAGGGAGGAATTGGACTAGGGAGAAGCCTGGGCCAACCGGAATTAATTCCTGAATTTTCTGTGTATTTTTCCAATTAATCCGGGTCCCTATTTATTAGAGGAGAGGGGTTGCACCTCTCCTCAACTAGGCAATGTGGGACTAAAGAGGAGAGGGGGTGGTGCAGCTGCCCCCTTGGGCCAACCGCACCCCATGGTGGCGCATGGGCCCCAAGGGCCCAGCCGCACCCCTCACATGGGGGGGAGCTTCCCCTCTTGGGCCCTATGGCCCATTAAGGTGGCTGCCCCATTTTCTCTTTTTTCTTTAATATTAAATTAATATAAATATATATAATTCCATAATTAATATATTTACATATTATTTAATCTCCCATGATCCGAAACATTTTCCGGATCATTCCGAACTCACTTCGATCTCCCCAGAACTCTTCCGGTCTTCCCCGGAACTCTTCCGTTCTTGCCGGAACTTTTCCGAAACCTCCTATCTCTATACCTAAGCCACTCCGATGTTTCCAAAACGTTCTCCTAGCGTCGTCAAGACCTTAAGTGTGTTACCCTCGGTTCGAGAATACTCCGGACATGGTCGAGACCCTCCCGCCAATGACCGTCAGGGAGCCCTGGATGACTATGACGGCCCCGTGCATTCTAGAATAAATCATCCTTGAATCATCTTTGAACCGTTAACATGATATGGTCATTCCCTTTGTTCGTTGATACTTCCTTGTCCGAGATACGATCGTCAACATCCGATGTTGTGTTTTATCTCGTTACCGACAAGGTTGCTTTACTCGTTCCCATGAAATTATATCTTCAATGACCTAGTCATACGCTGCACAGCTTTACAGATATAATCTCACCGAGTGGGCCCAGCATATCAATCCGTCACATGGATGAACAAATCCCGCTCTTGATCACTCGCCCCGACTACTTCCTTCCAATACCCGAAAGTGTCACCCTTATTGTCGTGCGTATGAGACATGACGTTAGGTGCGATCAGCCGTATCTTTCAGAAGCAGCGACTTGATGTAATCTCACGGTCTAAGGAATAAGCTACCACGTTATTATCCTATTGCAGTGTTGAACTATCTGATACGATCCTAACTGCAATACTTTGGGTAATGTCCATCAAATTATTCTCCCAATAAAATGACTCCACCATCAACTGTTAATGCAACATGATCGGGAAATCACGATCATCCATTGACTGATGGACTAGTTTATCTAGAGGCTTAACTAGGGATTCTGGTTTGTTTACATACCACACGTGTATTAACAATTCCGATTAATACAGTTATAGCATGGTATAAAACTATTTATAAACTTAAAGAGATAATGCAATAAATCTTATTATTTATTTGCCTCTAGGGCATATCTCCAACAGTCTCCCACTTGCACTAGAGTACAAATACACTAGCTGCATTTTCTATACCAATCATACAACCTTATCTTTTATAAGTGTTTATGATAATGCTCGCTCGTGGAAGAGGTTTCCTTCGGCCTGAACCTTTCATAACCGTAAGTTCTTTGCAAACCATTGATATCACCTTATTTGATATCAACATGCTATCTTAATAACAAATATACATATTTGGCAACTAAGTGAGACTTTTGTTTCCCTGCGCTTACTCTGATCCAATATCAGTTAATTGCATTAAACACACTCAGTTTTAGAGAATACCTTTTCTCTACCAACTCTATGTACTTTTGCAGTATCTTTATACTTCTATATTTACCTAAGTAGATCCTGACATTCTATTGTCAGCCTAATGCCTTTTAGTTTATCCTATAACGACTTGATCCTTATTTCTTTCTGTCATTTAGGTTGATCCTTTTAACACAACATTTGTTAAACTCATCATCCTTTACAGATTTGAAATAACCACATATCCTTAGTTTCTTTTAAACATGAAGGATACTTTTGGTTCCACTAATATGAATCACAAATTCATCTCAGTGCTTATTCTTCTTGTAAGAATACTAATCATATCTTTTCGAGTATATAATATGGTTAATATGCTGCCACCTTATCATGGCATAGAAGTGCAGCATATTTTACAACCATGATTACTTTATCCAGATTTACAAGGACCAATTCCTCGTTACGTCTTATTCTGACACATCAGAATCTAATCTGGAAAAACACCTCGACTTCTTTAAAATGATCTATTCAAAACAGATGCTCACATTTTAAACATATATGATTTTATCGTAATTCAATAATTACTTCTAATTCATTTTCCTAGTACCTATCTATTATATGTCATTTACATATAAACACCTGACTAAGCTCCCACTCAAAATGTCAATTACATTTGAGATTGTGTAACTTGTAATGCTCCCACTCAAAATGTCAAACACATTTCATATTGTGTAGCCCACAAGCTCCCACTTAACAATATGTCACTTACATATTATTCCGGTAAGCTGTCCTACTCCCACTTAAATTATACGGATATAATTTCCTTCGATATTTCGGTCATACCGAAATCCTTGATCATGTATCAATTCGAAAATTCCAAATACGATGTATTATACTTGTTAATACAAATCCAAAAGACTTAGGCATGTCTACATCCAATGTAGTCAAAACAATTTTATGTCCTTCTCACAGTTTCATTCTTTTCACACAACTTGTCATGTGAAAAATCAAGTAACCCTTTTACTTAATAAGATTCAAGCAACATTTACTAATACAATCTTGAATGCAACCTTTTGGATTTATGACTCTATAGTCACAATTCGAATTTGGCATCACCCCAATTTCTTTGTATTTCGTAGGTATCCCTTGTTCTAGTAACAAGCTCATTAAATCATGAAATATTAATCTGTGACCGGACAGAAAATATTCTTTAATGCCTACTATTTATAAAAAGCTCCTTGCATGAAAACACCATGATCAATATCATCATTTTTCATTTCCATTTGTGGAGTTTTGTTGTCGAATCAAATTCCAAACAATATTTCTCTCACAAATCGAGTAAGGTCAATTACCCCTTTTAAGCTTTTCTTTATTTCATATCCTTTCTTGAAACTTGTTTTCAATGAATCACCAAGTTAGCAATACTAGTTTTGCCCTTGTTGGTGTTTACCATATGAAACATATATTCATTCCTATGAATATTTTACAAAGAACTATTTCGTACATAGTTTCGTATTATCATATAATCTATAAACCATGACCACAACTTATTGTCGTTCATACGAATTTTGGGTGAAGACTTCAAAATAGGGAGTTTACTAATTCTAACGGAAAAACCTTCTACGTGATTTCTAAAATATAAGAGATAATTTTTAGGACTATACTTTATTCAAAATAGAGTATGATCATAATGTCTACATCAACATGTTTGATAATAGCATCATAATTTTGTGAACCGAATTTCACAAGTCCTTTTGTGAACCGAATTTTCACAAACCTTCATGATAAAATAAATCTTTAAAATCCTTGCTATTATAATCCAATTACAATGACTTGATTTTATATCCTCCTTTTCTATCCGAAAAATCTTTCTTGATCAAATCAAATAATTTCAGATAATTGTATCTTTTAGTAAATACTTATTATTTACTTAGACATACAACAAAGGTTTCAATAATAATTTCCACTACACAATTTAATTTGACAATCATCTTGCATGATTCAAATCAAATTTCTTCTCATATTGACTTATCAATATTTTTCAATCATCATGTCTCATTAGACATCACGCATGCAAATACACAAGATCAAAATATCCAAAATATTTGCAATGATTAAAAAATTCGGTAGTGCATTTTATTATTGACTTAGGATATTTATTTAACATTCAAATCCACTTTGCTATCAAAAAGATTAATGCATGAATAACTTATTCATAATCGAAATATGATCATAAGAAAACTTTATTCATAATAAAACAACTTGCTTGTCTCTTACAAATATGAATAACTTGTCTCATCGAATATAAGACATACTTATTACAATCACTCTCAAATTCGACTACAAAACTCTTATTCAAAACTACTAATCAAAACTTGATAACTATGGGCGTGAAACTCCTTGGCCATCAACTACTTTGCCTTGCCATCATTCCGCAGCATCATGTCGAACTCTGCAATTTTCCTGTTATATTCTGGTGCTGTTTCAATAAAACAGAACATAAGTATCAAATACTTTAATATCAACAAGTGTAAGAAATAACAATTATAACTTTGTATATCAAATATACCTTGCGTGTCATCTATTTCTCCTTCGATGGGTTCCACCTCCACATCTTTGATTTCGACCAGGAAATCATTGAAGAGGAGGAAATCACTCTTAAGTATATACTCATCGACAAGCTCCTCATAGCTAGGAGGTAGAGAACGCAACACCGCCTGTATTGCAAAAGTATCCGCCATCCAGTAATCGCATGTGTTTGTGAGATCATCGTGAATGTCAAACATCTTACACAAATGTGTCTCCAAGCAGGTATGTTCTTCCATCTTGAGTGAAAGAAACTTGTCCAGCTGCTTGTACTGCTCTTGCTTCATTCGGTTCAAGAACCGAACTTTAAGAGCACCTATCATCACAGCGGGTTCCATATGGCGAAACTCATTTTTCAGCTCATGATCCATGCAGACATACATCGTGATCTGAACACTTCTCCAGACCTCACGACGCTGACGAAAATCCTCTTTCGCCTCTGCACTTGCGGAGTCTCCTGGTTTATCTCCTAACAATCCTCCTAACACGTAAGAAATGTCGTTCTGGTAGAGGACGTCTTTCAGGTTTCTGTACCACGTCATGAAGTTGGATCCATCGTTCCGGAGACTTTCTTTTCTAATAAAATGGTTGAACTCAAGACTTTCTTCCTTAGGATAAGGCATGATCTACAGAGATAATTTGCAAAGACTAGGTAAGGCTAAGTTTATAATATTTTGAGTTTACTTTAATAATCATATTATCAAACACACTCCACTAAGAGAATTATCCCTAAAAACTGTCTTAGTGATTACACGATCCCAATCCATTAAATTACCCCCTTCGATCGGGCGGGCAACGTAACTTCAGAGGTAGGCAACGAATTACCAATCGCAACAATCATGCGACTCATGCTCGATCTTTCGATCACCCGTGTTCCGAGGCCATATACTGGTATATGCTAGGCTCGCCAATTTAACCTTAGTGTTTTCGCGTGTGCAACGTGGCTTACACCCACTGTATGCGAACGAAGAGACGAGTGTAGATGAAAAGGATCGAAACCCCAAACGACATACCCCGTAACGTAGAACTTTATTGGTGGTGCACACTAAGGCAGAACACAATTTTGGTATTAAATTAGGGATCATCCTATTACGGCTACCGTTGTATATCTTTATATAAGCACTCAAATAGGATGCAAACACACACGAACAATATCAAAATAATGTAATGAAGTGCGATATGACATGGCCGTCGCGCCTCGGCCTTCACGGCGCGCCTCCAATGGTGCTCCGAGTCTACGGTGCCACCTTTACCTCCAATAACATAAAGCTTACCGTGACCATGTCATATGTAAAATAGCCCCACTGCAAAACAAAGTTAGACGCTCTACTTTTATCCTTTTGCAATTTTACGTGGCTGTAGGGCTTTCGTGAAGAACCGTTTCTTACCTACGAACATACAACCACAACAACGATTAAGTAATTGTCTCTATTACACCCTTTTCAGGCCCTCCATTGAAAATGCCATGCCGTCTAAAGAGAGAGAGACAGACACCCGCCAGCCGCATATATGGTACAAGCCATATGTTAGTTGCGGAACCAGTCTCGCGTAAGCGTACGTGTAAGGTCGGTCCGGGCCGCTTCATCAACTCAATGCCAACAATATTAGCAAGTGCACGTGAGAGGGTAACAATTATAGAATCGATGCCCACATTCAACATGTGTTCTAACCGTACCAGCAATACTACGCATAGATCGGCTCTGATACCACTGATGGGGTTCGTAGCAGAAAACAATAATTTTTCTAACTATCACAACACCGAAACTAGCCAGGATCTATCTATCTAGTAATGCGGTAACGGAGAAGTCATCGGAAACATACCCTTGTAGACCGATAGCGGGAATTACGCTCCCGCACAAGCGTTGCCGATGAAGACGTACGTAGCCGACCTCAAGGTCATGGAGAACTTGGCGCGACGAAGAAGAAGGAGACTGTCGGCCCAGTGAAAACCAGGGTATCATGGGCCGGCCTGCCACAGCCCTCAAACGCTCCGCAGGAAATTCTACTAAGGACCAGGCTTTCAGCCTGACGAGCCTCGCGAGGCATTTTCCCTCACGAGGGCTTCTTTGCTCGACTGAGCATTTCTGCTAAGGACCAGACGATCGGCCTGGGAGGCCTCGAGAGGAACCTCTGCCTCGGGAAGGCCTCTCTTAGAAGATCTTCAGGCCCTGGCGCGTCTCCGCGCCACCCTCGGGAGGTTTTTTCCCTCGCGAGAAGTCAACGGCTGCAAAACCTCGGCGAGGCTTCAGGCCCTCGCGGGGTTCCTTCAAGTGGAAGCAAGCTCCTGCACCGCTGCAGAGCGCACATGGGCTCTCTGCCCGCCGCAGAGTGACACGCGCTCCTGCGCGCGATGACGAAGACGCTGCAGTTGCCATTCTCGTGTATAAAGTGGTCAAAGGAGCTGCGGCAAGCAAAGCGGACTCCAAGACTTGCCAAATTGGTGATAAAGCGGCCGGCCGCCGCTACGCTCCAACTGCGACGTCACCGTGGGGCACGCCCCAAAGCTCTGCAGCGCCAGCCCACTGTCCTGGTTGGACGGTGGCTTTTTCTGCCCAGACGACGTGCTCTCTGCTATGGACCGCGTCCATGGACGCCCCCGACGATGTGCGCTGTGCTCCAACTCGGCGGCATTGTGGTATCCCTTCCCGCCAGAGATTTTTGGGGAAGAGGACCAAGCCCAGTATATAAGGAGCCAGTGTACGACCTAGGAGGGGGATCCCGCATTCTCCAACTCATTCCACAACCAAGGAGTTACGTCTAAGGAAGAAGACGGAGCTCATTCCGCCATAGTCCACCATAGCCATAGCTGTGCCCTCTGCAAGCACCTTTGTACTGTGAACCTCTCCAAGCAGTGCAATACATCTTAGCAGGACGTAGGGCTTTTACACCTCACGGTGGGCCTGAACCTGGGTAGCGGCTCGTGTTTTCTCTCTGCCGTGATGTTCCTCACCGAGCTCGACGAGCACCGTCGCCGAGGTTGTTGAGGATTTGTTTGACGTTGTGTTCAGCCCCTTACTCGTTTCCTGGCTTCTGGGAGACACCCCTAGTTCCTGGGACTAGTCTCCGATAGAGACGCGGCGATGAAGAAGCTCCTAGTGCCGAACTCGTGAGAGAGCAGCACCTCCGAGTACTCGCACACGTACGGACCTTGACGATGACCTCCGTGCTCCCCGATCCAGCCGGAATAGCGGAAGCGAGAACTTTGGGTGGAAACCCGCAGCACAACGGTGTGCTGCGGTTTATAGGTCTCCCGTATACGTTGTCCAGACTTGGGACCGCGCACGTCGAGAGATGGGGATGGAGGAATTGGACTAGGGAGAAGCCTGGGCCAACCAGAATTAATTCCTGAATTTTCTGTGTATTTTTCCAATTAATCCGGGTCCCTATTTATTGGAGGAGAGGGGTTGCACCTCTCCTCAACTAGGCAATGTGGGACTAAAGAGGAGAGGGGGTGGTGCGGCTGCCCCCTTGGGCCAACCGCACCCCATGGTGGCGCATGGGCCCCAAGGGCCCAGCCGCACCCCTCACATGGGGGGGGAGCTTCCCCTCTTGGGCCCTATGGCCCATTAAGGTGGCTGCCCCATTTTTCTCCTTTTTCTTTAATATTAAATTAATATAAATATATATAATTCCATAATTAATATATTTACATATTATTTAATCTCCCATGACTCCGAAACATTTTCCGAATCATTCCGAACTCACTTCGATCTCCCCGGAACTCTTCCGTTCTTGCCGGAACTTTTCCGAAACCTCCTATCTCTATACCTAAGCCACTCCGATGTTTCCAAAATGTTCTCCTAGCATCGTCAAGACCTTAAGTGTGTTACCCTTAGTTCGAGAATACTCTGGACATGGTCGAGACCCTCCCGCCAATGACCGTCAGGGAGCCCTAGATGACTATGACGACCCCCGTGCATTCTAGAATAAATCATCCTTGAATCATCTTTGAACCGTTAACATGATATGGTCATTCCCTTTGTTCGTTGACACTTCCTTGTCCGAGATACGATCGTCAACATCCGATGTTGTGTTTTATCTCGTTACCGACAAGGTTGCTTTACTCGTTCCATGAAATTATATCTTCAATGACTTAGTCATACGCTGCGCAGCTTTACAGATATAATCTCACCGAGTGGGCCCAGCATATCAATCCGTCACATGGATGAACAAATCCCGCTCTTGATCACTCGCCCCGACTACTTCCTTCCAATACCCGAAAGTGTCACCCTTATTGTCGTGCGTATGAGACATGACGTTAGGTGCGATCAGCCGTATCTTTCAGAAGCAGCGACTTGATGTAATCTCACGGTCTAAGGAATAAGCTACCACGTTATTATCCTATTGCACTGTTGAACTATCTGATACGATCCTAACTGCAATACTTTGGGTAATGTCCATCAAATTATTCTCCCAATAAAATGACTCCACCATCAACTGTTAATGCAACATGATCGGGAAATCACGATCATCCATTGACTGATGGACTAGTTTATCTAGAGGCCTAACTAGGGATTCTGGTTTGTTTACATACCACACGTGTATTAACAATTCCGATTAATACAGTTATAGCATGGTATAAAACTATTTATAAACTTAAAGAGATAATGCAATAAATCTTTATTATTTATTTGCCTCTAGGGCATATCTCCAACAGGGTAGACCTTTTGGTTTGTGAAACACTTCCACATATCTGTCCAAAACTTCTTGAATTTGTTCTGGATATTTGGCTGTAACTTGCAGTTCATTGTTCACCATGCACACTTCAGCGGCCGCCCAAATATCATTTCCCTTAAATGATTTTGCCAACTGTTCTACCGAAACTTCAGTGATACCAGGTTGTTCCTCCACTGTTAGGCCTTGCAGTCGAATGTGTTGCCCAAGGTGATCAAACTCAATCCATTTCTGATCCCAGTTGCAGTTCATAACTCCCCACTGAGCCAGTCAATCCATTCCCAAGATTCCATCATAGCCTCCAAGAGGTAAAACTCGCATGTCAGTCTCAAATGTATGCCCCTGCAACCACCACCGCATCTTTGGTATGATTTTATTGCAGAACATCACATCCCCATTAGCCACTTTCACTTTGAGAGTTGACATCTTGCTCACATTGCAATTTAACTTGTCAACAAGGTTTGATCAATAAAGCTATGAGAACTGCCTAAGTCTAGCAGTAGTAACATTACTTGGTTGCACACCAAAGCTTGAAACTGAATTGTTCCTGGCCTTGTGGATCCAGACAATGCATTTAAAGACACATAGCATTCCTCCACAGTACTTGATTCCAACGTGTCCAAAATGTCATCAGACAAGATTTCATTAGCTTCCATGGCGTGGACTTGAGCCACTACTGGAACAGCACACTGATGTCCAGGCACGTACTTCTCGCCACATTTGAAGCATAGGCCATTTGCTCTTATATAATCCTTCAACTGTCTTGCCTTCCACAACTCTCCTTTCTCAAATTTGTGGTAAGTATTGGTTGTGCCTCCTGCATCCTCTCTACCTCCAATGGTTTTCTTAACATAATGCTTTGCACCACTTTGTTTTGTTCTTTCCAGCACTGCTTCTTGGATCATCGCAAACGAAGCTGCTTCTGCAACACTAGATGGCAACTGCACTTCTAGAGCAGCACGCAATACCTCCTTAAGGCCAAGAATAAACTGCTCTACTAACATCATTCCCCCCACATGTGGATCATACAGTCTGATCTGATACACGAGTTTGTCGAATTGCTTCTTATATTCCTCCACAGTACCAGTTTGTTTCAGTATCAGTAGTTCCCTGGTGCGATCCCTCTCTGCGTTGCCTTCGAACTCATGTACAACATCAACTGAAAAAGTGGACCAGTTATGCCAGGGATTCTCCAATTTATACGACTGGTACCAATGAGCAGCACTGTCCCTCATATACATTGTAGCAACTGAAACCTTGAACCCTTCAGCGATATTGTACAACTGAAAAAATGTATTGCAAGTATCGATCTAGATGCGCACATCTATGCCATCGAATTTCAAGAAATCCATCTTAGGCATCCACTACCGCCTGTTCTCATCCCTGTCTCGGTCACCACCGCCATGCCGAGAACTAGAACCTCCAGTATGTTCATGCCTCGGTGTAGGAGTAGGTGGTGGTAATGTTACCTTGGGCACTGCAGTAGTCAATCCCAAAGCCAACGCTGGTCGATCTGGAGGATTGCCCATGATGCTGGAGGCATCCCGCTGCGGAATCGTCAGAGCCGGTACGCCTGGGCCTTTCAACGAACAGCTGACGCGGTTCTGTTCTGCTTGCACCTTTCCCAACAAATCCATGGACAAATTCACCTTAACTTGCATCTGCTCCAGAGCCTCGGCGTGTTTGCCCAACTTGCTGTTGATCTCATCCAAGTGCGCTTGCACCTGTTCCAGCGCACCGATCTTATTGTCCACCGAATCGAAACGCGCAAGCAGCGCGGCCTTCAATTCCTCCATGGCTTCCAACACAAATCGTGTCTGCGCCGCGGGTTTTGAGACCTTAGACAGTGCCGTAGCGTCTCCCTCTGCACCACCCAAACGCCAATCTCGGATTTACTGCAGATTACCAAAGTAATTCACCACCGATTGGTCGATGTTACTGGGACAACGTCAAGATGCGGAGCGCGAACGGATCGTACAGGCTCTGATATCAAAGTGTTATATCCTGTCGCCGGTGGTGTGATTGCCGCAACTAGGGTTTACTGGAAAGGAGGGAGGGGATCGGAGAAGACTTGCTAAGGAAGAAGACCAGAGGAAGGAGACAGCTAATCGTTCATTTCATTCCCGCCTGTCTCACAACGATACACCACTGTTATAAACTCAGTGTCACACGCACACGACAAGGACGTGGGCTAAGCCCAGCGTCAACCCAACACACGGCCCACGGCCCACTTCAGCGACACAACAGGAACACTACAGTTCTACTCTTCCTGACGCGGAGGCGGGCTGTGGGAGGAGAGAGGAGGTAGACGGGAGGAAGGAGAAGAGAAAAATAGAAGGAAAACCGAATTTTTGCTACAATTGTTCTATGGATTTGCATCGCCGGGCAGCGTAGGTAGCAACACTACCGCGGGAGCATCGTCACTAGTAGGGAAGTGCCTTTGTGTGCGCACCAAAATAGCTTTCTGTGGCGCATGGTGGGTGCGCCACAGAAGTCTCGCCACAAAAATATTATTTCTGTGGCGCACCCTTATGTGCGCCACAGAAAGTAGAAAATTCTGTGGCGCACTTCCAGAATGCGCCACAGAAATATTGCTCATGCGCCACAGAAATATTAGTCCATGCGCTGATGAATTTGACAATAATTTATCTGTGGCGCACTTGCTTCGTGCGCCACAGAATATGGTGCGCCACAAAATTATTTACCATGCGCCACTAAATTATTTGCTGAATTATCGATTATTTGCTGTATTATCGATTATTTGCTGTATTAATTTGACAATAATACATGTATATTACAGTATTTATACAGAAAATAATAGAAACAGTAATATATTTTGACACGGTATTAAAACAGACAGATAAATATGTCATTACATCAGTTAGAGCCCGAGATACATACATATATAGTGACAATTAACTGGTACAAAAGTTCACACAAGTCTTAGTATAAATGAAGTTTTCACGACCGCCTAAACTAGGATCAAACTGAGTACACGTCCACGTCCTGCTGATCAAGGAGTCTTCTTGTTGAGCGGCGCCGGGAACGGTTTGTAGCCGTCTTTCGTCGTCCACGTCCGGCTGTCATTTTGAAGAGCTAGGTGTTCTTCGATTTGCCTTTGATGCAACCCTGGAAATGGATACAACCATGTATTAGTGTTCATATTTGTAACCATGTCAATATAGGTATATATTGGTTAATAATATAAATAGATTGAGTATGATAAGTCTATAGTAAAGAAAATAAAGAAACACTTATTGCGAGTAGCATGATGCATGATTTATCCTACCACTGGCTTTGTTGAAGGTCCCCTTTGCTGTCACAACATCGTCGTAGATGATTCGCGACAACTCCATCTGGATGAGATGAAAGTCTTCTCTAAGCTTATCCTCGGCGATTTTCCCTGCATTTTTGGTCCATTCTCGGATACTAGATGGCAACTTTGTTTTCAGTGCATCCCGGACAAACCCTTTCATGAGATGGAGGACGTAGAAGGCATCCTTCACGCTGCCATGCTTCTGCTTCATGCAATCGAACTGGGTCCCATGCCTGAACCGGTGTTTGTTGTTCAGCGAGAAACATTCCCCGTTCGTCTGTCCTTGTTCGAAGTGGCCTCCCATTTGGGCGTAGCCCTCGAGAGCCTCATCGAGAACACCCTTTATTCTGGTGTAGTCTTTCTTATTGCTCGAACTCCCCGTGTCCAAATAAGTGGCAATGGACCACCTCGGGTTTAGGATGATGAGTACGCAGTACTTGTCCCTAGTCGGAAAAAATGCAGTGGAAAGGATCAACAACGGAAGAAATCTATAAGAAAGCATAAGATACGACGGCGGCGAGCGGATGTGTACTTACTCGGGAAAGAAAGGTAGAAGAAGGTTGTTCTTCCTCTTGTTGTTCAGCATGAACCTCTTCAGGTACTCCGTGGCCTTATCCCGTGTCGTTGATCCTTCCACCAGCTGACTGTCACGCATGTAGTAGGGATCCACTACCGTGACGTACGGGGCAACATCTCTCTGGATCTTCATCGCCATATTGATCGCGTATAGGCGGACCAAGTTATAGTCCAGCCGTCTAGAGTGAAACAGGTTGAAGACGTCCTCGAACGCTATGAAGAACAGATCGGCGGGGCTTCAGTAACGAAGTCCACGTTCTTTGGTACCTGGACCGTCAACACCGGGTAATTTGGATTCTTGTCTTTAAGAAGCAGGCCCTCCATCATCAAGATAGCTTCATGCAAAGAGAGCATGGGTCCTTTTGCGAGGCAGAGCAACTCCGGAGGCAGCAACGGTTTACCAGCTACATGAACTCGGGTCAAGCTATCCGCACGGGGTGATGTCATGTCTTCATGACCCCGGATAACCTTAGGAGCTGGCTGGCTCGTAGAGGTGCCTTGCCTACTTCTCTTCTTAGACTTCTTGATCTTCTCTGGGGATGGTGGGGGTGCAGTGAACCCCGCGCAAACCGTCCGTGTCAGTGTGCCAGGGCTGAAAATGTTACCCGTTTTGTCTGGAGCTTGATCGCCGGCTTCCGGAGGCGTGTTTTGAGAAAAACTCAGGCGCTGGCATGTAGTGCGACGACCAGGTTGATCACCGTGAGCGCGGAAGGGTGGTTCCTCATCCATAGCAGGCATGAACAAATCTTTGCTCGCGCCCGTGTTGATGAAGCCATCGACGTCGATATTTTCATCATCATCGTCGTTGCCATCAAGTTGAGGTGCAACGTCTTTGGCTTCGGACGGCTGTTGCGGTACAGACATTCCCAACAGTCTTTGGTGGCGGCTGGTGGTGGCAACGACCGGCGGTTCCTTCCGGGTGGTGGCGACTGCTGCTTGTGGCGCCGGTTCCTTCTCAACAGGTTTTCGTGGCGGCTTCGAGGGCCGAACGATCGGCTTCCGGGGTTTAGAGGTGGCGCCGGTGGAGCGGCGCCTTAACCCCCCAAGACGAATTTGGGTCTTCGGCCATTCCAGGACCCACTTGGGGCAATTTCCAAGGAGCATGTGTTTCTCGGCTCCCGGAGGTTGCATGGGGGGGTCGATGCCACTAAACTCAGGCAGTACCTCAGTCACCTTGACCCTCATCACGGCCTCGCTCATTCTATTGTTGTGCATATCACGGACAATGGTTGTATGAGCATGCCCTCAGCAACTTCCTTCAACTCGCCGTCGGGTACCACCCTATGCAGGAGTATGCAAGGCGTGTCCTTTTGTGAACAAATGTTGGGCATCATCAGGTGGCAGTCATAAAAGGCAGAGTTATAGAAAATGACGCGGACTAAGTAATTAATTAGTTACCTTGTCGATGGCGTTGATCTCGGCTAATGTCGAGACAAGGGCGCCGGTGCCGGCGGCCGGCCTAACATTCTCCTCCGGCCGTTCGGGTGGTGGCGCCTCGGTATCTTTCGCGGGAGGGGGTGTCGGTGCGACAAAAGGGACCGACTGCTGCAGGATGGCGTTGGGTGGGGTCACCAGGTCCGGCGACACGGCCCGGTTCATGGTTGAGTTGCTGCCGCTGAAGCTGGGCACGTGTATGGGCCCTTGTTGACCTCCCGCATTCCAAGCAGCTAACCCCTCAAACAACCCAGGGGGTATGAGCGTCCGGATCCTCTCGTCCACTAACTTGTCCACTGTACTGGAGTCCACTATTTGCTTCTCTAGTGACTCCACCTTCTTCCTTAGCTCCACAACCTCGGCGGTATTATCCCTCTTCATCTTCCTCCTCTCCTTTCTCTTCTCCGGGTCAGATGAGTAGTACTCTACGAACTTCATGCTCGTACCAAAGCCGGACACACGACCAGCTGACGTCGGCGGCTTCGACTTGTCCCTATCCTTGTAAGCGTTCGTCGCCCTGTTGAAAGTCGTGTCCCACGGCTCCGTCGACTCCTGGGACGACGGGCCATCCTTCAACTCATCCTCCTGCAGACAAAGGAAATTAAGGTGAACCCATGTAGAAATATATGACTTCGTTATCTAATTAGATCAACGCAATGGACTTTGAGATATCCGCGGAAATTAAATTCCTTACCAGTAATTTCTCGAATGTCCTCACATCGTCATCGTCGGTAACGAATTCCCCCGTCGCGTCGTTCAGATAGTAGCGGGACCGGACAAAGTTCCTCACTTGCTCGTCCGTGAATTTGTTCCACATGTTCTCTTTTCCCATTTTTGCAACAATGGCATCCTCCTTTTCCCAAACGGGCTGTTTTCCTCGGTAACCGCCGCTTCCCAAACGGTGGTTACCTATGTTCAGCTCCCGCATAGACTTACCCCACTCGGTCCATTTTCTAGCCTCCTCAGACTTTAAGGACTCCTTGAATATCTCGAACTCTTCTTTGTCGAGCGTCGGTTCTTTGGCACTTATCTCCTCCCAGCTTTGACCCTTATTGATCTTCTTCTTCACCCGAAATTTCCAGCTGCTCAAGGCGGTGCTCATCTTCGTGATGGCTAAACTGTCCACCTTTTTGTTCAACGGAAGCGGGAACGTGTATCGTTGGTGAAGCTTCGTGAGGAGGTGTTCGACCAAAGCCTCATTGCCCTTGCTTCTGAGGTCCTTCGTGTTGATCGACATGCTTTCCCGGACGATGCACCCTAGTTGCATGCTGTACCCTTTGGCAGGCTTTTCCGGCTCCACTGGTAGGCCACTGGGCGTGACCTTGGTGAACACGTGTGTGACGTTGTCGAGCGCTTGCGGTTTCCGATCCTTCCTTGCCTTCTTCCGCTTAGCGGTCGGGTTGCTATCGGTAGCAGCATCTGTGTGGTCGCCACCATCAGTGGTGCTGGTGTCATCCTCCTGACCGGCACTAGCAGCTCCATCTGTGGTTTCGGCGTCCTCCACCCGGTCCTCTTGCTCATTCTCGGCGGCCTCCACCTCCTCCTCCATCTGCTGGGACACCTCCCAGAACGGCTTGTTGAAATCTCTAGCTTGATCTTCGACGCTCATGTGCTTAGAAGGGCCGCCTTCCGACATGTTTGCACTGCATTAAAAAGAGGCAAAAGGTTAGTACAACAAATATAAGAAAAAAATCGCTTAATTAAGTACTAAGATACCCCGGCCCATGCATTAGTCGCAATACCCCATATGTCCTATTTTTAGCAAAGTCATGCCAAAATTCACGAAAAATTTCGGCATGACCTTTGCTAAAAAAGGGACATATGGAGTACCCGAATTTGCCGGAACGGAAGTTAATCGACGTTCCGGCAAACTCAAGGGCCTCTCGGGTACCTGCAGACATTTCACAAAAATATCCACATCTCCGGCCGGCATCTCCGGCCGGCATCTCCACGACACGATGGTCGGAGCACAAACAACCACGACCATATCCACATCTCCAGCCGGCATCTCCGGCCGGCATCTCCACGACACGATGGTCGGAGCACAAACAACCACGACACGATGGTCGTGGTAGCACAGAACACATGAAGTCGCCACATCCACATCTCACCTGAAAGAACGCGGAGCTTCTTCTAAATTTCCTGCATACGGCAAAATAATGCATTAGTTAATTAAAAATGCATGAACCAATGCAAAACTATGGATACTATTTACAACTAAAAATGTATTGCTACCTACTGCTACTAAAGTATTGGCAAACAAATACTGAAGCAAATGTCCACTCCTATATCTGTTTTTTATCCAGACTATGTGTGTATATCTGTATTCAAGTGTTATTAAACCTTTTTAATTAGAGGCAGCACATCATGAACTAACCTAGCAATGTCACTGACTTGAGCTACCTGACACATGATCCAAATAAAAGTCATGTAACAATGATCCAAATAATTAGAGGCAGCAGCATCATGAACTAACCTACCTGACTTGAACTAACCTAGCAATGTCACTAGTTTGGCATTTCCACGAGCACCTAGAGTGCATGTTCCATGGAGAGGAGGGAGGAGGAGGAAGATGGCAGGGAGGGAGGAGGGAGGAGGAGACCTGCGAGGAGGACCTGCGAGGAGGGAGGAGGCCGGGGCGCGCGACCGGGCGCAGGGCGCGTCGAGGTGGCGGGGCCACGAGGCCGTCCGGGGCGGGCGCCGGGCGCGTCTGACGGGCAGCAGGCCGGGGCGGGCGGCGGCCGGTGCGGGTGGCCCTGGGCGCGTCGAGGTGGCGGTGGAGGGGCGGGGGGTGGCCGGCGGCGGCGAGTTTGCGCGGGACGGTTATTTCTCTGGACACACAGCGAATTTGGGAAGAAGGCAGCACGGGGGCGAGCCCACATGTAAGTGGGGGCAACTGCTTTCTGTGGCGCACCCGAGCTGGCATGCGCCACAGAATGTCGTGGCTAGTTTAACTAAAATATATTTAGTTGCTGTTATAGGACAATAAAACCAACATATCCCAGTGGTTAGCCACTAAACTTGAAACCTGGGGGCAGCCAGGTTCGAATCCTGGCTGTCTCAAATATTTTTTAAATTTTTTTGGTTAAATTTAAATAAAGAACACTACATACATTTGTTATTCTTTAAAAAAATATTTTTAGTTATATTTAAAAAATAAAGAACACACACATTTGGTTAAATTTAAAAACAATTTGGTTATATTTAAAGAAAGAACACACACAATTTTATAAAAAAAGAATGTACAAAACACAAACACATTTGGTTAAATTTTAAAAACAATTGGTTATATTTTAAGAAAGAACACACACATTTAAAAAAAAAGAATGTACAAAACACAAACACATTTGGTTAAATTTAAAAAAAATAAAGAACACACACATACTTTTCTGTGGCGCACGGGCGTAGATGCGCCACAGAAATGTTAGTTTCAGTGGCGCATTTAGAACCGTGCGCCACAGAATAAGCACCCAGGCTATCGTTGGAGGGGGGCCCACAGTATTTCTGTGGCGCACAGGACTGGATGCGCCACAGAAATGTTTCTTTCTGTGGCGCATCCAGAACAATGCGCCACAGAAATGTCACCAAATTTTTGTTGAGGTGGGACCCACCATATTTCTGTGGCGCACGCTTGGGTATATGCGCCACGGTAGTTTGTGGCGCATTTTCTGTGGTGCGCCACAGAAGTATTTTTGTGGCGCATGGCCAAAATGGTGCGCCACAAAATGTCATTCCATAGAAAGGCACTTCCCTACTAGTGCGTCGCTACCGTCGGTAGCATCGCCGTGCACCGTTGGTAGCTACATCGCGGTAGCAGCGCCGCTCTCCGTTGGGAGCATCGTCGCTACCGTCGGTAGCATCGTTGTGCACCGTGGGTAGCAACACTGCGTGCCGTCGGCTACTGTCGGTAGCCGTGCACCATGGGTAACAACACCGTGCGCTGTCGGTAGCAAAGTCGCGCTTCTTTGACAACACAAAGAAACTTGCTACAAACGTGTTACGGATTTGCATCAAAAACAAAAAACAATTGCTACAAAAACTTCCAAACATTTGCACCAAAATGTATCAAAAAAGAAATTTGTTACAAATGATATGTGGATTTGCTTCAATAGGAGAATCAGTTTGCTACAATAATTCCAAACATTTGCACCACATCCAAAAAAAATTGCATCCGAAAATTGCTACAAACATTATGTAGATTTGCATCAAAAAAAGTAAAAATGTGCTACAAACGTTCCAAAATTTTGCACCACATTAAGAAAATTACATCACGTGAAGAAGTGATACAATCAATTCGTAGGTTTGCATCAAACAGAGACACAAAATTGCTACAGAACTCACAATATTTCGCACCATCGTAGATGCTTTTAGGGAGCAAAACATGCGCCGTCGATAATATTGTTGCGTGTCATCGGTAGCAACATCGCGCGTCCCCGATAGCATCATCGGCTCGTCGGTAGCAATGCCATGCGCCATCGGTAGCAACGTCGCGAGACGTCGGTAGCATCCACTCGTAGTATTGCCGAATACTGTTGGTAGCATAATGGCTCGTTAGTAGCAACGACGAGTTCCATCGGTAACATTGCGCGTGCCATCGGTAGCAACCCCGCGCGCCGGTAGCATCGTCGTTAGCAATGCCATGAGACGTCAGGAGCATTGCCGCCATGCATTGAAAGCCTAGAAATCTGTGCTACAACCCTTTTTATGTGGATTTGCAACGAAATCGTCGGTAGCAATGGCATGCGCCATCGGGTAGCATCGCCGGTTCGTCGATAACAACGTCGCGAGATGCATGCGCCATCGGGTATCATCGCCGGCTCATCGATAACAACGTCGCGAGACGTCGATAGAATCCGCTTGCAGCATCACCGCCGTCGCCGGTGATAGCAGTATCGTCGCTGCACCCGACCTTTGCCTGTGCTAGCACCGGAGAACTTGTCGGAGATCTCATAGCAACAATTTTTTTGCTAATGCTATTTTCAAAATTTGCACCACACTGAAAAATTGCCACCATGTGAAAAAAGAAATTTGCTACAATAATTATGTGAACTTGTATTAAAAGAGGAATATTTTTGCTACAAATGCTTCGAAATTTTGCATCACGTTAAAAAAAATTACAGAGGGGACAATTGCTACAATCATTTTATGGATTTGCGTCGAAGGAGAAATAAAATTGCTACAAATCTTACAAGAATTTGCACCACATATAGCAAATAAAATGCTATTGTAGCCCCAAAACCCGCGATGCAAAATCCATAAAACTATGGTAGCAACACCGACCACGGTTGGTAGCAGCATTGCCCAACACGACCAACGTCAGTAGCATCTCTGGCTGCCGTCCTCATCCCTCCGCAGCACCGCAGGGCGTGGCGCATCATGATCGTCGGGCGGGGCAGCAGGAGATGGTCAGAGGTCGTCGTCGCCACCCTTTAGGAGCTCTGGGCGCAGACCGTGGCAGCAGGAGGCGGTCGGAGGTCGGCGTGATCGTCGCCCTTCTCGAGCTCGGGGGCGTGGACCGGGGCTGCGGGAGCGCGGGCTGGAGCCGCGGTTGCCGCGTAGCTCCGTGAGGACCCGTTTCATCCCCGTGAGAGGCACAGGACCTTCGGGTGGCGGATGCGGAGAGGATGGTGATGGAGGAGACGCAGGTGACTCGAGCGCAAGCTCGTCGACGTCGGTGGCGTGGTAGGACCTTGAGTCCTCGGCCATGGCGCCAAGGACGCCGTGGGAGAGATTCCCGTGGGGCGGCGGCGTCGCCCTTGGCCGGTAGCACCGCGCCGCCACGACAGCATCAGCCACTACGGGACACGGCAGCAGCGCCTCCAGGCCATGGCAGCACATCGCCACCACCACGACAGCATCGCTTTCGTGCCATGTCGAGGAGACGAAGTCGAGCTCGCCCGGGGCCTCGCCGGGCGGAGGGAGGAGAGCGGATGAAGGGCTCGGGCGCGGGAGAGAGAGGCGCGAGGGCAGTGGTGACGGCGCCGCCAGGAGCGGCGGCGCGGCCGTGGTCTCGGGAGGGCCCCAGCCGTTGTGGTAGAAGGGGATCTCGCCCACGTCGAAGCCCATGGCTACGGCGGCGGACTGGATCGAGAGTGGCAGCGCTGACGAGAAAGAGGGGCGGCGCCGAGGAGAAAAAGAGGGGCGGTGGAGGTGCGGGCCTGGCTAAGCATCGGCGCCGGCGGACGAGCGAGGCTGGCTGCGCATCAGCGCCGGCCGGGCGCGAGGATGGCTGCGTACGAGTTGGAGAAGAACGAGATAAGATTGGTGGGCTGCCTCATTTTCTTTCGTGTGAACGCGGGCACGTGGCGCGCTCTCGACCCGGGGGACGCGAGCGTGCGATCAATCGTTTTCCAAAAACTAACCACGTCAGCTCAACTGCCGACAACAAATACATCTCAAAAAAAAACTGCCGACAACAAATACATCTCAAAAAAAAAACTGCCGACAACAATAATGATCAGAGCGAGTAGTTTTTTTTTTCTGAGACAAATCAGAGCGAGTAGGTGAGTTAGTGGCCCCCAAATTGGCCCATCAAATGATTACTTTGGGCCAGCTGTTGCATTAGTGAGCCCACGTGCATCTTTTGTGAGCCCACTGCACACTCAAGATCAAGGAAAATATTTGCCTACCGATAAGCTTTTCCTCGCCAAGCCCACTCCTAAACTTTACCCACTCCCACTGCGCTCTCTCTCCACCCTCGACTGCGCTGCTCCCGTCCCCGTCGCTCTTGGCGCCGGAGCCCTAAACCCTAGCCCTCGCCGTCGGCGGAGGCGGCTGCCTGCGTGATGTCGCACTTCGGGAGGTCGGGTCCGCCGGACATCCGCGACACCTTCTCCCTCCTCGTCCTCAACATCAGCTTCCGTGAGGAAACCCTAACCCTAACCAAATCCCTCCCTGAGGCGTTCGCTCCATCTAATCCGCTCACCCGCCCTTCCCTTTCGCAGGAACAACGGCTGACGACCTACACCCGCTCTTCGACCGCTACGGCAAGGTCGTGGACGTCTTCATTCCCAGGGATCGGAGGTGAGGAGCCGCGCGGCCCTGAGCAATTTGTGTTGTTATGTTCGATGGATTCGTTCTGAAATTGCTGGTTGTTCTCAAGGACTGGGGACTCTAGGGGTTTCGCGTTCGTACGGTACAAGTACGCTGATGAGGCTCAGAAGGCTGTAGATCGGCTTGATGGTGGGTCACTGACTCCCCGTTTGCTTCTTGGACAAATTTGGGTGCCTTTATGGCTGAATATTACTGTTTTGCGCAGGCCGTAATGTGGATGGCAGGAACATCATGGTGCAGTTTGCCAAGTATGGCCCTAATGCGGAGCCAATGTAAGTGGGATTCTTCCGATCATGTTGTGCATACCTGTAGTATGCACATTTCGGTAGGTAATTATTCTGTGAACATAGCTATCAGGATGTGCATGTCTTGTTTGCTTGAGGTGGGTTACATAAGTCATCTTGATGTCATGTAGCCCGGAGCTGTATTCGATTAGATCCTGGGATCATATGTTTACAGGGTTTATTGATCTCGTGAAATGGTCCATTCCACTCCACGAATTATGTGTTTGTTGTTTTCTGTACTATCGTCAATCCGCCTTTGCGTTTAGTTCTACTTAAACCATGATAAGTATATTTTTGGAGTTTCATACTTGCACTTGACGCGGGCCTTGTAGTACAAATAGACAAGGTCTTAAGAAAAAAGATAGCTCTGTCCTTATTAATTTTTCATCGTGCTTTTCGTTAGTTTTCTCAGTCTTGCATGCAAGGTTGTAATACACGTTCATTTTTTGTCCAACCCTACTCGTGTATACTGAATTGTCATAATTTTCTTAACTATTGCTCATCTTCTGTTAATTCATGTAGCCGTAAAGGAAGGGTCATTGAGGAAGTTGAGAAATCGCGTGACAGGTCAAGAAGCCGTAGCCCTAGGCCAAGGTGAAACTTAATTCCTTCTATTTGCAACTCCTCTAGATATTTTACTTGCTCTAATGGTGGAATGCTCTATGATCAACATGTTCCTGGTTATGTGCTCTGGACATTCACTGTCTTTTCTCTGCATAAGCACGACTACTGCAGATCAGCTTCTTTTCTAGTGTTGTCCGAGCACTGCTTATTTTGTCATGGTTTGTGTAATTTGAGTAGTCCAGGCAATTACAGTGCATCTATTGCTCGAACCAGGCACAAAGATGGCCGTAGAGACAGAGATCATAAGAGGCGCAGTCGCAGCAGAAGCAGAGAAAGGCATGGGCGCGATAGGGAGAGAGACCATCGTCGTCACAGCCGAAGCCCCAGCCGAAGTACAAGCCCTGACTATAAAAACCGCCGTAGAGCAAGGGATGACGATAAGCGCAGAAGCAGGAGCAGAAGTCGTAGCGGCTCATACCATAGGTGCTTAACCACTTTTCCATAGTTCCATTTTCTAATCATGGTTTATGTTTCGGACGCTAATTTGTTTTCTTCTTCTAGTGCTTCACCTGCTCGGCGCGGTGCTAGCCCTCGCAAGAGCCCAGCACCTCGCAGGAGCTCAGCACCACACAGCAGGAGCCCGAGACGACACAGCAGGAGCCCAAAACCACGCAGCAGGAGCCCAGCACCACACAGCAGGAGCCCAAGACGGCGCAGCAGGAGCCCAAGACGGCGCAGCAGGAGCCCAACACCGCACAGCAGGAGCCCAACACCACCCAGCCGAGACGGAACTCCCAGAAAGCAGACCAATGGAAAAGGTTCACCTCCACGCAGTGTTTCACCATCACCACAGCGTGCTAGCTCTCGTAGCCCAGGCAGCGATGACAAGGTAGGGTTGAGGTTCTACTTCTGGTTATATTGTGTTGCCCCTTTGCATACATATATGTGTTTAACCTTGGAAAGCAAAAATCTCTTGTCAGGAGTAAAGCTTGCAATGAGGCCTGAGAACGGGGGACTGCCAAAATTTGCTGAGCTTGTTAGGAGTAGCACTGAGCTGCTATTCAAGGTTGCTAGCTGTTCTTTGTGGTTTCTTAGATGTGTTTTCCAGTACTATGAGAATTACACTGTTGGTTTGTATTCGACTTAATCATGTTTCATCTTGATACTATTGTATTAACTTGTCAAAACATTTGTGCATTTTTTAGTTATCTGTTCGTGAGACGGGTTGCTGTTTACTGCTAGAATGATATTGCACGGGATCACTCATGGTGGATGATGTTCTTGCTGTTAAGTCATCGTTGTTGATGTCGATGCTCCTGACGGTGCTGCTGATAATTGTCGTTATGTTGCTGATGCTGGTTGCAGTCAGATGTCGATACTGGTACAGATGCTGTTGATCGTGATGATGGCTCGATGCTATCTCTCCTTTGCTTTGAAATGCTTTTACATCCTTGTTCAACAGATTCCTAGTCAAATCATGAAATTTAATATGGATCTCATGATCAGTGACAGTTCCCTACCATAGCAGTACCATTACTCTTCATCATTTTCTGACTCCTGTTATACTGATTATGGTATTATACCATAGCCTTGGTTTTTTCCACCCTTGTGTCGTTCACATTTTTCGTGTTTATAATTTAGTTTTTATCTGATGAAAGATAATTGTCGTCAGTTGGACTATTAATAACTGATAAACTAACAACTCTTACCTTAACATTCAGAGTAGTGGTAATAGAATCAGGGCAAGTTCTTTTGGCGGCTTAAAAAATAAGGCGATTGGCTTATTACTTGGTGGTTTCTAAACTGTTTATCCCATAATTAGTTTAGAAGCTCCAATTAATAAGCCACGGCTTATTTCTTAAGCAGTAAAAAGAACTGGACCAGTGTTTTCCAATTCCTACACATAGTTCTTGTAGCAGTTGTTTTGTTGCTCGGCATAACCTTTGCTGGTAGAGAGGAACATGCAATTGTATTTATCTAATAGGGTAACAGGTATTTACTTGCGTTGTTGTGTCAGTGGTGGCATATTTGCTGTGCATTTATGGAGTGCACAATCTGTATAAGAGTACATATTTACATGTAGGTAGGCTTTGCTTTCCAGTTTGATATATTCCAAGAAGCAGTAGTGTGGCAAATCTTACTCCTGGACTCCTGGTGTGGTTTTACCTTCTGTATTGGCAGGTGATGCTTGTCAATGAGTAAAAATCTTAACGGGTTTTGTTGCCGTCAAGTGGATTGAATCGAATGTTAATTTATATAAGTCATCATAATAATCCATAAAGATTTTGTCTTGCATGAGGTGCAGGGCTGCAGATTTGGAAGTCTTTTTATAGGATTTACCGAGTTGGGCTATGATCCGTATAAGTTGTGAATCTTGTGTAGTAGGATGTGAAGAATGGCCATGCACCAACTCCTGCCCATGCGGATGATTGGGAGTGGGAGCTACTGTACTCATTATCCTTTTAAGGTGTGGCATTGTAGATGTGATTTTTTTGTGCCAAGTACTGGAGTAACTGAGCGGCCGTTTTACATATAACTGTATTGTAAGCTAAAGCTTCTAAAGTTCGTATGGGCGCACTACCAAAACTCCTCGAAGATACCAAAACACACTGAACAAGGATGAAAATCGTCCATTGCACTGTTTTGCGTGAAAGGATGCTCGGAAGGCAGTTGCGAATTAACTAAGAAATTCTCCTAGAATCTTGAATCTCAATTCTCAAAGTAGCGTGCACTGGGCTTGACCAGCGTGTGCAACAATAATGTACAGCACAAGATAAATCAGGCAGCATAGGAGCCATTTAAAAAAAATGATCATAACCATGTAAAATAACGACTGGCCGAACTGGAACAGGCAAAAACACGTTTTGGTGCAAAAGGGCTCCAAAATTACTGAAGCAACGAAGATCCATCGCATCGACACCCAATCATCCAAACTATGAGCCAACTAAACACGTTGAGGAGATATAAACACTACAAACCTAAAAACCCCTTAACCTCACACTCCTGCAACGGCAACAAACGTGGAAGCCAGTGGGAACTTGGCCACAGCGAGACCTAGGGGCCGAGACAACGGAGCAAGGCTTACACAGCACCTGACAAACACAAAAACCAAAACCCATAGCCTACACTCACCTCCGGCACTAGCTGGCAAACTAAATTGTGCACAATATTACTATGTATTCCACCTAAATCAACCAAAGAATTTTGTACTGTAACTTTGACCAATATCGTGTTGAGTTTGTCATGGTTCATCCATAAACAGCGGTTAATTAAACTGTCGATGGAAAACGTGATGCGCTGGTGGTAATATCCTAGATACGCTACGGTTTGGAAGAACTTTTACATCATGTGTTTTCAGACTCTTGGCGATTACTGTACCATTAGATCCCTATGACAGCGTGACTGGATATAATCAAATGTTCGTGAAGTGATGAGCATGTCATGATACTTTTAACTTCAGTCAGGTACTCCTCCATTTTGATGGGTAATTTTGCTCTGCCCCATTAGCTCCGCCTGGTACACCAGAGATGCTGTCGTGGGGCTTTTGCTCGGTCTGAACATGATGAATTGGTTGCTGCCTTGAACTCATCCTCGCCCTCAAAAGCAAGGAGTTGGCCATCACGCTGACTGAACTAAAACCCATCAGAGCTCCAGCTATGGACGGGGTCAGCATCGTTCCTGTCACCGGCAACAATGCCCCAGCAGCAATGGGTAGCCCAACCTGCAAAATACCTCATCGTATGAAGTTTCGCAAGCAGAATTCAGAACACGCATATATTTCTAATCTAGAATTTGAGGTCCAACACTATCCTGGCAGTTGACAACTTATGACACGCTCACCATAGTGAAACTTGTAAAACAAGCACGTTCTACTTTTTACTTTAATTTGATCTAATGAAACGGATACGCAAGTGATAAAGAGAAGAGAAAGGGAGCCATACAATGTTATACAGAAAAGCCCACCAAAGATTTTGCTTCACTGTTCTCATGGTTTCTTTACTCAACTCTAAAGCATCAACAAGCTGCGTCAAAGAACCATCACCTCGTTTATTAGGAAATGAAAGATGATATGGCACAAAGAAGGAAACATAATGAGTTTGGCAACGGCATCAGGTACGTAAAAAAGTGAGTAACTAACTCCAAGCAGTAGGGACCAAAATTACCTGAGATAACCTATTACCCATGAGAACAACTGAAGATACATCACTAGCTGCACCAACACCTCCACCCATTGCAATTCCAACGTCAGCTAAAGCTAGAGCTGCAGCATCATTGATGCCATCACCAACCATGGCAACTAACTTGTGCTCTTTCTGTAGTTCGGATATGAACTTCTTTTTCTCATGTGGTTTAACTTCAGAAATTACCTGATATCCATTTAATTATGTGAACATGTAAATCATACTGAAAAGGTGATAAAGGATAAACAAATGATGGTAAGAAAAAAATCCTAATGAGCCAATTTGAAAGAATCGTTTTTTCATGCTGTTTTTCGTGGTTGAATCAATTTGAATTGAATAGATCTGTATGTTCGCTTATTAGTGAGTCTGCTACCACCTATTTATCACGTATTTGTCCGATCTATTCTTCAGATCTCAGTTTACACTCTATTTTAGTAAAAGTGAGAAGCATGTATATGCTTTCCATCGCTGAATAAAGGAATAAATTACAAGTTCCTGGGGCTACCCTCGGTCCTCTGAATTCACGTTTTCAGGTAAATAATTAGTGGCAATTTTCTGCAGTATTAGGCTTCTAAAATTAATGGAAAAGATCACCTCCAGTGCATCTTCTAAGACGTATATGGATTTGCATACTTGTATCCGGATAACAGCATAAGAGACAGCTTACACCCGCAACATGTTCATTGTCATACTTGATGCCATATAGTATTAGAATAGTTTGTTGCTTTACGACAGCAAACTATTCACAAGAACAAAATGTGCACATCAGCAAAGCAAAATTCAATCCATATTACCTTGTCAACCGGAATACCAACAATTGAAGCAACATTCATAGCAGCACTTTCCTTGTCCCCAGATAACATGTATACACTAATTCCTTGCTTAGACAGGGCATCGATCACTTGACGAGAATCTTCTCTGATCTTGTCCTCGAAACAAATAAGACCAGCTAGAGTACGATCCACTGCTACATATGCAACAGACTGGCCAAAATTTTCTACTTCGGAAAATGGGTCATGAACAACCCCGTGCCTGAAGTAAGACAGTGCAATGTTTACTAGCGAACAGAGTTCCTCTGTGTAACATAAAATTGAACATCACATGGGGCTAGTGTAATGGAGCAGAAAAAAATATGCAATACTACAAACAATAGTGGAAAGACAAGACTAACAAACTTGGTATAGTGAAAGAACAGGGGTTATTGAGCACGATTATTGAATAAATGATTCACCGTACCTCCTAATCCAGTCTAATGTCCCAACCGAAACCTGCTTCTCACCAATCATAGCCACCGCACCAGACCCTGGCTCTTCCATGAAGGACCCATCTTTGCCTGTGACGGTATACATGGGAAAATAGCAAGGATATAAGCAGTAAAATCTGCAACTGTAATAAGAAATAGATTGTGTTGTGAAACAAAATGTCAATTAGGCGATCTGATACTATAAAAAAACATGATTGAACAGAAAGTAATATGCCAACTGTCAAGTTAGTTAGCAAAAGGTGTAAAATGTTTGTTTCTGCTTCTGGTGCAAGAATGGTTAGGGATGTAATGAGACATCAGTTCAACAGAGATGTTTTTGAATTCAGGTGGGAAAACAGTCATCATAAAACGGCCTTGTAGTAGTCTGTTGAGGCAATTGGCATACTGAGGTAATTTTATC
Source organism: Poa pratensis (assembly GCA_947311845.1). Classification (NCBI taxonomy): domain Eukaryota; kingdom Viridiplantae; phylum Streptophyta; class Magnoliopsida; order Poales; family Poaceae; genus Poa; species Poa pratensis. The sequence goes on from CAMZMU010000069.1 coordinate 39,422,078, forward strand.
TCAGATTTATGGTGCACTACTGCTGTGAGTACCTTCATGTTGATGCAATTGGCAGCCTGGGCAGCTTCCATGATGGCTTTTCCAAGTGGGTGGTTTGTATTTGATTCTACTCCGGCAGCCAAACTTAGAACGTCACCTTCTGTCCATCCATTGTTCCAGTAATCCCTGATGACAAAAACAGGGTTTATCAACAGGAAGGCCTCAGCAATGAACTTCACTTCCATAGCTGAGGGTGCGTGATGTTCCGAAGTGATTAGATGTGCTATACAAATTCAGAAAATACATAGGAACCACTTAACTTTGTATTTACATCTCCCTCGCTGTGGGAAGCTATTACTTTAGTCACTACAGGTTTCCCGATTGTTAAAGTTCCAGTCTTGTCAAACACAATGGCACCAACTTCTGCGAATTTCTCCAAAACATCCCCACCGCGTAAAAGAAGTCCTCTTGTCGCACCTAATGAAGTACCAACCTGGAAACAATATATATGAGTTTCTGATAGAATGCCTATTCAGGGAGAAAGAGGGTCATATCATTAGTTCCATACCAGAACAGCAGTGGGTGTGGCAAGCCCAAGAGCACATGGGCAAGCAATTACCTGCAAATAAAGATCAATGTTGATAGCTGTTCAACAAGTAGGGGTCATCATGTACAAAAAGTTTACTTAAAATGTGGGCACGGACTATAGAAATAGAACCATCCATATTAGACAATGAACTTCTCTTTTTTCTAGGGAATATTAGACCCTGAACTTGCTAAAGACATTCTTGGTTTTTAATGGCGTTTATGTATCCTGGGGTTTCTAAACGGGAAAACAATAATGGGTGTAGACAATGTTATTGCATGGGAATTTCTTCAAAAGATACAACCATTTGTGTCATGAAAAAAGGGAAAGATAAATTAATTCATCTCTTCCCTTTGTTGTATAGTACACTATTGATCATATTCTCCTATGAAGAGTTTGCAAAACCACAATCCATACCTTAGCTGGTCTCAGAGGGTGGTTTTGCACCCTGAAGTCCCCAAATTTTGAATTGTTTATGTTGTAGACGTGTGGAATACTGAAACTGAGTACTTGCAAGACTTCATGTATAAAAAAGACAAGAACATTTATCTCTTCTTTTCTGTATGTGACAGAAATGTTTATATTTTTGGATTAACTTTTGCAGGTTCTCGTCTTATCATATTCCCTACGCACATAAAAACCTTCTTTTGGAACCCCCACCATCCAAACCAGGCCAGGGTTCAAAGCAAGATTTTAGAAAGTCCAGGAAATTATAGTTTAGGGTTTAAGTCGGACCAAGCACCATAGTTCAGGATTGATGAATGACTAAGATAAATGAAAACCATAATCTAACATTCAAAGTTGTTGGTGAGTTGTACAGCTATATGTGAGGTACACAAATTTTTGGCAGCTAGACCTTATGCAACTAAAGTCTTCTTGACACATGAATAGCTAATAGCACGATTCATCCAGTTATCCCCTATGATCCTATTTCCTTTATAAGTTTTTTTTTTGCGAATGAAACTTATTAATATTGAAATGAACCATATAAACTCATACAGTGCCCCTGCATTTCAGACAGGCTTTTCTTCATGTCAAGTATCTCCAAAGCTTAAGAGCTGGATCTGAAATCAGAACCTTTTCTCTCAGGACAATAACATTCAGAAGAGTTTGCAGTTTAACACTTATCTGTATGCCACCTTTAAGCATAATCTTTAAACCATTTCAGAGTAAATAAACGGAATTATATTGTTAAATATATGTTCCTTCTATCATACCAGAACACTGCAAGAAAGTTGCAAAGCCAGAGACATTGCACTTCCCTGCTGGATAGCAGCAGGTACTAGTTGTGAACCCAAAAGACTCCAGAACATATAAGTAGCAGCAGAAAGGGCCATAACTCCATATGTAAAGTTCCCTGCAACCTGTAGTGTAATTAAGAAGTTGACACATTTAGCCATAGTGTAAACCTGTAACTAATTAAGGTTACGGTATTATACATGAAAGATCTCTACGATTGTATTCACTTGATACATCAGCAGTGACCCAGACAGTACAGGAGGATGGAACAAATTCACTATGCAGCTATGTATAAGAAGGTAGTACCAATAGTCTAAGGCTCTGTTTGCAACACGGGACATTATAAGGATCCCTATGGGGCCGACTGTCTCTTGTCAAATTCCTGAGTTCTAAACAGGCCTTAATAAATAACAGGATCGATATTTCGAGTGATCAGAAACTTAAAAAACAGCAGCGAGTGCATAGATCATCTGAACAAAGTTACATTTTAACATAGGTTAATATAACAGCCTAAGTGTTAAACAGGTACAGTTTTCCTAACCTTTCCTATTTTCAATCTTGTCTAGTTGTTTTTTTTTAAAGTAGTCAATGACCCAAAATCCGTGATTATTTAGTCTACAAAAAGGGTCCATGTATGAACTCGTGGACTAAGATTGAACATCTTATCCAAATGCAAAACGTTAAAGAATATATAAATGTATACAAAATTGTGACCATCATGATGAAAAAGAACAAATCGGCATTATGTCAGATAACATATTAACGCTAAACTATAGTTTTACTGGAGCTGATCTCAGTTTCCAAATACCTTGTCCGCTAATCGTTGAACAGGGGCCTCCCTTGTCTGTGCTTCTTCCACTAAGTGAAGTATGTCAGACATAACAGTCTCACCACCAGGTCTCCTAACTTCAACTGTGAGTTTACCATTTAAGTTAATGCTTCCGGCTGACACTTCTGCCTGACAAAGGATACAAAGATCATCATTGCAGCGCACAGCATAGATACTAACGCTGAGATGTTACTTGAATTCAGTGAGCCAGAAGGCACCAATATCTCTACATTAAGACAATATTAGGTGGTTCGGAAAACATACCCCTGCAATCTTTGTTACAGGCATAGGTTCACCTGTCAAACTTGACTCATCAACTGTACTTCTTCCAGCTTTGACAACACCATCTGCTGGAATGCGGTCCTAGACAGTGCATGAGTTAGCAAAGATTATACTGGTAGGAGGATACCATACGGTCATATATGAGCTGCCAGTAAAGGATATGACCACATAAACAAAGTTCTATGTTTGTACTGGTATGCACTTGTATTTGCGTACACATTTAGCATACATGGAATTAACAAATTAACATAACTGAAAACGTAGGAAGCAAATAAACTATTACCCATGAAAAACAGTGCGTATACACTTAAGTTAATATGTGTGCTTGTCTGTGAATTCTATTTACTCACCCCAGGCAGCACTACTATATAGTCCCCAACAGCAAGGGTACCACATGGGACCTCTGTGAATGATGATTGCTCAGCATCACTATCCACCATTAGGCGTGCTTTTGACGGGAGAATATTGAGCAATCCTGTCATATCACTAGCAGCTTTTAGCTTCGCCCTCTGCTCAAGATTCTTCCCTAGAAGCACAAAAGCTATTAACATAATTGGTTCCTCAAAAAATGTCTTCCATCCCTGCAAGAAAATCAGTTGGTATAAAATAACTAAACGGTGGTACACTAAGGCCATATGTCAGGATGCAAAGTAACAGTTTATAAAACAGAGCAGTTGTAGAATGAAATGGAACCTAAAGTATGACTTTGTTCAACAGCATCTGCAAAGCAGTGACAAGGATGCAGTTGTGGACTTGTGGTAAGAATACAAATTCCCCATTCTTCTGTTTAGATATATCTAAGGCCATGCATGCAACTATGAACCAATGAAATCCTTGCAGGAAGAAAGTAGGAGTTACCAGCTTTGGAATGAAGGCTGCAACTGAACTGACTGCAAAAGATGACAGAGCACCTAAACCAACCAACGTATTCATATTTGGAGACCCCTTGAATAAACTCTTTAATCCATCAAGAATTAGTCGTCGACCAGGACCAACAAATGTAAATATCGAGAGCGACAAATGAAATCCAGTGGAATGAAACAGGTGCATCAATGGTGCATTAACTCCAAAGAGGTGAGAAATGTGTCCCAGTAGGCAAACAGCACATAATGCCCAAGATACAGCAAGATCACGGCCTAAAAGAGAAATCAATGTCATGTTAATTACAGAAATCTTCACTTTAAAAAAATAATAAAATCTCGAACTTGGAGGAAGCTTGTAATATTGATGGCTACTTGTTAATGCAAATGAAGTTTACCGCTTTGCTTCAGATTTTGAAGTTTTTCATCCATCTTCCTTTCAAAAACTTTCTGTGAACTGACTTTTGAAGAATCTGCAAGTATGATAGACATTTACTGATTTACATGAGACTGGATATACTGGTGACTGGCAATATATTTTGGACAGGGTTTCAGACTTTACGTAGAGTACAAAGCAGTAAACAAAGAGAACCGAAAAGCTACTACGTCTGTCTTGAATTACGAAGTACAATGTGAAAAAGAATCTGAAATATACTCTCACCGTTTGTAAATAGATGACGTTTTAGACTTTCTCTTTCTTGTTCGAGAACACATGACGTCTTATAATTTCAAGGCACATATTTGTTCATAGTTCCTATTATGCCCCCACCTAATGAGTACTAAACAAAGGATTTTAGCATGCATGTTTCATCTCCGAGAAGGTTTACCACTTCCTTGAACAAGGTTGAGGGCAAGTGTTATCATTTCACTGGTTTTCTTAAAGTGAACAGAGGAAGTGTGATATATCTGGAGAAATGGTTGCCCAACTTCAGCTAATACGCAAGTGGAGTTTAAAAATACCATTCATAGATCTCACATTAAAAGATCATCGAAATGCTTAAGCGGACTGTCAAGTATCTCCCGATGGACCTACCCATCAGCAGATTTTGTGCCTAAGGACAAGTAACACTGTCCTAACTTCTAACCTATTGTTCAAACTGTCCTCATCACCCCCCAAAACGATAATATTTCAGCAGCACGACACTATTTGGTCAGTCGTAACAGTTTACCTCGATGGCTGGATTTGTACCCACATGTTGTCAACTGGCTGGCGAGCTTCTCACCCAACCGCAGCTTCCAATCCTGCACAGCTCTATCGTCTGGTACTGCCCACACAACTGCCATCTCAGTGGCCAGGTTGACAGTTGCAGACTGCACCTGGGGCTGCGAACACAAGCACACTCACTTACAAACACAGAATGCGTTCGAGCAAGTGAGGTACGCTGACGCAAACTCACCTCATTCTCCAGAATGCGTTTAACGCTTGCTGCACATCCACCACAAGACATCCCCTGCAATCAGAAGTTCAAAAACCATCAGATGGCTAACAGAGCTACAGATTACGTGCTTCTTGGATAGTACAAGAAAACAGAGGAGCGTGACAAGTTCTCTGAGCGACTTCAGCATACAAGCTCGCATAGGATGGAAGTACCATGCTAAAAGCCTAAAACTGATAATTGAGGTGCTAACAGTACCATCTAAGGACAAGTTTCTACTTGGACATGGAGATATATGTGAGTGAGGTAATTAGTCACAATTCACAAACTCATACCCCAACATCGAGAATTATGGTATCGGCCGTCTGCCCTGCCGCTTCCTCCGCCACCGCAGTCCCCTGGGAAGCACGCGGCCGATTCCACCGGCCGTCGCCTCCATCGCCGCCACCCCCTCCACCGCCGGATCCCCTACCTCCCCCGCCGCCGGGAGGACCGGCCGACGCGAGGGAGGACGCCGAGACGCTCGCGAACCAGCGGGTGCGCGGGGAGGCCGGGCCGCGGAGCGCGAGGCGCGCGAGCGAGAGGAGGAGGAGGTCGGCGGGCACGGCGAGGCGCCGCTGCGCGGAAGCGGTGACAGGGGCGGCGCGGGCGAGCGTGGGCGGTGGGAGGAGGCGGCGGCGGGCGAGGATGTGGCGCGGGGAGGAGGCGGCGGGGAAGGCCCTGGAGCGGGAGGCGATGGCCTTGGAGAGGGCGAGGAGGGGCGTCGCCGGGTCCATCGTCTAGCCTAGAAGGGTGGCAGCGGCTCGGGCATTGCTTTGCTAGCGCAGCCGGCGGCGTCGAGCGCGGGAGACAGGAGGCGGCGGTGTATGGGCGCTACAGTGTAGAGCCAAGCTGTAGCGGCGGGGATTGGGTTGTGTCTTCGGCAGGTAGCGGAAAGGTTGGTGCGTGCAGCACGGGCGACACGATTGTTCGTCGGCGTCGATCCCGTGATTATCCGCTAACAAACTGTCGAGCCATCACTTTCTCTTCGCAGGGACATGAGAATGAGATGCCTTGAGGGTTTAAACTTTAAACCTTCTGAGCTGGATGAGATAAGAAATGTGGTATTTGAGCCGAAATATTTTAAGGCTGCATGCCCCCGATGGATTTCCTACCTTGATTACCAAAATACTTGATGCAACTATATTTAGAAATTTAGACCTATTTGTAAGCAAAAAAGACTAGGTAAAGTTATTCATAAGGTAATAGCTGACACACAAACTTCTTTCATCAAAGAAAAATATATTACGAATTATATTGTGTTGATGCATGAAACTATATACGAGATTTACCACACGAAAATTCTGGGGGCTTGTTCAAAATAGATTTTGAAAAACATATGATAAAGTGAACTGGATCTTTCTTTATTAGATGATGCAATATAAAAGCTTTGGAAACTTGTTTTTACACTAGGTGATGAAGTCTGTGAGAGGGGAAAGAGTTATTATTAAGGTCAGGAATCAAATAGGTCCATACTTTTCCACTTACACAGTAGTGAGGCAGGAAGATCCTTCGTCGCCTCTTTTGTTTGATATAGTGGGAGATGGCAGGCAGACCAAAGAGCATGGTCTTAGTTCTAGGATAGTCACTCACCTTGTGGATGCAGGCCTCGCTATTCTAAAGTGTCTTGGAGGATAGTTTGGAAAATGTCTGAAATTTCAAATTCATCTCGTGCATATTTGAGCAGCTTTCAGGTCTGCAAATCAATTTTCATAAAAGTGAAATTTATTGTCTAGGAAATACGTCCAGAAAAAATTAATATAGTGAAATTTTCACTTGGGTCTCTACTGCTAATTCTATGAAGTACTTGGGCAGGCCAATAGATGAAAAAATGGCTATGTCTTAATAAGGCCCAATTGATGAAAAAATTGCTAACAACCTAGCTAGATGGAAAGGGAAGTTACTTTCTACAGGTGATAGAGTCACTTTGGTGAATGCTTGCCTCGCCGGTTTGCCCCTTTATATGATTTCCTTCTTGGAAGCTCCTAATGGTGTGCTACAAAAAAGGGTTGTAAACAGAAAGAAGATGATTTGACAAGAAACTGATAATAGGAAAAACTAACCATCCGATAAGTCTATCAAACAGTTTTTCTACCTAAGGATCGTGGAGGCCTTGGTGTTCTTGATCCGGAAACCATGAATATAAGCCTCTTGTGTAAATGGATTTGGAAGTTAGAAAATACCGATGAAACTTGGTAGTAACTGCTTAGTAGGAAGTACTTGCATAATAAAGTTCTCACACGGGCCTCTATTGATTATGGAAGTTCTCTTTTTTGCAAGAATAGATGGGGCTTACCATACCTTCCAACAGTTTCCGCTTCACGGCGAAGATCACGAACTGGTGGCCAGATTCCGCGGCGTCTGTTCCAGCAAAGAGGCAAAAGGAGATGAATTCGTTGTTTCTGCCGATCATGCAGAGCCTATGGACAGAGCGCAACGTGCGTGTCTTTGATGGGGTGTTCTGCACTGTCAATGCTCTGCAGGCTTGCATCTTTGACGAATGGCAAAGCTGGGTGGACTGCACACGTAGGCCGACCAGAGGGATAGGCTAAGCAACATAGTGGGGTGAGTGATCGGCCCCAAAGTGGGCATGATCATGTGTCGTGGATGTGGAGATTGTCTCACGCAATCTGCCTTGTAACTATCATGTAGATCTCTTGTACTCCTTCCGTTCTAAAAAGGATGACTTCCATTTGTGTGCATGTGAACGTATCTATCCATGTAACATGTCTAGATACGTCCACATGTAGACAAATGGAAGTCATCTTTTTTGGAATGGAGGGAGTACCTTTCTGTATGCTTAATTCTTCTCGAAAGAAAAACAGTTTATATTATACCAGCAATCCAGCATCACAACTGACTCATGATAAAATTATTTGAACAATATGAATAACACATAATGTGGAAGTGATTGTTCTGGAACACTTGCATCATGCAAGAAACAAAATATATATCCCACGAACCAAGGAATATTTAACTTTAAGAAATAAAAAGCCATAAGCTTAGCCAAAATAATTGTGAGCAGTCCACTACTCCATATAACAATTTATTTAAGCGTTTACTATATACCCCAAACATATTGATTAAGATCTCTAAATAAATTAAAGTATAATTTTGACCAAGTCTCAACCATATTTAACATCGAACTTTCTAAACTTTGGCATTTCCATACTACAAAAATCTCAATCACAAACTTCGACCATCAATTGTAGAAACTTTATGTCAACACGGTTGTGGCCAAATATATATTTACAGACTTCAAATTTCAAGCATTTTAGACTGTATAGTGTAATCTTTTTAGCTCGTAGTGTAGTTCATGCGAGTGGAGCGAGATGTTTCAGAAGAAAGTAGACATTGAAGGTTTGAACCTTCAGATCCCGCTGAAATATCTTCATAGTAAAACAAATATTTTCATAGTAAAACTTTATCTCAAGTGGAAGCACAACCAATCGATTCTCCTTTCTAGAAGGGACTCATGAGAGTTAAAGATGAGTTCTTTGAAAGATGTTCTTTTAAAGTTGGTAATGGGGAAACCACAAGGTTTTGGGAGGACACTTGGTTGGGTAACTCTCCATTAAAAAACCAATATCCATTATTATATAACATTGTGCAACAACAAAATGTTTCGGTTCATGATGTGCTTCAAAATGCGCCCCCACTAAACTTGGGATTTAGAAGGGCATTTGTCGAGAATAAATGGGATATGTGGTCTCATTTATGCCTTATATTAATGGACGTTACGTTGACTGATGTTACTGATTCGTTTCACTGGAAATTGACTCAGAATGGTCTTTTTACGGTAAAATCTATGTATGAAGAATTGAAGATCTAATGAATGGTCATACTAGATTTCTACAAAAATATCTTTGGAAACTAAAAATACTGCTAAAAATAAAATCTTTATGTGGTTCCTTAATAGAAAAGTCTTGTTTACAAAAGATAACCTTGCAAAGAAGAATTGGCAAGGTAACTCTCAATGTTCCTTTTGTGGGAGTAATGAGAGTATCGAACATCTGTTTACCTCTTGCCCTTTTGTAAAACTTGTTTGACGTGTTGTGTTTTGTACTTACAATATCCCTCATCCTACCAATGTCACTAATATGTTTGGGAATTGGCTGAATTAATGGGATGGATAAAAAGACCAATGATAGGATTCGTATAGGCGTTTCAACTATTTATTGGTCTATTTGGAATTATAGGAACAATCTTGTTTTTAACAGGAAAAATAATTTTCATGTCTTACAGGTTATCCATATGGCGGTGCACTGGATCCAGTTATGGGCTTTCCTGCTTCCTTCGAACCAGTGGGACCTTATGGTGGCTGGATGCACGAGACTCCTGTTGGTGGCACAAGATTTTTTCTCCCGGCATACATGACAACATATTAGTTGACTTTTGTAGTTGTGTTTGCTTTATTTTAGCTGGTTGAGGCCTGTCTCGATCATTTGTGGTACTTGAGATGTAAACTTGAATAATACTCTTAAACTCTGTAATAAATGGCTGTGTGCATCACTTGATGCAGAGGCTTGGGTTCTCCCCATTTCTAAAAAAAAGAGATCCCGCTGAAACAATTTGCAATATAATTTCTCTCTTGGGCGGCAACCTAAAGCACGGAAGAAACATTCATGCAAATATGAAATCTATGCATATTGATAGTGTTGAAGTTTTTTTTGAACGGTAGTGTTGAAGTTGATATACGACTATGGAGTTGCGAGGATATACAGTTGTAGGCAAAGGCACATAAGTGGGTTCCCTGTTAACGTACACCATTTCTAGGCAGATTTTTGCTTGCTACAAAAAGATCTTTACCCCTTTAGTTCCTAGCAAATTCTAATGATCCCTCGCCCATGTTAGGAATAAAAGAAGAATCCTTCATTAAACTGTCTCCACCCTTCTGTTGGTGGCAGCAATCCCCGAATCTCCACTGTTTATCCCTATTAGGATTAACACACGCAGATGCATCATGTTTTTTTTTTTCCTTTAGCTACCGAAGTAGGAACTAAGCGAGCAATTGTGCTCTGGTAGTGACCCTGGCTTAGACGCTTTTGTACATCAGCCGCAATACTCAAACCACCATGGTCCATTGAACATGAACTCACACCTATACGTACTAGCGATGTACAGAAGCATCTAAGCTAGGGTCACTACCGGAGTAGCAACAAAGCAGAGCACACGACGACCACCGGTATCCATGCTGCCGGTGTCGTTCTCTTGCGAACGGGAGGGAGGACGCGACGGCTTCGAGGCGCAGCCAACCTACGGGAGGTCGACGGTGACCAAGAGTTTTCAAATGCTAGGCCAGCCAGGGTTCTCCAAATCGTTTTACAGATTTAGGCGTGTAATAAATATCATCGCAATGAACAACTCAATGAACTCATGGAATACAATTCATTGCAATACGACACAGTGGTATGGTAGTAGGTAACAATAGAATCAATAGACAAGATAAAAGGATAAAATAAATAGGTAGTACAACGGTCAAGGACTATCCGTACGACTTATTAGCTGAAACACTTAAAATGAAGTAGCACAGGGCTTCACATAGAGAAATGCATAATTATTCCGAAGAACCACTTGGATTAGCTTGTAGGAGTCGATGGGCTCGTGTAAACCCCAAGAGCGTCAAGATATCTTCCAGAGCGTCTGAAGAAGCCCACAACTTCGTCTGTGTTATTCTTCGTGATGGTGAACTGAGTGCCGGTCCCTTTACCATACGAATATGTATTTCCCTTACTGGTGACAAAGGTAAGTGATGTTACAATTTCCATATTGTCGAATACGCCAGTAGTTACTAGAACCTTCTTCAGTGTCTCTGATGGAGGGAAGTCGATCTGCGAGGACAGAGGCGCCACAAAACATTTAAATCAACATGCTTAAGGATTGTTGAAGGACAATACTTGTCTTCAATAGTTAATTATTCATATGCAGTACATGTGGAATGTATGCTCCCTCTCCAAGAGGTCGCGGGTAACCGCCCCGACACGCTTGTAATAGGCCATTAGGGAGAGCAGGATGATTTGTGTGTTTGCTGGCTGGAGAGGTTGTGTGTGTTTGGTGTGGGTGGAGATGGAAGGTGGCAAGGGTGGCTATTTATAGATCACTGAACAGAACAATTAGTGAATTAGTGAGCGAGTGAATCACGAGGCAGGGCAATGCAGGCATGCCTGAGTCACGATCCCTATCCCTCTGATTAATCTACTTACTTATTCCTTGATCGCGGATGCTTCCTTTAATCTCAGCTAGAACATGAGGCACACGAGGAGGTGAGGTGGTGCCACCTTCAGTACAGTTTGACTTGAATAAACAAGAATGCATGCACACCATCCCATGCCTGCCGCATATATAAAACTAGAACAAGAAATTCACCGACGAATCGATCCCTTCTGCCGTGATGAATTTCATACCGCTGCATGCGCATCATGCATGCTCTAAAATGAATTACCAGTCGATCCAGGGAACGTGGATCGAGAGAAAGATGCTCTCCCATCAACATATAATCCTATGCTTAATCAACAAGCAGAAATTAAACAAATTAATCGATCAACATCTCAAGTACGTCAACCAATGCACTATTCATACGAGTTTAAGAGCAAATTACCATTGTGTCACTACTTTTTTTTAGATCGACTATGTCACTACTCATGGTAGAAAGTCGTACGGTGCTACTCGTTTTCTTTGAATTGGCAAAACGTCACTCACTTGAGCAATTTCGTTATTTTCTACACCATGGACCCACTTGATGCCAGTTGTCGTTAGATGTGGCCAAGTTGCCGCTTGTCTGACTCATTTTATGACATTTCCACGTAAAACGAGATACACAATCAGACCGTTATCCTTACAGGCGGGTTCCACCATGTCAACAATAGATAGCGAGCGCACATACTGCTTTCGAATATTGGAGATCCTTTTTATTGTGAAATTTTCAATTTTGTCGCTCCCCTCCCCTCCTCTGCTCCCTCCACTGCCACCATCATAGCCACGTGCCTGGCCTTTGCCCCGCAAGATGTTCCCATGCCCACCCTAAGTGAAACCGTACCGTGCATAGAGATCAGGTTCGGCACCGGCTCCAAACCTGTAAAATGTGCAACATAATTCGGTTGATTGGCCCAATAAGGCACACTATAGATCGGTGTCGGGGATGCTAAAGGCTAAAGCCGGCACAAAGCCGGCCGTCTGGAGCAAAACTTATCGGCTTTACAACCGCTGGTTGGCTTTGAGGCAAATTTATCCTGGCCGTGTCATCTTCATTAATGAGATCATAGATTTGGGTGGTACCATCGGCTACGTAATGTTGGATCTCGGCTATTTTCTAGGGAGTAAGGGTGTTTTGGGACAACTGCACTCCACCACTCCACAGGTGGAGCACATGAACCTGCCCCAAACACCCAAACTCGAATTAACAGATCATAGTGCTTAATTATGTTGAAATATGTATTTGCATATGGTGAACTTTTGGCAATGTGAGTTAACATATGATTTGTACATGGTGAATGATTGTAGTTGTGTTGATATATGATATGGACATGGTGAATATATAGGTGGTACTAATTATGTTGATATATGTGATATGTAGTTTGTACATGGTGAATACATGGTACCGCTTATGTTGATATATATGATCCGTACATGATGAATATATGGCATTTATTCCTGCAGTAACAATTATGATGCCTTCAAATTATGCCTTATGACCACTTCCTATTTCAGTGCTCATTAGCAACACTGATTTGTCAACTGTTGTTTGTGCATTAGGATTGGTTAGACCTCCTGATGGAGCTCTGGATCTAGTAGATGGATGGGTTGGTTCCGTTCATCCGTCACAGACTCACAGCGCACGCTCATGCTCTATGGTGGGGCAGCTGTGTGCTGAACAATTTAGAAGACCAGAAACGACGCATGGTTTAATCATAAATATCCTAATGATCATGATGTTGTAGTATATAGAATTTGTTCAATGTTTAATGGTTGGACAATATTGCAGAAAAGATAAGGATGAAAAACTGTTGAAGCTGGAGTGGAAATGATTCAACCGGTGTTGCGGGAGGTGTTCTTCTCCACGTCACATGGTTGGGCAACTACTTCGGTCAGACTACCAAACTGGGATTTTCTTCTCTGTTGTGCATTGTCATTTTTGGTTCTAATATGTTGCTTTTGAATTCTTGTAGATTTATGCTTTTGCTTGTTCTGCCGGTTAAGTGAGGCATGTATGAGTGGTGGTGGTGCAACACATGTGTGTGGTGGTTGTAGGCTGCCTGGGATATGTTTTTTTTGTTGCCTTATAAGTTTGTAAGGTATTGCCGGTTTCTTTATATGAAATTGACGAGGGGAAGTTGTCACTGCTCACGGGTATAAATTGTGTCCATGTCTGGCCATGTGGGGATATCCATTGGTAAAATTGATGTCTTTAACTACGATCTTAGAGCATCTCCAAGAGCATTTGTAAAAATTGATTGGTAACTGGTTTTAGCAGTAGGACAGAGAAGGTTTGGCAATCCAATTTATTTTCAGCTTTTCAAGGCTTTTTAAAACCGGAGCTGTAAAACTAGAATGAACATGATAAGATTTGAGCTCCTCTTCTATTATGCATATGTAGTCCAAATCACTTAGTACATAATTTAAATTGATTAAATAAATCCCAAAAAATAGGAAACAAATAGTACATAACTAGCTGGGTGGCCCGCGCATTTGCGCGGCTAGACCTTATAGGGATTATATGTTTTTTGTTTTTGTTTTTGTTTTTTCCTATGTCAATTTAGACACTTTCTATTACGTTTTGTTGATATAATATAGCTTTAACATGTTTTGGATTAATAAAAAATTACTTTCCATTAGAATTGGTCTGATACCTTTGTGTTGCATTATTCTTTTATGCATAGTTATATAACGTCAGTTTAGTAGTTTTTTCCATAAAATTAACGATATATTTTGTATTCGTCATGGCTTTTAGTAAATCTTTTTAGGTAGACTTACCATACTCTTAATTAGCTGATCAATGGATATAAGTAACTTATCTCAACTTGAAACTTTAATGCAACATGCTAGCAATTGTTTGATACAAAATTGCAATAGGAAGGAGAAGAACATTACAGTACACACAACGCATACATCCTGACTATATTGCCCCTGTTTACAACAAAAAAATCTGATCAAATTCATGTTTAGATCATACACACTGTCAAGTTCAGCAATTTGAGGACCTCAGACGCTTTCTAAAATACACAGAGTTAGCCATATATAAACCTTGTCGTCTATTGACGCTACATATGAAATAAAAACAATGTTCAACCGATTCTATACTGGTGAACTGGACGGTTAAAAGAATTAAGCCTCTAAGCTACTAAACTGGGATTGCCTGCCTATTGAGTTGGCGCATGAGCGACGGCCGACAAACTGAAACATGTGCGCGAGGGTGACCTACTGCCTCACCAGTCCTCCAATGGCCGATTGCATCAATGATGATGGCTCCTCGACCTGCCTAAAATTTCTGTCAATTAGCCTCTACGTCTTTTTAATGGACTACTATGGCCTTGGAAGAGATTTTTTTAGATAAAGGGCTTTCATTACACCCGGTCTCTGTATAGCTAAGATGCACACAGCCAACCGTTCACCAGTACTCAACGCAGTAGCCAGAAAGTAAAAGGCGAATTACATATCAAAATGAGAAATTGTAGATCTGTCTAAGATGCTGGTAGGTCTATCCGGAGTCTATGTTGCGACCCATGCCGGGAGAATAACTCCCTGGCCGAAGCCCCCAGTCTCGACGCCACCTCCAAAAATAAGTATCGGTGCTCCACACGATGTAGGGCCGACCATGATCGAAGCGTCGCTGTGCGCCGGTAAATAACCTGCATAAGAGAAGCATTTTTATCATTAAAAATCTTGTCATTTCTACATAGCCATAGCGACCAAATAACAGCAATCACGCCCACCCTACTCAAAAGTTTAAACCTAGAATCCACTCCGTTTAACCAGTTGCCAAAAATGTTAGCAACAGTACTTCGTGGATGTAAGGTAGAACCTATCTGGATGGCTGACCATATAGACATGGCGAACTCGCGGCCATGGAAGAGATGGTGAACTGCATCATGCATTGAGTCTTCAACTTCACCAACTATTGCTCTGCATGGCGTGGATCATCTCCTGTACCTTCATCGAAAAGGAGATCTTTGCAATCGGCATTCTCTTCAAACCTGAGTAGCAAAGTATCAGCACCATAAAGAAATCTACGACCAGAAAATTGATGCTAGAATCATATGCTTCCATAACCTATTTTTTTCTTGGTCGCAAAAATTCTCCAGTAGATATGTTTAGTTGTTAGAAAAGTAGAAAATAAAGGAGAAAAAGCTTATACATGATACGGACTGGGCAACAACATTACAGAATTGCATGAAAGAGAGGAGGTAGTAGGTCTCAGTTATATGAATATGAAGGATAGATTTAGATATATTTCAGAGAATACATGGTGGATGTGGTTAGATATTTCATAAACTTCTCTAATAAGGAAGAGTTAGCTCTAGGGCACAGATGAAAATTTAGAAGTATATAATTCAGATAGGTCCAAGTTATATGAATATGAAGGATAGATTTACATACATTTCAGAGAATCCACCGTGTGGATGTAGTTAGACATTTAATAACTTCTCTAAGACAGAAGAGTTAGCTCTAGGGCACATATGTAAATTTAAAATTACATACAATTCAGAACTCTGCATGGCGTAACTAAAATTGGGACATGATAATTCAATCAATCAATATATTTAAACAGAAGGGGAGAATACAGAAAATGTTTTTGAGTATATAGGGTCTGCAATCATCATGTTTCAAATTGTCATTGCCCATGAATTCTCAATATTACACAGAGCGATAAATCAATCAGTACGATGATCTTCTGGCAAGATGTGAACACAGCGATAGCCTGCAAAATAAGAGAAAGAATGCACTGTGTCTCCAGTAAGAGAGAAAATACAGAAAATATTTGTGTTTCAGTAAATATGACATGCAGAGGCTGGGGATTTCCCCTTTTCTAAAAAAAGTAAATATGACATGCAAATCTCAGGCTTTGATTTAACACTTTCCTTTGATTTTCAGCTATTAGTCGACAAACAAAGGAATCATCACCAAGTATCCTCTGCCAAGAAATTTTACATCGAGAGACTATGAGAAAACATCAAGAGGGTCATCTGCAAGCACTTACTGTACCTCCAACAAAATATAAATAATATTATCATTACTTCTGCCTTGGTCATGTTTTACCAACTGCAGCAAGTACACACTGCTATTCAGCTATACATTAGAAAACCAATATCAAGGATTACATCATTATGAGGACGTCAGAGGTGGTTGATTTCCAAAAACGTATGTACGATGAGAACAAATATAAAGGAAACCAACCTGTACGTCACTGACCCTTGCTTAACGCCTGACGATTCTTCCGTACACTTCGCTGGCCGCTGGAATCCTCCTTGCCGTAATGCTAAATTAGTACTCTCTGTAATCCCCCACCGACAAAATCATTCTTTCTCTTTATCTCTGAAAAATCGTATGCAAGAGACCTAGAGCCAAATTGGCATGCAGGTATCCTTGACAGTTTCGTGGGTCAATCTGCAGTAGTTTAAACTGGCTTGTATAGGACAGAGACATCTTATTCAGACTGTCGACAGCTCACACACCAGCAACTTAGACCTACGTTCCTTCTACATCGACTTCTTTTTTTAACCTCTACACCGACTTCATCCATGTATGCATGTATCTCAACTCCAAATAGTAACCTCTATGACGCTAGCAGATCTAAACTCGACGAACTACATATCATTCGATCGTGTCGTGTGGTGTGTGTAGTTGAAACTTTGAGAGCATGGAGATTAGGTACTGACCGGCTGAGCCTGAACTTGCACTGGAGTCCTTAGGCTCCAACTTCATCATCAGCAGAAGCCAGGAACTTCACGGTAGTCAAGCGGCGATGAGCAATGATAGTGCGTTCACGTTCTTCATGGCCACGCATGTGAACCAATTTTTATAATTGAAAAGCTAAATCTGTGAGCTCCATGCTCTAGGAGGAGAAATTCTTGCGAAGCATGACCCCATCTACATCGGCCAGAATTGCATCAAGCTCTTCTTGTAGGAGAGGAGCTGGAGCTCGTCGCGACCGGCTGCCTGCTCGCTGTACAACGATGAATTTTCCTTTTCATTACCATGCTGCACCAAAACCTCCCGCGGATACTGCCATTAGAGCTGTCGGCCGTCGTCGATCTGGCAACTGTGCCTCTGCAATACAATTCCTTCTGCCGAAGGTGCTACCGGATTGCCTAGCCTAGGCTGATCACTTCTGTACGTATGATGCAATCTGCAGGGTCTTGCCTGCACATACTTCATTATGTGCGTTCATTAAATTAATCCTCTCGATGACCAACTCGTACTCCACGCGGCGTTGCCTCAAGGAGAGACCAGTGGGCGGTCAGTTTCACTAATTATATTGATGGAATCAATCATAACCCAGTTGATGCAAAACGCACTCACCCGATATGGTAGTCGTGTTGTGGCTGCCGTCGTACATGATCTCCATCAATGTAAATCTTCAGTGACACATATACGGAGGCTTGGCCTTTGTCGCTTCGTCGGATCAAGATATCATCAAAGGTCTCGTCGTAGTCGTCTCGAATTGAAACCTTTTACGGGACTGTTGCTGGGGGACGATGCTGGCATCTCCAGGTTCAATCAAAGACATCGTGGGTTGCTGCTGCATATTGGTCGCCGGGAACCATTGTTGCGTGCTTATACCGGTGTTGGCAAGCCATGGCCATCTCTCGCCGAGATCTAGATTTGTCGCCGCGTACAACCTGAAAAGGTTACGTGATTACTCCATCGTGCAAAACCTGGTCGCCGGGAACCATCGTTGCGTGCTTCTACCGGTGTTGGCAAGCCATGGCTATCTCTCGCCGAGATCTAGATTTGTCGCCATGTACAACCCGAAAAGGTTACGTGATTACTCCATCGTGCAAAACCTGGGCAGGCTGTAGAAATATCCGCAATGTTCCTCTTGCTGAAGATGCATTAATTAGGAGTTTCCTATTTATATATCCTCGTGGGGTTTCCAAATATTCACCTAATAGGATCCATATTTGTTACGTCTCGGAGGCTGAGTTCGCGTGAAGGCTGTAGCGGCAGACGTGATCGATTATACCTCTAGTACGGATGACAGACTTCCTTTTTTTATAGCGTTCGGTTGGACTTGTGGATCAAGCGTTACGTAATATAATCTGAGACGTTGTTAGATTAATTGTGGATCAAGCGTTACGTAATATAATCTGAGCCGTTGTTAGATTATTGTATCTGAGACGTTGTTAGATTAATTGTGGATCAAGCGTTACGTAATATAATCTGAGCCGTTGTTAGATTATTGTTTAATCTGAACCATTGGTTGTCTTGTGTTTTAATTATATAATAGATTATTACAACACAGTGTTCATTGATGAAACACAATTCAAATTAAAAAATTCAAATTAAACAAGTCTGAAAGGACAAGGATGTCGCCTAGAGGGAGGGTGAATAGGCGATTAAAACTTTTCCGGTTTAGCCTTGATAATTGCGGAATAAAACTAGGTGTTTAAATTAATAAGTCATCAAACTAAATATACTAGGCTCACCTATGTGCACCAACAACTTATGCTAAGCAAGACAAGCAACAAAGTCATAGCAAGATATAAAGTATTTCAAGCACGAAGGCTATCACAATGTAAAGTGCATAAGTAAAGAGCTCGGGTATAGAAATAACCGAGGCACGCGGAGACGATGATGTATTCCCGAGTTTCTCCTTTTTAGAGGAGTACGTCTCGTTGGAGGGGTGTGAGTTTCAAACTCAAACGACACAAATGGCCTCACCCTATTCTCCGATGAACCTTGCCCAAAAGTTCGGTTCACCTTCCACTATCGGAATCCTTCAAGGCGGAATCCGGAGCCTTTGCAACAATTTTGAGGCACAACCCACAAAAGTATTGGGAGCTCCCAAGTGACCACAAAAGGTCTCAACCACCACAAAAGGCGTTTAGGGTCCAAAGACCCAAGAGTAACAAGCTCACAAAATTTCACTTCCACGAATCCTCGTGGAGAGCACAAACCGATGCATAAATGCAATGGCAAGAACACAAGAAGTGCTCAAGTCCTTCACTCTCAAATTCCAACACAACAACAAATGCTAATGGGGGAATAAGAGAGGAAGAACAAAGAAGAGAACCACACAAGAACTTCAAGATCTAGATCCACTAGGTTCCCCTCACTTAGAGGAGAGATGGATTGGTGGAAATATAGATCCAGATCTCCTCTCACTTTTCACTCAAAGATATGCAAGAATCATGGGAGGAATTGAGAGATAGGAAAGCTTTCCAAGATCAACAATGGCAAGAGAGAGAGGAGAAAACGTGCTTGGCTGTAGGTTGAAGAAGGGGAGGGGTATTTATACCCCCTCCCTGAAATATAGCCATTACTGTCACTAGGGACGGAATATCCAGCCCCCTTTCAAAATATCCGACCCAAAAATCCGGTTTTAACAGAGGCTTGCACTTCGCGCACCAGAAATCCTCAGAAAAGCTTCTAGGGCCGGATTATTCGGCCCCCAAACCCGGATAATCCGGTTTTGACAGAGAGCTGCACACATAGACAGCAAAACGAAAACTGCAAGAACTTTTTCATCTGGACTCCGATTACGATGATCTTGGTCTCGTTGGAATCGTAACAAAGAGCTTTACAAGATCATGCAGAGAAACATCATAGTCCATCATGTGAGGAGGAGACCAAATGATAAAAGTTAAGACATCTCTATAAAAGACAAACCGGTAAAACCTCCAACATCAAAAACGCAACAAGATATGCATATGAAATCCGTTTTTGATGAATTAGAGCTTGGTATGGAGATGAACACAAGGTCTAAATCCTCACATGGATAAAAGCCAAATAAGAACCAAGAAAGATGATATGCCAAGTATGCAAAGGTTTGAGCTCTCCACAAAGATGCGATCAAGTTACTCACTTGAGAGCCCTCTTGATAGTACGTCGTTTATCCTATAACCCGGTATCCCACTAACACCAAGAGACCGGTAAAATAGAAATCCTATCAAGATCATACCTTTGCCTTGCACATTCCACTTGAGCTAGATGATGCCGATCTTGACTCCCTCAAGTTGAAACACCTTTCTTGATTGTGCTTTCTAGCACATGCTTGATGAAGACTTCTCCAAATACTCCCCATTCAACATTATGAGAGAGCCTCACTTAGCTCCGTCTTCATGTATCCACTTGCACTTCATCTTCTTCTCTTGATATAGATAATGGCTTGGAGATAAACATGAATGTTCACTCAATCTTCTTTTCCAAGCCATGCTTGCAATAAGCTCAACTCTAGATGACAATTCTTCATATAAACCCACTGGATAGAACCTTGGTCATTATATAATCTTCTAGAGTCCAACACATGAACTCCAATCTTCTTCATGGACAAGATCTATAGAGATATCTCAATGCAAACATTAGTCCATAGAGACTGTAATTAATTACCAAAACCACACATGAGGGCACATCCACTTTCAAAGTCACCAAGTTTGTAGAAACCAAATAAAAACATGGAAAATCAAGAATTTTGTTGATCACTCCACTTCCACCACTCCTTAGTGAGATCAATATTTAGTTGTCCATGGGCCTCCACAACTTGAATCTCATGGTGAACTTGAAGGAAGTGCTTGATGCGGTCTTCTCTCCTACGAGGAAGCACAACATTTCCAATGAAATCATAATGGTGGTAAAAAACTTCGTCATGGCGCTCAAACTCGATGTACAATATCACACAAGTTATCATGACCCCCCCCCTTAAGTTGGTGTCGATGGTGACCACCATGTACGCGGCGGAGGGGGCAACCCGACGTGGGCAGGACCAGACGACGACCACCTACACCCTATCGTCGGATCGATCTGTCGCCCAACAACTTCATTCACTCCCCGGCGTTGCATCCCCATCCGTCCACTCACCAACACAACGCCTTGCACCGAGCTCACGGGGGTGCGGCCATGGCTGCTGCAACCGTGGCACCATTTTGGGAGCGCTTGTCCAGTGGTCTGCTGATACCCGATGACGTAGTTACCTGTGTCAAAAGAATATGGGTTAGGTTGAGACTCCAAGTGCAGATTTATCGAACTCTCGAGGAATCAGTAGTGAAGATTTATCTTCCTATCCTTCTTTTGGTTACCTACAAAACAAAATAAATGTTTTGGTCCTCAACCTCACCTAGTGGTTGTCAAGCACAAGGTGTGAGAATGATATCAAGATAATATGCAATGCAAACAAGAAATAAATATGCAATGGTGGTAAATAAATATGCAAGGATGGTGGTAGCAATGATAAATGATATTTTTGGGTTTTATATTATGAATGCAAGATGTAAAAGTGTTTTTGTATTTTCGGATTTTTAAATGGCAAAAAATGGTAAAGTGGTAAAAGTGGTTCGAAAGGTGTTTCTTCTGATTAAAAATGGACCGGGGTTCATGGTTTCACAAATGCACTCTCTCTTTTAATAAAGTGGTAGACAATGGAACACTAGAGTTGACATATGAGATTGCAACACAACAGTTTAATGACAAGTTATAATTATATGGGCATCACGTCCTAACATAGAGACCTTTTGGTTATTAGTCTCTCTTATACTCCACCAAGATGCGAACTAAATCATAACACCTCAGTAATTAAGATAACTCAGAGTATAGCAATAAGTATCATCACATGAAGTTAAAATAAGAACATGCTAGATCTAGTCATAGAGTAGTGGCAATGGTCACACCCACATCTCCGGTAGCATGGTATTTCTTTTTATCCCTAGTGAGGCAACAAAGTAAGGGAGAGATACCCAAGTGGATCGCAGAACTTTTTCTCACGTTCACTGCACTAGCCACCCCCGTTACTCCAACTAATGCACACGTTCCCCCTCACACGCTCTCATAAACATGCTTGATCATGACAAGTAAATAAGAACGGGGTATATAATATGCATCTACTTTCATAACTGAAACAAAACCATTGCAATCTCAAACATATATTAACTCATAAAAAGATCCACCACAAAGGTATTACATAGATGACCGTAATCATGTTCAGCACCTCATACGGTACTAATTAGTGAAGCTCAAGAGAGAGAGATACATAAGTTACTTCCACAAACCCATAGTCCAGAGGTGGACTACTCCCTCTTCATCATGGAGACGGTGGAGAAGTCGTTGGAGAAGATGGAGACCACGCCGGCAGCGTCCCGCCGGAATTTCCCCCTCCAATCTGCAGCTCCAGATCTCTGTTTCGGTGTTTCTGTGTTTTTGCGGCGCTCCTTCCAGAGAACGTCGGGGGACTATTTTTATAGGCGGTTTTAGGTCAAAACAGAGTCGGTGGAGGAAAGACCGACGGCAACGGAGCTCCGAGGGCCAAAGTGGGGGGTCCCACGTGGCCAGGTACATGGGCCACGTGGGCCCACTCATCTGGGCCCTCGGGCCTCCTCTTGTTTGCTTCCTTCGCTCCCACGTTTTGTTCCTTAATTGCAGGGTTGCTTGAGAGGGATATCTTTGACCTCTACCTCCCTGAGTTCGATAAACCTTGGGTGATTCACTTGAGGGAAACTTGCTGCTGTTCTACAAACCTCTGCACTTGGAGGCCCAACACTGTCTACAAGAATAGAAGCGTGCGTACACATCAAGCTATTTTCTGGCGCCGTTGCCGGGGAGGTAAGGTAAAAGGTACTCACATCCTCCAGCTACTTAGCTATTTTCTAGCACTGTTGCTGACGTGTGAGTGCTCGAAGGTATTTCCTTTAGATTCTGCAATTATATCTTTTTGTTTCTTGTTTTTATTTCACTAGTTAGTCTTAATGGAAAACAACAAAAAAATTAGAGAGCTCTATGAAATTTATCTTGAGTTAGTACATGATGCTTTTGAAGAGAAAATTAAAAAACCTATGGAAAATTATTCGCATGATGGTAGCAATGTTATTACTATAAATTCTTTGAGCACCATTATTGCTAATGCTATGGAAGAATTTAAGCTTGGGGAGGTCGGTCTTGATGAATATGATATTTTTAGTCCCCCAAGTTTTGAGGAGAAAATTTTCTTTGATGATACTTTGTCTCCAATTTATGATGATTATAATGATAGTGGTATTTTGGTGCCACCTACTATGGAGGATAAAGTTTATTATGATTATACTATGCCTGCAATTTATGATGATTACAATGATGGTTGTGATAGTTTTACTCCCGCTATTACTAATGAAATTGATTATGCTTATGTAGAGAGTAATGATAATTTTATGCACGTGGATCATGATAAGAATGCTTTATGTGATAGCTATATTGTTGAGTTTATTCATGATGCCACTGAAAATTATTTTGAGAGAGGAAAATATGGGTATAGAAATCTTCATGTTATTAAATTTCCTCTCTTTGTGATGAAAGTTTTGAGCTTTCTCTTGTGTTGCTTTTATATGATGGTTTATTTAAGACCTACTGGTCATTATGAGAGAGGGAGACACGGTTTCATATATCTCAATAATATTAAGTCTCCTCTCTTTACGTTGAAAGTTTTGAAGCTGCATTTGTTTTGGTTTCCTATGCTAATCTCTTTGTGCTACATTGATTTGTTTTCTTACAAGGCTCCTATGCATAGGAAGAGTGTTAGATTTAAACATTTTTTATATATGCTTCTTGATACTCTCTTTTATGTTTCAACTCTCACCTTTATGTGAGCATCATAAAAATCATTATGCCTAGCTAAAAGGCGTTAAAGAAAATCGCTTATGGGAGGCAACCCATTATTTTTATTTTCTGCAATTTTTCTTTATTTGAGTCAAGGAGTTTGTTTACTTCTGTAGCAACTCCTTTGTATCTTTATTTTCTTGCATTGTTGTGCCAAGTAAGCCCTCTAATAGGAAGATGATGCTAAATTTTGATTGCTGCGCAGAAACAGATTTTTGCTGTTCACTGTACGAAATTCCTAAAATCATCAGATTGTTAATTAAATCTGAAATTTTTTGTGCGTAATCATTATGAATGTCTGAATCTTTCATTAGTTCAAAATTGTTTGATCTGAGCGTTGTAAGTGCCTTGAAAAAATTAATCTTTGCGGACTATTCTGTTTTAGACAGATTATTGTTGAAAATATGCCCTAGAGGCAATCATATTGATGATGATATTTTCACATGTTTATGAATATCTGACAAGAATAATTGTCATTCCGTCCCTTGAATAAACTATGATGATATTGGTTAATGAATACGTGATTCATTT
This sequence comes from Poa pratensis, assembly GCA_947311845.1. Lineage (NCBI taxonomy): Eukaryota > Viridiplantae > Streptophyta > Magnoliopsida > Poales > Poaceae > Poa > Poa pratensis. The sequence continues at coordinate 39,446,573 of CAMZMU010000069.1, forward strand.
GTGAAACCCATTATCTCTATGATGTTATTCTAAATAGGTTCCTGGTCAACAATCATATGAGGAAGGCATATGATTTAGTGACTAGCACATGTATTGATGGATGATCATGTTTCACGAATCATTGACATGGAGATGTCGATCAATAATGTGGACTCATGCTACGAACATGAAATTGGACTGACCCACCATGAGACACTGTGAGAATATCTATTCTTTCATGTCATCAGCTGATCTCATACAATGTGTATGCTGATTCCTTAGACCTGAGATCTTCGCGTGAGGTTGGGATGTGTAAGGGCTTTACTTTGTGGCTATCCAACGCTACACCGTGAAAGGGTAGCTATAAAGGTAACTTCGGTTTTGTCACGAAACATGCTGCAAGTCATGGTTGATCAAGATGGGATTTGCCCTCCATCCAACGGAGAGATATATCTTGGCCACTCGTATGACCGGATCCAAAAAATGTATGGCCGTACTCTCGGTTAAGTGTTAACCGTGTTTCAGGGATTCTGTGTCATGGAAATCGAGAAAGATGATTGAGCCATTACAAGGATGACAAGTTCTCACCTTGAGCTTAATCAATATCGCACGGCAACGGGAAGAGGTATATTATATTGTGGAAAGGTTCGTCCGATATGATCTTTACGTGTATTTGGGAGTCGACACGTCTTGCTAGAGGCCGCTACCGATTATTGGTCGAGTAGTGTACTCGCGACATGTCCATCTATACGTGAACCTATAGGGTCACACACTTAAGGGGTATGGAACATAGTTTGGATACGATCCATCTTTTTGGGTTTATAGTGCTAATGGGCCTCTAATATAGCAGCCCATTAGGAGGACTATATATAAGAGAGGAGTGAGCAGCAAAAGACACACTAGTGCTAACCCTAGCCGCCGCACTCTCTCCACCAGATCGCGCCATCGGTGCTAGCACTCCGACCGCGGTGTTCCATCCCTGTGTGTGTGGATACCGATAGAGGCGTCACACTTGGGGCGCTTGGACGAATCGTTCATGGGATCCGCGAGGTGCTGTTCGTGGGATCGCAAGGAGAAGGAGTAGTACGACTACACGGCATCGGCGCGCTACATCAACAGTCTTCCGCTGCACTGCGCGTCGAGAGGTAATTCGTGCTCCGTGATCGATTACTTGCAGGGGTTTCTTGGGATAATCACGGTAGAAATTTTGATTTGTGCTAGCGTAGCCTACCCCGATTCCTTATAGTGGTATCAGAGCCATCCTGTTTAGTCTTCGATTTGGAGCGGCGGCGCAAGGAGTTGCGCCCGTGATGGATTTGATCCGCAAGATTGGCAGATGCGATTTGCTCGCAAGGAGTTGCATCGCGACGGATTTGATCCGCTGGCTGCAGATGTGATCTGCGTTTTCCCGTCTCGATTCAGCGTCCGCGACGGCAGATGCGATCCGCTGTTAATGTTCTGGATTTGATCCATGTTTTCTGTTCGGGCGGTCACAGTGATGGGGTGCATGCGTACTGGTGGGTTGTGGTCAATTTGATTGACTAGACGATAATTCCTGATCGGATTTCCCACTGCGTACATGGATCGGCGATCGCGCGGCGGCACCAAACGCCCTTGATCTGATCAGGTTCGGTAGCGTGCCTCCGTGGCTGTCATGTATATGCGTTTGCATCTAGCATCACAGTTGAGCAGACTTGTGAAGTTTGTCGTCAGATGAAAATCGATCCATGGAAAGGTACGACTCGTTTGCAATCAGGTTATCAAATTGGATTTGCTGCTCTGCATATACGCATGTGATGCGTGAGTTTATAGGGAGTTGCTAGCCAGTCCATGGCTGATGGATTGGATGACCAGTTAATATGATTGACAGGTCAAAGAAAATATGGCTAATGGTTGGCTGATTGGATTTGAAGTGTTCATCTCCTTGCCGGCCGGCCGCTTGGCTGAAGCGATTCAGAGGTATTTTTGCCGGCTGATACTCATAGATACGATCTGGTAATTCAGCTGAGATCCTCTGGCCATTAAGCTATCTAAGGCAACGAGCAGAACTTGCTGTTGCATGGTTTAATGGATTGATTCATTTGATGAATTGGTCTGCTATTGGAATATATCAGCTCGTTTGATCAGTAGATTTTGATCTACTGACATGTGTTTTCCGGCCGGACGACAGAAATTTTCAGATACTTACTGAGATCAGTTCATACGATGGACTGAAAATAACCGCTGATAGATATGGATCTGGTTGGCTATTCTCAGTATTTTAGGCTGCTAGTTGGTAGCGGATACAATCTACTTCCATGGCAACTTCTGGCTGTTCGACACTACTTGATTCAGCATGATGATGCTGATCGGTTCAGGTGTAATTTCTACCAACACTAGATGACCCGTTGCGCGACTGCGCAACCGCCGGATGCAACTACCGCACTATTTCAACATCATTTGATTTTGAAAGTTTTGGACCTAAATTTATTTCCATGTATGAATTAAAAGTGGAAATTTGAAACGGTGTGATCCTACGGGTTCGATATAATGCAGACATGCACCGGAACCATTCTCTTGATCTAATAACAGACTGCGCAACTGCCGGATGCAACTACCACATTATTAACACATGTTTTATTTGTTGGTGAAAAGTAATTTTATTTGTATTCATTTAACTTATACCATATAGAAACACATACTATGTATGAAGCATGTACCTAAATAGATAGAATCGTTTCATTTCCATGTTTGAATTGACAGTTTCAGAAACAGTGAAATTTGAACGTTGCACTATGTAAATAAGTAGGCATGCGTCGACAAAGTTTAGACATAGGCAGGTATCAAATTCAAAAAAGAACAGAGCAGTAGCACATGTACATGCAAGCACAAGAAACAAATTTTAGCACCTAATTAGATCAAGAGAAATAAAACACATAGAATAAGCTAACCCAAAAAACTGCGCAACTGTCGGATGCAAAGATAATATTGTTCCCGTACATTTTTTGTATTTGGTACCCATTATTTTTATTGAACTTAACCTGTTTTCGGTAAGGGTAATTAGCCCTCACTTTCAGTTTAATATGGATTTGCTACCCATCATTTGATTGAACTTAACCTGTTTTTTGGTAAAGGTAATTAGCTCTCATTTTCAATTTAATATGGCACATATTTTAAAAATAGATGGCGCCATCAAGTTTTCTTGGTCGACTTGTTTTGTGCAAAGTAGGAGCTCGGCGGTTACTATTCTTGTAGCACACATAGAGGTATGTGGTACTTTGTATCTACAAATTATATTTTTAAGTTAGTGGGATATATTTATAAGCCATATGATGTTCAACTTGCATTTAGTTTTGATGTTTTATATCAATTAAAAAATAGAACCCGAAGAAATAACTCACCATTTTTCTTTGCACTTACTAAACTCGGTCACATATGTATAGTAACCCGTTGTGCCACCGACTCAAGTGCTGAAAATGGGACCAGTTTCAAGAAAACGTCTTATAGACCAATAAGATAAAAAAACATAAATAAAATGAACTGTAAACGGTGAAAAGTAAATATTATTTTTGCGTTCATTTAGCTTGGTTTTGTATGGATGCTCTGAAAATCTGTTGTGGCACCTACGCAAATACGAAATCGAGATCCGTTTCATCACACAGTTTATACAAATACGAAGAAACAAAATAATGAATTGTAAACCAGTGAAAAGTAATTCATTTTTCCGTGTTCATTTAGCTCAGATTTATATGGATATTAATCGGAAAATGCTGAAGCTGTTCGTATGGAACAACAATAAATAAAAAGCGGATTTAAATTGGTGAATCTACACTATAACATAGATTAGTGTCTCTGACAACAGTAGGTTCTGTTCTGTCTACATAGTAACTTGGATTCAAGAAAAAAGATCAAAATAACGTCTAATGCAAGTGAAACAATTATTTCTGATCAAAATAACATCTAATGCAAAGAAATTAAGCATTTACAGGACTACTATTGCAAGAACCTCATTTGAGCACCAAATGCCCCTCAAAATTTAGAAATTCCCACCACAAAACCAGCAACTTTCCTATAGATGCATGAGATCACTTTGGGCGTGGATAAATTCTCTGCTCAAGATACTCTACGATCTGTTAAAAAGGAGCAAAGTTCATGCCTGTTCATTCATTCATTCATTTGTCTCTTTAAATAATAGTAAGTTAAATCCTGATAATGCAATAAGCTAAGAACCATTTTAATCTGACTCGGAAAGGTATACATGAACAAAAATCAAGCTGAATGTATGTATAAGATCAATATCCTAGAGAGACACTCATAGACAACAGTTTACAAAGTTGCTAATAACAATGATCTGTATCTAGCTACCGGCTATACCATCCATGGGAAAGAAAATGGAAGAAAGGTACAGGCAGCTTTTGAAGCCCTTTCGTCAGCAAGGCTGCACAAATGAATAAATCACCAAAGCAACGGAGGGTATTACCTAGTAAGATACAAATCCAAAACTACTTTCAGTGACATAATAAATCACAAAAGTACAGTCAATGCATTTAATTACTTCTTGTTGTGCAAGCTGTAGTTACGGACTGCAATTAACAATTTTTTGAAACATGGGTTGTGTATATACACGAGTGATGGTAAACAGAATAACCTAGAACTCCACACAAATGCTAACCAAAATGAAGTCACGTAACAATCCACTTCTTGTAAATGTGAAACAAAGAGAGCAGGAGATTCCAGATTCCAATAAATCTAAATCAACTCTTGAAGCTCCATCCTGTATGTAACAGGTTATGTCATATATATATATAACTACTCTATTAATTGCCTAGGAAATTTCACAGAAAATAAAATAAAATTATGCCTCCCACCTACTACATGCTGCCAGCTAATCCATATACTACATTCGATGATTTATTGGTTTGGACCAAGCTGCAAGCACATGCATGTTGCACAGCTAACCCACAACCTTAATGTACAAAGATCCAATATGATGCACAAACTCATCGTAAATACAGTGAAACAACTCTAAACATTACGTGAAACTTCTGCTCAGATCATGGATAACAACTTGTGTTGGCGAAATTCACAAAAAGATACAGAATATACTACATGTAGCAACTGGAAATCCACCAAAATATACTACATTTAGCAGCTGGAATTCCACCAAAAGATAAAAAAAACTTATACTCAGACTATTGACTTCTATCGACCATTTACTCACAGCTAGAGCAAACGACAGGAAGTAATTAATCTTTGGACTGAAAAAAGATGCAGGTATCACCAACACAGGCATCGCAAAAAAATGAGAAGAATTATGTCAGTTAACTTCAAACTGAACAAGATCATTTGTTCTCCACTATTTCTCATACACAGGTATCACCGACCTAGCTAATTGATTACCTTGTCACAGCCATGAACCAGGCTTCGTAGCCGGAATTTGTTTTGACAAGAAAAGTTTGGTAACCTATTCCGAAGTCATCGCCTTGCAAATTAAAAAGAGGGACTGTCGTAATTAGCTATTAACTGGGATTATGCATACTGGCACTAAATTGCATTTATTTTATTTAATAGATAGATTGTTACTAATTGTCATAGGCCAGAGATATTTCAGCAACTCTTGATTCTAGCAAATATATATTCACCAACCAAGAATGGACAATTAAATATGAACCTATCACAGCAGACTGGTGTAGACGGACAGAAACATGTTCACGTATAAAGAACAATTCATACCATACACCCTTGCGGCCACCGGCAACCGGAGGTTATAAGAAACATTAAGCAACAATTTATATCTGTAGCAACAACACGGATGAAAAGTGATAACTATAGATACAGAAACTCAGCAAGGAGATCTAATGATTGCAGGACACGTCGTAGACCATAACAGTTTACAAAAGCAAGCAGGTAGGAAGAAACCGAAGCTAAAAGTATAATCACTTAGAAAGGCAAGTAGCTGGGAAGAAAAAGAAGGTAAAGAGGACAAAAAAATTGAGATAGAACACATGATTCCATTAATTAACAGGCTCAGCTTACATGCTGGCCACCTGCACACTTACATTGTTCGGCAACGACTCAGGCCACACTTGCCTCAAGTCTCGCCCAATTGCACCATAAGCTGCTAGAGCATGTGCTAACTTGTTACATTCTCGTGGCGCATAGCCAATAGAAAACGAACTAAAGTTTAGGAGTGAATGAACTATCCAAGCCACAAGAGTAACTACAAAAAGGCAAGACCTAAGAAACTAAAAATCTAATCATAAATACTAATTCTATGTGAGTAAAGTATGCATCATAAATACCTCTGGTAGAATAATATGGCAGCTGGGGTTTCAAAAAATTTTGGGGGATGAAACTTGACGCACTAACAACGTTGTGGTTCCCTGTAGGCCACTGGTTCCCTGTGCTCCGGCAGAGCGATCACAACCTTCATCAGTCAATTATAGTTTTAAAAGGAATAAAGCTCAATTGAAGTACACACGCTTAGTTTTAAAATGTTTATTCATTCATAAATCCCTTGATTATGTTCAACACTGAATGAGTTAGTCCACTAAATGTTGCATTTCAATTTCAGTTCACAAACATTAGATCTACAACAACAATATTCCAATGACAGACCCCTTGCCATTAGCATCACCATGGTCCAACCTCAATCAGCATACGGTTCAATCCTAGGGAGGAAACACATCCCCTTCTTATAAGACTATTTGTGGTTAGATAACTTCATAAATAGTTACTGAACAAATGCCGGTCGCTTTCAAAATTAAATAAAGAGTGATATATTCAACTCCACAAATTGCTGTGAAACAACATTTATAGCTCTAAATATGTCACTGACCTACCGAACACATGCAGGAAGCGAATCTGTCCGGTCGTCATGTAAAATAGCTGAAATCAACAAGCTAAAGATCCCAAATCACCTCTTAATGTAATTATTTCCATCATGCAAGAAAAAAAAGCTAGATAATTTCAAATCACCTAATAAAGACTCATCTCCTTATTATTGTTTTGTCTTAGTCACCGGATTGACCTGAAACAGCACAATTACCTGTTAGAAGATGGTCATTGTATTATCTTTCAGCAAAACTTAAACATGAAATAAATTGTATTGAAAAACGAAACAAGGAACAGTTTCCTAATCTTTTCACTGGAAAAAAAACGTCTCTCCACATTATCCTAGTAAAACAACCACAAAGCATCAATTTCCATGGCAGCAGATGAAGGAGCGGTGTGGAGCTATCCACCACGAGCTTGTCGGGAAGGCTTGCAACGGTCTAGAACTTCTAATGCATTTATTTAGCTGCTAGAACACCCGGTAAAAGTGCTGAGATAAGATTACAGGAGACTTTTGAAGGTAACTGTGATTTAGAACACATGCTTCTACAAACTGGAATTGAGTAGATACGTGAAAACATAGGCACAACTGCTAGATAAAAGGCACGAGACAGGCATAGTAGCTAATATTCTCATAGAAGGAAATCAGATAATTTTACCTTTGAATGAAGTGACATATGCAACTACTCTATGAACATTAGATATACTCACAGAAGGAAATATTCCAGGACCTTCTCTATGAAAGTTAGGCCAGATGTCCATGTCTAAAAGGAAATCACATGCATTTTAGAAACCATTTGCTATTGTAGTTGCATCCAAAATTAAGCTAAACGAGGAATATTTTTGGCCAAACATGTCTAAAAGGGAAATCATATTCAACAACTAATAGAGCTCATCGCCCACCATAAAACAAAAGACCTAGAGGGTGTACCGTAAGAAACCTGGTTTAGGCAAGCACGGTGATATATATAGCAGGAATACGCTGGCAAGAAGACATTGTTTTCAAATAAGTAAGAAGTTACAAGAATTATTCGCAACTTTATGGAATGCTCATGCCGATTGCCTGTGGAGCACATTCTTTTTTTCTCTTCGCTGATTGATGAACTAACAAATCATCTATAGCTCTGCATAGCCCTGAAGATAACATAGTTGATCAACAGTTCAATGGTGATACACCTTTTTTTGCGAATGCGAAGGTGATATATTTAATTGGAAAGCAGACACAATGGCATATGAATTTCTTCAGGCAAGCAACCGAAATAAACTTAGATTCTCCTGGTTGGACAAACCAAAATAACCTAACATGGCATGCATTACTCATCTTGCCATGGAATATCCTGACCAAGCAGGCACTGATGTTTGATCAGAATAAAAAAAACTTCGGTATGCTCAGAATGTTTACGGGCTGTTACTTCTAGCGGCGTTTAATTAGTCCGTGACTTGTAACTGACAATAAGAGATAGCAGACGAAACCTCAAACCCCAAGGTTTCAGTTCAAACAGTTTTAGTCTGAAGCTGATATCTAAGATATTAAATAAGTTAAATCTAATAATTAGTTTGACTCATAGATCCAGAACCTCAAAAAAGGGCGTAAACTAATAGGACAGTTGCCGCTGCACACATGCAAGAATCACCATAGCGCCAAACAAATAATCTGAGTGAGTCAGCACAAACCAAGCTGACCATTACTACTACTCCTGTACCAAGCACCAATATGGATTTCCCGTCAACTAAAAATTTGGTTCCAACATTTTCATTTCACCCTCTTTGGAAATGACATGGAGAATTGACAGTTCTGAAATTCTGATTAACATGTAAATGGCAGCAGTAGCTGCAGACAAGACCATGTGATATGCTTGGTATTCAGTACATATCTAATACTCTGAATGTTGAATTAAAAAATGAAATGGGTGAACGAGGCATGAGATTGTTACATAAAATCTTCGAACCTGATATACTTGACGCCACCTGCAGCCACCGCTTCCCCGGTCATTAGAGCCTCAAGGACCTCGCCATGAGAGTAGCACGGTGGGTGGACGGCCTTGGTCCTGGTCAACTGTTCGATGAGCCTCGCCGCAACGAGGGCATCACCTTTTATTCTACGACCTGGGGAGTAAGGAATTACATAATGAGAACTAACATTTAATCAATCCGCACCTAGATTTTGCTTTCCAAGTTAGATATGGCTGCAAAGAACTCCATACAGCACTCGCGTCTATTCTCACACTTTCATACCATGGCTTGTACATGGGCTGCAGTTCTACAATTATACATAAAAGTAAAAAGTGCTAAAAGGAAAGGAATCTTGGAAAAGGGCACATGGTTGTGAAACCTGAAATTTACCTAGCTCATATATTTCGTGGGAAGGAAGCTGGATGCAGGCAGACCATCTTCAGCGAGGCACTACTAAACGCCACAATAGTCGTGGAGGCAGACCATCTTCAGCAAGGGACAGAGCCTCACTTGAAACACTGTAAACTACATAAATAACTTACTTAAGTATACTGGATAAATTATTTCCACTATCATATGATGGCAAAAGTAAGCTTCATGGTAAAAACAGATATACCATTTCAGGGCATGACAAAATAACGAACTGCCTGAGCTCAACTTTCCCTCAACACACTCTTCTCGGTGTTTTCCCTTTTTTGTCAGCTCTGTGGAAAAACATCAATACCATACATCAGTAATCTTTTAACATATAGTATTTATTGTCAGTTGACTCCAAATAACATTTAACATGCATGCCTCACTACACTTTTCATCATGTGTTTGATAATTAGTGGCTCTAAATTAAATGAACATGAACACAAGAACAAGTAAACCTCTTTTACCATCATGCATCATTCTTTCAGTTTTCTTGCATAAGTTGTCGTCCCGGAAATTCAGCACATAGCCACATACAAACATGAAGCATCAAGAAGTGAATCCTTGTTGAGCATATATTTTCACAGAAGCAAATTGTAGGGCCGTAACGGTTGTGATAATTGACCACATATGACTAATGTTTAGGATATTCTAACTCTGAGACGAAACATACAAAAGTCACACAAGCAAGCTTCAGTGCACTTGGAATGGTAACCCGGGCAATAGTTATTAACTAAATCATCACGCTCTCCGAACAACAATGACAGTATGGTGCATGTGAAACCAAAGGAATATATTAAGCAATTAAGGAAGATATTAAGCAATTACCTAGGCAAGAATATCCATCATATATCCACTGCAATCTGCTTCTCCTTGAACCAATATTTACAACAATGACCAGTCTTCCCCCTCGTACATTTACAATCAGTTGTGGCGCATACCTACAATCTCAAAATCAAAACACAAACTCAGAACAGCTATACAATATTTCTCATGATTTAAGACGGATTATTGGAAGGATAGACCTTTAAAAAAATTGAGCATTACAATGATTAAGAGGTAGAAAGGCCATAAAAAGCGGAAACAATCTAGAAATGTAATCTGCACCACGACAGTGAATTTGCCATTGTGTGGTAAATAGAAGAAAAAATGACCAACTACGCTATTGAGTAGATTAATTTTCAGATATAGTTGATTGCAACTAAATCCCATGAAAAATGCTAAAGTAACTTGCGAATAAGAGAAAACAAGCTACCTTTTTCAGCGTTTAACTAAACAAAATACAAATTATAGTCAGAAAGAAAAGAAATCTCACTTTGAATAAGGCTTTAAAACAAACATCTGGTGGTCAAACCTGCACACGTCTGCCATCTCCATCCATCAAGGCTTAATTCATCCCAGAAATTATAGCTACAAAAGGATGAACGCCTCTACAGTTGATTACTCCTTTTTTTCCTTTTTAAAGAGTGGCCTTCTATGTCCAATATCTCTCCTAGGAAAAAAGAATAAATCACTAACTCAGAGATAAACACATCTACAGTTCAGAAATATAGAGAGGGGATTGGCTGATAGCCTACCTGGACTCTCTCTCCTCGAAATCACGTTCCTGTGACTTGTCCTTGCTCAAATCCATGTCAACGCAGCAAATTATCATGAACATCAAAAGTCTAAGCGATTTAAATAACAGACTGGCCAAATCGATTAAGAATTCCAAATACGCATATCTGGGGACGGAGAGAGGAAGTGAGAGAGACTGAGAGAGACGTGAGAGAGGGAAGATGAGGGGATTATCCATGGAGAAGGAGTCCGCCGGCGCAGAACACGCAAGCCAATCCGGTGAGGCTGCTCCTTCCTCGTCGTCCTTGCTCGCGTACTTGGCCACTTGTCTGAGGTAGCTCCGCTCCACCCGCGGCGGCATCTGCTAAGAGGGAGAAACGAAAATATGTGAGAGAGAGGGAAATAAATGTTGAGAGCATGTCGCGTCGCTCTCCTGGTCCCATACCCTGCTCGCCGCCTCCCCGTTCCAGTCGGGCCGCCGCCGTCGGAGCTCCCGTAGCAACCTGTGCCACACCCGCAGAGGTCGAGCTCGTGTGCAGACCCCTCTGCGCCGCCCCCGACGACGCGCTCACAACGCCGCCTTGTCGAGCTCGTCGATGCATCGTTGCCGCCGCCGGTCTACCCCGCGCGCTCGTGGATAGACCCTCGCCGCCGTCGGACTCCCATCGATGCGCCATCGCAGCCGCCCGTCTCCCGTCCTCGGGTCCCCTCCGCCCGATGCGAGGCACGAGGTGGCGGCGCCCGCACTCCCTCCCAGCCCTGCTTTTCCAGCACGCGAAAGAGGGGAGGGAGGTCGAGGTGAGGGGCCAGAGGCGCGGCGGCGGCTTGGGCGGGTGGAGAGGGAGAGGATTGGGCGAGGAGCACGCGCGGGGATTGGGCTAGGGTTTTCACCGCAGGGCACGGTTTTTGTCTGGCTGCGGGGCGCGGCCAAAAAGAGTGAGACGCACGCGCGGTTAAACGATGCAGCTGACGAAGATGGCCCAGCGAAAAATGACCCCAGATGTCAGCGCCTGTGCCCCTCGGTCGGGCAGTGCAAAACGGAATTCACCGCATCTAACGGCCCCAGGTGAAACAGCAACGCATTTTACCGCATCCAACGCCCAGGATTGGCCAATCGGGGCAGATGGAGGCAGATGGCGGGTAGGCATCGGGCCTTTATAGAAGTAATATCGATATGATCTTATATCTGTTTTGGCTTCTAGTTTATTATTCATTTGATGAATTATATCTAGTTGTAACTCGTTGGTTCTCATGCACCAGATAGATAGCTAGTCGATCGGATCGACAAGTTATGCATGCCATCATATTCTAGTTATCGGCAGTACGGCAACTGGAACGATCATAGTGCTAGTTAATTTGTATGCATTAGATGGATACATAAATTAGCACTACTAGTACTCCCTCCGTTCGGAAAAGGATGTCACAAAAATGGTCTATAAGGATGTCACAAAAATGGTCTATCACAAAAATGGTCTATCTATAGTTCATTTTTGTGACATCATTTTCCGAACGGAGGGAATACTAGATACGATCTAGTGTCCCAGTTATATTTCTTCCTAGTCTACTAGTAGTACGGTGATGCAGTAATTATTATTTTATTCATCTGATGGGTAAATAAACTTGCTACTTCACGTGCTAGCAAATGGCTAAAACTAGTTATGGTCAGTGCTGCATTGTGATGCATGCAAATGACCGCACGTTCGTGTGCCTGAAGTTTCCGACTAGATTTGTAATGTACAGATCGGCCGGTCTTAGACGCGAGTATTTTATCAGGGTAATCAGGTTGATCAGTAGAATTGTTCTACTGATAGTGTGCGGCAGTATTTTAGTGTGGCCGTTGACAGTATTAATTAGAAATGTGTTTCTGAATTTCGAGTAAAACGTTACTCGTTGATAGACTGGTTATAAGGTGTTATAGCTCAGTTAGTAAACATATAAAGCTTATTGATTAATTTGATTAATCGTCAGTTGCTTTTCGTACTTTGGCTGATGATTTTCTTCTAGCATGCTGATGCGATTGGGCATGGTGGTCGAAAATAGTTTTCGAGTGTATTTCCTGTAGCAATGTATATGTTACCAATTCACGTTATTATAGGATTTGATTCTATGCAATATTGTATTGCGGTTAATTGGATAGAGTTATTTATGATGTGCACATATGATGTGCATTGGGAGCATACCGCTATAAATTGTTATGTCATGGTATTCTCACTCGGATACATATGATGTATCGTGAAGATATGGCAAGCAAAGAAAAATATGGCGACAGAGACGTCATTGCAAAAGGTGCACACATTTACAGTTAATTTGATTATCTGCAAATTCTTTATGTCCTTTTGCTAGTTCTACTTCTATTATTGTTTTGTTGCTTGTCATGCTTGTTACTTAATAGAGTAGATTCCCTCGCAAATATTAAGTTAAACATATGCCCTCCCAACTAAAACTTGCACCATCCCATGTCTTCTACAATTGATGGTGGGACTGTTGCCGCAGACGCCTCAGTTTTCGTTGACTAGATGGGTTTGTATCGGTTAGATGGTATTTTCTGTTGCCGCAGTGTGCCATCTGCCGGTAGCTTACACGCATAAGGGGTTGGTTAACTTATCAAGGTAATCTTAACGGTTAAGCGCCTTGGGGCATAAAGGTTGGGTTTTTAGGCATAGAGATGTCGCCCAACAACAAGAGTCATATGTGATATGATTAGCAAGTGTTGCTTACCGATCTACCTTGTCTTCTAGCAGTGATGCATACATCACTAGTTGACTTGTTCGTTGCGGATCTTGAATCGCTAAAAGTCGTATGAGGGATACGAAATTTAGTGGGAGTATCTTTTATCAAATAGTTTAATGCAAGATACTTCTTCATAAACATACATCTCAGCTTTGCATGAATATTACTGTTGTAGATTTATTTTGATATGGCTACATCCAGTTTTATAGTATTATGTGTGTTCGATTATTTTTGAACTATTAGTTGGCTGAAATTTTATTTGTAGAATTGTTCTCAAGTAGAATGTAAAATGGAATATGTTTAGGAGTGTACTTATTCATTTAGCTGTGTCTTGATGCTACTCAAGAAATGCTTGTGAAGCATCAAACTTTCCTTGTTACTTGCGTTCTCTTAATTACCGCAAACTTCTCTGAGCTTTTGAAGTAAGATGAGAATTTGTATGTCTACAATATGATTGTTAGACTAAAAGGCATATATGAGAAATAAACAAAAACGAGATGTTTGACATCTTGGGGATATTGTTGATGCAAGATAGCGGAAGGAAATATTGGTCGATCTCCATGTAATTAAATTGTTTAGTTACATTGAGAATTTGGAAAATGTTTCCGTTTGTCAAGTGTTGACAATGTTTGATTCGCTCATTCATCTTGATTGTCAAATGATTGTCGTGAATAAATGGTGGACCAAAGTGCATTAGATGCATGTGATAGATGAGTTGAGCATTAAGAATAGGCATTGATCATGTGATGATTATGCCGAGACAAGTGCTTTAAAATGATAGGTTAGGACTAAAGCATGTTTTGGGATATGATCCTGAGCATGAGCTTGTGTCCAATGATCTGATCGCTGTTCTAACTCACGACGATGAGTGGCACTTAGTAGTTTGCAGTTATTGAAGGAAAGAGGTGCATGAATTCCGAGGACTAGAAAGTGGGCAAGGGAAGTGTGACTTCATTGTCCGTGATTTTTGTTGTGAATATTCTCATTGTTGATTGTCTAACAAGCTCTTTAGTATTTGATACTTAATCTATTGCTTCGGGCAATGCGATACTTGAGTTGGTTTTGACGAAAGGTTAAGCAATGATTGAAGATGGTCTTCGTAATAGCAATGCGGCAATAGTTGCTACATTGGCTGTTTATATGCTGCAATTGTTGCTATTGTCAAACCTGTGAATGGAACTAGATAAATGTTATTATGTTTCTACCCTCGTCACATGCATAACTTATCTTGTTTGACAGAAAGTTATAAATTCTAAATAGAGAACAAAAGTTGTTCGATATTATGAATGATGTGTTGAGTGGGAGTACTCCATTAGCGAATGGACTACTCGTCTTAGTTATGACAAAGTCGCATAGTTTCACAACATTAGATAAAAGTATGGCAAGAAATTAATATTCTATGATTTGATCATAGACATATATAATTGAGCTATACACGGTAACCATGTGTAGCAATGTGGAATTGTTCCACTATTGCTATAGCCACCGAAGCATCCAAATGTTGGACCATTCGGATGGTATATATATATATATATATATATATATATATATATATATATATATATATAGGGTGGGACTATTCTACAATCCCTCTTAAGTGTTTGTAGAATAACTATTCTACAACCCAGCCTAAACTAACTAGGCTTCTTATCCCGAACCGGAACCCACCCGACCCACCACCCATTCCCCACCCACCAGTCCACCACGCAGCCCAACTACCTACGGCGTCGTCCCCAACCTCCCGGCGCCCGACGCACCCGACACGACGAAGTCGTCCTCGACCTCCCGCCCGACCTCCCGCTGAACCTCCCTGACGTCCCCGGTGAACCGCCCCTTCGCATCGCCCCTGTCGGCAGGCCTAGAGCGCCGCCGCCGACGGCAACTCCTGCGCGCCGCCACCATCCAGGGCACGGACGCGGGCGGGAACTCCGCGCGTGCCGCCGGCGCGCGCCCTGCTCCTCTCTGGCGGGCCGCCTCGGCTCCTCCTGGCGCGCGTCCTGCTCCTCTCCGGCCGCCGCTCCTTTCGCTTCCTCCACGGCGGCTCATCGACGGGATGACCAGGGGGCGTGCCTTGGTGCTCCTCCACTCGCCGTCGCGCGCAACCCCTGCATCTCGGCAGCGCGCTGCCCTCCACCTCCCGCCGTCGACATGGTCGCGGATCCGCGTCGCCCTCTCAATTTCACCGAGGGAGTTCATCAATTTCACTGCGGGCGTCACCGGCAATTTTGGATGGAGGTTCGGATGAACTCTTGCGAACGGCTGCACTGCCCAGTAGAACTCTCGGCGTCTCTCGTTACTATACTATCCCGTCACTAGCGAGCTAGAGATGTATGTGAGCCCGACAGTTCATTTTGTTCTGTTTTTGAAGTTTACTTGTTTCTCTTGTGAAGTTAGGTTCGTGCGACGCCGTAGTTAGAAGATTAAATGTGTGGAGCACTTCGTCCCGTGTGGTATTTCACTTCTCATGCCCAGATAGATGATTTGCTGTGATATGTTACCCTCTACATGAAGTTTACTATTTCTGATTCTGAAGTCTAGAGAGACAAAGGTAGGAAGTTTGCTTTTCTGGTTGTGAAATTCTCTTTTTTTTTTTGTAGTGAAGTTGCTTCATCAACTTCGTGGACCTGCTCGACGAAGTTACCTGATGAACTTACATGAAGTTCACTTAAAAAATGACCCAAAGTTGTACTTCAGCTGTGTTTTTTTTGGCACAACGATTTGTGCAACTGTGCAAGTTGGTTACTACCGTGCTGATTTGTGCAACGAGTGTAGTTCAGAGATTACTACCGTGTAGTCTCTCCTGTTGGCACTTTTTTGCCACACGAAGTTTACTTCTTATATGCCTAAAGTTCCAGTTCCTTTTCTCGTGAAGTTAACTACAAACGAGTTTGTTTGTGAAATTTTTCTGAAGTTAACTAATGTGACAAGCGAAGTTCAGAAAAATTATGGTCACCCGGGAAATTCATTTGCGAAAAAATCTGTGAAGTTCACTTTTTCACGGGCGAAGTTCAGAAAAAAATGATGCTCAGCCGAGAAGTTTATTTGCAAAAATTCTCTGAAGTTCACTTATGTGACGGGCGAAGTTTAGAAAAAATTATGATCAGCCAAGAAGTTTGTTTGTGAAATTTCTGCGAAGTTCACTTCCGTGACAGACGAAGTTTACTTGTGTAACAGGCGAAGTTCAGAAAGGGTTGTAGAATAGCTATTCTACAAGTGGTTGTAGAATAGCTGATACCTATATATATATATATATATATATATATATATATATATATATATATATATATATATATATGATCAAACCTTGTTAGACATGGTTAGATCAATGGTAAACCTTTCTTGTCCGGAATTCTTTTTCTGTTGCACATAAGAATGAGTTGTTCAAATGTAGAATTGGGTTCTGCTATATGAGACCATATGAAAGACACCGTATATGATATGGATCAGGAGGCGTCCTGAGTTGCCGTTTCATGAGATCATCATAGCGTTATGAAGAGGGCAAAATGTTTGCCGTTCCGAAATGTCTTTCTAAGAGAAATTGTTTCTCTAATAGAATTAGTGGGAGCACGACGCAACTCAAATTTGTTTGAGACACGCCTACCCATAGAGCGCAGGTCATGTACTCGTCGATAATACGACTTGTACATGAAGGAGTGTGATGGACCCTGACTCAAGAAAATGGTTTTGAACCATTACACTCGTAATAGATTTATGCATTTCATCAAGGTTATGAACCTGGTTGACACAAGTAGTCGTGAAGTGTTTCTTCAAGTTCAAATTGTTGAACATAATGAAATCTTCTAGTCTATTGTGATGCTAAAATCTTTTGTGAGTGAACATTATTGTTTGACATAATCAAAATGTTTGACTTTGCCAATACAATAAGAAGTCTTGTTTTGCAACAAGATTAGTGGGAGTACACTCGTATTGATCATGCATGTGGAGACATGAAGATCAGGATAATATTCTAATAATTGGATCCTTATAATCTTTATAAGAAAAGAGTTTCTTAGTGTAGTAATGATTGTTGAAGTGTTCATCAATTAGTATGTCACCATGACTGTCATGATGAATACCAAAAGGGATATGTAATTTGTTATGCATGTCATGAACAAATATCAGTCAAATCTGAGTGAAAGTCACTCAGCTATGGTTTAAATCCTCGGGTGCTTTAGAAGCACAAAAGGATTGTTTCTAATGGTTAGTGGAGCTGTTCGTAAAGAGTTACGTTAATGCTCATTACCAAGTTCATAATCGTTCATATTAAGTTTTGAAAGAAGGTGAGCTGGAATTGTTCCATGCGAGAGGCCGAATTTCGTTGTATGCAATTTATGCACGGGCAACAAATGTTATTGCGCTGCCAGCAAAGTGTAAACCACAATCTAAGTGTTAGATGCGCAGATGAGTAAGTGTTACTCGATTCTTGTATAGTGATACATGATTGACTCTAGTGCAAGTGGGAGACTGTTGGAAATATGCCCTAGAGGCAATCATATTGATGATGATATTTTCACATGTTTATGAATATCTGACAAGAATAATTGTCATTCCGTCCCTTGAATAAACTATGATGATATTGGTTAATGAATACGTGATTCATTTGTGAAACCCATTATCTCTATGATGTTATTCTAAATAGGTTCCTGGTCAACAATCATATGAGGGAGGCATATGATTTAGTGACTAGCACATGTATTGATGGATGATCATGTTTCACGGATCATTGACATGGAGATGTCGATCAATAATGTGGACTCATGCTACGAACATGAAGTTGGACTGACCCACCATGAGACACTGTGAGAATATATATTCTTTCATGTCATCAGCTGATCTCATACAATGTGTATGCTGATTCCTTAGACCTGAGATCTTCGCGTGAGGTTGGGATGTGTAAGGGCTTTACTTTGTGGCTATCCAACGCTACACCGTGAAAGGGTAGCTATAAAGGTAGCTTCGGTTTTGTCACGAAACATGCTGCAAGTCATGGTTGATCAAGATGGGATTTGCCCTCCATCCAACGGAGAGATATATCTTGGCCACTCGAATGACCGGATCCAGAAAATGTATGGCCGTACTCTCGGTTAAGTGTTAACCGTGTTTCAGGGATTCTGTGTCATGGAAATCGAGAAA
Organism: Poa pratensis; assembly: GCA_947311845.1. NCBI lineage: Eukaryota > Viridiplantae > Streptophyta > Magnoliopsida > Poales > Poaceae > Poa > Poa pratensis. The sequence continues at coordinate 39,465,152 of CAMZMU010000069.1, forward strand.
GATGATTGAGCTATTACAAGGATGACAAGTTCTCACCTTGAGCTTAATCAATATCGCACGGCAAAGGGAAGAGGTATATTATATTGTGGAAAGGTTCGTCCGATATGATCTTTACGTGTATTTGGGAGTCGGCACATCTTGCTAGAGGCCGCTACCGATTATTGGTCGAGTAGTGTACTCGCGCCATATCCATCTATACGTGAACCTATAGGGTCACACACTTAAGGGGTATGGAACATAGTTTGGATACGATCCATCTTTTTGGGTTTATAGTGCTAATGGGCCTCTAATGTAGCAGCCCATTAGGAGGACTATATATAAGAGAGGAGTGGGCAGCAAAAGACACACTAGTGCTAACCCTAGCCGCCGCACTCTCTCCACCAGATCGCGCCATCGGTGCTAGCAACCCGACCGCGGTGTTCCATCCCTGTATGTGTGGATACCGATAGAGGCGTCACACTTGGGGCGCTTGGACGAATCGTTCATGGGATCCGCGAGGTGCTGTTCGTGGGATCGCAAGGAGAAGGAGTAGTACGACTACACGGCATCGGCGCGCTACATCGACAGTCTTCCGCTGCACTGCGCGTCAAGAGGTAATTCGTGCTCCGTGATCGATTACTTGCAGGGGTTCCTTGGGATAATCGCGGTAGAAATTTTGATTTGTGCTAGCGTAGCCTACCCCGATTCCCTACAATTATGCCTTTTTATTTTGCATTCTCTCTTTTACTAGTGTTGAGTGAAATTCTTTTTTGGGTGGAAGAGCTTCACATAACATCAGTGGCAGTAGCTAATGTTTAAAGTAACAAGTCATATTGCGTCTTTATAGAACATGTGAATTTTTGATTATGCACTAACCCTCTAATGAGATTTATTTGAGTTTGGTGTGACGGAAGTTTTCAAGGGTCAAGAGGGAAGAGTGATATAATAGGATGGAGAAGAGTGAAGAGCTTAAGCTTGGGGAGGCTCCCATGGATCTCCCCAGCATATTTCAAGAAGACTCAAGCGTCTAAGCTTGGGGATGCCCAAGGCATCCCCTTCTTCATCGGCAAAATTATCAGGTCATCTCTAGTGAAACTATATTTTAATTCTTTCACATCATATGTGCTTTTCTTGGAGCGTCTGTGTGCTTTTATTTTCAGTATTGTACTTTTATTTTCAATAAAGCTTGACTGGACCCTAGCATTCTTGATTGGGAGAGAGACACGCTCCGCTTTTTCATGAGAATACTCCTATTCTTCACTTATATTTGTTGAGTATTCATATCTAGCGTGTTCAGCTTTTAGCTCTTGTTTTCATGTATCTCTTGTCAGAGCTATTAGCTTTCTTTTGTAGAAAGTACTCTCTTGCTTCACTTATATTGTTTGGAGAGTTGTTGAAATAAATTGATTGGTGTTTGGTTGGTTCAGAAAATGTTGCATGTGGTAATTGGTATAAGGAAAAACTTGCTTAATCTTGTAGATCACTAATTTGGATAACTTGATGCTTGTCAATTGTTTTGAGTTAACAAGTAGATCATGATTAAATTTGTGCATCACATGAGTTAAGCCTATTAGTGAAGAACTACCGTAAAGCTTGTTGAAAATTTGGTTTGCATCGGTGGTATCTCTAAGGTCTAGATATTTTCTAATAACAGGGTTTGGTTAACAAGGAAGACGGTATGAAGTCTTATAACGTTTGCAATATGTTTGTCATATAAAACTTGGTGTACGGGTTGATATTCTTGTTTGCTTACATAAACCTTGCTAGCCTAAACTCTGTACTGAGAGGGAATGCTTCTCGTGCATCCAAATCCTTGAGCCAAAATCCATGCCATTTGTGTCCACCATAACTACCTATATGTGGTATTTCCTTGCCACTCCAAGTAAATTTTTCATGTGCTACCTTTAAATTATTCAAAATGTTATTATTCCCTTTTTGTGTCAATGTTTACTAGCTCATGAGGAATTAGTGTGGTTATTCTTTATTCTATTTGTCAAATGGACTTTTACACCTGGACTAGCGGCATATACATCCGCTTATCCTCTAATTTTGCAAAAAGAGCTGGCAACGGGGTGCCCAGTCCCAATTAATTACAACTTTAACCATTAATTCTCTTCACACTTTTGCCCTGATTCATCAGTAAGCAATGACAAACAGTGAAATACCTGCATGTGTGTAAACCAAAGAGAAAGAGGGATGATCTGCCTTGCTGGTAGAAATAACGTCCTTCATGGGAGCCGCTCTTAAAAGTCCGTTTGACAGGTAGAATACTGTTCTCACCCGCTACCATTCGTTGACAATTAACAAACACCTCTCAAAAATAGATACTCCTCCATGGTATGTGATTGATGGAAGGCACCCGAGGATTCGGTTAGCCATGGCTTGTGTTAGCAAGGTTGGGAGGAGTATCAAATATTTTATGCAATCTCTATATGCTTTCAAAAACCTAAAAGCTCTAGCACATGACTTAATCCCTGCTTCCCTCTGCGAAGGGCCTTTCTTTTACTTTTATGTTGAGTCAGTTTTCCTATTCTTTCTGTCTTCCACAAGCAAACACTAGTGTCAACTTTGTTACAACATGCGTTATATGCAACGTATTGGACTTGTTATACTACTTTGTGTTGACGATATCCATGAGATAAATATGTTGAAAGTTGAAGCAAATGCTGAAACTTAATTCTTCCTTTGTGTTGATTAAATACCTTTTATTAGAGACTATTGCTTTATGAGTTAACACTTATGCAAAACTGTTTGATGCTTGTCTCGAAAGTACTATTCATGAAAACGTTTAGCTTGTGTGATTCATTGTTTACTCATTATCTATTTGGTAGCAAATATAGACCATTGACTTGGATCACTTCATTCATTTACATGTGCCTTACAATATTATATGATCAAGATTATGATGGTAGCATGTCACCTCAAAAATTATTTTTTTTTATCGTTTACCTACTCGAGGACGAGCAGGAACTAAGCTTGGGGATGCTGATACGTCTCAAACGTATCTATAATTTTTGATGTTCCATGCTTATTATACCAATTGCTACATGTTTTGCATCTACTTTATTCATTTTATACATTTTTGGGACTAACCTATTAACAAGATGCCGAAGCGCCAGTTCCTGTTTTCTGCTGTTTTTGTATTCCAGAAAAGCTAGTCTGGAAATATTCTCGGAATTGGACGAAAATTTACGGAGGCCCCTATTTTATCAGAAGACACCTGGAGTCCGAAGGGAGACGAAGTGGAGCCACGAGGGCCCCACACGTGGGCTCGGCGCGGCCAAGGACCGGCGCCCAGGGGTGGTGTCGTCCCTCGTGCACCGCCTCGCGACGCCCTTTGGCCTATATATTGCTCCTACCCCGAAAACCCTAAAAGAATCGACGATTTCCCCAGAAAAGTTCCAGAGCTCCGCCGCCACCAAAAACCCTAATTCGGGGGACAGAAGTCTCTGTTTCGGCACCTTGCCGGGACGGGGAATTGCCCCCGGAGCCATCTCCATCGACGCCACCGCCTCCATCATCGCCGTTGCTGCCTCCCATGATGAGGAGGGAGTAGTTCTTCATCGGGGCTGAGGGCTCTACCGGTAGCTATGTGGTTTATCTCTCTCTCCCATGGTGTGATCTTTATGTGATCATGAGCTTTGTAATCTAGTTGAATCCATAGATGTTACTCTTCATTATCTTATATGCTACTCAAGTGGTTTTATTAATGTAATCTCCGGAGTCACCTTTGTCCCACGGTGCGAAGTTGACAGTGTGCGCCCCGTGTGTGGCTCTTAGGCTAAAGATAACAGGAATACTTATCATGAGTTATTATTTGCGTTGGATGTCTCTATGAAATTGCGGTGTTTGTCTAGTACTATTTAGGGCGCTCAAGTTGACAGTGTGGGGTTCCCTAGATGTGGAATGCGACTTTAAGGTGTGCTGTTATAGCCCTACGCAGTGGATTGGTGTTCGTTATCCAACGAGAGAATAATTCAGAGTAGCATAGTGAAGAGGAAATATCTATGTATTCAATTATATTATTATTGTTGAGAGTGTCCACTAGTGAAAGTATGATCCCTAGGCCTTGTTTCTAAGCATTGAAACACCGTTTACAACCAGTTCTGCTACATGTTTGCTTGCTGCCATTTTTATTTCAGATTGCAATTACCACTTATAATCATCCATATTACTTGTATTTTAATATCTCTTCGCCGAACTAGTGCACCTATACACCTGACAAGTGTATTGGGTGTGTTGGGGACACAAGAGACTTCTTGTATCTTAATTGCAGGGTTGCTTGAGAGGGATATCTTTGACCTCTACCTCCCTGAGTTCGATAAACCTTGGGTGATTCACTTAGGGAAACTTGCTGCTGTTCTACAAACCTCTGCACTTGGAGGCCCAACACTGTCTATAAGAATAGAAGCATGCGTAGACATCAGGTCCCAACATAGAAGATATTCTTTCATTTAATTCCCTAGTCAACTTCATTTTAGACTTGGCATAATTCAATATAGTTTCCATTTTTAAAGAAATTCCCGAAATAGTGTTGTTTGTCTTCTTCATACTAGATTTTGTATGAAGGATAAATGAATGCATCTCATTTTTAGTAGGATAATCTTCCATATAAGTTTGTAGACATAATATTGACCTATCCATAGAAACTTTTAGTTGTTTGATCATAATTTCATCTTTTGATTCTATAGAATTCCCAAATAGATTTTCCATTAGATTATTAGCATGTGAGGGATTTCCAGAGGCAAATCTTCCAATTGTCAATGAGTCTAGAAAACATTTTGACCACCCATCTAGACCATTATAAAAGTTTCTTATCAAAGTAGCAGGGGTATATTTGTTGGCACTATTTTTACTAATGCCCTTAATTCTATACCAAGCATCCATTAACGACTCTCCATAGTATTGACCAAAGTTGTTCATTTCAACACTAGAAGCCATTTTAATAAAGTTTTTATGTGTTTTTTATTTTTTTATGCAAAACTGAAAATAAATATGCAAACCGAACTAAAAATGCAAGACAATGACAAAACAAGATAAATTGCTTTGAAGGTAAAGATGGATAAGATGATGCTCACGTAGGTGCAACCTCCCCAAGCTTAGGTGTTAGCACAAGTTGGTGATGAAGTTGACTTGGTGAGATATCCTTGGATAATCCTTTCAGCAATGATTCCCCGGCAACGGCGCCAGAAAAAAGTCTTGATACCCGATGACGTAGTTACCTGCGTCAAAAGAATATGGGTTAGGTTGAGACTCCAAGTGCAGAGTGTGTAGTAAGTGGAAGACGTGTTTTCCCCACGAGGGGTGACTCGAGGGTTTAATATCGAACTCTCGGGGAATCAGTAGTGAAGATTTATCTTCCTATCCTTCTTTTGGTTACCTACAAAACAAAATAAATGTTTTGGTCATCAACCTCACCTAGTGGTTGTCAAGCACAAGGTGTGAGAATGATATCAAGATAATATGCAATGCAAGCAAGAAATAAATATGCAATGGTGGTAAATAAATATGCAAGGATGGTGGTAGCAATGATAAATGATATTTTTGGGTTTTATATTATGAATGCAAGATGTAAAAGTGTTTTTGTATTTTCGGATTTTTAAATGGCAGAAAATGGTAAAGTGGTAAAAGTGGTTGGAAAGGTGTTTCTTATGATTAAAAATGGACCGGGGTTCATGGTTTCACAAATGCACTCTCTCTTTTAATAAAGTGGTAGACAATGGAACACTAGAGTTGACATATGAGATTGCAACACAACAGTTTAATGACAAGTTATAATTATATGGGCATCACGTCCTAACATAGAGACATTTTGGTTATTAGTCTCTCTTATACTCCACCAAGATGCGAACTAAATCATAACACCTCAGTAATTAAGATAACTCAGAGTATAGCAATAAGTATCATGACATGAAGTCAAAATAAGAACATGCTAGATCTAGTCATGGAGTAGTGGCAATGGTCACACCCACATCTCCGGTAGCATGGTATTTCTTTTTATCCCTAGTGAGGTAACAAAATAAGGTAGAGATACCCAAGTGGATCGCAGAACTTTCACGTTCACTGCACTAGCCACCCCCCGTTACTCCAACTAATGCACACGTTCCCCCTCACACGCTCTCATAAACATGCTTGATCATGACAAGTAAATAAGAACGGGGTACATAATATGCATCTACTTTCATAACTGAAACAAAACCATTGCAATCTCAAACATATATTAACTCATAAAAAGATCCACCACAAAGGTATTACATAGATGACCGTAATCATGTTCAGCAGCTCATACGGTACTAATTAGTGAAGCTCAAGAGAGAGAGATACATAAGTTACTTCCACAAACCCATAGTCCAGAGGTGGACTACTCCCTCTTCATCATGGAGACGGTGGAGAAGTTGTTTGAGAAGATGGAGACCACGCCGGCAGCGCCCCGCCGGAGTTTTCCCCCTCCAATCTGCAGCTCCAGGTCTCTGTTTCGGTGTTTCTGTGTTTTTGCGGCGCTCTTTCCAGAGAACGTCGGGGGACTATTTTTATAGGCGGTTTTAGGTCAAAACGGAGTCGGTGGAGGAAAGATCGATGGCAACGGAGCTCCGAGGGCCAAAGTGGGGGGTCCCACGTGGCCAGGTACATGGGCTGCGTGGGCCCACTCATCTGGGCCCTCGGGCCTCCACTTGTTTGCTTCCTTCGCTCCCACGCTTTGTTCCTTCCAAAAACTGATGCTCGTAAATTTCCAGGTCATTTGGACGTCGTTTGGGTCCCTGATACATTAAAATATAGAAATAGGGTTTTCTGCCTGCGCAGGGTTAATTCTATAAAAAATAGAAAACATGTCAAATATTCCCAAAATCATTATAAAACAGTGATATAACCCTTATATGATGCAAATATGACTGGAATATAAGTAAAATAATGCAAAGTTCATGTATGCATTTTACATGCATCATCTGCTATGGCGGGATGCTGCCAACGGCGTCGGGATGTGCTCCAAGCAGCTACGGCGGGTGCTACGAACTAGCGGCGACAACGGTTAGGGTCACCCACCTCCAGTTCTCCTCGATCAGCCGGCATGGACAAATACCACCGTGTTCCGAGGACCAGCGCGGTCGTTGCTATGAAGCCACTATGACGGTGCTGCAAATCAAGTCGTGCGGTGCTGCCAAGGAGGGCGGTCTGTACTACAATGTTAGAGTGCTCGTGCTACGAGTACCAACGCCACCGGTGTTGCGAAGCAGTGCGTCGATGTTGCATATGAACAGCTGGAGTGCTACCGTAGGTCGACGATGGTGCTACCATGGGCCGACAACGGTGCTACATCGGCCGACGATGATGATGCTACCATCTGTGGCAGAGGTGTTGCGAACGGCACACATATATGCTGCCAACGGTCAGCGCCGATGCTACCATAGCTCAAAGCATGTGCTACCATCCGTTGACATCGGTGCTTCCAGCGGGAATCCATATGCTGCCAGCGGCGCTGCCGTCGAGCTTGTCGGACTTGGAAAAGCTCGCGATTTGGGAGGGCTTTGGACACGTGTCAGCCCTGAATCCGGTGTATTTTTGCCCTGAATCCCGGGACGCCCAGCTAAATCTGAGAATGGTTTTTCCAAAACCGGGTGTATTGGGTCGGTTACACTGTGCGGGCTTTTCTAGTTCGGGTGTTGACGGAGGCAAATCCTCAGCCAAAGATCGAGATCGCAGCGGCGGCGCTTGCTTCGGCCGGTCAGCGGCAGTGACGCGGGTGGCGGTGGCCAGGTTTGGCGTGCTGGCGGCGGCGGACGATGGGAAGGCCAGTGGGCAGCGGGGACCATGGTCAGCCCGATCTGGGCCCAGATGGGCTCGGACGGGCCGCGGCCAGGTTGTTGTACCTGCTGCATTTCGTGGACTCCGACGACCACACGCAGGGTTTTGGGTTTGTCCCGCAGCACGAGGAAGCTAGGGGTTGCGGCTCCGGGCGTGGCGGTGGTGGCCTCCTCCTCCGTCGGAGGTGGTCGGTTGGTTAGCTGTGGCGGATTGTTTGATCCCACAGTTAGCCCGGCGGCGAGTTGGCAGGCGTGGCTACCGGTGAAAACCGAGCTCTGACTATGGTCAGGACAGGCGATGGCGGCGCCTACGCGTCGTTACCTTGTTGAAGGCATCGCCGTTGCAGCTGTTGTCTACCTACTCGCGCTGCTCCGGGGGAAACCTCAGATCCCGGGATTCCCGGTTCGAACGATGGCGACGCTATCGGTGTCGCTCTCCCTCTTGGGGCATTGTTTTTGGAGCAGCTGCTGGACGGAGGATGCAAGAAGTGGAGCGGTGTTCATCTAGCACGTTGACGACGGCGAGTCTCGGTGGCGTGGCGCAGCGGGGTCAGCGTATGATGATGGACTCGCGCAGGATGGTGGAGCTGTCTGGCGTCATGGCGGTGCCGGCGGCAGGCCTTGCAAGGTCATCACATTGATCGCTCCTGAAGATGGGATGGCGGAAGATGGTGGCGGCGATTTCTGAGTGCGCGCATGCGGCGTTCGCTGAGGATCGACTAGACCGGTTTGTGCTTCCTGCACGCTGTTGGGCGGCCTGGTTGAAGCCTCCGGATTTAGATGATGTGCGTAGGTGCGCGAGGTCAGAGCATCGGCTCCGATTGGTCCACCCCCTTCATCAAACTTGTAGGTGTAGCGAGTTTTCGCCTGGACGGTGGTTCTTCTGGTTAATCGATGTATTTCCTTTGTAAAGTTTAGTGCTTACTGTTTTTCCATATTAATAAAACTCGGTTGTTAGCATCCTTTGGATGCATAGGCTGGGGCACACCCTCCATTTCGAAAAAAGGTATGGGGCTAAAGAGTTATGGTTCCAAAACAGTTAACCCGTGGTTCCGTACCCGATTTGTGAAATTAGTTTAGACCTTTTTCCTCTGCCTGTTCATTTACGACTGCATCCAGCGATGCTCGGTGCTCGTGCTAGCAGCAGGCTGAGGCTCTAGCAGATGGCGGTTATTGGGCATGAGCCGTCGGGGCCGGAGATGAGGTCGAGGAGCATCCGCCGCCGGGGCCGGCGTGCTCCGGTCAGCCGCATGGGCGCGATGGTGGTACGCGGCACACGGCGCCGATGTCCTTCTCGCGGTCTCACGGCGCGGTGACGGCGGCGGCGGTGAAACGGCCGACGGCGAGGCCTGCCTCCCGGTGGACGAATACACCAGATGCTCTGCCAATCTAGATTCAGCATATGCTCTCATGCCATGACGAATCGAGAAGCAGTATCAAAAATTGTAGAGAGGATTAATTGATCTGTTATTTTGTTTTGGATCGGGGCTAATTCTTTTGGATGCTCGGTGTGGAGCTAGGGTCATGGGCTGCCGCAGCCGCCGGTGACCGGAGTTCCTGCCGCGGTGCCGCCACCTTCCCTTCCCTCCGGCTGCCAGGTCGCCGTGGGATCTTTCTTCTCTGCCTCTCCCGGCTGCTGGCGGCCCAGCACTGGCTATGGTATCAGATCCTTATGGACTAAGTGGAAAAGCCCGGGAGCCAAATTGGCACTCTTCTAAAAGAGTCCGAATTTAGCATTTCATATCTGCGCCGTTTCCCTCCTCTCATACGCGATAAGAAAAAAGGCACCAAGGCGGAAAGAGGTGGATTTCATATCTGCGCCGTTTCCCTCCTCTCATACGCGATAAGAAAAAAGGCACCAAGGCGGAAAGAGGTAGATAAGCAGCCACTCTCGAACCATTCGCGCCTATTCCCTTCCGTCTCCTGATCTCCATTCCAATATCCGATGCCTCCAATGGCTCCTACTTCCCTTTTCATCCCGGCCTCCTTCACCCCGGCCGCCGCAGCCGCCCCAGCTCGCCGCAGCTTCTCCAGCCACCGCTCCCCTTCCAGCCTCACCTCGGTCCGCCTTTGCCTCAGCCGTACGTCCTCGCTCGTCGTCTCCGCCTCGGCTTCCCCGCCGCCGTCGCTCGACGCCCTGATCTTCGACTGCGACGGCGTCATACTAGAGTCGGAGCACCTCCACCGGCAGGCCTACAACGACGCATTCGCGCATTTCGGTGTCCGCTGCCCGCCCGCGGCCGATGCGCCGCTGGACTGGGACGAGGCCTTCTACGACGACCTCCAGAACCGCATCGGCGGCGGGAAGCCCAAGATGCGATGGTACGTGACGTCCGCAACCTTGGTGCTTCTCTCGGATATGGCAATCTGGCTCTTCACGGCTGCGCAGCGCACGGGCAACTCGTCGATAGCTTGGGCAAGCTTTGGTGCTCTTGTGCCCTGCAATTGTTTGATGTTTTGCCTCAGCAGTTGCTCTGGGTTTTTGTACGCGCTCAGCCTCCCACGGCTTGATTCTTACTTACCTGGCTTACATGCATCAGTGTGCTCGGACGTTCCTGCATTGATAGAATGCAGCTGGTCTTGGTCATTGGTGGATTGGTGTGCAATGTTGATGTGGCAAGTTGTTCGAATGGGAATAACTGATGTGGCATGTCAGCACATGCAGGCAGCGCGCGCTAGAATTCACATGCCGTTTAAGTACTTGATCAATGTGTGAATATTGGTTCTGAATTCGTTAGGTACTTTGGGGAAAATGGGTGGCCTTCTTCAAAGATATATGAGACACCACCTACAAGCGACTCAGATAGGGAGAAGTTAGTTGATATTATTCAGGTATGTTTTTTGAATCCATGGTTCTAAATCTAACACACTCCTTTTTGTCGTAGAAGTACAAATCTTTCGAACCATGTCTAATATAAGATAATTTGGAAGGTGTCGTGTTTCCCATAAACAATTTATTTCTGAATCATCTTCAATTTTTGTGTCTTGCAGTTTACATACTACTCATGTTAAATATATTCTCATACCAATCATGGTTAATTGATTATCTTAAAACACCATGAATTTTACAGAAGTAAGCACTTTTTTGCAGGACTGGAAAACAGAGAGATACAAAGAAATAATTAAATCTGGAACTGTAAGTGAAGTGTATATGTTGAGTTTTTCTAGCGCATCATCTCATACTGATTTTCAGCTCTGTATGCTAGGTGGAACCTAGACCTGGTGTTTTGCGGCTCATGGATGAAGTTAGGGGTGCGGTAAGATTTGTTCTGCTTTGTGCTAGTGTTTTCCTCGTAAAGTAAAATGCTTTGCAACATAATATACTTCATTCAATTCAGTTCATTTTGTAGTTTAAACTTTTGATGCAGTCTTATACAACGTGCCCATTAAATTACACAAATATGGGGGCTAGCTTTAGAAAAATGAGGTGACTTCGGTATAATGGTGTAGGGCATCAAGCTTGCCGTTTGCTCTGCGGCAACTAAAAGTTCCGTGGTACTCTGCCTTGAAAACCTTATTGGACTTGTAAGTTGCTTCTGATTTATGGTTTATTTCTTATATTTGACATGAATTTTTATTTTTATTATATTTCTATATGGTTTTATAGGAGCGATTCAATGGTCTGGACTGCTTCCTCGCCGGTATGTATCTGGTTGTTTTTTTCCTTCCTTCTGATCATTTTTAACATGCTTGTCTTGAACATGACTGAGAATGATCACCAAAACGTGAAGCAACATGCAGGATTATTTGCAAAGTTTCTGAACCAGTCATCCTAGTTGTTTTCTTATTTTATAATATTGCATCAGTTCAAATGAAATATTACAATGACTAGTTACTAGGTTAAGAAAAAGAAGAACTCTGTGGCATAATTAGGATATGAAGTCTAGTAAAGTGTAGAGATGTATTTTGGCTTACATTTTCCTAAGGCCAGACTCTATTCAAATGCACTTGCAATTATTTGTTGCTTCATAGCTGGTTATGTTTTGGAAGCTATAAAATACATTCCACAGCATTCGAAATTCTTGATTGTTTGATTGCAGGCGATGATGTTAAAATGAAGAAACCTGACCCATCAATATATGTAACAGCAGCAAAGGTAGTCTTCATAAAAGGAGCAGATCTGTCTAACTTGTGATTTTTTTTCGAAATTATTCATGTTAAAGACTCCATTGTTTGATCCAGAAATTAGGTGTGGAAAGCAAGAACTGCCTTATAGTAGAAGACAGTGTCATTGGACTACAAGTAGGTCGTCCAAGTTTTTATTTAATTAACTGAACCTACACTCTTGAACACAATAGACGCCTTTATTTTGATAGGCAGCAAAAGGAGCAGGGATGTCATGTATAATAACATATACACCTTCAACTGCTAACCAAGTAAGACCGAGCTTAATTATAAATTATTGTTTAGTGTGATAGTGCCACACGCTGATCTCCTGAATTGTCTATAGGATTTCAAGGATTCCATCGCAACCTATCCCGACCTCAGTAATGTGAGGTAGGTAATGATTTTGCCTCTTTTAGTTTTTCATCAGAGAACCACTGAACCACACCTGTTAATTCTTTACAGGCTTGAGGACCTCAAGCTACTGCTCCAAGAATCTGTCGTCATTGGATAGTGAAACTTCTTGCTTTCCTTAAGATATACATTGGCTGATTTTTCTTATGCAAGGTACACCATGGTAAGTTTCTTTACATATCTGCTACCATTCTCCTTTTTTGGACTTGAACTTCTATTAGCACTTTCTATGAGACCTATGCAGCTTTCAGCAAAGCTGGTTTATGGGCTTATTTCCAATTAGATATATCTATGCAACAACTAATTATCCCAATTATGCTAGAGTAAAAAAATTACTATAACTTTTTATCCTAGTACACCTACATGAGTGGGGGAAAGGAGAAAAAGAGAAGGGTGGTTAAATGTAAGATGAAATTATGTGTGATAAAGTGGTAAGAAGTTCTTGTCATGTAGGGCCGCCACTATGGCGTCACACCCACTGCGAGACATAAACCCATGACAGTTCATTGATGAAAAAAGTTTTGTAATTAAAAAAGACTATTATCCAACTTATATATGTCTATAATTCTTTTCAGGTAAATATTCGAAGTTTCATAATTAGTCATCTTCGTTTGGCCTCCCGGCATCTTCAGATCAACTGAAATATTTTGGAATGGGGATCAAGTAAGGACATTCTGGTACATTCTTCGGGAATCTCAGCGTAGTTGTAAATAAAGGGGGATTCAACATTTGTTTCAGCTGAAGTGTCTGGTAGTACAGCTGGTGAACCCAAATGTTGAATGATTGGCTGTTAGATACAGATAAGATACACAACCAAATATTATACTTTAGAGTTGAATGATTGGTCAGGTTACTGTTCTGTGCATAGAGTGTTTCAAGCTACCAAGCAAGTGGTCAACCAGGTACCCAACTGCTGGAAACCATTTCTGTGAGAAAGAAAAATACAACTGTTGGAACCAATACTGTTGTAAATTAAAGAAAGATTATTTAATTTTGCTCATGTTGTCAATTCTGCTCCATTATATGTTTTTATGTTCATACATATGTAGAGATGAAAATGTAGTATGACGGTTTTCTACGTGTTTGCACTAAAACAAGCACGAGTTTTTAACATGTCGAAAGAATGTACGCAACATCAAAAATATGCAAATTACCAACCTTGCTGTCACCGGGCTTGCCGACGACGAATCTGCCTCACCGGTCGTCCAATCTACCAAGAGTTTGGACTCGACTATTACCGGGTACCATCGTCCCCCAGCCCAACCTCACGGGGAACTCATGTTATTTGAGCTCCAACTCTGAGCTCCGACATGACTTGTCCATGGCGAGCTAGGTGATGTTTAACCGGTGTCAGGGAGGAAAGCAGCAGAGACAGACAAGTAGGGTCTGGGAGGAAAGTGGTAATGGCGACAGAGGCGAAGTGTGGCGGCCCAAGGCGTTGCGCTGTGAGAAACTGTGTTGGAAGAGTGAGTGATGCACTACCTCGGTGGGGCAAATAGATATATAAGCATCTTTTTTGCCCACCTCAGCATAGTAAATACTGTGATGTCCAAAGCCTTTGGACGATATTCCTTAGGTTTCTGTGGAAGAAAATAAAATCTTCACTGCCCCATTTACAGAAGAGGAAGTCATAGAGGTTATCTCTAAAATGGAACATAAGCGGTTGTATCGGATGGATTTCTGGCTGAGTTTTACCAAGTTTTCTATGAGTTGATCAAGGATGAATAGATGGACTTGTTATATGCATTTCACCGTGATGATCTACCACTGAATATCGACTTTGGGGTAATTACTTTGCTTCCAAAATATAATGAGGCTATACAGATTCAATAACTTTGTCTAATTTGTCTCCTAAATGTGAGTTTCAAATTTCACCAAGGTGGCAACAAATAAAATTAATCGGGTGAATGATCACGTGGTTTATCCAACCCCAATGGCGTTTATGGGTGGCCGAAACGTCCTCGAAGGAGTCCTAGTCCTACATGAGCTCCACTGAAAAAAATATAGGAGGGGTAATTTTTAAAATTAATTTTGAGAAGGCATAAGACGAACATGTGGCCTTTTCTTTCTAGGCCCTTCAGATGAAAGTTTAACCTCTTTGGTGAGTATTGGCATCAAAGCTAACAACAATTTAGGACCTTATTTCGAAACTAAGAAAGGCCTCCGTCAAGGAATCCTCTATCATCTATTCTCTTTAATATAACTATTTATATGCTAGCAATTATGAGAGAGAGAGAGAGAGAGAGAGAGAGAGACGATGTCAGCAAATAAAAAGCTACATTTGCAAATGAAAAACGTTTTTTCAGTTCAAACAAGATCATACACAGGTATGTTTCGACAAAAAAAATCGGTCTTTTATTTGTTTCGAGGACAATAATACATAAGTTGGCAACCGATTTTGTAAAAAGTTAGCACGTGGCAACTCTACTACAAATGTGATGGCAACCTATTTTGTAAAAAGCTACCACTAGGCTACTGTCCAGTTCTCAGGCATGCGTGTATGAGCGTATTTGCCTACCATCAGGGAGGGACTCCTTGCCGGAAAGCGCAACTACGGGCAGCTCCCCGGCCGATCTCTCGCCGAATAGGTTGAAACCATTACTCACAGCTACAGCTCGAACTGGCAGAAAAGACAAACTAGTATAACCCTCCAGAATTTGAGTCCGACAAACTTGACAACTAGGTTTTTCTGAACAACCAACCTCCAAGATTCCCTGAAGCCGCTCTAGAAGACTTTGTTCTCAGTGTCGGGATTGCAAGAATCTTACGTGCGCAGCACAAATACGTGCTTCATTTGTAAAAGATATTCTCAAGGTAAACATAACTAAAGAAGTTAAGATAACTCCAATTTTTCTGCTCTAACAAAATACACTTACATCAGTCTCTTGAAATTGTTCTTTACACTTCCTAAGAGAAGATGGAGCCTACTGAATACAAACATCACTCCTAGAGACAGCCCGCTCAACTCTGCAGGCTGGTCAGTGCAGGTAAATTTTCCACCCCATCAGATACATCAACAAAAACCACGCACCAAGACACTTCATATTCACCGGCAAAGATGACGGCTGCATCGCATTAATCAGGGTTGCCAGGAGCCATTGTTGGGCATATTACGTTGAGCAGCCACCCTATCCTTACATGATGGGCAAATGGGGCCATAGTTACCAACCCGCTGTCCATCAACTGGCCCAAAATGGTGGAACTGGCTGTTGCACCACATACATACTTCTGCTATCATGCCTCCTCCACTGACCATCCTTGACGAGTTCAGATCCCACCCCGACTGAACCGGAGGGCCAGTTCCCATCTGTGACGCATTCCCCAACACTAAGGTTGGCTCGGAAGTCCTTACAAAATTCTGCCTGGCACTCCTGGACTGAGGGGATTCGCTGGGATGCACAGGATTAGGTCCGGCCATGCGCCCGAACTGAGAGGATTCAACAGGAGGTCTAGAATTGGACCCGGACATGTGCCAAAACTGAGAGGATTCAGCAGGAGGTCTAGAATCAGGTTTGGCCATGCGCCTATACTGAGAGGATTCGCTGGGAAGTACAGGATTAGGTCCGGCCACGTGCCCAAACTGAGATTCGGCGGGCGGTCTAGAATTGGGCCCGGACATGTGCCAAAACTGAGAGGATTCAGCAGGAGGTCTAGAATCAGGTCCAGCCATGCGCCTAAACTGAGAGGATTCAACAGGAGGTATAGTATTAGGTCCAGCCATGCGCCCAACCTGAGAGGATCCGCTTTGCACATAATTGGAATTGGGCAGACTCCCAACCTGAGAGGATCCAACAGGCAAAGAATTAGGTCTGACCATGTTCCCAAACTGTGAAGCGGGGTAAATTGTTATTTCTGGCCATGCCACCAAGCTGAGGGGATCCAGCTGCAGCCGATCTAAGCTCTCCATAATCAGGGAATAAGTGCTGCTTCTGGCCACCAAATCCAAGTTGCAGATCACACTGTTTTCATTATTAAAGAGATCAATTATCACATGGTATTCAGCGTGAATGTGAAAAGTACACATAAATATTACAACTGCACAATTAGAAGTATCAAAATGTGTCAGCACAATAACCAGCATAACCAGCATGGTTAATTGGCCTGGTGTGCAGGGTGACTACTGCGTACCCCCCTTCCCAGTGGGCTACAGCCCAGTTCTCTTCACATAATGTGACTCCACATGTAAGAATGTAAATTATTTATAAAAACAAGTTGGAAGATCAAAGAGGTATTGTACTTATATTATCTTCTGTATAATCGAACAGCAATTGCATGACAAAAATTTCCTTTCCCATAAGTGAAATGTTATAGATGTTTAAATTGACAAGTGTATGCTCCCATGTAAACTTATAAAGGTTGTGAATTTGATTCCCCTAGCACAGTATTTAATAATCTAACCCATGTGGGGTCAATCCCAGTTGATTCCTCTAGCTCAGCTGGTTTTAATCCTGTAATTACATGTGGTGTCGTCTCTTATCTAACTTGTCAAATTTGACGTGATCGGGCTTAATTTTGATTTTACAGCCAATTATGTTTCACAGCAGAAGGTGAGCATATCTCGGCAATGTTCTGTAAACAGCAATAACAGGCCATTCAGTCATTATAGCAACGGTAAAACGGTATAACCCACCAGATTAATATTTAGCAACTTACTGTTTCCAAACAGACTATTGAGCTGGTTCTACCATAAATGGATTACTGAAACGTTAAGCAAACTGCAACATGCATTTCCTCATCCAACCATGCAGAACCAAACTCATACCACGCGAGAAATAAATCAACTTCTAATCCATTTACTTTTCCTAATATATTTCTATTGCTTCACTTATTTTGACTGGAAGGGCATAAGAAAATTATTAATTTACGTAGGTATGAAATCAATAGAGGTTTGGCATTTGCCCATCGATGGCCCAAAAAATCAAACAGCTGCTGAACAGTGCAAGAGTTTTGTAAGCATGCAAAATCATGTAAATTTACCTGATCTTGGGTTGTGCTGCTCCTTGGAACATCACCAACAGAATGAACCAGGGTGGACATGTAACCAAAATTGCCCTGCGTGGACACTACACCATTGACACTCTGACTAGTATTAGCTGCAGGTGGGGTGACATTAGGAGCACTCCCATTGTAAAAGTTTTGCATATTGTTACTCGGCTTTCCCATCACGTCATGTGCAGACCCCTTTGGTTCATTATTGCTGGTGGACCTATTTACAAAAGAACCCTCCATGTTGTTGGCATCACTTCTATAAACAAAAGAACTGTTCATGCAGTTGACATTAATTCCCTTGGTAAAGTTACTGGTTGTCAAAGTGTTTGACTCGGGTAGTGAAGAGCTGCTTGGAATATTGGGTTTTAGGTGACTAAAGTTGTTACTAAATTGGGCAAGACTCCTTTCAGTGATATCACCAGCATAGACATCATTATTATACCCTTCAATAACGAATGCAGCTTCGTTACTTGTTCTGTTCTGCGTGATATTCATTAGTTCCTTGGTGTTGTATGCACGCTCTTTGTCACTGTTCTTTGAATGCTCCGAGCGAGAAGCAAAACAATCCACATTAGTCACAACAGGAGAGACAGGGTGCGTGTTCATATTAGACGGATACGCAATGGTGCTGTTCTTGTTGCCAAAAATGTTAGCAACAGAATCATTGCCATAACTAGCACTGATGCATCTGGCAGCATTAGAGGACCCGGTAGATACACCAAGGGAACCAGATACTCTATTGTTTGAGCCAGAACAGGATGACGTAGTAGATGCACCATCATTGTTAAAACTGCCACTGAAGCATTTCCCATTAATGGATGATTGATTAGCCTCACCAAAGGCAGTTGATGTTTCATTGTTTGCACCAGCAATCGGGAAAGATATTGTGTCTAGGCATGAATTAAGATTGACATCTCTTGCTTTCACTGTGTTATTGAACTCGACATGCTTTGAAGCAGGCAGGCTACGATCAACAATCTGGTTCTCATAACGGTTATTAGCACTTGCGAAGGTAGTAGGTCTGAAAGCATGGTAACTTCCCACCTGGTCACTAAAATCAGCAAAGCCATTAATTCTGCCATTTAGTTGATCATTGGACTGAGGAGCTACTTTTGGAATAGTTAGATCGGCATAATCCATCATATCGTTTCCGTACTTGCAAGCACTTCGAGCAGCTGTACTGGGATGAACCTCTTCAGATCTACACAAAGCTTCATTGGGCTTACTGAAACTATCTGAACCATTTGTGCTAAAAAGTTCTATAACTTTTGAGTTATCGAACCCTTGTTCTTTTGAAAAATTCTGATGCAGAGATCTTGCTTTGTCCGCAGTCTTGACATTTTGTTCAGTAAGCTCCTGAAGGGTGGATTGTAACTCTCCCACAGAGTCGTTAATCTTAGCTAAGAAAGCTTCAGGAGTAAGCCCTTCATGCCTTGCATGGGCCCCAAGATGGCCAAAGTACCGTGATTGCTCCTCGAAGTTCTTGTGACACACAGGGCATTCAAATTTTCCATCTTTGCCTACCATTGGCACACCATATTTGCTACCCTTCCTGCGCCTCTTAGCCCTCTTTTCATGATACAACAGCTGGTGCTGCGCATAGGCACTTTGGTCGTGCAAAGTTAAATTGCATTTCTGGCACTGATAAGTATTTGCTGGGTTTCTATTTTCGTCTTTCTTGTCATTTGAATTGCCTGAATGGCTGGAAAAGGTAACAGCAGTAACTGGCAAAACATTTTGGTTATCCCCACTTGCGTGAACTTGTTGCTGGAAACCTACAGCCTGTCAGATACATTAATTATACTAGGAAAAACTCAACTACAGATAAAGTGGCATATAGTTAAACTTACATCATCATGAGCATCGTCATCACGCAAGTGTCCTGGGCTGTTATACTGAATAGGAACCGTTATGGCCTCTGGATACCCAAGAAGTGACATAAGATGCACGGAAACTTCTCTGCAAGTAGCAAATTGATGTCCTCTGGGGCTGGAAATATGATTTGTACATTTAGATACGCTAGATAAATATGCAAGAAAGATACAAGCAAAGCACAATTGTCTTGATCAGACGAAAATGGCAAAAGCATTAAAAAATACATTCACTGAGAAGCACAAACATCGTCCATAAAGCAAAGAATATTTCTGAAATCATCTCGTGTCTCAATTAGGCTTCTAAGCAACGTATATCAACAATGTGAAAAGCCAGCAACGCGGGGGACACTGATTCCTAACAGCAAAATGTATGCTTAGGAAGAAAACTAATTCGAGTTAATTTACTAAATTAAACAACTTAATGATGCGGAATAATCTTCAACTTATTATAGCAAAACCATCATCAAGAAAAAGGAAAGGTGGTAGAGGACAGTTTTTGGTAGCAGTGGCTACCCAGCCCACCTGGGTTCGATCCCCAGCGGGGATGATTTCCTGGGTGTCTCACCAGGGGCATTAATAAAATCTCCTCCCACGTATGTGTGCCACAACGTCTGGTCACAATATATGTGTGGTGTGTGTATAGGTTTAGATCTAGCTTGTGCACTAGGGTGTGTGTGCGTGGGTGTCGCGTGAGTGTGGTGTTGAGTTAGTGCATGAGTTCAGATGCTACACCTGTATCACAGAACGAGGAGTTTAAAAAAAGGTGGTATATATCCGAGTACATACGGAGTAAATATGTTGGAAAGGTTTTACCTCACTGGTATGCTCAATCAAAAGTAAAGGATACCAAATAAAAGGTAGACCCGCTGTTGCAAAATGTAATGCACCCCCCACCCCCACCCCCTTCCCAAGATTTACGTTTGACAACAAAATAGACTGATAAAATGTGGGTTATGTGACACAAAAATCATATCAATGGATTTGTATACAAGAGAATTTTCCAATTATATCACGTTTGTGTCACATAACTCACATTTTTGTGGTCTATTTGTTGTGCAGACTTAAATTTTGGAGTACGTGGATGTGTTAACGGAGGGAGTACTATTTTTCCCACTACACTGAGTCATTGTTCTTTTCTCTACTATCTCTCTGACTAACAGGTTTAGACCCCATATCAGTGAGAACCCAGAGGCGGAAACAATATATACCTAACACTACCGTGTTGAAGTCCTTAAAATACGAACTGTGTAGCATAATATTACCCCTTTATGCTCTAGCTATGAATATAGTACCCCCTCCGTTCCATAACTCTTGTCTTGGTTTTAGTTCAAGAATTATGGAACGGAGGTAGTAACACGCTGCTACCATAACAAACATCAACACAAACCAGTCAGGTGGTGGTACTGCCAAAAATGTACATATATGGATCCATTGAAGGAATACCAAATAAGTGCGCAAAGCAAAAGAGTGTATTTAATGGCATAAGCTGCTATCAATTGTATATTGGAAGCTGAAACAACATCGCTGAATTCTGACCAATGCTCATATACCATGACCAATCATCAGTCTTCTCTGCACACCAGAAAACTCAGGATTGTGATCAATCTAGCATCTGAGTGTGATGTCCTTTGGGGTCATTTATTTTCATTGTGCTTGTGCAACAACATTATCAAGTATTAAAAACATAAAGCGCATTCCTATTCAGGAAACATGCATCACAAATATTGCCAGCAGTTAGGCTATAATGAACAAGCCTTAAATTCAAACAAAACCATCCATGCCTGATAAGCTAACACCGCCGCAAGTTAAAGTTGAGAACACTATCAAGGCTAAAACCGAAGGAAAGCATCCAGATTGTTACACAACAAAAGTTATCATGAGTGCATTCCATGTATTGACATCAACCACTTGAAAGATATCATCATTTACAGCAGGGAATCATGCATGACAAGGCAAAGCGGCAAACCTCACGTAACGAAAGGAATGCACCCAAGCATGACGGTTCTTGCGCTTGAGGCCGAGCTGCAGCTTCCAGCCACTAGGGAGGTGATCCCCAAAGAAGGCCGCGTCCACATATTTCCTCTTCTGCCTCTGGCTCACCCACTTCCCTCCCAGGCCACTGATGAACCCCATCAGCTCGGGCTCCGACACCAGCCCGGCTGTTCTTCTCCGTAGCTCCTCGGCATATGGCTCAACGAGGCCTGCGAGCCTCACCAGATCAACGGAGACCCCCTTGGAGTTTGTGGTCTCCCGGTCGGGGTCGGGGGACGGTGGCCGCGGTGGCGAAGGGGAGGGCTCGCGTAGGGCGGACAGGGCTAGGGTTTGGGGTGGAGGTGGGGCCGGGAGCGAAGGCGGGCAGGAGGAGGGGTCTTCGCGGGCGAAGAGGCGGCGGAGGTGGTGGGCGATGAGGTTGTTCTCGGGGTCGTTGGATGCTGACGGCGTGGTGGGGGACGGGGCGGTGGGGGAGGCGGCGGCGGCGGTGGCGAGGCGGGGGCGGGAGAAGGTCTGCTTTCGGGAGCCGGCGCTCTCGTTGAACACGGCGCGGTCGATCTTGAGCGGCGGGAGCGGGTCGGCGGCGTCGGGGCAGCTCCGCGGGGCGACTGCGTGGGCGGAGGCGGCGGCGAGGGCGTCCAGGTCAGGCTGCGAGAGCACGCGGAGGTCCAGCACGGGGACCAGCTCCGTCGCCATTGGTGCCACCGCGACACGGCGGCGGCGCACTCGGGCAGGGAGGGAGGACGCGGCAGGCGGCGGCGGAGGTGCCCCGATCCAAGGGAGGTGGCCGGGGGATTAGGCAGTTTCCTTCGTTTTACACGGGGATGACGCAGTTGAGAGAGAACGGGAGTCTCGCAGTCTCGCTGACCACTGAACCAGTCTAAATTGTCGTGTTTCCAGGTGGTCGGGCGACCGTTGGATCTTGGCGGAGGGGTGCGCAGCGCCGCTTGATGAGGAAACAGGCGGGCAACAAACTTGAGCCGCCTAGCCTTGGTTGGGCCGTTTACTAGGGTATGCGTCAAATAGGGCTTTGAGCCTCAAGAGTCCCAACATGGGCCCTATCTAGCGCTACCTATTAACAGGTGATCTACCTAAAAAAAAACAGGTGAGCTCGAAAAATCTTTTTTTTATCGAAAAATCATATTTGCTTTGTTAGAAATAGTTTAATGATAAGAAATGATAAGAAAGAAAGATGTGAAAATGTATTCCTCACGAAAACGACCAGACAACCACAAAACGGCGTGTTTTGACGACGTTTCTCAAATCGTGTTCTAGGGGTCACGTCTACTCTGCCTAGCAACTTGTGAAAAAATACATCGGTAATTCTATAATAACTTGGATGGCAACTTTATTCTTTGGCTAAAGTTGCCATAAACTGTAGTGTTGAACTCAAAACCTGTCTCGAATATCGTGTGATTTCGCACCCTTGTCACAACATTTTACATGGGACCCAAAATGTTATCATTAGGATTTCCAATGCAAGAGTGGTAGATTTTTCAAAAATTGACAAAAATAAAGTTGCCACCCGAGTTACTGCCGGTGTATTTTGCACAAGTTGCTAGAAAGAGTAGTGTGAAAATCCCGTCTCGAAAATAGTGTGTGCTATAGCCTAGGAAAACGACAAGACAACCACAAAACGACGAGTTTCAACGAGATTTTATAAGCTGAAAGGACAAGGATGTCGCCTAGAGGGGGTGAATAGGCGATTAAAACTTTTCCGGTTTAGGCTTGATAATTGCGGAATAAAACTAGGTGTTTAAATTAACAAACCAACAAACTAAATATATTAGGCTCACCTATGTGCACCAACAACTTATGCTAAGCAAGACAAGCAACAAACTGATAGCAATATAGAATACTTCAAGCACGAAGCCTATCACAATGTAAAGTACATAAGTAAAGAGCTCGGTATAGAAATAACCGAGGCACACGGAGACGAGGATGTATTCCCGAGTTTCTCCTTTTTGGGGGAGTACGTCTCGTTAGAGATGTGTGAGATACCACAAAGGTCAACTCAACAGCCACAAAGGCTTCACCTTCTTCTCCGATGAACCGCACCACAAAGGTTTGGTTCACCTTCCACTATCGGAATCCTCAAGGCGGAATCCGGAGCATTTACAACAACAATCCGAGGCACAACCCACAACTGGATTGGGGCTCCCGAACGGCTACAAGTGACTACAAAGGTCTCAACCACCACAAAGGCGTCTAGGGTCCAAAAACCCAAGAGTAACAAGTTCACAAACTTTCACTTTCACGAATCCTCGTGGAGAACACAAGCCGATGCACAAAGCAATGGTAAGAACACAAAAAGTGCTCAAGTCCTTCACTCTCAAATCCCACCAAAAGCAACCAATGCTTGTGGGGGGAGAAGAGAGGAAGAACAATGGAGGAGAAACACTAAGAACTCCAAGATCAAGATCTACTAGGTTCCCCTCACTTAGAGGAGAGATGGATTGGTGGAAATGTAGATCTAGATCTCCTCTCTCTTTTCCCTCAAAGACATGCAAGAATCATGGGAGGAATTGAGAGAGGGCAAGCTTTTCAAGGTCAACAATGGTGGGGAAGAGAAAGAAAAACGTGCTTGGCAAAAGCTATCCAAGGTGGAAGAACCAAGAAATATGATATGCCAAGTATGCAAAGGTTTGAGCTCTCCACAAAGATGCGATCAAGTTACTCACTTGAGAGCCCCTCTTGATAGTACGTCGTCTATCCTATAACCCGGTCTCCCACTAACACCATGAGACCGGTAAAATAGAAATCCTATCAAGATCATACCTTTACCTTGCGCATTCCACTTGAGCTAGATGATGACGATCTTGACTCCCTCAAGTTGGAACACCTTTCTTGATTGTGCTTGCTAGCACATGCTTGATGAAGACTTCTCCAAATACTCCCCCATACACCATTATGGGAGAGCCTTGCTAAGCTCCGTCTTCATGAATCCACTTGCACTTTATCTTCTTCTCTTGATATAGATGATGGCTTGGAGATAAACATAAATGTTCACTCAATCTTCTTTTTCAAGCCATGCTTGCAATAAGCTCAACTCTCGATGACCATTCTTCATATAAACCTTTAGATAGAACCTTGGTCATCATATAATCTTCTAGAGTCCAACACATGAACTCCAATCTTTTCCCATGGACAAGATCTATAAAGATATCTCAATGCAAACATTAGTCCATAGAGATTGTCATTAATTACCAAAACCACACATGAGGGCACATGCACTTTCAATCTCCCCCATTTTGGTAATTGATGACAATCTCTTGAGAGGGTTTATAATATGGAATTTAACGAACAAGGAGTGGTTGCACTAACATTAAATACGATGAAAGTATGTGATGTTAGTCCAATCACATATATAGTGCAAACTCCCCAACAATCTATGCACGTGTGTATGAACATGAATTCATTGCATATATTGTCAACTATTACCGGTGGTGGAGTTTCCACTATATACAAAGCCAAGACAAATGCAAAGGCAAGAAAGGCAAATACTTAAGAACCAATCAAAGTATAAAGCCGAATTTCATAAACCCTCCAAAACTTCTCCCCCATTGGCAACAATTGCCGAAATGGGCAAAAAGATTTGGAAGGCTAACATAGTGAGAGTTCCTCGACAAGTTTAACTTTTCTCATAAAATGAGTAGAATCAAATGGGCATTTCCATTGATCAATAATAGGAGGAAATCAAACTATATTGAGAATCCAAAGATTGCAACAAAATAGCAAAGGGAGAGATACCTCAACAAAAGAGGCAAACAATCAAAGGATCTGAAAGAACAATTGGACACAAGAAGATATTATGATAAGATCAACCAAGTGTTCTAAACATCAAGAGAGAGCTCCCCAAGGTACGTGCACAATGTAGGATTTGCATTTCAATATGGTGTGCACAACATGGAATCCTCACTCCCTCTTAGATCATTTTGAAACACAAACAAGTGCAAGAAGGCTTAAAGATAAAAAAGAAGCAAAACAACTTGCAACAAGGAAATGTTGAGCAACAAGAGAAAGAAGCGACAAATAAATAATTTCTCAACCGAAAAATAGATGAGTGTGATAAGGAGAGACATTTTAGGAGACTAATGCAAAGATGAGCGTAGCATCAACATAGTCGTTCAATATAAGTGGCACATAGTGCATATCATGTCTTTCCATAAACACAACCCAAAAGTTGAAACAAATAGGTCCACAAACTTATTAAGGTCCAAAAAGGAATACCAAATGAAAAGCAAAGCTTGTGCCTTTTAGAGACCACCAAAGAATCAAAAGCAATAAAAGGTGGTCACTAACAAAATGGAATACCAAATAAAGATGTAACTACTCTCATGTGTATAAGTTTCTAAGTAGACATCAATCATGAAGATATAAGTCCACAAAGAAACATGCACACACAAAGTAGATACTACGGTGAAGAACATGATATCCAAGTGGAAGTCATATATATACCAATAAGATCATTGCTTAAAAGCATAGCACAAAGTTCAATTTTTATCTTAGAAGGATATAGATAAACTTCCAACACAATCTCATCATAGCATCAAAAATATCCACAAGGGAAAAAGGATAGTTGGGATGCTCCGAGAAAGATAACAAGTATCACAAAGGGCAAATAAATTTGCAAATTCATCAATATTGCATATGAGAGACTTTGAGAAGAAATGCTAGATTAACATATTTGGGATTGGTGAATCAATAAAGTGATTATGTATATTCCCCTTGATATGTAATCATCCCGGCTTGCTCACATTTGCAATAAAGATGTTTTGATAAAGGCTTTTCAAGAACACATCAATTGCAACAAAAGAGACTCATGCCATGAAACAACCTACACAAGGTTAAAAGCTAGAAAAGTATGCATGAGGTAGATACTTGTTACCGAGATAGCATTGGTGATGTAGAGGATAAGAGTTCATGATCATCCGAGTTTGGCTCCAATAAGCACATGGTGATAACACATTCCTTGTAAATGAGACAAGCTTCCAATGCATCCCCGTACCTAAAACAAATTCAAGTACAAAATGGTATCCAAACTCATTGGGTCCAAAGTAGTTAGAGCAACTACAATACATAGGACAAACTCCACATAAATATATGCATATTGATATGAAATTGAATTTCATGCACATCTTAGCCATTTAGGATTTGTTGGAGTTTATCCTATATATTGGATCAACGAAAGTAAGCATGCCATAAGATATACATAAAGTAAATATGCATGCACAAGACTTTCAAGAACCAAACGAGATACAATTTGGACAAAACACCATTTAAACCAAGAAAGCACACATAAGTGTGACAAGAAAGAGAATTGTCCAAATTATATCCAAAAACCCAAATCAACACATGATTGAAGATACAACTTTGAAAAGATGATGAGGACATCCCTACCATTGACGCAACCACAACTACTGCACCACCTCAATTACAAGGACCGTTGACTAGGGCTCGTGCACGTCAACTACAATAGCAGGTACTTTTGTTTCTACAAGCTACTCCTAATGTACATGAGAATATGATGCTGCCTAAGTAGATGTGTTTGTTTCTCTTAGGAATGATGGACCAAGCATGGACGAGAGGGACAAACTATGGAGCATGTACGTGGATGGAGATAGCCGCAGGAGTGGAAACAAGGGAGAGGATGATGCCACCGATGGAGACTGCCACAACTTGAAGCCACCATGATGACATTTGAAGACTTGGACGAATTCCTCAAGACTACACTTCATAATTTCGTCCATAGTCACGTATGGTGCAGCGTCACCTTTTATTTGTGGGCCAGGGCCCATGTAATTTCGGACAAGAAGTTTTAGTGCGTTTTTAGAGTCCGTATT
The DNA here is from genome assembly GCA_947311845.1 of Poa pratensis. Lineage (NCBI taxonomy): Eukaryota > Viridiplantae > Streptophyta > Magnoliopsida > Poales > Poaceae > Poa > Poa pratensis. The sequence goes on from CAMZMU010000069.1 coordinate 39,492,146, forward strand.
AGGGAAGGGAAATCCAACTAGGGTGGGATTCGGCCAACCCCCAAGGCTGGCCGAAAACCCCCTCCTTTTCTCCTTATATACCTCGTCTAGGGTTACGTTTAGACTCGGATTTTGTTTAGTTAAAAGAACTCAGCTATTTGCTAGTCTTCGCCATAGGCACGAGTGTCGGCTAGACCTCCTATACTACGCACTTGCAGAATCCCACCTTCATCAATAAAGTTCATCTTTCATCCGCAATTCGTGATTGCATTATTGGTTCTTACTTGTTTCTCGATCGCAGGTAGAACTAGACCTTTTGGTCAGGCTGATCGTGCTTCCACAGGATCGGTAACCTCGGTAGATTGGTTTAGCGATTGCATTGGCACTGCGTACGTGTGCGTAGTAGTCGGATCGCCAAGGTCAAACTCCACCATAATCGACGTATCTTCATCTCATCGAAAGATCGAACAAATTTGCCCTATCAAGTGGTATCCGATTTCAGGTTGCTCGGTGAGATTTACTGTTTTACTAGTTTAGATTGCATCTTCATACCTACAGTCCACGAAAAAGCCAAAAATACAGTTAAGGTTAGATTATCCCGTCTTACAACCCATCTGGGCCTGTCGCATTTTCTTTTCAGTGCATTGCATCGTTCAGTTTTCGTCTGCATCGTCGTGTCGAGTTGTTGGTCTTAGCGTTTAGACCCGTAGAGTTTCGAGTTCTTTGCATATTTGTCTTGCCGCCGCCGCATGACTCGCACCATCCGTTCACCATTGCCTTCCGCCGCCACCATCTATACACCGCAGCCGCCACCATCCATACCACCGTCGCCACCATACACCGATTCGAGTTAGGGTTTGTGTTTACTTTCCTTCACGTATTCTGTTCATATCCGCTTCGGCCACATCAAGTCGTGATCAAGTTTGTTTCGTCTCTGTTTTGGTTTAGTTAAAAAAAGAGCCAAAAAAATACGTCGTTTAACGCCATCCGGACCACTCAGAATTGCCAAAAGAGTCCGGGAAGGTTGAGTTTTTGCCACTTTTGTGAAAAAAGTTCGGAAATTTTTGTGATCTTCACTTATATCTTGCTTTTGAGCTCTCCATTTGTGCTTGTTGTTGTCGCGCCTTGACCTTGTTGGTGCTATAGGCTCGCGTCTCTAGTCCGGTCTAGCCTAGGACCAGCACAGTACCGTCTTTGAGCGTTTATTCAACTTGCATTCCTGATTTGATTATTGCTAATTCCTTGCTACCATAAAGCCTCCTACAGCTCCACAAATTTCTACTACGTGCATTGTGCCTTCCTGGTAATCGCTTTGCCAATCTTTGAGGTACTTGTCCTTGCGGCTACCGTGACGCTCTCCTGCGTGGTAAGGAATTTGTAAGGGCTTTGTATATTGCTTCACGGTTTGCGTGATTTCCACCATATTTGTAGTCCTAGGAACATATACTTGTGTTTTGTCTCCGTCTCTAACCATGTCAGGCGACGAGATGAACAAAATGACGAACAAGGAGATATACAAGCACTTCGAGAAGATGGTGTCCAACCATTCTCTGGACATCGAGACACGGGTTGGCAGCGCCATGGACCGTCTCGATGGTCTAGAGGGCACTTTCAACACCAAATTTGACGGCATCAACACTTCCTTGACTGATCTGACTGGCAAGTTTGATCGCTTGCTGGACAAGCTCCAGACGCGCATACCTGAGCTGTTTCACGTGCCCGGCAACACTGTTTCTCGTGCCGGTCGGGTTCGACTTGAGGAGCTAGGAGGAGCTTCAGCGGCGTCTGCAGCCGCCCCTGGCAACGACGCTCACTTGGACGGCTATGAAACAGAGGTAGACATTCTTCAACAACCGTGGGGTCGTCCACACCAACACCCTAAGAACAACTTGCAGCAGCAACCTCAGGTGCGTGATGAAGAACATGTCGAACATGTCGCTAAGCTAAAATTGACAATTCCACCTTTTGAGGGTAGATATAATCCTGATGCATATCTTACCTGGGAATTAGAGGTAGAACAACGCTTTGCATGTTTAAATTACCCTGAAGATAGACGTGTTTGTGCTGCCACTTGTGAATTTACTGGTTTTGCTTCTGTTTGGTGGTCTGAACATTGTCGCCTGTATCATGATAATATTCCTACTACTTGGAATGCTTTGAAATGTGCTATGCGTTCTCGTTTTGTACCTCCTTACTATCAGCGTGAAATGCTTCAAAAATTGCAACGCTTGCAACAGAAAACAGTGGAAGAATATTATCAAGAATTGCAAACTGGGTTAATTCGTTGTGGTATTGTTGAGGAAAATGAAGCTATGTTTGCACGATTTTTGGGGGGGCTGAATAAACCAATTCAAACGATTTTAGAATATAATGAGTATATTCTATCACTCGTTTGTTTCATCTTGCTTGCAAACTGAACGTGAAGTGCAGGATAGGGAGCCGCGGCCACGAACTAATTTTTCTGCAGGTCGTACATCGTCATGGGCGCCGCGCCAACCGGATACAGCTTCACGCAGTGCTGCACCTTCTTCCGCCAACAAGTCCACCATGCCGCCTTCGCGCACACCAGCACCGCCTCCGCCATCGACATCTACTGCTCCTGCCCGGAGTTCGGCGTCTTCCATGGGCTCCACGGGCAGAACAAGGGACATTCAATGCCGCAAATGCTGGGGCTACGGTCATATTGAGAGAGAGTGCAAAACACAGCGGGTGATGATCGTGTGAGAAGATGGTGAGTATGATTCTGCAAGTGATTATGATGAGGAGACACTTGCCCTTATATCCGCGCAGCAAGGGGACGATGGCCATTTGATGAAGACATAGAATTCATGGCCGCTGAAGCTGCGGATACCTACAAGAGCTTGGTTGCACAACGTGCTTTGAGTGTGCAACTAAGTCAAGCTGAGCATGATCAACGCCATAATTTGTTCCAGACTCGTGGGGTTGTGAAGGAGCGTGCTATTCGGATCATTATTGATGGTGGGAGTTGTAACAATTTGGTAAGCATGGAGATGGTGGAGAAGCTCTCTATATCAACGCGACAACATCACCATCCATACCATATTCAATGGTTCGACTCCACAGGTAGACTCAAGGTAACACGTACGGCGCGCGTGCACTTTTCCATTGGTACATATTCTGATTTTGTTGATTGTGATGTTGTGCCCATGCAAGCTTGTTCGTTGTTACTTGGTAGACCATGGCAATTTGATAAAGAATCTGTTCATAATGGTAAAACTAATCATTATACTCTTATGCACAATGGAAAGAAAATTGGCCTTAAACCCATGACTCCTGAACAAATTTTGAAGATGATCTTGCTAGAGCTAGTAGAGCAAAAAATGAGAAGAAACAACAAAGTGAGAATCAGATTGTTGCTAATGAAGTAATGCCACCTTCTAAAAATAATAAATCTAGTGCAGAACTTCCAAATGAAATTCGTTTGAAAAAACCATGTTTCTTTGCTAGCAAATCTGATCTTGCTGATTTGGATGTTTCTACTTCTGTTTGTTATGCAATTGTTTGCAAAGAGGTACTGTTTTCATTTGAGGATATGCCTCCCTCTTTGCCCCTGCCATTGCTAACATTTTGCAGGAATATGTGGACGTTTTTCCACAAGAGTTGCCGCCGGGGCTGCCACCAATTCGAGGAATAGAACATCAAATTGATTTGATTCCAGGAGCTTCACTTCCTAATCGTGCAGCCTACCGTACCAATCCAGAGGAGACTAAAGAGATTGAACGACAAGTTCAGGAACTACTCGATAAAGGTTATATTCGTGAGTCTCTTAGTCCTTGTGCTGTTCCGATTTTATTGGTACCTAAGAAAGATGGTTCATCACGCATGTGTACTGATTGTAGGGCTATAAATCACATTACAATTCGTTATAGACACCCTATACCACGTTTGGATGATATGCTTGATGAGTTGAGTGGTTCTACCATATTTTCTAAGGTTGATTTGCGTAGTGGTTACCACCAAATTCGTATGAAATTGGGAGATGAATGGAAAACACATTTAAAACTAAATTTGGCCTCTATGAGTGGTTAGTTATGCCTTTTGGGTTAACCAATGCTCCTAGTACTTTCATGAGATTGATGCATGAAGTTTTACGTGCTTTCATTGGACGTTTTGTGGTGGTTTACTTTGATGATATCTTGATATACAACAAGTCTTTAGAGGATCATCTCACTCATTTGTGTGCTGTTTTTGATGCTTTGCGTGCTGCACATTTGTTTGGTAATCTTGAGAAGTGCACCTTTTGCACCGATCGAGTTGCGTTTCTTGGCTATGTTGTTACAGCGCAGGGCATTGAAGTGGATCCCGCAAAAATTGAAGCAATTTCGAGTTGGCCTTCACCTTTGACGTTAACCCAATTGAGGAGCTTTCTTGGCCTTGCTGGGTTCTACCGGCGCTTTGTCAAGGATTTTGGGTCTATTGCAGCGCCGCTGAATGAGCTTACAAAGAAGGATGTGCCCTTTGTTTGGGGTGAGGCACAACAGGATGCGTTCATGACATTGAAAGATAAGTTAACACATGCTCCATTACTCCAACTTCCTGATTTTAATAAGACTTTTGAGCTTGAATGTGATGCTAGTGGAATTGGGTTGGGAGGTGTGTTATTACAAGAGGGCAAACCTGTTGCATATTTTAGTGAAAAATTGAGTGGGGCTAGTCTGAACTATTCTACTTATGATAAGGAATTATATGCTCTTGTTCGGACTTTAGAAACTTGGCAACATTATTTATGGGCGAAAGAATTTGTTATCATTCTGATCATGAATCTTTGAAGCATATTCGTAGTCAAGCAAAACTGAATCGTAGACACGCTAAGTGGGTGGAGTTTATTGAGTCTTTTCCTTATGTTATTAAATACAAAAAGGGTAAAGATAATGTAATTGCTGATGCGTTGTCACGTCGTTATACCATGTTATCTCAACTTGACTTTAAATTTTTGGTTTGGAAACCATCAAAGAACAATATGTGCATGATGCTGATTTTAAAGATGTATTGCAGAATTGTAAAGAAGGTAGAACATGGAACAAATTCGTCCTCAATGATGGATTTGTGTTCCGTGCTAACAAGCTATGCATCCCAGATAGTTCCGTTCGTCTTTTGTTGTTGCAGGAGGCTCACGGAGGCGGATTGATGGGACACTTTGGAGTCAAGAAGACGGAGGACGTGCTTGCTGCACACTTCTTTTGGCCACGCTTGCGTCGAGACGTTGAGAGGTTCATTGCTCGCTGCACTACATGTCAAAAAGCTAAGTCTCGCCTTAATCCACATGGTTTATATATGCCTCTACCCGTTCCTAGTGTTCCTTGGGAGGATATTTCTATGGACTTTGTTTTGGGATTGCCTCGCACTCAGAAGGGGAGGGATAGCATTTTTGTTGTTGTGGATAGATTTTCTAAGATGGCACACTTTATTCCTTGTCACAAGACTGATGATGCTACACATGTTGCTGATTTGTTCTTTCGCGAAATTGTTCGTTTGCATGGTGTGCCAAATACTATTGTTTCTGATCGTGATACTAAGTTTCTTAGCCATTTTTGGAGATGTTTATGGGCTAAGTTGGGGACGAAATTATTGTTTAGTACTACATGTCATCCCCAAACTGATGGACAAACTGAAGTAGTAAATCGAACTTTATCTACTATGCTTAGGGCTGTGTTAAAACAGAATTTAAAAAAGTGGGAAGAATGCTTGCCTCATGTTGAATTTGCTTATAATCGCTCGCTGCATTCTACTACTAAATTGTGCCCATTTGAGATTGTGTATGGTTTTGTTCCTCGTGCACCTATTGATTTATTGCCTCTTCCTACTACGGTGCAAAATAATTTTGATGCTACACAACGCGCTGAAATGATTGTTAAGTTGCATGAATCTACTAAGGAAAACATTGAGCGATGAATGCTAAGTATAAAATGTATGGGGATAAGGGAAGAAAGCATATTGTGTTTGCACCAGGAGATCTTGTTTGGTTGCATTTGCGCAAGGATCGTTTTCCTGATTTGCGCAAGTCTAAACTAATGCCACGAGCTGATGGTCCATTTAAAGTGTTGGAGAAAATAAATGATAATGCATATAAACTTGAGCTGCCTGCAGAGTTTGGGGTTAGTCCCGCATTTAACATTGCAGATTTGAAGCCATACTTGGGAGAAAATGATGAGATGGCGTCGAGGACGACTTCAATTCAAGAAGGGGAGCATGATGAGGACATCCCTACCATTGACGCAACCACAACTACTGCACCACCTCAATTACAAGGACCGTTGACTAGGGCTCGTGCACGTCAACTACAAAGCAGGTACTTTCGTTTCTACAAGCTACTCCTAATGTACATGAGAATATGATGCTGCCTAAAGTAGATGTGTTTGTTTCTCTTAGGAATGATGGACCAAGCATGGATGAGAGGGACAAGCTATGGAGCATGTACGTGGACGGAGATAGCCGCAGGAGTGGAAACAAGGGAGAGGATGATGCCACCGATGGAGACTACCGCAACTTGAAGCCACCATGATGACATTTGAAGACTTGGACGAATTCCTCAAGACTACACTTCATAATTTCGTCCATAGTCACGTATGGTGTTGCATCGCCTTTTATTTGTGGGCCAGGGCCCATGTAATTTCGGACCAGAAGTTTTAGTGCGTTTTTAGAGTCCGTATTAGGGAAGGAAAGTCCGACTAGGGTAGGATTCGGCCAGCCCCCAAGGCTGGCCGAAAACCCCCTCCTTTCCTCCTTATATACCTCGTCTAGGGTTACGTTTAGACTCGGATTTTGTTTAGTTAAAAGAACTCAGCTATTTGCTAGTCTTCGCCATAGGCACGAGTGTCGGCTAGACCTCCTGTACTACGCACTTGCAGAATCCCACCTTCATCAATAAAGTTCATCTTTCATCCGCAATTTGTGATTGCATTATTGGTTCTTACTTGTTTCTCGATCGCAGGTAGAACTAGACCTTTTGGTCAGGCTGATCGTGCTTCCGCAGGATCGGTAACCTTGGGAGATTGGTTTAGCGATTGCATTTGCACTGCGTATGTGTGTGTAGTAGTCGGATCGCCAAGGTCAAACTCCACTAGAATCGACGTATCTTCATCTCGTCGAAAGATCGGACACCTTTGCCCTATCAAAAGATACCAAATGAAAGTAAGATACCAATTGATGAAAATACCATCGAGGTATAAACCAAACCCTCTATACTTCTCATGATGGCACAAAGTACCAAGACGAGAAATGTTTGTCTTCCAAAGAGACACGTCATCTGGATCAAATGCCAATTGAAGACAACTAATGTTCAAAAGCATATAGGATAGCTCCCCCGAGATTTGTGTATTATTTATGCTCTTGCATTTGAATACAAAATGCACACAAATGGGATCATCAATCTCCATACATATTATCCAAACACTAGTCATGTTCAAAGAAATCAATAATATATAAAGCCAATTTAAAGAAAGATGTTCTACTCAATGTAGGATAGCTTCCCAAAGAATAGTGCATTATCTAGAAGTATGACTTTGAATGTAAATGCACTAGAATAGGATCATTGCTTTTCCTAAAACAAGAAAGCACAAAACAAATTTTGAGTAGAGCAAAATGATTCAAAAGATACAAGGAAGACAAGAGGAGTTAGATCAAACCAAATCCTTGGCAATAAAAATAAGGCAATTCAAAGCAGAGCCAAAGTGAAGATGGTCCACAAATTCCACCACAATATGAGTATCACTTGTCATGGACAAGGTGTATATAGAGATATTTCTCGGTGGTATATAGGAATGATATTGAAGACCAATTTCACAACAAATAAGCATATGGCAAAGGATAAGATTTAAAGGCCAAAGCTTAAATAGATAGATATTCTTGATAGCTTCAAGTATTCACGCGATCATGCAAAGCCACTACAAAGAGTAGCTTGAAGCAATAGATTTTCCAAAAGGATATGCGAACATATTTGGGGAAAACCGTACCAAGAATGTCCATTACAAACAAGATCCAAAAGAGTGAGAAAATAAAATCATTTAAGCAAAAGGAACTTGTTTGAGAAACATGCCACATAGTAATAAGATAATGAAGAATATCAATTCTAGGTGGCAATACCTCACATGTTCACATTTTATAGGTTTGTAATATGCACAAAGCTTATTACTCCCCCATAATGTGATAATCCAAATTTTCTTAACAAGAGGCAAACAAAACCAACTAGAGATAATTAATGGATATTATAGAATTTGAATTTCTCATGAGAATGACATACCACATAGAGAATAGATAATATTGATATATCATCACTAAGTGGTATTCCTCATGTATACACATTTTTAGGATTGTGAAGTGCACGAAGCATATCACTCCCCCAAAATAAGATAGTCCATTAATCTCTCAAAAAATAGAGCCAACAAGGTAAGTTAACAAATAAAAGCAATAAGGCTCAACACAAGTAAATGGTGTGCAAACCAACATACACATTCTTGATTACTCAAGATAAGTAAGTAGAGAGCACAACACATGCAAACACTAGCAAGGTACAAAACCTAACACATGCAAGGGTGCAAGCAACTTTCAATGTATATATGATTTAAATAAAAGTTACCGCAAGGAGGAACATTGGATATGAGATAGAATATAATCCAAATGACTTGGCTTGAGAGAATATAATTGATGAAGATCCCTTAATTCTTCATGATGTAGCCAAGTCTCCAATGCCCTCCATCAACACCTATTGATCAAGTTTTAGCTTGTTGGTCCCCAACCAAGTTGGGTCCTAAGAGGTTAGTCACAATAGGCTTGGCAACCCAAATGGTGCTTTTCTTGACACCACTTTGAGTACCAACATATTTGGCAAACACATTGCCAACCTTATCCTTCCGAAGAGAATAAACATCATCAATTATAATGGGGTTGGATAAGGTACCATTAGTGCATGAAGAAGCAAAGTGGCCCTTCTCACGGCATATGTAGCAACATTGGCTTCCTCCTTTTTCTTAGTTGGAATCTTGACTTGAAGAGGGGTAGCTTGATTCTTCTTGGAAGGGCCTTGCTTTATCTTGAGGAACTTGAGTTTGAACTTGAGGCCGCTTCCCTTGTTGCTTCTCACTAAGAGGCTTCTTCTTCAAAGGGCAAGATCTAACATGGTGCCCTTCAACTTTGCACTTGAAGCAAACAATCTTGGCCGAATCCTTGACTTGTTCTTGGCCCTTGTTCTTCTTGATAGGCTTGGACTTGTTCTTGTTGTTGGAGTTGAATCCAAGTCCACTCTTGTCATTGGGGCGTCTTTGAACACTCAACACATTGTCAAGTGTGGACCTCCCAACATGACGCTTTTCCAAGTCTTTCTTCAAAGAAGTGACTTGGGCCTTGAGCTCTTTTAATTCCTCTACATGGTTAGTATCAACACAAACACTAGAGGAAGTAGATGCTTCATTGTTAGAGCAACAAGGCAAGGAAGGTAATTCATCACAAGATTTAGCAATAGTAGTGATGTAGAATTACTAGGACTAGCACATGGCAATAAAGCATTGTGAGAGGAAGTTGTGCCATTGTCCACATGAGGCTCACAAGATGTTACCTTTGACATAATAGCCTCATGAGCTAACTTTAGCTTAGCATAGGATGCTAGAAGATCCTCATTAGAGCTAGAGAGCTTTTCATGACTTTCTTCCAATTTCCTATACTTGCTAGTTAGCAACTCAAGTTGAGCCCTTAGCTCAACATTCTCCTTCAAAATAGATGCTTCACGAGAAATGGAGTTAGTAGCACAAGCATCATCAATATTAGAAATGGAAGAAGACAACTTGGCAAGCTCATCATTTTTAGATAGTTGAGTTTGGAGTTGATCATGAGACTTGATAAGGAGAGAGTGTTCACTTTCTAAAGCCTTGTGAGCTTTGTCAAGTCTCTCTATGTCCTCACTTAGTCTAGCATTGCCAACACCAAATTCAACTTTTTCCTTTTTAAGCACTTTATATTTAGCAATAGCATGATCTCTTTCCTTAATGATTTTAGCAATAATAGGATCATTTGACTCATCAAGGGACTCAAGCCTCTCTTCAAGAGAAGCCCTAAGCTCTTCCTCTTCCTCAAGGGAGCCTTCAAGGTTGCTATTGTAATAGAGTCTTCTCTCTCAATTTCACATTTCTCACCAAATTGAGTTTCCAAAACCTCAATTGTAAGCTTGCGGTGAACAAAGGTACTCATGATTTTTAAAAGTTATCACTAGCAAGTTTATTCTTTGAAAGAGCACAAAGAACTATTTTACCCATCTCATGAATGGAAGCATCGTTATCATTTTCTTCATCATCATCATCATGAGATATATTGGGATTCAAGTAGGAGATACCTTTGAATCCTTAGCCATAAGGCAAAAGTGAGTAGTGGACAAAGATGATGAAGAATTACTTGAAGCACCATATAAATCCATATCTTGTTCCATGGAGTGTTCGGTTTCCTCTACATTGTTAGCCAAACAAATACTAGAGGAAATAGAAGCATTTTATCAAGGCAACAAGACATGAGAGCATATCATCATGAGATTTAGTTAAGCAACTATTACATGATATGCAAGGACTATCAACACTAGCATGTAAGACATTTAGGGTGCTAGAAGAGTTTAAGTCCAAAGATAGAACATTGCAATGTGATAGAGATGAAGTATAGTCAATAAATATTCACCATCAACAAAGCAATTTCTATCACCACTCACCATATCATTACCTTGTGACAAATCACATGTTGGTGATGTGGAAAAGTTGTGAACTCGTCACGGCCGGAGGTGGAGGGAGAACAATCATCCTCAATAATATTGGACACTTCATATTTATCTTGAAGCTTGGTCCAAAGCTCATGAGCGTTCCGAAAAGGCATGATTGATGCAAGAACTACATCGCTCAAACACATATAAGACCATTAGATACAAGAGTATCGAGATAAGAGTTTTCCTCATCCTCTAAAGATAACTTTTGGTAATCCTTTGGAGGAGAAAAACCCATATCTACAATTCTCTTAAAATTTGGGTCTATGTCCCGAAGAAGGTTAAGCATGCGAATTTTCCAAACATCATAATTTGTGCCATCGAATTTAAAATGGGATTGTGCACTAATTCTCTAAACGACATATTTACTCTCTAGGCGGTAAAGTCCAAAAAGAGAGCCGAGGCTCTGATACCAATTGAAAGGACAAGGATGTCGCCTAGAGGGGGTGAATAGGCGATTAAAACATTTCCGGTTTAGGCTTGATAATTGCGGAATAAAACTACGTGTTTAAATTAACAAGCCAACAACATAAATATACTACGCTCACCTATGTGCACCAACAACTTATGCTAAGCAAGACAAGCAACAAAGTGATAGCAATATCGAATACTTCAAGCACGAAGGCTATCACAATGTAAAGTACATAAGTAAAGAGCTCGGGTATAGAAATAACTGAGGCACACGGAGACGAGGATGTATTCCCGAGTTCCTCCTTTTTAGGGGAGTACGTCTCGTTGGAGAGGTATGAGATACTACAAAGGTCAACTCAACAGCCACAAAGGCTTCACCTTCTTCTCCGATGAACCGCACCACAAAGGTTTGGTTCACCTTCCACTATCGGAATCCTCAAGGCGGAATCCGGAGCCCTTACAACAACAATCCGAGACACAACCCACAACTGGATTGGGGGCTCCCGAACGGCTACAAGTGACCACAAAGGTCTCAACCACCACAAAGGCGTCTAGGGTCCAAAGACCCAAGAGTAACAAGTTCACAAACTTTCACTTCCACGAATCCTCGTGGAGAACACAAACCGATGTACAAAGTAATGGCAAGAACACAAAAGTGCTCAAGTCCTTCACTTTCAAATCCCACCAAAAGCAACTAATGCTTGTGGGGGGAGAAGAGAGGAAGAACAATGGAGGAGAAACACTAAGAACTCCAAGATCGAGATCTACTAGGTTCCCCTCACTTAGAGGAGAGATGGATTAGTGGAAATGTAGATCTAGATCTCCTCTCTCTTTTCCCTCAAAGATATGCAAGAATCATGGGAGGAATTGAGAGAGGGGGCAAGATTTCCAAGGTCAATAATGGTGGGGAAGAGAGACAAAAACATGCTTGGCAAAAGCTATCCAAAGTGGAAAAGGGGAGGGGTATTTATAGCCCCTCCAAAGTGTAGCCGTTGCAGGAAACTGGGCAGGACGGATATTCCGATCCAAGTTTGGACCGGAATTTCCGGCCAACACCAGTGCCCGAATTTTCCTGCGCAGAACCGGATATTCCGGTCCAAAATAAACCAGAATATTCGGTTTCCTGAAAACTGACAGAAATAGTAAAACGAAAACTGCAATATCTTTTTCATCCGAACTCCGATTTCGATGATCTTGGGCTCGTTGGAATCGCAACGAAGAGCTCTTCAACATTATGCAGAGAAACATCATATTCTGTCATGTGAGAAGGAAGCCAAATGTAGAAAGGTAAAACCTCTCTATAAAAAGATGAACCGGCAAAACCTCCAACATAAAAAACGCAACAAAGTATGCATATGAAATCCGTTTTTGATGAACTAGAGCTTGGTATGGAGATGAACACAATCTCTAAATTATCACATGGATAAAAGCCAAATAAGAACCAAGAAAGATAATATGCCAAGTATGCAAAGGTTTGAGCTCTCCACAAAGATGCGATCAAGTTACTTACTTGAGAGCCCCTCTTGATAGTACGCCGTCTATCCTATAACCCGGTATCCCACTAACTCCATGAGACCAGTAAAATAGAAACCCTATCAAGATCATCCCTTTGCCTTGCGCATTCCACTTGAGCTAGATGATGCTGATCTTGACTCCCTCAAGTTGGAACACCTTTCTTGATTGTGCTTGCTAGCACATGCTTGATGAAGACTTCTCTAAATACTCCCCCATACACCATTATGGAAGAGCCTTGCTAAGCTCCGTCTTCATGAATCCACTTGCATGTTATCTTCTTCTCTTGATATAGATGATGGCTTGGAGATAAACATGAATGTTCACTCAATCTTCTTTTTCAAGTCATGCTTGCAATAAGCTCAACTCTCGATGACCATTCTTCATATAAACCTTTAGATAGAACCTTGGTCATCATTTAATCTTCTAGAGTCCAACACATGAACTCCAATCTTTTCCCATGGACAAGATCTGTAAAGATATCTCAATGCAAATATTAGTCGATAGAGATTGTCATTAATTACCAAAACCACACATGAGGGCACATGCACTTTCATCTTTTTATAGAGAGGTTTTACCTTTCTACATTTGGCTTCCTTCTCACATGACAGAATATGATGTTTCTCTGCATAATGTTGAAGAGCTCTTCGTTGCGATTCCAACGAGCCCAAGATCATCGAAATCGGAGTTCGGATGAAAAAGATATTGCAGTTTTCGTTTTACTATTTCTGTCAGTTTTCAGGAAACCAAATATTCTGGTTTATTTTGGACCGGAATATCCGGTTCTGCGCAGGAAAATTCGGGCACTGGTGTTGGCCGGAAATTCCGGTCCAAACTTGGATCGGAATATCCGTCCTGCCCAGTTTCCTGCAACGGCTACACTTTGGAGGGGCTATAAATACCCCTCCCCTTTTCCACTTTGGATAGCTTTTGCCAAGCATGTTTTTGTCTCTCTTCCCCACCATTATTGACCTTGGAAATCTTGCCCCCTCTCTCAATTCCTCCCATGATTCTTGCATATCTTTGAGGGAAAAGAGAGAGGAGATCTAGATCTACATTTCCACTAATCCATCTCTCCTCTAAGTGAGGGGAACCTAGTAGATCTCGATCTTGGAGTTCTTAGTGTTTCTCCTCCATTGTTCTTCCTCTCTTCTCCCCCACAAGCATTAGTTGCTTTTGGTGGGATTTGAAAGTGAAGGACTTGAGCACTTTTGTGTTCTTGCCATTACTTTGTACATCGGTTTGTGTTCTCCACGAGGATTCGTGGAAGTGAAAGTTTGTGAACTTGTTACTCTTGGGTCTTTGGACCCTAGACGCCTTTGTGGTGGTTGAGACCTTTGTGGTCACTTGTAGCCGTTCGGGAGCCCCCAATCCAGTTGTGGGTTGTGTCTCGGATTGTTGTTGTAAGGGCTCCGGATTCCGCCTTGAGGGATTCCGATAGTGGAAGGTGAACCAAACCTTTGTGGTGCGGTTCATCGGAGAAGAAGGTGAAGCCTTTGTGGCTGTTGAGTTGACCTTTGTAGTATCTCATACCTCTCCAACGAGACGTACTCCCCTAAAAAGGAGGAACTCGGGAATACATCCTCGTCTCCGTGTGCCTCAGTTATTTCTATACCCGAGCTCTTTACTTATGTACTTTACATTGTGATAGCCTTCGTGCTTGAAGTATTCGATATTGCTATCACTTTGTTGCTTGTCTTGCTTAGCATAAGTTGTTGGTGCACATAGGTGAGCGTAGTATATTTATGTTGTTGGCTTGTTAATTTTAACACGTAGTTTTATTCCGCAATTATCAAGCCTAAACCGGAAATGTTTTAATCGCCTATTCACCCCCTCTAGGCGACATCCTTGTCCTTTCAATTGGTATCAGAGCCTCGGCTCTCTTTTTGGACTTTACCGCCTAGAGAGTAAATATGTCGTTTAGAGAATTAGTGCACAATCCCATTTTTAAATTCGATGGCACAAATTATGATGTTTGGAAAATTCGCTTGCTTAACCTTCTTCGGGACATAGACCCAAATTTTAAGAGAATTGTAGATATGGGTTTTTCTCCTCCAAAGGATTACCAAAAGTTATCTTTAGAGGATGAGGAAAACTCTTATCTCGATACTCTTGTATCTAATGGTCTTATATGTGTTTGGAGCGATGTAGTTCTTGCATCAATCATGCCTTTTCGGAACGCTCATGAGCTTTGGACCAAGCTTCAAGATAAATATGAAGTGTCCAATATTATTGAGGATGATTGTTCTCCCTCCACCTCCGGCCGTGACGAGTTCACAACTTATTCCACATCACCAACATGTGATTTGTCACAAGGTAATGATATGGTGAGTGGTGATAGAAATTGCTTTGTTGATGGTGAATATTTATTGACTATACTTCATCTCTATCACATTGCAATGTTCTATCTTTGGACTTAAACTCTTCTAGCACCCTAAATGTCTTACATGCTAGTGTTGATAGTCCTTGCATATCATGTAATAGTTGCTTAGCTAAATCTCATGATGATATGCTCTCCATGTCTTGTTGCCTTGATAAAAGTGCTTCTATTTCCTCTAGTATTTGTTTGGCTAACAATGTAGATGAAACCAAACACTCCATGGAACAAGATATGGATTTATATGGTGCTTTGAGTAATTATTCATCATCTTTGTCCACTACTCACTTTTGCCTTATGGCTAAGGATTCAAAGGTATCTCCTACTTTGAATCCCAATATATCTCATGATGATGATGATGAAGAAAATGATAACGATGCTTCCATTCATGAGATGGGTAAAATAGTTCTTTGTGCTCTTTCAAAGAATAAACTTTCTAGTGATAACTTGTTAAAAATCATGAGTACCTTTGTTCACCGCAAGCTTGCAATTGAGGTTTTGGAAACTCAATTGGGTGAGAAATGTGAAATTGAGAGAGAAGACTCTATTACAATAGCAACCTTGAAGGCTTCCCTTGAGGAAGAGGAAGAGCTCAGGGCTTCTCTTGAAGAGAGGCTTGAGTCCCTTGATGAGTCAAATGATCCTATTATTGCTAAAATCATTAAGGAAAGAGATCATGCTATTGCTAAATATAAAGTGCTTAAAAAGGAAAAAGTTGAATTTGGTATTGGCAATGCTAGACTAAGTGAGGACATAGAGAGACTTGACAAAGCTCACAAGGCTTTAGAAAGTGAACACTCTCTCCTTATCAAGTCTCATGATCAACTCCAAACTCAACTATCTAAAAATGATGAGCTTGCCAAGTTGTCTTCTTCCATTTCTAATATTGATGATGCTTGTGCTACTAACTCTATTTCTCGTGAAGCATCTATTTTGAAGGAGAATGTTGAGCTAAGGGCTCAACTTGAGTTGCTAACTAGCAATATAGGAAATTGGAAGAAAGTCATGAAAAGCTCTCTAGCTCTAATGAGGATCTTCTATCATCCTATGCTAAGCTAAAGTTAGCTCATGAGGCTATTATATCAAAGGTAACATCTTGTGAGACTCATGTGGACAATGGCACAACTTCCTCTCACAATGCTTTATTGCCATGTGCTAGTCCTAGTAATTCTACATCACCTACTATTGCTAAATCTTGTGATGAATTACCTTCCTTGCATTGTTGCTCTAACAATGAAGCATATACTTCCTCTAGTGTTTGTGTTGATACTAACCATGTAGAGGAATTAAAAGAGCTCAAGGCCCAAGTTACTTCTTTGAAGAAAGACTTGGAAAAGCGTCATGTTGGGAGGCCCATACTTGACAATGTGTTGAGTGTTCAAAGACGCCCCAATGACAAGAGTGGACTTGGATTCAACTCCAACAACAAGAACAAGTCCAAGCCTATCAAGAAGAACAAGGGCCAAGAACAAGTCAAGGATTCGGCCAAGATTGTTTGCTTCAAGTGCAAAGTTGAAGGGCACCATGTTAGATCTTGCCCTTTGAAGAAGAAGCCTCTTAGTGAGAAGCAACAAGGGAAGCGGCCTCAAGTTCAAACTCAAGTTCCTCAAGATAAAGCAAGGCCCATTCCTAAGAAGAATCAAACTACCCCTCTTCAAGTCAAGATTCCAACTAAGAAAAAGGAGGAAGCCAATGTTGCTACATATGCCGTGAGAAGGGCCACTTTGCTTCTTCATGCACTAATGGTACCTTATCCAACCCCATTATAATTGATGATGTTTATTCTCTTCGGAAGGATAAGGTTGGCAATGTGTTTGCCAAATATGTTGGTACTCAAAGTGGTGTCAAGAAAAGCACCATTTGGGTTGCCAAGCCTATTGTGACTAACCTCTTAGGACCCAACTTGGTTGGGGACCAACAAGCTAAAACTTGATCAATAGGTGTTGATGGAGGGCATTGGAGATTTGGCTACGTCATGAAGAATTAAGGGATCTTCGTCAATTATATTCTCTCAAGCCAAGTCATTGGATTATATTATTCTATCTCATATCCAATGTTCCTCCTTGCGGTAACTTTTATTTAAATCATATATACATTAAAAGTTGCTTGCACCCTTGCATGTGTTAGGTTTTGTACCTTGCTAGTGTTTGCATGTGTTGTGCTCTCTACTTACTTATCTTGAGTAATCAAGAATGTGTATGTTGATTTGCACTCCATTTACTTGTGTCCACGAAAACGACTAGACAACCACAAAATGAAAATGATGAGTTTTGACTTCTCGGGGGTCACCACCATCAGGTGTTAGCACCTTGGGATCACGCCCACTCTGCCTAACAACTTGTGAAAATACATTGTCAATTCTATAATAACTTGGGTGGTAACTTTAGTCTTGCATCGACATCCTCCTATCGAAAGAATCTTCTCATTTTTTGAAACTAAGTATTGATGTAAATATCCATGTATCACATAAAATATCAAATAAATAAATAGTTTTACATATATTAAAATTTCATGGATATTAAAAGATATGCCCATATATATATATATATTAGATCATGCATGTCTCATAACGTATGCTCATAAATTTAATAAATAATATATTTTCCAAAATAAAAGGTAAAATCATGTGGGTGATTAAAGTAAGAGAACTAATTGAACATTTGAAATAATATTATTGATCCATCATGGAATATATGTTCATATTATATCAATTGGTATTATGAATGTTAGTATTTTGTCCTATAAACTTGGTCAAACTTAGAAACGTTTGATTTAAAACAAACTTAATATGCGTCGTCAAAAGGATCAGAGGGAGTAGTTTGTGGACTTGTGGTACCATGGTTGCCATATTAGCAACAAAATATTACAACCATAACATTTATGTATTTTACCAAATAATAACTAGTGATTTTTTAGGTACTGCAATGTTATGCATATCTAAAGAGTGAGTATTCTAGTGCTCATAGCTCACGATAAGTAATAAATGGTGCATGTGATACTATCTTGCAAGTCTTGACTTCGTGGAGGATGTTCAGTAACCTAGTACCCCCTCCGATCGAAATGGTTGACATAAATTTATGTAAATACGATCTACATAGTAAAATGCGTCTAGACATACATTCGTATTTAGACAAATATGTGTCAAATATTTCCGATCGGAGGGGTAGTTATTAGAACATGGTAACCAAGCATCTATAATGTGTCTATAGACTGGTAAATAAGACCACAACATGAAAATAACATAGTAATTATTTTTCTCGTATGTGCGGCGAGGATGGCTAGTGAGGATGTCGTTAGTGGCACTGAGCTCGGCGATGCCCAATGTCTCCCTTTTTCTACGATGATGATATGTGACCCCATCTTTGCGGACCTAGTAGAAGACCAGCTTCGTCAATCCAGGGTTGTCCTTGCTCTGGCGTTGGCGGTATTCGGGTTACTCAGTCACTCCATAGTGAAATCCTTGCTTGTTTACCCGATGTTGATGCCGACACATGTGGGTGTTGTCTCCTCCTCGCAGACATTGTCAATTGTCATGGTGAAAGTGCATGTGTTGCCCCATGCGTGGTTTTGGTAATTAATGACAATCCCTATGGACTAATGTTTGCATTGAGATATTCTTGTAGATCTTGTCCATAGGAAAAGATTGGAGTTCATGTGTTAGACTCTAGAAGATTACATGATGATCAATGCTCTATTCAAGTGTTTATATGAAGAATGATCATGTGTAGAGTTGAGCATATTGCAAGTATGTCTTGAAGGATTCAAGACATCATCTTTGTGAAACGGAGCATTTAAAGAAGTCTTCATCAAGCATGTGCTAGCAAGCATAATCAAGAAAGGTGTTCCAACTTGAGGGAGTCAAGATCGTCATCATCTAGCTCAAGTGGAATGCTCAAGGCAAATGTATGATCTTGATAGGGTTTCTATTTTACCAGTATCGTGGTGTTAGTGGGAGACCGGGTTCTAGGATAGACGGCGTACTATCAAGAGGGGCTCTCAAGTGAGTAACTTGATCGCATCTTTGTGGAGACCTCAAACCTTTGCAGATTTGGCATATCATCTTTCTTGGTTCTTATTTGGCTTTTATCCATGTGAGAATTTAGAACTTGTGTTCATCTCCATACCAAGCTCTAGTTCATCAAAAACAGATTTCATTTGAATATCTTGTGATGTTTTTTATGTTGGAGGTTTTACCGGGTCGTCTTTTGTAGAGAGGTCAAACTCTCCTCTTGGGTTCTCCTCCTCACATGATGGACTATGATATGTATATACATGATCTTGTAGAGCTTGTGATTATCTTTGAAACAAGCCCAAGATCATAGAAAACGGAGTCCGGATGAAAAACTTGTTGAGTTTTCGTGTTGAAAATATTATCGGTTTATCCGTGAGGAAAGTTCCACACCTTCCCATGTGTGTCAACTTAACTCTATTATGGTTCTTAATATTTCTGGGTCTGGTTATCTTTCCAACAAAATTGGTTTCATCTCATTTGGAGTTTTCTTGCAAAAGTTAGAGATCAAAGAAGATCTCTTTCTGGGTTTGGTTGGCCGGCCTGGCTGGGCCCTAGGCCGGGCTCTAGGCCAGGCGCCTCGGGTACCTAGCCGGCCTCCAGGCCGGCCTAGGCCGGGCGCGTCGGGGAGGGGGTCGGTCCCCAAGCCGGCTCCTTAGGAGACCCAGCGCAGTGCACGCAGGCCGGCTCCTAGGCCGACCTCCCTGCACCTCTTCAAACGGGCAGATTTTTCAAAGGACCTATTTAAGGGGTTTTCTTTTCCAACGGTTTTCTAACAACTTGAGCACGTTTTCCCCTCTCTCTCCTCCATTGTTGACCTTTGGAAAAGCTTGCCTTCTTTTTCAATCCCTCCCACGATTCTTGCATATCTTTGAGGGAAAGTGAGAGGAGATCTAGATCTACATTTTCACCAATCCATTCCTCCTCTAAGTGAGGGGAACCTAGTTGATCTTGATCTTGGAGTTCTTGGTGTTTCTCCTCCATTGTTCTTCCTCTCTTATTCCCCCATAAGCATTTGTTGCTTTGTTGGAATTTGAGAGTGAAGGATTTGAGCACTTGTGCTCTTGCCATTGCTTTGTGCATCGGTTTGTGTTCTCCATGAGGATTCGTGGAAGTTGAAAGTTTGTGAGCTTGTTACTCTTGGGTCATTGGATCCTAGACGCCTTTGTGTGGTTGAGACCTTTGTGGTCACTTGTAGCCGTTCGGGAGCCCCCAATCCAATTGTGGGTTGTGCCTCAGATTGTTGTTGTAAAGGCTCCGGATTCTGCCTTGAAGGATTCCGATAGTGGAAGGTGAACCAATCCTTTGAGGCGCGGTTCGTTGGAGAATAGGGTGAGCCTTTGTGGCGTTGAGATTGACCTTTGTGGTGCCTCACATCTCTCCAACGAGACATACTCCCCTAAAAATGAGGAACTCGGGAATACATCATCGTCTCCGTGTGTCTCGGTTATTTCTATACCCGAGCTCTTTACTTATGCACTTTACTTTGTGATAGCCTTCGTGCTTGAAGTATTCTATATTGCTATCACTTTGTTGCTTGTCTTGCTTAGCATAAGTTGTTGATGCACATATGTGAGACTAGTATATTTAGGTTGTTGGCTTGTTAATTTAAACACCTAGTTTTATTCTGCAATTATCAAGACTAAACCGGAAAAGTTTTAAGCGCCTATTCACCCCCTATAGGCGACATCATTGTCCTTTCACATGGCCCTAACCGCGCTCCTCATGCACAAAAGAAAATTGTAGGTCTAGCTTGCTTCTAAGTCGTGGTCGCGTTACGGAGGTGTCTGACATCACTTTCATGTGAATATGTGATCATGTCAAGTCTCCTTGCCATCTATGACTATAGGCTAGGAAAGGTGCGTTCTTTTTGTTGCGGTCGTAGTGATGTTGGTTGCTAATCTCGTGGATCAACGTTACTGAGAACCGTTATAACCCCAAAAAAAGGCTTGTTAATTTCTAGCCGGTTAGGTTTCGCAGAAAAAAAAATCTAGCCGGTTAGGTTTTAATCTGATTTTCTATCGAAATGTGTAACCTAATAGAGCATAATTTGCAGTTAGCTAGTTGTCGAGTTCGTCCATTGAATAACAACTCATTTAAATAGTCATTGTGGAGGCTATGCAGTAAAACTTTGTTAGTTATTAGGTTATTGAACAACTATTTTTGGTCGTATGGTTTGACAATGTACTTATGCACGTATCTATCCAACTAATCTTGTTTCCGATAAATCTGGTTTCCACTCCGAATCCACTATGTTTTCGTTGCAAATCTGAGATCACATATATCCGCTTCTGAATCAGGTCATTATCTGCTCCGCTCCGAATCCGATAAGGTAGAGGCAAAATCCAATGATATTTTAGTAGTACTGGAGTGGTTTGGAAAATCATGTAAATTGAGCAAGTCAAGGACAGTGAAAAAAGGAAGAGAAACGGTCATCATGGCACAGGACAGCCAGGGACAGAGGATTAACTAGCGGTACTATTTACTACTCCCTGGACGGAGGGAGTACTTCCCAGCACCAATGATGGATGGATTGGCCATGATTCCATGGACCATGGTCAGCAGATCAGCACATGCAATGCATACATCATGAAAACCCGACATGTAGATACCAAAACACGAAATAAACAAAAGTGAAACCGATAAAGAAGAAGAAAAATCCTAACACTGAGCTTGGGCGGCGGCGACAATATGGATGACGTGCAAAATTCCTCTCAGGAAACTATAGTTTTTACACCACTACTTAGAAAGAAATTTAGTCCAACTTCTTAATCCATCCACGGATCACACCATCCCATCCAAAAACCGGCCACTTCGTCGTCGTCCAGCAGGGCTCTGCCTCGTGCGCGTCAGGGTTCGTAGAGGCGGTCGCGGCATTGGCACTTCCACCAGAGCGGCTTGTATTCAGAGAGCGTCGTCACGATCGTCGGCGGCGGCACGTCCCGGCGAGCCGCGGCACTGACGTCGGCGTCAGCGCGCGCCGTCGTGGCCGGCCCGGACGGCGCCGAGAGGGAGGGCACCTGCACCGCGACGCACGGACTGCACTCGTAGCACTTGTTGCGGCAGCTCGGCGGGCTCGACCCCAGCCGCACCTTCTCCTCCCCGGCCTTCATACCACCACCCTGCACATACACACGCACGTAGCCGCGCGCGTCAGAGCCCAAGAGAAAATGCGGAAACGATGGCGAAGAAGGAACAATGAACACATACGTACCATGGAAGCAGAGGAGAACAGGGGAGACGGCCTGGAGGCGGAAGCTGGCACAAGAAGGAGGAGGCACAGCGAAGCGGCGGCGGCGAGGATCACAAGTCCGGCCACTAGTCTCATGGCTTCTCGTTGTAGTTGGCTGCTGCTCACTCACGCCTGCCCACCGTGTCGTCGTGTCATGGCGCGCGGGCTAGCTAGAGAGGGAAGGAAGACGACGAGGAGGAGGGGGCTACTTATATAGCTCGAATCTAGCAAGAAGCTGCGGCTGGTGGAGTGACCAGTGAGCTAGCTCTACTGCTGCGTGCGCGCTCTAGCCGCTCGTGTGTATGGGGAGGTCACTGTGTGTGTGGCGAGCTGGTGACGATGCCGCGAACGGGAGTCAAAGAAGAGGCAGAGAAGACGGCATGGGGAAGGCTGCGCTGGAAGCGAAGAGTACCTGGCTACGACCTACGAGAACGTAGGCACAATTTCCAGGAGAGGAGACGTCTCTTCTCCAAGCCTCTCACGCACTCTCTCTTCTTCTTGGCTCTAGATTTCCAGATCTCTCGTCAGTGACACAGCCTATCTTCTATCTCTATCGCTTCTGCCGTAGCAATGGGAGGGGAGAGCCGGAGAGGCGAGATCAGATCTCTGACTGGAGCCTGTCCATAGGCAGGACTACTGCTAGTGGAGCAGTGCGTACGGGACGGTCGCCGCTGTAACAGTAAACGAGCGAGCGAGCTGGTAGTTCCACAGGTTTTACAGCGGCCGGCCATTGATGGCCACGGGTCAGGAGCTTTGACTACCCACTAGCCGGCTAGCCTGCAGCAGGCAGCGACTACTCAAGGAAGAGCGACGCCAATGGGCGACGAGAAAATACATCACATCCAACCAACGATGTGGCACCAACCATTAGCCATCGATTAAATTCAGATGATAATCTTAACTGAATGAGATGCTCCAGATCGGGCATGCACTTAATTCAGGTGGTGCAACCGAGCTGTCAAGTGCCGAAGTACAGTGTCCTGAACTGATTAGAGCATCTCTATTATGCGTACCAAAACATTTTAGTATTCAGATTGACAGTGATGGAACGCATCGTTGCCATTGCCACACGGGATCGATCTGATTGATTGAGAGGTATAGTAATGGTAAATAGACTAGTCACACCGGAGTAGTACAGCACTCCAGTCATGCTCAAAACGGAAGAAAGAAAGGTCCTGTTTTACTCTTCGTCCTTGCAGAAGAAGAAAACTGAAGAACGTCCGGGGAGAGGAGACGAGTCAAAGCCCAAGACTCGTAGAGGCAGACAGGACGTCCTCTCCCTATGTCGTACTCCCTCCGTTCGGATTTAATTGACACACATTTGGCTACATATAAATGTATCTAGACACAAAACAAGTATAGATACATCCATATTTGAACAAGACCAAGTCAACTAATTTGGAACGGACGGAGTAGGATGGAAAGGGATCTGCCTGCTGGCGAAAGTGAGAATAAATACTACCTCGTGCTGTCACCTCCTATTATGGACAGGCAATGGAACAGCTCGTGACATTTTTCGATCCAAAGCAACAGCTAAAAAGGCTGGTGACCTCTGTGTCTGTAGCAGAGTATGGATCGCAGCAGGTTGTTTTTCTTTAATGCCAAGTTTAAAACAAGCAATCTTGGTGGAGCTAGACATCATCATGTGCGATTTAGAAGCCACCAAATGGATGTCTGTACAGTAAAAGGAAGACACAGTATATGGGTGTTGGAGAATGATCAGCCGGTATTCACAGGGGGTCAAAGCCAATACATGTACATATACATGTGTGGCAAAGTGCAGGAAACCCCTTATATAATGAGGAAATACAGAAAAGGAGACTATACATCTCTAACTGAGAACACAATGAATAAGCATCATTTATTTAGAAGGATTATGCTGCAAATAATATGATGAAAAGGGGCATTTCATCTTTCCTAACGAAGTACAGTAAATAGAAGAAGTGATTATTTTCTAGATTCAGCACAGTGCCCATCGGAAGGATAACTCCAGAAGGCATCCATCGATGAGAAAACACATATCCCATCACGGTTAAATTACCATGACAAATCCCTGTCAGTTTCCAACTCACCCCTCAGAGTCTGGTCCCAAAAATAGCAGTACCATTGTTCTCTTCTCTCCTTTTTAACCGCGCCAGCATGATCTAGTCAGAAGCTCAAAGGAATGGGCAGTGTAGTGAGAATGGTCCACATACCCTCCTGTTATTAGGGGCGTGTTTGGTTACCTGCACTTGATTTTGGGCCTCTGTCTCCTCCGTGGCTCAGCTGGGCCTGGCCCGAGAGAAACGTGGACTGAGCCAACATTTGCTGTCCGTTTGGTTGCCAACAATGTTCTGCCTGGCCCGTTTCGCTGCATGCAACATTTTGTGCAGCCAGGGTTTAGTTGCCCACCGGAAGCCCATGCAGGTTGAAGACAATACACTAAAACGTGCTGCAAATACCTATATACCTGCAATATGCAAAATCTACTCGTATACGATTGTCGAAACAGAAAACTTACAACACGAAAGTTGTGCGGAACATTGAGATCTACCTACACGTTAAAGGGTTTCTCAAACGGTCGACCGAGTGCGAAGAAATTGACAAAATTCGTCCAAAGAGAACTTCGAAAATCAGAAGCTACGGTCGACGAAACTCGAAACCGAGCACGGGAATGGAACCCCCTCGTCGACGCGCACATAGTTGATGTTCAACATTTTTCGAATCGACTTACAGATGTGTAGATCAGAGGCATACTTATGGAGGAGGAGTTTAGAGGAGGAGAGAGAAGAGGCATACTATCAGCTGACATAGTACATTGGAATGATGGAACCACCCTTGAAGGAATGAAGGCTTGGGTCAGAATGCGAGATTCGATGGGATCACAGATTCACATGCCGTAGCAAAGGAAAGCCCGCCCTACATGGATGAAAATGATACCACAGCCTATGCAATGTCTATGCTCTGCTTAACCAAAACAATCAAAGATGGTCCATCTCCCCTGTAGGCTGTATCACTGTATGCAAGCTTGGCACGCCGCAACCGTGAGCAGAAGTTGAGCCAAACAGAAGCCAATCAAGCATGTAGTGAGAGCCAAAAGTGCTGAAATGGTGGTACTACTAACAGTCTAACATCTCCCCGAACGAACTGACGATTAGTTCGCATTCTCCAACACTTATCAACACGTACTGATTGCTAAATTCTTCAAGCTCAAAAGCTCCATCTCCTAGAAGTACCCCGATCCCCTGAATCGAATCGACGAGGACAACAAACAAAACGCAGGTGCGTCAAATTTGGTCCTCTAGTACCGATTCGTGTCTCCACGAAACACACATCCATCGGGAAACAAAATCCTCCCAAATGGCCAATATGCAGGGGAGGGCACCCACCCAGCCCGCAACCAACCCGCGGGGGAAATCAACAGGAGTTTCTCAGGGGTACGGTACAGAAGCATTAAGCAGGCTGCGGGCTCGAGCCTTACCAGGCGCGGTGGAGGAGGCGAAGCGTGGCGCCTCGGAGATGCGCGATGGTGCAGACGGCAATGCCCTAGGCGTCGGCAGGCGGAGGCGAGGGGGTGTCGCAGGCCTTCCTTCCCTCTCTCACTCTCTCTCCTCCGCAATGGCCGCGTATTTATAGCAGCGCCGGCGACCACGCCGATCCTTTTGGGAGAAAATCGTGCCGGTGGGACCCAGGTAACCAGGCGCATCGCAGCCGTCCGTTCGAGGCGATCGTACGACGCGCGTGTCGGAGAGAGCGCTGCGCGTGAGCTCCTCGGCCCTGTCGCCGCCGATCGGCCGATGTGTTCGTTCCACGTCGTCCTCTCGCACGTTGCGACCATTGCCTTGCCGATGCTTCCGCATGGCGGTTGGGCCAACCCAACCCAGCCGGAGCCGGCGCACGTTTTCCTTCTAGGTTTGGCCGAGACGTACGGGAGTGAACTGCGCGGATGCTTAGGCACGTTCCGTGGTGGCACAGGGATCCAGCCAGCTGGGCTCGTCGGTCATCATCCTCGTCGTCGCTACGGCATGATCGGGCAGGGCTACTGCCGTACGAGAGCGTACTGGACTTTGCCTTTTTTGCAGCCACGTCGTGTTCAGTGAGAGCTGTATGTTACAGGGGGTGTGCGTTGACAGGCACGTGATGCTGCCTAAGTTCTTGTAACTTGTGAACGTACGGTGTTAGATTCCTGCTGCAACGTCCTCACCCAGAGATCTCTCACATGTACCAGTGGTAAAATGGACGGACTGGTACGTTTTTTTTATCATCAGTAATATAACCAGCGAATTCATATCTCCTTACTGCGCATGCAGGTTTGGAGCTGAGTTCAAAATGGAAATACTAGCTTCAGCCTAACCACATGAATCAGTCTTCATAACTTCACAAGAGTACAAGACTAGTGCCAAACATTATTTATGCCACCCGCTTTACTAAACAAAAACAAAATAAGGACTCATTTTATGGCACATAGTACATCAACCTAGCACAATTATCCCATCCTTCATGGTTTCCAACAGTTGTGAGATGCTTTGACATAGTACATCAACCTAGCACTCGCTAAGGACTGCTGCACTGAAGCACTGATGTCGAGTTACACTGGAATCCGACCTCTGCAGGACATTGCAAGCTTGCAGAAGAAAGTTCACAAGTGCAGATATCATGTAAAGAGGGTTCAAAGATCAAACTGAGTAAACCATTTGCTTTAACACACCAATGTCCCAACTGGCTTTTGACCTAACCTAAATACTGGTAGACCACGCACATGCAAAAACCAGCTTAGGATTACGTACTTCCTTCGCACATATTGCCTTACCCTTGGGTATTCAACTGGTGGTTCTCCCCTTGGACTACCAAACTGGTGCTTATGCACACATAAACTCATGGGCCAGACGCCCAAGCCACACTTGGGCTGAAT
Source organism: Poa pratensis (assembly GCA_947311845.1). Taxonomy (NCBI): domain Eukaryota; kingdom Viridiplantae; phylum Streptophyta; class Magnoliopsida; order Poales; family Poaceae; genus Poa; species Poa pratensis. The sequence goes on from CAMZMU010000069.1 coordinate 39,519,310, forward strand.
TTCAATCGGGCTGGGTTCAGGTATCCATCGATGAGAAAACACATATCCCATCACGGCTAAATTACCATGACAAATCCCTGTCAGTTTCCAACTCACCCCTCAGAGTCTGGTCCCAAAAATAGCAGTACCATTGTTCTCTTCTCTCCTTTTTAACCGCGCCAGCATGATCTAGTCAGAAGCTCAAAGGTATGGGCAGTGTAGTGAGAATGGTCCACAGACTCTCCAGTTATTAGGGGCGTGTTTGGTTACCTGCACTTGATTTTGGGCCTCCCGTCTCCGTGGCTCAGCTGGGCCTGGCCCGAGAGAAACGTGACCTGAACCAACATTTGCAGTCCGTTTGGTTGCCAACAATGTTCTGGCTTGACCCGTTTCGCTGCATGCAACATTTTGTGCACCTGGGGTTTAGTTGCCCACTAGAAGCCCATGCACGTTGAAGACAATACACTAAAACGTGGTGCAAATACGTATATACCTGCAATATGCAAGATCTACTAATATACCACTGTCGAAATAGAAAACTTACAACACGAAAGTTGTGCGGAACATTGAGATCTAGCTACACGTTAAAGGGTTTCTCAAACGGTCGACGGAGTGCGAAGAAATTGACAAAATTCGTCCAAAAACGTTCAAAAGGGAACTTCGAAAATTAGAAGCTACGGTAGACGAAACTCGAAACCGAGCACAGGAATGGAACCCCCTCGTCGACGCGCACATAGTTGATGTTCAACATTTTTCAAATCGACTTACATATGTGTAGATCAGAGGCATACTTATGGAGTAGTTTAGAGGAGGAGAGAGAAGAGGCATACATAGGAGTTTAGAGGAGGAGAGAGAAGAGGCATACAGGCTCAGAGCATCTCTAACAGAGCCCTTATAATGCAAAACCTTAAAACTGGTTTAAGGTTCAGGAACCTTGCGTTTTTTAGGCCAAAACGAGTTGTAGCATAGCAGAACCTGTAAATTAAACCGTAAAAAGGAATATTCTTGGAATCTTTTTTTTTCAACTCACCGTTGTCTTCTTCTTCGTGGGAAAGGTCCCGATCTGCCGCCGCCGGCCGTCCCCGCGGGTGCCGCTGCCCGTTCCTCCTCGCGGCCGCCGGCGCCGCTCCTCGGCGTCGAGCCGCAGCTGCTCCTCCGCGGCGGCCGCCGCGGCTGCTCCTCCTCGCGGGCACCTCTGCGCCGTCGCCGCTCCGCCTCGCGGACGTCGCCGCCGCCGCCCATCCTCGCAGACGCCGCCGTCGGGCCGGCGTAGAGGTCCTGGGGCAAGCGAGCTGCTGCTGCTTCAGTTTCCGTTGATGGACCGCTGGATTCCGACGAGTTTCGTGGCGGAAGTTCATCGGCGCCTCCTGAATATTCCCTCCCGCCAACTGTTTTCCCCAGTATACATGGCCCCCTCAGTTTGGCCGCGAAAACTACAGATTCACGGTTCCGCGGATGGATTTCACGGGTGCCCTCAAAAACTTTTACGGGTCCGTAGATTTTAAGGGGACTGGTATGTCCATTTTTAAGGTTCCGAAACCGTCTTTGGCAGTTATTTTAAGGTTCCGCGACTTTTGAGGGCTCTGTTAGAGATGCTCTCAGCCACCCCTACGCCACCCTGCAGGGAACAGTGACCAAATTGCACTGCGCAAGGGTGGCTTCTCTTGGGCCTGGCCCAGGGGTGCTTTAAGCTTCGTGCTCGTGCAAGGAGGAGGAACAGGGCAGGGAACCAAACGGACCGAAAAGAGCAAAAACGCCACGTTCCTGAGGCCCATGGGCAACCAAACACGCCCTAGGTTGGTGAAAGACCCGACCAGTGCATCAATGGCATCTGCCAAATGTATGCAAAGACCCGGCTGAACCCAACTCGATTCAAATTACCAGACCGGTAGTCCCAATTTCCCAAATCATGGCATGAACCAAACACGACAACAAAATTTTGTGATCTGAGAGAAGCTTTCAGGTAAACTCAATGGTTATCAGGGAGAACTGCTCATGAATACAGGTGGTTATCATTTCAGGCATGTTTGCAATGGATGTAAAATTCATGTTTCAACCTGTATTTATTTCACACTTGAACTAAATACCAGGGGGCACAAAAATTACACTCAATCTAAGCAAGGCCTTATGTGTAATTGACTGTACAAGTGGCCCCAGCACCCATGCCCCACTTGTCAGTCTCGTGGTATTGAGCAAACATTCTCTTTATCTTAATTGCTTATTACTTACAAGTTACAACTGCACATAGAAGCAATGACCAATACTAGCCTACAACCACAGTGGTCGAAAAAGGAATGCCTTGGGAGAACTCATTTATTTTTATTCGCTATTACCTAAAAATAAAAAAATGCAGCATGCACCATTTTACAGTTTACGAAGGATTTTACTCCGATGCACCATTTATTTTTATTCGCTATTACCGGAACTACTCCGATGATCTGGGAAAATCAGAAAGCTTTTCTCCGATGACATGCTGTGCTTCAGCAACTAGCCTTTTGACAACTTCACCTGCTGGTATGATCTCCGTGATTAGCCCAACACCCTGGCCAGCATACATGGCCATGCTATTAATATCTCCTGTAGTTGTCGCATTGGGAACGGTACCAGCAAACCGACGTACATCCTTGTGCTGGAATTGGAAAATCATTGCTTAGTTGTCCATTATTAAGCTTGAGATGCAAAAGTACGAAATGTGCATTTAAAGTTGTAATGAGTGGTTTGCCAAACTCGCCCATAGAGGTCCAAATTGTACAAACAGCATAACAGGGGCCCATGATTCATCACAACTATCATACGTTACAAGTAGAACTGTTTCGATCTTACATTTAAGTAACGTGGGTCTACCGCCATCTAGCAAATCCAGGAAATAGGCTCAGGTTTGGTTAAAAGGCAGAAACAAACAAATAACCATAATAACAGTGAAACTGTGAACGAAAAGCAAATATAAGTGAGAGAGCATTAACAACCCAAAGCTACTTTCATGCAATCAACTGTATATTTCTACAAGTACTAGAAAACAGCGCTGTTTAATGGTCCAGTTTTGTTTGAAATTAAAGCAATTTACGGCCATGCTACCATGCCCTAAATAAGTAGCAAAAAGATGTCATGGAAAACAAGGACGAAAAATGGGTAAACACAGAACATTTTGGGGCGTATAGTACTCTTATCACTGAAATAATCCTGAGCTGTGATGACCATTTCAAATCTCAATGTCTGCGTTCTAGAATTCCAGTTCTCCAGTTTGGATGTAGCTTGCAAAATAGCTAGATTTTGTGGTGGCTTGGTGGGGCTTGTTTGGTGCTAAACTGGAGCAGCACTTCCGGTGCCCAAACAGCTCTTAAACTTACCAGACAAGTCTAATTTTTCACAAAAATAAAGGTCTATTAGACCTGCAACTCATGAATTATGATCCCCAGGAAGCAGCTAGTCAAAGAATTTCAAAGGTACAGCTCAATGGCTTGTGCTTTTCGTTGGGAATTAAACTTCCCCGTATTAGAAGGCTGAGAGCTGCAGTTTAGGCAACCAAGCCCTACAGATAAATCATATTCACTTTTCGTCGTGTCTAGAAGATACCGGATAAGACTTCTAAAAAATGAAGTACTTTACAATACCGATCAAAATAAGAATAGCAGAAAATGTCATAACAAAGATTGTTGCAACTTCTAAACGCAGAATGAGGGCGCAAATTCAAGAAAATTAAACTGCCAATACATACCACACCGTGGATGATAGATTGGCCTATAATAGGCTGAGTTTCCTCTGTTTCATGATCTGGGAGATCCTTCCACTCAACATAGAAGGGTGTCTTCAGGACACGTTGTGGAGCACCAGGCCATCTAGCACGCCCGAATACATTTGTATAGTCCGTGCAGTTCATCTCGATTAGCCTTTTCTTATACAGAGGATGTGCAAAGCTTTCCTCGGTAGCTGTGAACCTGAATGTTAAGGATAATGTGAAAACCAGAACATAAAACGTTATAAAAGAACGGCTCTGTTTGAAATAATCATACAAAGATAAGTCTGAGACTTGAGAGAATACCTGGTTCCTAAGCAAACACCATCAGCACCAAGTGCCAATGCGGCAGCATAGCCACGGCCATCTACAATTCCACCAGCAGCGATAACCGGAATGGTACTATCCGAAACTAGATCCACTACTCTCGGCAGCAACGGTAGCAGACCCTCCTTTTTTCAAAGAAAAGATGTTTGAGATGGAAGTCCAAAAAAATAATTAAATGGACACAGGCTTGCAAAACGTGTTATGCTTCCGGAGACAACCCCACAAAAGGGAGCCTAAGCTAAATCACTAGCCTGACTTATTGCATGGGCGCATGGTGTATATTAGTGCATGTGTGTGTGTGTGTGCTTTTTGCAAGACTACCTAAGAACATTTCACAAGGTTGAAGCTAGAAAACAATGTGGAATAGTGAGTCGTGACTTTACTTGACCAATCACATGCCCCCCTGCTTCTCGGCCTTGAACAATAATTCCATCTACTCCAGCTTCCTTAGCTTTTGCTGCCTCCTCAAGGTTACCAATCTGTACAAGTCACCAGGAAAAATCTGAATGTCCATAATCAATGAAACAAATGCAAGAATGTACATGCTCATATCATAATCGTAGAACATCAAATCCTTCACTACAGGGAAGGTACTGGTACTTATGGTGTAATTATTGGCACCAAAAAGTTTACAAAACCTAAATGCTCTACATCAGATGCTACTGCTAGCTGTTCATCAATATCATCTATTATACTTCCTATGATCCCATCAGTCCTACAAACTGGGAATTTTTTTTAAATAATATTTTTTTGAAAATTTATTTGACAAATAGCACACGTTTTTAGTCAATTTCAAAAATAGCGCGCTGTCGTCATGGCTAATGACGAAAGTGCAGGTTTCGGCAATTGTACTGACGAAAGCCTCCTTTCATCACCGCCCATGCCGAAACAGCCACTTTGTTAAGGGCAGATACGAAAGTGTTCTCACCCTAGCGCGCATATTCTAATTCTTTGATAAAATAAAGTCCCTCAGCCGTGTCATTATTCGAGATAAAATATATATGAAATATATGCGGGTCGACGAGTAGGTTCCATTCCCGTGATTGGTTTCAAGTTTCGTCGACTCTAACTTCTTAATTTTGGATCGAAATTCACAGATTTTTTCGACGAATTTTGTTAAATTCATCGCAGTCAGTCGACCATTTGAAATTTTCCTTTCACGAGTAGACGTATCTCACCCTTCGCCACAACTTTCACGTTGTAACTTTTTTGTTTCGATACATAGGTGGGGTGTGCGTGTGTGTGGTGTGAGTGTGGTGTGAGTACCTGTGTATCCGAACAGATGCTACAACTTGTACTCTCAAGAGAAGGCTCTTCAAAAAAAAAAAAAACATGAATATAGTGCTTCCGTACTACACCTTAGAAAATGTTTAAAAATCTTTAAATGTACTTATCATAATAGGGCCAAGTATGTACTGATAGTCAAAAGCTTTGTTTTCGTTACGTATTGGCTCAATTCGGGTTCCATATAAAAACTCTAGCCCTTTTTTTTCTTAGTCCAAATATCATTGCCTGAGATCAAGTTCTGCTGGAAGACTCCATCTGACCTGTTCCCTTTAGTTCATACAATATTTGCCCCAAAACCATTGAAGAAAACGTCACCTCCCTGAAGCTAGATATATACTACACAATAATGCCCAATTGCCCATTGACCACTACCAATGATTTCCCTTTCCCAAGTTTTGACTAATTAGCAAAGTGTTAAGCAACCATCTCAAGCTAACAGCCAACAACCACCAATGATTTTGCTCCCTCCCTCAACTCTCAAGAACAAAAATAATTTTTCTCCAGTGAATTTTGGCTAATAAATTTTAGGCATGAGAATAAATTTCAATAAAAGTGAGCTTATTCCTTTAGGTATCGAACCAGTAGATATTGAGCTTTTGTCTGGTATTTGGGGGTTTCCAGTTGGTCAATTTCCTATTAAATATCTTGGGGTCCCTCTTCATCATGAAAAGCTTTCTAGGGCTGATCTCCAACCTTTGATTGACAAAATCCTCAAAAGGATTGATGGATGGAGGGGAAATCTGCTTTCTTATGCTGCTAGAGTGATTCTCATTAGAACTTGTTTGGCAAGCATCCCTGTTTGCCTCCTATTCTTTTTGAATTTCCTAATTGGGCTCTAGAGTTAATCGACACCCATATGACAAACTGCCTGTGGAATGATTTTGAAGGGCACGACAAAATGCATCTTGCTAATTGGAGATTGATTTGCAAGAAAAAAGGAGTTTGGAGGGCTTGGCATTCCTGATTTATGGAATGTATAAACCTCTGTCTCCTCAGCTCCTGGGTCAAAAGATATTTGAAAGATGAAGGGGAGCTTTGGAGAACCTTAGTTGATGGCAAATATGACACTGAGAATCCCAACATTTTCTGCAGCAAGACTACTGGCTCCTCCCAATTTTGGAAACGGGTTATGTGGGCTTTCCATTCTCTCCAGTTTGGGTACAGATGGAAAATTGGAGACGGGTTAAACCTGAATTTGTGCCAGCTGTTTGGAAGCTTTATGTTCCCCCTAGAGTCCACATTTTCCTTTGGCTTCTAGCACAGAGCAAACTAATGACCAGTGACAACCTCAAGAAAAGAAATATTAATAAACCTGAAAACTATATTTTCTGCTCTGAAAATGAGTTTGTACATAATCTTTGAATGCATAGTAGCTTGAAAAATCTGGCAGGTAATTGCTCTGTTTTTCCAAGTTGATCCTGGCCATGAGTTTTTATCTATTGCCAGGTTTTGGTTAGCTAATAAAAGGAATGTTGTCCTTTTAATTCTGTTTGTTCTTGTGGCGCCTTTGGAAAACTAGAAACGGTTTGATCTTTAATGGTCAAACTTGGGTTGATGTTAAGCAGGTCTGGAGGATGATTCTGAACTCTGAAAAGCTGGGAGCTGATCTTCAAGGAGCCAATGCTGGAAAAGACTGGCTTGTTCTGCCAACATGTGGGCAAGATCATTCGGACTCCGGATCAATGGAACGGCTGACACCTTCCTGCCTGAAGGAGACTGGCTCTACTGGCTCCCTGCTTCGCTCGCCCAAGCTGATGAACCAAAATCTCCAGGTCAAAAGAAGATTGCAGGGGCAGGGACATGGTCGACTCCTACTTCGACCCTGGAGGTGATCTTTGCGGCGTCTCCTGAGATGGCCATGGCTGGGGTTTGATCTGCATGGTTTTCCTGCAGGGAAAAAATGTCTTTTGGGCTAGTGTATGCAAACTTTCTAGCAGTTGGCCTCTATCTGTGATCCCTGTTGGGGCTTTTGTAAGTGGTAACTGAGAAAACGCATTGCGATGTAACCAGGCAAACCCTTGGTGGTTCCATTTTATGACCCCTGTTGCTCTAAAAGTTTGGCTAATTAGCTGGGCACTATCAGTTAGGACTGGGTGTAAACACGGAGTCTATTACAATGACATCACAAATGTTAACTAGCGAAATTGGAACAAACATTGGCTAATCAAACGTACTCTGACAAGGATTTGGTACTAATAATGGCACAACAAGTGTCCAACAAGCACAAGACGGTTGTCATCCATTCCTGTGAAATATGCAACCAACGTTCTCACCTGATGCAAGACCTTGACGCCGGCGCGGTGGGCCTCGTCGACCCGCTCCTTGGGGAACTCGCCCCAGTACACCTGCAGGACGGCGAGCTTCTCCTCCAGCACAACCCTCAGGTTCTCCTCGTGCGGGAAGGCCAGCACGATGGCCGCCCCGAACGGCCTCTCGGTCAGGCTCCTCGTCCTCCGTATCAGCTCCCTCACGTGCTCCGGCGCCGGCTGCAGGTAAGGGCGGACAGCGATTAGCCACCATAGCACACCGGCCCAAGCGTTTTCAAATAGCAAAGGGGAATCAAGGTACCCAGTCGGGGAGGCGGAGGAGGCCTATGGCGCCGGCGTTGGCGACGGCGGCGGCGAGCTCCGGGCCGGAGATGTCGGGGCCGAGCGGCGCCTGCACGACTCCGTAGTCGAAGCCCAGGATGCCCTTCCACCCCATCTTTCTCCTAGTCTAGCGGCGCAGTTTACGGTGGCCGGTCGATCCTGATAGCTGAGAGTTTGCGGGAGTTCGGAACTGCCCGGTGGTAGTGGCGGCGGCCGGTGGTGGGCGGCGGTTCTATAAGTAGGACGTGCCGAGTTGGACGACGAGCCGTGCGACGATTGCGAGCTGCGTGTTCTGAGTTCCGGGTCAGTCCGCCGCGCCGGCGTCAGGGGGGACGTCACGGCGCGACGCGGCTGGTCCTTTTCGCCACATGGCAGGTGGGTAGGGGCGGGGCTATTGGTTAATTAAAGAGGAGGGGAAAATGCGGATAAGGGCAACTCCAATGAACTGGCATAGCTCCATGTCTTTTTCTTTATTTACTTTAATTGTGAATACTTGTTTATTTTGTGAAAAAAATTCCGATCTATTCATTAATTTGTCAATGGAATACAAAGAACACAACAAGTAACAAAAAAACATCATATTCGTAGACGACCTAGCGACGACTACATGCAACGGAGCGAGCCGAAGGAGTCGCTGTCATCACCCCTCACTCATCGGAGTCAGGCAAACCTTCTTTTAATAGATAGTCGGGAAGTCGTCGTGCTAAGACCCTACACCAGCGCACCAGACCAGAAACCATCATCGATGAAAAGAATCATAGATCGAAAGGATCCGATCTATAGACACACGAACACAGACGAACGAAGACCGAGTCCAAACGGTTATGCCGAAGACAAACACCCACCGAATCCCGCGATATCCGCCGGATACGCACCTCCACAAGCCCTCCGTTGACACTAGATGCACCGCCAAAACAGAATCTAGGCGGGGAGAACCTTGTTCCGTTCCACGGAGCTATCGGCTCGCCATTCTAAGTAAGACACAAACCCTAATCAAACACAATAAAACACCAAAAAATGGAGCCCTTCCGCCGACAAGGACCGGGATCCTCCATGTGGCCCTAAGGCCAGAGGAGACGAGGCAGATCATTGGCGCCGCGACGGGAGGCAGGAAGCCCTAATTCTAATTGCATGTCTCCCCTGACAAGAAGCGTGCGAAGAATTGTGAATACTTGTTAATCATTCAATTACAATACCAGTTCATTAGTGACTAATTAGAAATTTGATAGATTAGCTTGTATTTATGCTGCTTATGCGACCTTTTGAATATACATTTTCTGTTCTGCTATTTACTAAATGTATACACGTATTATAGCAGCAAGAAATTCAACTACGGTGATGGCAGAGCAGAGACAACCGATTTTAAATATTTCAGAAGATAAAAATCAAGCAAGATATGAACATGGTAGAGCTAAATTAAATAATTTGACGACGAGAAAATGAGAAGAACCGCGAAATGAAAAAACGCATGACGACAAAGCGCTACTATGCATAATATATCCATGCAAAAGAGGCAGGAGGAGAAAACACGAGGAGTTACATTTAGGCAAAGTTCACCATTTGATGAGAGGAATGCCGTAATGCAGTACATGAAAAGGATAGCATCGAAGGAGGAGCAAACGATAAAGGCCAACAGAAAAGCACGTGGAAAGAGAATAAGTGAAGAGGAGAGGGAGGCATGGGCGGAGGACGTATCGTGTAAAACAGGACAATTGGTGCATCCGGTGCACCTGTCTCCAGTTTACTGTCTAAAAAGTTTTCAAAAAAATTAAATAAAGTGTAGACATTGACATAACATAAATATACATCGTTGCAAAAAATTCAATTCTAAATGTGAAACACAATATCAACTGTGAAAATGACAAATTTATCAATAGTGACAAGGGGCCAAATTCAAACCCTAACTTGCATTTTGGCACTATTCATTGTCGGATCTATCTATTTTATTTCTTGATGTGTGTTATGAATTTCGATTTGAAATTTTGTGACATATTAGATATGAGTTTTACAAATTTCCAAATTTTTTTGAGGATTTTTTGAAAACACTTTGGCGATCAACCAATATCGGGTGCACTGGGTGCACCAATTCATTTGTTTCGCAGGATAGGATATGTTCTCGGCAGAATACCCATGCATTAATACTTGTGTGCATTTACTATAAATTTTATATTTACCCACGAGATATGTGTAATGATAAAATAAAATAATAGACAGTGACAATGCAGGACATTCAACTAGTTATTATTCACTAGGAAACATGCCCGTGCGTTGCAACGGAGTGAAAAACTAATTTTTGGCGCAATTGAAATTTTACCCCAAATTCGATCGACCCGTGTAGAATAATTTTATTTTTCTATCCAGATAACCATCAAATTGAAACAGTAGTAAAAATAGCTCGATGGTACATATCTCTACAAAAAGTTAGATATAGCAATAAAAAATTCATTACTCATATGTCCTTTACGGTTCATGAACTTTCTCTCCAGTTCCTATGATTTCCTATCTGTAAATATACACGACTAATAAAAAATGATTCAGTAGAGCGAGCTTGAGAGGTGTCCCGGCAAAATAAAAGAAATGATTTAGAATAAAAAATGAAGTATTCTCAACGATAGATCAAATGCATCATCATTATTACTGTCGTCAACACTATTACCATTGCCGTTATCGCTACGCTTGGCTTGATCAAGCGAAATGCTTGGGTTATCCCAGCAAATTCGATCAACATTTACATCATGGCACCGTTATCTGCTTGGAGGACAACGTTGCTGAACGCGATATCTCTAGAATCCTCACTGTGGTCTCATGCTCCGACCCACTGCATGGCATTTCATCATATCTCCAGCTTGGCCAAGACCTGGCAGACCTAGGAGTTATCTCAGACGAAACAATGCAGCTCCTGTTGAAGCTCGCAGCTCGCTATCGCTGCTGCCATCTCTGACAGGAGCATGGCGCCCACATCAGCTTCGTTAGTGCAAAACTCGTGAAGCAAACCTACGACGCAATCTTACACCTGAGATTTCACGGTGTCGCTGGCATCTCGGCGTCGAAGGTCAGCAACGTCGTGTCGTCGTCTTTGGTGAGCATGTACTCCTGCGCGGCAAACTTGAGGCCATCGCGTGGCGGAACGCCGAGAGGAAGATGGCGATGGTTGGCGCCGAATCAAACGGGCGGAGGCGCGTGAGGACGCAGTGTACTGGGTGTCTGGGCGCCGCCAAAAGTACAGCTCGCGTGCGGCGCACGTACCATGCCTCGTCAGCACACCATGCTAACCGTGAGTCCGTGACTACTATTCCCGCCAGGGGCGAAGCCAGGATAAACTATCACCGGGGTCAGTCTTCTAAATGCAGTGATACAATTGCAATTTTGAGAGAGTATTTTGTTAATTTTACAGGAGATTAGCAAAATCCATTGGTGTCATTTGACCCCAATGCTTACGTGCTAGCTCCGCCCCTGATTCCCGCGATAAACTCCCGGCGTCGGGGCCCATGCAGATCACACCATCCGTAGAAGAATCCTTAGTTGGGCACTGCTAACTCTTCGACCGCCCCGCCCGATCGGCATGCGCGTCGTCATGTTCCCGTGACTGGCGCACGGCTCGAGCCCGTCCTATCGGAAATCACCGTCGGCGGGGCTCAGGGTGAAGTAGATGCGGCCGATCGATGGTCGTGGATTAGGGCACGTATATTTTGGGTAGTTTCGTTGGTTGATCTCGTTTCCTCGATCTCACGGGTCTGATCGACCTCACGTGTTATAGATTATAGAATTATAAAAACAGCCTAAATCTTACACGATGCATAAGATATTTACTAAAACCGCATAACAAAGAATAGTAAGCACCACATATGTCCCAAACTATAAGACATTTCGGTGGGCTAAAATACCTACCATATCGTCTTGCAATTTGGGATGGTACTAATGTTAAACAATACTGCTAGCTATGTGGTTTACAATGCAAAATAATTGGTAAAAATAATGCTCCTCATGAATGTAGCATGCTAAAATTACTTTGTAAAGAAGTATAAAAGTTTAATGCAAATTATATTTATTTTAGTTTTCCATGAGTCTATTTTTTTTGGACAAGCGCTTAATGAGCCAAATCGAATGTAAAATTATTTTCAATAGCATAGAGATGACCATTGGAGAAAGACTTAGTTTGCCAGTTTCTATCTACTAGATGACTTGGTATCACTGGAGTAAGTGCACGTAGTCGAACCATATGTTGTTATCTCATTAGTTTTCAAGAGATAGGCAAATATATCTGAATATTTTTGTTGAAACATAACACCAGGTTAATGTCTTTGTACACATAATGTTACCAATTGAAAAAATCACACTCTAATTTTTTATCCTAATTCCATTATCTATATGAACATAGATACATTGAATACACCGTGACCCAACGCATCGGAACCGAGTGCAACACGGAATGTTGGCTTGACCCACAATTTATCAACTTTATAATTTATGCTTATGGTTTATTTATTTATTTTGTTTTCCTATTAACAATCTCAGCCTAGCCCGTCCTCCAATGATCGTGCAGAGGGTGAAAAGAGAACATTGCAGGCATCCTCCCGCGACTGTGCTGCCACTTGAGAGAATAAATGAGACCATATCATGGTTCTTAGTAAAAGTGGCGGAGCTAGAGCAGTCAGTACCAGGGTGCATACGGGTGAAAAATTGCTGTTTTGCAAAGGATTTTCCATTTACCCGGTGTCCCTTGCACCCCCTAAGCTAGCTTCAGATCCGCCAGTGGTTCTTACCGCGAGCGAGCCCACGCAACTACGGAAGATAGTATAATAAACATATTTGATGCCGGAAATATGAACTATATGCAGTAAAGTTTCCACATTCAGAATCAAGTTTATATTCTATGTTTGTCACGGGTCAAAACGCGAACACCGGGATGAAGACACACTCTTTTCTTCTGTTTGGTGAAGAGCGCTAACACGATGCATACAACCTTGCTCGCGCATTAATTTTGTCATCCAGGTTCAGGCTGCTCGAAGACGTAAAACTCTGCGTCCTGCTGATTCGCATATATCAGATGGATATCTTGGTGTTACAATGAGGTTATGAGGGGCTCTCTTTGTCGGGGCCGGACCTGGCCAGGGAGTAGCTACTACAACGGTCTTGCTAGGCTTTTTGGCTATTGCTCTCACTTTTCTCCCAGCTTGATACTTTTACCTCTCCACTGTCTAAGTGTCTTGCCCCGCTCGCAGTTCATCCTCTCCATTTTTGGTCCATCTCCTCTACACGCTGCTATGGTTCTCCTTTTATACATGGGTTGTCACGGTAATTATCTCGTGCATGGCACGACGTGCGTTCTTGCCTGGCGCATGCAAACGATGTGTGACGCCACATGTGAAACGCAGGGCCGGTCCTGAGATTTCAAGGGCCCGGGGCGAAACTATAAATTTGGGCCCTAAGTATAAATAAGTAAATATATATGTGTGTTAGCTAAATTGAAATCAAGCGACTAAAATTGGACACTAGTTTCTAGGTGCAAAATCCTTTGTCAATTGTATTGAATAAATCCTTTGTCAATCACATTGTTATCATCCGCTTTTATGTAAGTTTTGTATGTATGGATCCCATCTTCTAGTTTATCTAACTTCTTTTGATACCCTTCAAAATAATATTCTCTGTGATTAAATCATTTTTGTTCATGTCTTGTTTTCCTTTTCGCAGCATCAGATTAAAAGCTCACAACATTGCCAAAAATAAAAATAATTACTAATCAAATTTGGAGCATCAAACTATACTAGATAATTAGAGAAGATACATACATGGGTTGGCCGGTTGGCTATCCGGCGGCGCGTTGGCGATCGGAAATAGGGATGTACGGGAAGCCGGAAACCAATCCGTCGCTCACGATTGTAATTACAGCTTTATCGAAGGTCAGGCCTCTGGGTGCGCAGCGGTGGCCGAGATGAGAGACGACAGACGAGGCGAGTAAGCGACCTACGGGTGATGCTCTTGGTTTTGATCGGACGAGCGAAATCGGGCGATGCGTCTTTGGCATATTCCCTCACTCGATCGCCAGCCTGCTCCTCTCCTAGGCCTGTATGGCTGCATCTAGCGCGAGCGGAAAGAAAAGGCCCAGTTGGCCTCGCAAGCATGAAGCATTATTTTCCTTGTAGGAGTAGTATTTTTCCATACCATATACAGTATACTGGACCTGGGAGGGCCCCTAAAATTTCTGGACCCGGGGCGGCCGCCCCGCTCGCCCCCCCTCAGGACCGGCCCTGGTGAAACGTGGCGCATAGGGTGCGCAGGGGTCTACTCCTCCCTGGAGTCTTCCGGGGTGGGTGCTGGAAGAAGGAGAGACCTCTCGCGTCAGTGGAAGATCTCGCGTGTGGTGTGGTGGCCAAGCAGCGGCGTGAACCTTCGCCCGTTGCACCGGTGGTTTGCAAGGTTGTGGGCGACGGGCGACGAGGGTTTTTCTCCCGCCCGCCAACAACGGCTGAGTGGCGGCAGCGGCACCGAGCACGTGCCGGCGGTCTCCTTGGGGAACTTGGCGCTCTTGCTCACGCCGGCGTGGTCACACGTTGACGCTTCCCTGAAACCTAGCTCGTGCGTTTGGTGCTGCTGTTGAGTACACTAATTTTCTCGTATCCTCCGAAACAAGTGCTACAGTATAATCTTCCCCAGATAAGGATTAGTTATCATCAGTATTCAGTACACTAATCACCCAAATCTTAAACCGGCCGGTAGCAGCACTGCTTCGTCGCGTTCCTTTTGAGTTTGCCAAGGTTGAAGACAAATTTAGCCCCATCTGTCTGTCTGAACCCAAGATATTCTCAGGCGGAACGCGCCGAGCATGCACTAGTCAGCAGATAAGAAGAACAACCGGTTGCCCCCTTGTCGACTCCAGTGGAAGCGTGAACGTTGCTTCCCTGGCTCTGTACCTGGCTACATACGCCCTCTCTTTACATCGACGCGGACAGGTCGGTCGACACTTGTGCGGAGAAATGGAGAACGAGCCATACTTGGAAGTTGCTACTTGCGTTGTTGATATCTATTGGGAGCCACGTGGGCTGTAGCTTCGGTGATGTGGACGGCTGACAAGGATTCTGGCGGGGTTTTTGTCTGTCGCAAGAAATTTCGCTGGCAGGTAGTACGTATGAAGGTGGCGAAGGAGTATGTACATGTGGTAGGAGTCCATGTGTGTGTGCATTGTGCCTCGTGTTGCAAATACATACTCCTACCAAATTTGACTGACCGGTGACCAACAGACCAAGTTGTTGTACTTCTCAACTGCGGAGCATTCAGTCTGAATCTACGATTCGTCAACCAGCCTGCAGCCATTGAAAAACGGTGTCGAGTGTAGACTGAAATAGCTTCCGTGCTGGATCCCGTCGGCGAATTCGTACACAACCTTGCTTGACAGCAAAGCCGTGGCGCGATATGGGTGTCGGCTCAATCAGGTTTTGCGCTCCGGACTTTCAAAGGGTCTCTTTTGATTCGCGGGATAGGAAAAACGTAGAATATGAAAAGCATAGTATTACAATGTCATGCACACTTTAATTCTACAGGATTTGGTACGTATCAAAATCTGTTTGATTTCATCTGAAAGTGAATGCTAGATTTCTTGTGAGAAGTAGTACAAATGATTTCATAGGAAAAAATTTCCATATGATATTTCTTGTGAGAAGTAGTACAAATGATTTCATAGGAAAAAAATTCCATATGATTCAATCATCCAAAAATCATATGCAGTTCCTTTTAATCAAAGGAGCCCATACACGGAAATGTTGACGAAGCTTGGTTTTGCGCATGAGCACATGGCCGGTCCATATGTTGGCCGTACAAGGGCAACCGCCTCGGCCCATTTGTACGAGTCCTCCTGCTTGTAATCAGTTTGATGTGATTCGCAACGTGAGTTACTACTTTTGACCATTACAAAAAATAATCATGTGCACTTTAGCCACTTTATATAATTATATTTCTCTGTGCACATTATTTAAATAGCTATTAAACAAGGTTATTGTAAAAGTGAAGTATTTTAAAATCTCCTGTAATTGTCCTTAAATATAAGCTACATTTGTGTGCTACTCTGTTGCAGCTATCTGGCAGAGACTCCATATGCCTGCCAAGAGAAGACTGGACACTTACTGGAATTTATCTTCTCTATCGAAGGTCAAGATGAATCAAGGTAGTTCTTAGCCATTTTGTGCTCAGCAGGTGTATGTCACTTAGTAAGTTAGTATCATCATTTGTAATGCAGTATATTGATGGTACCAACTAACATTCTTGCACACAGGCCCTTCTATTCTGTCCGCTTCATGCTTCCAATGCTATCCCAAATAACAGCGACAGCTGATGGATGCAGAACTTTGGTGTCGTTTGGAGGCCATAAAGCAGTAAGTGGGCATATTTTCTATAAACCATATAAGAATTGTGACTCCCTTGTTTCTGTTGCCTCGAAATAATTTAAATGCTGGTTATACTAGTTCATCATAACACCCAGTTTCCAGTTTGAAGATTATAATCATTTCGAATCTTCTCTGAATTTCTGGGTATCTTTCTGGTTTTCTATTTGCTAAATTTGTGTAGGTTACAGATACAAATGCGTTTGTGAAGACAAATCTATGGTATTCAAAATTTCAAAACTGACTAGCAGGCCGACCCTCCCCATGCACATCGGGTTGCTAGCAAGAGCTAATATTCACTGTTCATACAAAGATTATTTTTGTTGTTGCAGGGATGCTTAAGTTATAGGGTGTCGTCGTATATCTTTACTAGTTCTGTCTATGTGTTAATCACATTTGACGTGGGGTTTACTGTTTGAAGTGAATCCATGAAAATAAAATGGCAGCATTATGATTTGCCAACTACTAGAATAGAAATTTGGCATAAGGAAGTTGTCATTTATCATTCAGTTTTTTCTTAGGACGGTACAGCTGATATGTCTGTTTTCTGTTTACAGGTTATAGACTGCCTCATTAAAATGACTGAGCAGAATGGAATGATGATCGACAACGGTAGCATGTTTTTGGCATGCGATACTATCATAAACGTTTTGTCAAATGTAAGTATCTACATTGTTCAAAATAGTCTTTTGCCTACCATGAGATAATCCTAATACCATATTGTTACTTATGTAGAGGAAGAAGAGTTCCCATATTCAAATGGAGCCATGTTTCATCCATCTCCTGCAAGCACTTATTACATGGGCTGGTATGCTCTGCTCCTAATTTCTTTACATAAGATGAAATAGATATATGTGCGTATTGTTTGTAGGGTGGCTCTCAGTGGTAGGCATTTCTCAATGTCTGATTCTCGCATTTATTTTACTTTAGTAGGCAGTGACAAAAATTTCTACCAGAATTCGATACCTCTGGAGGTTTAAAAAATGGGCTCAATGTGTGTCATTTAGGTCATAAGCCAGTCCTATGATCCTATCTTTGAAACATGATCAGTCATATATTGACCAATTTTCTGCAATACCCAGCACTGGTTTCTGAACCTTGGTCATGGCAAGAATTTACAGCTGTTTGAAGCTATGCCTGTTGTCGGTTGCCTGGCAATTTGGCATACTCCTATAGCGATACTATATATAGACTGTCAGTAGCCGAGGAGAGTTGAACTAATCCATACCTAAAAATCATGCTATTCAATGTTGACGATCATTTTTCTATTGATTATCTTCATGAGCAGATCAGTAACTCTTTTCTTTTTGCGATTAGATCAGTAACTCTCTTTTTGTTGAATGTGAGCTGATCAGTAACTCTCATTTTGTTGAATGTGAGCTGACCAGTATCTCTCTATTTCTTGAATGTGAGCTGATCAATAACTATGAATATGTGTGATTGCTTATAGGAATTACAGATGCTTCATCAGTCACGATGACGGCCTCCAGCTTATGCACGATGGTGATGGAGCTGACATCAGAAGAGTTCCTCTTTAGCTGCTCTGATTTTGACCCCAAGACCCTTGAGAGTTTGTCTGACCTCATTGTTAGAAGTTTGCATCAGGTAACTATGACATCAATCTTGTTATAATACGAGATGAACAATAACGAAGAACGAAAAATAAACACTGCAGAGGACACGAGATTTAACGTGGAAAAACCCTTGTATACAAACAAGGGAAAAAACCACCGGCGCCAGCCAGCAACAACTTCACTATATCGGTGGGTGTTTACAAACGCCGTGGGTTATCGTAAAGACGCGATAAACCCTAGCGGCGGCTTACAAGAGATATTTATAGTCGGTGGCAACGATCCATACCGCATCGGCATGTGTTTGCCTTCTTTTCAAGCATCCACTCAGCCCAAGCCTCCGGCGACGGGCCTCGCTCCGCTCGTCAGAAGATAGCCTCCTCAATTGAATTTGGATCACAATATAACAAATCTCTTCCGTGAGATTGTTTCCTTCGTGAATGTTATTCTCTACAAATGATTTTTATCATGCAGCATCGGCATGTGTTTGCCTTCTTTTCATTATTTCAATTCTGGATGTGTTTGCTTGATGGTGGCTTTCTGTATTGTCCTACAGGATATCCCTGACGACGACCAGGAACAGTTCAACCAAAAGCAAATCATTGTATCAGGTAAACACGATGATCTGTCGATCTTAGAAATGAAGAGGAAGAAAGCATGGCCCTCGTTCAGCATGTGTGATCTGAGGAGATAATGACAAAAAACCACCACAATTGAACACGAGTTGACTCGGAAGCACCACATTTGGTTTTCCGACACATAAATACCACTATTCGGGACATAGTGTGACGCGGAGCACTAATTTGTCTGCTTAAGACTGTTAACAGTTTTTTGACAGCTTAACCCCACCCGTCAGGTCTACGTGGCAAAGAAAAGAAAAAAATGGGTCAACCCAATCTCTAACCCAATTTCTTTTCCTCTCTCTCCTTATCTCTTCTCCTCCTTCCTTCCGTTTGCAGCTCGCATCGCGTCCCGTGCTCCTCCTCCCCTCGCCGGCCGGCGCCCTTCCGCCCTCCGCCCGCCGTCCTCCGGCCGCCGCCACCTCACACTCCCTCGCCCCGCCCCTTTCCCCTTCTCCCTCGCCCACCAGCCCGACCCGCACCAACTCCCTCCCGCGCCTCCACCTCGCTCACCTCCCCTTCCTCTCCTCCGGCCACCTGGCCCCGCCACCTTCCTCCGGCCGCCTTCGGCCTTGGCTCCCCATGCCGCCATCCTCGAGCTCGCGCCCGGCGCCGCCCCCTGCTCTGTCCCTCTTCCTTCCCTGCCTCGGCCCGGAGCTCCACCTCCTGCTTCGACCTCCGCCTGCCAGGGAGCCGCCAGCTCCGGCCACCGGCGCCGCCCCCACCGCCGGTCTCCGCCGCCCCTGCTCAGCCGCGCCAGGACCACGCGCGGGACGCGCTGCGCCCCAGCCTGGCCTGCTCCTCCTGCTGGCCGCCTCGCTGCTACCAAGCGCCCCAGCGTCGTGGCCTGCTCCGGCCCGGCCCCACCTCGACCAGCGCGCCGTGGCCGCACGTCGCCCACCGCCGCCCGCCCTGGTCGCGCTCGCCCACGGCCCACGGCTGGCCGTCGTGGGCGCACTCGAGCGCGTCCGCGAGCCCGTGCGGCCCCGCGCAGCCGTCGCACCGGCCGCCGCTTGCTGCTCCCGCCGCCACCGCCGTCGGGGCCCGGCGTGCTGCGCGCCGTTCATCGATCTGGACCGCCTCCGTCGTCGCCATTCATCGATTTGGACCTCAGAGCCGGGATGCGGAGAGGAGGCGGGCTAGCGACCGGGAGCCGCGCGGGCAGGGGAAGGCCGGGCGCGAGCGCGGCCACGCGCGGCCGGCACGGGCCCTGGGAGGGGTCGGGCGGGTGCCCGAGCTCGAAGTGGTGGAGGGCGGCGATGAGGTGGTCCCGGAGCGCGGCCTCGTCGGGGTCGTGGAACTGGGCGGGCGCGTGGCGGCGGCACTGGGACCGTAGGAGCTCGAGGTGGCCGGCGACGTCGTGCGAGAGGCGGAGGGAGGCGGCCGGGAGGACGTCGAGGACGACGGCGAGCTTCAGCTTTTTTTTCCCGGGAGAAACGTTGACCAGCTTTTTTTTCTTTTTTTCTTTGCCACGTAGACCCGACAAGTGGGACCGATCTGTCAGAAAACGTGTTAACACGCTTAAACAGGCAAATTAGTGCTCGTTGTCACACCATGTCCCGAATAGAGGTATTTATGTGTCGGAAAACCCAAAGGTGGTGGTTTAGCGTCAACTCGTGTTCAATTGTGGTGGTTTTTTGTCATTATCTCGTGATCTGAGACATCATTATCTAACTTTGCTTTTGTACTGGTTGCAGGTTATAGGCGCTGGGCCGATCGGTTCCCAAGTGTTAGAAAGACTGTACATCAGCATGTATCTGTCTGATCGTCTGTCAGATCTTCTCTACGAAGAGTTCCCTCTTGTGAATGAAAATCCTACAAATGCGGAACCCAAAGTTCAAGCATCCACTCAGCATCAAGTTTGATCTCGTGTGGGGCGCTGTTACCATTTACGTCTAATCGTCAGCTCACTGGTTCTTCTATGTAATGCCTGACCGACTCCCTGACATGAACACGCGGTGTGCGGCAAGCAGGATGGCAGTTGCATACATCCGCCTGATTCCCCAGTCAGTAGTGGAACTAGTGGCACGCTTCTTGCACTACACTGGAATACATCAAGCAAGAGTCTCAGATGCGACACCATCTCACCTTCTTTCATGTAACAGTGATATTTCAGCTCGTACATTCAGTGCAAAAAGGCCTATGTTCCGTATTTGTAGCTCCACCCTGTAATGTTTCATATGTGCGCATGTTTGTGTTGATCATCAGTTCTAAGAAATAACGCAATAGTTTTGCCAGTTTTTTTGTTCAATTTGTGTGGCTACGTTGTTCAGAAAATTCCTATCTAATGCAGAGGTTCCACTGTAAATAACTACTTGGGCTATTAGTAAAAATGCCCGTGCGTTGCAACGGCCCAACGAATGTAGACATTGATACAAATTAATTGGCTCTTAGTTTGCAAAAAATAAATCAAGAAGAACGGTAACAATAGACCATTGTAATCCGGACTAAAAGGCAGTTCAATCTTTTTCCTCAAATCTTCTAAAAGGTTGTTCCATGGAAGCAGTCAAAACGATTGCACGCTGTTAGCCCTAAGAACTTTTTGTTATCCGGACTAAACACTTTGAATTATCTTACAAAAAAGAGAAAACATAATACAGAAATAATTTGGAGGAAAATACATTGGCTGGTATTTCAGAAAGTAACGATAACAAACTCAAGTCTGATGCACTGTAAAATAAAATAAATACCCAACTCTACTTTATATGTGCATTGTAGATAAAACCATCAATGAAACATCGAAGGTACAAAAAATATGAGAAAATAACCAGAGGTGCTACTGCTATCTGAAATACATCGGGTGATCTGATGTAGTAAAAACCAGTCTATTATGGCTAACAATTTCAAAAAAAAAAATCCAATAGCAGCTATCCCGTCAGCTATATCCTCCCCACGCCTGTCCCTGCTGTGTAATGTCGCCCTCAACGTCTGGATTTGTCGATGTATCAGTTTCGCCAGAGCTTGCGCAATCGATGTCATACTCTTTCCAGCTACCAATTACAGATCTAGTTAATTACTATTATTGGTAACTAACACGACCATATTTTGTTGTGCAGCATGTATATCAGGTAGATAGCTGGATGGCCAGGTTTCAGAGCATAGTCACACATCAGTACTCTGAAGAAAACATTGAACATTCCCTCGAAAAAAAAAACATTGAACAAATCGAGCTACTCTGCAGCCAACAAAATTAGAAAAAAAACGAAAAATGCAAGATTGTTGCTGCATGCGTGGAGATATGATGGTTATCTTGAATCTGAACGGAGAACAGGACATCATACAGTTCATAACTTTTCCCCTCCCCTGGCTCCTCTCTCCCTACTCTCTCCTGCTCCAACAAATTCTCCAATCATGGTCTAAATTACTCACTATATAAAAGTTGGAAAAAACGGCGGCCTCTCCGCGCTCCAGGCACTGTAGTAGCTACAGTCTGCTACAGTGTTGAACAGTGCCCTGATAATTTTACAAAAAAACCCTTAAGTTTCCCGTAAATTACAATTCAGTCCTTCTTACATATAAGCTAACCCTAACCCTAAATCGCAAATCATCCCCATTTCCCCACCACCCCGGCTCGCCCACCTCCAGCCCGCCCCCGCCGCTGCAACCCTCCTCGAGACTCGCTGCCTCCTACCCGCGCGCCGGCCTAGCGCCTGCCCGAGCTCCTGCCCACGCCACCGGGTCCCTGCGCTCGACGAGGAGGAGAGTGTTGCGCGCCCGCCGCGACTCGGCCACCTCCGCCTTGACGCCTCCGCCGCCGCCCTCCTCGCGCCCTGTGCCCGTGCCACCTCCTGTCCACGCGCCCGAGACTCTGCTCATGCCGTCGGGCCCCTGCGCTGGAGGAGAAGGAGGCCGCGCGTGCGCCAAATCCCCGCGCCCCGCTCCGCCGTCCCCTCCATCCTCTCTGGCCGTCACCTGGAGCTCGGCTCCCGTCTCGGCAGGTGGTGGAGGCATATTCCCTAAATCAGTCGCTCCTTCCTTTTCTTAGGTCTCTAACCCCTTCTTTGTTGGTGCCTGTACCAGGCCGGCCATGGCGCGCAACCGCCAGTGAGAGAGTCGGCAGTACGACGAGGACGTGAAAGGGCAGATGGATTTTGGGAAGAAGAGAAGGAGCCGTGCACGGTCGCATCACCGAGAGGAACGCCCGTCTGGCTACTGCTTCACGTCTGCGCGAATTCTCTCCTCACGTATCTGGTACGATCTGTTCTGCCACTCGCGTCTCTGCTTTATGAACATAGGAAGGACACTGAAAATTTATATACATAACAGCAAGAAAATGAAACCTATACCAGATCTTTTCCTTCTTGATTGTGCTCCTCCGCTCTTTCTTCCACTCTCCATAATATATCCTCTTGTGTTTGCAGATATTTTTGAATCAATGAGCCTAAGGTGTTTGAGGAAAATCCCAGTAAGCTGCAGGTACAGATTGATTCATGTATATGTTATCATGTCTACTAAATAATTTTGTTCTTCAAAAATTTTGCCCCCCCCCCCCCCCCATTAAATGATGACACACTTTCCCTTATTGTTTTCTTATTGTTTTCGTGCGTGCAGATTTTTGTGTGGAATAAGCGTGAATCTGTTCGAGCCTTAAATCTGTTCTATATAATCTGGTATGTCGCTTTGTTAAATAGCTGCATATATTTCTTCCTTCCCTCATGTATTTCCATTGCCTGGTGTTTATTAAACGTGTTAATTTTTGGTAGATAGTCTCACGAATATTTCCTCAACTTTTGTTTGCCGCAGTTAGCTGTTTTATCTCGATTGCTTCGAATGCCATGTGTGGATGACCTTACTGGTACTAGATCTGGCGAGGAGGTTGCTGGTACGACATCTGCTGAGGAGGTTGCTGTTGTCATCTCCAATGATGTGGAGTTCACGCCGTCAATGATCTATGGACAAAGAAGACCAAGAAAAAAATGTTGTATGCTGCAAATATTTGAGTGGATGTATAACGAGGTAAGCAATTGTTGCTATTTTTTTTAGCTCATTTGCCTACGATAAGTGTACTGTGCACGTGAGATCCTATGACCTGATGTTGCGCTCATTACTCCCTGATTTGTCCATAGATGGATGCTCTCTTCCCGTTTGATTTATGTATCATATATCCAGATTCTGGCTATTTGCAAGGCATGACGTATTAATTATTACAGCACGGAGGTCATGATGTCTAGCTGGTGGCTGCCCTTGGTGTGTCCGACGGCGGAATGAGGCTGTGCTGACCAGCAACAATCAAGTTATGCTATTAACCTGTGTGCGTAGTCGTTGATATTGGACTGGAAATGAGAAAAATTGTAGTTCAGCTTCTCCCATGTTTACTAATGTTTCATCTCCATTGTTGTCTGCTTTCAGTTTATTTATATCTTGGGAGTGCACTCTGAATCCAGAAGACTGCTATGATATCCTTACTCTCTAAAATCGTCCAGGTAGTTGTTGCTTTTCTCTTTTCTTGGCTTAATTAGACTTCTTAACAATTCCTCTATTACACTGAGTTTATTTGAGATAGTTGAAGTTTATGTTTAATAGGAAGTGTACTGTGTGAGTGCCTACAAAGCAGATGGCATGTTATGTCTCTTAATGTATTCAATATTGCCTCCACTGTCAGTTGCACCTCCACCGGAAATAACAACAACTTTGTTCTAATTTCCTACAGGCAACAAGGTTCGTTATTGGGTACATTTAGTTAATTAGTGTTGCACTAGATATTATTTGGCATTTACTCAATATCCACGTTTCCCTGTTTTATTTTCTAGAGGTGATAATTCAATAGAGTTATTTAATGGAGTTTTTGTTCCATGTCTTTGTTTGATCCAGAAATCAAATGATTATGAAACTCGTGGCGGTGGCTAGAATACTCTTGGTGATGGTTCGCAATTGTTTTCATCATATGAAGAAAGGGCACAATCAGCGACAGAGATGAGGACAATACCCTCGGTAGCCCAGCCGTAGGCAACATCCCTACGTATTGCCTCTTATGCCCAGCCCAGGTGAGCTTTTACTTTTACACAAATGAATCTCATGTTCTACTTTTATGGTTTGATGTTGAGTACATTTAGTTAATTCGAATTGCGTAGATTTGCTTTAGTGCCATATAGTTAAAGTATTTCAATAGGTTGTGATTATTCTTTCCATTTTCTTCTTTCATGCTCGACATAAGCGTCATCTGTTTCTCTATCTCATATGTGGTTTGGCGTTGTTCTTGGTGCAGATGTGTTGGTAAGCTCTCTTTCCCTCACCGAATGGTTCACCAGGTCATGTTTACAGAAAAATCTCCTTTCTTATTATTTAGATTATTGTACTTCTTTGCTGTTGCTCAATCGGTTGTCATGTTGGACATCCAAAACCATGTTTACTAATGTTTCATCTCCATTGTTGTCTGCTTTCAGTTTATTTATATCTTGGGAGTGCACTTTGAATCCAGAAGACTGCTATGATATCCTTACTCTCTAAAATCGTCCAGGTAGTTGTTGCTTTTCTCTTTTCTTGGCTTAATTAGACTTCTTAACAATTCCTCTATTACACTGAGTTTATTTGAGATAGTTGAAGTTTATGTTTAATAGGAAGTGTACTGTGTGAGTGCCTACAAAGCAGATGGCATGTTATGTCTCTTAATGTATTCAATATTGGCTCCACTGTCAGTTGCACCTCCACCGGAAATAACAACAACTTTGTTCTAATTTCCTACAGGCAACAAGGTTCGTTATTGGGTACATTTAGTTAATTAGTGTTGCACTAGATATTATTTGGCATTTACTCAATATCCACGTTTCCCTGTTTTATTTTCTAGAGGTGGTAATTCAATAGAGTTATTTAATGGAGTTTTTGTTCCATGTCTTTGTTTGATCCAGAAATCAAATGATTATGAAACTCGTGGCGGTGGCTAGAATACTCTTGGTGATGGTTCGCAATTGTTTTCATCATATGAAGAAAGGGCACAATCAGCGACAGAGATGAGGACAATACCCTCGGTAGCCCAGCCGTAGGCAACATCCCTACGTATTGCATCTTATGCCCAGCCCAGGTGAGCTTTTACTTTTACACAAATGAATCTCATGTTCTACTTTTATGGTTTGATGTTGAGTACATTTAGTTAATTCGAATTGCGTAGATTTGCTTTAGTGCCATATAGTTAAAGTATTTCAATAGGTTGTGATTATTCTTTCCATTTTCTTCTTTCATGCTCGACATAAGCGTCATCTCTTTCTCTATCTCATATGTGGTTTGGCGTTGTTCTTGGTGCAGATGTGTTGGTAAGCTCTCTTTCCCTCACCGAATGGTTCACCAGGTCATGTTTACAGAAAAATCTCCTTTCTTATTATTTAGATTATTGTACTTCTTTGCTGTTGCTCAATCGGTTGTCATGTTGGACATCCAAAACCAAATATCTAATATACCCTTTTAAATAATGGTGATTAGTGATGCTACCACAATATCAAATTTGAAATTCATGTAGGTGCACTTACACTTCTCGAGTACATAACTACTGCCTGAACTCGGAGAAACTGTAGATGCTAGCAAACAATCTCAAATCTGAAAAAGTTGCAATATGAAGGGAAAGAGAGAGGTTAGAATATGGTATGCTAGAAGATTATTCCTGAGCATTGCCTCACTTATCAATAAATCTAGATTCGCAAATTGTTCAACGAGTTGCCATTGTGAGGTGTATTTTCGTTGGATCCTTCCATGCTTTAATTGCATTTGTGCATCTCAAGCAAATGGAATGTGTGGATTATGTCTCCTAAATTTAGGCTAGAGAAAAAGTTTCTCTATGTTTTTAACGATTAGAATTGTATAGGGTTCTCTTTTGTATTCTCGCCTCCATACCTGTTGTACCTATTTGTAAGGTGAATTACCTTTAACATGACCACGGAGTAATATCGCATTAAGAAGAACTCAGTTAGACTGAATGCATTTCATAATGTTTTTGCTATAGTGATCTGAGTTTTTTTCTGTGCAACATTATTGTATTGGAAGATAGAGAGTATTTCTTTAAACTCTTCCACATGTCATTGCACCTATGAAGTGATTTTTTCCATGGACCATGTACATGCTAAGCATGCTATTTTTTTTGGCAGGAAAGGCTTTTAGACGCTTTATTTCCCGTTTGCTTGCTTCTACAGATTTCCGCAACATGGTGTTACAGGTTGGACACTATTACTTGCTTGCTCTGGGATCTTCCATGCCTCCCTTTTCTAGCTATTGAGAACTGATATCTATGTGTTTCGTTTTGTTGTTATTCTAGATTTAGGATTCTGATTTTGTGTTCTTCGGAAATTCCGATTTTCATGTTTACACACAATTTGTTGTATTGACCAATGGTCTGTGTTTACATCGATGTATTT
Source organism: Poa pratensis (assembly GCA_947311845.1). Lineage (NCBI taxonomy): Eukaryota > Viridiplantae > Streptophyta > Magnoliopsida > Poales > Poaceae > Poa > Poa pratensis. Next base: position 39,546,129 of record CAMZMU010000069.1, read on the forward strand.
TTCTATAGTAATTTTGATATTTTAGTCACCGCACAACGCCAATTTGCTTTGTTCGTAAACTTAACCTTTTATAAACTACACATGACCATTTAATTATTATGTGTTTCTGACAAGGAATGCCTGATCGGTTCCTTTTTTACGTTCTCCGATTATTCATTTATCAGGCTTCACACAATGGATTAACACAACATTGTTTGCTACATATTACTGCTCACAAGTCACAAGGTTTATTGCCGTCATTGATTTGGCAGCAGAAAATCCCTTTCATAATCTTTTGTCTCATCTTTTGTGCTGAATGCTCAACCTATAGATCCGCTCTTCTTTTGATGCCCTTATTCTACATGTGTTTACTGCTCATCGTGCTTTGGCTTCATTCAACCTATTTTAGCTATATATTTCTAATTATTGTAGGATCAAGCACCTGAGATGTGTCTTCTATTTTGCAGCGCTCAGTTTTCATGTATAGAACGTTTTACTTCTGATTTAGGTATTACTAATTATTCTATACCTTCTAGTGCATATTGTAGCTTAATTTTGTGCCCTGAAAATGATCTTTCAATTTGAATATACATGTTTTGGCGCAATTCTACCAACTACTTTAAGATGAATGCGACTATTTCTGTTACATATGGTTTCGTTAAGGCATTCATCTATATTCTGCTTGAGACGAATGTCTACGAGCTCAGCAAGTTTCTTTTGATTAAGATGTGCTTAGCTTTTTGTGTTATTGAAGTGGAAACAGAAAAGTAAAATGCAGGTTGCGTATAATGACTGAACATTGCCCAATGTACCAATTGGATCCAACTATCAGATGCAAATATATGGGCAAGTAAAGTATAGCCAATTTCTCTAAATAAACGTCCATTGCTTAATCAGCAGCAACGGTCATTTCATAGGGGTCTCTCTACATTGACAATAGTAGATAGACGTTGGGGCAATTTTGGTACGTGCTAAAGTACGTGTTGACTATGCTATTTTGATGCTTCGGTGATGAAATCTGGATGCTCTAATTCTTCAGCAAATCTTGCGGGAGATGAGCTACCTATTGTCTGTTAGAATGAGCTGATGGTTTTGTGATTTATTCCAATTAGTTGGCTGCTGATGATGGTGTTGTATGTGTGTGCTACTCTGAACCTAAAGTTCAGAAATATCCCACTGACCGTTTTGTTTTCTTTGTAAAAAATGTTCTATTAGTGCCCTGTGTCAGTGTAGATTATTGCTTGAGCTAGCTGCGTTGCCTCTGCTTCCTGTGATGCCTCATTTAAATTACACAGAAGCAATTTCATGTGTTTAGATTAGGCAAAATAACAAATTCATGGGATGAAATATCTGAGGACAGATTTTTCATGAATCTTGATCCCTTCTACTGAAGAATAGACATTTATTTATTTCTCAGAATATATAGGTTTTTGACGGACGATTGGATCTTAACTTGCAGGTTCTGCTCTTTGGGGTCGTTGAGGTTGACGCAAGGACCACCTTGACACTCTTGCAGACTAGAAGAAAGTGTGATAGATCACTGCTAAGATCACCGGTGCTGCTGTTGACCTTCTATCCACAGTTTTGTTTTGTAAACCGTCCCATGAAACAATTTAAGGTACTTTTTGAACTTCCAAAAATGTTTTTGTTCTTCATGCCATGTTATTTAAAAACTGGTTGCCTCATTGGAAAGTTCCGGTGAGCTGCTGGACATGTGTAGTCTTACCGTGATATTCAATACTCTTATATATTGTCCATAAAATAACAGGGGAAATATATAACTAGGCTGATGTGGTTGCAATGGTTAAAATAATGTTTTTCGTTATTCAGTGATTGTCTTAGCTAGCTTCTTTGGAAAGTATAGGGCTGGTCGTATTATTCTGAAGTTCGTCTATTTGGTGTTGTGCACTTCAGGGAGAAGCTAGCAAAACAAATTAGCGAAGGTCTTGGAGATGACAATAGAATCTGCAGTTTTAAGCCAATTCCAAATGGTGCAAATCCGTCGGCCTGTCAGAGTAGCAAAAGTCCTCATATTAGGATTTATTCTTTCAGCAATCCAAACTTACTTTCTTCCTCTTAATCAACGCATGACAGTGAAGTACAGTCTACAATTTTAGGAGAGTTCCAATTAGATAGCACACAACTGATGCAACATCGGACTCTGTTGCTACAGGTCTACACATGGGTTTTGTACATGCATACAAACACAAGACCGTATAAATCTTGGTGGAACACTTTTTTGATTCTAATAATTGGAACCAGCATTTAATTGGTACTCTGTTGGTCCATGGCCATATGTCTCTCTTTTTTACAACTAATTATATCAGCTTTTTACTACAACTTGCGCTTATATTTTGCCCCCTTCTACATGAGATGTGTCTCTGCTTCATCAAGGCCGCGGCGTGACGCCGCGCAAAATTCCACTAGTAATTCTCCAAAGCCACATGCCTCGAGCTCCCCTTGCCCGCGCCCACCTCCATCTTCACCGACCTAAACAGCGAGAGAGTGAAGCGTCTGGAATGAGTATAAACCTAGCAGATTGCCCGGCCGCTACAACAACCCTTGCACGAATGCACGCCACACCTGGGCTATTTCCTAGGTAGGGGATAGGAGGTTCAGATTTGGACGATATAGATCGAATCGGGAAAAGAGGGAGTGAGGAACTCACCCGTGGTAGCGGCCAGAGCCTGAGGCGAGGGAGACGACGGCGGATTGTCTCTCTGTTCGAGTAATTGGATACCAGTCCTATACAGTACTTCTGTGCGTGCGTGGAGTGCCGCTGCTCTTGGACATGCGACTGACACTGCTACTCCTCTTCTTCTCCGGAGCAGTCTGCGTCGGATGGATTTAGGGGAGCTCGAGAAAGGAGAACGGCCGAAGGCCTCGCCGACGGAGGCGCCGACTCCTCCACACGAGCCCGCAGATGGACCCGGGGGTCATGGCGTGCTGTGGAGGCTGATAACTCTCCGGGCGGCAGCGCCGGGGGCCCTGGTTGGCGTCAGTGCTCGGAGCTAAGGAGCCTAGGCTAGGCGGGGCAGGAGCAGCGAATGGAAGCGGAGGGTTCGGGGCGGGGCGGTGGCCACGCCCAGGAGGAAGCGTCGTTCGTTTGGGGGAGGGGAGAAGAAGAAAAGGAACGAAACGGTACGATGGCAGTGCGTAATATGTGACTAGGTGGGAGGGTAAAAGCGGAAACAAAAATGACGTACCACAAGAAGCCATCCTTCCTTTATTATTAGTTATTAGGTATAGAAAAAAGAATTTTAGAGTACCAACTAGGAGCCGCCCGGGCTGAACCCCTTTTTTTCTCACGATGGGCTGATGGCCGGCCAGAATAGTGTGCTTGTCGCTTGAGTGTGGTCTGGCCCGGTGGATCGTAAGGCCTTGCGCAATGTTGTGGCAGGCCTTCGGACCCGTGGACTGGACCAACATGTTGTACCTTGGCGGGCGATACTCGCTCTGGGGAGGTCCTAGTCCACGAACTGTGCGGAGCTGAATCCGCTCCGCACACCCCTCCACCTTCTTCTCCGCCTCCATTCTACTCCGCCTCCGCCTCCGCCTCCTCCGTCCTGTTTCTCGCCTCAATCGCTCCCCCGCCGCAACCACCGGCCTAACCGCATGCTTCCGCCCCCCGCGCTCGGCGCCACCTCCGCGCCCCGCCCTACTCGAGCCGCCACCTCCGCCGGTCCGCCGTCGCCCAGCCGGCCATCCCTCTAACCTCCCCCACATCACCTTCTTCTCCGGCGCTGCCCCCACCCCCGCACCCCACCTCGCTAAGTCCATTCCTCACCTCCACCCGCGCCGCCGCGGCGAGCCGCGTCGTCGCCGGCTACGGTGAGGTGCATTCCTCGCCTGACCGGCGACATCGCGGCCAGCCGCGCCATCCCCGTCGGCGGCGAGGTCGGCTCAGTCTCCGGTGCTTTTCCCAGTCTTCTTCTTCTCCGGTCGTCTCCCTCGCCTCTCTTCCTCGTCTCCGGCAGCCTCGCCTCGATTTCTTCTCCGGCCGTACGTCTCCACCCGCTAATAAGCTGGAGGTACACCTTATTGGGCCAGCCCACCAAGGGGTGTGCGGGAGCTAATAAGCTCCGACCTGGTCATCAACTAGGAATTGCCCTCGCTCTGCTTCATCTTCGTTTTCCTAAGTATTTGCGGATCTTCATTCCTGAGGACTTCGGACCCGTGGATTGGACCAACATGTTGTACCTTGACTGGTACCTAGACGCGCTCATAAGTTCCTGTTTTGCGGCTAAACGTTTGTTCGATTGATGGCCTAGACACTCCTAGGTACCAGCCACCGAGCATAATCGATGTGTAATGGCAACTCATATCCACTCATGGTTCCCTGAACTGAATGGATGCCCACCCTACCATTACACTGGCCTATCGACAGTGAGCCCTAGTTCAATCGCGATCGTTTCATTCTTATTTTCTCATGGGCACCGATCGTAACTAGCCATGTTCGTTCGGTTTGTCCCTCTGGTATAAAAAAAATACTACCTCGGTAACATTATTGTTGTCGTGGTTTTATTTCAAATAATGTAACGGAGGGAGTTCTTAATATTACCGCATATAACGCGTTTGTGATGGCCATGGCTGAAAAAAGGCCGAGTCGCTCCTAGGGCGGTTGGCTAAGCGAAATCCTATCAGTCGCCGCTCCTATCTCCTCCCATTCACATCCACCTCGCCACCGTCGCAGGATGTCGGCACGCTATACCTATATGGCGGTTAGTCTCTTGCAGGAGCCGTCAGAGGAGGTCCCTTGGAGGAAGCCGGAGCGCCTGACACAAGCCTCTTTAAACTATTTCACCTTTCGAAAACACTTTGCCACCATTTTTATAAACAACAATTTATCTTCCGTCCCTCGGTTGGTCTATTTTTTTTGTTAAGTAAAACCAATTTATCTGTAGTTGAAGTCATGCAATACTTTTTCTTAAGATTAGTCATGCAATACTTATATAGAACTCGTGTATCAGTCATGCAGTACTTAAAGTACCATTGCTCATTTGTTTGGTAACTGAAAGAACGGAGATTGATAAGAAGTCCAAAACTCGTATACTTGTAGGTGTGTACTCTTTTCTTTAGGCAACTGTAATGATATTGTTTTTAACAAGATGTAAGTTTTTCACTATTTACAGATTATCAACGAGGCTTATTGGATCCACATGTGGTTATTTCTCCTTTATCCGAACCATCGGGGACTTATAGATACGGTTGGGCTCGATTGTTGACGGTCATCAGGCTATCTTCATCCGGGGTGGTTGGCTACATGCTAAAAGATTAAAGGTTTAGAGAAGAAGTGAGCCCAGCTCATTTGGTTAGGGAAGTGGATGTACAACCCAGCCATCCAGGTTCAATCCTCATGGACATAGATTTGGGTTCTTATTATTTTAAAAAAAACGTTGTAGGGGCTTCCCCTACAGCATTCCATTCAAAAATAAATATTAAAAGGTTTAGAGCATCAATCTTCGCGTGGATGTTTTTTTATTCACGTTGAGTGATCCTTGAACGTACCAAACTATTTACACTCTGAACTCCACAATACTTGTTAAATAAATAACTTTGTAGTAAAATACGATTGTGTACATCATTTCAATGCTGAGATTGAGGCTCCGCTATCTATCTATAAAAAAGTAGTTAAACAGAGAGATGTTGGGATCCATTTTGACTCGTAGGACTAGATGATCCTATTATGAAAAAACATATTTCACAATGTCCAAAAATTCCGAAAATAAATTCGGATGTCCATACAAACATTTTATGTAGGCACACAATTTTTTGTCAAGAAAAGACATTTTTTGTGCCTGGTATAAAAAGACGAAAAAAATGTCCGTAAAAAGTTATTTTTGAGCACCGAATTTGTCTTTTTATACAGAACACAAAAAATCATTTTTTTTGTGAAACTTTATGGGCCAACATAAAATGTTAGGAGGTACATCCGAAATTTTATTTCAGAATTTTTTCGCATTTTAAATATTTTAAAAAATGTTATTTCCATAATAGGACTAGATGCTCATATGAGTCAAAACGCCATGTCCAAATATGTTGCCGCTTTTTCCCAGGGTAACGAGAACGCTACACGTTGCCGCTGGTTCATCAAGAATTTCTGTTGTTTTCTAACGAACTGCACAGCTTGGACGCCAAGGGCGTGTTTGGTAGCCTGCAGCCAGCGAGGTCAGGCCCGCCCGCTGCAGCCACCGCGCGCTTGGTAGCATGTTTGTGGAGTTGGGCCTGGCCAGCACGATTCCTAAAGCACCCTCGGGCCAGGCTCTCCAGGAACGGCCGAATCGGCCGTTTCCGCGGAACCAGGCCGAGTGGAGCGCAAACGTGGCGGCTGGGTGCAGGCGTTGCACGCATGGAGAAGCGCGGGAGATGCGTCATAACCCCTCCGCACCCAGTCCTCTCTCTCACTATCACCGCTCCCACGCGGCCACGCCCCATCAGTTCCTCTCACCGCCCAATAAAAACCCAATGGCCGTTGCGCCTCCTCCTCCGCCACCGCCTGGCCGGGATCCTGCCGACAAGCTTGGGCCCTGTAGCTCGGTGGCGCGCGCCGTTCGGGAGTTCGAGAGGGGATCCACCGGCGGTGCTCGAAGCGCGGCGGCGCAGATTGACTCGGCTCGCATGCCGTCGATCAATCGGCCTTCGCCGATTGCGCATCGACCAAGCCCGGCGGTGATGACGGCGGCGCAGACGCGGCGGCTGGAACAATCGAGACGGAAAGCCCAAGCGGGGGCGATGGCGGCGGCCCAGACGCCGCAGGCAGATTCGGCCCGGCAAGCCCATGCGGCGGCGGCGCATTCAGCCGCTATTATTCTGCCGCTTGATCCGCCGCCGGGATTCCCTCCCATCCATGTCGAGGTGCCGGTGTACCAGTACCCGCTGCCCGGATTTACAGCGGCTAGTACCTCTGCGCCGACGCCACCTCCTCCTCCGGCGACCGTCGCAGGACCCTCAAGGCCACCTCCTCCGGTAAAATTGGTATCCTCTTCTTCTTTGCTAGAGCACACGTACTAGATCTGTTGAAGCTTCAGATTAGGGTTCATCATGTTCATCCTAGTTTAGATCTACTCCATGTGCATGTTAGTTTAGATCTGTTTTAGCTTCAGATCAGAGCACATGTACTCCATGTTCATGTTGAAGCTTGACATTAGTTAATGGCAGTGTGCATTGCGCTATATGAACTTGCCAGTGCACACTGACATGAATTTGCAATGCACACTGACATGAACTAGCAATGCACACTGACACACTCACAATGCACACTCACACCTTGCATTCACCTGCAGGATTGGCACACCCAATGCAGGAACACAGTTCAGCCTCCACCTCCTCTAGCTGACTACATCGTCCACAACCACGAGCTGAGAAGGCCTCATGTGCCAGCTCTAGCTGCGGCTTTGAAGGAGCTGACCGAAAAGAGGATGAAAGGGGAATCAGAACTGGGGCGTAAACCTCGCCTGGGAAGGTTCTTCTAGACGTCGTGCCCCGGCGTTTCTTCGTGGAGGTTAAGGTGGCGGATCTCCATGCGGTCATCATCCCTGTGGAGATCATGGGCCTGCTGGTGGAGAAGTTCAAGCTGAAGAAGCCGAAGAGAAAGAAGAGCGACAAGGGTTACAAGGAGGCGAAGGTGTGCATTCCACTTCGTACCACCAAGTTCTGTGAGTTCTTCGTCCAGCTCAGGTGGTTCGAAGATCACCTTGTCATGTTCAAAGGATGGGAAGACTTCGCCAAGGAGATCAAGCTGGACGTCGGCGACGTCCTGGTATTCAAGTTTGACGGCGACAACTTCAAAGTCAAGCTCTTCAGGTTCATCAACTCCACGCAGGAGACCTTCGTTTGTCCAGATCATGGCAAGTGAGTAAGAACTGGTTACCGTAGTTGCATGAAAGGCAGTTTTTTTATATGCCCTTCTTGTTTTGATGTCAGGGGTGTGTTCCCCTGGTGTAAGTACTTATCAGGTGCACGGGTTGCACTTGTGACAAGACTTAACCGTAGTTGCTTGAAGGGCAGTTCTTTTAATGCCCTTCTTGTTTTGATGCCAGGGGTGTGTTCCCCTGGTGTAAGTAGTTAACCGTAGTACCTCTCTGATGTGGGATGTAAGTTAAACCCCTGCTCTTTTGGGTCGGTGGGTGTGTTCCCCTGACTTAATATGCTATTAATCTTTACTATTAAATGGCAGTTGGTAAGTAGGTACCTGGCGGAAATTCTGTCGAAGGATTCTGCCGATCCCGCGTGGCCGCGTGGGCCATCAAAGAAAGCGGACACGGCCCGTATGCTGCCCAGGATGCGTCACCTTCCGCCGAACCCCGACTCGATTTCGTTGTTTCCCATCGCTTCCACTCCCTGTGCAGTGGCTAGGGTTTCGGCGCCCCCACACCCTTGCACCGCGCCTCCGACGCGCTGGCCGCCCACGGCTGCCGCCTTGCGGTCTCCATTGAGGCTCCCCTCGCCCATGCACCCTCATCTACGGTGCCGTCTCGACGATGCCCCGTCGCCGCCGCCTCCTCCCAATCCCCCAGCGCCGCCTCCACTTGCATGTCAACCGCAGGTCCGCCGCGTGCGTGTCAATCCATGGCAACCACCGGTCAGCTCCGTGCGTGCCAACTGCAGATCGTGTAACTCCTGGTTGTTACCACCTCGCCTCCCGTCAGCTCTCTCGAATCCATCTGGGATACTTCCGAGCACAGAGCCGACGCCGAAGCTGATGCCGCCGTCCTCCGCGCGGACATCTGCTCCGCTTCCGAATCTGGGCGCCTGTGTCCTGGTGCCCCCTCTCTTTCCCTGGCCTCCGCTCCTGGATTTGCGAGAGGTGGGGTTCTTCGAGGTGTTCCACGCGATGCTGGCGGAGTACGGGGAGCGGTGACGGGTGAACGGCACCATGCGCGGCAAGCTCCCATCGGAGGACGAGGGCCCAGGATGGCTTCGTCATCTCCGGTAGCTGCAGCAGCACGCATAGCAACGACCCGTGGATCCTGGCGCTCGTGAACTCATTCCCCCGCCAGCACATCTCCGGCAAGCGCTTCTCTTCCTCGATTGGCTTTTGTGTCCTGCCGAAACTGACACCCTTGGAATTGTCATGCACGAATCAAAGAGGAAGATCACACCATCGGTTCAATCCCTTCCTATTTTACTTCACTTTATTCAGTTTTTTCTGCCTTCCGATTTCTCTGTTAATTAATAATTGTAGGATTAAAGTTCCGCTTTTACATATTCCTGGTTTGGTTTGTCTTTTTCACCTCAATGCAGCCAATGATCGGTTATTACAATTACGAAACTTGTTTTCTGATGAAAGAGGAAGCAAGCAGCACATACACATTATTCAGTATGATTCCTTGTACAAAACGGTTAGCTGTATTCAACAAATTGTGCAAGCTTGGGTATCATAGATTGAGGGTTATTGCATTCAGTTTAGTGTGATTACAATAAGTAAATCCTCTTTTCTCCTTGAATATTCTTTATCTTAAGTGAAACAATTAATCATCATTATATGACTTCACTGCAAATTCAGTAATAAAAATTGTAAGTATGTGTCCAAGGCACCTGCATCCATGACCGGTGATGAGAGAACGATCCCTTCACCATTCACCGGGGGCCGCTCGCGGTCGGGCACAAGAAGGCGCTCAGATACTCTATTCGCTTGGCGGTGTCGGAGGTGTTCCTGCACAACGCCGCAGCACCTTCGGGTTCTTCGCCTCCACCGTCGCCAGGCGGCGGTGGTGGCTCCGATGGGGCTGATCCCCGGGATCGGGCTGCTGGTGGCGGCCGTGCAGATGGTGGTCCTGGTGGTCACGCAGATCAGGGAGGCGGTTTTCACTCTCGGCGGACTGGTGGCAGCAGCGGTGGTGCCGCAAGCGAGGATTCGGTGACAGGGACGCATCGGCAGGTTCCTGGCCAGAGCTACGGCCGTGGTGTGGCGGCCTGCAGGTCCGGCACTCCCGCCAGGGGCCGCCGTTCGGAGGCGGTCGGCAGTTCGTGTACGCCGGCGACGAGCACGGCGAGCGCGGCGTCTACAGCCGGAAGCAAGGTCTGGCGACCGGTGTCGTCAGCAAGGCCGGCATCAGCAGAGTTGGTGGGTGGTGGACCCCCCCTTTGGCGTCAACGACTCAATTTCAAACGTAGCCAGTTCTACAAGCTTCCTCTCACCCGCTGGCCACTACGCACTCTCCACGTGGCGTACCAATCCCAATACCGTTCAAAGATGCGGTTTCTGATGCTAAAGCTGATCCTCCCAGTTTGGAGGCATTAGAGCAGGGGGGCAGGATCACTGCTGTTGAGCCAGACCCAACCATCTTTGACCAGCTGTCGAGGATATTTCGTGCGAAAGGGGTTGGTCTGGATCCCGAGGTGGATTGGGGGAACTTTCGGAGGCCCCTCATTCGCCCACTTCCTTTGGGTCCCCTGTTCGTCCCTCGCTTGTCGTGGAGCTCAGTGAGGAGCAGTCGGATAGTGGCCCCACCAGCACAGAGGTGGGACACCACGCGGATGTGTTTGCCTCTCCGCCTAGCCCATGTTACAGAGGCCCGCTTGGCTCTTCTCCACCTGCCAGCCAAGAACACCGGGTGCGGCCCATGGCCCGTGTTGCAAGCAGGCTGAAGCCCACGGCACTCAGTTTCAAACCTGCTGTTCCCGCCCCCGCGCATGACACAAGTAAAGATCCCGAGCATCTGCAGGAGATCATATCGCATATCAGAGAGCACATTGCTTCTCCTCTCTTGCCTCTGCCAGATGTGCAAGCGATCCGCAAGCATCGGTACAAGTTTGTTCCGGAGAATGAGCGGAGGCGCGGTGCTAGGTTAGCTGTCAAGGCGCGCTCCCGGCCAGCTTCAGCAATCAAGAGGTCGCAACAGTTGTTGATAACCCAACTTGGCATTGCCCAGCCAGAAGAGCAGATTTCGGAAGACCACTTGGCGCAATATGCAGAGTTCTTCCAGGGACCATTGGCATCCTCCCAGGTGCAAGCGCTTGCTTCGCTGTTTGGGCTCACGGTGCCCACCGCGGAGGAGGTGCCCGACATGGCCTGATCCATGTCCGGTGCAGTGCTGATCTACAGATCTTTATCAATGGAGTGGATAAATCACACAATCGCGGTCTGGAACATCAGGGGTGTCAATGACATAAATAGGCATACGGCGGCTAGAAATCTTGCGGAGGATTGTACGGCATCAGTTATTTGCCTAGTAGAATCGAAAGTTGAGGTTGTAGATCATTTCCTAATAATGAAAATGTTGGGACCGCGGTACGATGGCTTCTTTCACTTGCCCGCGGTGGGCACTGCTGGGGGCATTATTGGGGCATGGCAGTCTTAACTTGTCTCAGTCGCTTACCCGCGGGTGGATACGTTCTCGCTCACAGCTTTCTTCTCGTTTGTGGATGGAGGAGAATGGTGGCACACTATGGTGTACGGCCCGAATGATGACGCCCGCAAGCTTGATTTCTTGGAGGAGTTGCGAGAAATTCGTACTTGCTGCAACAGGATGTGGACGGTAGCTGGTGATTTTAACTTGATAGTCGAAGCAACGGACAAGAATCAAGGGGTCATTAATCGTAGGATGATGGGGCGGTTCAGGCGTTTGCTGAATGAGGTGGAGCTGTTGGAAGCCCCCCTCACTGGACGCAGGTTCACATGGTCGAATGAACGAGCCACGCCGACGTTGGTCAAGCTAGATAGGTGGTTCCATTCCTCCGACTGGAATGCCTGCTACTCCAACAGCTTGCTTCAGGCACTGTCAACTAATATCTCGGATCACTGCGCCATTATGCTCTCTACGAACGTGTGCTTCCACACCAAACGTAGATTTCATTTCGAAAGCTTCTGGCCGTCCCAGCCAGGTTTCTCGGAGGTGGTGGCTACTACTTGGGCACAAGACACCGTTGACAGAGACCCGCTGCTGGTGCTTGACACCAAGCTTCATGCCACTGGACGTGTGCTGGCCTCGTGGGGGCAGAAAAGGGTAGGCAATGTCAAGCGGCAACTGCTCCTTGCAAACGAGATCATCTTTCAGTTGGATAAGGCACAGGAACATCGGCAACTCACATGGGAGGAAAGCTGGCTTAGGAAGCAGCTCAAGAGGAAAATTCTTGGTCTTGCCTCGCTCCAACGTACGATGGCACGGCAGCGCTCGCGGCTCATCTGGTTGCAGGAGGGAGACGCTAATACGAGCTATTTCCATGTACATGCGAGTAACCGGCGCCGAAAAAACCATTTGTTCAAGTTGAGAAGGGGAGAGGTAGAAGCAACAACGCAAGAGGGCATGAATGAGATTGCGACTGGCTTCTTCCAGCAGCTGATTGGTACTCCACAGCCAAGACCTGCAACGCTGAACTTAAACAACCTTCACTTCCCCAATGTGAGCTGTCGGATTTAGAGCGGGATTTCACTGAAGCAGAAATTTGGGAGGCAATCAAGAGCTTGCCGCCTGACAAGGCGCCAGGGCCTGACGGTTTTTCACTGAGATTCTATCATGTTTGCTGGAGTATTATCAAGGAGGACTTCATGCGGGCGATTATGCATCTGACGAAGTGCGACTGGCGTAGTTTTAGATCACTGAACAGTGCATTCATCACGCTGCTCCCAAAGAAAGTTTCTGCGGTGGATATCGTTGATTTTAGGCCAATTAGCCTGCTTCATAGTGTGGCCAAGATTTTCTCAAAAGCGTTATCCAACCGCCTTGCTCCAAAGCTGAATGATCTCATTGCCACAAATCAGAGTGCCTATATTAGGGGGCGCATGATCCAGGACAACTTCATGTTGGTAAATCAGTCGCTCAAAACTTTCCATCAGAGAAACACACCAGCCATTTTCCTGAAGCTCGATATCGCACGTTGATGGCCCTTCACGTAATTACCCCACAACGGCGCCAGAAAAGGTCTTGACGGCCCTTCGTGTGATTACCTGCGTGAAAAGTAACAGGGTTAGGTTGAGACTCCAAGTGCAGATTGTATGTAGTAGTGGAAGACAGTTTTCCCCACGAGGGGTGACTCGAGGGTTTAATATCGAACTCTCGGGGAACCAGTATTTCAGGTGTTATCTCCTTATCCTTCTCTTGAGAACCTGCAACAAAATAAATTGTTTTGTGCCCTCAACCTCACCAAGTGGTTGTCAAGCACAAGGTGTGGGAATGATAATAAAATAAATATGCAAACAGTAGTAAATATGCAATGATGGTAAAATAAATATGCAAGGATGATGGTAGTAATGATAAATGATATTTTTGTGTTTTTTTATGATGAATGCAAGATGTAAAAGTGTTTTTGTATTTTCGGATTTAATAATGGCAGCAAACAAAAGTGGTGATAAAAGTGTTGGAAAGGTGTTTCTTATGATTAAAAATGGACCGGGGTTCATGGTTTCACAAATGCACTCTCTCTTGATAACGTGGTAGACAATGGAACACTAAAATTAACATGTAAGATGGCAAGACATGGTTTGACAAGTTATTAATAATATGGGTATCACGTCCTAACATAACATCACTTACTTTTCCTAGAGCATGTCTAATGGAATCATCAGCAAGTGCAAGTTCAATAGAGCATTTCTCAATATTTTTAAGTTCAAGGACTTCATATAGTTCTTTAGATAATATAGAGACACTAGATCCTAGATCTAAAATGGCATGGTGTGTCTCTTTTCCAATGGTTAGGGATCCAGATATCCCCAAGCTTAGGTGGTATCATAGCTTCTTGATTGTACCTAGCAATCTTTTCTTTTAAGACATGATTAGCAATATAGGAACCAAAACCAGCTGGTTAATATTAACAGAAGGATCACTTGCAAATTTTTGTAAGATAGAAATTAATTCATGCAAGCTACACTTCTCTAAATCAACAAATGGTTCCTTAACTTCACTAAGCATTTTAACTTCCTCAACTTTTTTCTCTTTTTGAGATATAATGATGTTCTTTAATGAGGAAACTTCCTTAGTGAGTTGATCTACTCTTTCAAACAAAATATCATGTTTTTCGAATTTGGATATGAACTCCTTATTGAGCTCCTTTTGAGTAGATATAAATGATCTAATGGTGTTTTCCAAATCACTAGAAACATTACTACTAGTGGTATATTTGTTTGGAACATATGGGGGCTTATTATAAGAGTTATAATTGTTGTTACCATACCCATTATTACCATAGTTCCTAATGAAGTTGACATCAACATTTTCAGGATTATTACCAACTAGTTCTTGCAAAGGCATATTTTCAAAATTTTGTTTATTAATAAAAGCAAGAATGGTGTCCATTTTAGATGACAAATCATTTGTTTCTTCTATAGAGTTCACTTTCTTAGATGAACTAGGTGCTCTATCAGTATGCCATTGACTATAATTTTGCAAGATACTTTCCAAAATGTTCTTAGCTTCTAATATAGTTTTTCCCATGAAAGCACCTCCAGCAGCTGAATCAAGTATATTTCTAGACATGTAATTTAGACCATTGTAAAAAGAGTGTAAAATGGTCCATTCATTAACCCCATGTGATGGACAAGTTCTAAGCATGAGTTTAATCCTATCCCAAGCCATGGCAACATGTTCATTTTCATTTTGCCTAAAAGAGAGGATATTGTTTCTATTTTGCAGTATTTTAACAGGGGGATAATATTTCTTAATGAAAGCTTCTTTTAAATCATCCCAAGAATTAATACTACCAGTAGGTAATGAATGTAGCCACTCTTTAGCTTTTCCTCTAAGTGAGAAAGGAAATAACTTCAGTTTTAAGACATTACTTTCAACATTTTTAAACTTTTGCATGTCACAGATTTCAATAAAATCATGAAGATGCATAGAGGCATCCTCAACAGCACTACCACCAAATTGTTCCCTAGTTATCAAGTTTAACAAACTAGGACTAACTTCATAGCTCTCAGCAGTAATCTCAGGTGTGGTGATAGGCTTAGCAATAAATTGATCATTAGGAGTGTTTGTGTAGTCACACAATTTAGTTCTATCTCCCATTTTAACAAGTTTTTATGTGTTTTTAATTTTTTATGCAAAACTGAAAGTAAAATGACACTAATGCAACTCGAAATAACAAATGCAACACAAAAATGCAAAACTGAATATAAAATGCAAACCGAAATATAAAGATGATATGCAAGACAAGAACAAAACAAAATAAAATGATTGTAGGTAAAGATGGATAAGATGATGCTCACGTAGGTGCAACTCCCCAAGCTTAGGTTGTTACACAAGTTGGTGATGAAGTTGACTTGATGTGAGTGATCCTTGGATAAACCTTTCAGCTATGGTTCCCCGGCAACGGCGCCAGAAAACGTCTTGATGGCCCTTCACGTAGTTACCCCACAACGGCGCCAGAAAAGTCTTGACGGCCCTTCGTGTGATTACCTGCGTGAAAAGTAAATGGGTTAGGTTGAGACTCCAAGTGCAGAGTGTATGTAGTAGTGGAAGACAGTTTTCCCCACGAGGGGTGACTCGAGGGTTTAATATCGAACTCTCGGGGAACCAGTATTTCAGGTGTTATCTCCTTATCCTTCTCTTGAGAACCTGCAACAAAATAAATTGTTTTGTGCCCTCAACCTCACCAAGTGGTTGTCAAGCACAAGGTGTGAGAATGATAATAAAATAAATATGCAAACAGTAGTAAATATGCAATGATGGTAAAATAAATATGCAAGGATGATGGTAGTAATGATAAATGATATTTTTGGGTTTTTTTATGATGAATGCAAGATGTAAAAGTGTTTTTGTATTTTCGGATTTAATAATGGCAGCAAACAAAAGTGGTGATAAAAGTGTTGGAAAGGTGTTTCTTATGATTAAAAATGGACCGGGGTTCATGGTTTCACAAATGCACTCTCTCTTGATAACGTGGTAGACAATGGAACACTAAAATTAACATGTAAGATGGCAAGACATGGTTTGACAAGTTATTAATAATATGGGCATCACGTCCTAACATAGAGATCTCAAGTATAAGTTGTTCTCTCTCTTATGCTCCACCAAGATGCGAACTAAATCATAACACCTTAGTAATTAAGATAAATCAGAGCATAGCAATAAGTTCAATGACATGAAGTTAAAATAAGAACATGCTAGATCTAGTCATGGAGATAGTGGCCAAGGTCACATCCACTCTCCGGTAGCATGGTATTTTTGTTTATCCCTAGTGAGGCAACAAAGTAAGGTAGAAAACCCAAGTGGATCGCAGAACTTTCTCTCACGTTCACTGCACTAGCCACCCCCCGTTACTCCAACTAATGCACACGTTCCCCCTCACATGCTCTCATAAACATGCTTGATCATGACAAGTAAATAAGAACGGGGTACATAATATGCATCTACTTTCATAACTGAAACAAAACCATTGCAATCTCAAACATGTATTAACTCATAATAAAGATCCACCACAAAGGAATTACATAGATGACCGTAATCATGTTCAGCAGCTCATACGGTACTAATTAGTGAAGCTCATAGAGAGGAGATACATAAGTTACTTCCACAAACCCATAGTCCAGGGGTGGACTACTCCCTCTTCATCATGGTGTCGGTGGAGATGTTGTTGGAGGGGAAGGAGACCACACCGGCAGCGCCCCGCCGGAGTTTTCCCCCTCCAATCTTCAGCTCCAGGTCTCTGTTTCGTGGTTTCTGTGTTTCGGCGGCGCTCCCTTTCGCGAAAGCCCTGGGGGGTCTATATATAGTCGTTTTTAGGTCAAGACGAAGCTTCGGGAAGAAAGATCGACGGCAGCGGAGGCCCGAGGGCCAGTTTGGTGGGTCCCACGCGTCAGGGAATCTGGCCGCGTGGGCCCACCCCTTTCGGCCTTCTGGTCTCCGTTTCTTCGATTCCTTTGCGCCTACGTTTCGTTCCTTCCAAAAAAATGATCCCCGTAAAATCTCAGGTCATTTGGACGTCGTTTGGGTCCCTGAAACATCAAAATATAGAAAAAGGGGTTTTCTGACAGCGCAGGGTTAATTCCAGAAAAATGGGGAAGTTGTTAATTATCCCCAAAACTCAATATAAATCATGAATATAACCCTTATATGATGCAAATAACATGGAATAACATGTAATAAAATGTAAAGTTCATGTATGCATTTTACATGCATCACACGTGCATTCGACTCCCTCTCGTGGCCGTTCCTCCTGGAAGTTCTGTGTAGGAGAGGCTTTGGCCCCAACTTCTGTATGTGTGTGGCGGCGATGCTCGCGACGGCGAACACGAGGATCCTGGTTAACGGCTTCCCTGGCGAGCAGATTTTTCATGCGCATGGCATCCGGCAGGGTGATCCGGCGTCACCCCAATTTTTCATCATGATAATGGACGTGTTGGCTGCGGTGTTTGCAAAAGCAGAGGAGGCCGAAATCTTCGAGCCTTTGAACAGATGGGGAATTCAGCACAGGCTCTCGATCTATGCCGATGATGTAGCCATGTTCATAAGGCCCAGGGAGGAAGAGCTTATCGCGACACGGCAGTTGCTCCACTGCTTTGGGAGGCGTCGGGTCTGGTAACGAACATGGCGAAGAGTGCTATTATGTCGGTCAGATGTGAAGAGGCAGTCACCGAGGAGCTGCGACCGTCATTCCCATGCCAGATTGCTCCGTTCTCGTGCAGATACTTGGGTTTGCCGCTCTCGCCCAGAGCCTTGGGCAAGATCGACTGGCAGCCACTACTGGACGAGCTGGCCCGGCGCCTGGCTACCTGGTGCACGACAATGTTGACAGAGGGAGGGCGCATCGTCCTCATTGCGTCGGTGCTGATGATGCTTTCAGTATATCACATGTTATCCTTGGACTTGCTGCCCTGGGTCATTACGACCATTAACAAGATATGTCGCCATTTTTTCTGGAAGGGATCAGACGATTGCAAAGGAGGTCATTGCAAGGTAGCTTGGGTACAGGTGTGTAAACCTAAAGAACTTGGTGGGCTGGGGTTTCACAACCTTCGGGCGTTAAATGTCGCATTGCGTATCAGATGGAGATGGTTGGAGAAAGTGGGGCCGCTAAGAGCTTGGAGTGGCCTAAGTTTCAAGCTGTCGAAGGAGGCAGAGGCTATGAGCATTGCTGCAATAGAATGCACTGTAGGAAACGGTTTGCAGACGGTTTTTTGGAGGGATCGGTGGCTCAATGGAAGAAGCGCGGCGAATTTGGCCCCTGACTTGTTGGAGTTCGTCAAGCCAAAGAGCGCCTTACAGATGACTGTTCATGAGGCCCTTACTAACAATCAGTGGATCACAAGGATTCAGGGCACGCTGTCGGTACCTGCTATTGTGCAGTTCATCTAGCTATGGCAGGAAATTCAGTTAGCACCTCCTTTTACAGCGGAACCAGATAGTTTCAGGTGGACTCTGTCCACTAATGGTTCTTACTCTGCTCGTTCGGTTTATAATGGATATCTCCTGGGAGCGATACAAGCGGAGTATGCAGATTTGCTCTGGGATAGTTGGGCCCCTCTGAAGGAGAATTTTTTCATGTGGCTTGCGTTTCGCAACCGGTGCTGAACAGGAGTGAGGCTGGCGGCAAAATGACTGCAAGGGCCGGCCAAGTGTTTGCTCTGCGATCAGTGCGCGGAAACGTTGGATCACCTCTTGGTTCAGTGCCCAACATCTAGGTCCATTTGGTTTCAGGTTCTGACAGCGGCAGGTTTTGCGCAGTTCATGCCGCGAGGTGACTCGACGCTGCACGAGTGGTGGCAAAGCCTTCAGGCCTGTCGGCCTAAGCATAGAAGGAAGGAGATGGCGTCTCTTGCCATTGCTTGCTGCCGGAGGTTGTGGTTAGAGCGGAACGACCGGAATTTTGAGCCTAAATAGTCCACGGAGGAGGTTTTAGTCCGTAGGATTAGGGATGAGTTTCAGCTATGGGTTTTAGCTAGGCAGCCTGCGGAGAGGCATGATGAGTAGGCTGTAGTTGAGCGCGGTTTGAGCGGGCAGTGCGGCTCCTTTGTTGTAATCTGTAAACTCTCTCTCTTACTCTTAATGTCATGACATGCAAATCTTTTGCATGTTCTTGAAAAAAACGAGAACGAGTCCTGGCCACACTGGGTGTCGTGCAGCAAGGAAGAATAAAGCCTACCGACATCAGGTTCATCCACACCGTGTGTCGTGAGATATGTTGCATATCTGAAATCTGATTTCCATAACTGGAATTAAAATGCTCCTAGATAGAGGCTTTGTGTATAATTTGGTGAATGAATTATTGATTCAAGAGAGGTTTGTTATATCTGGCAGTATACAGGTGGTGCCTTGGCTAGGTGGTAAAGCCCAAACTGAATAAAACTATGTACATCAAGAATGACCTCACGATGAGGTTCAAGAAGAGGGAGCAATAACACATCCTGAGTTCGAGAAATATAGGTAAACATTCGAACCATTGTTACAATAGATGCATGCCCACTGCTTCCAGGAACTTTGCAACACCGGAGGTATCCGGTCCTTCACAATTTTGCGTTTGCCATTCTCTAGCCTACACTAAAATTGATCTCCTTCGTTAGTGCTCACATGCTAAAAATATTTAGTGCTTCAATGATAAAGCAACCCAAAGCAACTTTTCTATGTTATTTTGTCCAGTTCGTAAAATAAGGGATGCTTGGTTATATAAATCCATTTTTTCTAACATTGTCTCGCGAAGGTTGTCATGTATAATCAAGATTGTATTGAGCACTTAACTACAATTCAATAGAAATGTAATATGTATAGTGGGTTATCTATCTAAGAACCTGAACCAAATAAATGGTTATAAGAACATGTACTAACACCATCTTATGTGCATGGACCTGGCCTATTGGTACATATTTCCAAATAAATGGTTATGAGAACCTGATTGGTGTAATCATCTTATGTGCATGGAAATTATGGCCATTCCCTTCTTTGTGCCAACTATTTGATGTGTGCGTGGAAATTATTTAGGCATGTGTGCATGCTTCTATTTGACGATCAAGCTTTGTTGATCAGGTCATCAATCAATGGAGAAATTAAATTATGTGTCATGTATGAGTTGCCGGGACAGTGATGTGGTAACTGGTGATTTTCAACTCCGCAGTTCAGTTTCTCATTGGTAGTAAAATCTTGGAATAACGGTTACTGAATCATTGCATCATAGCATTAGATGTCTCATTATTTTCTTTTCTAATATACATATCTTTGTTGTTCATTATTAAGGAACTAAGAGGAGCTGAGCAAGAAGAAAAAGACGAGGAAGAAGAGATGATAGAGATTGTAATATTAGGTCATCTTTGAGCTTTGGAAATGAATACTACTATCAATTACCTCCATTCCTAAATATAAGATATACATGTTTTATCGTGTAGGTTCGCTTATTTTGCTTCGTATGTAGTACAGGTTAAAATATCCAAAACAGTTTATAATTTGGAATGAAGGGAGTAACACTGATGATATCCAGTAAGCCTACAAGACTTGTAGTATGTTGTTGGAAGGTGCTCACTTAACACACATATTATGGGCTCCTCATTTGTGTCGAATTTCAATGATGACTCGATATACAAGGAGCTATTAAGTGTCTGGTATATTATTGTAGTTACATTATCTGAATGGAATTCAATGCATCATGTGACTTTGTGTGGACACTAAAAATTGATAGATGTTGGATGGTTAATTGTCATATACATTTCTTGGATGTTCTGTTTTGAGGGGGACATGTCAAGTGGAGAAGGGTATGATAGGAAGACAAAACGTTCTCTTCTTTGAAGGTAGGGTTAAGCAAGACTGCAAGAGGAGGGTAAAGTTGTTGTTAGGTGACACGTGCAAGAATTAGTGAAATAAGATGACAATAGATATGTATTTATACGTCCGTAGCAACGTACGGGCATTCAACTAGTACATGTTAATTAGCTTGTTTGTTGCTGCTTTCATTATGTCTATGTGCTGGTAACCTCACCAAATTTGAATAGGGGTGAGTGGATCAGTTTTGCTGTGCCTACGACATGCATTCTGCACGCAGCCAAACAACGTATGGTCGCATGTGCAGAGCCGAAAACAAAAACAACACGCAGCCAAACGATGGGCCAAAACTGACTCGTTTTCAGCTGGGGGCTGCCAAACAACTCACACAACATGGCCCAAAGTCTGTTGTAGCCCAGCAGTGTCCTCCACAGCCTGCCCCTACACAGCGCCGAAATGGAAACGGGAACCAAACGCGCCCCAAGACTTTTTCTTGTGCAGCATCGTAGCAATGCACTTTCATTGTACGCAGAGCAAGTGTTCCATGTTTGTGACTTGTTATATTGCGGTTGTAAACCGGATAGGCGTGGAAACCGCAAATGGAGCCCGAGATATATGGGTCCCTTTTTTTAAAAAAGAATTTGAAATCAGAATTTAATTCTAAAAAAATGAAACAAAAATTCTAAGTGTACATAATGTCGAAAGCTATCAGCCTGCAAAAGTTGAGTGCGAAATTCGTATTGTTTTAGCCTACACAAAATGACAAATTTTTAAAAACTCAACCTTTTCAAATTGTGTACTGTTCACAGATCTAGATCCACCCATTTGCCATCTTTTCCCTGCCCAAAATATAACGAACTTTGGATTGAAATTGTGCAAACATGTAGATTATATTATTATCTACATCTAGATTTTTTAATGAGTTTTTTAAAACTTGAAAATGCGAATTTTGAACATTTGAAATACAGAACACCATGGAGGTCGGCCTCCAAAACGTGTCACTGGGATAGGCGGATACTCTCAATTATTTCCACGAATCCATGGAGTGTATCAATTCTTTGAGAGGAAATGCATGCGCATCCACAGCATCATCATCACCATGGATTCAGGGCATTGTTCTTCTTTGCAATTGTTCGTCCGCAGGACCACGGTCCCATAGCAACGGATGGAGAATGATTAGCGTGCCTCGCGCGGATGGGGCTTTGGCTAGCACCGCATCGCACTTGAGCAGCCTGCAATGATTCAGGCCGGGGCTCACATATTGTTCCACCCTATGGATCGAAGCATTGATGTATGGGTGTCTCGCAAAAGATAAACATGTGCGCAGCTAGAATTTATAACCGACGTCACAAGTCCTCAGCCGTCTTAAATCAGCATGGTCGATGGCGAGACTTGACATGATAGATGTTTGGTGTTTGCCACGCCAGAGAGCCTCTCATTGCGCTAGTACCCCAAGTTAAAAACAATTCATCCGCTTACTTCACTACAGTCTACAAGGGTAATAAACAAGTCTGGAGGACAATCTGCAACAGGCTTTGAGGTTGGATTAGCCTTTGTTTAAGAAAGAACTACAGAAATACTTACTAGCTCACTGGAACGCATGAATCGACCCACAAGCAGGTTGTCACGAGCAAGGCACTTTGTCCATGCCTTATCAGTTGTCACCAAAATAAGTAACTACTCTACGAGTACTAACAAAATGCACGTGACTAGTATGTAAAGCAGACAGATTCCTTGTTGAGGCGTTCGCTTGAGCACAGACTTTTTGCTTTACACTTTGTCTATGAGACCTCTGTCCTCTTCCGTTTTATCCACGAGCATAGGCATTCCTCATTCCCGCAAACCATATTTTCATATAAATTAGACGAGTTTGACGAAGAAACACGTGATATATGAGACTGGCATATTTTTTTAAAGAAGAGGCGCCTATGGCGGGCCCAGAAGCGCCTGCAGCGTGCCCAACACTACTCTTGCTTCCTTGTTACTATAGTTTTTACCCTGAAATGTCACACATTGGACACATTTCACACTGAACTTTAAAACCGGATAATTTCAACCATGAACTTTACAATACCGGACAAATAACCCCATGGTACTGGTTTTGGATGATTTTGGGTGGTCTTGAGTACAATTTGGGTGGTTTTGGACGTTGACGTGGCGGTGATGTGGCACTCGTCCCCACTTCTAGTCTATTCAGGCAAACGTTGACTTGGGTCACCACCACTGCCCCTCTCCTTCCCGGCCGCCGCTTCGTGGCCTACACTGCCTCCTCATCGTCTCCGAAGGAATCCCCAAATTTGAGAGAACGCCGGCGGGAATCCCCTTACGCCGCCGCCGTCCCATGCACTCCTGAAGAGATTCCGTTTGTCTCCATCCCATTCTCACGACGGATTTTTAGTGGCTCGATGGTGGCGACGGAGCGATAAGGTATGGCGAGGACACCGTTGTACTAGTCTTGGATGTTGTTCGAGCGACCGATTTGCTCTTCTTCCCTGACGCCGTTGTCCACGCGCTAGGAACACGAGAGGAGGACCGTGCTGCTCGGAAACGAGCTCGACACGGGCGCGGCCATATCGGACATGCGAGAGCGGACAACGGAGTCGGTACCGAGAAGGGGACGGAGGGGGACGACTCAGAAAGAAGGAGGAGATCACCGGGAGGGGGCTGGAAAGAGTGGATCGAGCTCGTCGGAGACTAGAGACGCTGGAAATCGAAGATCTGCCGCCGGTGGTCGTCGTGGACGTCGTCGAAGAAGCCGACTCGTGCGGCGATCCCGGCTCGATTCCTTGAGAGTGCGTAGAGGACGACGCGGCAGTTCTATTACCGCGCTCAGATAGGCGAGCGGGCTCCGTGGCGGCCGGGCGGTGAAGCTCCAAGTTTCAGCCATGGAGGCTCTCGGGAGGAGGAAGAAAGAGAGGTGGAAGGAGAGAGATGGCGGCGGCGCAGAGAGGAAGGTCAGGGGGTCAATCAAGTTTCACGTCGCCGACCTCCGTCCTCCGGCACGCCGCCGACGAGGTGCTCCCGCCGGCCTTCGACCTCCTCTACGACGGTGGTTAAGACACACCCGTTATTTCCTTCACTCAACGACACCTCATCGCCATGTCAACGCCACGTCATCTCGCAAAACCACCGAAATTGTCCAAAACCAGCTCATGGGGTGATTTATCCGATTTTGTAAAGTTCAAGGTTGAAATCATCCGGTTTTAAAGTTTAGGATGAAATGTGTCCAATGTGTGACATTTCAGAGTAAAAATTATACTTAATCTTTTACTTTAAACCATCAGGCCATGGACATCCCCAAAGATCACGGCATCATATTTGTGCAAAGCGTAAAATATCACACACGCGGATGCACTAATGCACACAAAATATATTGCTTCATACTCCCTCAAATTTTTAATATAAGATATTTTAGATTTTATCCACATTCACATGAATACAAATGTATGTAAACACTTTTTAGTTTATGTGTTCACTCATTTTAGTGTGCATATAGATAACATGTATACATCTAAAACATCTTATATTAAAAAACCGAGGAAATACTATGAAATACTTCTACTCCAAGCCTCCAAAGTTTTCCATACACGAAGACCGAAAAATCTCACGCCTGCTCACCCTCAAAGACATTCAAAAATCCCATCCCTTCTCTCGGAAGGAAGCAGGAATCATTCCACTGACAAAGGACCTACCACTACCCTCTGCGCCCTGGCCCCACAACCCGGACTTTCGCAGGCCATCCCTTCTTTCGCTGCCCGTCGACGCCGCAACGGGGGCCAGCTACAACGCCGTCGGGGTCGCCGGCCGGCGGTTCTTGCTCCCGGCAATGTGGGACCCCAAGACCTCGCAGTGCTCTACGCTTGTTTAGGCAGCACACATCAGGATTCGGGACGCGGTGGTGCCAGTGGAAGTAATAATCGAGATGCATGGTCGGACGAGCTGGCGGTGGATTAGTGTATGGAAGGTTGGGAGGTGAGAGTGTGAGACTAGAGATCGAGAGTGTCTCTATGTTCGTGTGAAGCTGTCCTTGCCTTTGTTTTTGTAAATATTTCGTGGCAAAAAGAAAATTGTAGTGGGCGTCTGTACTAAAACCAGGCTTTAATCATCATGTTCTGTACTGTGGAATTGTTCCTCGCGATCTTTGTTGGCTAGTGTTATGATTTGTCTCGTTTTGGACAGTCGTGATTAAGATCGATCGAACCAGAGCAATGTACTCTGCTTTAGCTTGCAGAGGAACGAGGAGAGCATCGAGAGAGGCATATCATGCCTATAGAGATGAGGCCATTCTGTACGGTGAACATCGAGTTGCCCCATAATTTGCTACTGTAGATTATACACTACTCCAGCTTTACACGAGTTCCCCATAGCACATTTCGATGGAGAAAGTATCCGGTTGAAACCCAGTTTTAATGGAAACCGGTGAAAACCATGAAAAAATCATATTTAAAACTTCAAAAAATTCTTAGCAAAAATGTATTGCGTTGAGAATGTCAAGTTTTATAGGCATGCAAAATGGCAAGTTGAAACTCCAAGTTTTTTAGGAGATTCAAAAATGACAAAATCAGCAATGAGTAGTGGCAAAACGAAGATTTCATGACTTGTGCAGCACAATCGTGCAGTTAGGAAATGTGAAAACTGCGCACAAAGTTGTGCATCCGCAACGATCTGATGACGATGAGCAGTAAAACATTTTGTTTGGTCCATAGCTTGGTAGAGAAGGAGGAACGAGATGGGTGCACGCGCGAATTGAGTGTCGTCCGTACACCTGTACCAAAGTCATGGAGGTACTATTCGTCTATTATTATGCTGGTCTTCTTCCTTGACATAATGATATAGCCGTGCCATTTGTTGTACATTTCGATTGGTTGGTGATATAGTCTGTCTTGTATACTTGACCCGAATTTTGGCAAATTGACCATGCAATAGTAGCACAACGACCTAACCGAATTCGACTGTACTACGCCATTAGTTTGAGCAAGGGCTTCTACTAACCACTATGCGGAAGCACTCCAATGGCCATGCCGCCAAGATCCGTATGGGCCATCAACGTCACCAAGCGAAAATCAAGGGCTAGAACAGTGATGGGCAGGGCGACGCCAGTTCGCCAGAGCCAAGAAAAGTAAAGAAGTTGCAGTCTCTGTTGGGTTCTTTCATTTATTACGACTTTAATAAAAGAAGCGTGGCCAAGCAAGCTTTTCAGGTCAGTTTCTTTCTTTCACAATGTTGCTTCAGATTCCACGCCATTTCCTCGTCCTCGAGTAGTGTCACCGTGCTCTCGATCTCTTCTGGGTAGATGAGCATGCCCGGAAATTACAGTCCCGCTAAGGGTAGCCTAAACCCTAAACGCAACAGTAGCCTGAATACTACTGCTTGGACACGGAGAGCCTGGGATGTGCTCTACGGATGAATGCGGGGTATTATTTATTTGCAATTGAATTCTACTGTAGCTAGGAGTGTTGAATTGGCATCTGATGATGGATCTGCCTTTACAGCGTCTATTCAAGGCAAATAGTAAATCCATGCATGGCACGTATCGGTCCAATGATGCGTGCGTGCCTGCGGACAGTTCATCACTACATTTACTCGCATTTAACATGAGCTGAGATTTGCCTGTGTGATTAACATTTGTAGACCAACTTTCCTTCCTCTTAGTACGTCCTCTTTTCATTGCTCCGAAAGAATCCTATACCCATGCTTTGTTGTAGCCTATCTTTAGGACCAGTTTACTGATTCACCACCCATCTAATTATAATAGTCCAAGTCCAACCAACACGACGGCAACAAACCACCCCCCCCCCCCCCCCCCCCTTTTTTTTGGCCCCTGGTCCGGGTTTGGCCATTTTTTTTGCCACTTTTACCAATTTCACTCAAATTTGTATATAAACATCAAATAAATAGTCCAAAATAGATAATTAAGAGCATAATTCGCACAAATAAATAAAATATAATCTAAAAAACATAGTTCGTTCAATCAAATTAAATGGAGATGAGATGAGACTACTGGTTTCCTACGTGAGTCCACATATGCTTGACCAAATCATTTTGAAGTTGATCGTGTGATCACGGATTTCATGTTTCACGTAGAGGTACTGCTGAAACGTTGACGGTCCAGGGCTCCAGGCGTGGGCTCAATCAATTCCACTGAAATTCCCACCCTTGGTCATATATGTTGTCATCACACTCATCCTTGATAATCATGTTGTACATGATCACACAAGCGGTTATCACCTCCCACATCGTCTCCTTGCTCCATGTCTGACAAGGTGACGAACAATAGCCCAACGAGATTAGAGCACATCAAATGCTCGTTGGGCTACCGGTCCGTGGCGACGCGGGAGTCTAGCTTCGGCCGGTAAACAGCTTGCGGGTCTAGAGCTTCTCCGGGACCGGCAACTCCGTCCAATCGCGGATTGGCAAACAGAGCCGACGTGTAGGTTAGCTGCTGCCGCGACGGGTCGAGAGGGGACGGCGGTGAGAATAACCCGGTCGGTGGCACCACGGGGAGGAGGAGGGGCCGTGTTGTGTGGCCGTCGACTGGCGCTAGAAGGACAAGGGAGGACACAGGCCGGACGCGGACACTGCACCATTTGGATTGGAACGCAGGCCTCAATTATTTTTTTTGAAACGGGGGCCTCGGAAACCTCAGTGCTAGCTAGTTAGACACAACGCAAAGAGGTACGTGGCCTCCGCGTCGTCTCTCCTAGGCGGCACGGGGAAACCCTAGTCTACCGCCACGACAAGCCCCCGCCTCCACGCTCCGCTGCCTCGCTACTGCCGAAGGACGCCGCCCTGGCAAATCCATGCGGCAGGCAGGGCCATCTCTTCCTCACGCTTTCAGCCCCGCCCCCCCCCCCCCACCCGGCGGTGACGAGAAGATCTAATGGGGAGGTCCCCGCCGCGCATCGTGGCTCGGCGTCAACTCCATGGCCATCCGGCTTCGTGCCGGCGGGCTACCACGTCTTGTCCTCCCTCGCAGCGCCACAGTCGCTTTGGAGCTCGACGGCAGTGCCTAGAGCTTCGGCTCCGATGCGTCGAGATGGGGTGGGGTGGCAGCCCCCTTTCCTGCTCGTCGAATATCAAGCTGGATGCGGTATTACGTCGCGGTCGAACCTCGCTGGTCTGTCGGCTCCTGTCGGCGGCGAGAATGGGGAGGCGCAATCCACTGAAAAGTGAAAACGGAAATATCAGTGAGTAACAAGCGCTAGAACCGCAGGGGCACCTATCTTGTACTATCAATCGAAAAGTTTTTTTAACACGGGATCCACACCACACCTTTCTCTAAGCAGATCCCGCTTTAGAAGGCGAGGGACTGCCGGTGAAAACCGAGCCGACCTCGGGTCATGGCCGACGATGGCGACGTCTTGTGTGTCGTTCCCTTGTCAAAGGCATCGTCGGTGCAGTTCTCGTCTCCTCTCTCTCGGCCTGCTCTGGGGAAACCCTAGATCTGGGTCGCACGGATCGGATGATGGCGACGCTTCGCACTGTTTTACCTCCCGAGGGCATCGTTTTGGAGCAGGTACTGCTTGGAGGGGACCGGAGGTTGAGCGGTGTTGCATCTACCGCATCGAAGACGGCGAGTCTCGGCGGCATGGTGCAGCCGGGTCTTGGTGACGGTCGCGTTTTTAATGGACGCGCTCAGGACAGTGGCGTTGTCTGGCGTCGACGGCAGGCCGTACAAGGACTTCGTATGAATCACTCCTGAATATGGGATGGCGGAAGACGGCGGCGCGGTTATCAACGCGCATGTGGTGCGAGCCGAGTGTCCGCTGGACCGGTTTGTGCTCGCGGGTAGCCATTGGGCGGTCTGGTGAGGCTTCCAGATTTAGATGATGTGCATCGGTGCGTGAGGTCCGAGCACATGGCTCCGATCAGGTCCACCCCTTTATTAAGGTTGTAAGTGTTGCGAGTTGTCGACACATGCTCTAGTCTCGTGTGCTCGTCTACAATGCGGAGTGGGCACATAGATCAGGCTGAGCGAGCGAGCGCAAGGATGGGATCGGGGGACAAGAATGCCCTCGAGAACACAACACTCATTATCCATCTATCAGCCACACCGAGGCGTATGCGTGCGGATGTCCCTTGCAGCAAGGCCCTTGCACTCTATCAACTGAATGGAGGGCAGAGCCGCAGAGGTAGGCATTGTGGAAGACAACTGGCTCCTCTATCAACTGAAGCGAGCCGTGTGATGGTGGGGATCGAGCCAACGAGCTGAGCGCGCATGATTGCCAAGGCCCGTGGTGGTGATGCCCATCAGTCCATTACAATTTTACAAGTACTCCCGGTTGACGGGTTGAGTACTACTATGAACAGCAAAACTGCAGTTTAAGTGGTGCACGTGCATCCCTATTTTCGTACAGTACTCTATAGTCTATTGTGTTACTGCTCCTTAACAGTACTGTCTGGAAAAAACATATCGGAGAATTACTCAGTCTGCATGTTCATCACATGTTTGAGAACTGCATGGATATTTTATTTCAAGGGAAGGCTTATGAGTAAACCGGTCAAAAAGATACTTAAAAGATACCCGAGTGTATTACTCGGTATGCATGTTCATCGCGTGCATGCTTTGCTTGTTAACATGTAATCGCACTCATGAAGTGAGAACTGTCTGGGAATTACTTTGACCATAAATGTCACCAACTAAATATGTGTTATTTGCTAAAAAAAACTTTACCGTCGGATTCGCATTCAAACAAAGTTATTACGTATATTTTTTGTGACAAATATCGCACTAAAATGATGTCGCCTTTCCCAGGGCCTTTTCTTTTGTCCTAGTTGGGTGTTTCGACCCTGCCGAGGGCATCGACCCTTTTAAATCAACGGTCTCAGAGCATCTCCACCGGGGGCCTCCAATGGGATGTCCGGCACCCCCAATTAGGCTCAATGGCCTTCTCGACAACAAATTAAGTTGAACTGAAGGAAAAAAATTTTTGGCCCCCCTGCCTCCTGTGTCGCTCCTCTGGGGCGACACCGGGGCGACCCAAACCCTACCCGCCACTGACCTCTTCTCCTCCCCACCCCCCTCGCCGCCGCCCGAGTTGGCCGGCGGGAAAGCCCGCGTATCCTTCGAGGACGGCGGCGGCGAGGTGCTCTCCAAGTGCTGCCCACAGATTCGCGGGGAGCGTGCCCGTTTCCCTCTTTCAAGCGAGCGTGGCGGCAGAGCTCGGCCATGACGCTGTTCGACGCGGCTTCGCCGTCCTCCGACGGCCGTCGGCTAGTGGAGGCGACACCAGGTGCTGCACCGCACGGATCGAGCAAGAGAGTTCTTTTGGCGCTTTGGATCTGGTCAAGGTGACCTCGATCCCTCCGAGGCCGGAGTTGGAGAGGCTCGCCGCCGGGGCTGGGTGCTCCGTGTGTGCTGACCCTTTCCCTGCTCGTCAACGTTTGGTCTCCTTTGCTCAGGATCTGTTTCACACGTCTCGGGCGGCCAGATCAAGGGATCTTTCCAATCTTGCGTGTCTTTGTGTGGTGTTGAGGGTAGCCGGCGTCGGGCGTGTGGGTGCTGTGTTTTGCTTGCTGCTTGATCTCCTGGGGCGGGGGAGTCTCGGAAGCCGGGGCGGCGGCCTCAGGATTGGTGGGCGGCGTCGACTTTGCGGCGGGTGGCGTCCGTGGTAGATGATGTCCTCTCCTTTTGCTGCGTGGGCAGCGAGGGTTTGGCAGGTGTAGGTCGCGGTGCGGGCTGCTCCGCTGGCCTGGCTCCAGTTTGTGGAAGAAGCTCCCACCTTTCGTGCCTTGTCCGTCTCCCTGCCAGCTTGTTCCGGTGTCTCGCCGGATTTTGGGGTTGGTATGGGTGGTTGGAGTTGGTGATTTGTGATACCGGGGGAAACCCTTGGCCGCGGTGAGGGCCACGACGACGGCGACGCCCACGGGCGCTATGCTCCTTCTCGAAGGCGTGCGTCGAGGTATCCGTCCACTCTCAACCCTCCCCCCTCTTTGGGCGAAAGCCGCGTTCCCCTTCGGATGGCGGCGACGCTTCAACGTCGCTTCCCTTCCTGGAGGCGTCGTCTTGGGAACTGTAGGGGTGGCGGTCGTGCTTTGCGGAAATGGTGGCAGCTGTGGCGGCTTGCCTTGTGCGGCAACGTCTTCCTTTCGTGTTGATTGGCGGGTGCCGGGTGTCTTCCTCCCAGCAATGCCCGTTTGTTCGCCATTGGGTCAGCGCCCTCGAGCCTGGGCGAGAGGGAAATGGGTTCCCCTCTACGACAACAACATCGCATTTGACTGGTGAGCATTCGAGCTTCGGAGGTCCTGCTCAGCCGCGGTGGTGTGGTTGCCAGTTTTCGCCATTTCTTCCTCGTGGCGGCTTCGTCCGGCAGCTTGGTCCGATGGTGCTGCCAAGTTCCTTGTGTACTTGTTAGCGTAGTCGGGTGTTAGCTTTGGCACCTCGAGCTGTTCTTTGTTGTCTTATCTTTTGTTTGCTCGTGGTGCCGATGCTTGTAAGCTGTGTATCAGCATGTTGTAATGGCCATTGGACTCTCTGGCTTTGTTAATTCAAAGTTGGGCATTTATGCCTTTTTTCTAAAAATTAGGCTCAATTGCGGGGTGTTGGACACATGTCCGCCCAAGTGAACAGTGCAGCCCACAGCGGCGCCCCCCAAAGGCCCGCCCCCAACGGCGAGCAACGGATCGAACACCTTGCGGGTTTTCAAATTGATTCCAAAAAAACTGAAAGGATTCAAATTTCATTCATATTTCTTATATATTACAAAGATTTTGCATGAAAATTTGAAATAGGGCGGCCTAGGCGCCATAATCCTAGCCTACTCGTCGTTGTCGGTGTCCAGCCACGCATCACCGTCGTCGTCGACCACCACCACGTAGGTGGAGGAGGAGGCGGCACGGCTGGTGGACGCGCCGTCTTCGCGGTGCATCGAACGGCTGCAGGCGGCGCCGCCGGAGGAGGAGGCCGCCGCCATTGCCACCGAGGTGGCCATGTACCCGGGGCTGTCGCGCTCGATGGTGGCCACCGAGTCGGTAAGCGCCGCCAGGAACCCGGTCGTGTCGCCGTCGTGCTCGTTCCGCAGCGGGGACGGCACGTTGTACCCCTGCGGGACCTCCGACGGCGGCGTCCTGGGCGGCGCAAGTAGAGGGGCCGCATGCTAGGGATGGGGCTCGGTCTCGGATGATGAGGCCGCCACCTCCACGACGCGGCGGCGATCGCCGCTCCTCCTTCACCCTGGTGAAGCGGGGTGGCACGCAGCGCTGCTGGTTGTCGACGACGCGATGTCGCGGTGGCAGCGGCATCAACCGAAACGGGGTAGGGTTCCCCGTTGCGGCTGCCGGCGGGCGGCCTCGATGGCCGAAGCGACCGTGTGGCCCGTCCGCTCCCACCAGTCGTGCCGCCCCTGCGCGTTCCAGCGGCCCGACGGCGTGTGGCCGTCGTAGAACGACTCTGCCTCTCGGTGCTCCCGCTGGAAGCACGCCATCCACGCCGCCCAGTTGATGTCGTCGTACTCCGGGTCGGCGCGCTCCTCCCTTGTGAGGCAGGTCCGGCGCCGGGCGATGGCGCGCGCGATCCGGTCCGACGTCACCGGCAGCGGAGGAATTGGGAGCCCGCCGTTGAACGACGTCGCCCAGTTCTTGGGGAGGCGGGAATCCGGCGGGACGAGCAGCTCGTACCGGAACAGTTCCCATGCCTCCTCGGTGCCGATGGTGCGCCCGCTGCGGCTGTTGCCCGCCTCGTCGTTGTTCACCATTGCGCGGTGACGGAGTTGGGTGCGGCGACGGAGGTGGAAGAGGGGGATGTGGGAAAGCAGGCGAAGAGAGTGAGTGAGGCGATGAGGGCGCGGCGAGTGGCCTTTTATGGGCGCGGCGAGGGAGATGAGTGGTGCGCGAGTATCCACGCCGGTGTAAATGCATTGCGTGGACGCCGGCGCGTGGACTGTCGTGCACGTTGTCACCGGCGTTAATGCTATGCGTGGTGACAGGCGTCTCCCGCCGTGTAGTCGCCTCGCCTCCCGTCGCGTCGTCTTGGAGAACGCCGACGACTGCGCGCCCTCATTAACACGGCGGAACGGCCTCCTGCGCGCCCTCATTAACACGGGCACGACAGCCTGTGGGTATGACGGGCGGGCCACCCCCGTCAGAGGTCACAGGCCAAGTCCGCCCCATGTCCGGCACCCACGAGAGGGCCTCCAAACTTGTGGTCCTTTCGGGGGGTGCCGGACATGAATTTGCTCGGGCCAACCCTTTGGAGGGTGCCGCTGCTGGCTGTTTTTGTCGTTCGGACCCCCAATGGGTCTTTGGATGGTCAATTGGAGGCCCCGGGTGGAGATGCTCTCACGCTTTTTGCTTGGATCGGCGTCGTTGGCCGCCGCCATTTGACTCCCATAGAGTTAGGAAGGGTTGTCCACTTTGGTCATTTTTTAAACTTTGTTCAACAATGCATCAATTTAAAGTTTTGTTCTTGTTGCAACTTTGGTACATCATTTAGAGCGTCCCACAACTAAGAAAAATAATACACATGTCAATAATACATATGAACTCAAGTAAGACTAATGGGCCTTCTCATTCCCTGATAGCCCCCCCCCCCCCCCCTCTCCCCTCCCCTCTCATGTTTCAGGTCAAGGGTCCTCTGTGTTATAACCGGCGGCGACGACATAGGACGAGATGTGTGGATCCGCAGAAGGATGGGCATAGGCGACGTTGAAGGAGAGATATGATTTGCGGATCATCGGCACGGAGGGAGGGCAGAGGGGAGAATTTGGCAATGTTTTGGCAAGCGGCAATGTGGAAGGGGAGTGGAGAATTTGACGGCCACCGACGTTTATCTCACTGTCGTGTCGATGTGGGTTCGTCCGAACTGATGGATGACACACCTAGAGACGATTTTCGTGTCCGAAACCCACTAAATTGATGCAGAGACACGTGGTGGACACCGATGGGGACGGTGCGTTTCGCTCTTTTGTTCCCCGCTGCGAGTATCACTTCCTTTTGTGTATCAACGATTACTCCGGAAAGTGCATTTGGAGGCCTAATGGAGCTCGGTATTTTTAAAAAGTTCGAAATCTGCATCTACATATTTTTGTGATTTCCTTAAAACTTCAACATGCAAATTTGAATTTTTAAAATACCGAGCTCCGTCTTCATATCGACGCTCACCACCATGGTGCGCTCGCCCCCACGCGGGGAGACGCGACGAGCCGACGAGACATGATTAGCAGCACGGGTTTGGCGCCCACGCTCAGAAGTGGTCACATCCGATTCCGATCGATGGCGATGGGCCAAGTCCGTGCAGCGATTCCGTACCGTGCCCTTCAAGTTTTTTCTTCTTTCTGAACGCCGCAGCACAGCAGGCGTCAGCGACGAAGGATGGCTGAGTCACTGGCACTGTGCTCCTGCGACCTTATCCTGGATTCCCTCCTGACCTACCCTACGCTTTTTTCCCTCTCCTCTCGCTTGCGCCAGACGCCTACAATGGGACTAGGCTGGACAAGCAAAATGACAACACCAAGTTAGCATACATTACACAGTTACAGGAATAACACCGAGTCAGCAAGCACTGGAATAATATCCTCTGTCCTAATGACCATATCTATTTATCATATGTTGTCTCTGGATTTGCCACCTTGGGTTATCAAAAAAATCAACAAGATTTGACGTTGTTTCTTCTGGAAAGGAACTGATGATGTTAAGGGTGGGCATTACAAGGTTGCTTGGGAGCAAGTCTGCAAACCAAAGGCGCTCGGTGGGCTAGGTCTCCACAACTTGAGGTTGCTCAATGATGCTCTTCGGATCATATGGAGATGGCTAGAGAAGACCGGTCCTTTGCGCTCTTGGAACGGGCTTCAATTCGCTATCTCCCCTACTGCCGAAGCTATGTTTTACGCAGCCACTGATTGTGCGGTTGGTAATGGGGAGCTGACTCTTTTTTTGGTATGACAAGTGGTTAAATGGCAGGAGTGTAAAGGACATTGCTCCAAATCTGATCGAGTTCTTGAAGCCTGAAAGCGCGCTGCGCATGACGGTAGCGCAAGCACTGGAAAACGACCATTGGATCAGCAGGATTTCAGGTTGTTTGACTGTACCGGTTATCGTGCAGTTCATTGAGTTGTGGCAAGCCATCAGGAGAATGCGGCCGCTATCCCCTGAGCCTGACAATTTTAGATGGAAGCTCACTGCCAATGGAGGGTATACGGCGCGATCAGCCTACACTGCTTTCTTCAGAGGAGGCACTGATGCAGACTATGCGGAAAATCTGTGGAGTTCTTGGGCACCTCTGAAGGAGAAATTGTTCATGTGGTTAGCATTACGCAACAGATGCTGGACTGGGGAGAGATTGAGACGGAAGAGCCTCCAGGGACCGTCTGTTTGTTTGCTTTGCGATCAGCTGCCTGAGACCATGGATCACCTCTTGGTGCAATGTCCCACATCACGCTCCGTTTGGTTTCAGATTCTTTCGGAGAAGGGATACACCACCTTCGTCCCGACTGCTGTCAGTAATCTAAAGACCTGGTGGTGCTCGCTTGGGATCTGTCGTCCAAGAAAGAGAAGGAGAGATTTGTTCACCTTGGTCATTTTGGTATGTCGTCGCTTATGGCTGGAAAGAAACGACAGAAACTTCGAGAGGAAAAAAGCGACGTTCGAGCAGTTGCTACGGTGGACCAGAGAGGATTTCCACGTCTGGACTATGGCGAGAGCAGGGGCAGACCATAGCGAGGAGTAGTTCTTCTAGTAGTAGGCAGGCGGCACTTGTGTCGCAGTAGGGTGTTGCGATGTTGCGTTGCGTTGCGTTGTAACCAATTGTTGTAACACCTGTTCCCTCTCAATGTCATGACATGCAAACTCTGCATGTTCATGAAAAAAAAAACACCGAGTCAGCATACATTACACACTTACCGTCTTACATAACAGGATGAAAACTGGGCATTCGCAAAAAAAAAAGGATGAACACTCGACAACGCTAGCAACATGTGTAATACTCAGTTACATACTTACATATTTACTTACCATGTCATCAGCCAGCAGGTTTCATGTCTTGTCGATGTACTTGTAACTTATAGGACACACGAAGACATTCATGCTTGACCAGACATGTTCATTGATCTGTGTTGTTATCCTAGGCCTCTTGTGTTTGCAAACAACATATCAAAAAACATCTGCCGAGAGCTTTCCATGTAAAGAAGTGATTATCTTCTTGCTTGACCAGACATATGTGGCGGGATCTCATAAAAACACCAGCACACCCTGCATACATCACGTACTATGGTGCAGTTATCTGTCAGCGAAGCAGCAATTACCTGTAGAGGAACGGGAGAAGGACAGCGTCAGGCGACAGAGGACCAAGAGGGCAGGCCATATTTGGGCCAATAGTGGGCCTTGTAACTAACAGTGACGCATGAGAGCTACTACGCCCATATCTGTTGAACCTTGTAGGTTGTAACAGAAGAAAGAAACTCCCCTATAAAAACACAGTAGATTTGTGTAATGATATGGACAATAATACATCAGAGATTATGGCTATCTGTCAAGAAATTAGAGAGACCAAGAGAGTTTTAGCTAGTTGTAGCATAGTTTCGGTTGGACGTGATGCAAATAACGCTGCCCATTTATGTGCTAAACAAACTAGTAGTGATAGGAGGAGATGCCTGTGGATCAATTATAACCCAGCATTTCTTGCCGATACTCTACGGAGTGATTGTAATCATGTCACATGATTAATAAAGCTTTTTGAATTCGCAAAAAAGAAGGAAAAAGGTAGTACCGCAAATGTTGGAACTCCCTCGGGGGCGGTGGGAAGGAAAGAGCCAATTCTCCAAATATTTCCAGTATAATTGAGTTGAATTCGAGTTGTGAGTGTGGATTTGATTCCAAGTGGAAGTTTTGGGAGTTCAGAAGGGAGTCTAGTACCAGGCTGGCCCTATCCACTTGTCTGTCCTAAGTGAGTACGTCTAACCATTGCGCGTTGGAGTTGGTGTCTCGTCGTCGTGGCTGGCTGGAGCACGCGACGACGGCCAAGCCGAGGAGAGCATAGATGTGAAGCCACACGGAGTTAAAACGGGGCTTCCCATCCCGCATCGGCTAGGTGGTACTGGTATGGCGAGTCTTTCTTGTGTGCGCCGCTGCCGCAGCTCTAGAGAAACCTAACCTTATCTTGCGGTGGCCCATTTTGGGATGTGAAGTATTTTGAGAGAACTGCATATGTACAAGGAGTTTTGTGCAAAAATACAATGGACGACGCGGGTGTTTTTTTGCAAAAAGTATGGTACAGGTTTGGGACTGATCCATAGCACACGTTTTAGATCCAACGACACATGTACGAGTTTCCATGTTTCCACTGGACAACGGTTTGCGTGGGATACTCTCTCGGGCCAGTCTGGTACTAGACTCCCTTCTGAACTCCCAAAACGTTTTATATTTAGGAATCATTGTAAAATATAAGATGTTTTGTAGGCTATTTTAGTCGATCAAAATGTATTATATTTTGAAATAGATGTAATAGTAATCAAGAGGGCAGTGTAGCAAGCAGTTCCATTGGTTGAAATGGTTTCCAAAAACCCACACTGGCTTATTCGAGGATGAAATGGTTTCAAGCAGTTCCATTAGTCGACAGAGTAGTAGCGACTTCAACTAGATTAAAGACAGAAGTAAGTAGCAAACATGACTCGAGTCTAGTAACAGTAACCAACAATCCAGCATATGTAATAAAGGGTCCAACCATAATAAATTATATTGTGTATAAAGTACATACCATTAAATAGAACAGTGTAAAACGTAGGGACAACCATGCCCTTTACCTCGGGGCTCAGATACGTGTTATTTTATCGGTTAACTAACCGCCAGACACGTGTAAGACAGCACATAGAGAGATATGATCATCAACCTACTGCTAAAAACCCAGAGGTCGGAGTGGAATACTCTCTACACCATGGAAGTAGTGGAGGAGTCGAAAAATAGGTCGGACACACGACCAGTAGAGGTTCCGCTAGCGGTTCCTCGTTCAATCATCTTTCGGCGGAAGACTTCTGGCTCCTATCTCTTGTTCTGTCTTATCTCGTCTCCTCTATTTCGCGAAAAATCTCGAGGGGTATACAAATAGTTTTAGATCAAGACGAAGGCGGCGGCATAAGAATCAACACAATATGACGACCGAGGGGAGCTCGAGGACACGTGAAGCGGCCCAGGGGGGTGCTAGCCGCGCCACGTGGCCTCCTGGTCAGTGCCTCGGGTCAGTCCTATACTACTGATCTTTCTCTTCAAAATATAGGAACTCCTTATTTTCCCCCATTTGATTGATGTTTGGAAGGTTCCTTAAACGTAAAAATAAGAAAGTGTTTATTTTTAACCTATCAACATTAAATAATAAAATAATGAGATTTCGTGTGAAATCTCAAATCTCTTAAGCTTATGAAAACATTAAGGAACATAATAATCATGAGAAATAACATGGGATTTAATTTAATAAGCTTTGAAAGGCATATATAAGTTGCAGACGTATCGGTATCCCCTACCCCCAATCTATGCTCGTGCTCGAGCAAGTAGATGAGAAAAGAAGACAACTTTTGAATTTTGTTATCATAAGTTTATGCATATGATTCAATAACTCTATACGTAGTCATGTGCTCAATTTTAGAAACTTGACTTTTATCAAGAATATAGAAAAACCCTTCGCCAAGAGAATGTGAGATAGTCATGTGGTAAATTTTAATAGAAAATAGAGTTTGAAAATATTTTGGGAAGTGCTTGCTCATGCCAACGATTAATCACAGCAGGGTTTCCATTCCCCGTATCATTAGCATCTTTTAAATCAAGTCATTTTGTCATTTTTTTTTGCTTTTCTCCACCACTCTTGAAATAAGAGGGTTTATGTCCTCGCCTTTATCGCATACCAAACTCTTTCTTTTCATTTTCTTATCTTTCTTGTTTTCTCATGTTTCTCTTTTTTCCCCAGTTTTTAAAGTAGGCCCACAAAATAAAAGTACCCCCCCCCCCCCCCCCCCCCCAACCATACCGTCGAAAATAGGGCTAGCCGAATCCATGGCTACCCACCAGCTTTCACATCCCACGCTAGTAATTGTATTTCATAGGTGAACCCAATTAAAAATTTAGATACCATCTCTCTTATTGTTATAAAGGCATCTAACTATGCGTACGTAGGTGTACCGATCTCTGCTTATTTTTATTTTTTTTCATAAAGGGTGGTTGTGCCGTCAAGTTCATGGTCACCCCTTCTGCTTCTCCATGAGCTGTGAGCCTGCGAGAAAAACACAAAAATGATGAAGTTGAAAGTTTTTTGGTGCACATTTAGTTGCAGAAGCGCTGAAGTAACACATATAGATAGATATGGTGGAGAAAGATGAAAGATAATTTTGCCTTAAGGGAGTTGGATGTATAAGCACATAATACATGATTAGTACATAAAAGCTTAGTAAGAGGGAGAATGTTGGCAACTAAATAGAGCTTATAACAATAAACTTTATTTCCAATACCACAACATTAATCCACTACTACCATAGTCATAAGTCTATAAATGAAATTTATATTTATCATGACATTGGGAAGGCACTATTTCATCTTACAAGAGAACAATCAAAGCCATAAGGAAGATGTGGTCATAATTCAAAATCGTAATTATTTACCCCCTTTTGTCATATCACTTTAAGGACAACTAGTTTCAATAGGCCCTTGACCATCGTTAGAGATATAATGATTGAAATCCACAACAATATTGTCTCACAGCGAGAAGGACGATCCCTGGTAAACGAGAAGGAGGAACAACAACTCCGACGTGAAGGGTGAGGTCAATCCGAGGTCCCCATGGTGACGCTGGTGCGGTTTGAACTGGTTGGATCATCCGCACCCGGCCTCGGTCGTGTTCAAAAGACGCCGAAAACATCGGTGGGAGCCCCAGCGGAGATGAAGGTGGTGGCGAAAACGATGAAGTGGAGCGGCATCGGTCCGGTGGAGAGATAGAGGAGTGGTGGCCGGAAGGAGGAGTGAAAACGAAATGACTAAGTGGCGAACAAGCGGGAGCTTGTGGTCGGGTGTCTAGCCGGTGGGAGTGTCAGGATAGTGAGCCAACCCTAAATGTTCGGAGCATTTGGGATGTCCGGACAAAATGTATCCACATTTGACTTGATGGAAAACCCGTTGGAAGCCTCTATTTGTGTACGGACACTAACGAACTGATTAGCCTAAAAAACTAACGAACTGATAGGGGATTTTTGGGGCGCCATTAGAGATGCTGTCATGTTCTGCTTATTAGATAAAAAGGGCCCCGCCCGGTTCCATTTCATAGAAAAGAAACCCTTACAACAGCAAGCACTCGAGAACGATTAAACATCGCTCCAGACGCTAGAAAGGAAAAAAAATCAGCGAGATGATTCTCTGAAGTTAGTGCTCAGAGAACATCAGTCCATCGAGGGAGGACTCAGAGAGCTTGCAGCAATGATGAGGAGGGATCGTCCGCATCGTACGGAGGAGCTCCGCACCAACACCCACGGCCGCGCCTTGCCCCTAGAGGAAGTCTTGCCACCAGCTCCGGTAGCCCACGCGCGCCCCAGATGGACGACACCGAGAAGAGCAGCACTGCTACCGGGGGTACGCCCCAACACCCTCGTCAAAGACCGCAGCCATGAGGACGACGGGGAGCAGATCCGCCCCCAGGGGAGCCGCCGCGGCCAGCCAGCCGGCTCCAACCACCGGGTCCAAGAACTGGGACCGGAGCACCCAGATCTGAAACCCCTAGGTGGCCTTGCCGGCCGCTGCCGAGCCACCCTGACCAAGAGCTGCAGAGGACGAGGACGGCGGCAAGAAGCCGCCAGCCGAGGGGCGCCGCCGGACCAGGTCGCGGCCACGCCGCCTCAGGCCATCGGAAGCAAACACGCCCCGAAAGGGCGGATTAACCGGGCTCCGGGGCCTCGCCTCCGGATCTGACGGCGCCGGGCGCTCCGCCGCCGCCAGCACCCGCGGTCGAGCCGGCCGGCCGAACCCCTCCTGGGCTCGAGAACTCACGCACGCACACCACACCACACGACCCACGCGAGAGGGAGAGCCTCGCCGCCACCGTCAGCCACGCGACCTGCGCCGGCAACATCCTCCGGTGACGGCGGGGGAGGGGGAGGAGGGAGGCGGTGGGCTCTGGCAGCTAGGTTTTGGGGCGCCCGAGTCGCCCCAGAGAGGAGCGACGCGGGCGAGGAGCGTTGTGAGTGGTCTCGTCTATCTCATGTTCTGCTTATCGGGAGTAGCTTTACTTGCACATGCTATTTGGCAGGGAACCCAAGAGAACTGAACATGTCTTATGTTGAAGATCGAATATTAAAACCGATCGCATTTAACTGGGTATAAACGTTCTGCTAATCAAAAACTTTCAGGTTCGTCGTGCCTTTTACCCTTATACTGGTTTTCTAGAGTATATGTTCGGTAAACTCGGCATTTTCGAGAGGAGGACCCATGTTTTATGAGAGCGTCGTCAGTGCTTTACAGGATCACTAGGAACATTACTTGCCGTCCAATATACCCGATGCAAATTGCCTTTGTCAGCTCCTCATTACCGAGAATCCCAGCTCTCACAGTACAGATGCAGAACATACGTGCACTTCTCGGCCCGACAGAAACACAGGTGTTAACTAAAACTAAATTAGCGACTACATTTAGTCTTGACTCTACCATCCAAACACATCTCCATGACAGCGTGTCAGAGGCATATAGAATAACAGAGACTGTCAAATGACTACTAAAAATAAGTTACAGTACTAATAAACACATCCTGAGGAGAGGAGGAAGACGAAGAAGAATCCCTTCCCTCCAAATAAGCATCGATCGATCTAGCTTCCTACTACTACAAGGCGTCTGCACTGCTGCCATGGTCCCTCCTGGGCTTCTTCCCCGGCGCAGAGGCAGAGGCAGCGGCGAGGATGTCCTGGAGCTGTCGCTGAGCATCCTGGAGCATCCTGTTACTGCGGGTCTCCGTCTCCTTCCAGCCTCGCTCAATCTCCCACTGCACCTCCATCCGTCGCCTCTCCAGCCGCATGATCCCCTCGCTAAAATCCCTCAGCACCGCTGAGATCTGTGTGTTGGCCACCGGAGAATCCTCGACCTTCACCTTGTCCGCAACGGGCCTGGAGTGGAACGCCTCGTAGGCGACTCTCTTCCGCGGAGGCGCGGTGGACAGCGTCACGGCAGGCGGCGACAGCCGCTGCTGCGGTTGCGGGGACTGGCGAGGGGCGAAGCCCCTAAACCCGCCGCCGTCCCGGAGGATGCCGTTGATGCTCCTGGTGTTGCTGCTGTTCCGTGGGACGAGCACCTGCTCCTCCTCCTCCTCGAAGGCCTGCTCCTCATCGTCCTCTTCCTCTTCGGAGGCCTGCTCCTCGTCGTCGGAGGCCGCGGCGGGCGGGGATGCGGCGGATAGACCACCGAAGGTTGTGGATGATACGGCGAGGGGCCCGCGCTCGAGGCGCTCCATGCGGCGGAAGAAGGGCCAGAGCGAGGTGACGGGGCGGGCGCCCTCGGTGCGGTAGCGCTTGCGGAGCTTCTCGAGCTTGTGGCGGCACTGGGTGCCCGTCTTGCGCTGGCCGCCGCCGCAGCGCGTGGTGGTCTCGGCCGCCACGTCCTCCCACTGCTGCGCCTTGAGCTGCCCGCGGCGCAGCTTGTTCCACCGGTCCTCGTAGACGTCGATGAGGTGCATGGTCTCCACGTCCGACCAGGGCTGCCCCGGCGCGCTCTTCTTCGAGGCGGCGGCGGCGGAGGGGCGCCGCGGGTCGTCGGCCTCCATCGTCGTCTGCGAATGAGTTGTTGCAGCGGCGGCGGCGGTTTAGATCTAGATCTGGTGAGGGTTGGTCAGGTGGAATAAATGATGGAGGAGGGTGCGGCGGCGGCGGTGGTGGAGGCGGATTCGGGTGGGGGATAAGGGCGAGGCGAGGGTATGGGTGGTGGTGGGCGGTTCGTTTTTTCTGGGTGGGGGTTGGGCCATCGGCCGCGGGCGGGCGGTGTGCCGTGGTGGTGGTCACTGGTCACGTGGACGGGCGCGAGCGTGGTGGATGGAGGAGCCGGGACTGGCCGCGCCGCCTGGTGGCCCCATGCGCCGCTGTGCCTGCGCCATCGCCAGCGCTCGCCCCGGCACCTTTTCTTTTCTTGGAGGAAATTGCACAAACCACCATATAATTTGTTGGTTTAAATTTAGAGGTTGATGCTTAAATTGGAGGTTGATGCTTTGTCTTGAACTCTTATTGGTTTAAATTGTAGGCTGATGCTTTTATTTGATATGGTTGAAGAAGATTATGAACCAACACAATCAATATGCTCTTTGAGATCATGTATCGAGAAGAAATACTGAAACTATTTTTTTTGAACAAATTCGTAACCTTTATTGCTTATTCAAATAAGGTTACATCTTCCACAAGCTGTGGAATCAAAAATACAGGTGGTAGTTTGCGCTACCAAGTGAGCCGACTTGTTTGCTTCTCTCAGTCAGTGGGAAATTCGTGTAGCGCCGAATCCTGCCATGATCAGCCGACACTCATCAAGAACGCCGAGCCCACTATCCTATACTAATTGGGATCATCAAGAGTTTGTATCACCTCCAAACAATCAGATTCAACATATATGTGACTGCATCCAACTCTCTTTGAAGTCCGTCTCGCAAAGCTTGTGCTTCAGCAGTCGTTACATCAATCACACCATCGATCTCCAGTCGGCAAGCCCCCAGGAACTGTCCGCCCGCATCACGAATCACACATCCCGATGATGCAGTTCTTGTATCTAAATAATACTGAAACTATTTTCTAAACCCTTATTTTGGCCAAACTCTTATTTCAAGGTTTTTATTTAGCAAAAGACCCAAATAGCCTAGTTTTGGAGCAAAAAGGGTAAATGTTTTAATTTATGTATTTGTGGAGATCTACGAGATATTTTCTCCCCTCTACATTCCAAACACATACTTTTACTAATATTTAAGCTTATCTTAATCATCTTTTGGAAAACTACAAGTGGGGAATATATTGTCCCATGTATTTTTGTACAAATTTCTTCGAAAAATACAAAATTATATTTGAGAACCCTTTCAACCCTCTTGTCATGAACAAGTTTGAGCATAAGATCAACCTCTTGCCTTTTTGTGATGATTTCGATAAGACTGCTTTTAATTTGCTTTATCTTTATTTCCTCCAAACTTTGGGTGGAACCCGGGGTTTCCAAATAGAACCTTATGAGAAATCTCATCCCAAATCACATTCTTAACCATGCCTTTAGGGGGAATAAGAAATGTATTTTATGGCAATATATTTTGGCCCTAAAGAATTTAAAGGTTTTCTTTTTCAAAACCCTTAAATCAATCCTTTTGATAACAGTTTGGTTTGTGTTTAAATATGGAATATTCTAAGGGCAAAATTTGAAAAACTAGCATTTCATGTGTATTTTTGTAAGTTGGGAAAATTCCCACATCTACAGTTTTGGATTCTACACCTTCTCAAAATATAATCTCTCAAAATACTATGGGAACAATGATCCCAAGATCAACATTTGCAGTTTCTGATCATTTAAAATTTTTCAAATATGGGAATCAAAACTCATTCTAGAATCGTAAGAGAATTCCTCGCGCTGCACATGATTATGCTCTATCTACTGAACATCATATCTCCTTGTTGTATCTACTAGGCCTACGAATTATGGCATATATATTGCCGAGACTCACTAATGATAGCTTACCCGTTGCATCTCATAATGGGTCAATTCGACTCAGCAAACTCATTTAGCCAAGTCCGTGCAACCGGATTAGCATCTCCATGCCCATGACCACTGGAACCGGGTCATCGGATGACTCACACACTAGTCAGAGTTAAGCGTGCACATAACTCCGTTGACTATAAAATTTTAGAACACACATCATACAATATATGGTTCCTCAGTCAAATCACCTACTCGATGACATACATCATGGATGACAATTCAAGGATTATAATATTAGCTTATGAATACATTGTCGAGTCGGCCTTGCCGAGTCTAATTCTAGAGCACTGCCCCCAACAACCTCTTACTTAGCCTATATGTAACACTAACTAATCCTAACAATCCTCCTCGAAAAAAGTTTTCCTTTATTTGAATTTATCATCTCTATATTCTTCATATATAGTCTTGAGTGCCAGAACGTCCATATATGACCTTGATAGTCTTCGAACTTGATATCTTGAGAATACTCTTTCCCATAAACCAGCGGGGGGAAATAAGAAGAGAGTGGTATTCGATATGTTGATAAACCCCCTTAAACCATGTGGAAAATATAAGAAGAAAATGATATGGCATATAATGAATATTTTCTCCTTGATAACTCATAT
The DNA here is from genome assembly GCA_947311845.1 of Poa pratensis. Classification (NCBI taxonomy): domain Eukaryota; kingdom Viridiplantae; phylum Streptophyta; class Magnoliopsida; order Poales; family Poaceae; genus Poa; species Poa pratensis. The sequence goes on from CAMZMU010000069.1 coordinate 39,590,998, forward strand.
GAGTAAACCTTGGTAGAAAAAATCTCATTAGTGAGTCAGTGATAATATGCCTTGTATATTTATTTTAAAAACCAGGTGGGGAAAATACAAAGTATAACATATGATAATGAGAAGATATTGCCTCATTTAACAGCGAGAAGTTTGATAGTAAACTCATAAAGGGAAAAGAATGAAATATTATGTGCCACTGGAAAAACACCTTTCAAACCTTTTTTTCGACGCTACAACACCTTTCAAACCTAGTAAAAAAACATAAGTAGAAAGTGAAATGGCAAATTTGAATGCTTGTATTTATATCGTTCCATTAAAACCTTTTATGCGACAACATTAAGGAGAACTCATTAAGAAAAAATAGTACTATATCCGTCTGATAATATAAGATGTTAGTACAACCAATATAGTTTCTATGTCCAAGTTTATATTTTTCTTTTCTTTTAGAAGATGGTCTAGTTCGGCTTCGGGTTCTTCCTCTATCGAATATCCCTAACTAGCTTTCCAAGCAAGACACGTTATTTCCAAGCTTCCTTGGGTAAGGGAAGATATGAACTCCTAATCATTCAATTATCTTTTACTTTTGAAATGTGAAGCTGTGATTAGCTCACAGCCCATCTTGGAATTTGTCCAATAAATGCACCATGAGAAAAATCTCACTGCGCAAACAATTCTCTTTATAGACAACATAAACCAAATAGAAAATCATGAGCATGCTTTCATACAAAAATCATATAATATTAATTTAAAACATTACATTGGACACTGTTTCGGGTCATAGTTCTAGATGCACCACTCATGTGAAGTATTTTTAAATAATTTTCAACATGCCAAAAAATTCAAACAAAATTTCGGATATACTGTGGGCACCTCGGACTAGCTGTCCGAAATACCCTTGTGCCTACAACATCAGCGATCCCATGACCAGTGTGTCGCTGAGCACAATCGAACTTGTATCAAAACAACATCCATAAATACCGAATGAATATACTTACTTGATTGAAGCCGTAACTTCAACAGGTACTTGCAGCGGAAATCACCAAACAACGTGGAGCCCAAGTCATTTGCCAGAACCCTATAGGCAGCTGACTGGGAAGCGCCCTAGTTCGCATCGACGCCATTGACATCTTCTTCTCCGAACTGCTCATCTTCAAAATCTGGCTAAGACAATAGCCAGGGACGAAACCAATATGAGTACATTTGATTGTACTCGCAAGTTACCCCCGAAATGAGCATGCACTACCATTTTTATTGTTTAAATAAAACTATGTTTGCTTTGAAAACTCTATATTCTTATTGAAAAAGAGAAGGATAAACTTTTGTTTAATAAAACTTTGTTTGAAATCTCTATAACTTCAATTGAAAAGGAAAGAAGAATTTTATAACTTTTCATAAGCCTTGTATTTTCAGAAAAACATCTCTATACCTTTGTTGAAAAAGAAAATAAAGTTTTTAGAACTTTCTCCCATAAGTCTGTCTTTGTAAGAAGTCTCTTTTAAAACATTTTCCCTAAAATACATCTTTGTTGAAAAAGGTAAGAAGTCTCTTTTATAAACAATATCACTTTGTTGAAAAAGGTAAGAAGTCTCTTTTATAAACATTTTCCCGAAAAATCACCATTTGTTTATTTCTCCAAAACTCCTCCTTAAACTCCTCCTTTTTCGACCATAGCCCTTCATGGTCGAGTCATTTTCCAACAACCTTATACCAGCCCTTCGGTATAGTTGAATAAAACATTTTCCATTTTCAAAACACAAAACTTTGCACTTCTCGACCATAGCCCTTCATGGTCTTCCTCTTTTCCAGCAACCTCATACCAGCCCGTCGGTATAGTTGCATATATAGAGCATCTTCATTTTATTTTCAAATCTTAAAACTTTTCCAAAACTTGCACATAGGTCAAAGTAGGGCCTTCCAACAGTCCATATCCGAGGACTCGGCTATTCAAATAGTTTTACCCTCTACAGAGGTAGCACGCTTTTCCCACATCCATCCGGCAACTCATCGTGTCAGCCACGTCCCGCCATACAAGGTGTATGCGAAGTTGAGTCAACGACCCTAGCCTGTCCTTTGCTCATGCTAGTATAGGACCCTGCCGCTATGACACTTTCCATCAACACTTAACCCAGCCCGTCGGAATCTAAGTGTGAGGACTCATAGTCCTGGCGGTGTATAGGGGACATCCTTCTATCCACCACATGTGCGAGGACCATCCTTCACCATATGTGCGAGGACCCGGGTCAGGGGTAGGTCACCGAACCATCCCCTCATGGAACGGAGTCATCTCCGTTGTTGAAGCATCCCATACTAATAATAGCAAATTATATGACTAAGCCATTGCCCATATGTGGGTAAATGTGGTCGCACAGGGTATCGGCTGGTTGACGTAAGTACAAGGACACATTGTGCATTTTTCATAAACATCACCATACTCCATTTCATCACTTCAACACCGACATCTCGGCATTCCACATCCATACAAATATTTTTAAAGGAATTTTGAATAAACAATCTTTTTCTTCCCATCCTATAGTTTGATATACACTATCTTATATATCTACATCGATGGCAAAATAGTTTTTCATATACTTTTTTAAAAGGTTTTAAAAATCCTTGCCTTAAGAGAAAATCATGTTATCAAACTAGATGTATATATATTTGGGGTGCAAGCTCAGAGAGTAGCTTGCCTGATTCCAGCATAATATTCCTGGACTTTCCCTCACTAATCAGAGAAATAAACTCCGATTCTTTTACAATAAATCCTTTCCAAAGATCACTCCGGTAGCGTTTATATCTAGCATCGCAAACATGAAAATAACACAACAATCAATAAGCAAACCAAACCACAAGTGGTATACAAATAAGTAACAAACCACAAGCATCAAACTAATCATTCAAGCAACAAACTAGGATCTACACTTACAAGGGCATTATACTAATCAGTAGTCCAACACTATACCCATGCTAGGAACATCGATCACAAAACTATCTGAGGCAAAGATTAACAATAAGGACCTTCCTTTAAACAGGAAATATTTCAGACAAAAGTTAGGCCACCAATTAGTCTCTGTAATTCAAAATATTTTACCAAACTAAGGTAGAGACATTAACCAGATACCCATGATAGTACTTAACTTAAGGACAACCAATTGGATTTACTCCACGATTTATTACAGATTAATTTATAAAATACTTTTTCAATTTGCCCTTTCGTTAATTTATTTTAAACAACATTACAAAATAATTATCCATGTTTGGAAACAGGATAGAACATGAAGGTTATCACTTGTCGAACATTTTGAGAGGTTAAACTTAATTTTTTGATCATTATTTTTAAAGATATGGATTTTCCAAAAGCATTTTCTTTTCTGCCATTTTCCTTATTTTAATAAAACCTCAATTAAACTAATTTATTTGGATAGGTGAATTACACCAAAAGACAAGCTTTATTTTTCTGAACATTTTGGTATCTTGTTTGTAATTTTTGGAGCAATATTTAATTGTTATGAATTTTTACAGTTTATTTTTGAATCTGTCTATTTGTTTTATTTCTCAGAATATCCTGTGAAACGTTTTGCACGGGTACAGGGAGACTGGGGGGCAGCGTTATGACCCAAATGGTCACCGGAGACGGCGACCACGGCGAGCCACGGCGGCGGTTGGACACGGCCTACGATCACTATGATGAACTACGGCGTTAGGAGGACAACGAGCATGTCCAAGGGATTCGCGTGCTAACCCTCGACGCGTGGGTACTCGAGGCGGTGTCGGAGAAGGTCGTAGTCGACGGTGAGCTTGTTCGACGTGCGGCAGCCGGAGAGGAAGAAGACGGCGTCGATCTCGCGAACGGCGGCGCCCCGGCTCGATTCCTTGCACGGAGGGGAAGAGGTGGGCGAGGCGGAGAGAACGGTGGTCTTCGATCTGCTCTGCGGTTCCTCTAGCGATGGTGATGCAGCGGCGAGCTTGGCTCGGACATGGCCATGGCCGAAGAAAAACGAGAGAGAGAGAGAGGAGAGAGAGAGAGAGAGAGAGAGGGAGACGGGCAGGTGAGAGGATAAGGAAGGGGTGGAGTGAGCAGAGAGCAGCTCGTGGTGATCTTATCCCCTCCCGGCGCGGCCACGACGGCACGGAAGCACTGGCGCCATGCCGTGCGTGCTGTGTCTACAGGAAGATGACGGCATTTTTACAGAAAACCCCCTGGCTTTCTTCCTTTTCTGTTTCCTCTAAAACCAGTAGCACTTTAGGGATTTAATTGAGGCACTTAAACTATTCCAAAAATTATGAAATTATTTGGGTAGGCTCCCCTTGTCATGTAGAAGCTCCACAAAAATTGGAGGTTCAAAATAAAATGTTTTGATCCACTTTTGTTCATAGAGTTTAAATATGTTATTTTTGGATAAAACCAATTTGACAAATTGAAATATCTTTGTAATTGGAGATTAGATATTTTGAGGAGAGAGTAATATGATAATGAGATGGTTATCATCTCATTCCTGGATTTTATAAGATAAAATAATTGTTATAACAAAATAGAGAAAAGGTAGAGAGGAAAATTAAATAAGATTGCTTATTTTTAAATTGGGCTTTTAATTCAAGTCTTTGAATATCTTTAGAGGTTTTGTTTTTGTTCAAGTCACATTCCAAAAAATTTATCAAGTGTGTTTTATTTTAGTGTTAAGCACAATGGAGGAATTATCCACACAAGCAACAAACATAACAAGATCAACATCACAACCAAGACCACACAAATCAAACCACAAGAATTAATCATACCACCATTTCCACAATGCTATCTTTGGCAAAAGTGACCACTCCTAATTATGACAAGGTGATGTTGAGGAAATATCTTCACTCATAACTTAATAGTTTTCAAAAAGATTTGAGAAAGGAAATATGTGGGGTAATATATTTCCCACTAGTGTTATTTTCAAATGGAGTGAAAATAAGAGTTTATAAAATGGGAGTTGTATACACCTGCAAAATATCAGGGTTGAGAAATAGGTAGGAGATAGCATATAGATCTCCATAATTTTGGAAACACATAATTTTGGAAATACTTTTACTTTCTCAAATACCGGTATTAGTTTTGGTTGTTGATAAACCAAGTATCATTGAAATGGAGTTGGCCAAAATAAGAATGGAAAAGATATATGGAATATTTTCTTGTCATAACATGATCACCAAAGTTAAATATATTTTTATATTGGTTGGGTCTTATATTTACTAGTCAAACAACTTAAACAACAAGTCATACAAGTTCAAACATAGCAATGGGAAGGAAAACACAATCATCAGTGAAACATTTCAAAAAGTTTTTGTTGGTTCTGAATTTTGGGTCTGGTAAAACTAAGTTTTTCTTAGTTTCAAAAGTTGGGATGTTACAGATCCTTCCCCCCTTAAAAATAAATCTCGTCCTCGAGATTTGCCCGGTGGGTAACAGGGGAGTACGGGGGCACGGGTTTTGGGTTGGCTATACTTCTGAGGTCGTGGCTTCTTCAGTGAGGTCGCCACGTGAGATCTTGACAACTTGATTGTTGCGAAGTCTTTCCTTGTTGATAATCTTCTGTGCTGAGTTCAGATCCTTGATGATAGGGTTGACTTGACGATCGACAGTGATGGATAATCATGGTTGGCTGTTTCCAGATACTACAAGGTTAAGGCGCAAGGAACTAAGTATTACCACGTTCTTGTATACCTATTGCAGGTCTTCCCCCTTAAAAAGGGGTTTTGAAGGGTCATGTCGAAGGTTGCATCTGGGGTTGACTTGGAGGCATTGTTCTTCTTGGGTAGCTTGACAATCTTCGTCTTGGGTGTCGCGCCTTGGTGCTTGGGGTTGGTGCAGATATCACCTCCTGATATTGCCGCCTTACGAGGGTCGCAGGTGGGGACACGTTGTTCTCAGGATGCGTCAAGTCTGAGCATTCGACTCTCTCCGGTTGCTAGTTAGTAGAGTGATGTTATAAACTTCTAAGGGCATCTAGACTTGCTTGGCGATTGATGTTACCAACAGCAGGTGCTTCCGTTGTTTGATTCTTCTTAGTGACTTCTGGTAGATCTTCTTCACGCTTTTCTTCCTTCGGCTTGGCGGGAAAAAGGCTGGTCCTGAAAGACTTCTTTGGCTCTGGGTCTTCACGAAGCTTCGCAAGTGTCTTCACATGTAAGTTAGAGTGCACCAGAATAGTTAGGGTTTCCGGGAAAACTTTGTGGTTGAGGGGCTTATGTTAATTTTCAAGGGTGTTGTGTGCCATACTTTAAACATCAAACTTATTATACCTAAGATCCTAAACAACCAACTTTACATAGGCCTCTAATTCTCGAGTCTTCAAAATACCATTCCAATATCTCTGGTGAGGCCACCACTATCAACTAGTTAATTTGAAACATGGTCTTTGCCCAAGCTAAAATTATTAATCCACCATCATCTTCCTCGGGCATAAACTCTTTATCATAGTATAGTTCAATCTATCGGATACCCATCAAACCTTTTTGGCATAGTCTTCCCATTACATTCTATCACAAAAATCGTAGTGGTCCACCAATTATTTCTTGATTGATTTTTCCCCCTAGATAGGCATATCTCATAATATCTGACTCCTTCAGGTTGTCATTTTCCCGCGATCATATCATCAAAGCTAAACAAAGCATCCAACAATCATGTGATCATATCAGCAAGAATTGACCCACTTTCTAACCAAATTCAGATTTTATCTCAACACTTTTGGGCCTTGATCTCATAATCAAAGATAAATGATCTTTCTAAGAATAATCCAAACAGAGTGTGACAAGCTCTAAAAACTACTGTCACCTAGAATGTCGGGCTACTAGACCAAGTCATATTGATTCCTAGAATCCGATAAACATTCACTTATCCCCACCAATTATTTCTTGCATACAACAATCTACTCATTTGCTAACTCATCTTTGACCACTTCCTATAATTCTATAAGAATTTAGTACAAATGTCACTTGCGCTAAGAATCACCCTAAACATTCCAACACCGGAGTATTCTTCTTAATTTACTTGCTTCTAACCAATCCAAACATCATTTTATCAGCAAGTGCTTCCTAAAAATCCAATAACTTTCACCTTTATTTCTAAACCTAAAATCAAGGGTCACATCTTCTAGCTCCAGATAACCATCAATGGTTGGGGACCACAACTGGTTAGCCCCAGGGTATTAATCAAATATATCATCTGTCCAAACCCAATTAATTTATCGATCCACTCCAAGTTTTCACTTCTATTCTAAACCCCAAATTTTTGATATTACCAACATCATCCACCAAATTTTGATCTCATCAACTAGATTCTTAAGGGATCCTTTTGACTAATAATCTTATAGTTCAACACTCTTATATCCTCCTAAAGTTCTCCTTTCTACCAACTAGTTTTGAGTCGTCCTATGGCACCCTTTCCTTTGTCTAGAAAAAGCAGTTAGTAATTTTGCAAAATTTGGTTAGATGAGAGATTTAAAGTTAGATAAATTATGTTAGTTATGTTAGTTTTCATATTCTTTTGTTAGTCCGTCGAGATATGACTAGTGTCATCTATTGTCGGGTCTTGAATCTTCATCTTTCTCGATGGCTTGATGTGGTTGTACAAAACGACGTATGAAGGTCGCTATCCGTCTTGCAGAAGGTCGCAGAGTCTCGGGCCCCCGGGTTGGAGTAAAGAGTATTCCATACCTTGCTCCTGTTACTAGGAGAAAATTTTCTGGAGGGTTTTCTAAGCCGGACTTTTGAAAGGATACAAAAAGTGCATCTATGGCCAACAAGGCAAAAAGGTTTTTGCAAACAGTCAAAAATAAAGCAAGAGGTAAAAGTGTGGTTACGTTGTGCTCCCGACAAGGCGTGAATTGTGAAACACACCAGGAAAACAACACACCTAAATGCAACACACAAGCAAGGATCAATCAAGGCACTTTTAGCACCAACAAACGTTTAATACCGTGGAAGATGGGGGTTGCTCAAGTAAAACAAGCTTATCCTATCGATCCTATGGGTCTGGGTCAACTATGATTGTTGAAATCTTCATGTCTTTAACTTATTGACAGATTGATGTCCTTAAGCTTGAAACTTGGTAGGGTATTTGTATCTCGAGGATTTTCTTCATCTTGTCCAAGTGGGAACCTTTGGCGGTGAAATTACTGAAATTCCTGAAGGTTGCACGGACCCTCGGTCTTTGCGTATAAATCACTTTGATGTTGAGGTCTTCGGGTTGCTAAGTTCCCAGGTCTGGTTTGTGATATTGTCAAGTATGTAAGTTTGAATGGAGGTAAGACAACAGAAGGAAACTTTTGATAAACCTTTAAACGAGAGACAAGGTTTAGAATAATTCGAGAAGGTGAAAAGAGTGGAAGTTATACTTAGGCTTCCCTAGATACAAATAATTTAGGTAGCAATATATTTCTTTCCAAAATAGTTTTCTCCTATGGGCCTTGGTGAAACAGGGTTGTTGAAGTCTTCATTTTATCGCCTTAGTCTTCAGCTGGAATACTTGAGATTGTCGAGGTAGTAACTGAGTGGAATTGTTGATATTGAGTGAGGTCTTCGAGGTCTCTTGCTTTGTTGATACTGACGATCTTGGTATTTGCACATCAATCGCCTTGATGTTAAATGTTGAGTATTTGAGATGGAAGCTTCTTCTTCTTCTGGGTACTAGCTAATTAGGTCTCACTGGGTTTCATCATCAAGTATACTCTTGGTTTTGAACAGGGTAGAGATAACAGAAGAATTCCTTGGAAATCTTAAAATAGAGGGGTACGGTTTAGATTTAGAAGTTCTTGAGAAGGTGAGAAGAGTGAAGCCTATTTTTGGACTTCTCTAGATAAGAAAAATATATTTTTGGTAGTAATAGATTTTTAACAAAATATTTCCTTTCCTAAATAACGTCCATGTTAACGAAGGTCTCCTACAGTCAGGATTGCTCTGATACCAAGTCTTGTGGGCACCCCGGACTAGCTGTCCGAAATAACCTTGTGCCTACAACATCAGCGATCCCATGATCAGTGTGTCGCTGAGCACAATCGAACTGGTATCAAAACAACATCCATAAATACCGAATGAATATACTTACTTGATTGAAGCCGTAACTTCAACAGGTACTTGCAGCGGAAATCACCGAACAACGTGGAGCCCAAGTCATTTGCCACAACCCTACAGGCAGCTGACTGGGAAGCGCCCTAGTTCGCATCGACGCCATTGACATCTTCTTCTCCGAACTGCTCATCTTCAAAATCTGGCTAAGACAATAGCCAGGGACGAAACCAATATGAGTACATTTGATTGTACTCGCAAACTACCCCCGAAATGAGCATGCACTACCCTTTTTATTGTTTAAATAAAACTATGTTTGCTTTGAAAACTCTATATCCTTATCGAAAAAGAGAAGGATAGACTTTTGTTTAATAAAACTTTGTTTGAAATCTCCATAACTTCAATTGAAAAGGAAAGAATAATTTTATAACTTTTCATAAGCCTTGTATTTTCAGAAAAACATCTCTATACCTTTGTTGAAAAAGAAAAGAAGGCTTTTAGAACTTTCTCCATAAATCTGTCTTTGTAAGAAGTCTCTTTTGAAATATTTTCCCTAAAATACATCTTTGTTGAAAAAGGTAAGAAGTCTCTTTTAATAACATTTTCCCAAAAATATCACTTTGTTGAAAAAGGTAAGAAGACTCTTTTATAAACATTTTCTCGAAAAATCACCATTTGTTTATTTCTCCAAAACTCCTCCCTTTTCGACCATAGCCCTTCATGGTCGAGTCATTTTCCAACAACCTTATACCAGCCCTTCGGTATAGTTGAATAAAACATTTTCCACTTTCAAAACACAAAACTTTGCACTTCTTGACCATAGCCCTTCATGGTCTTCCTCTTTTCCAGCAACCTCATACCAGCCCGTCGGTATAGTTGCATATATAGAGCATCTCCATTTTCTTTTCAAATCTTAAAACTTTTCCAAAACTTGCACATAGGTCAAAGTAGGGCCTTCCAACAGTCCATATCCAAGGACTCGGCTATTCGAATAGTTTCACCCTCTGCAGAGGTAGCACGCTTTCCCCACATCCATCCGGCAACTCATCGTGTCAGCCACGTCCCGTCATACAAGGTGTATGCGAAGTTGAGTCACCGACCCTAGCCTGTCCTTTGCTCATGCTAGTATAGGACCTGCCGCTATGACACTTTCCATCAACACTTAACCCAGCCCGTCGGAATCTAAGTGTGAGGACTAATAGTTCTGCCCGGCGGTGTATAGGGGACATCCTTCTATCCACCACATGTGCGAGGACCATCCTTCACCACATGTGCGAGGACCCGGGTTAGGGGTACGTCACCGAACCATCCCCTCATGGAACGGAGTCATCTCCGTTGTTGAGGCATCCCATACTAATAAGATCAAATTATATGACTAAGCCCTTACCCATATGTGGGTAAATGTGGTCGCACAGGGTATCGGCTGGTTGACGTAAGTACAAGGACACATTGTGCATTTTTCATAAACATTACCATACTCTATTTCATCACTTCAACACCGACATCTCGGCATTCCACATCCATACAAATATTTTCAAAGGAGTCCCACCCACTCCACTGCCCACTCCGGTGACCAAACCCTAGCCTCGCCGCAAACCCTAGCCACCTCGCTCGCCGCGATGCCGCTCCGATGGCCGGGGCTCGGCTAGGCCAAGAACGACGGCGAGGCGGGGTCCTCCTCTGGCCGCTGCCGCCGGCGCTTCCGCGCTCCCTCCGTGACGCCACCATCTTCTCCGAAGCCGGAGCCGGAGCCTGTCCCCGCCGTCTTCGAGCTCGCGCCGCCGGGCGCCGAGGTGCGCAACCGCGTCTACGTGCGCAAGGAGGATTGCCAGTGGTACTGGGACCACGCAACCCCGCTGCCGTGGCCAGATGTCAAGCTCCCCGAGCTTTGGCACCTGAACCCGCAGCGGATCCCAGTGCCTCCGATTCCGACCAACAAGCGGGCATGGGATCTGGAGATTGAGCGCCGCCGCCACCGCCTTCCGGCCGAGCTCCTCAACGATCCCGCCTACGCGGCGAGGTCCAGGAACTGGGCAGAGTGGTTCAGCGACGAGCACGACCTGCGGCGGCAGGCCCTCTATACGCGGGCTCCGACACCGCCATCTGGGCGTTGGTCACCGCCACCGCACACACGGCGGCGGGACGCACCACCAGTGCCGCGCGCGCTGCGGATTGGGTCGCCGCCGCCGCCACCCGTGAAGACGGAGGACGACATGGACGACGACGACGAGGCGCTCAAGGCCGCGAAGGAGGCCTCGGTCAAGCAGATGGCCGAGGACGAGGCCAAGCGCTGGGCCATTGTCCTCGCCGACGTCGCCCGGGAGCAGGAGGCGGCCCTGCAGGCGCAGCAGGCGGCGGTCCTGGAGGAACCACAGCCATGGTGGCAGGCCATGGACGTGGACCTGCCACCGGCGCCTCCGCTACCAGAAGGCCTGCTAGGGCAGCGCTGGGTCTTGAATGGCGGCGACTGGGAGCAGGCGTAGGAGCAGGTGCAGGAGCAGCCGCCCACGCCGCCGGCCGTCGCCCCACCGCCAGCGCACCTCTGGAAGCAGCCAGACTATGTCATCCTCGATGGGGATGACGAAGAGGAGTAGAAGCCTGCGAAGGGCAAATTTTCTAGTTTTTATATATTTTTATTTAAAAAAATATTATGTAAAAATGCCGTTTGTGGCCCACCCCCTATATATGACTACAAAAGACCCATATATGACCTGTTTAGCTAAAAAAAAAAAATCCCGGACGGACTCAATGCGTCGGGCCGTTGGACGCACTGCCACCAACAGCGGACAGGGACGGACTGGGCCTATCCGTTTGCCGACGCAAACGGACCAAACGCGCGTCCGTTTGCGTCGGCCCGTTGGAGACATCCTTATGTCAGAAACGAAACCCTTTTGTCATCATCTCTATTTGCATATCCAGCTGATTGTGACCACGGGCCGTGCGATGAAACAGGGATGGACGACATGGAATTGGTCCTACGATTGTTTCCTGTCGGACAATCATAACCCAATTCAGTTAAAAAAAGATCATAACCCAATTCGGGAAAATCTCTCGTTTTCTGGTGGATAGACTCCGGCACTCCGCTGAGTAGACGCTGACACAATCGGTACAGGAAAACACCCGGATTGTTGGCGAAAAGCATGCCATATTTCAACCCCGCAGCGGACGAACCTACTTCCGCGAGAAGAGAACCCTCGTTCAGGCTCCAGCACTCGTTCAGCCGCCCCCCATCCGAACAGAAACCTTTCCCTGCCGGACGCGTCATCCCGCGACATGCCCCTCGCGCCATCGCCCGCGCCCGCGCCCGCGCCCGCGGCGGTGCACAATCCGCTCCTCCCCTCGCAAGGGCTCCTCGCCCCGCGGCGGCGCGGCGGGCTCGTCCGCGTCCACGCGGTGCGGGCGGCGCCGCGGCCGCCGAGCCAGTGGGCGCCGGGGAGCTGGCGGGAACGGCCGGCACTGCAGCAGCCTGAGTACCCGGACAAGGCCGGGCTGGAGGAGGTGCTGCGGACCGTGGAGGCCTTCCCGCCGATCGTCTTCGCCGGGGAGGCGCGCAACCTGGAGGATCGGCTCGCGGAGGCGGCTCTCGGGCGTTCGTTCCTCCTCATGGGCGGCGACTGCGCCGAGAGCTTCAAGGAGTTCAACGCCAACAACATCCGGGACACCTTCCGCGTTCTCCTCCAGATGTCTGTCGTGCTCATGTTCGGTGGCCAGATGCCTATCATCAAGGTATGAAACGCCTGCAAATTTCGTTTTTTCTATGTATAGTTTTATCAGGACCGAGGACCGCGCGCCTATGTGAATCCAAATTAGGCTCTACATACAAGAACTAAAACAAATGTGCATACAAAACATTTTTACGAATACCAGTTTTAATTTTCACTAAGAATTGTAACTTGCAAGTCCTGGAACTCTTAACTGCTAATCTATCTTTTTGGACACGTGTTACATTTCTAGCCTATCTAGGTACAAATTCTCCATCCACATATTCATTTGGAATCTTATTAGAAATCATTAACAATTAACAAACTTATAAAAGATCTTCATCTATATATTGGCACTGTAACCAATTAACAAAGTTGTATGAAAATAAAATCTTGTGAGAATATTATTGTTTCGTACCAAATGATTCTTTCAAGCCCTCACATACAGCCCTGAGCTTTATGTTTTTGGGTATTTGTGATTTATTAACAAAAATGGGCCGATATTAATAATAACAATGTAAATTTGTGCCACACATTTTTCTGGTCAATTGCAACTGTATGTGGCATATGTACGGTATGGGCAGTGTATGTTCCTTTAGAATCAACATCTTTGTCAGTGCTAGCTGTTCTAGTTTATTTTTGTGCTATGTTCCCCAGGGTGATGTGCCACAGCGCCATGTCATTGCTTTGTGTTTGGTTATGTTCACTAGAGTTGTTTCTTTCCCCTTAGGTATGGAACACAGAGAATAGTATATGGTTATGTCTTATGGTCTGAATGCTTGTATTCATGTTGTATTTGGGTTCAACAAATGAAACAGGGTTTTCTCCTCCTTGCTCTACAAAAAAAGATTTCATTTTAGTTAATACCAGGAATTCAGGATATACAGGGACAATAGAATTTGAAGTTCGTCCCTAAGTTGTATGCATTGATGATCAAGGCTCTGTCTAGCTAATGATGGCGAGGTGCAAAAGCTGGTAAATTTGAACATCACAATTGACGCACCACGAGTTTAATGCATGTTGGGTACAATCAAATGAGCATATATACATAATTCATTCATTAGGTTGATGATTGATCATTTCTATGGGTCTTGTACCTGACGCTAAAGATTCAACACACATAATGTCTATGGACCGAGCTATGGAACTAAGGGAACTCTCACTTTATTTGATCTTCCACTAAACTTTGTTTGTGCTTGCTCTCTCTATTTACATTGCAGACTATATTCTATAAACCTACCCTCACCCCTGCAAATAATTGTGTCCTGTAATTTTATTTAACAAAACCACAGTAGGTCTTAAATCGGTATACAATAGAAAAATAGGTAGATTTTGAGTGAGCACAGGATACTCCACTATGTTGACTCAACCCACAATGTGCAAACTGAAGAAACACTGCATACACCTCAGCTAACAACAAAAATGAAGCACCGCCATCTACCAGTAAACTAACGGAAACATCCCAATCCTTTCGGAAGCTGGAGCGCATTCTTTCGTACGAGTGAAGGCTTTATAGACGATGATAATCAGCTTCCTAATGCGCTGATGAAATGCTTCCCACAACACCGGAAACTGCAGATCTGCCCAATGACCGAACAAATATATTACTTACTGCGTTACATGGAATATGTAGGTAGGAAGAATGGCAGGTCAGTTTGCAAAGCCAAGATCAGATGGCTTTGAAGAGCGGGATGGAGTGAAGTTGCCTAGCTACAGAGGAGACAATATTAATGGGGATGTATTTGATGAGAAGTCAAGAGTGCCAGATCCACAACGCATGATCAGGGCGTACTCACAGTCAGCAGCAACACTGAATTTGATCCGGGCATTTGCTACCGGAGGTTATGCCGCCATGCAGAGGGTAACACAGTGGAATCTTGACTTCACAGAGAAAAGTGAACAGGGTGATAGGTGATTACCTCGATCTACTTATTGTCTCCACTTGAATACTTGCTTCTGAAACTGTTCAATTCATGCAAAAAATAAGAAGTCAGCAACGGTCCGTGCAAATATGTGTTTTACTCCTCCATTGCAAAAACGTAGTTTGTGTTTTGATTAGTTAAGACAAAGCTTTGATCAACAATTATTCCTTATGTGTCGTTTTTATACGACACAAAATCGCAATCATAAGTACATCTAACATAAACCTAATGAATCATTTTTTCCTTGAAATGAATCGATTTTGTGTCACATAAATTTCATTAATAGAGTAACTGTTGGTCTTAACTGATCAAAATACGCCCGACATGTTGCAATGGAGAGAGTATCATGCAGTTATTTGGCAATATTAGTGATTAACTAGTTTGGTAATATTAGTAATTAACTACTAATTCACAGAACATTTTTTTGGAGGTTTCTTCTGTAACTCGACAGCTCGTTTTTAAGTTACCCATATACTCGCACTATAAAATTTAATTGTGGCATTTCATGGTTAACTTGCATACAATGTTGAATAGGTACATGGAGTTGGCTCATCGAGTTGACGAGGCTTTGGGGTTCATGTCAGCTGCTGGGCTCACTGTAGATCACCCTATAATGAGAACAACAGAATTTTGGACATCACATGAGTGTCTTCTTCTTCCCTATGAGCAGGCACTTACTCGGGAGGATTCCACCTCTGGTCTCTATTATGACTGTTCTGCCCACTTCCTGTGGGCTGGCGAGCGTACTCGCCAGCTTGATGGTGCCCATGTGGAGTTCCTCAGAGGCATTGCCAACCCTCTGGGTATCAAGGTAAAACCTGAATATTTGAACAGCTATCATGACTCATAATCATAATATATACTGAAGTTAAACTCTGTATCTGAAGGGTAAAATAATACACATTTTTTCTTGAATAATATTCCCTTTCTCATCTAACTAAATGCAGGTCAGCGACAAAATGGACCCAAAAGAACTTGTGAAGTTGATTGATATCTTGAACCCTGAAAACAGGCCAGGAAGAATAACTATCATCACGAGAATGGGACCTGAGAACATGCAAGTCAAACTCCCGCACCTCATCCGTGCTGTTCGTGGTGCTGGCCAGATAGTAACATGGGTGACTGACCCAATGCATGGGAACACAATGAAGGCCCCTTGTGGCCTCAAGACACGCTCCTTCGACAGAATTTTGGTAATTTCTTTTCCTCTTATGGCCCTGCTTTGTCAGTGTTTGCTTGTTTCTATTACTTATTACCTTATAACTTTGTAGTGAATAGGGTGTAGTCTTCAACTCTTCATGCTCAGGAACCATATGTAGTGAAAAATTGTGATAAGGGAATGCTTCATGATTAGACCTAATTGTTCAATATATTCGATGCAACATAGCTTTGCCAAAATAGTTGCTCTTGTTTCTGGAGAAAAAGATTACACTGTTAGTGGTAAGCATTTGCCCTTCTGGTGCCAATAATCATCCATGGAAATGAAACAAAAGGCGTGCTAAAGCGATTGAAAAGGACTCCTATGTTTAAACCCTTTCCGGCACCTACTGGTTTTACCTGAATATTCCAGCTCATTTCTTATAACTGGTTGGTTTTAGTGTTTCGGTCAAATGATCTGTCCATTAAAAAACATCAGTTAACAGCCATAGTACAGGATACGAGTTGAAATCTCACTGGTAGGGGCCTATGGTTTATTCCTTGTAAAAGTTACTCCACCAGTTTAACTTCTATGCAAAATGCGTTTGACTAAGTAAAACTAAGCTGAGTTATCATGTTTCTGAAACCAGGCTGAGGTGCGCGCATTCTTTGATGTCCACGAGCAAGAAGGGAGTCACCCAGGTGGAGTTCATCTGGAGATGACCGGACAAAACGTGACGGAGTGCATTGGTGGGTCACGCACGGTGACGTTCGACGATCTAAGCTCGCGCTACCACACGCACTGTGACCCAAGGCTCAATGCCTCACAGTCGCTGGAGATGGCCTTCATCATCTCCGAACGCCTCAGGAGGAGGAGGGCCGGCTCATGGGCCTTGGACAACCAGCGGAGCACCGTTCCATCGTCAATGGGACTCTGAAGGGATGCTGTAAATTGGTGTGACAGAAATATCAACTAGTTGAATTCGGCGTGGCGACACGCCGCACCCTTTAAGAGAAAATTTATGTATGAAACATCATCACTGAAAAAACATCACAGAAAATAGTACAAAACGAAATACTACAACTTTGTGTATGAAACACAACAGCTGCACTCATGCATATGCCTAGTTGCCTACGCATCACCACTGAAAAATCAGGTGTAGTGAAAAAAATCACTCTGTACCATCGGGCATCAATTGCATAGACAAACTAAACATAAACAATGGCCACTGCTGGTTAGTACATATATTCTTGATGACTCTTAGGCTGATGGTAAGTTTCAAAATATTCAGTATTGAACTTCTAATGACTCTCGCAAAAGAAAGAAAAAACCTGGATGACAACATGTCCATTAGCATATATTCCAAAATTAAAAGATACATACTATTATAACTTGTATGTAAAGCATATCGGGCCACTATATATATGCAGTTCTTGTTACTTTAGATTTTGTTACTGCTGAGGAAACCCTGCAGTATAATATACACTCACCATAAAAACCATGTCGTTCAATGAGATCAAGCATATTGTAGTATATGTCGACATAAGCAAACTTTGAGTCTTGAACATTTCTGTCTGCATTAAATCGATCTATTTCCTTTGCTACCTTAGAATTGAACAATTCAGCTGCTTAATTCCGCAATGGCTCACATTCTCTGGATCCATGTTTTCTTTGTGAAGGACAGCATCCAATTGGTGGAATGCCAAAAAATCCAATCCTCTTTGCACCCATCTCATTAAATTTCTGTATAATTATAAATAAAAATTTGTGAGTGAGCATCATGACAGCACAAACGAATAGAAAGATATGGCAGCATTTATATACATTCAACAATAAGGTGATCGAAAGAAAATGACTTCACAATGCTGAAAATATGGGAGCGCTTTTGATAACGTGCAATCAGATTATTTAGAAATCCAAATGATTATTAATTAGTATTACTGGAAAACAATGTAGAGCGGTTTAAAATGTAAGGAGGAAATTTAAACACCAGTACGGTTCAATTGTCCTTGCAAATTCGAATTTCGCCTCAGATGCATCTTGAATGTAAGTTGGTAGTGGCAGTAGATCATCTAGTGTGCAAACAAAAACAATTCTGAAATCTCACCTTTTTATCAAGAAACGCCCCGAGTGCCTCCCCGAGCGGCGTCGATGTGATGCCGCCAACCAGCACCTAGTATCTGCCATGTTGCCCTCGCAGCTGGTCAAGAACCGACAGGAGCACCTGCACAGGAATTAAAATGAAAGTAACTTCTTATTAGGACACATTATAAGGAAAAATATCATATTATAAATGCATCAATATGACAAAGATTATCAGCTGGAAGAAAACAATATTTATTTACTTAGTGTGTCTAGTGAAGCCAAGGACTTTGGTAGTTAGAGCTCGACCACTCATAAGCAATCATCTAAGCGCAACCTCATAGTGGATTCTTATGTTGAGACTATCCTAAACTCAAAATTTACAGTCAGTATGTTTTTCACTTCACTGATAGAGAAGAACAACCCCCGAATAAAACCGCCCGCATAATATAGGAAGCTCATGGAAAATACAAATATGGTGGGACCTTATAGTTATGTATGATATGATCTTTAACTAAGCCATCTTTTTATCATCAATATACTTTAATTGTACTGCGAAAGAATATAGTCTATCATGTACTGTATAGATGGGTCTATAAGCCTAATCTAGTAACAATATGTACAGCTAAGAAAATGTAGAGAAAAAGAGCAGCAAACTGATCAGAACTTCTGCTCGCCCAGTTCATATAGTATAATTCATACCATCAGATGAGAAAATATATGCTGGCATTCTTTGTGTCCATCTCTTCCTTTACTTTCAAATTATTGCAATTAAATGCAAGTATGGTACAGAAATAACAGGAAAGTCTGGGTGATAGAAATAGCAACATTATAACGTAAAATATCACCAAAAATCATCTTATGTAGACCATCTGAATTTTGATATGCGTCACAGCTTCTGAACCTAGCTACACACGATGCTCTAGCCATCTACATCCAAAGGCAGAAAAAAAATATCAACTTAGATCCACATGCAATCTTGTCTTATATAACTCAACAAAGAGAACATACTGAAGATTGCTTAAATCGAAAACATGGATGTACAGCATGGGCACACATACTATACTGCCAAAACATCACAGATATGTCCAAATGTTAGCAGATTACACTACATGCCTAAAATTCTTGACATGCTCACATTCACTTTGTTTTAAGTTGTAACCATTTAACATTTGCATTCTCTGGACTCTCCCTAATAAACAGAGGAGAGATACATCCCAAAAACTTAGCAATTAATACATGTCCATGTACCAATCCAAAATTTAGTAAGTTTTTTTGATACTGTACCTAGCAATCCATGTGGATACGAACATCCATTCATTACCAAATTTTTGCTAGAAGAAGAGGAGGCTAGGCGATTGTGCTAATGGCCAGTGTACTCGTCGTGCTTCTGTGTGCAGCCAAAAAAGGTGTGGATGAGGAGACAAAGCTTGACCACCTGCTCTGCGCGACGTAGCAGAAAAGCAGCTGTTGTAAGTCACGCATATCGATATACTAAATCAAGAGAAAAGGAACAGAAAAAAATCCTGCGCGATGTAGCAGAAAAGCAGCTGCTGTAAGTCACGCATATCGATATACTAAATAAAGAGAAAAGGAACAGAAAAAAAATCTGCCCACCCGCATGGAGGTGATCGATGTCATCCAATACCTCCCTGATTTCCTTTAGCATACAAAGTTAAGATTATCTTCTATCAAACACATTGGCAAAAGCGAAATGATAAATTAGCAGAAAAGGAGTAGAAAAGAACTAACTGGCTGTCCACATGGGCTTCTTCAACGGCATCCGGAGCCTCCATGATTTCCTCCAGCAATCACAGAGGAGATTATTTTCTGTCAGAATGATTGTGAAGAATGAAACAATAAATCAGCAGAAAAAGTCCAAAATAATGCAAGCCACACTTGAACACAACAATAAAAGGCAGACAGAAATCACAGCGGAACTGAAGAAAAGCAATGACGTCCAACAACTCCACACCATGACCTTCATACAAACAACACAGGAACAGCAGACAACAATTAAGCTGGGAAGACAACATTGGTAAAATGGTCGAGAATTCTCAATCAGCTCCAGTGGAGTATGAAGACAAAATTGAAGACAAAAAAATGGTCATTTCATATTTTCTTTCAAAGATTGAAGGCAAAACAACTTAACAGTTAATTTTAGTTCATCAATCATCACTAATTAATTTTGTATTGTGTTTTAAGAAGGTTTTGAGGAAGAGATTCATTATATTAGCATCAATGATTTGAGGTAGTGTCCTGCAACAAATCAGAAGAGACTTATGGATTAGCATCGAACTGCTGACTTCCAACATTTTGTACAACCGAAATGTGGTCTAAGAAAATAACACACCACTTCATGGGTAGCTTAATACTGTATGCAAGATTCTCATAGCACAGGACATTTCTTGGATAGCTATTGATGTGTTGGTCGTGAACTGAACAGTCAAATTAACAGTGCATAACTCTTGTATATATCTGTTTAACAATTAACATGTTAACTTACACTACAATTCTCAAAGTATGCAAGTCGATAAATCAGCTCCATGGGGACGTGGGAACCAAGAAGTATCATCAGTTGGCTCCCATTTCGCTGGACAGTTCCCAGGTAGGTCCGATAAATGGAGAAACAGAGGGGAGCGGTGTGCGTACCTGGATGTCGAACTTGGAGAGGCTGGGGACGTCGAGCAGGAAGGTGTACTCGCCAGGGGTCTCCACGATGTCCACCTGTGCGTCGCCATCAACGCCGTGCGCGGGGGGCTGTCCGTGCCCATGGGCGGACTGGCACCGGCGCGCCGTCGCCGACGCCATGTGCACGGGGCTGTTCGTGCCCATGGGCGGACTGGTGGTGGTGGTGGTGGGCGTGGCCGTGGTGGTCACCGTCCGCAGCGGCGAGGCGTCTTGCACGCCCGGCAGGTGGATAAGGCCGGCCACGGCGAGGGCGAACAGCAGCTCGGCCATGGCGGCTGGAGGCGAGCTTGCCGGCGTCGAGGATGGAGGGAGAAGAGGAGAGGATGGAGAGGACGGTGGCGCGGGGCGCAGGGACTCGGCGGGCGTGCGGCCTTCTCGTCCTCCAACGCAGGGATTCAACGGCGTGGGCAGGGGCACGGCAGCCGCGGACTCGGCGGCCGGGCGCGCGGCCTTCTCCTCCGGAGCAGGAACGTTTAATTCAACGCAGCTCGATGAAGTTGTTGACGATGTTCGATCCGATCAGCACCGCAAACGAGCAGCACCTCCGGAGGCTTGCACACGTACAGCTCGATGACGTCTCCCTCTTCTTGATCCAGCAAGCTAGAGGGAGAAGTAGGTGGGATCGATTCCAGCAGCACGACGGCGTGGTGGTGGATATGGTGGAGAGTTCCCGCGGGCAGGGCTTCGCCAAGCGGTGCGGGAGGTAGAGGAGCAGCAAGCCAGTGATGCGGCCAAGCCTGTCTCTTGGTGCACCTCTCCCTCTTCTTTATATAGGCAAGGGGCTGCAGCCACTTTATTTCCAAAGTAGAAACTCCCTCTTTCAATAGTGGTAACCCCTTCTCATTTAAAAGGTGGTAACCCCCTCTTTCAAGAGTGGTAACATCCCTTTTAAAGGGCTACCCATTGAATGGCTGCATGGACCAAGTAGGACTGGTCAAATGGACCAGTGGGCCACCCTTGGTCGTTGGGGACAGGTGGGCCCCACTATGGGACCCTCCGGAACCTTCTAGAACATTCCGACACTCTGCCGAAAAATCCCGAACTTTTCCGGAACCCTGAAATCAACTTGCCATATATAAATCTTTACCTCCGGACTCTTCCGGAGCTCCTCGTGATGTCTAGGATCTCATCCGAGACTCCGAACAATATTCGGACACCATTAACAAAATTATCCCAGAGCTACTCTAGCGTTACCGAACGTTAAGTGTGTGACCCTACGGGTTCGAGAACGTGCAGACATGATGGAGACACCTCTCCGATCAATAACCATTAGAGGGACCAGGATATCCATAATGACTCCCACACATTCAACGAAGATCTTTATCGGTTGAACCACTATGTCGTGGACTACTATAATCCGTATACAATTTCCTTTGTCACGCGATATTTTACTTACCCAAGATTTGATCGTCGGTATCACTATACCTAGTTAAATCTTGTTACTGGTAAGTACTCTTTACTCGTTCCGTAATACAACATTCTCTGTGACTAACTCATTAGTCACGTGCTTGCAAGCTTTACCGAATGTGCACTACCGAGTGGGCCCAGAGTATATCTCTCCGAAACACGGAGGGACAAATCCCAGTCTTGATTCATGTAATTCAACAAGCACTTTCTGAGATACCCGTAAGACACCTTTATGATCACCCTGTCACGAAGCGATGGTTGATGTCCCCAAAGTATTCTTCCAGTACCCGGGAATAACATGATCTCATGGTCTAAGAAATAGGATACTTGACAATAAAAGGCATGACAATAAAAACTTAATGAAACGATCAATATTGTTATGCTTAGTTGGGTCTGTCCATCACGTCATTCTTCTAATGACATGATCCCGTTAATTAATTAACAACTCATGTTCATGGTTGGGAAACCATAACCATCATTAATTAACGAGCTAGTCTAGTAGAGGCTTACTAGGGACGCAATGTTGTTTACGCAACCACACATGTATTATGTTTCCGGTTAATACAATTATAGCATGGAAATAAACATATATCATGAACACGGAAATATGATAATAACATTTATTTATTATTGCCTCTAGGGCATATTTCCAACAGTCTCCCACTTGCACTAGAGTCAATAATCTAGTTTACATTGGTAAAAATCTAACACCCATGGCCTTCTGGTGTTGATCATGTTTTGTCTGTGGAAGAACTTTAGTCAACGGATCAGCGATATTTTGATTCGTATGTACTTTGCTAATGGTAATATCTCCTTCATTGACATGCTCACGAATTTGATGAAACCGGCGTTTGATATGCTTGGAACTCTTGTGACATCTTGGTTCCTTGGCTAGAGCAATGGCACCAGTGTTGTCACAAAAAATCTCCATGGGATCCAGTGCGCTCGGAACAACGCCGAGTTCAGTGACGAACTCCTTCAGCCATATCCCTTCTTTCGCTGCTTCAGAAGCGGCCATATACTCCGCCTCTAATGTAGATGCCGCAATGACGGTTTGCTTGGAACTCCTCCAGCTAACCGCAGCTCCATTCAAGATAAAGACATACCCTGTTTGAGATTTCGAGTCATCTGGATCAGTATCGAAGCTAGCATCAACGTAACCTTTTACGGAGAGCTCTTCATCACCACCATAGACAAGAAACATGTCCTTAGTCCTTTTTAGGTACTTAAGGATATTTTTAACTGCTGTCCAGTGAGCCTCTCCAGGATCACTCTGGTACCTGCTCGTCAAACTAAGAGCATGGGACACATCCGGTCTAGTACACAACATGGCATACATAATAGAACCTATGGCCGAGGCATAGGGGATTTTCTTCATCCTTTCTATTTCTGTTGCCGTAGTTGGACACTGAGTCATACTCAATGGCTTACCTTGTAACATGGGCAAAGAACCTTTCTTTGCATCCTGCATATTGAATTTCTTCACTATCTTCTCAAGGTATTTACTTTGACTAAGTGCTATTAAGCGTCTTGATCTATCTCTATAGATCTTTATGCCCAATATGTATGCAGCTTCACCAAGATCTTTCATTGAAAAACTATTATTCAAATAATCTTTCACACTGTTAAGCAGCTCCACATCATTCCCAATAAGTAATATGTCATCTACATATAAAACCAGGAATGCAACCGAGCTCCCACTCACTTTCTTGTAAACACAAGCTTCTTTATAATTTTGGACAAATCCAAAACCTTTGATCACCTCATCAAATCGAAGATTCCAACTCCGGGATGCTTGCTTCAGTCCATAGATGGATCGCTGAAGTTTGCACACTTTATCAGCATCCTTAGGATCGACAAAACCTTCAGGTTGTACCATGTACAACTCTTCTTCAACGTTTCCGTTGAGGAACGCAGTTTTGACATCCATCTGCCAAATTTCATAATCGAAATAAGCAGCAATTGCTAGTAGAACCCTAACAGACTTTAGCATCGCTACGGGTGAGAAGGTCTCATCGTAGTCAACTCCTTGAATTTGTCGAAAACCTTTTGCGACAAGTCGAGCTTTATATACGGTGACATTACCGTCAGCGTCTGTTTTCTTCTTGAAAATCCATTTACATTCAACAGCCTTACGGCTATCAGGAAGGTCAACCAAAGTCCACACTTGGTTTTCCTTCATGGATTCCATTTCAGAGTTCATGGCGTCTTGCCATTTTCCAGAGTCTGGGCTCATCATCGCTTCCTCATAGTTCATAGGTTCATCATTGTCTAACAATAAAATGTTCAAGACAGGATTACCGTACCATTCAGGAGCAGTACGTAACCTTGTCGACCTGCGAACGGGAACTTTGACCGAAGCTGCATGATCACTATCATCAGCTTCTTTCTCTCTAGCTGGTGAAGGCGGTGCCTGAAGATCCAAATCTTCCTGCGCTGCGCTGCTCTCCAATTCGGGAGAAGGTTCAATAACCTCGTCTAGTTCTATTTTCCTCCCACTCACTCCTTTCGAAAGAAACTCCTTCTCAAGAAAGGATCCATTCTTAGCAACAAAAACTTTGCCTTCGGATCTGTGATAGAAGGTATACCCAATGGTTTCCTTTGGATATCCTATGAAGACGCATTTTTCCGCTTTGGGTTCGAGCTTATCAGGTTGTAATCTTTTGACATAAGCCTCGCATCCCCAAATTTTAAGAAACGATAATTTTGGCTTCTTACCAAACCACAACTCATATGGTGTCGTCTCAACGGATTTAGATGGTGCCCTATTTAAAGTGAATGCGGCTGTCTCTAATGCATACCCCCAAAATGACATTGGCAGATCGGATACAGACATCATAGAACGCACCATATCTAATAAAGTACGATTACGACGTTCAGACACACCATTACGCTGTGGTGTTCCAGGTGGCGTGAGTTGGGAAACAATTCCACAATTTTTCAAGTGCATGCCAAACTCGTAACTCAGATATTCCCCTCCACGATCAGATCGTAGAAATTTGATCTTCCTGTTACGATGATTTTCTACTTCACTCTGAAATTCTTTGAACTTTTCAAATGTTTCAGACTTGTGTTTCATTAAGTAAATATACCCATATCTACTCAAATCATCAGTGAAAGTTAGGAAGTAACGATATCCACCACGTGTTGGAATGCTCATTGGTCCACACACATCAGTATGTATGATTTCCAACAAATCACTCGCCCGTTCCATCGTACCGGAAAACGGTGTCTTAGTCATCTTACCCATGAGGCATGGTTCGCACGTATCAAATGATTCAAAGTCAAGTGATTGAAAAAGTCCATCAGAATGGAGTTTCTTCATGCGCTTTACACCAATATGACCTAAACGGCAGTGCCACAAGTATGTGGTACTATCATTATTCGCTTTGCATCTTTTAGCATCAATGTTATGGATGTGTGAAGTACTACTATCGAGATCCAACAAGAATAAACCATTTACGTTGGGTGCATGACCATAAAAGATATTACTCATAGAAAT
The DNA here is from genome assembly GCA_947311845.1 of Poa pratensis. Classification (NCBI taxonomy): domain Eukaryota; kingdom Viridiplantae; phylum Streptophyta; class Magnoliopsida; order Poales; family Poaceae; genus Poa; species Poa pratensis. The sequence goes on from CAMZMU010000069.1 coordinate 39,616,468, forward strand.
AGAACAACCTTTATTCTCTGATTTAAATGAGTAACCGTCTCGCAATAAACAAGATCCAGATATAATGTTCATGCTTAACGCAGGCACCAAATAACAATTATTCAGGTTTAAAACTAATCCCGAAGGTAGATGAAGAGGTAGTGTCCCGACGGCGATGACATCGACCTTCGATCCATTCCCGACGCGCATCGTCACCTCATCCCTCGCCAGTCTCCGTTTATTCTGCAGCTCCTGTTTCGAGTTGCAAATATGAGCAACCGAACCAGTATCAAATACCCAGGCACTACTACGAGAACTAGTAAGGTACACATCAATAACATGTATATCAAATATACCTTTGACGTTGCCAGCCTTCTTATCCGCCAAGTATTTGGCGCAGTTACGCTTCCAGTGACCGTCTCCCTTGCAGTAGAAACACACAGTGTCCGGCTTAGGACCAGCCTTGGGTTTCACAGGTGTGGCAACAGGTTTGCCGCCCTGAGCAGCAACAGATTTGCCACTCTTCTTGAAGTGACCCTTTTTGGCCTTAACCTTCTTGAAACTGGTGGTCTTATTGACCATCAACACTTGATGTTCTTTCTTGATGTCCACTTCTGCAGATTTCAGCATCGCAAAGAGCTCATTAAGAGTCTTATTCATGCCTTGCATGTTATAGTTCAGCACAAAGCCTTTGTAGCTCGGAGGGAGCGACTGCAGCACCCTGTCAGTGATTAACTCATCCGGGATCACACATCCCAGCTGAATTAGGCGTTGGATATAGCCTCCCATGGTGACAACATGTTCACTGACAGAGCTGTGCTCCTCCATCTTACATGTATAGAACTTATCAGAGATCTCATATCTCTCAGCGCGGGTCTGAGTCTGAAACATGGTTTTCAGCTCTTCAACCATCTCATAGGCGCCGTGATGTTCAAAACGTTTCTGGAGATCAGTGTCCAGAGATGTAAGGATGGCACAGGCAACTATAATGTGGTCATCTCTGCGCGTCTCAAAGACATTTTGTTCTGCTTCAGGCGCATTGTCTGCAGGTGGGTCACCTAGCGCAGCATCGAGCACATAATGCTTCTTACACCCAGTGAGGATAATCCTCAGGTTGCGGTGCCAGTCAGTGAAGTTTGAACCAGATGATTTCAGTTTTTCTTTCTCAAGGAATGCGCTGAAGTTGAACTGAGCTACGTTGCGGGCCATGATCTACAACATTTTAGCAAAGACATCTTTAGACTATGTTCATGATAAAGAGTTCATTTTAATCAAATTACTAACGAACTCCCACTTAAAACAACATCCCTCATAGTTGTCTAGTGGTACACGATCCAAATCCACTACACCAAGTCCGATCTTCACGAGAGAAGATGTAGTTTCAATGGTGAACATCGAAATGTTGATCATATCATTCATATGACTCGTGTTTAACCTTTCGGTTCGTCGTGTTCCGAGTCCATGTCTGTACATGCTAGGCTCGTCAAGTTAACCAAAGTATTTCCGCATGTGTAAAACTGGCTTACACCCGTCGTATGTGAACGTAGAGTTTACCACATCCGATCATCACGAGATGCTTCAAAACGACGAACTTTCGCGACGGTGCATACTAAGGGAGAACACTTTATCTTGATATTGTGTGAGGGATCATCTTATAATGCTACCGTCGAGCACACGCAAAATAAGATGCATAAAAGGATAAACATCACATGCATAAAAATATGTGACATGGTATAGCCCTTTTATTGCGTCTTGATCTCCATCTTAAACGCACCGGCATGATCTCCATCATGGCGCCATGTTCATGTGGCGCCTTGGTTGTCTCCACCACGTTGCATCCCATATATTGCTAACTCATAGCGATAAATAATGCAATTACATGGCGTTTGAAGTTGACACGCAGGTCATACAATTGATAATTAAGACAACCATATGGCTCCTGCCGGTTGCCGTACTCATCGACATGCAAGTCGTGAAACATTACAAAACATGATCATCTCATACATCACAAATATATCATATGAAACAGTTTGGGCTATACCATATCACAAGCACCCCTGCAAAAACAAGTTAGACGCCTCTCCCTTATTCTTTGCAAATTTTACGTGGCTTAGGGCTTTCGAAGAAAGAACCGTTCTTACCTACGAACATGAAACCACAACGGTGATAAACAAATTATTAACAACCCGTTGTAGATTAAATCTTAACTATAGTGGGAGAGACAGACACCCGCAAAGCCACTTATGCAATACAAGTTGCATGTCAGTCGTGGAACAAGTCTCATGTACGTGGACATGTAAAGTTAGTCCGGGCCGCTTCATCCCACTATGCCACTAAGATTCAAAATACACAAAGGAAGTAATAAAAAGATTATCAACGCCCACATACACATATGTGTTCTACCCGTACCAAAACATCTACGCATAGATCCGGCTCTGATACCACTGTAGGAGTTTGCGCGATAGAAAACAAAAAATTTCTCTCACATGCGGAAGCAACACTCAAGATCCTATCTAGAAGATTCTAGTAACGGGGAGAGTAGTTCATCATACCCTCGAAGAACACGCGCGTTGAACGTTTAATTCAACGCAGCTCGGTGAAGTTGTTGACGATGTTCGATCCGATCAGCACCGCAAACGAGCAGCACCTCCGGAGGCTTGCACACGTACAGCTCGATGACGTCTCCCTCTTCTTGATCCAGCAAGCTAGAGGGAGAAGTAGGTGGGATCGATTCCAGCAGCACGACGGCGTGGTGGTGGATATGGTGGAGAGTTCCCGCGGGCAGGGCTTCGCCAAGCGGTGCGCGGGAGGTAGAGGAGCAGCAAGCCAGTGATGCGGCCAAGCTCTGTCTCTTGGTGCACCTCTCCCTCTTCTTTATATAGGCAAGGGGCTGCAGCCACTTTATTTCCAAAGTAGAAACTCCCTCTTTCAATAGTGGTAACCCCTTCTCATTTAAAAGGTGGTAACCCCCTCTTTCAAGAGTGGTAACATCCCTTTTAAAGGGCTACCCATTGAATGGCTGCATGGACCAAGTAGGACTGGTCAAATGGACCAGTGGGCCACCCTTGGTCGTTGGGGACAGGTGGGCCCCACTATGGGACCCTCCGGAACCTTCTAGAACATTCCGACACTCTGCCGAAAAATCCCGAACTTTTCCGGAACCCTGAAATCAACTTGCCATATATAAATCTTTACCTCCGGACTCTTCCGGAGCTCCTCGTGATGTCTAGGATCTCATCCGAGACTCCGAACAATATTCGGACACCATTAACAAAATTATCCCAGAGCTACTCTAGCGTTACCGAACGTTAAGTGTGTGACCCTACGGGTTCGAGAACGTGCAGACATGATGGAGACACCTCTCCGATCAATAACCATTAGAGGGACCAGGATATCCATAATGACTCCCACACATTCAACGAAGATCTTTATCGGTTGAACCACTATGTCGTGGACTACTATAATCCGTATACAATTTCCTTTGTCACGCGATATTTTACTTACCCAAGATTTGATCGTCGGTATCACTATACCTAGTTAAATCTTGTTACTGGTAAGTACTCTTTACTCGTTCCGTAATACAACATTCTCTGTGACTAACTCATTAGTCACGTGCTTGCAAGCTTTACCGAATGTGCACTACCGAGTGGGCCCAGAGTATATCTCTCCGAAACACGGAGGGACAAATCCCAGTCTTGATTCATGTAATTCAACAAGCACTTTCTGAGATACCCGTAAGACACCTTTATGATCACCCTGTCACGAAGCGATGGTTGATGTCCCCAAAGTATTCTTCCAGTACCCGGGAATAACATGATCTCATGGTCTAAGAAATAGGATACTTGACAATAAAAGGCATGACAATAAAAACTTAATGAAACGATCAATATTGTTATGCTTAGTTGGGTCTGTCCATCACGTCATTCTTCTAATGACATGATCCCGTTAATTAATTAACAACTCATGTTCATGGTTGGGAAACCATAACCATCATTAATTAACGAGCTAGTCTAGTAGAGCTTACTAGGGACGCAATGTTGTTTACGCAACCACACATGTATTATGTTTCCGGTTAATACAATTATAGCATGGAAATAAACATATATCATGAACACGGAAATATGACAATAGTATTTATTTATTATTGCCTCTAGGGCATATTTCCAACAATTTCTTTGTCTCGTCGATGGGAACGAAGGCCATGCTCGAGTCGTCGAGCACGCCGCAACCGTCATCACGCCATCCCTTCGACCCGTCGGACTGTCCCTGCCTTTATCCAGCCTTGCACGTAAGTAATGACGTGACCGCAACAGCCATCATCTCCGTGTATCGTCCGTCGGACTGATACGACAGGCGTTGACATCATCTACATCTGAGAATTGGATCTTGGGTTTAGATTCGGCTTTTTACTTTTGGTTCAAAATTTTGTAAAATTTCAACAAATTTGAATGAAACGTGTTAGCTTCCTTTGGGTGCTCAATTTTTTCTGAGGGCGCCGCTTGGTGAGCCGACCCATCAGGTCATATAAGTGTCCGACACCAATGGTCTCTGTGTGGGTGTGCCGGAGCAACTGGAAAAGTGTCCGGACCACCCCACACGTAGGCCATTGGTGTCGAACACTTGTATGACCTGAAACGACGGCGAAGTTGCTAGGGCCTGATTTTTGTGGACGGATTGCCGGGCCGGGTTGGGCTAGGCTCGGGCCTGGATTTTTTGCGTCTGTTTTTTAGGCCCGGCCCGAATCCCGGCCCGGCTGAGAAATGGCCAGGTAGCCGCGTTGCTCTAAAACGGCTAAACCCCACCTCCCCAATCCCCACAAACACGAGGCCGCGCAACATGATAGCTCTGAGGACACCGGTTTCGCTCCGTCACCTCGTTGTCGCCGGCGGCCAGAGGAAGCGATGCATCGGAGGCGACAGGAACCGCGGTCGCGCACAGCGCCGCCAATTCACGGAGGCGCTCGAGAGCCTCTGGAGGCACTGTCCCCACCCTCCTCGCTCCCCCGCGCCAGCCGCCGCCGCCGCCCGAAGCGAGTCCAACACCTCGTCGCGGCCACCAGTCCTTGAGAACGCTGCCTTCGAGGAGTACTATAAGGTGCGACTACTTCTCCTTCAGTCACACGTTACGCGCAGCTACCGGTTCTTATCATTTTTAGGTGCTACTCGAAGTGAATCGAACTGTCGTCTGGCTTGATCCGGTGTTGACTACTTGAAACGCGAGCTATTATTTTTTTGGTGTGGCAGTGTTAAGTGTATTCATGATTTACTACGGCCTGTAATTTTATCAGTGGATCATTGCTCATTTGCTCTGTAGTTGACTTTACTTCACTGCGAAGTTGTTCGCAGAACAGTTTGTGTTTGTGGGAATGTTGGTTCTGTCATTCTGACGAATTATATTGAAATTTTGAAATGTCGGTCCATTTGGGCTGCGTGCATGTTTATGACTTGCAGGAGCAACACATCGTTCACGAGGAGGAGTGGGATGCCTTCATGAGTGTGCTCCGGAAACCATTACCAGCGACATTTAGGGTCAATGCTAGGTGATGATGGTTTCTCTGTAATGATATGCTGCACTTACAAGTTACCACATTGGCCTTTCCTTTGGTTTTACTAATTCCACACTCTCGACACAAATATTGCTTGTTATAGGTGGATCCCCTATTTTGCTTGTTACTCTGCTTTATTATTCCTAAAAATGTTAGTCCTCCCAAATTATGTATAGTGTGGTTTGTGAAGTTCACAAGATGTGCTACTCCTTCTTTCTGCAGTTCTATACGATACAGTAGCAGATAAATCCATTATCGTGACCTCTCTTGGTGATTCTTCCTGAATACACTGAAGTTTTCGTTTTCTTTTCAGCTGCCTGTTTTTGAAAGACATTTGCTCAAAATTAGAAAATGACTTCAGGAGATCTTTGGAGAGTGAGGTTGCCTCTTGCTTGATTTACACACTTCAGTTTAATGATAGTCCCTGACATTTTATGATGTATTTCTTAACAAAAAACTATTGCAAAGGTTAGTGATGAATATGGAGAAGACGTCATCAGTCCCTTGACTTGGTATCCAGGCAATTTAGCATGGCGTTTGAACTTCTCTCGGAAGCAACTCAGGAAAACTCAGGCACTTGAGAGGTAATCGATTCCTGCATGATGTTTATTTTACAAGAATATTGCTGATGGCATGTAATCTTTATAATCATCTGCCTTCATATTGTAACCAAATTTCTGCATGCACCAAATAGATGTCTTTAAATTCTGCAATCTTCCTACCTGAAAGGATACTTGCAGTATATGTCCAAATGGTATCCAAATTGTTGTATATGTTTGTAACGCTTGTTAGGTGTTCCCTCTCTGTTCTCTCTTCTCTCTGTTCTCTCTAGCAAATGAAGAAAATAGGGGACTAGCACTACAGAGGAGCACACCAGTTTCAGGCAACATATGCCTTCCTTTTCCATTAGATTTTATAGCAATGAATGCTACACTACACAGGCAACGAATGCCTACAAGCTTGGCGACCAATGCCTACTGAAGCTACACCACAACAACAAATGCTGGCAAATATTAGCAACCTATGCTAAGACCTTATAGGAGAGATGGGACAGCAACTAATGCCTCTCCTTATATAGAGGTTTTAGGTCGGTGCTACAGTAACCGACCTAGACATGTCTAGAGGCTTCCATGCCTGCTGCTAGCAAAACCCAAACTTGGACTAGTGCTTCCACTAGTGTCTAGAGGCTTCCATGCCTTATAAACTAAGTAAAAGCAAACAAACCTGTCCCACTATTCCCTAGTAAAAACAACACAAGGATTGTAGCTAACAACGCTCAGATCATGTGTAACCCATCTCTCTTTTTATGCTTTGCTTTAAAATTCTTATACCATTCGGTGGCAAAACCTGTCATATATTTCATTAGGGCCTTTCATTATGCATTTCATGACATATCTTACTGTTGGAGAAATGAGCAACTGGTATGCTCAGGGGGCCAAAGGCCAATACATGTACAAGTGTGGTAAAGTGCAGGAAACCCCTTATACAATGGGGATATACAGAAAAGGGACTATACACATCTAACACCCCTCCTCAAACTCATGTTGGGTCAACAACACTGAGTTTGGAGAGAAAGAACCCATGCTGCGCTCGAGTCTATGCCTTCGTGAAGAATCCGCCAACTGTAACTCAGAGGGCACATAGTGAAGAGAGAGAATCTGATCTTGCACAACAGCACGCACAAAGCAGGCATCCACACCTATATGCTTGGTGAGCTCATGCTTCACCGGGTCACGCGCAATGCTGGTAGCACATGTACTGTCTGACAATAGAGGAGTCGGTGCAGAAGCAGAAACACCAAAATCCTCTAGTAACCATCGTAACCAGGTCACCTCAGCCGTCAACATAGCCATCGCTCGCAACTCAGACTCTGCACTCGAGCGGGAAACTGTTTCTTCGTCTTCCAGGCAATGAGAGAACCTCCAAGAAAGACACAGTAAGCAGACATCGAGCGGCGATCAGAAGGATCACTAGCCAGGTAGCATCAGAGTAGGCCTGGAGCTGGAGAGAGCTGGAGCGGGGAAAGAAAAGACGGTGAGAAATCGTGCCACGAAGATATCGGAGAACACAGAGAAGGTGACTCTAGTAGACAGAGGTGGGAGCTGAAACGAACTGACTCAGAATGTGGACAGGATATGAGATGTCTGGACGAGCGACATGGAGATAGACAAGGCTCCCAACGAGAAAATAGTGAAGTGGACCAAGATCAGACATCAGGAACTGCTCGCGGAGGCGGGCCTTAACAAAGGCAATGTATTCAGAGTCGTCGCCAGTAATGATCATGTCATCAACATATAAAAGGAGAAGAGTCTGACCACGAGGAGAGGTGTGGACAAACAACGCCGGGTCATGGTCGCTAGGCGAGGCGAGAAACCAACGGCAGTCACCACAGAGGCGAAACGCTCAAACCAGGCACGAGGGGCTTGTTTAAGGCCATAGAGGGAGCGCCGAAGGCGGCAGACCATACCATCAGGAACAGAGTACCCGGTGGTGGCTACATATAAACCTCCTCACGCAACTCACTATTGAGAAAAGCGTTCTGGACGTCAAGCTGAGACACAGACCAATGACGAACAGAAGCCACAACGAGAAGAGTACGGACAGTGGTCATGTGGGCCACAAGAGCGAATGTCTCATCATAATCGCGTTCCTGCTCCTGCTGAAAGCCACGAGCCACAAGACGAGCTTTGTAACGCTCAAGAGAACCATCAGAGCGAGTCTTAATCTTATAGACCCACTTGCACGTGATGGGACGAACACCAGGAGGAGGGGAAACCAGATCCCACGTGCCAGTGCGCTCAAGGGCAGCAATCTCCTCAGCCATCGCAAGCTGCCATTCAGGCTGAGCCATGGCATCCTGATAGGAAGTGGGCTCAACAACAGCAGAAAGACCGTACTGGGAAGGAGAATAGCGATCAGGAGGCCGTAATGAAGGCCGAGTACGGAGGTTATGAATCAGTGTAGACGGGGAAGGGGGCGCTCCGGAAGTGGAAGGCACGTCAGAAGGATCATCCACGGCACGAGGACGACGAGTGTAGTGGAGAGGAAAGGGAGAAAGGAGAGGACGTACCAGAGCGGTAGGTGGAGAGGTAGGTGACGAGGGAGCAGAGGAGGAAGGAGGGGAGGGTGGTGTCGGTGGTGTATCAGGAACAGTGGGACTTACCGGAGGTGGAGATGGAGGAGGAGGAACATGAGGCACAGAGGGAGACGTGTCGGGAAGTATAAGAAAGGAGATATCCTCAACTGAAAAAGTTGAGGAGGTAGGACGCGGGTAGTATGGACGAGACTCATCAAAAGTCACATCACGTGAAATACGCAGCCGACGACCAACAGGATCCCAACATCGGTAACCCTTGTGCTCATCACTGTATCCAAGGAAGACACACTCAACCGACTGAGCAGTCAATATGGTGTTCTCGCGGAGCAAGAAGAACATAGCACACACACCCAAACAGACGAAGAGCGGAGTAGTCAGGAGAACGACCGGAGAGACGCTCCATAGGGATACCACCATGCAAGGTAGCCGAAGGTTGTATGTTGATAAGATAGGTGGATGCGGAAACTGCCTCAGCCCAAAAGTGGGGTGGAAGACAGGCGGCGATCATCATCGCACGAGCCGTCTCAAGGAGGTGTCGATGCTTGCGCTCAGCAACGCCATTCTGAGCATGGGCACCAGGACAAGAGAACTGGGGAAGAGTACCCTGCTCGGCAAGAAAACCACGCAACATCTGGGAGATGTACTCACCAGTTGAGTCAGCACGAAAAACACGAATAGGCGTGGAAAACCGGGTGTGAACCATGGCAGCAAATCGCTTGTATATAGAAAGAACCTCGCTGCGAGATTTCATAAAATAGAGCCAAGTGTAGCGAGAGGAATCATTAATAAATAGAACATAGTAGCGATGACCCCCTTTTGAATCGAAGGGAGCAGGACTCCATTCATCATAATGAACTAAGTCGAAAGGACGCTGAGATACTGACTCACTCATAGGATAAGGTAACTGAGTCTGTTTGCCAAGTCTACAACCATCACAATGTAAAGAAACATCTCCAGAGACGGACCCTAAGACACCTTAACGCACTAACGATGACAAGCGAGAGCCACATATATGACCAAGTCGATGATGCCACTGCTGGAAGGACGCAGAAGAGGAGGCAGCAAGAGCATGTGAACTGGCGGGTGTGGTGGCAGCGGAAAAAAAGATTCATGGTAAGACGGGGAACATGAGGAACACTAGGAACAGGGAAAGACGGGGTAGAAAGGTTGCCACGACTAGCAACAGGAAGAGGTGTGCCATCGGCAGTGAGAACATTGACAGGAAAATCAAGAGGTCGAAGAGAAGACAAGGCGGAAGAATCAGAAGACATATGAAAGGAAGCTCCAGAATCCAGAACCCACAAAGATGTACCTGACTGTGTAGGCGGCGATGGCGGAGTAGTGGAAGCAGTCACCGAGGCTACAGTACCCGTCGAGGAAGAGCCCGAGGAAGCCAGTAGACGCTTGAGCCGCAGTCGAGGAACGACGTGCTGCTTCTGTGACAGTCGGACTCTGAGTGACCCGGCTTCTTACAGTAGCCACAGAAGGTGTGAGAGCGAGGCCGGCCCGCTCCTGCAGAAGAAGGGTGCCCACCCCCCTTGAAGGAATGGGTAGCAGCGGTGGAGCAGACGACATAGGAACTCGGGTAGCTAGCACAGTGGACACCGCAAGCAAGCCAGCAAAACGGAGACGTGTCTCCTCAGCTCGAAGCTCTGCAAGCACCTCTGATATAGGAACACGACCACGAGCAAGCAAGTGAGCACACCGAGGCTCAAACTCGGCACGGAGGCAAGACAAGAACTCGTGGACAGGCTGCAACTCCAAATCTGACCTCACTGTCTGGCAGTATCGACAAGCACCACAAACAACAGTTCTCAGAGAGTCAAGCTGGCACCAGATGGCGGAGCTCTGTGTGTAGAATTCGTCAACAGTCCTCGCAAAACAAAACAAAAAGTAGTCTCCCTGCTGAAGATCATGCTCCTGACGAACCACAGATAGGTAGAGAGTATCACCAGAGGGCTGATAGCGTTGACAAAGATAAGTCCACATCGCAGCAGTGCCCAATCCCATAAACTCAGAAACAAACTGAGGCAGAACACTGGCAGTGAGGACAGCAGCAGCACGAGCATCATCATTGCACCACTGAGTAAACAGACAGAGCATCTCGGTAAATGGAGAGAGACTCAGAGTAATCTGATACCTGCTTGTCATAAGCCTCAAGCGCAGCCTCATCAACAGTCTTGGCGGCATCCCGATCAGCTTGAGAAGCATCAGCGGCAAGAACGGGTGGCACTGGTGGAGTAGGAGCCACAGGAACAACGGGGCATGGTGGACACGAGACCTCGCCAGAGAGAACACCCCAAAGTAGAAGGCCGCGCATGTGGATACGCATAAAGCCGGCAAACTCAGCATAGTTGGTGCCATCAAAGGTCACCAAGAAGCGGGGAACAACAACATAGCCCGAAGAAGACATGGTGGGCTCTCTGGCTTCTTTTTTTTCAACTTTTTTGAAGTCAACACTAGAACGTATCGAGATCAAGCAGCTGGCTCACCACGCAAAGGTGAGTGATGGGAGCAGCACGGCCTCTAGCCAGATTCGGCCAGAGGTGGCTGGAATCGGCCGGATCCCGCCGGAATCAGCCGGAGCAGAGCGGCGGCGACCAGGACGGAGGCGGCCGGAGCGGCGGCGGCCGGGGCAGAGGCGGCTGGAGGGGCCGGCGACCAGGGCAGGGGCGAGGGCGGCGGGCAGGCAGGCCAGGGGAGCAACCACGAGCAAGAAAAGCTCGATTTGCTCAAGAACGAGCCTCGATTGGGCAGAAACTGAAAGTGCATGAGCCCTCATGTGTGGTTTTGGTAATTAATGACAATCTCTATGGACTAATGGTTGCATTGAGCTATCCTTGTAGGGCTTGTCCATTGGCAATGCTTGAACACCATGTGTTGGTATCAAGATTAAAAGAAGAAGATAAAGTGATGACCAAATCAATATCCAAGTCATCATATATATTAAGAGAAGAATTTGAAGTGCAAGTTCAAGAGAAGCATCTCGAAGAAATCCTATGCTTGAAGCTTGTCACCCTTTTTGGAGATATTGGTCAAGTGAAGATGTGCCTTATAGAGGCTCTCTCATATTGGTGTATGGGAGAGCGATATGTGAGTCTTCACCAAGCAAAGCGCAATCAAGAAAGGTGGTCCACTTGAAGAGATCAAGATTGTCATCATCTAGCTCAAGTGGAATGCGCAAGGCAAAGGTATGATCTTGATAGGGTTTCTATTTTACCGGTCTCATGGTGTTAGTGGGAGACCGAGTTATACGATAGACGGGGTACTATCAAGAGGGGCTCTCAAGTGAGTAACTTGATCGCATCTTTATGGAGAGCTTAAACCTTTGCATACACTTGGCATCATCATCTTTCTTGGTTCTTATTTGGTTTTTCTCCTAGTTGGGTTTTGGTGCTTGTCGTGATCTTCATGACAAGCCCAAGTTCTTCGAAAACGGATTTTGGTTTGAAAACTTGTTGTGTTCTCATGTTGGAAATATTATCGGTTTATCCGTGAGGAAAGTTCCACACCTTCCCATGTGTGTCAACTTAACTCTATTTATGGTTCTTAATATTCTCTTGTTGTTACCTTTCCAAAAAAGTTGGTTTCACCTGATTTGGAGTTCAAACAAGAAAGTTATTGCATTTCAGGTTTGCTGAGTGGTTGCAGGAAATCCAGGCCAGAGTTTCCGGTGCCCCTAGACCAGAGTCTCCGGTGTGCTCACACCGGAGTCTCCGGACTCAGGGGGACCGGAGTCTCCGGCCTGCCAGTTTGGCACTCGTGCCTCCATGGACGGCAACTGCTGTATCGTGCCCGGAAGTTCCCCGGAAGTGGACCGAAGTCTCTACTCTGGCTAGAGTCTCCCCCCCCCCGGACCGGAGTCTCCGGTGTAAGTTTTTCTACAACGGCCTTTTTTCAGGGGACCTATAAAAAGGCCCCCTTCTTCCCCTATGGGTTTAGCTTTTCAAAGCACGAAATTTCCCCCTCTCTCTCCTCCATTGTTGACCTTGGAAAGCTTGCCTCTCTCACAATTCCTCCCATGATTCTTGCATATCTTTGAGGGATTTGAGAGAGGAGATCTAGATCTACATATCCACCAATCCATTCCCCCTCTAAGTGAGGGGAACCTAGTAGATCTTGATCTTGGAATTCCATTTGTTGGGATCTTCTTTGTTCTTCCTATCTTCTCCCCCCACAAGCATTAGTTGCTTTTGGTGGGATTTGAGAGTGAAGGACTTGAGCACTTCTTGTGTTCTTGCCATTGCTTTTGTGCATCGGTTTGTGCTCTCCACGAGGATTCGTGAAAGTGAAAGTTCGTGAGCTTTTTACTCTTGGGTCTTTGGACCCTAGACGCCTTTTGTGGCGGTTGAGACTTTTTGTGGCCACTTGGGAGCTCCCAATCCTTTTGTGGGTTGTGCCTCAAGATTGTTGTAAGGGACTCGATTTTCGCCCAAAAGGGAAATCAATAGTGGAAGGTGAACCGAGCTTTTGTGCAAGGTTCATCGGAGAATAGGGTGATGCCATTTGTGGCGTTTGAGTTTGAAACTCACACCCTCCAACGAGACGTACTCCCCCTAAAAAGGAGGAACTCGGGAATACATCCTCGTCTCCGCGTGCCTCGGTTATTTCTATACCCGAGCTCTTTACTTATGCACTTTACATTGTGATAGCCTTCGTACTTGAAGTCTTTGTTTACATGTCGTTGAGTCGAGTCGAGTCGAGCTCGAAGAGTTGAGTCGACATGTCGCCGCTTAGGCGACAATTGGGCGTTGGGCGTAGTAATAATAAATAAATAAATAATATGACAGGAAAATGAAATTATGCATCATATGCTAGCAAATTTGGAGATTTAGGAACATAAATAACAACTAGCAGTAGCATACACACATCCCCAATCCTCAATTCATTATGTGTAGACGATGGAACGACGTCTTTGAACTTCAGCTGCATCTTCCTCGTCTATAGCTCGCTCTCTGGCTTTAAACTTCCTTCTATTTAAGTAGCTGCACATCTCTTTCTTAATTTCTGTGGTTGACTCGGGACACTTCATCACATCAGTGGAACCTCCAGCAAGGTGCCACACTAACCTTCCTATTCCAGCATGGACTTTCTGACCGCACAACCTACACAAGAGGATATGCTTCCTCTCTAAATCTGGCCAGAAAGCATACTGCAAAGCTGGGTTACCGGAGTTAGCAGCTGCAGGATCCATCGGAGTAGATGACCCGTTGCTGCAACAAGAGAGCAAAGAGAAGTAGAGAAGAGTGAGTGGAAGCAGAGCAGAGGGGAAATAAGAAGAGGGAAGAGCAGAATAGAACAGCGAGAGGGAGGAGCAGAGGGGAGGCTCGAGAGGGAGAGAGGGAGGAGCAGAGCTGCAGAGGGGGGGCACTGAATTGGGGGGCGCTGAAACTTTCAGCCCATGTCCATACTGCCCAATCGAGAGGGAGAGAGGGAGGAGCAGAGCTGCAGAGGGGGGCGCAAAGCTGCAGAGGGGGGCGGAGGGAGAGGGAGGAGCAGAGCTGCGGGGCGCAGAGCTGCAGAGGGGGGCGGAGGGAGAGGGAGGAGCAGAGCTGCAGAGGAAGATAGAGAGGGAGGCGGAGGAGAGAAGCAGAGGAAGGAGGCTTACCGCCGCTGGACGGAGTTGCAGCGCAGCGGACGCAGAAGCTTGGCGGCGCGTCGTCGGTGAAGCTTGGTGGTGGCGGCGTCGATTCCTTCTCTCCCGCTCGATTCGCTTCTACAGGGGTCGATTCCCTCTCTCTCCCGCTCAATTCACTTGTAAGATGGTCGATTCCCTCGCTCTCCCTCTCGATTTGCTGATTCCCGCACAAAATTGCCGCCAATTTCTCCCGATTCCCGCACAAATTTGCCGCCAATTTCCCTGGGCGAGCGCCCGAACCTGGCCAATCAACGCCTAGGCGAGCGGGGCGACGCCTTTTTTCCCTGGGCGCGCGCCTAACTGAAAATTCCTGGGCGTCGCTCCCAGTCGTCGGCTCCAGCGCGACTGGACGATTAGGCGGCGATTAGGCGACGATTAGGCGACGCCCCGAAAACAAAGCTTGAAGTATTATATCTTGCTATCACTTTGTTGGTTGTCTTGCTTAGCATAAGTTGTTGGTGCACATAGGTGAGCCTAGTATATTTAGGTTGTTGGCTTGTTAATTTAAACACCTAGTTTTATTCCGCAATTATCAAGCCTAAACCGGAAAAGTTTTAAATCGCCTATTCACCCCCCCCCCCCCCCCTCTAGGCGACATCCTTGTCCTTTCAAAAACAGACCACAAATCGGAGCAGATCAAGATGCAAGAGAGGAGAGAAAGAATCTGCCGACCGACCGGAACTAGCGACGGCGACGGTGGAGCAGCACGGAGTTGCTACGTGCGGGGAGAAGAAGAGCCTAACCTGTGCTCTGATACCATGTTGGAGAAATGAGCAACTGGTATTCTCAGGGGGTCAAAGGCCAATACATGTACAAGTGTGGTAAAGTGCAGGAAACCCCTTATACAATGGGGGTATACAGAAAAGGGACTATACACATCTTACACTTACGATATTTTTAAAGTACCAATTGAAAGTAATTTTACAGAATTAATGCAGACTCTTACATTTTGCAGAACATCAAGTACTCTATTTGTAAAAAGTAAGGTTGTTTACTTAGATGTGGAAATTTTTGTAAGGCATAGTTTCATCACTTTGACATTATCATATACTGTGATATCCCGACTTATTTTACCCGTAGTTCTTTCACACTCAGAGCACTATTATACTTAAAATTTATTTGCTGCTGTACCCTTGTTGTACTTTTGGTTGTTTGGTTAGACCACTGTTTTGATTCAATCGTTTGTACATTCCAGTTTTCATGAGTTTCTAAAGCATGAGAGTGAGGTTGGTAACATAACTAGGCAAGAGGCTGTTAGCATGGTGAGAAATTCTTACTGATTATCTTATGATATTTTTACCTCAGGTATCATGTATTTAGTATCACTTACCCACAATTTTACATTAAGCCATGTTTTGAATTCAAATAATTTCTGCAGGTGCCCCCACTACTTCTGAATGTACTACCTGATCACCATATTCTTGACAGTATGTTTGTCTATTACCCATGTCCATAATCATTGGATATTATGACTCTTGGATTTGATTGGTCGACACAATAACTCTTGTACTATAGCATATATTTATCCTTTTGTGATCTTGTGCAGTGTGTGCTGCTCCAGGATCTAAAACGTTCCAGCTACTAGAGATGATTCACCAATCAAAAGAGCCAGGGCTACTTCCAAGAGCTCTGGTACATATAACCATCTGTTACATATATGATATAGCAGTACAATCGTATAACTCCTGATTTACGGAGAAGGAACTTCAGTTACGTTATTTGTAACATGTAGGCATGTAGCTAGCGCAACACTTCTTGTTATAATTCACGATTTTTTTTTTCAGAATTGGAAGTTATAGTTATACTTATACATGCTCTTTTCCTTGTGGGGTTGTTATTAGATCATAGCTAATGATTTCAAAGTGCAAAGATGTGACCTTCTCATCCATAATACAAAGAGAATGTGCACTGCCAACCTGATAGTGACAAACCATGACGCACAAAATTTCCCCAGTTGTTCTCGTGCAAAGGATCATTCAGAAACTTACAAAGATCAGCGCGAACTACAAAGGTTAGAATTCGACCGTGTACTTTGTGATGTCCCCTGTAGTGGTGATGGTACTATTCGGAAGGGTCACGACATGTGGAGAAAGTGGTAAGAACCGAACCTTTATTCCATCCACTGCTGTCATGTTTCCTTCCATAATTTTCCCAGGGTCACAATCTATGAACTGTCCAGGAACTCAAGCATGGGGAACGAGTTTCATCTTCTCCAAGTAAATATTGCTATGCGTGGTAAGGTTTTGCATTGTACTTAACACTACTACGCCATTCGTTCAGTTTTTTATCTTGATTCTAGGTGTTGATATTTTTGCAAACTGAGCTATTACCCATGAATCACTTAGTCTTAGTTATATGTCATGAGCTAGTTCATGAACTTGAGCATATCATCATGTTTCTACTCAGCAAGTCTTTGAAGAGTTCCTCTGGAATGGTTATTACATAAACACCAACCAATTATCAGTAGAAGTTTACTACTAGTGGATCAAGAGAGACTAGTAAGAGAAGTGGCCAGGACCAATCAGACGATGCTGCACAATTATAAAAAAAGAAGAAGCAACTGCTTACTCAATATTGGATTGAGCATGTGACCCTTTGTTTTCCTCCTTTCCCCAATAGGGTCAGGAACCCGTATCGATGAGTCTTGACTCTTGAGTCCTTAGGTTTACAGAGTAGTTTAACTGTAAATGATCTTGAATAGTGCCCAAAATTTATGTTACTTGAAGCTTCCTTATGAGTAATATGTAGTATTGTAACTATGTTGTTTCAGGCATTGCCTTACTTAAAGTGGGTGGTAAGATGATTTACTCAACTTGCTCAATGAATCCTTTTGAAAATGAAGCTGTTGTAGCTGAGGTACTTACTGAATTCTAGAAACTTTCATACATTATATCTTCTACCATTAAACTGAGCAAGAAGCTAGTATTATATTTTACATATCTTAGACAGAAAAGGAGCCAAACTTGAATACCTTTCTGGAGTACTTTAGGTTTATTTCTAGGTTGCTTTTTTTATTTGTTTTATACCACAGCAGAAGGCTTAAACTGATGTTTGCTTAACATGCTCACTAGGCCAGATATGGGGCTTAAGTCAAACACAAGCCCATCTGTATTGCCTGATCAGAGATTCTCTATACATTACAAATGACCGTTTTCATGCTGATCAACTAAAGCAGTTGGATGATTAGCCTTTATCGAAGAAAAAAAAGTTGCATGATTAGCACTGTTTCTTTCTGCGTATTTTACTGCTTCTATATAGGTTGCATCTCAAAACCTGCTTCTATATAGGTTGCATCCCATAATACAATTTTTTCACTGTAATTTGTTCTTATTTTATCATGTAGCTTCTTCGGAGAAGTGGAAACTCTGTTGAACTACTTGATGTTTCTAATGAGCTGCCAGAATTGGTCCGCCATCCTGGACTTAGCACTTGGAAGGTTAGTGCGCACATATCTATATCATGATTTATCTCTTGATATTCTGTTTTCTCTCTATTCTGTTCACAAGATAGGTGTTTGTTCAATGTCAACTACTCTGCTTCTAATTTTTTTTACCTTTCCTTATTTTCTCTGTGTTCTGTCCTAAATAGGTACTCCCTCCGTTTCTAAATGTAAGATGTTTTAGCTATTTTACATGTTGACTAGATGCGGACTAAAATGGGTGAACATACACACAAAAACGTGTCTAGATACATGTAGATACGGGGGAGTACCTGTTATTTCTGCTAACTATGATATTCTCGAATTCAACTTTTTTTTTCTGTTTGGTGTTCAGTTGAACAGTTGATCTATACTGGGATTGCATATTAGAAACTTGGTTCTTCCGTTCTGCCTTTCCCAGTGATTCCTCTTGTGAATTTTGCAGGTGAATGATAAGAGGATCTTGGTGTCAGACTTATGAAGATGTTCCTCACGATAGGAAGAATGTAATACTGCCGAGCATGTTTCCTTCAAGTAAAAGCATGCATGAAGGCCACACAGTGTGTAACAACGTTGATGCCAACAGTGTGGGTACTGGTGGAGTATCAAGTAGAACTCAAAGTTCAGATTATACTTCCAACAGTGTGGGTTCAAAATCTCCTCTCAGTCATTGCATGAGAATTGTTCCTCATGACCAAGACGGTGGAGCATTTTTTATTGCAGTTATTCATAAGTTATCCTCATTAAATGGTAATCTCATGTTTTTGTTACTTTTGCATAAGTTAAATTTACATCCATAAACATTTCAGTGTGGTCTGATTTACTGATATGCACAATCATTGATGCGCTTATATATTTTCTCGGCATTCTTTCAGAGAGCCAGATGATCGAGGAGGGAAAAACTGAGCACTCGTTCTCAACAGAGAGGACTGTGGAACTTCAGGAACAAACACCTGTAAAAGAATTGATGCATCAGTATAGAATTGTTGCTGAAGTTCTTGATGATAACAAATTGCTTGTTGAACAGAAAATTTTAAGTGCGGAAAACCAAACTTCAAAAGATAGTAACTTAATTTTAGTTAAAATGGTGCCTGATGATGTAGAATATAGTCAAACAAAATCAGGTGATACAAGTCAAATAACGAATAAGTTGGGCTACCAGTACAAGTGGAAAGGGATTGATCCTGTGCTATTTTTTAAAGATGACGCCGTGATTAAAAATATAGTATCTTTCTTTGGTATCAAGAAATCATTTTCACTCGAAGGTTGTCTGGTGACAAGAAGTACTGATAATGCAAGGAGAATATACTACATATCAAAACAAGTACAGGAAATTTTGGAACTGAATGTACAAGTTGGCGAGCAGATTAAAATTGCTTCTGTTAGCGTAAAGATGTTTGTAAGTACTCCAATCAGGCAGTTTATTTGCCATTTGATCTATTACGAGGAATATATGCATTTATATAGAAAACATGTCCATTTTCTTTAAACCTAAACAATGAGCTGATCTATGTTCGCTTTCAGGAAAGGCATAGATCAAAGGATGGTTGTTCATGTGCATATAGGCTATCTTATGAGGGGTTGTCCTTGCTCTTTCCTTACATGAGGAAGCGAATACTATATGCATCCCCAGTCGACTTCCAGCAACTTTTACAGCACAGGACCATTAACTTTGCTCATTTTGCCGATGGTAGATTTGGGGAGGAAGCTGCATCTTTGATGCCTGGTTGCTGTGTTGTAGTGCTGCATGAAGGTAAAGTTATGCTCTATCTGAACCTGATAGAACTCGTGACTCACGGTAATTTAAATCTTATTGTAATTTCAGGGCATCAAAATGCCGATTCCGTAGCCATGGATCTCTCCACAATTGCCATTGTTTGCTGGAGAGGAAAGGCAACTATGAACGTTTTGGTTTCTCCGCCTGATCGGAAAGAACTGCTCGAATATCGCTTCGGATTCAAAGCATTCAAAGTTGAAGATGAGTAATCTAACAAGAACATTAATGGATTAGATGAGGGGAGCTGATAAGAGTGTAGAGCTGAACAATCAGAACTTGTACCTCATGCTAAAGAGGCATAGTAAACAAAGTTGACCCCTGCAATGCCAGGATTTTGCTGATGAATGTTGATGCCAAAGAACATTATAGAATAATTTTCCCCGGTAGAAGGAAAGTATGAAGGAAATCGTGGAAGTCGAGCTCCTCTCGCGGAATAGTCAAGTAGAAACAGCAAAATTTATTGGATTGACATCCGACGGTCCAGATTTATTGCTAAAATTTCGAACTCTTCAAAAAAAATAAAAAAAATCCAAAAGGTTCTATATGCTTTATTATGTATGCTGAGAAAGTTTTACTTCATTCGGATAAATGGTTTATCATTAAATTAATTTTCACGTTTTAAGATTAAAATGCTAATAAATCATAAACCATTTATCCGAATTAAATGAAACTTTCTCAGAATGCATAATTAAACATATACTCCAACGGAGATAAGAGGGCTAAAGTTGAATTGTGACTTCACATGGTGAAGTCACTGGATCTCAATCCAAGAAAGTGACTCTTGTTTAGTTAGAAATAATTATTTCTCGATCAACATTGATCGTGACCTGATCAAGATCTTGTTATCCCTTTTGTGCCTTTTGTACTTGCATGAGTCTCGTGTTTAGATCGGATGATTCCTAGCGATGACCTAGAAATAGCTATATGATGACGATGATGCCTATGTGCTACCTCGACGAGGCTTTCTTTGTAGCGGTGTGTGTGCGGTTTCTTGTTGTGACAATTTTCGTCCGATTTTCCCTGAATTAATTGGGCAACTCTCTTCTTCTTAATTAATGGATGAGACAATTTTTTACCTTCGTTTCGAAAGTAGAAATAGCTATATAGCACGCGTATGAAAAATAGCAAAACCGAAAAGGTGAGAAACAGCGAAACTAGAAAAGAAAACGGCTAAGGCTTTGTTCGTTTCCACCCACCCGGGCCGGGATTGGGACGAAATCCCCATCGGTCAGCCGGGATCGGACCCACGCGGATTAAATTCCAGCCCCTCTCATGACGCGTTCGGTTAAACCCGGTAGGGATTACACCCCGCCCTGTTCCACTCTGATCCTGGTCAAATCACAGGGGAATTAAACCTCGACCCTTATCCCGTGGAAATAATCCACGACTCTCTCTCGCACTCGTCTCTCTCTCCCGGCCGTGATTCGGAGGGGCGGCCAGCGACCGCGCATCAAATCGAGCAGATCAAACTCCCTCTCTCAGACTCTCTCTCTCTGGCCCTCGTCTCTCTCGCAGACTCTTTCTCTCGCGTGATTCAGAGGGGCAGCCGGTGGCGGTGGCGGCGGCGTTGGAGGGGCGCCTGCGGCGCAACAAATCGAGCAGTGTGGTCTTCCTCTCTCACACCCTTTCCAATCGAGAATCGACGGCAGAGCGATCAACCAATTCCGTTTGCGCTGCTTGCTTGCGGTGCAGGGTTAACCGAATGGCAGTGATTACTAGGGAACGTGGGGTGAGTTTGCGCTGCTTGCTTGCCGGTGCAGGGGTTAACCGAATGGAAGTGATTACTAGGGAACTTGGGGTGAGGGGGGAGTGGGGATTGGGGTGATAATTGGGGTTCACCCAATACCGGCAGTGGTTAGATCCACTAGGGGATCTCAACCCCAGCAACCGAACAAAGCCTGAGCGAGTAGCTCACTCGACTCGACTCCTGCTTAATTCCAATTCAGCCGGAGATAGAGTAGATGTTTTCTTCTACTTATCTACCTAATCCAGTTATGCGCAATCTCTTCTTCTCTTTACGATTTGTGTCCACCATCATCCAAACACAAGTACTCCATCCGTTCACTAATATAAGGCACACTGGATCCATTTCAATTTTGACTACATACATAAGTTTCCCTAAAAAAACATACATAATGAATCTATGTATAAAATAAGTCTAGATACATTAAAATTGAAATGACGGGTCCAGTATTACTGAAGGGAGTAGAAAAGAAACCGGAGCACTCTACATAGTAGTAGTAGTCAGTACACTGTACACGCAGCTAATTAAGCGCTTCTAACAAGCAGTGAGCTAGCTACTCGTCGTAATCATCCTAGTCGTCGCCATCATCATCCATATCGTCCGTAACCCGAGGACCAAGATACGGCGCACCCACGACGCTTAGATCTTCGGGCATCTCCACCTCTTCCAGAAATGCAAAACCTGAATCGAAATTGGCGTGGAGGGTCGCGTTAAACAAGAACAGCTACACGTCTTTTTATATATAGCAGAGAAATTTGCAAAAATCGACAACAAACACAAATCGGTCCGAAGACTTGCAAGCTGGAATGGATTTGGAGCTGGAAGTTTTTAGTAGGAGTACTTATTAAGAGGTGCACCTGGGAGAGATGGGATGGGGACGTCGTGGAAGTAGGTGGACGGCCGGCCGTGCTCCTCCGAGTAGGGCGGCGTGAGCACGTCGAGGATGGCGCACGGCGTGACGGCGGTGAAGGCGTGCATGTTTCCGCCGCCGCGCGGGAACAGAACCGACGTCTTGCACGGCGCTCGCCGCACCTCGTCCGCGGCCACCACCCTCGCCAAGCCACCTGCAGATCAGTTAGCCACTGTAATAAGTAATCTGCCTCATGAACGATTCAAACTTAACCAGACAGGCCGGGGCATTACACTTTCTTTGGCTGAAGCCCGGTGGCGCGGTGAGCCAGTCGTAGGATCTGACCCGCACCGATCCGTATAGGAGTTTGCTGAGAACCACCATGTCCGGGTGGTCGTGCAGCGGCAGCGTCGCGCCGGCCGGAAAGCAGAACACGCCCATCTGCCAATGCACTATCTACTAGGTTCAGAAACCGCCGGCCGGAAAGCAGAACACGGTAGCAATTACATCGCACAAATGCGGCCGGGCACGTACTACGTACCGAGAAATCGTCGGACTGGTGTATGTGTACGTAGGTGATCCGCGTGAACGCGTGCGCCTGCAGGAGCCGGACGCCCTTCGGACTCGGCTCGTCTTCGCCGTCCAAGGACGACGGCTTCTCCCCGTCGTCGATCCCAACGTCGGCCGCCTCCATGCCATCTGCGAGTCAAGGAATTAACACCGCCGGCCACGTTTGGTAAACCATCTTGCAGCATCCTCTTCACACGTACGTACCTAGGAGATGTTGCAGCCACCTGATCCCGCCGAGGGTGGCGGGCATCCGCATCACCGCCGACGAGAGGACCATGTCGCACGCGTCGTACAGCCGCTGCACCTTGCTCAGCGGCGCCACAGTGCAGGTCGGGAACGCCATGCTCGATCAGAGGAAAGCCCGAGCTCGATCTTGACGTACTATACGAGATAAAATGATCTGCTTGAATCAGAGTACGTATATGTATAAGTATATATAGCAGTACCGGGTAGATTGGGGCGAGAGCGTACCTGGGTGCGCGCCGCCGCCCCCGCCCGGAGGCTGGAAATTCCGCGACAGGACACGGAGCTGGCTGGTTTTTGCCGAGCCGGCTCCGGGAGAAACCATGGGTGTCGCCAGATTTTCCGAGGGCCTTTTGCAGTTGCGCCGTCCAGGCGTCGAGTCTCCACGACTCTGCACTGGGTGGGGTGGTGCCGGTGCGCGCGTGCCTGTTGTTTTCGGTGGTGGTGTGCTGACGCCGTCATCGATCGTTAGTGGTCTCACGGAACCGGAACCTACCTGCTGTTTCCTAGCGAAACAGTTTGCTCATCAAGCAGTGCTTGCTTCACTTTTACTTTGGGCGTGCTGAGCGTCACCCGGGTGATCTTTCTGGGTGGAGAGGCTGACGCGTGTCTGGTCAAAAAAGAAAAAGAAAAAAAAGTACGAGTATGACCATGTCCTCCTCTTCATTTCTCACCACAGCGCCTCGATCGGCCCCTTACCTCCTCTCGCTGTCGGACCACCGCCAGCCGCCGCTACTCCGGCGAGCAGCACCGCCGCCCACCAACAGTAGCACTGCCGGACCTCTACGGTAGAACCGTCGTCCACCTATGGTAGCACCGCCGGCGCCGCCGCTACTCCGGCGAGCAGCACCGCCGCCCACCAACAATAGCACCGCCGGACCTCTACGGTAGAACCGTCGTCCACCTACGGTAGCACCGCCGGCGCCGCCGCTACTCCGGCGAGCAGCACCGCCGCCCACCAACAATAGCACCGCCGGACCTCTACGGTAGCACTACCGCCAAACGATGGTAGCATCGCCGGCGCCGCCGCTACTCTGGCGAGCAGCACCGCCGCCCACCAACAGTAGCACCGCCGAACATCTACGGTAGCACCGTCGTCCGTAGCGAGCCGCCGTGCGCCGTCAGGAGCATCGCCGCCGCGCGCTGTCGCTGCTCCCGTGCGCCGTCGGGAGCATCGCCGGCCCCCTATGGCAGCACCACCGCGCGCCGTCAGGAGCATCACCGGCCACCGTCGGGTAGCAATGCCGCACGCCGTCGGGTGCATCGCCGGCCACTTATGGCAGCACCACCGCACGCCGTCGGGAGCATCGTCGTGCGCCGTGGGGAGCATCACCGTCGGGTAGCAAACGCCGCACGCCGTCGGGAGCAACGCCGGCCACCTATGGCAGCACCACCGCACGCCGTCGGGAGCATCGCCGTGCGCCGTGGGAAGCATCACCAGCCATCGTCGGTGGAATCCATGGGGGTGTGGGTGCGCCATCGGCAGACCAGGCGCGCGGCGGCGCAACCCCGCCTGAGTGCGGCTGCGAATCTGGAGGACGAGGCAGTGACGGCCATGGATGGCAGGAGGAAGGGAGATGGAGGGGAGGAGGTGGCCACCACCACCGGAGTGGAGGACGGCGGGTTTGGTGGGCGTCGGAGTGGGGGCTGTTCAGGGGACTGGAGGAGAATGACGCAAGGCCGGAGCAAGTGGCGACTAGCTCGGCAGAGGCGGAAGCTCGTCGTGGGTTGGGGAAGAGAAAGCCATGGAGGGAGGGACGGAGGGAAAGGGAGGGGAGCAGGTAGCCGCCGCCACCGGAGGAGATGGCGGCGGGATTTGGTGGCCGACGGGCCGAGCTGCTCGCGGCGCGGAACGGAGTGGATGGGGAGGAGGAAGACGCTCGGGCTGGTGCCAGTTTTCTCTCGAATCCAGAAGGATAAGGTTGGGGAGGGGAAGACGCATCGTGGGTGGGCTCCATCGAGGACACGCGTCGCTCGCAGGAGGCGGCGGTCGCTTGGAATCTCGACCAAGTCCTTTTGGAGCCTGAAGTCTTGCGGATCGCCTGTTTGACGAGCGCGCGACTGCTCGCGCGGTCCGTGCAACATACGACACGTGGATGGGCCCCACTCTCTTTCCTTTCTTCCTCCACGCGCACATCTCTCTCCATTCTCCATCCTTCACCACGTTCTTCTCCTCTCTCCAAATTCTCTCTCCTGCTTCCCTTCCCGACGGCGGCGAGACGGCGACCGGCGACGCCGCCGCGACCGAAGGGAGCGGCGGCGGAAAAGGAGCCATCGAGGATGGAGCGAGGCGAAGCCGAGCGACCGGCGGAGACCCCAGGACGAGACGACGCCGGCGACGCCGCGCGGAGGCGCGGCGGAGAAGGCAGCCGTCGAGAATGAACTTAACGTGGGGGTTGGGGATGGGGTGCTCTCCGGCGACGAGCTCCGGTGTGCGGGGGGACTTAGAGGGATGGTCGGGGACGGCGGCGGACCGACGGAGGGTGAGATTTGAGAGGGCGGGGCGGCAGGCGGTTAGGCCGGCGGTGGACGCGGGGGCGAGCTCGTCTTCGTTCTCCCGTTTCCTCTTCCGTCGCTGTCAGAAGTACGCACGTGGGCTGATCGGAATTCACGCGAGCTCTTGCGCGCACGTAAACTAGCCACGCCCGAAGTCTTGTGAGTTGGGAGACCACAGGTAACTTTTTGTGCGTCGAGTCCGGCAGTGGTGGATGCAGGACCAGAAAGCAGGTGGTGCCAACTCACAGTTGTTAGCTTAAACACATTATGTATAATTATTTTTAACACATTTAATACACCTACAATAAGGCTAGTTGAGTAGCAGGGCCGGGCCGGCGAAATTTGGGACCCTGTGCCAAATTCTAAAATAGGCCCTACCTAGAAAAGATCGAAATAGTCATATACATCAACAAGTCATTGGAGTTACTCTCCTACAAACTTATTGACTATGAAACTCACTTGGTTGATCTATTGCTCTTGAGCGAGGGACGAGGGAAGATGCAAGATGATGTTCATAGCGCTACAAACAAAGGCGGACCCGTTGAAAGTCGTTCACTTCGTATAATTTAGAATACGGGAGTGGTAGCTAGAGAACGAGTGTCTCCACAGTTAATAAAAGATAGGGTAAAGTCAAAGATGTATGTAATTTTTTTAAGGATGTATGCTAGTAATTCATTTGGCGGAACTACTGGATGTAAAACGTACGCCTACTAGCGTAGAACCACTATTCGCTCGGTCTGACAAATCTAAAGATGCATGCTACTAGTAATTAATTTAGAAGAGCGCCGAGATTTATAAGGAATGCCTAGAAGCTAATCACTCCTGATCGCGCGGTCTTATGGCTTGTTTGAGCTGCCGTTTTTCACGAGGTCACTGGATCAAATCCTGTGACGCAAATTTAATTTTTGTAGAGTTATTCCTTATGTGCATCGAAATCTGGGCCCCAAAAATGTTGGGCCCTGTGCCGATGGCACACTCAGCACACCCCTCGGCCCGGCCCTGAATGAAAAGTGTGCATTTTGTAGGGGTGCCATGGGACCCCACTGGATACGCCACTCGAGTCCGGTGTGCTGATCGCTGGATTCTTTTAGATGGTGTACGTTGGTGGCAAAATTGGGATCGTCTCTTTGATTTTTGTTGTTATTTTTATACTAAAATTAAAAGTGCAAAAAATATTGAACAAAAGAAGAGGATTTAACATGGGTAGAAAGTATATTCATGTCCCCTACAACTTTTTTCGATAAAGGGAATATGTTAATATCGCGAATATACAAATTACACCCAACCTCTACACCAACATGGTACCCGAAAACATTTAGAATGCACACAGCCAAAAAGAAAATAAAAAATCCCCTACAACTATGATATATTATTTTTCGGGAGTGTTTTGGCGACGGTTTGATCGTTTCGCTGCAACACGTGCAACAGTCGGAGTATCTCCAAGGGTGGCCCCATAATACTGTCCAAACGGGTTCATATTCTATCTGTTCAGGGGAGTCCGGACACCATGTTCGGACTGATGGGGCGGGTGTCCCAAGTGAAATGCGCATAGCCAGTCCGGAACTCCCTGTTCCCCTGCCCTCTCTCGAAAGCTCTTTGAGCCCTCTGCATCCTTCCGTCGCCCTCTGCTTCGTGCTCTTCGGCGACGTTGCTGGTGTTGTGGTAGTTCTTTGTACATGAGAGGTGAGATATTAGGTGTGATGAAGCTTTCACAAATACTTGAAAGAAACCGTGGCATATGTTTATCCTCGTATAAGTTTTCATCTTTCTCATAATGACATGTTTCCTCGATAAATCTAGTTTGCAAAGCCAATGGCTATGCTCTTCAACCAATGCTCTACTGGGAAAACAACTATGATCAAGCATCCCTTAAAATTGTCCAGGTTATGTTCTTACTACATGTATTTTTATATATTTTACCTTGTTAATTTAATAATAAGATTTGCGAAAGTTGATCTGGATTTGCAAGTGCCAATATTGGACTAGAGCAAACAACTAACATGTTTGATGCTGCTATGGTAAACTTGCCTGTCTGATGTCTTTTGTAAGAATACTAGGTCAATCAAATGATTATCCCACAATATGAATTATGAATGCCATAATGTCACTCTCATATTGGGTTTATGAAAATGACTCACCAGCATATATTTTAAGAAAAGCTTTCTCAAATAGTTTTTTGTGGTAATGTGGGGGGCATATGCTGTGCACTAGGAGGTTGTGGTGTACTAGTGCACTAGGCAATCTGGGCCGTCGAATCTAAAACGGACGCTCCGGATCGAATTTCAAAAACAGTTTGAAATTTGAAAACTTATCAAAAAAATCCGAAAAAAATCATGCACATTCCTGACCATGGTACGCACCGCCGTGATTTTTTTCGCACCGAAATGTCACCATATGCGCCCTGGGGAAAAATGACAAATTTCTGACAGAAAATTCAAATTTTGGGATCTCAAATTCTGTCAGAAATTTGTCATTTTTTGCCCAGGACGCATACGGTGACATTTCGGTGCGAAAAAAATCACGGCGGTGCGTACCATGGTCAGGCATGTGCATGATTGTTTTCGGAATTTTTTGATGATTTTTCAATTTTTGAAATTTTTGGCCATATTGCCTAGTGCACTAGTACACCACAACCTCCTAGTGCACAGCATATGCCCCCGGTAATGTGGGATGACATGTTTTCTGTTATGGTGTGTGTGTGCTTTCCTGGTCGTCCTGGTGTCCTCCATAGGTGTTTATTTTAGTTCATTGCCTTCTCTTTTCTCCATCCAGGTTCGTGCGTAACTGATTTTTGCCCCCTCGTCATGTTGCAGATCAATGCTCATTTCGTCGGCTAGTATTGGTGGAAAATAGATAAGTAGAGGTTAAGCCAGCTTAAATTTAGCAAGATAAGTAGGTTGGAACAAGACGTGAGGTGCTCATTTTTTTTGCAAGTTCTGCTTCTTGCATGTTTATTATTGTTTTGGCATGATAGAACAGGAAGGAACCAAGGTTGAGTGCATGGTGTGTGGAACACGTTTCAACCTAAGCTGCCTTAATTAAAGTTAGATTAAACGCATATGTATTTGTGTAGGGCGGTTTTAGGAGCCTTCTCTATTCATTCCACACAAATTGACGAAAACCTCTATTTAGACTGAAGTTTTATATTCCGATCTAAAATTGTATTATTGTATATGTTGGACATTATTATTGTATTTTTATACACAACTCTTTTGTGCATGTTGATTTAAGTGTAAATCATTTTTATATTGTATATATAGACATTTTTTAGTATAAAAACCTTGACTTCTTTATTGTGGATTTGTTGTATCAACTTATGATCATGTTGTTGTCCATTTGTGATAGCATTATTATCTCCGTTTTTAGTAGGTGTGTATCTTTTGGTGTGATTAGCCCAGCGAGAAAAAAGTTAAAAACACTTTGGGTAGTTGGTAGTCTTCCGAACAACCTCTTTATGGATAAAAATGGATAGGTATAAAATGTGGCGTTTGTATTCTTCCGAACAACCTCTTATGGATAAAAAAGGATAGATATAAAATGTGGCGTAAAATGAGGAGACGTTGATGCCTTTTTTCTCCAAGAGAACCAGGTTTTTGTACTTAAAAAAACAGCACAATAAATTCCATCTTTGTATGTTAAAAATGTTGGAAATATGCCCTAGAGGCAATAATAAATAAATGTTATTATCATATTTCCGTGTTCATGATATATGTTTATTTCCATGCTATAATTGTATTAACCGGAAACATAATACATGTGTGGTTGCGTAAACAACATTGCGTCCCTAGTAAGCCTCTACTAGACTAGCTCGTTAATTAATGATGGTTATGGTTTCCCAACCATGAACATGAGTTGTTAATTAATTAACGGGATCATGTCATTAGAAGAATGACGTGATGGACAGACCCAACTAAGCATAACAATATTGATCGTTTCATTAAGTTTTTATTGTCATGCCTTTTATTGTCAAGTATCCTATTTCTTAGACCATGAGATCATGTTATTCCCGGGTACTGGAAGAATACTTTGGGGACATCAACCATCGCTTCGTGACAGGGATCATAAAGGTGTCTTACGGGTATCTCAGAAAGTGCTTGTTGAATTACATGAATCAAGACTGGGATTTGTCCCTCCGTGTTTCGGAGAGATATACTCTGGGCCCACTCGGTAGTGCACATTCGGTAAAGCTTGCAAGCACGTGACTAATGAGTTAGTCACAGAGAATGTTGTATTACGGAACGAGTAAAGAGTACTTACCAGTAACAAGATTTAACTAGGTATAGTGATACCGACGATCAAATCTTGGGTAAGTAAAATATCGCGTGACAAAGGAAATTGTATACGGATTATAGTAGTCCACGACATAGTGGTTCAACCGATAAAGATCTTCGTTGAATGTGTGGGAGTCATTATGGATATCCTGGTCCCTCTAATGGTTATTGATCGGAGAGGTGTCTCCATCATGTCTGCACGTTCTCGAACCCGTAGGGTCACACACTTAACGTTCGGTAACGCTAGAGTAGCTCTGGGATAATTTTGTTAATGGTGTCCGAATATTGTTCGGAGTCTCGGATGAGATCCTAGACATCACGAGGAGCTCCGGAAGAGTCCGGAGGTAAAGATTTATATATGGCAAGTTGATTTCAGGGTTCCGGAAAAGTTCGGGATTTTTCGGCAGAGTGTCGGAATGTTCTAGAAGGTTCCGGAGGGTCCCATAGTGGGGCCCACCTGTCCCCAACGACCAAGGGTGGCCCACTGGTCCATTTGACCAGTCCTACTTGGTCCATGCAGCCATTCAATGGGTAGCCCTTTAAAAGGGATGTTACCACTCTTGAAAGAGGGGGTTACCACCTTTTAAATGAGAAGGGGTTACCACTATTGAAAGAGGGAGTTTCTACTTTGGAAATAAAGTGGCTGCAGCCCCTTGCCTATATAAAGAAGAGGGAGAGGTGCACCAAGAGGCCGCTTGGCCGCATCTCCTCCTCTACCTCGCGCACCGCTTGGCGAAGCCCTGCCCGCGGGAACTCTCCACCATATCCACCACCACGCCGTCGTGCTGCTGGAATCGATCCCACCTACTTCTCCCTCTAGCTTGCTGGATCAAGAAGAGGGAGACGTCATCGAGCTGTACGTGTGCAAGCCTCCGGAGGTGCTGCTCGTTTGCGGTGCTGATCGGATCGAACATCGTCAACAACTTCACCGAGCTGCGTTGAATTAAACGTTCAACGCGCGTGTTCTTCGAGGGTATGATGAACTACTCTCCCCGTTACTAGAATCTTCTAGATAGGATCTTGAGTGTTGCTTCCGCATGTGAGAGAAATTTTTTGTTTTCTATCGCGCAAACTCCTACAGTGGTATCAGAGCCGGATCTATGCGTAGATGTTTTGGTACGGGTAGAACACATATGTGTATGTGGGCGTTGATAATCTTTTTATTACTTCCTTTGTGTATTTTGAATCTTAGTGGCATAGTGGGATGAAGCGGCCCGGACTAACTTTACATGTCCACGTACATGAGACTTGTTCCACGACTGACATGCAACTTGTATTGCATAAGTGGCTTTGCGGGTGTCTGTCTCTCCCACTATAGTTAAGATTTAATCTACAACGGGTTGTTAATAATTTGTTTATCACCGTTGTGGTTTCATGTTCGTAGGTAAGAACGGTTCTTTCTTCGAAAGCCCTAAGCCACGTAAAATTTGCAAAGAATAAGGGAGAGGCGTCTAACTTGTTTTTGCAGGGGTGCTTGTGATATGGTATAGCCCAAACTGTTTCATATGATATATTTGTGATGTATGAGATGATCATGTTTTGTAATGTTTCACGACTTGCATGTCGATGAGTACGGCAACCGGCAGGAGCCATATGGTTGTCTTAATTATCAATTGTATGACCTGCGTGTCAACTTCAAACGCCATGTAATTGCATTATTTATCGCTATGAGTTAGCAATATATGGGATGCAACGTGGTGGAGACAACCAAGGCGCCACATGAACATGGCGCCATGATGGAGATCATGCCGGTGCGTTTAAGATGGAGATCAAGACGCAATAAAAGGGCTATACCATGTCACATATTTTTATGCATGTGATGTTTATCCTTTTATGCATCTTATTTTGCGTGTGCTCGACGGTAGCATTATAAGATGATCCCTCACACAATATCAAGATAAAGTGTTCTCCCTTAGTATGCACCGTCGCGAAAGTTCGTCGTTTTGAAGCATCTCGTGATGATCGGATGTGGTAAACTCTACGTTCACATACGACGGGTGTAAGCCAGTTTTACACATGCGGAAATACTTTGGTTAACTTGACGAGCCTAGCATGTACAGACATGGACTCGGAACACGACGAACCGAAAGGTTAAACACGAGTCATATGAATGATATGATCAACATTTCGATGTTCACCATTGAAACTACATCTTCTCTCGTGAAGATCGGACTTGGTGTAGTGGATTTGGATCGTGTACCACTAGACAACTATGAGGGATGTTGTTTTAAGTGGGAGTTCGTTAGTAATTTGATTAAAATGAACTCTTTATCATGAACATAGTCTAAAGATGTCTTTGCTAAAATGTTGTAGATCATGGCCCGCAACGTAGCTCAGTTCAACTTCAGCGCATTCCTTGAGAAAGAAAAACTGAAATCATCTGGTTCAAACTTCACTGACTGGCACCGCAACCTGAGGATTATCCTCACTGGGTGTAAGAAGCATTATGTGCTCGATGCTGCGCTAGGTGACCCACCTGCAGACAATGCGCCTGAAGCAGAACAAAATGTCTTTGAGACGCGCAGAGATGACCACATTATAGTTGCCTGTGCCATCCTTACATCTCTGGACACTGATCTCCAGAAACGTTTTGAACATCACGGCGCCTATGAGATGGTTGAAGAGCTGAAAACCATGTTTCAGACTCAGACCCGCGCTGAGAGATATGAGATCTCTGATAAGTTCTATACATGTAAGATGGAGGAGCACAGCTCTGTCAGTGAACATGTTGTCACCATGGGAGGCTATATCCAACGCCTAATTCAGCTGGGATGTGTGATCCCGGATGAGTTAATCACTGACAGGGTGCTGCAGTCGCTCCCTCCGAGCTACAAAGGCTTTGTGCTGAACTATAACATGCAAGGCATGAATAAGACTCTTAATGAGCTCTTTGCGATGCTGAAATCTGCAGAAGTGGACATCAAGAAAGAACATCAAGTGTTGATGGTCAATAAGACCACCAGTTTCAAGAAGGTTAAGGCCAAAAAGGGTCACTTCAAGAAGAGTGGCAAATCTGTTGCTGCTCAGGGCGGCAAACCTGTTGCCACACCTGTGAAACCCAAGGCTGGTCCTAAGCCGGACACTGTGTGTTTCTACTGCAAGGGAGACGGTCACTGGAAGCGTAACTGCGCCAAATACTTGGCGGATAAGAAGGCTGGCAACGTCAAAGGTATATTTGATATACATGTTATTGATGTGTACCTTACTAGTTCTCGTAGTAGTTTGATACTGGTTCGGTTGCTCATATTTGCAACTCGAAACAGGAGCTGCAGAATAAACGGAGACTGGCGAGGGATGAGGTGACGATGCGCGTCGGGAATGGATCGAAGGTCGATGTCATCGCCGTCGGGACACTACCTCTTCATCTACCTTCGGGATTAGTTTTAAACCTGAATAATTGTTATTTGGTGCCTGCGTTAAGCATGAACATTATATCTGGATCTTGTTTATTGCGAGACGGTTACTCATTTAAATCAGAGAATAAAGGTTGTTCTATTTCTATGAGTAATATCTTTTATGGTCATGCACCCAACGTAAATGGTTTATTCTTGTTGGATCTCGATAGTAGTACTTCACACATCCATAACATTGATGCTAAAAGATGCAAAGCGAATAATGATAGTACCACATACTTGTGGCACTGCCGTTTAGGTCATATTGGTGTAAAGCGCATGAAGAAACTCCATTCTGATGGACTTTTTCAATCACTTGACTTTGAATCATTTGATACGTGCGAACCATGCCTCATGGGTAAGATGACTAAGACACCGTTTTCCGGTACGATGGAACGGGCGAGTGATTTGTTGGAAATCATACATACTGATGTGTGTGGACCAATGAGCATTCCAACACGTGGTGGATATCGTTACTTCCTAACTTTCACTGATGATTTGAGTAGATATGGGTATATTTACTTAATGAAACACAAGTCTGAAACATTTGAAAAGTTCAAAGAATTTCAGAGTGAAGTAGAAAATCATCGTAACAGGAAGATCAAATTTCTACGATCTGATCGTGGAGGGGAATATCTGAGTTACGAGTTTGGCATGCACTTGAAAAATTGTGGAATTGTTTCCCAACTCACGCCACCTGGAACACCACAGCGTAATGGTGTGTCTGAACGTCGTAATCGTACTTTATTAGATATGGTGCGTTCTATGATGTCTGTATCCGATCTGCCAATGTCATTTTGGGGGTATGCATTAGAGACAGCCGCATTCACTTTAAATAGGGCACCATCTAAATCCGTTGAGACGACACCATATGAGTTGTGGTTTGGTAAGAAGCCAAAATTATCGTTTCTTAAAATTTGGGGATGCGAGGCTTATGTCAAAAGATTACAACCTGATAAGCTCGAACCCAAAGCGGAAAAATGCGTCTTCATAGGATATCCAAAGGAAACCATTGGGTATACCTTCTATCACAGATCCGAAGGCAAAGTTTTTGTTGCTAAGAATGGATCCTTTCTTGAGAAGGAGTTTCTTTCGAAAGGAGTGAGTGGGAGGAAAATAGAACTAGACGAGGTTATTGAACCTTCTCCCGAATTGGAGAGCAGCGCAGCGCAGGAAGATTTGGATCTTCAGGCACCGCCTTCACCAGCTAGAGAGAAAGAAGCTGATGATAGTGATCATGCAGCTTCGGTCAAAGTTCCCGTTCGCAGGTCGACAAGGTTACGTACTGCTCCTGAATGGTACGGTAATCCTGTCTTGAACATTTTATTGTTAGACAATGATGAACCTATGAACTATGAGGAAGCGATGATGAGCCCAGACTCTGGAAAATGGCAAGACGCCATGAACTCTGAAATGGAATCCATGAAGGAAAACCAAGTGTGGACTTTGGTTGACCTTCCTGATAGCCGTAAGGCTGTTGAATGTAAATGGATTTTCAAGAAGAAAACAGACGCTGACGGTAATGTCACCGTATATAAAGCTCGACTTGTCGCAAAAGGTTTTCGACAAATTCAAGGAGTTGACTACGATGAGACCTTCTCACCCGTAGCGATGCTAAAGTCTGTTAGGGTTCTACTAGCAATTGCTGCTTATTTCGATTATGAAATTTGGCAGATGGATGTCAAAACTGCGTTCCTCAACGGAAACGTTGAAGAAGAGTTGTACATGGTACAACCTGAAGGTTTTGTCGATCCTAAGGATGCTGATAAAGTGTGCAAACTTCAGCGATCCATCTATGGACTGAAGCAAGCATCCCGGAGTTGGAATCTTCGATTTGATGAGGTGATCAAAGGTTTTGGATTTGTCCAAAATTATAAAGAAGCTTGTGTTTACAAGAAAGTGAGTGGGAGCTCGGTTGCATTCCTGGTTTTATATGTAGATGACATATTACTTATTGGGAATGATGTGGAGCTGCTTAACAGTGTGAAAGATTATTTGAATAATAGTTTTTCAATGAAAGATCTTGGTGAAGCTGCATACATATTGGGCATAAAGATCTATAGAGATAGATCAAGACGCTTAATAGCACTTAGTCAAAGTAAATACCTTGAGAAGATAGTGAAGAAATTCAATATGCAGGATGCAAAGAAAGGTTCTTTGCCCATGTTACAAGGTAAGCCATTGAGTATGACTCAGTGTCCAACTACGGCAACAGAAATAGAAAGGATGAAGAAAATCCCCTATGCCTCGGCCATAGGTTCTATTATGTATGCCATGTTGTGTACTAGACCGGATGTGTCCCATGCTCTTAGTTTGACGAGCAGGTACCAGAGTGATCCTGGAGAGGCTCACTGGACAGCAGTTAAAAATATCCTTAAGTACCTAAAAAGGACTAAGGACATGTTTCTTGTCTATGGTGGTGATGAAGAGCTCTCCGTAAAAGGTTACGTTGATGCTAGCTTCGATACTGATCCAGATGACTCGAAATCTCAAACAGGGTATGTCTTTATCTTGAATGGAGCTGCGGTTAGCTGGAGGAGTTCCAAGCAAACCGTCATTGCGGCATCTACATTAGAGGCGGAGTATATGGCCGCTTCTGAAGCAGCGAAAGAAGGGATATGGCTGAAGGAGTTCGTCACTGAACTCGGCGTTGTTCCGAGCGCACTGGATCCCATGGAGATTTTTTGTGACAACACTGGTGCCATTGCTCTAGCCAAGGAACCAAGATGTCACAAGAGTTCCAAGCATATCAAACGCCGGTTTCATCAAATTCGTGAGCATGTCAATGAAGGAGATATTACCATTAGCAAAGTACATACGAATCAAAATATCGCTGATCCGTTGACTAAAGTTCTTCCACAGACAAAACATGATCAACACCAGAAGGCCATGGGTGTTAGATTTTTACCAATGTAAACTAGATTATTGACTCTAGTGCAAGTGGGAGACTGTTGGAAATATGCCCTAGAGGCAATAATAAATAAATGTTATTATCATATTTCCGTGTTCATGATATATGTTTATTTCCATGCTATAATTGTATTAACCGGAAACATAATACATGTGTGGTTGCATAAACAACACACTAGTACAGAACGACACATCGGAAACGGGCCAAAAACCCCTTCGGCAACGGAGAAAGGGTCCGTGTCCCCGACCCTGTCACTGATATGAAGGCCATCATCGGTAACGGAGGCAAAAAACCGTCACCGATGAGGCATAAGTTGGCTACGGTTGCGGACCCATCTCCGTTTCCGATGTATCGGTGCATCAGTAACGGAGATTCTATTTTACTCGTTTGCATTGAGATTCTTTCAGAAGCCTACAGGAGCAATTCGGTTGCCAAATTACATTCAAAATCTCACAGCAGAAGCACAAAGTTGCTACCAAATCCATTCATAACGTATATAAGAATTGTCATCATTACATAGCATCAAAAGATGAGTTACACATGCCTCGCTAATCCTATCATTCTCATGCCTCCCTAAACTTAACTTTTATGACACTCCACTCTTCTCCAGCTCCACCTTCTTCCTCAGTTCCGAAGCGCCGAAAACGGAATTCGACCTAGCAAAAGACTCGAGTAGCGGTTTCATGCTTCTCCAAATCACATCTGCAGCCAAATTGCTACACATATACACAAAATAGATGGAGAAACTAAAAACAAGAAACCACACCGAGCTCGCAAGCCTCCTTAGCAAATTAATCTTGCCAAATTCTTCGTAGCGAGGCTTGCTCCATCTTGGACGGTGTCGCCGAAATATAATAACGTCACCGCTGTGACATTTCGGCCACACTGTCTAAGACACTCTTAATTAAAAAGTGTTTTGAACAGTGCAGTGAAACGTCACAACAGCGACGGTTCACGGATATGATCCCACTTTGTATTTAGCTCTTTTAAAGCTTGTTTGGATCTGCATGGCGCTTCTGCATATAAAATACATGGATGTCTAGTTAGAAAAGAGCCAAATATGATGGTACATGACATAAATACAATTTAAGATGAAAACAGTTTACACCTTAAGAGCCTATATCCGTGTGCTTGCTGTCCGATCGAAACGATTTGGAGGAAGAACTTGAAGGTGATGTTATCTTCAATTGCCTCACCATTTTTATGCATTGTCGCCGAAATATACTATTACTTCATAGACTAGCTACACAAAACCATAACGAGGATTAGCACATTGACAAAGGGTTGAAATTAATCTATTAGACCTCAAATACTAAAAACAAACACAACACAATACTAGACTTCAAATACTAGACAAGTTGAAGGTAATGTATTCATCATCGGCAGTACTAAAAACAAACACAACACAATACTAGACTTCAAATACTAGACAAGTTTTATATGCTACTTTAAAAAAATGTAAGATCTAGTGTTGAGGGGTGTATTCATCATCGACAGTACTACAATACTAGACAGAACACAATACTACAATACTAGATAATACTACAATACTAGATCGGTAGATGCTACTTTAAATAATACTAGACTTCAAATACTAGACACGTTTTCTGTGCTACTTTAAACAAAATGTAAGATCTAGTCGGCTACATACTCGGGGAAGATGCACGACAATAGACCAGTAGATCCGCGTCGGCGACATACTCGGGGAAGATGTGCGGCGGCTCACCGACGAGCCGCTGGGGGGGATGCGCTGCGGCTCACGACGCGCCGCTGGGTGGGGGGGATGTGCGGCGGCTCACGACGCGCCGCTGGGGGAAGATGCACGGCGGCGATGCCGGCCGGACGCGCCGCTCAGATCTGCGAGATAAGGGTTAGGTCTGGAGCCGCCGCCACACTATGACTGTGGAGTGAGAGTGAGAGTGAGAGCGACAACGTTAGGGTTGCCGCAGTGGCACATTTATAGCATATAACATCGCAAACGGAGGCGATAAACAACCGTTTCCTCTAATTTCTTCACTGACACACTGGGCCTATTTACAAAGGATCGATAGAGCAATTGAACTAACTATCTACTCTACTTGTTCTGCATACGCCCTGCCTCCACGCCATTGTCATCCGCGTCGCGGCGTCGCTTCTTGCCAGTTGCCTTTTCCTCAGGCGCGTGCTCCTCCTCCTCCTCCGACTCGTGCTCCTCCTTCTCCGGCCGTGCGTCCTTCTCTGGCGAATCCTCCTCTCGCGCCTCCTTCTCCGGAGCGTGATCCTCCTCCTCCGGTGCGTCCTCCTCTGGCGCCTCCTCCGATGCCTCCTCCTCCGGCGCCTCCTCCAACGCCTCCTCGTCATCGTCGTCGGTGTCGTATTCTTCCTGGCTAGAATAATACGGCTCCGGCGGGTCCTCCGGCTCCTCTTCCTCCGGCGACTCGTCCTCTTCAGAGTCGTCTTCTCCTTCGCGTGAAGACGGCAGGTCCGAGTCATCGTAGTTGTCTTCTGCAGAGCGTGAAGATGGCGGGTCCGAGTCCGGCGGCCCGTCTTGATCCCACCATGGAACTTCACCGCGGTCTTCCGCGCTCGCGTCGTCGCTTGGGACTTCCTCGTTCTGCCACCAGGGTTCCTCCATGGCGGTTGTGCTAGTGTGGTAGATAATGTGGGAGAGAACGAAGGGGAGAATGCGGGACCTGCCTGGCTTCGTGCGGTTCCAGTCACATTTTATTAGCGTCGATCAGGTGGTTCCAAAACCCTCGGGAATTAAGCCGCATTGAACAGGCGCGCTTCCAGATTGCAACTGCAATTTCCCAAGCACATCGCAAACGGATATACATAAACAACCGTAGCCATAGAGATACATATTGGAAACGGAGACAAATTTATGACCGTTGCCAATACTTTTGGTAACGGAGATATAAAATTCTCCGTAACCAATGTTGACGGACCAGCCTCTGCCAGGCCTCGTCCGCAACGCTAAAATCGCGATTCTCTGTCGCCTAACTCGCGCCGTTTCCATAGAGGGGTATCCGATGTGTCGTTCTGTACTAGTGACACCTCGTCCCTAGTAAGCCTCTACTAGACTAGCTCGTTAATTAATGATGGTTATGGTTTCCTAACCATGAACATGAGTTGTTAATTAATTAACGGGATCATGTCATTAGAAGAATGACGTGATGAACAGACCCGACTAAGCATAACAATATTGATCGTTTCACTAAGTTTATATTGTCATGCCTTTTATTGTCAAGTATCCTATTTCTTAGACCATGAGATCATGTTATTCCTGGGTACCAGAAGAATACTTTGGGGACATCAACCATCGTTTCGTGACAGAGTGATCATAAAGGTGTCTTACGGGTATCTCAGAAAGTACTTGTTGAATTACATGAATCAAGACTGGGATTTGTCCCTCCGTGTTTCGGAGAGATATACTCTGGGCCCACTCGGTAGTGCACATTCAGTAACGCTTGCAAGCACATGACTAATGAGTTAGTCACAGAGAATGTTGTATTACGGAACGAGTAAAGAGTACTTACCGGTAACGAGATTGAACTAGGTATAGTGATACCGACGATCAAATCTCGGGTAAGTAAATATCACGTGACAAAGGAAATTGTATACGGATTATAGTAGTCCACGACATAGTGGTTTAACCGATAAACATCTTCGTTGAATGTGTGGGAGTCATTATGGATATCCTGATCCCTCTAATGGTTATTGATCTGAGAGGTGTCTCGATCATGTCTGCATGTACTCGAACCCGTAGGGTCACACACTTAACGTTCGGTAACGCTAGAGTAGCTCTGGGATAATTTTGTTAATGGTGTCCAAATATTGTTCGGAGTCTCGGATGAGATCCTAGACATCACGAGGAGCTCCGGAAGAGTCCGGAGGTAAAGATTTATATATGGCAAGTTGATTTCAGGGTTCCAGAAAAGTTCAGAATTTTTCCGGCGGAGTGTCGGAATGTTCTAGAAGGTTTCGGAGGGTCCCACTGTGGGCCCACCTGTCCCGGACGACCAAGGGTGGCCCACTGGTCCATTTGACCAGCCCTCCTTGGTCCATGTGGTAAATCAATGGGCAGCCCTTAAATGGGGGGTTACCACTGTTGAAAGAGGGGGTTACTACCTTTTATAGGAGAGGGGGTTACCACTCTTTAAAGAGGGGGTTACTACCTTGGTAATTAAGTGGCTGCAGCTCCCTTGCCTATATAAGAGAGGAGAGAGGCACACCATGGGTGTCCAATCGCTGCCGCATCTCCTCCTCACTCCCGCGCACCGCTTGGCGAAGCCCTGCCCGCGGGAACTCTCCACCATATCCACCACCACGCCGTCGTGCTGCTGGAATCGATCCCACCTACTTCTCCCTCTAGCTTGCTGGATCAAGAAGAGGGAGACGTCATCGAGCTGTACGTGTGCAAGCCTCCGGAGGTGCTGCTCGTTTGCGGTGCTGACCGGATCGAACATCGTCAACAACTTCACCGAGCTGCGTTGAATTAAACATTCAACGCGCGTGTTCTTCGAGGGTATGATGAACTACTCTCCCCGTTACTAGAATCTTCTAGATAGGATCTTGAGTGTTGCTTCCGCATGTGAGATAATTTTTTGTTTTCTATCGCGCAAACTCCTACAAAAAAACGGGCGCACCTATAGGGCGCTCATTAGCGGCGGTTCGACGCTGCGCCGCCTGCACGCTACCGAACTGGGCTCGGCCCATATGCTGCGCACGGACGTTATGTGAGTAACTTGTTTTTTGACGCGGAGTTATGTGAGTAACTGATACAGTATATGTTTCTGTTTCTCTCCCTTTTCTCGCCATATGCGCTCCAGAAATGTTTCTGTTAGTAAATTGCTAATTAATTATTAAATTTCCTGAACAATTATTTTTTAATCTAAATATTTTCAAAATCTGAACCATTTTTAAAAATTGAAACCATTTTTAAATTCGGAATCATTTTCAAATTTGGAAACATTTTAAATTTAGAATAATTTTTAAATTTGGAACCTTTTTAAAAAAGAACAATTTTCACATTTGGAACCATTTTTAAATTTGGACCATTTTAAAATAGGAACCATTTTAAAATTTGGAATCATTTTTAAATTCGGAACCATTTTTAAATTGGAACCGTTTTAAATAATGAACAATTTTCAAATTTGGAACCATTTAAAATTCGGAACCATTTTAAATTCGGCACCATTTTAAAATTTGGAACCATTTTAAATTCGAAACCATTTTAAAATTTGGAACCATTTTCGAATTTGGAACCATTTGCAAAACGGAACCATTTTCAAAATGGAACCATTTTTAAATTTGAAACCATTTCAAAATGGAACCATTTTTTAATTTGGAACCATTTTCAAAATGGAACCATTTCCAAATTTGGAACCATTTAAATTCGGAACCATATTTAAATTCGGAAACATTTTCAAAATGGAACCATTTTTAAATTTGGAAATATTTTCAAAATGGAACAATTTTTTAATTAGGAACCATTTTAAATTTGGAACCATTTTAAATTCGGGACAATTTTTTAATTTGGAACCATTTTCAAAATGGAACCATTTTTAAATTTGGAACAATTTTCAAAAATGGAACTGTTTAAAAAAAATGAACAATTTTAAAAGTGGGAACATTTTAAATTTGGAACCATTCTAAAAATGGAACCAGTTTCAAATTTTAAAATAGTTCCAATTTTAAAAGAAACGAAAATAAAACAGAAAAGAAAAAAGGAAACAAAAACAAAAATAAAAACAGAAAAATAAAAGAAAAAATAAACGAAAAAGAAAACAAAAACAAAAAAAAGAAAATAAAGAAAATCGAAAAATGAACCATTTTTAAATTTGGAAACATTTTAAATTTGGAACCATTTTCAAAATGGAACCATTTTAAAATTTGTACCATTTTCAAAATGAAGCAATTTTTAATTTGGAACCATTTTAAATTCGGAACCTTTTAAAAAATGGAACCATTTTTAAATTTTGAACCATTTTCAATTTTGGAACCATTTTTCAAAAATGGAACCATTTGAACCATTTTTAAATTTGGAACCATTTTCAAAATTGGAACCATTTTAAAAAATGAAACCATTTTCAAAATTGGAAGCATTTTCAATTTTGGAACCATTTTCAAAATGGAACCATTTAAAAAAACAAAAAATAATAAATAAAAAGATAACAAAAAACATAAAACAAAAAGAAAAACGAAAGCGAAAAAAGAAACAGAAAAGAAAAAAGAAACAGAAAAAGAAAAAAAAGTCAGACGGGCCGGTCTAGTAAAGCGTCGCGGGAGCATTCGTGTAGGCGGCGGCTTCCCCTATGCGGCGCTAACGGGCGCCGCATAGGGTTTGCCTTAAAAAACAGACAATGCGGTTATCCGCAAGAAACTGAACATCCAGAAACCAATTTGAAGGCCTGCACTAAAGTATCACGAAAAGATGCGCTTTTCCACCGACACTAGCATCGGCCCGGCCCAACACTGTTCTCGCACGGAAACTCAGAAGTTCCAACCAATCTACCTTAAAAAATAACCCTAAAAAAATAATCTGCCTTAAAAGAATTCTGCTATCTATGAATCAGCGGGCAACACGTCGTATCATGACAGAAAGGAAAAGATCATGTTTTCGAACCGAAACAATGGAAACGGAAACAAATCCCTCGTTCTTATCCCCAAACAACGCCCCCACACGGAGAAAAAAATGGAACCATTTTCGAAATGGAACCATTTCCAAATTTGGAACCATTTTTAATTCGGAACAATTTTCAAATTTGGAACCATTTTAAATTCGAAACCATATTTAAATTCGGAAACATTTTCAAAATGGAACCATTTTTAAATTTGGAAACATTTTCAAAATGGAACAATTTTTTAATTGGAAACAATTTTAAATTTGGAACTATTTTAAATTCGGAACAATTTTTAAATTTGGAACCATTTTCAAAATAGAACCATTTTTAAATTTGGAACAATTTTCAAAATTTGAACTGTTTTAAAAAATGAACAATTTTAAAAGTGGGAACATTTTAAATTTGGAACCATTCTAAAAATGGAAACATTTTCAAATTTTAAAATAGTTCCAATTTTAAAAGAAACGAAAACAAAACAGAAAAGAAAAAAGGAAACAAAAACAAAAACAGAAAAATAAAAGAAAAAATAAAAGAAAACGAAAAAGAAAAAGAAAAAATAAAATAAAGAAAATCGAAAAATGGAACCATTTTTAAATTTGGAAACATTTTAAATTTGGAACCATTTTCAAAACGGAACCATTTTAAAATTTGTACCATTTTCAAAATGAAACAATTTTTAATTTGGAACCATTTTAAATTCGGAACCTTTTAAAAAATGGAACCATTTTTAAATTTTGAACCATTTTCAATTTTGGAACCATTTTTCAAAAATGGAAACATTTTCAAAATGGAACCATTTTTAAATATGGAACCATTTTCAAAATTAGAACCATTTTAAAAAACGAAACCATTTTCAAAATTAGAAGCATTTTCAATTTTTTAACCATTTTAAAAAATAAAACCATTTTCAAAATGGAACCATTAAAAAAATGAAAAATAATAAAGAAAAAGATAACAAAAAAAACGAAAGCGAAAAAAGAAACAGAAAAAGAAAAAAATGTCAGACGGGCCGGTCTAGTAAAGCGTCGCGGGAGCATTCGTGTAGGCGGCGCTTCCCCTATGCGGCGCTAGGTTTTCCTTAAAAAACAGATAATGCGGTTATCCGGAAGAAACTGAATATCCAAAAACCAATTTGAAGGCCTGCACTGAAGTATCACGAAATATGCGCTTTTCCACCGACACTAGCATCGGCCCGGCCCAATACTGTTCTCGCACGGAAACTCAGAGGTTCCAACCAATCTACCTTAAAAAATAACCCTAAAAAAATAATCTGCCTTAAAAGAATTCTACTATCTACGAATCAGCGGCCAGCACGTCGTATCATGACAGAAAGGAAAAGATCTTGTTTTCGAACCGAAACAATGGAAACGGAAACAAATCCCTCGTTCTTATCCCCAAACAACGGCCCCACACAGAGAAAAAAAAGAAGAGCGAAGCAAGAAGAAAGAAAACAGCGAAAAAGTCACCTCCCCTCGTTTTAAAACCGCAGCCGCTCCTCCTCCGCACTTGCTCTCCTCTCTCCTGCACCCACCCACCCACCACCACTCCGCAGAGAAACCGCAAGAGCCACACGCCCCCGCGCACACACCCACACCAGATCGTTGACGGCGATGGCAGCGGCTGCGGGAACCAGGGAGGAGATGGTCTACATGGCCAAGCTGGCGGAGCAGGCGGAGCGGTACGAGGAGATGGTGGAGTTCATGGAGAAGGTCGTCGCCGCCGCCGGCACCGGCGAGCTCACCGTCGAGGAGAGGAACCTGCTCTCCGTGGCGTACAAGAACGTCATCGGCGCGCGCCGCGCGTCCTGGCGCATCGTCTCCTCCATCGAGCAGAAGGAGGAAGGCCGCGGCGCGGCCGGGCATGCCTCCGCGGCGCGC
This sequence comes from Poa pratensis, assembly GCA_947311845.1. Classification (NCBI taxonomy): domain Eukaryota; kingdom Viridiplantae; phylum Streptophyta; class Magnoliopsida; order Poales; family Poaceae; genus Poa; species Poa pratensis. The sequence continues at coordinate 39,660,881 of CAMZMU010000069.1, forward strand.
ACCTACCGCGCACGCGTCGAGGCCGAGCTCTCCAACATCTGCGCCGGGATCCTCCGCCTCCTCGACGAGCGCCTAGTCCCCGCCGCCGTCGCCGTCGACGCCAAGGTCTTCTACCTCAAGATGAAGGGCGACTACCACCGCTACCTCGCCGAGTTCAAGTCCGCCGCAGAGCGCAAGGACGCCGCCGACTCCACCCTCGGCGCCTACCAGGCCGCTCAGGTCTTTCCCCTCGCTTTTTATTTTTATGTCCTCCTCCGGTGAGCTACTTGACTGACAATAAAAGTTGGATCTTGGGCTGTTCCTGTCTGTAGGACATAGCTATGAAGGAGCTGCCGCCGACCCATCCCATAAGGCTGGGCCTCGCGCTCAACTTCTCCGTGTTCTACTACGAGATCCTCAACTCGCCTGACCGCGCTTGCTCGCTCGCCAAGCAGGTGATTAATTTGCTCATTCTTTCTTACCTTCTGAGTTTACTACTTCATCAACTTTGGGCAGATCTATAGCTCGCCACAGATCAGAGTTGCACAAGACTGGTAGGACATGACTTGTTACTTTCTCCAATGGACCCGTCCTCTATTTCCTACTTGTTTCTTGTTGCATATCCACAGATATAGTACTACCACCTTTATTTTCCTTATGAAGTGTATTGTTGCGCCGCCTAGGGAGTGGACATACATATTCTACTTGTTTTCATCCGCATATACAATTAATTTTTAATTTTCACGTGAAGTAGGATTAAATTCTTATGCCGCTTAGGGGTGTAGACATATTCTTCAGTTACAGTTGCACTTGGCAATGTTCAGCTGTATTGGTTGTTTGGTCACTGGTATAGTGTACTGTGACCCATGCCATGCCGGCTCAAATTGCCCCCATGCTTCCAAGATGAGACTTTTATCTTGCAGAGTGTAGCCCCACATGCCTGCTTGCTGTCATGAAATGGACTGCTTGGTTAGATAAATGAAAGTAGTGGAGTGCCATGATGCTCATCTGGCTGGACTGACCACTTGGTAGCCCTGGCTGGAAGGGGCACAGCTTGAGTGACTTTGAGGTACAAAGTCTACCCGTGACTTTGTTCCCATCTCAGCCATCCAAAGTTGATCCAATGGAAGGAAGAGAGTGAACATTTGTAGACTAAATTTTTAAATATTGTTTATTCACAAACCATATGTCCAAATAGAACGAAACTTTCTCATAATGCATAATAAAGGGCATATGATTTACTGGAATTTTTTCAAATTTTTCGTGACAGTTTTACTTTTTTAGTTCAAATTTTGTACTGAAATTTAAAATGATGTTTATTCACAAACTGTATGTCCAAATTCGATGAAACTCTCACATAATGCATAATGTAACATCTAATATTTACTGAATTTTTTTCAATTTTTTCTAAACATTATACAATGTACATAGGAAGCAAAGTCACGGGTAGACTTTGTACCTCAAAGTCACCGAAGCTGCGTCCGGCTGGAAGACAATAATAAATCTGTGTTATAATTTTATGAATCTGGAGTTTTCTCTCAAGTCAACTCCACAAGTCAACATCTTTCTATGCTGTGATGAATATAATGATGCCTGTATTTATCTTCCAACTCTATTATGTCATCGAATTGATACCCTTCAGGTTCAGTTGATCTCGATCCTACAATTCTGCCCTTACTGCTAATATAGCCATTCATAATCCCTTATGTTTATAGGCCTTCGATGAAGCCATCGCCGAGCTGGATTCCCTTGGGGAAGATTCCTACAAGGATAGCACCCTGATCATGCAACTTCTCCGTGACAACCTCACATTGTGGACCTCTGATATGCAGGTAGGATGTGCTGACCAGTCAAAAGGAAAAATGTATGCATAACACTTGACCTTTTTTTCCAATAAAATCAACAATTTATGTGAACAGGATGATGCTGGGGATGAAATGAGGGATGCAAGCAAGCCTGAGGATGAGCACTAGTGAAGGATCCTAGTGTACTGCCCTCTTTATCTCTTAACCTTGGGTAGTATGATGATTGTACAAGGACCATTTTCGTGTGTCCTTTATCGCCGGGTTTTTACTTAACCCTTTTCATTATATCGCAATTGTCGTCCTCATGTATTATTTTTTACTTTCCAACTGGAATACTGCTGGTCAACTCTTGCTTCCTATAATTGAATGACTATGCAATTATGCATGTTCCATGTTTAACAAATATTCTGTCGTGGCTAGGTTGTGGTTTGAATTGGCTGTGCAATTACAATCGTCATGGTTTGATCTTGGAAGAAAAATAAACAGAAACAGCTGGAGTACCAATAATGTAATCATGCATCACCAACAGACATAACATGGGCAATGAATTAGCCTTGTCATTATGCCACTTGAGCTTTTGTGCTGGCATTGTTGCTTTACAGCCAAAGTATTAGCAGAACGGAGAAAGCATGGTCAGCAAGCTATTTGTTGGTACTCTAGTTTCGTCAGGTCTTGTTTGTAGGGAATTACTTGATTCTGATAAATCATCGGTTGTTTGATGTTACTTTTACAGTAGTACTACATTATATGTTGTTTCTGATTTGGAGGTGTTTCTGTACGATATTGAGTGCTCAAAATTGTGACTATCTTGGAGGCTTAGACACTGGCGTGCTGCTGCTAATCAAGCACTCATTGTTTGATTTAGCAGTCCTTACTGGTTTTAATCGGTGGTAGTTCGTAGTGTGCACCCGACTCCAATTCTCAGCCTGCTTCTCCATCATAAGAGCATCTCCACTCGTGCTCCCCAAATCATGTCCGGATTGACAACAAAATAAAAGCTTTGTTGGGGGGGGGGGGGGGGGGGGGGGGTCCGGACGATATGGTGTCTATGGGGGACACCTCTCCCCACTCAGTCACCTCAATATGATTAGTTTTGTCCTTTTTTTACTAGTACAGGATGGTGTGGCATTTTGACAAACAACCTGCGGGCCGCGTCGCGCCATGGCAGGCCAGGCCGTCGCGCCTCTCCACCTCGCGCCATGGCAGGCCGTCCCGCCTCTCACACGAGCGGAGCAGCAGCCGGCGCGCTGCAGCTCGGGGAGCCGTGGATGGAGGAGGAGAGCGGCGCGCTGCAGCTCGGGGAGCCAGCGCGCTGCAGCTCCGGGAGCCCCTGAGTTTGCAGAGGAGGAGGGCGGCGCCTGGAGGCAGCAGGGTGGCGCGGGGCGAGGCCATGATGGCGGAGCCGGAGCTCGCAGAGGAGGAGGAGGTAGGAGAACGCCGGCCGGAGCTCGCAAAGGAGGAGGAGGGGTAGGAGAACGCCTTGGCTGTGACCGCATGCTCGTCACCGTGTCCGTCCAGGCCCAGGCGCAGGCCGAGATGGCCACCCTCGCCGCCTTCATCAACCACATCGACGCGGATGGCTCCAACTCGCCGCCCACCTGGGTGCCGGCGCGGCCGCCCACATCGGCGCGGATGGCTCCTGCTCGCCGCTCACCTCGGCGCGTACACGAGCTCGTCGTCCTGGAGCAGGGCGTGCTCGTCGTCCTGGGCAGCGGAGGGAGGGCGGCGGCGGGTGACGGTGGAGGAGGGGGAGTGGAGGAGCCGGCGATCTACGACAACACAACCATGGAGGAAAGTGGCAGCAGCGATGGTGTGGATAGAAGAGAGAGGAGAGAGGAGAGGGGACACGTGGAGAGAAGAGAGAGGGCATGCGGAAGAGAAGTTTTCGTCCGGCGCTACCCAAAGACCCCCCTGTGGCGCCCCGACCCGACTGCTATACAGTGATGCTGTGTGTCACCGGTTAAGCGATACAACCGGAGGTTACGGGTTTACCAATCCCCGGCCAAAACCTTTGGCAAGCGTTGCTCGGAATGGATCATCGGCAACGCAACTCCCCGATTGATGCCTTAACACAGGCACAACCCTCAATGTATAATAGAGAGATCAAGACTTGTGAAACAACTGGCACATCACAGACTCTACGACACAAATCATATAGTTCAACTCTTATAATAGAGAAAGATAGCAAATGACATCTAGAGGTCACAGACCCAACAGTACATCAAGCGGAAGCAAATTAGGTTGTTCTAAACAACAAGATCCAGCATATGGCCTAAGAGGCCTACAAATAAACATCACAGCGCCAGCTGTTCCGGGATATCCCAAGCTGCCACCTGGGAACCCCAGACTACTCGTCGACGTCCACAAAGAACCCACCCTCGAGGTCGGTGAATTCCTCCTCTGAAACAAAACAAACGACATTGAGTTCGACGAACTCGCAAGATTATATATAGAGCATTAGCTCGATGAGGCTTTCAAAGCTATATGGCTGTTTTGCATAAAGCTGATTTTATTTATGAAAACATAACTCAAAGGCATCGACTATTCAGAGTATTTTCAAAAGAGGTAAGAAGTACTCTTTTCTTTGATCACCTTACTCATCATCAACCACTATACCTGTTCATTAAAGGCACCTCACCGAATCACCCTCGAGGAAGCTCACCTTGCATTTGTGAGTGGTACCTCTAGTACCCAGTTTTTAATTATTCCGTTAAAATTATTCTATGATCTTACCTTCACTTCCCAAGTTCATCCATAACCGCGGACACGGCTTTTCGAAAAGATTTAACCCTGCAGGGGTGTACAAATGTTTGCCACGCGTACCGTCCGGCCCATTACCTGATCATTAGCTCTATTCCTTGGAAAGCCGGCTGGGTGGGAGCGGTGTCGACTTCTCCCTCGTTAAGGACTAACCCAGAATCATCAGTGAGGACGGAGCAGCGGATCATCAACACCGTGCCCCGTGGCCACTCATTTTCCTAACACAGCCATCCTCATCTCAGCTCAACCCACCATCATCACGCACACGCAAATGGAAGCCCGAACTAGAGGACCCTGGCTAGCCCCGCTCGAGTTATTTAGTCTATGAGGGTTCCTGCAATTGCATAGGCCTCACGCATGGTTGCATGCTCAGTCTTGGTTCAAGAGGTATAGAACTCGCACCTAGGCGGCGAGAACGAGACAAAACACCACAACCACAGTGGCCTCTCATCCCCACCTTTTAGCATTTATTATCCGTCACCACAATTTCCTCCACCAACAACCATTCATCTCATCACCTGTTTCCATCACAATCCATCCATCGTATAGCTATGCAATTAACTAAGCATGGCTAAGCATCAACATAGCATAGTAAGTATCTCAGGCCAACAATACAAACCTATGGATAAATAGGAGGGAAAACAGGTATTGGCATCGGAAACTTAATGCAACTATATGATACTCTAATCCAATAAAATTGACATTTGGAACCGCATGCAATATTATAGTGGAGAAAATACTTGCGGAAAATAGGATAGACATGCTCAGAGGGGGATTACGCTTGCCTTGATCAACGTGCGGGTAGTACGGATCCTCGGGGTATTGTGGAGTAGCCCCGGCTGCTTGATCTATCGAGACATAACAACGGAGGAGCAATCAATCACCACACATGTTTCAACAAGTGCAATGCGCAAACACATGATGCCATGACGTTTTTAATGCACTGAAATTATTATAACAAGAGCTACTAATTTACATGTGGCCCGAAATAATTATTCAACAAGAGAGAAATAGGGCTCATCTTTGTTTTTATGTTTTCCTGTGCTATAGATCATGTAAACATGCCTGAAAATGAGGCTACTGTTTAACGCACATTTTTCTGAGCATTTTGATATTTTCGGAGGTCCCGGTAAAAAGTTATTAATTTTATAAGTTCCTCCTTTAAACTTGTGATTTTAACATTTACTAGAAGCACATATTTCAATTGTGATAAAAAATGCATGATATTTATTTTAAAGTTTTATTCACAATTTTCTGGGCATTTTGGTATACCACACGCATTTTTCGGATACACCGATAAAAGTTATGATTTTTATACCTTTTCCTTTTGGATATGATCTTTTGATGATTTAAATAACAACAATACAAGATTTATATCATTTAGGGATATTAGGGTGAAAGGAAAATAGGAATTTTTAGAACAGTATGGAAATCCGGATTTTATTCCGGAAATTTCCGGATTTTTCACCGGAGGAATTTATCCGGAATTATTTCTGGTCCATTTCCGGGTATAGACCGGATAAAAACCGCTGAGTCCAGTAGCGTTTCGCTAAACCCGGAATAGAATCCGGAGAAAACCGAGTTTTGCACCGGTTCGCAAACGCGTCGCTGGCGTGCTACGGCGACGGCGACCGTGGCGTGGAACGCGAGCACTAGTGCAAGAGGGGAGGGGAAGAGGGCACGGCGATGACCAGAAGCTCACCACGAACTCGAGCACGGCGACGGCGTGGCCGGAGGTGAACGGAGATGGCGGGGATCGACCGGCGAAGCGGCGGCGACGCTGCGGCAGTGGTCGAAGAGAACAGGGCGGCGACGACGATTTCGGGACGCCCCGGATCGATTCCTACCACGAGGAGGCGGAGGGAAGCACGGCGGAGCTTTTGCCCCTCACGGAGATGCACGAGGTGGACTACAACGGCGGGGATGTGACGGTGAGCGCGAGCTCCGGCTCGGCCATGGCGTGGAGGAAGGAAACGGAGGGGGAAACGAGAGGAGCGAGTGGATAGGGCAGGTGCAGCGCGTGGTGGGGCTCGTCTTCTGCAGGAGAGAGGCAGAGCAGGGGCCCGGCACGGCGAGCTCGGCGGCAGGGCGGCGAGGTGGTCGGGCGCGAGCGCCGCCTCGGTCGCTACAGGACGAGGAAGACGGCGTTTTCCTGAAAAACCCCCTGCACAACTTTTGACCATCACCGATAGGTCCTCCTCTATTTACAAAGAGGCCCTTTTCATTTCTAGAAAAATATTACAGCAGCTGTATTTGAATTATTTGAGGCATTTGAACACTTCCAAAAATTGTGAGAAAATTTGGGGAGGCTCCCAACACCATTTAGGGGCACCACAGAAACTGGCATTGCAAAATGAATTAGTTTTGACAACATTTGTTCATAGTGTTTTATTTAGGCAATTTTCCTAAATTTCCAAATGTTGCTAGTTAACAATTTGGTGCAAGTGCAAAAATAATATTGTGAACTCTTGGAACTTCCTTGACAAATATGGATGTCCAACTATTTTTGTTTTGCAACTTTGAGTGCCATCATTGTCTGGAAGTGTTGTTAGAGCACTTTGGGCATTTTGTTGTAGCAACTCAATATCATTTCGGTACCAAAGTTGTGTTAACTCAAAAGAGACATGTTTATGCATGGATGCCATGATGCAATTAACACAAAAGTGAAAAAATTCCACGGGATTTTAGGTTCTCAGCTTTGGGATGTTACAATTCTACCCCCTTACTGGAATCTCGTCCCGAGATTCTAAGACTGCGGAAAGAAGTCGGGATACTTCTCACGAAGACTAGACTCTCGTTCCCAAGGTGCTTCTTCCTCGGAATGGTGAGACCACTGAACTTTGAGGAACTTGGTAGTCTTGTTCCGGGTCTTTCTTTCAGCTTCATCCTGAACACGGATAGGATGCTCGCGATAGGTGAGATCTTCCTGGAGATCCAACTCCTCGTGATTGACCCCATGGATAGGATCCTTAAAGCACCGACGAAGTTGAGAGACATGAAACACATCATGTACATTTGGGAATTTGACCGGTAACTCCAACTGATAAGAAAGATCTCCTCGCTTGGCCAGAACGGTGAAGGGGCCAACATAGCGAGGTGCCAATTTCCCTTTGATACCGAAGCGGCGAACGCCACGAAGGGGAGAGACACGGAGATAAGCTTTATCACCAATTTCATAGTGAATTTCCTGATGGTGCTTATCATAGTAGCTCTTTGCCTAGACTGAGCAATCTTCAGATTCTCCCTTATGATTCTAACCTTCTCCTCAGCTTCATTGATAATATCTGGACCAAAGAGTGCCCTCTCTCCGGTCTCAGACCAATTTAGAGGAGTGCGGCATTTTCTTCCATAGAGAACCTCAAATGGAGCCATGCCCAGACTAGCTTGATAGCTATTGTTGTAGGAGAATTCCGCGAAAGGGAGATACTTTTCCCAATCCTTGCCGAAAGAGATTACACATGCCCTAAGCATGTCTTCCAAAACTTGGTTCACTCTTTCGGTCTGACCATCAGTTTGGGATGGAACGCGGTGCTGAAGTTAAGACGAGTTCCCATAGCAGTTTGGAAACTAGTCCAAAACTTGGAGGTGAATAGGCTTCCACGATCAGAAATTATCTTCTTGGGAATGCCGTGAAGGACGACGATACGAGAGGTATACAGGTCTGCCAACTTGGCAGCTGTAATGTCCACACGAACGGGAGGAAGTGAGCCACTTTTGATAGTCGATCAATGATGACCCAATGGCATCATGTCCCTTTGGAGACTTCGGCAGACCAGTAATGAAGTCCATACCAATTTCATCCCATTTCCACTCGGGAATAGCAATAGGGTGAAGAGTGCCGGCAGGCCTTTGATGTTCAGCCTTTACCCGTCGACAGGTGTCGCATTCAGCAACATACTAGCAATTTCCCGTTTCATACGGTCCACCAGAATTGTGGTCGAAGGTCTTGGTACATTTTGGTACTACCGGGATGAATAGAGAGAGGAGATTCATGAGCTTCTTGGAGGATCAACTCCCTCAATTTTCGTTTCTTTGGCACACCAAGCGGTCACCAAAATAAACAACTCCGATTCATTGACAGAAAAACATTTGGCCTTCCCGCTAGCAATGTTCTCCTTGATTTTTAGAATACCCTTGTCACGCTTTGAGCATCCTTAATCTGGTCCACAAGAGTAGATTTGATCTCCAGATTTGCAAGGTAGCCGGAAGGAACAATTTCCAGGTTCAAACGGGAAACTCTTCATAGAGGGCAGGTTGGGCCTCTTCAATCATCAGATTGTTGCAATAGGACTTCCGACTTAGCGCGTCAGCCACGACGTTTGCTTTGCCGGGTTGATAGTTCAGACTCACATTAGTCCGTGATTAACTCCAACCAACGCCTTTGCCTGAGATTTAAATCCGGCTGGGTGAAGAGGTACTTCAGACTCTTGTGATCCGAGAAGATCTCGCAACGGTTACCAAACAGGTATGGTCTCCATTGCTTCAAAGCATAGACCACGCGGCAAGTTCTAGATCATGAGTTGGGTATTGAGCTCATGCGGCTTAAGTTGGCGAGAAGCATATGCCACCACATGGCCATCTTGCATTAGCACACAGCCCAAACCTTGTAGAGAGGCGTCACAGAAGACGACGAAATCCTTGCTTGTGTCCGGCAGGACAAGCACAGGAGCGGAGTGAGTTTGGCTTTCAGTGTTTGAACTCTCTTCAGCTTCGGCCGACCATACAAACTTTTTATCCTTCTTGAGAAGGTCAGTCAGGCCTTGGCTATCTTGGAGAAACCTTCGATGAATCGGCGGTAGTAACCCGCCAATCCGAGAAAGCTACGATGTCCTTGACTGACATTGGAGTTTTCCAATCCAGAATGGACTGAATCTTGTCGGAATGACAGCCACACCAAGCGGATATCACATGACCAAGGAAGACAATTATCCAACCAAAACTCACACTTGGAGAACTTGGCATAGAGGCGGTGTTCTCGAAGTCTGTCAGAACCAAACGAAGATGTTCCTCATGCTCTTCATTGGTTTTGGAATAGATGAGGATGTCATCATGTAAATGACGACAAACTTGTCAAGATAATCCATGAAGATGGAGTTCATGAGCCTCATGAAAGTAGCTGGGCATTTGTGAGACCAAAGGACATGACGGTATACTCATATGAGCCATACGAGTAACAAATGCCGTCTTTGGAATATCCTCCTTTCTGATTTTTATCTGATGGTAGCCTGACCTCAGATCCATCTTGGAGAATACCGTTGCACCAGCTAACTGATCCAACAGATCATTGATGCGAGGAATAGGATACTTGTTCTTGATTGTCACCGCATTCAACGGTCGATAGTCAGAGACTAGACGAGGCACGGTAGAATCCCTCTTCTTGACAAAGAGTACCGGACAACCCCAAGGTGAACTGCTAGGCTGGATGAACTCCTTAGCTAACAGCTGATCAATTTGCTCTTTCAACAGAGCCAACTCTTCCACCGGCATACGGTAGGGCTTCTTGGAAATTGGAGCGTACCGGGAAGTAGATCTATGACAAACTCCACACTTCGGTCAGGAGGCATGCCAGGCAATTCTTCCGGGAACACATCCGGGAAGTCACACACCACGTGTATGTCCTGGATTTCAGGAGGGGATTCGCCTTCCATAAAGCAAAGGAGATCTCAGGTGAGTTGGGTACGATGACGGAGGTCTTGATGTGCAGGCCAATACTTCACAATGTCACCGGAAGAGCGGTCACGGTAATGGTCTTGGCAGCACAGTCGAGATTAGCCTGGTATTTGGCTAGCCAGTTCATGCCCAGTATGACATCAATGCCTTTGACTTCAGAGCTACCAAGCAAAGGAAAGAAAACCTATATAAATCTGGACCTCAGGAGTAACCCCATCGGTTTGCCATTTGGAGCCAGGAGTGGATCACCAAGGACGCTCATTTTCTCGAACGGTATTTTGTGGTCTTTTGCAAACGCTATGGATATGAATGAATGCGATGCTCCAGAGTCAAACAAAACTGTAGCTGTATTGCCGTTGATTCGTAACTCACCCATAAGAACGCCGGGGTCTCTTCAGCTTCTTCAGCAGAGATGTGGTTCAGGCGACCACGCACATAGGTCCAGCCTTGCCAGCTGGAGTGGCAGGGGCTCGTGCAGGAGTTATCGCGAGAGGTGCCTTCTGGGGGCACTCCCTGGAGTAGTGGCCAGCCTGGCCACAGGTGTAGCAAGTGACTCCAGGTGGAGCAGGTAGCATAGGACGGTACCCACTCCCGCCTACCCCAAGTGTCGAAGTAGTGGGGCGCGGAGGAGGTGGCCTGTATCCTGCGCCTCGGCATGAATGGAGCACGAGGTACGGCGCTGTAGGGAACAAACACCCTGCGCTTCTTGCTCTCAGAACCCGAGGAACTCTGGTGGTCCCCATGTGCGGGCCTCTTGGAAGCTTCAAGTTCCTTTCTTCCTTGCTCAAGAGTGAAAGCCTGGTTGAACAGCTCCTGATAGGTCTGGAACCTGAAGGGCAATAGCTCATAGCGGAGCTGCGGAGTCAGACCCTTGCGGAACAGCTCTTGCTTGTCAGCATCATTGGTCACGTCCCTTGGGGCGTAACGAGAGATGGTTGAACTCACGACCATAAGTGCGGAGGTCCATCCGTCCCTGTTGCAAATCCAGGAACTCCCTCCTCTTCAAGTCCATGATGGCTGGGGAATGTACTCCGCACGGAAGGCAGTGCGAAATCAGCCCAGTGAAGACATGGTTGGCTGGAAACAAAGCCACATGGCTTTCCCACCAACAGCCAGCAGCACCAACCAAGAGATAGGTGGCAAAGTTGACTTGCTCAGCCATGGGACATGAAGCGCGGAGAACTTGCGCTCCAAAGCACGAAGCCAATCATCAGCTTCCAGTGGCTCCTTAGCATCAGCAAAGTGGGTGGCTGCGAGCGCAGGAACTCAGTGAGAGTGTTGCACTCGTTCCTCCGTGCATTCTGCTGCACCAACTGTTCCAGCAAGCGCTCATTGCGCCCACGGTTCTCCTCAATGGCCATCAAGACCTCAGCCATCGAGGGTGGTGGCGGCAGATCATCCTCATCATCATTGTGGTTACCGCGACCACCACGGCCTCCACGCCTCCTCGAGCCATTCTGGAGATTTGACAATGACACAGTTAGTATCTTTCTCCGAATGGTCGAACAATAGCATTAGCGTCTACACAAGTACACAGACTAGGGACGATAATACTTTGCGAGAAGGAAAACAACAAGATAGAACTTGGGTCAAAGATCAGCATCATGTGCTACTAGTGAGAGTTAAGAAATCACAACTTAACACACTCTAGTTGACACAATCCGGGACCTTATGTTCAAGTCCTGGGTTAAAACCCAAAGAAAGGATCAAAGATTAACTCGGTAGAAACATCTGAGTTGATTTGGGATTGCAACGCAGCGGGAGCAACGTGACACATAACACTAAAGGTCGAACCCACCCCGTTTCTAATCATTTTGAAGTAACAGATGAGAAGTAAAACCTTTAACTCAAATCGAGGTAAGATTGCTCCGAGATTAGAGGGTAACCAGATAAGGAGTAAAAAGAATCCTAAGATGGTTTTCACAACTCATTTTTAGGTTAAAAATATTTTCACAAACACTAGACTCAACATCGACCAGTAGAAGGGTTTCCTACAGGCAGTACTGCTCTGATACCAACTTGTGGCGCCCCGACCCGACTGTTATACAGTGATGCTGTGTGTCACCGGTTAAGCGATACAACCGGAGGTTACGGGTTTACCAATCCCCGGCCAAAACCTTTGGCAGGCGTTGCTCGGAATGGATCATCGGCAACGCAACACCCCGATTGATGCCTTAACACAGGCACAACCCTCAATATAATAGAGAGATCAAGACTTGTGGAACAACTGGCACATCACAGACTCTACGACACAAATCATATAGTTCAACTCTTATAATAGAGAAAGATAGCAAATGACAACCAGAGGTCACAGACCCAACATTACATCAAGCGGAAGCAAATTAGGTTGTTCTAAACAACAAGATCCAAATATGGCCTAAGAGGCCTACAGATAAACATCACAGCGCCAGCTGTTCCGGGATGTCCCAAGCTGCCACCTGGGAACCCCAGACTACTCGTCGACGTCCACAAAGAACCCACCTTCGAGGTCGGTGAAGTCCTCCTCTGAAACAAAACAAACGACGTTGAGTTCGACGAACTCGCAAGATTATAGAGCTTAGCTCGATGAGGCTTTCAAAGTTATATGGCTGTTTTGCATAAAGCTGATTTTATTTATGAAAACATAACTCAAAGGCATCGACTATTCAGAGTATTTTCAAAAGAGGTAAGAAGTACTCTTTCTTTCATCACCTTCTCATCATCAACCACTGTACCTGTTCATCAAAGGCACCTCCCCGAATCACCCTCGAGGAAGCTCACCTTGCATTGTGAGTGGTACCTCTAGTACCCAGTTTTTAATCATTCCGTTAAAGTTATTCTATGATCTTACCTTCACTTCCCAAGTTCGTCCATAACCGCGGACACGGCTTTTCGAAAAGATTTAACCCTGCAGGGGTGTACAAATGTTTGCCACGCGTACCGTCCGGCCCATTACCTGATCATTAGCTCTCTTCCTTGGAAAGCCGGCTGGGTGGGAGCGGTGTCGACTTCTCCCTCGTTAAGGACTTTCCAGGATCATCAGTGAGGACGGAGCAGGGATCATCAACACCGCCCCGGCCACTCATTTTCCTAACACACACCATCCTCATCTCAGTTCACCACCATCATCACGCACGCGCAAATGGAAGCCCGAACTAGAGGACCCTGGCTAGCCCCGCCGAGTTATTTAGTCTATGAGGGTTCCTGCAATGCATAGGCCTCACGCATGGTTGCACGCTCAGTCTTGGTTCAAGAGGTATAGAACTCGCACCTAGGCGGCGAGAACGAGACAAAACACCACAACCACAGTGGCCTCTCATCCCCACCTTTAAGCATTTTATTATCCGTCACCACAATTTCTCCACCACAACCATTCATCTCATCACCTGTTTCCACCACAACCATCCATCGTATAGCTATGCAATTACTAAGCATGGCTAAGCATCAACATAGCATAGTAAGTATCTCAGGCCAACAATACAAACCTATGGATAATAGGAGGGAAAACAGGTATTGGCATCGGAAACTTAATGCAACTATAGGATACTCTAATCCAATAAAATTGACATTTGGAACCGCATGCAATATTATAGTGGAGAAAATATTTGCGGAAAATAGGATAAGACATGCTCAGAGGGGGATTACGCTTGCCTTGATCAACGTGCGGTAGTACGGATCCTCGGTGTATTGTGGAGTAACCCCGGCTGCTTGATCTATCGAGACATAACAACGGAGGAGCAATCAATCACCACACATGTTTCAACAATGCAATGCGCAAACACATGATGCCATGACGTTTTTAATGCACTGAAATTATTATAACAAGAGCTACTAATTTACGTGTGTCCGAAATAATTATTCAACAAGAGAGAAATAGGGCTCATCTTTGTTTTTATGTTTTCCTGTGCTATAGATCTTGTAAACATGCCTGAAAATGAGGCTACTGTTTAACGCACATTCTTCTGAGTATTTTGATATTTTCGGAGGTCCGTAAAAAGTTATTAATTTTATAAGTTCCTCCTTTAAACTTGTGATTTTAACATTTACTAGAAGCACCATATTTCAATTGTGATAAAAAATGCATGATATTTATTTTAAAGTTTTATTCACAATTTTCTGGGCATTTTGGTATACCACACGCATTTTCGGATACACCGATAAAAGTTATGATTTTTATACCTTTTCCTTTTGGATATGATCTTTTGATGATTTAAATAACAACAATACAATATTTATATCATTTAGGGATATTAGGGTGAAAGGAAAATAGGAATTTTCAGAACAGTATGGAAATCCGGATTTTATTCCGGAAATTTCCGGATTTTTCACCGGGAGGAATTTATCCGGAATTATTTCCGGTCCATTTCCGGGTATAGACCGGATAAAAACCGCTGAGTCCAGTAGCGTTTCGCTAAACCCGGAATAGAATCCGGAGAAAACCGGGTTTTGCACCGGGTTCGTCAACGCGTCGCTGGCGTGCTACGGCGACGGCGACCGCGGCGTGGAACGCGAGCACTAGTGCAAGTGGGGAGGGGAAGAGGGCACGGCGATGACCAGAAGCTCACCACGAAGTCGAGCACGGCGATGGCGTGGCCGGAGGTGAACGGAGATGGCGGGGATCGACCGGCGAAGCGGCGGCGACGCTGCGGCAGTGGTCGAAGAGAACGGGGCGGCGACGACGATTTCGGGACGCCCCGGATCGATTCCTACACGAGGAGGCGGAGGGAAGCACGGCGAGCTTTTGCCCCTCACGGAGATGCACGAGGTGGACTACAACGACGGGGATGTGACGGCGAGCGCGAGCTCCGGCTCGGCCATGGCGTGGAGGAAGGAAATGGAGGGGAAACGAGAGGAGCGAGTAGATAGGGCAGGGGCAGCGCATGGTGGGGCTCGTCTTCTGCAGGAGAGAGGCAGAGCAGGGGCCCGACGCGGCGAGCTCGGCGGCAGGGCGGCGAGGTGGGGCGCGAGCGCGCGGCCTCGGTCGCTACAGGACAAGGAAGACGATGTTTTCCTGAAAAACCCCCTGCACAACTTTTGACCATCACCGATAGGTCCTCCTCTATTTACAAAGAGGCCCTTTTCAGTTCTGGAAAAATATTACAGCAGTTGTATTTGAATTATTTGAGGCATTTGAACACTTCCAAAAATTGTGAGAAAATTTGGGGAGGCTCCCAACACCATTTAGGGGCACCACAGAAACTGGCATTGCAAAATGAATTAGTTTTGACAACATTTGTTCATAGTGTTTTATTTAGGCAATTTTCCTAAATTTCCAAATGTTGCTAGTTAACAATTTGGTGCAAGTGCAAAAATAATATTGTGAACTCTTGGAACTTCCTTGACAAATATGGATGTCCAACTATTTTTGTTTTGCAACTTTGAGTGCCATCATTGTCTGGAAGTGTTGTTAGAGCACTTTGGGCATTTGTTGTAGCAACTCAATATCATTTCGATAGCAAAGTTGTGTTAACTCAAAAGAGACATGTTTATGCATGGATGCCATGATGCAATTAGCACAAAAGTGGAAAAATTCCACGGGTTTTTAGGTTCTCAGCTTTGGGCTGTTACACCCCCACAGCTCGGGGTTGCATCGGTAGCGCCGGACGAAATATGGGGTTGCCCGGACGAAAGTGAGGCTATGGGGCGCGCGAGTGGGAGCTGTTTTTCTGTTTAGACACCCCAAAGGCCTTTGTGGGGGGGGGGGGGCTTTGGGGGCTGCGAGTGGAGATGCTATAAGCGTTGCAACCAACAGACTTATGCTACACATGGTTTCAAGATCCAAGCTTCAATCCGACTATCTTTTGTGTTTGGTCTATGGCGATTTTATCGTATCCACGCTAGTATATTTGCCCGGAGTCTTTGCCCATGCAGACATTCAAACCAAACGAAAACCACAACATATCTTCAGGCTTAGTTGGTCTGGCAAAAATCAGCAGCTAGTCCACCGAGGTATGTTTCCTCCCAAACGTATCACAATAGCGACAAAATATCCGACGAACCAAAATTACGGTGGAACGGGTGAAAACAAGGGCTTATTTTTTCTTCTCTGGTTCGCTTAACTTTCCTCGTTTGTGTCCTACTCGCTTAACTTTCCTCGTATGTGCCCTACCTGGCTCTTTCGAGCCTCGCGGACGGCCAGACGCGTCGTTTCCGTCTGGTCAACCTCCTTTGACCCTAAACGAAGGTATGACAAGTGGGACAGGAAGGTGGGGACGGCGAAGATGGGGACGGCGTGTCAGGAATCGAGTCTGACGCCCAGGTTAGAATGTTTAGTCCCACTTCGCTAGTTTGGAGGATGAAACATTGGCTTCTAAGCAGGACTGCGCCGCATCAAACAAAAAATGTTTAATTTGAGTCTTTTCTAGTCAAATAGACATCTTAGAAAAGCCTACTTGACTTCAGAATGACCCCAAGATTAAACATTTATTTTTGAACTTAATTACAAATTTTGGATGAATGATTTTTTTGTCTGAATCATGCTCAACATTTATTTATTCATTGTTCAGTGAGAATTTGTTGATTATTACGTCATTAACACTGAAATTAAATTTGCACATCTAATATGGAGGATTATAAGACTTAAATTAAATTTATAAACTGATTAGCAAGCGGAAACTGAATGGAAACGTAGTGCTAATCAACGAAAAACTGAAATTTATAACTGATTTTCACATTCGATCATTACTAGTACAAAAGATTTTCATTGCTACAAAAGATCCATAACTAATTACACTACTAGTGCTAATAGGACTACTATTACTAGTACTACTGCTACTGCTGCTTCTTTGCCGGGGGTGGGCTCCTACTTCCTCCGCCTCTTCACCGATGGTGGGCTCCTACTTCCTCCGCCTCTTCGCTGGCGGTGCGTCGTTGTCGTCGTCGGAGTCATCCTCCTCATCGGAGGAGTCGATCGGTGGCTCCTCCTCCTCCTCCTCGTCCTCCTCGTCCTCCTCCTCGTCACCAGAGTAGTCGTCGTCGCCGTCATGGCCCTCGCCTTGGCCGTCGTCGCCACCCTCGCCATCGTCGTCGCTGTCCAGGGCCTCCTGCCACACGTAGCCATCCCGGAACAATTCTGATGACTTTATCTCATGTCGTAACCATCAAAGTACTCAACATACTAAGGATGACTTAAGCGTGTGACTCTGCAGGTTCGATAACCAGTTGACATGATCTAGAACTCTTTCCGATCAATAATCAATAGTGGGACCTAGACACTCATATTGATTCCTACCATTATACGAATGTATTCGAGTGAACCTGTTGTTCATGTACATGGTTCCTTTACTTCGCGATACGTAAAAATCCCGAGGCGAGATATTCTTGTATACATGTGAAGGAAAGATTGATCACGATATTATGTTATCCTCCTTACCGGATTGCTTTTTTTCTCGTTATCGTATTCCGGTATCCCTATGATCCATATCACACTTTGTATGTACAGATGATGATCGATACCGGAATATCGAGTTGGTCCGGATTGTATCTCTCCCCATTTCCGAACGAGCAGCTCCCATTCTTGGACTATTAATTCATATACTTGTTTTCTGGCAATACCTGGAAAGTACCGTTATAATCATCATGTAACGGATAACGTTTGACAACACCAAAGAATAACGTCCAACATGTAGGAGCATAATGTCCTCATGGTTTAATGACATGCACATACGTTAACACTTGTGATAATACTAATAATGTTTGTGACGATTAGTTCTCGTAGCATATCAAATGACTGGGTCTATCAAGCACTTATTGTTCCGCCAACAATGTGCTCACATTGTTGTCGGCATCCTTATTACTTTAACAATGCCCATGATCGAGAAGACGAGATCATCATGCAACACGTGAGCTAGTCTTAGAGTAAAGACTAGGGAGTTATAAGGTGTTTATGTTTCCACGCGTGCATGTGAGGTTTCCTCTGAATCACATACTGAAGAACCACAATAGTTATAGCATAGAACTACAAACATTAATTATGAACCAAGATATTCATAATAACTTTTATTATTGCCTATAGGGAATATCTCCATCTGTCTCCCATTGCACTAGAGTCAGTACACTAGTTTACATAATATCTCTTACACCAATGCCATGTCCGTGTAAGTCATGTTTTGCTCGTGGTAGAGGCTTCTTAATCGGATCTGACACATTCAAGTCCATGTTAATCTTGCATATCTTGGTAAAACCTTTATCCACATGATCTCGGATAAGGTGACCCTTGTGTTCTATGTGCTTGGATTTCCGGGAGACGACCTTGGATGGCCAGGACATTGGGTCCTGAGCAGAAGGAACCACACCAAGGTTCGGTGATTTAACTTCTTGATCCAATAAACTTCCTTTGTAACTTCCGAAGCTACCACATATGCTTCCTCCATTGTAGAATCTATGACTGTATTCTGCTTGGAAATCTTGCAGCTCACCGCTCCACCGTTAAGTACGAATAGAAAGCCCGATTGTGCTTTTGAGTCACCCGGATCCATTGGAATCCAACATCAATGTAACCCTTTACAATGAGCTTAGCATCCCCTCCCAGACCAGAAACATTTCATTATCTATTGAGGTATTTCAAAATGTTTTTAACTACTACCTAGTGAGCCATGCCTGGAACACCTTGGTACCAGCTTCTAACACTTAGCGCATAGAAAAAGTCCGTTCTTGTACAGATCATGACATACATGATAGATCCAATGGATGAGGTATATGGAATCTTAGTCATTTCTGCTCGCTCAACAACTGTTCGTGGACATTGATTCTTCGAAGCCTTGTGCCAGGTGACATTACGAGAAATCATTTCTTGGAATTCTCCATTCTAAATCATTTTAGAACCTTGTCAATGTACGTACTTTGGCTAAGCCCTATCAGGTGTCTTGATCTATCACGCTAGATCTTGATGCCCTAATATGTAAATGGCTCCTCCTAAGTCCTTCATTGCAAAACTCTTTATCAAGACAAAACCTTTCACCACTTCGTCAAAGCAAAGGTTCCAACTCCTTGATGCTTGTTTCAGTCCATAAATGGATCTCCGAAGCTTACATATCTTACCAGCATTTTCATGATGGACAGACCTCTCGGGTTGTATCATATACACGTCCTCACTCAGGTTTCCAATTAGGAAAGCTTTTTTTACATCCACCTGTCATACTTCATAATCGTAATATGCAAGTATTTTTAGTATAATCCGAACAGACTTGAGCACTGCTACCCTAAGAAAGTCTCATCGTAGTTAATCCCATGAACTTGTCAAAACCTTTTCGCAACAGTTTGGGCTTTGTGAATGGCGACATTGCCATCCATGTCTTGTTTTTCTCTTGAAAATCCATTTGTATTCAATAGGTTTTGCCTCCACGGGTGGATCTACCAAATTCCAAACTTGGTTATCGTACATGGAGGTCGTCTCTTATTTCATGGCTTTAAACCATTCACTGGAACTAGGGCACGTCAAAACCTCTCTGTAGTTTGCAGGTTTATCATCATCAAGGATTGAGGTGGTTCTCGAATTTTGTTGGACCTGCACTTCAATAACTACCATGGTTGGAGTTTTTGCAGCACGTGTAGGAACTTCCAATTCAGCCGTAGGATGTCTGGCAGAATCACTTCTTGTTCCACAACCCTATCAATGTTCACCGAAGAGTCTATAATCTCATCAAGGGTTATTGTCCTCCCACTAATTTCTTTTGAGAGAAACTATTTCTCAAGAATCATGTTGTTCTTGCAACAAACACTTTGCCCTCGGTACACTGGTAAAAGGACTACTCAACAACACTTCTAGGATAACCAACAAAGACGCACTTATCTGATTTGGGTTTGAGCTTAGTTGGTTGTAAACGATTTACATAAGCATCGCAACCCCAAATACTGAGAAACGACAAACTGGGTTTCTTCCCATGCCATAATTCATATGGTGTTGTTTCAACAGATTTAGATAGAGCCCTATTTAAAGTGAAAGCAGCGGACTCTAATGCATAATCCAAAAAAAAAATACAACGACAAATCAGATAATGCCTTCATAGACCGAACCATGTGAAAGGTCGTCTAGAGGGGGGGGGGGTGAATAGGCGACTACCAAAATTTAATCTTTTTCCACTAGTGCAGAACGATACTAAGGATACCCCTCTATGGAAACGGCAGCAAAAAAACAACGGTAAAACGACACTGTGCGCGGAAAATTAGAGCCCGCCCGCAAATCACGACACATCGGAAACGGTTAAAATAAATGACTGTTGCCAATAACCATTGGCAACGGATGTTTCTAAAGACTGTTTGCGATGTGAGCTACTATAGCAATGGACATCTATATCGAACCATTTGCAATATTAAGTGGGCCCTTCTTCTTTCCTTAGTCGCACGCGCCCGCCTGCGCGTCTGCGCGTTATCCTCTCACTCAGCCACACACCCCTCATCCCTTATCCTCTCAGTAGACGCACACCTTCGTATCCTCGCTTCCCCACGCTTCTCGCAGATCTCACCGCTGCCGGCCGTCTCCGACGACGAGGCGACCCTCCTCGATGAGATCTGCTCCGGTAAGGGCAGCGTGGTTGTTGCTGGACCGGCGGTGGCACTGGATTTGGTCACAGCCCAAGGCTACCACGTGCTCATGATTGATTTTTCTTTCCTTTCGATTTTCTGTTCTTCTGATTGATTTTTTTGGTCTCTCGATCCAATTGTGGTCTCCTCGATATCCAGATCGATTCCCCCTTGGAGCCTTCCGCTGCTGCCTGTTCAAGACGGATCAGATCGGATCGACATCTCGTACACCAGGTCGTCAACACTGCTTCTTCATCAGATCTGCGCACCATGCTGGACTGTGGGGTCTTCGTTAGCCGGCCGCAGCCATCGAGCAGTTCTGCCACGCGCATGGAGGTGCCCGCTCGATCTGGTCCGCCCGGCGGCGCTCGCGTCCCTGCCTGAGCGCACTGGATATGTGGCTGGTCAACCAATGTGTGGATTCCTCTCTAATTTTTTAGAGTAGAGATCACGAGGTAAGGAGCCAGATCTACAGTTTTAATTAGCATATGAATGACTCGTGTGGTTTGCTACTTCCCACCGGCCTGGAAATTTCCAAGTCTTCCGTCTGTATATCTTGTATTCTGGAAGCAGGACATGTATATTGGTACTAGTTGCATATAGTTTCTTTCTGATTTTCTGTAAGAGGATCGATACTACTTGTATATTTTGAACCATGTGACTTATTAAGTTTATAAGTACTATTATTGTATCTGTCCAAGAGGATAATTTTGTATGAGTTGTTGAATACTGTACAGATTACTACCGACTGCTACCGGCCAGTAGTCGGTGCCCTATTTTTTTAATATTTCTGGCGCTCAAAGGAAACGATTAAAATAACCGTTGCAGTTGACTGCGTTCGACTGCGTTCACATCAGTATCGGAAGCGGGGCAACGGATGCATTCTCCTTGTCCATTGAAGGTTTTGGCCCGTTGCCATAGCATCGTTCTGCACTAGTGTTCCTTTTTAATTAGGGCTAGAGCAAGTAAAACAAGGTTGACTAGATGTGCACTAGATGAAAGCAACCTATGTGATACAAGCAAGATACAAAACGTAGCGGAAGCAACAAGTAAAGGATAGAAGTAACCGCAAAGTAGAGACACGGAGATGATTCCCGTTGTTCCTTCCCAAAGGAAGTACGTGTACGTTGGAGGAGTTTGGAGCCACCTAGGCACTCCAATAGCACGAATGTGCTCACTCTATTCTCCGTGAGCTTTACCCGTGAAGGCTCGACTCTTCCACTATGAGGTCACCTTCGAGGCGTTGACCAAGCCGTACACAAAGGTCGGGGAACTTCACAATGAGTTGAAGCCTCCCAACAATGTCCCAGAGCACCTCGCAACAAGATGGGGCTCCGACACGCACAAAGGACTCCTAGGGTTACAAGCAACCCAAGGAAGCACAAGAACCACAAAGGGGTGGATGGATTTGAAATTCCTTCGGTGGAGATGTAGATCGGGACCTCCTCGTTCACTCCTCAAAGTATCAAGGCGATTGGTTGGTGGGAGTGGGAGATCTCTTAAATTGAAGCTCTTGAACAATGGTGGAAAGATATTTTCGTGTAGCTCAAATGGACCAAGGTAGGCGAAGGGCATTAAATACCCCCCACAGAATCTGCCCGTTGGCAGCTTCCTCCCAAGCCAGCGGTAGTACCGCTGCGCCGGGCGGTACTACCGCTGGTGCGCTCTGCTCCAGCCGGTCAACGGTCGCCTCGGCCTCGTTCTTCACCCCGCTCCAGCGGTACTACCGCTGTGGCGGTGGTACTACAGCTGGCTCGCTCGCACGCGCCTCGGTCAAATGCCGTTGACCAGGGCACCGACCCGCACCGGCGGTACTACCGCCCGTAATACCGCGTCCGGTGCCGCGTGATGACCTCCGAAGGGGGTTTTGGCGGTAGCGCGAGCGGTACTGCCCCCAGTATCGCACATGCAGTCCGAGGCAGGGAAGCGGCGGTACCGGGAGTGGTACTGCCGCCACGCCTGTTCTGCCTGGGAGCGGCGGTAATACCGCCGGGTGGGGCGGTACTACCGCTCCTGGGCAGAAACATCTCCTGCTTCTTCTTTTCTCGATGCAAACTTGACGATGACAATTATAAAAACCTGTTCACACTTTAACAACATATTAGAAGCACATGTTGTATTGTCATTATCACCAAAACATGATTAAGAGCACATATGCTCTTTCAATCTCCCCCTTTTTGGTGAATGATGACAATACAACGATTTGCACAAAATGCTTTGCAAAATATAGACGGAGCTCTCCCTAGATGTGTGCATTATTCAATAGTAGCTTTTGAATGCCCAAATGCACAACCACTAGGATCCACACTCCCCCTAGATTTTGCAAACCATGCAAGATAAATAATAAAGAGCATGAAGCACACTTGCACAAATGAACAACATAAAACATGGAAACATAAGCATAGGAGTTCAACATGTCTTACCCCATGCATAACAATAGTTCACCAACCAAAAGAGATATAACAAAGTTCACAAGCTTATAAGAATCAAAGAAAAAAGCAAGGCTTGTGACTTATCCCATGCAAATCCCATTTCAAAAACCTAATAGATATTTCTCCCCTTTGGCATCAAGACACCAAAAAGGGAGAAACCGATGCTAGCGCCCCATGGTTCAATCGGACAGGTGCTCATTGCTTGGGGGACGAGGGTGACGGCGAGAAGACACTTCTTCTTCATCCTCATAGTCAGACCAAGTGATGATGGTGCCTTGAGAGTCTTGGGCTTGCCACTTGTCATATGGAGTGATGGACTTCTCGGAACCGGATTCCACATCTTCTTCACCTCTATCCCGGCGACGTTGAATGTCGCGGTGACGAGCAAACTTGTCTTCAACATGATTGTCATAGGTGCGCTTCTCAAGAGCCTTGGTAATGCAAAACATCTTCTTGACTTGCCTAGCCATCCACCCAAAGCCGCTATGTGAACACGGGAGGGGCCAACACTAGCACCACCCTTGGCCTTGCTCTTGCCCTTGACAGTCTTGTCTGTCTCGGTATGGTCGTTGATGTGTAGCTGCTTGGGTTTGTGGATAATCCAAGTGTTAGGATCACTAAGCCCCACGGCGGGGTACTCCTTATTCCAAGCCCACAAGATGATCTTCATGATAAGAGGGCCAAAACGAGCATTCCTCTTGTAAACTGTGACATGCTAAATTTCATTCCAAAGAAAGTCCATGACATCAAGCTTCTTCCCTTTTGTCCTCATTTGATGGGTCATCACCATCAAGGTAACTAGATAGCTATGAATTTGATCCAAATTGCCAACCTTGGGATTGATAGTCATCCGGTAGATGTGATGCATAATCTCATAGGGAGGATAGAGCCCCTCCGAGTTGCCACAAGTAAACACTTTCCAAAAGTAGAGTGGCTCAACAGAATCCTTGGTCATAGGTCTTTGTGCAACATGAACCCGAAACATAGTCTCTTCAAGGCCATCGGTCCAAAGGGGGCCATGATCCTCATACCCAAGCATAACACCAATATCATTCCAAAGAGCCATGCCAAACAAGGGTTTCATCAAAGTTTTTTTGAAGAGTGATGATGGGAATGAGCCCAAACTCACGGCACATGGACAACACCTCTCCAAAGTACTCCGGATGCCTCTCCATGTTGTTAATGTCAATGTATCGCTGGGATATCACATTGTCGACGGGCTTCCGATAAAGAATCTCATTGTAGCACTCCTCTTGGAAACGATTCTAGAAGAAGGAATTGTTGCCAGGAAACTGGGGAGCCAAGTTCATTTTGTCAACGGCAAAGTGATCTCGCTTTCTGAACTCAAGGTAGTCAGCATCTGACATGCCACTCGCAGAGAGGGTCTTGTTCTTGGCAGCGGGCTTCTTCTTAGAACCACCTCCCTTTCTTCCTTTGGGAGTCACGGGTTCATACTCAGTGTGTCGTGGTGGGAATCACGCAGATGCCACGGGGTGGCTTATTCTGGGGCCGAATGGACGCTTGAGGATTCGGGAGAGGGTTGGTGCGATGGAACCGCACATGAAGAACACGAAGAACACGAAGAACAAGAGCAAGAACTGCAAGAACACAAGCAACCACAAAGACACAACGATGTACCCTACTTCGGGGCCCTCGTGAGGAGGTAAAACCCCTACTGCAGCACTAGCCTACTCGGTGTATATCTCAAGGTGACAAGTACAAGGCGCTTCTTGAGCTGTATGATGCTGCTAAAGTGAGAGCTCTAGATGGAAGATGAAACTATGAAGGGGGAAATGAGCTAGGGTTTTTGCCGTCCTCCTCCCTGGAGGTAGAGATGCTGCATATATACATAGGCCGAAGTACTGTTTTACCCCTGCCTCCAGCTAACAATGGCATGGCCAAAAGGTAGAAGACAAGCCTCTGCCTCCTGCCAGCTCAACGGCCGGACTGTCAGGCCGGACAGGCCTAGCTTTCCTCTTCCGGTCATACTCCAGTAGCCTGCCGAGGTCTAGCCCGTAGACCTTTCCCGAAATAGCCAAGTCAGCTCCTAGGCCCCCGAGCCTCCGGGAAACCCGTGGACGGACCTCGCCGTCCTCTGAAGCCTCGGGCCACAAGCTCTGCGGCGCCCACGACCTTTCTGACATGCCTCGATCCTTGCTGCCAACCTCGGATAACACTCCTGATCCTAAACCTCGGTAAAGAATACCTTATTCCTGTGGTAGCTAGCTGACTGCCCCGAGGTTGATACCTCGGAGGATATATCTCGGAGAATATACCTCAGACGTACACCTTACGTCGGATGACGCCTCCTGCGTCCTTGCTCAATCGTTACCTCGGACAGCTTACTGCCTTAACCTTACATGTCTTTACCTCATCTCTACCCTACCCGGGGGTAACCCCCCGACAGTAGTCCCCGAGGCTGTGGGGGACTCGCAGAGTCGCGCACAGACTTACAAAAATAAATAAGCATACCAAAACATCTCCATATGCATAGCCTCCTGCCTGCATGGGAGCCTTTGTAATTTGGTCGTCTTCGCCATGCCCTCCAGGCCGAATGCGACATCCGGTTGATCGAGCTCACCCGAATCAACAACGAGATGGACAATTTGCACCGGAAATATGTTGCCTGCATGGGCACCATTTTATGTCGGTTCTCAGCCCTCCTGGCCTTTACCAGACTCAGATGTCGCCAGCATCGGTTAGCCCTCCTGACTTTTAGTGAACTCGGATGCCACCAGTGTCGGTTAGCCCTCCTGGCTTTTACCGAACTCGGATGCCGCCAGCGTCGGTTAGCCCTCCTGGCTTTTACCGAACTCGGATGCCGCCAGCGTCGGTTAGCCCTTTACCGAACTCGGATGCCGCCAGCGTCGGTTAGCCCTCCTGGCTTTTACCGAACTCGGATGCCGCCAGCGTCGGTTAGCCCTCCTGGCTTTTACCGAACTCGGATGCCGCCAGCGTCGGTTAGCCCTCCTGGCTTTTACCGAACTCGGATGCCACCAGCGTCGGTTAGCCCTCCTGGCTTTTACCGAACTCGGATGCCGCCAGCGTCGGTTAGCCCTCCTGGCTTTTACCGAACTCGGATGCCGCCATCGTCGGTTAGCCCTCCTGGCTTTTACCGAACTCGGATGCCGCCAGCGTCGGTTAGCCCTCCTGGCTTTTACCGAACTCGGATGCCGCCAGCGTAAGCTGGACCGACATAAACCTGCAAGTATGTATCTGAAAAGTCTCGGTACCTCGGCCACTCTGGGCATATCACACATGTCTCGATACCTCGGCCTCTTTGGGCATATCACACATGTCTCGATACCTCGGCCTCTTTGGGCATAACACACATATCTCGGTATTTCGGCCTCTTTGGGCATAACTCATATGTCTCGGTATTTCGGCCTCTTTGGGCATAACTCATATGTTGGTTCTTAGCCACTCCGGGCGTATACCGACATAGATGTCTCCAGCCACTGCCAGACTCACCTAAGCATATCTCGAATGCCTGTTTTAGCCACTTCGGGCGTATACCGACATAGATGTCTCCAGCCACTGCTGGGCTGACATATAACTTGCATAAACATATCTCAAAGGTTGCCTCTGACTAACCAACATAGACACTGATCTGGTATACAGGTAATGCCATGATACATTGGCAAACAGAATAAACAATGATTTAGGACAAGGAATGATGTCAGGATATTGTGACAAACCGAAGTAAACGGCGATATGTGATGCAGAAAGATGCCGTGATACTATGGCAAACCGAAATAAACGGCGATCCCGGAGGTGGAGTGATGCCGTGATATTGTGGCAAACCGAAATAATCGGCGATCTAGAGAATACTGATAATGCCATGATACCTTGGGTAACTTGAGATAACTAACATAACCATGATACGTCGGATTTCCATTATACCTCGAATTACCAAAATGACCCGGATTTCCAATATGACCCGGATTACCAATATGACCCGGATTTCCAATATGATCCGGATTTCCAATATGACCCGGATTTCTTGAATACCTCGTATTTTTATTATACCTCGGTAGCAAACATTTTCAGCAAAACCGAATTCCCCTTTCAATGTTAGTCCAGCATATAAATCATGAAGAATATTTGACGGGAACAACAATTATACTAACCGAGGCAAACTAGCTATAGCACTTGATAGAAAACGAATCTAACAGCAGTTACTAAGCACAAAGATCCAGACTCGGTTTCGACCGAGTCCCCGAGTTACTTTTCTTATCTAGGAGAAGGTGTAAAACAAACTGGCTACCCAGTCCCCGGGTTAAGACATCTTGTCCCGGGGAGAACACTTAGACAAAAAAGCGAGGGGGACACTTAGACAAAAAAGCGAGGGGGGAGTCCCCGAGTAACTTTTGGGACAAAACAGAACTGGACTGGCGATCCAGTCCCCGGGTCAAAACACTCTACCCCGGGGAAAACAACTAATCATAGCAAGGTAGGAACGAGGGGGCAGTCCCCGAGTACTATTTGAGACTATCTAGAAGCATGTGAAGACACATAAATGATACTTACAAGGCCAGGTTGTTGGAGAAGTCTTAATTCGGATTTCCAAGTCTTAACTCGGATTCTCCCAGGATACCTCGGACTTCAGAACACCTCGGACACAACACCTCGGACAGAACGCCTTGGATTACAGAACAACCCAGACAAAACACCTCGGACAGAACACCTCAGATTCCAGAACAGCTCGGATTCCAGAACAGCTCAGATTTCAGAACAACTCGGATTCCAGAACAGCTCAGATTCCAGAACAGCTCAGATTCGCACTGCAGCCAACTCGAAAATGAGTCAACTAACAGGGACGAGGCCGAAGTCGAGTCCCCGCGTTGATGACGAAGGTCCCATCCGAACTGATCCAGCAAATGCCACTATGGGCCCCACGGTGGGCGCCAACTATCGTGGTGGGAATCACGCAGATGCCACGGGGTGGCTTATTCTGGGGCCGAATGGACGCTTGAGGATTCGGGAGAGGGTTGGTGCGATGGAACCGCACACGAAGAACACGAAGAACACGAAGAACAAGAGCAAGAACCGCAAGAACACAAGCAACCACAAAGACACAACGATGTACCCTGCTTCGGGGCCCTCGTGAGGAGGTAAAATCCCTACTGCAACACTAGCCTACTCGGTGTATATCTCAAGGTGACAAGTACAAGGCGCTTCTTGAGCTGTATGATGCTGCTAAAGTGAGAGCTCTAGATGGAAGATGAAACTATGAAGGGGGAAATGAGCTAGGGTTTTTGCCGTCCTCCTCCCTGGAGGTAGAGATGCTGCATATATACATAGGCCGAAGTACTGTTTTACCCCTGCCTCCAGCTAACAATGGCATGGCCAAAAGGTAGAAGACAAGCCTCTGCCTCCTGCCAGCTCAACGGCCGGACTGTCAGGCCGGACAGGCCTAGCTTTCCTCTTCCGGTCATACTCCAGTAGCCTGCCGAGGTCTAGCCCGTAGACCTTTCCCGAAATAGCCAAGTCAGCTCCTAGGCCCCCGAGCCTCCGGGAAACCCGTGGACGGACCTCGCCGTCCTCTGAAGCCTCGGGCCACGAGCTCTGCGGCGCCCGCGACCTTTCTGACATGCCTCGATCCTTGCTGCCAACCTCGGATAACACTCCTGATCCTAAACCTCGGTAAAGAATACCTTATTCCTGTGGTAGCTAGCTGACTGCCCCGAGGTTGATACCTCGGAGGATATATCTCGGAGAATATACCTCAGACGTACACCTTACATCGGATGACGCCTCCTACGTCCTTGCTCAATCGTTACCTCGGACAGCTTACTGCCTTAACCTTACATGTCTTTACCTCATCTCTACCCTACCCGGGGGTAACCCCCCGACACAGTGTCTTGCTCATCAACTCTTTGCTTCTTGTTCCTAGCACGAGAACCACTCGAACCATCCCCACCCATGAATAGTAATGGATAGGGAGAGCATGGAGATGAGTAATACCAAACAAATTCATGACTAGGGAAACCAAGAACACAATAGTACAAAAAAATGGAGGAATCAAGGGCTAAAGTGGAGTACAACAACTAATAGGATTGAAATTAGCACGTGATGGTGAGAGAATTCGGTGAGGAACACTAACAACATCCCGGGTAGTCTCAATGAATCTAGGTGGAGGACTATGAAAATAGCCAATGATTCGGCACAATACTTCTACCCATGGTTCTAGGATACCTAAATTGCATCTCTACCAAACCAATTCGTCAAGAACACACTAGGGATACCATCTAATCTTCTCCATCCATCAACTAGATAGGAGACAAGGAGAAAGCGTATCGGTGCTCATGGCGAAGGACCGAGGTAGAGGGAGAGGTGTAGGAGCCGTCTGTGGCCGGGGCAGCGGAGTCCAGGACCGGGATGGTGCCTTCCCGGCGGTGAAGAGGCCGACGGCGGCGGGCAGGAGCAGAGGAAGACGTGGGGGCGATGGGGAAAAGGGAGTTGACTTTCCCTGTCGCCCCCCGATCCAGATCTAAACCTCCCCACGCGAGCGATACTATCGCTTGGTCCAGCGGTAGTACCGCCGTGGGTACAGGCGCGGCACTGCGAGGGGCCCTACGCGCTGCCGGGTGCAGAAGCAAACCCGCGGCAGCGGTAGTACCGCCCATGGTGCCGGTAGTACTGGCGCTAGGGGGCAAAGGGCCGTTGGGGCTTAAAAAAATCCCGACAACCCGATGTCGCCGGTTCTAACCAAGTCATCACCGAGAGCATGAAATAAAAGGCATTTTTAGAAAGAGTTGGTTCTTGAGATAAGATTGGCTTAGGATGGAAAACGAACTGAGAGAGGAGAAAGCACCCGAATTTGCAAGAATCGTAAGAGAAAAACCAAATTGGGGTGATCTCCACAAAAACCAAAGGGTCTAAGAAAACCAAAATAAGATCCAACTCCTCATAAGGAGGAGGGCGGTGGCCGAGGCCACCATGTATGAGCAAACTTAACCCGGAACCGCAAAGATGTATCTTGGGTTCAAGGCCAATACTCATCGTTTATGCACAAAGTGTCACCAAAAGTGACCGATGAAGCACGAATTGTTTATATGGGCATCATAGGGGTAGCGTTGACTCATGAATTGAGCTACCCCCCCCCTAAAACTATGCCTACATCCAAACTAGTTAACAAGTACACTATGGGTAGGTGTGCGCGGTGCTCAAGCAAAGTTACTCGCATCAATGACATTTAGCTCATTCCTTCACTCTCGAAATCTTGTTTCATTAAGGGCCTTCATGAAGATGTCCGCGAGTTGATCCTTGGTACCTACAAAGGAAAGATCAATGTTGCCTCTTTCCATGTGCTCCCGGATGAAGTGGTGACGCACTTCAATATGCTTCGTCTTGGAATGTAGCACGGGGTTGTAGGCGATCTTGATGGCACTCTCATTGTCACAAAAGAGAGGCACCTTGTCGAAGTTGGCTCCATAGTCCTTCATGGTTTGCCTCATCAAAAGCAATTGAGCACAACAATTCGCGTCGGAGATGTACTCGGCTTCGGTGGTGGAGAGAGCAACACAATTTTGCTTCTTGGAAGACCAACACACCAAGGAGCGACCAAGGAATTGGCAACCCCCGGAAGTTGACTTCCTATCCTTCTTCTCTCCGGCATAATCCGCATCCAAGTAACCCATGAGCTGAAAACTTGAACCCTTGGGATACCAAAGACCAAAGTTTGGGGTATGAATCAAATATTGAAGAATGCGCTTAACCGCCATCATATGGCTCTCCTTGGGATCCGCTTGATACCTTGCACACTTACCCACACTAAACATGATATCCGGTCTAGATGCACAAAGATAGAGCAAAGAACCAATCATAGAACGATAAAGCTTTTTATCAAAATCTTTACCCTAGGAGTCAGTGTGGAGGTCATGACTTGTGGACATGGGGATCTTGCTAAACTTGGCATCCGCCATATTGAAGCTCTTGAGCATGTCTTGGGTATATTTGGCTTGCTGATGAAGGTACCTTCCCTATATTGCTTCACTTCAAAACCTTGGAAGTACTCCAACTCCCCCATCATGGACATCTCGAACTTGCTAGTCATAAGCTTTGCAAACACATCATTGAAAGCATTGTTAGTAGAACCAAATATGATATCATCAACATAGAGTTGGCATATAAAAAGATTCCCCCAACCTTTTTGGTGAAAAGGGTGGGATCAATTACACCCACTTGAAATCCACGATCGACTAGAAACTCGCAAAGGTGTTCATACCACACACGTGGGGCTTGCTTGAGCCCATAGAGTGCCTTCTCGAGCTTATAGACATGATCGGGAAAGTGGGGATCTTCGAACCCGGGGGACTGCTTTACATATACCAACTCATTAATTGGACCATTAAGAAAAGCACTTTTAACATCCATTTGTTGAAGTTTAAAGTTATGATGAGATGCATATGCAAGCAAAATACGAATAGACTCAAGGCGAGCAACGGGAGCAAAAGTTTCACCGAAATCAACACCTTCGACTTGGGAGAAACCTTGTGCCACCAATCTTGCCTTGTTTGAATGACATGTCATTCGAATCTTGCTTGTTCTTGTAGACCCACTTGGTGCTGATGACGTTCTTGCAATCTTTCGGCCTTGGCACCAACTTCCACAGCTTGTTGTGTTTGAAGTTGTTTACTCTTCATGCATGGCCTCCACCCAATCATGATCTTCAAATGCTTCATAGACTTTCTTGGGCTCGATGAAGGAGACAAAAGCATGGTTGGAGCTAAAGCTTGCCAATTGTTTTCTTGTGACGACCTTGCTTCTAACATCTCCGAGAACTTGATCCAAAGTGTGATCTTTGAGGATGAGGTCACGTTCTCTTCTCATGCTCTTCTTATCTTGAGCTCCTCCGAAGTTTCTTCATATGTGTCTTGATCATCACCTTCATCATGGGAGTCATGTGCACCGCCTTGATCTTGAACTTGTTCTTAATCATGAAGTTGTTCTTGGCCTTGTGCACTTTCATGAGCTTGTTCTTGAACATCATGTGTGAGGAGGCATCATTGGGTTGAACTTGATCAACAATGGGATGATCTTGATCAACAATAGGATGACTTTGTTCTTGAACTTGCTCGTTTGGTTGAGGCTCGTAGCTTGTTCTTGGATTACTCGAGGAACTTGGATAGGTGATGAGTCTTGAGGTGGCTCAACTTGAGGAGGGTCCTCTTCAATAGGACGAATATCACCAATTGCCATCCTCCTCAAAGCAAGCTCCATGGGGACATCACCTACAACATTAGAATCAACTTGCCCCACTTGGGAGCCATTTCCTCATCAAACTTCACGTCACTAGATTCTTCAACTTGACCGTGGTCTTGTTGTAGACTCTATAGCCGTGAGAGTTTGTGGAGTAACCAACAAAGATACCCTCAATAGATCTAGTCTCGAATTTTGACAAGTGATTACCTTTCTTGCGAATGAAGCACTTGCATCCAAAGACGCGGAAATATGAAAGGTCCGACTTCTTGCCGAGGAGGATCTCATATGGAGTCTTGTTTGTAATCTTGCGGAGATAAACCCGGTTGGTGATGTAGCATGCGGTAGCAATGGCTTCGGCCCAAAAGTTATACGGAGAAGCATACTCCGCAATCATAGTCCTTGCCGCATCCATGAGTGTACGGTTCTTCCTCTCCGCACACCGTTTTGTTGAGGGGTGTATGGGGTAGAGTATTGATGTGCAATCCCCTCTTCACTAAGAAATCCCTCCGTGTGTAGTTCTTGAACTCGGACCCATTGTCACTTCGAATCACCATGATCTTCTCTTGATATTGACGTTGGGCCATGTTGATGAAGTCAATGACTCTTTGTTGAGTCTCACTTTCTTCTTGAAGAAATAGACCCATGTGTATCTTGAATAGTCATCAACAATCACCAAGCAATACTTCTTGCCCCAAGACTATCATAAGATAGAGGACCAAAAAGATCCAAGTGAATGAGCTCAAGAATCTTGGAGGTGGTGATCTTCGTCTTTTGGATGGGCTTCTCCATGTTGCTTGCCTAGAATGCAAGACCTACACACACGATCTTTGAGAACTTAATATCGGTTAGTCCAAGAATGTGATTACCACTTTGAAGGTCATGCAAGGTTCTCATATTGGTGTGGGCTAGTCGGCGATGCCAAAGCCAACCCACATCAACTTTAGCCATTAGGAAGTCGGTAGAAGTGCTTTCTTTCGAGAATCAAGCACATACATACCGAACTCGACATGCCCAACAAAGACTACTTTAAGAGACCCCTTCACGGTGATAATCACGGTCTCGTCATCAAAGTAACACCCATAACCACATTTAGTAAGTTGATAGACGGAAAGCAAATTGTAACCAAGGGACTCAACAACAAAACGTTCTTGATTGAGATTTCTCTCGCAACAACGACCTTGCCACGTCCCAATACCTTAAGCTCGCGATTGTCGCCAACCTTGACATGGGAATATTGGGGTAAAGGAGGTTCAATATCATCCACCAAGTCATGCGCCGGTCATGTGTTGGGATGCGCCACTATCCACCGTCCATCGACCCGCACCGGACACCACACCCTACAAGAGATCAATTCTTTGATTTAGGTACCCATTTTTGAATGGGTCCTTTCTTGTTAGTCACAAGGGTCTTTGGAACCCAAATAGCCCAATGATAATCATCACCATAAGAAGTTCCAACATATTTAGCATAAACATGTCCATCTCTAGATTTCATAAGAACACAAGGGTTATATTTTCCGGAAGTCATTGTGAGTGGCGTTGCCCCTTGTGGCCTCACCACCCACAATGGTGTTGGATTCCTTCTCCTTAGCCATCTCCCCCTCCTTAACAAAGCCAATATTCTTGGAAGGGGAGTTGAATTCTTCTTTTTCTTGTTCTTCTTCTTTGACTTGGTAGAGAACCCAAGTCCTTCTTTCCCAACTTGATCCTTTTGATTGCTCAAAAGATCATTGAGGTTCTTATCACCTTGAATGCAAGAGGCAAGACCTTTTTCAAGTTGGGCCTTCAACCTAGAGTTATCCTCAACAAGGTTAGCACACTCACAACAAGGGTTAGAGCTAGCAACATTAGTAATAGAGGAAGAAGCAAGGCATTTTTAACTTGTTGACCTAAGTATTGATCATGAGACTTTTGTAGTTCATCAAAGACTTTTTGAGGGCTTTGAGTTCCTCATCAAGTCTCTTGTTTTCCTTCTCAAGTCTAGCATGGCCAATACTTAGCTCATTCTTTTCATTCTTAGACTTTAGACAAAGCAAGAGCATGTTCATGCTCCTTTTTCACTCTAGCCATATCAATAGCATAAGACTCCTCGGAGTTAGATAGACATTCCTTAAGAGCACTTCTATGATTTTTCTCCTTTTCAAGGGCAATAGATAGCTCCGCTATGACATTAGCGTATTCACGCTCATTACCTTCCATGGTCAAATGTTTCTCCTCCTTTTCATCTACAAGAAGGTTAGTCTCATCAAGTTGCTCCATAAGAGCATCCACATGAACTTTATTCTCCCCCTTGAGCTTAGCTAGCCATAAGTCCACCACATTTGTACTTTGGTCCTCCTTCTCAACATTTTCCACACAATCCAATAAACAAGGAGGTGTAGAGGCAATGGGTTTAGGAGAAGGAGTTACCGCAGTGGCTTTTGCCATAAGACATGTGTAGGGAATGGCCTCATTCTCATTGGGGGATTCGAATAGAGATGCCGGTGTAGAGGAAGTAGTAGAAATGGCCAAATGTACCACACCTTCAACATCATCATCCTCATCACCGGACGTGTACTCTTCAAGCACCTTCCTATCTTGGACACACGAGGCATTGGGACCCTTCCTCTTCACGAAGTTCTTGTTGACGAAGGTCTTGTTCTTGTCTTTCCTCACAAGCTTGCCATTGGTGTCCTCTCTATTCTTGTACGGCCACTCGGCAATGTAGTGGTTTTGGTTGCTACAATTGTAGCAAGTTCTTGGACGTTCAACTCTCGGCTTGCCTCCCTTTGTGAAAGGTCTTGAGTTGCCACCTTCGGAGCGGTTGCCCCCAAAAAGCCTTCGCGGCAAGAGCCATATGTTCATTGTAGGTGAGCTTGGTCTCATCTGGATCATCCTCTTCATCTTCATGCTTAACCACTTCTTCATGGGTAATGGCCTTGGTCTTCAAAGCAACATTTGGTGATTGACCTGCAAGGCCTCTTTGGCGAGCAAGAGCATGGATGGAGCTCTTGACCACCATCCCAATGGACACAAACTCATTGACCACCATGTTGGAGTCAAGGGAAACAAAGTCCGGCCTTGATCGAATGGTTTGAGCCAAACCTCGGTTGAACGGGGTGATTGCCTTCAGAAACTTGCGCTTGATCCAATCATCACCAATCTTCTCATAGCCAAAGTCCCCCAAAGTGACGACAAGGGCGGTGAGAGTTCTACGGGAGTCTCATCATCCATCATCACAAACTTATCGGCCTCGTCTTGAACGGCTTCATACTTAGAGTGTTGAATGCTCTCATTCCCCAAGAACAAAGTATGAAGAGCAGCCCATGATTGCTTCGCCGTCGTTCACCTTCGAAGGTGAGTAAGGTATGTTGGACCGGCGGCGGTTTGGATCATGTGCATAGCGGTGGCGTTGAGTTGATGATCCGCCTTATCACTTGGAGTCAAATTTTGGGGTTTCTTGGAGAGAAGCCGCACTCTATAATATCAAGCAAATGAACACAAGAGCTAGACATATGTGATTTCATGCAAAATTGTCAATTAGGAAAGTCTTTTGGGTCAAGCTTAGGAGGTGTGCCCATATTGGCAATGTGTGGGTTGTCAACTTGTCGGTGGATTTGGTTATACACTTGTTCCTGTCGAGGATTATTCCCGAAGGAACCTCTAGTGTAGTGTCGTTCGAACACTGGGGACTGAAACACGCTCTCGACAACTCCTCGGTGAAGGAAAGACACACACACACATCAAGGAGACACAGGGGGTTACCCAGGTTCAGGCCACTGTGATGGTGTAACACCCTACTTCTTGCTTGAGATGGATTGCACTGCTCGGAGCGATTACAGTACAAGTGTTGGAGCTTGCAGCGAGGTAGAATGAGATGATCCTCTAAGGCCACGGTGAGGCCCTATTTATAGTGCTTCGGTCCTCTTCCCCAATGTTTATGCAGGAAGGGTTGCCACATAGCACCAAGAAGTGGTACCGGCATACTGCCCTAGCTCAGATAAAGCCACCGTCCATGGCGCAGTCGTAAGGCCTTGTCGGTGACACCCGCAGCGTCGCGTAGTGCTGGTCCGGCCGTCTTGCACCAAAGAGGAAGGTCTTGGGCTCCGTTTTGCTTGTCGTGGATGGTCGGCACCCTTTAATCACCAAAGTGGAAAGGTTTGGCCGACACGCCTTGCAGGCGCGTGCGTCACACTGGGGAAGACGCAGTTGCACATGCCTCCCGGCGCGGAGTCACGGGCGTGCAGTGTCCTTGTCTTGTACCGCCCGAGGCCTGGTGGCATTGCTTCCCTCGTGAGGGCGGCCTCGCGAGGCCTTCTCTTGACAGCTGGCGGCGCGTCCTCCCGAGGCCACTCACCTTGGCCGTGTGAGTCTTCATGAGGGCCGACGGAACGGGCCACGCTCTGTTGACTGTTGACCCGTCTTGTTCTTCATGCGTAGACTTCTAGGCCTGAGGCATACGGGCCGTGGTACCCTGGTTTCCACTGGTCTGACAGTAGCCCCCGGGCCCGTGTCGTGCACGCCTTGCGACCGTTGGATGCGAAGCGGCACGGGCCCAAAATGGATGCCGGGCCTAGGAGGTGACGCGTGGCGCGACGGTTCTACGCGCACGCGCCCACAATGGCCGTGACACCTCGGTAACCGCCTGGTTCGGTCATAAAGCCTGGGCTGCGCGTGGCGCGGCTGTCCCATCATCTTCATCACTCTTGGTTTCATAACCCGAGGGGGTTAATGCACTTTTGACTCCTGGACTCTCGTCGAGTGGTGGCCATCGTGGGTTGCTGCGGTGGCTATTTAAGGACAATGGGTTTGCCCTACTCCGTCTTCATTCCACACTCCTTCTCCTCGTCGAGAGCTTTCCCTTATATCTTCGTCATCCTTGGCGCCGGTGCGGCTCGATGGTGGGCACGAGGAGAGGCCTGGGCCATCCTCGTGCACTGCCGCCTAGCACGGAGGCGGGCACCAGCGCTCGTGGGGGACCTGCGCCCCGCGGTCGTGGAGGTAATGGGCGAGGCGGCCGCAGGGTTAGGGGCCACGGTGGAGCGTCCGCCCCTCTTTCGCCTGAGGTGGATCACTCTGGGTGAGCGGCGTTTGAGTTCTTCTTGCACCTGGGCGACATGCCCCGCAGCCGGCCTCTTCTCCCTGATTCCTTTCTGGCTGGAGTGCAGAGCAGCGAGCCCCCAGGCTTCTGGCTTCACGTGGATGGGTGTCCGAGCGGACCCTCCTGGGTTTACACGGATTACCTCCACCAGGCCTCCGTTCTTCGTCTTGGTCGCGGGTGGAGGTCATTTGCTCGTGCCCGTCGTCTAGCCCCGGGGCAGTATCTGTCCTTCAGATACGACGGGGACACAACTCTCTATGTGAAGGCCTTCCACGAGCACGGCGGCGCGTGGAGTGCTGTGCGGAGAGTGAGAGCAGCTACAACGTCGACTCCTCCGGCGAGGATGAAGATGAGGAAAACTCCTCCAGCGTGAAAAAGGAGGCCGAGTCTTCCTCTTCTTAGGGAAGAGCCTCCCATAGGGCCATGAAGATCTCCTTCACCTCCTTCTTCGCGGCCTCGTCGATGTACTTCTGGGAGTAGGGCTGCCATCTTAAGTCCTTTCTATACCCTGCAGGGGCGTTAGAACCTTTCCTGTTCTTGCCTTTTGAGCTACTTTGTAAGCCTTTTGTACTTGAGAGGAATGAAAAAATTTCGTGTCTCGGTTGTTTTTACTTATCTTCTTTGTTGCGCAAAAATGTTCGAGGACGGGCGTGTGGTTGGGGTTATCACTCCTTGATTTCGCGAGGCTGTAGCTTCCTTCTTGGAACTCCTGTGTCCTGTTCTGTGGGAGAAAAAACAACGATGGTCGTTTGTGGTGCGCGCTTGCAGGTTCGCACCTAGTGTTGCACGAGGAGGTTCAGCACCAAGGACCTTGGGAGGTGGCATGTACGAGGGCGTCCCCCTGAATCCACTCATGGTTTACTTTGGTTTTTCGATGCTGCTGGGACTGACCCGAGCACAGACACCGTGCTCCAGCCCCCGCTCGTGTAACACTCAGGGGAAAATTAGCACGCACCGAAAGAGGACATACGCAGGTATGCTCGGAGCAAAGTGCTTAGTTTTCCTTGTTCAATGAATAAGTTCATTACAAAGTATGCCGCTGTGGGTAGGGAGACCCTCATGAGGAGGAGTTTCATTGAGGCTGTAGTGGCCACGTGGCACCCTCAAGGATAAAGATGACGCCGTGATGAGCACGGGGCCCCATGTGAAGTGGCTGGAGTTCTAGCGACCCCGAGGCAACACTAATGCGAAGCTCCAGTGAGACCCTCCTGGGGAGGAAATCTCGACGTCGTTTTTACCGTGACGTCGTTTTTTCCACGGGTTGGGCACCGGGATGCCGTCTTCAGTCTCCAGCCGCGCCGCTCCTGGGCGTGCGATGTAGGTGACCCTGAAGGGGCCTTCCCACATGCGGGAGAGAATCCTTCGGAGGACGAGGTCGCCTGCCTCGAGCGTGCGGGGTCAGACGCAACGACTGTGGTAGCGCCGCATGGCCTGCTAGTACCTGGCCGCGCTGATCTTGACGTGCTGTCTTGCTTCCTCCAATAGCATGAGGTCCTCTTCCCTTAGCTTGTCTTGGTTAGCTTCGTTAAAGGCCATCACCCTGGGTGATCCGTGCTTGAGCTCGGTGGGGAGGACAACTTCCACCCCGTAGACGAGGGAGAATGGCGTCTCGCCGGTGGGCTTAGTTGGCGTGGTGCGGATGGACCAGGGGATGGAGGGGAGTGTGTCGATCCATCCCTTGGCGCTGGCCTTGAGCTTCTTCTTGAAGCTCCGTGTCTTGAGTCCTCGGAGCACTTCATCGTTAGCCCTCTCTGCCTGCCCGTTGCTCCGCGGGTGTGTGACCGAGGCGTAGCAAATCCTTGTGCCAAGGTTGGCGCAGTAGGACTTGAACATGCCACTTGTGAACTGGGAGCCGTTGTCCATGATAATCCGGTTGGGGACGCCGAACCAGCATACTAGGCCTTTAATGAACTTAACTGCTGACCTTGCTGGGATGGTGCGCACGGGCTCTACTTCTGCCCACTTGGTGAATTTGTCGATGGCAACGTAAAGGTACCAATAGCCGCCGACCGCCCGTGGGAAGGGTCCCCAGATATCTAGCCCCCAGACCGTGAAAGGCCATGAGAGGGGGATTGTCTGCAGTGCCTGGGCTGGTTGATGGATTTGCTTGGCGTGGAACTGACATGCTTCACAGGTCCTGACGAGCTCCGTCGCGTCTTCGAGGGCAGAGGGCTAGTAGAAGCCGCTGCGGAATGCCTTTCCGGCCAGTGTGTGGGACGAGGAGTGGTGGCCGCAGTCGCCGCGGTGTATGTCCGATAGGAGTTTGCACCCATCCTCGGTAGACACACAACGCAGCACGACTCCGTTTAGCCGATGGCGGTATAGGACGCCGTCCAGTAGGCTGTAGCTCTTGACCTGGCGGACTATCCTCTCCGCCTCATCATCATCTTCTGGGAGTATCCTTTTTTCCAGGTAATCTTGGATCTGGTGGCACCAGTCATCGTTCAGTGGGTGCGCTGCGAGTAACAGGCGGTCCGGGGTATGCCTGTGTCGGGTGCTCCCATGGCAGGTGGTGGCGTTAGCTCTTCTTCAGGTGGCGTGCCCTCTTCAGGCAGCGGAGACGCAGATGGTTTCATAAGTCTTTCCTCGAAGACGCCCGGTCGCTGTGGCTCGCGTCGTGCCGCCCGCTTGGCGATGTCGTCGGCCTCCTGTTTCTCGCTGCGCGGGATGTGGGCCAGTTCCATGCCAAGGAACTTTTTCTCCAGCTTGCGCACTTCCTCGAGGTAGGCGGCCATGTGGTCATCCTTGGTCTTGTAGCTCTTGTTGGAGAAGTTCATGAGGAGCTGGGAATCTCCCTGGACGATCACCCTCCGGATTCCCAAGGCGATTGCCGCCCGGAGCACGGCGCGGAGTCCCTCGTACTCCGCAATGTTGTTGGAGACCTTGTCGGTGTCCTTGAAGCACAGCTGCACGGCGTAGTAGAGCTTGTCTCCTATGTGCGACGTGCGCATGACGCCAGCCCCCGCGCCATTCCGGGAGAACGCGCCATCGAAGTTTATTGTCCAGAGTCCTAGGGCCACTTTCCCCAAGACAAGGGTCGCCTCCTCCCGATCTTCTTTAGGCGGCTCCATCCATTCCGCGGTGAAGTCCGCTAGGGCCATGCCTTTGATGGCCCTGGTGGTGTGAAAATCCAGCTCGAACGGCTGGAGCTCAATTCCCCAGCCAGCTACGCGGTCGACAGCGTTGGGGTTGCGCAGAATCTGCTCCAGCGGGAAGGATGAGACGACCTTGATGGGATGTCCTTGGAAGTAGTGACGCAGCTTTCTGGAGGCCATGAGGAGGGTGAAGAGCAGCTTATGTTGTTGTGGATAGCGCTCTTGGGCGTCTCGCAATACCGTGCTGACGTAGTAGACGGGGTGTTCGATCAGGCGTTTGGGGGCTGACGCCCTCGTGAGGCTCTGTGGTGCTTCGGCGCTCGTCTCCTTGAGGCTGGCATCCTCAGGAGGGGAGCCCCCTGTCGAGGCAGCGGGTTGAGTGCCTCCTGAGGGGCTTGCGATGGACTCTTCGCGCTCCGCTACTAGGACAGCGCTAGCTATCTGCGGTGTCGCCGCCAAGTACAGCAGGAGCGGCTCGCGAGGTCGGGGGGCCACCAGGATCGGGTGACTTGCCAGGTACCTCTTGAGGTCTGCAAAGGCGGCATCTGCTTCGGGGGTCCACTTGAAGGGCCCTGTCTTCTTCATCAGTTTGAACAAAGGGAGTGCTTTTTCGCCAGATTTGGAGATGAATCTTCCCAGTGCGGCCATGCATCCGGTCAGCCGCTGTATGTCCTTAACGCACTTGGGTGGCTGCATCTCCTCGATGGCCTTGATCTTGTCTGGGTTGGCCTCGATGCCACGGTGGGAGACCAAGAAGCCGAGGAGCTTGCCCGACGGCACCCCGAAGACACACTTGGCGGGGTTGAGCTTGATGTTGACATTGCGTAGGTTCGCGAAGGTTTCCTCCAGGTCGGAGATGAGGGTATCGCCCTTCCTAGTCTTGACGACGATGTCGTCGACATAAGCTTCGGCGTTCCGCCCCATCTGGACTCCCAGGGCGATGCACATCAGCCTCTAGAAGGTAGCGCCGACGTTCTTGAGGCCAAAGGGCATGCAAACGAAACAATATACGCCGCACGGGTGAGGAATGCTGTATTCTCCTCATCCTCCTTGGCCATCTTGATCTGGTGATACCCCGAGAAGTCGTCCAGGAAGCACAAGAGGTCGCAGCCAGCTGTGGAGTCCACGATCTGGTCGATGCGTGGCATCGGGTAAGGGTCCTTGGGGCAGGCTTTGTTGAGGTCAGTGTAGTCGATGCAGAGCCTGCCCCCTCCGGTGTGCTTCGGGACGACCACCGTGTTGGAGAGCCAGTCGGTGTGCACAACCTCCCGGATGACCTTCGCATTTTTAAGCTTCTCCACTTCCTTGACGATGAAGTCATGCTTCTCTGGCGCTTGCCACCGGGCCTTCTGCTTCACTGGGCGTGCAGTTGGGCAGACGGCCAGGTGGTGCTCGATGACCTCACGAGGCACTCCGGCATGTCGGACACGGTCCATGCGAACATGTCGGCGTTGGCTCGGAGGAAGGTGGTGAGCGCCTCTTCTTGCTCAGGGGCCAGGCTGGCCCCAATGGTGATGGTAGCCCCCGTGCCATCAGCTTGCAGGGCCACTTTCTTGGTGGCCATCCGCTTGGGGGCAAAGAGCTGCTTCTTCCTCTTGGAAGGGCCGGCGAGGAGCTCCTCGGGGTAGTACGCCCGAGTCGCCTCGTCCTTGGCTGGGAATGCTCCGAGGAAGTCTTCAGGGGCCGCTTTCCTCTTCCGGCAGGGTGACTCGCGGGTGTCCTTGGGGGCTCCTTCCTCGGCCAGGCTGGCGACAAAGTCATGCGCGAAGGCCTGCCTGTCCAGGATGTTGGCTCGGTCCCCGCGTACGGTGATGATACCGCTGCTACCCGGCATCTTGAGGAGGTTGTACGCAGGATGAGTAGCCGCTGTGAACTTGGCCAAGGCCGGGTAGCCTAGGACGGCGTTGCATGGGAGGCGGATGTCGGCGACCTCAAATGTGATGTGCTCCGTGCGGAAGTCCGTGGGGGTGCCGAAAGTCACGGGGATTCTGATCCGTCCATACGGGTGCTCGACCCCAGGGGCGATCCCTGCGAACGGTCCAGCCGGCGTCAGGCGGCCGAAGGGCACCTGGAGTTTGGCAAACGCTTGGATGGAGAGGAGGTTGACCCCGGCTCCGCCATCAATGAGCGTCCTGGCAACAGACACGTGGTTGATGGTGGGGGTGCAGACCAGCGGGTTGCGCCCGACCTCGGTGGTATTGTCTGGGTGATCGTCGGCGTCGAAGGAAATCTTAGGCCGCGCGCGCTTACACGGCCCGTGTGCCCTGCCGCGGGGAAGAGTGGCGCCTACCATTCTGGCCGGGCGCTTGGTGACGCACGTGGGGGAGGAAGTCTGGCCTGCTCCGAGGACGCAGGCCACGTGCCTGCGAGACTCCGACGCGGGCGGTGTCTGAGAATGGAGCGCAGGGGTAATTCTTCCTTTGATGCCTCCGTCCGCTCGGCTGGGTCGGGCGACGTCTGCCCGACGGCTATCTCCATGATCTCGGTGATGCGCCCTAGCCAGGCGGCCTGCCCGGCCGCCGATGGACGGTGTCGGAGGAGCTCTTGCGCCAGCAGGAGCGCAGCCTCTAGTGTTGGCGGAGCTCGGGCGGGGGCC
Organism: Poa pratensis; assembly: GCA_947311845.1. NCBI lineage: Eukaryota > Viridiplantae > Streptophyta > Magnoliopsida > Poales > Poaceae > Poa > Poa pratensis. The sequence continues at coordinate 39,704,004 of CAMZMU010000069.1, forward strand.
AACACCGTGCGGCTGTCTGGCCACGGCGGCGTGGTCTGTCTGGAGGAGTGGGGGGGAAGAAAGCTCAGCTTCCTCTGACCCGTGCCCCATGTTCCCTTGGAGGCGACAGGAGGCGCGCGTCCGCGCGGGCTGTTGGTGACGGACTTGGGGGCGGCCCGGCTGGCTGCCTTGCTGCGGGTGTCGACCATGGTGGTGAGGAAGGTCGAAGAGAGCGCCTCAGTCCCCTACCTGGCGAGCCAAATGTCGAGGATTATTCCCGAAGGAACCTCTAGTGTAGTGTCGTTCGAACACTGGGGACTGAAACACGCTCTCGACAACTCCTCGGCGACCTCGGCGAAGGAAAGACATACACACAGCAAGGAGACACAGCGGGTTTCCCAGGTTTAGGCCACCGTGATGGTGTAACACCCTACTTCCTGCTTGAGATGGATTGCACTGCTCGGAGCTATTACAGTACAAGTGTTGGAGCTTGCGGCGAGGTAGAATGAGATGATCCTCTAAGGCCACGGTGAGTTCCTATTTATAGTGCTCCGGTCCTCTTCCCCAATGTTTAGGCGGGAAGGGTTGCCACATAGCACCAAGAAGGGGTACCGGCGTATTGCCCTAGCTCAGATAAAGCCACCGTCCATGGCGTAGTCGTAAGGCCTTGTCGGTGATGCCCGCAGCGTCGCGTCGTGCTGGTCCGGCCGTCTTGCACCAAAGAGGAAGGTCTTGGGCTCCGTTTTGCTTGCCGTGGATGGTCGGCACCCTTTAATCACCAAAGTGAAAAGATTTGGCCGACACGCCCTGCAGGCGCGCTGATGCATGTAAAATGCATACATGAACTTTGCATTATTTTACTTATATTCCAGTCATATTTGCATCATATATGGGTTATATTTATGTTTTATAATGATTTTAGGGGATAATTCACAGTTTCCCCATTTATTTGGAATTAACCCCGCAGAACCAGAAAACCCCTTTTTCCATGTTTTTGACTTTCAGGGACCAAACGACGTCCAAATGACCTAATATTTTATGGGGCCCAATATTTGGAAATAAGAAGACGTACGAGCCAAGGATCCGCGAAAAAGGAAGTCCGAGGAAGAAAATAGATGGTCCCACGCGGCCAGATTCCTTGGCCGTGTGGGACCACCTCTTTTATTCCTCATGGCTCCGATGCCGTCCGTTTTCCTCTCCGTGGCTTCGTCTTGACCTAAAACCGACTATAAAAATAGTCCCCCGAGGAGTTTCGCGAGGAGCACCGCCGAAACACAGAAACCACGAAACAGAGACCTGGAGTTGCAGATGGGAGGGGGAAAACTCCGGCGGGGCGCTGCCGGGGTGGTCTCCATCTTCTCCAACGACTTCTCCACCGTCTCCATGATGAAGGGGGAGTAGTCCACCCCCTGGACTTTGGGTTTGTGGTGGTAACTTGATCCAATCTCTCTATGTATGATCATTGTTGAAGTCCATATGATGTGCCTTGCATGATTATGGAACTATCTTTGTAATTCCTATGGTGGATATTGTTGTATGAGATGATATTATGTTATGCATTTACCGTCATGTTGGGATTTCTATGGTTTGTCATACTTTGGAGATATTCTATGATACATGTGATGTTTGATTTATGCATAATGTCTTGTTTATCCTTGTCAAGAGGTGATTGACACCACCAAGTGTGGATAGATGAGAGAGATGTGGTCATGCGCACGAAATATGAATCATTGCACTAGTGTTTAGAATATTGTCCATTATGAAGTATGATGTATGTAGGTACGGGATGGCCGATGTGACAACGGCATATATATTGAGTGACATGTGAAATACAACCCAACATCCTTTATCTGGGGGTAAAAAGGAAGAGTATGATGTGGGAGTGACAGCAACCACCCTAGCCTTACGAGGGTGACCTAGCAACACAAATGAATACTTCTTTCAACTATGTGTTTTAGGACATGTAGCCGTCATAGAAGTTTACCATTAAAGCATGACAATTGTGTGTACTTTTTATCTATAACATGATAATCACCATAGATGGGAGAGAGGATTGAGTGAACCCATGTCCATTGTTGCTATAAGAGAAAACCTTTGCCTTGTCCTCTTGCATTGAAGAGGATTGGGACACTTTTACATTCTTGTTTTGTTTCATTAAATTTCCATCCATTAAATCAACCATCTTGTTCTTTAAACCTGTTTAGTGCATAATCAAATAAACTTGTGACACTTTAGTTGTAGGGAATAGATAACTTTTCCTTCATGCTCCTGCGGATCGATACCCTACTTCCACATTGAGAGGTGCTACAGTGATCCCCTGCTCTTGGGGGTTATCACACGCGCGTCACACTGGGGAAGACACAGTTGCACATGCCCCCCGGCGCGGAGTCACGGGCGTGCAGTGTCCTTGTCTTGTACCGCCCGAGGCCTGGTGGCATTGCTTCCCTCGCGAGGGCGGCCTCGCGAGGCCTTCTCTTGACAGCTGGCGGCGCGTCCTCTCGAGGCCACTCACCTTGGCCGTGTGAGTCTTCATGAGAGCCGACGGAACGGGCCACGCTCTATTGACTGTTGACCCATCTTGTTCTTCATGCGTAGACTTCTAGGCCTGAGGCATACGGGCCGTGGTACCCTGGTTTCCACTCGTCCGATAGTTCCGATGGAACTTGTGAATACACCCCCGGATTACCCTTCGAGGTGGATGATGTACCATTCTCTCCTTTTCTCGAGTCGGCATCAGCTTGCGCCTTTGCCTTCCTGGGATCGACTTCCAAAGACAAGACGTTGCCGTCTTTGTTGAGGGAGTCTAGAGAGGATGGAGCGTCATCCACACGAGGGGATTTTCCCGAAATTTGCTCGAACATCTTCCGCATCTCATTAATGACATTGGAGGTAATCTTGTTGCCTAAATCATTGATCTTGGACTCAAGATTACCCACAATCTCATTTAGATGAGTCTTGGAGATGGGAGCTTCGGGATCACTCTCTTTGACCATTTTCTCTTAGGCGGCGAAGCCTTAGATAAGAGCCCTAGCTCTGATACCAATTGAAAGGTCGTCTAGAGGGGGGGTGAATAGGCGACTACCAAATTTTAATATTTTTCCGTTTTAAGTAGGGCTAGAGCAAGTATAACAAGGTTGACTAGATGTGCACTAGATGAAAGCAACCTATGTGATACAAGCAAGATACAAAACGTAGCATAAGCAACAAGTAAAGGATACAAGTAACCACAAAGTAGAGTGTCGCAATAGTGGAACATGGGGTTCCCCTAGTACTGCCAAAGTGGGTCCAGCCCATGTGGGCCCAAGATGAATATGGACAAGACCAAGACTCAAGTCAAGCTGGCGGGTTCACCGTCAGGACACGCAAGGCCTACATCGACTAAGGGCTCCGGTCCTGGGGACCTTCCGGGTCCCCGAAGCATGCATGAAGGCCAGGAAGTACCCGAGAGCCCGAGTTCCTGGCAGAAGGCCAGGCTCCCTCTCGGGTACCTCCCCACGTCCCTGTGGATAAGCACTCCACCTCACCACAAAGACTTGGGCAGCAAGATGAAGGCAGCGCGGGCGGGAAGCACGTCCCGTGGTGGTGTCAGCGCCTGTCCACCCCAAGGCGGACGCTCCCACCTAACCCAAAGGAGACGCTAGGCTGAGGAGAGGCCACGTCTCCCCTAAACTAGATGAGGAGGGTCCTTCACCCCGAAGGTCCCTCATGCCCCTCACGTGACCCTGTGGCAACCCCTTAGCCTATAAAAGGAGGACCAAGGCACGGAGGAGGGGAGGGAGAACAAGAAGACAAGGGAAGCAAGGCGAACACAAGCTAGAACCAGAGCAAGACTAGACTAGGGCTGCGAAGGTAGAGAGGAAGGTGATCTCCTCCGGGTCAGGATCTGTCCTTCTTCTACCTCCAGCCAAAACCCTTCCGGGTACCCTGTCCGGGAGGTTCCATTGTAAGCCACACTATGAAGAACCCATCAATCCAGACATGCAGGAGTAGGGCTTTTAGCCTCCGGGCGGCCTGAACCTGGGTAGCTCCTTGTGTCCCTTTGGTTGCATGCTTTGATCGTGGAGAGGAGAGCTTGATCTAGACTCCGCCCAAGAAGACGATTCTCAGCCTCCTTCGCGCCCCGTGCCGAACCTAAAAGGGGGTATCCTATACTCCCGGTGTCCGTGCAACGAGACACGACATCTGGCGCGCCAGGTAGGGGGCGCAAGCGCTGGATTCGCCTACATCAGCCGCGACGGCAAGCTCTCGTCGACAACCTCGGAGTCTACGTCAGGCTCCTCTTCTTCGGAAGCAAGCTCGTCGTCAAGTTCTTCTTCTGGTTCGCGATCTACGGCAAGATCGTCAAGAACTGCCTCGAGCTCCTCGTCTGACCGGATCCGCTCCAGGAACAGCCGTCTCCTCGGGGCAAGGCAAGCAGCTGCCTCAGTCACAAGCAAGAGTCATGTCGGGAGCTCGGGAGGTCTTTGGAGAGCAAGCGTGCCAGGCATCGCGGAAAGGCTGGGGGCTAGAGGAAGCTCTGGGCGTGGCCCGGGCGCTTCTCTCCTTCCCCCCAGATCAGTGCAAGAGTGATCCCCGTGCGAAGGCATGGATCAACAGCTTGGAAAACCTGCTGGACTACGCTCTCCAATGCCACGCTCCCACGAGTCCTGCCCCGACCATCGACCACGGCGCTGCCGTCCCCGAGCCACTACCTCCGGCGGAGGAACAGCCTGAGGACCCCCATGGCAAGCGGCCCATGGAACTTCCTGAAGAAGGTGCTGGCCAGAGCTCCAACCCCAGGCGTCGCTCGCGGGAGGACATGGAAGGCCAGGCCAGCCAGCACCTCAAGACCTGCTGCACGCCGTACCCTGCAACCGTCTCCGACCTCTATCACCTAGAGCAAGAAGCTGAGGAGACGCTGCGTCACTACATCTGGAGGTTCCGGGGCGTCGTCGACCGCATTATCCCGAAGTACCTCTGCGAGGCTTCCGTCATCGCCGCATTCCACGTCAACGTCCGCAACCCCAAGATGCGTGAAAAGATGAGTATCCGCGTTGTGGATACCCTGGAGAACTTGTGGGACATAGCCGACCGATGCGCCAGGATGGAAGAAGCTGCTAACCTTCCTCCCCGCAAGAGTCGTTGAAGCAATTCGTGCTTGTACCCGGAAGAACCGTGTTGCCACAAGATGTACCCTGAAGTGGCCAGTTGTCGTTCAAGAACTTCCATGATGAATAAAAGATAAGTTACCCTCAAACCTGTTTCTGCAGTACGTGCTATCTACTTCTCGGGTAACAGAACATGTGCGGAACTAGAAAGGCAAGGCTCGACCGTCGTGCGAGCACTCATGGGGTATCGACTCTCCCGGGGGTAAAAAGCGGTGCACAGACCTGATACACCCCGGGGACGTGCGTGCCAACAGAGTGAGCGGCTTTTTGGGTATCGGTAGGGCTCGCGAGCGCATGCCTGACCTGTCAGGGCCTCGCGGGTAAGCTTACATCCCAGAAGTTCCTCAAGGACGTGGAGAAAAGTAAAAACATGCTAAAGACAAATAAAAGCAACCCGAGAACTAGAGTAGCATAGCAAGTTCTAGCCTATTACAAGCAAGTTTCAATAAGCTGATACATGAGATCTGACGCAAAGTTTATTGGGGGCACGAAGTGCCCAAACATGGTGCAGGACTAGTGAGGCGGGAATTTCCTCATGGCAAGTGCAGTCGCGGGAGCCGACACCGCTTGGAGAGAAGTCCTGGAAGGAGACGAGGTCGAGAAATCTGGCAAGGAACACCAGGATTGGCCTCCTGAAGGACGCCATCACCAAGGCCGCCGTCACCTTGCTGTCTCGTGCTTGTCACTCACAAGCTGGGTGACCATCTTGTTCTTGAAAGACCGGAGATCAGCGGCCACTTCCTGATGAATCTCGCGAGAGGGCAGACTCTGCGCTGTGGTTCCAGCACCGGAGCTTCGGTGGGCAGATCAGCCGCTTCACTCGCGTCGTCGCCAACGCAGGCGGCCTCAACCTCGGCGAAACCTTCCTGGTTAAGACGGCGAAGCTCGGACAGCTCAGTGGATGCCTGGGAGTTGGCCTGGATCAGCTTTTGATGGCCTTCCCAGTGCTGCAAGCTCTTTACACTGCGCCTCCAAGGATTCCTTCAGCTCGGACATCTTCTGGCCGTCACTCTTGGCCTGCTGCTGCAAAGCTTGGACGGACTCCTGCTCCTGATGGAGGACATTCTTGACATCTTCGATGGTTTGGACGGCCTCTTGCTCTTTGGACTTCCAGAGTTGGATGTCCTTATCCTTGGCCTCGAGCTCTTCACGGTGGCGGTCCTCTGCCTCCCTTAGGCTTTCTCGGTCTGCTGCTCCTGCTGGAGTTTCTGGAGCTCCAAGGCTTCTCCTTCTCAGCCAGTTCTGCCTCCCGGGATGCTAGCTGCCGCTCTTTCGCCAGGATGACCTTACCTTGGCGCTCACTTTCGGCCTTCCGGTCTGCATCTTTCTTCTCGAGAGCCGGGAGCAAGGTGGTGATTGGGTTGCCAAGCGGTTCAGCTTGTCCATCCCCTTCTGGATCAGGTCCTCGACACTCTCGATGGTCCCCACGACGGCGGCCTCACGGTCGCACAGATCTTTGCCCAGCTGAGCTATCCCGCGATGATGGCATCCATCGCGTCGTCACCGCTGATGGTGAACCCTGGAGTAGCTGCCGGGGGACCTCCCGGGGCAGGCACACTTTTCATGCGGTTGGCGCAGGCTCTCCTTGATCTTCATCAGCGCCGCCACTCCTTACTGGCGCCGGAATCAGTGGAAAAAGCGGCAAAAGTCGTTAACACTGTCCCAGTCATCAAGGAGCTTTCTATCAAATCAAGGCTGGGCCCGGAACAGGGTTCGCGGTCTGCGTTCCCATAGCCCGCGAACTCGGGGCGCCCTTGGTCACCTCTTGACCCTCTGAAGGCGAGAGGGAAGGTGGTTTCTCCTGGCTAGTCCCACCAAGAAGGCCACCGGGAGAAAAGACGTTGGCACTGAAGCATCTGGGAACAAAAGGATGTCAGGAAAAGCATTGGCGCAAGAAAATGAAGTTACCCGCAAGCTCTGGGTTACCTGCTTGCTCGGGCGTCAGGACGTCGAGCGCTTTCCCCGGGTGAGCTAGGGAGGTCGCCGTCACGCTCCCCACTCCGCTCCCCCGGGCCTTCAAGTTCTGCTATGGGAGGAGGAAGCATCCCTCCTCCACCGGCTCCAAGGCTAGTGGCGGTGTCGTCCTCCGCCGTATCACGCCGTCTCTTGCCAGTACCCAAGGAAGGAGTACCCCTGCACCAACATTCGGTCATTTTCCTTGGGGAAGGCAGGAATGCAAAGTGCAAGAAAGAAGGAAGAAGAGGCTTACTCCCGGGTGCGCTTGTTGCCCATTGCGGGGGAACGTCTACCGACGCAGCAGAAGAAGCCTGGGGGCTCGCCGGCGGCTCTCCCAAGGCAGCAGGCGGCTCCATCACGGGTGACAGGCGGCCGGTTGAAGCTCTCTGGCGGGGGGCTCGGACGAAGTCCGCGGCGCTCGCTTCTTCATCCACATGGTCTTCATCGTTCCCACCACCACGACTGGCGGGGAACGGCTGCGGACACTCGGGTCTGGGCAGCATCGACCCCGAGGGCAGACTGCGGGGGCGGAGCAGCCCCCTCCTCATCGTCGCCGTCATCATCATCGTCATCATCACCCTCATCGTCGTCGTCGTCCGTCGCGCCAGCAACTACATCTCTGTCGGAGGCGTCGGTCTCTGCCCGTCGCCACCTTCGTCGTCATCAGAGCCGGAAATTCCTCTTCGGATTCCTCCTCGCTCTCGTCGTTGGACTCCCAGTATTCTCCTTCTTCAGGGCTGGAAGGTGCCCTGGCCTTGCGGGTCTTCACCACAGGAGGTTTGGGCCCGTGATCAGCCCGGCCTACAATACCAAAGGCGTTGCAGACCGGCATCTGCGCCAGGATCTTGTCCTTCTCCGGGTCGTCGCACAGGGCAGAAACCCTTTGGGCAGCTGGTACTTGACCCCTGGAGTGAAGGTCCCTCTCACGTTATCCCGGACAAGGTTTTCCTCCATGTCGGGACACCTCAGGCGAGAAGGATCCCCGGGGCCCTGGAAGTTCCAGGCCGGGTGTGGGCTTTCTGCAGCGGCGCAAGGCGGTTGCGGAGGAAATGAGCAACGATGGCGGCTCCGGAAACTTCTTTCTCGCGAAGAAGTCTGAAGCGCGCCACGACCGCCGAGAATTGTTCATCCTGCAAGCTGACGCTTCTCCAAGTGTCCAGATCCACTGGACGCTCCGTCGGCTCCTCAAGCTGAGCATCGGCTTCTGGCACCCCGACCAAGAACCAGTGATCCCTCCACTCTTCCCATCTGGATTTGGTCTCCATGAGGGGGAAGGCCCACTTGATGTTCGGACGGAAGCAGAACGTGACACTGCCTCCCATCCAGCCTTGGCCCCCAATGCGAGGGTAGAAGAAGTGGCGGAACAGCGCCACGGACGGCATCACCCCGACGAACGCCTCGCAGGCGTAAGCGAAGACCGCCAAGTCGAGAATTGCGCCTGGCGTCAGATGCAAGAGCTTCAGCTTGTACGCGCGCAAGATCTCCATGAAGAAATCAGAGAAAGGGGGGACAAGCCCCATCAACATGAAGCTGTCGAAAATGGGGATCTGCTTGGTGTCCTGGTCGCCGACGGCGGAAAGATCTCCGACGCTTTCCTGGCTGGGACACCATCGGCGCCAGCAGACTCCATCACCCCGAAGTGCCCCGCCTTCCGCATCATCTCCGTATCGCCGGCGAAGCAGCTGGGGAACAAGGCCTTCTGTTTCTTGAGTTCGGCCCGCTTGGCGTTGCGCGCCGATCTCCGCCGCGATCTCTTGGTTTTTGGACAGCGGCTTCTCGGTGGGCGAGGCCCCCGCGCTCTTCTTCCTCTGGGCGAGAGCTTTCATTCGAGCCATTGGAGCAGAAGGAAGTTTGGTGCAATGGCAGCAAGAGGAGACGGGAGCAGAGTAAGGAGGACGAGGCGGAGGCGGCGATTTGGGGATTTCGGCGAATCTGGAGAGGTAACGGCTACAGTGGAAGCCAGTCGTGGCTTATAAGGCATCCCACACGTCGCGTCGCGGCCTCATTACTCCGACGGACGTGGGGATCAAGGGGTCTGTATGAATCGTAACGTTCGCCGTGATTCAGTCAATGGGACCCGGGGCTCGTCTCTACCTCACCTCGGCGGGTCCCCAACGGAGCTGAGAAGACCAGGTGCCCGGGGACCCACTCTGACCTATCTTTAGGCCATGGCCCCGGCAGCTGGAGCAAGAGCCGCCGGGACCATGCCCGAGGGCTACTGTCGCAACAGTGGAACATGGGGTTCCCCTAGTACTGTCAAAGTGGGTCCACCCCATGTGGGCCCAAGATGAAGATGGACAAGACCAAGACTCAAGTCAAGCTGGCGGGTTCACCGTCAGGACACGCAAGGCCTACGTCGACTAAGGGCTCCGGTCCTGGGGACCTTCCGGGTCCCCGAACCAAGCAAGAAGGCCAGGAAGTACCCGAGAGCCCGAGTTCCCGGCAGGAGGCCAGGCTCCCTCTCGGGTACCTCCCCACGTCCCTGTGGATAAGCACTCCACCTCACCATGAAGACTTGGGCAGCAAGATGAAGGCAGCGCGGGCGGGAAGCACGTCCCGTGGTGGTGTCAGCGCCTGTCCACCCCAAGGCGGACGCTCCCACCTAACCCAAAGGAGACGCTAGGCTGAGGAGAGGCCACGTCTCCCCCTAAACTAGATGAGGAGGGTCCTTCGCCCCGAAGGTCCCTCATGCCCCTCACGTGACCCTGTGGCAACCCCTTAGCCTATGAAAGGAGGACCAAGGCACGGAGAAAAGGGGAGGGATAGAACAAGATAGAACAAGATAGAAAAAGGTCGAAGCAAGGTCAAACACAAGCTAGTACCAGAGCAAGACTAGACTAGGGTTGAGAAGGTAGAGAGGAAGGTCATACCCTCCGGGTTAGGATCTGTCCTTCTTCTACCTCCAGCCAAAACCCTTCCGGGTACCCTGTCCGGGAGGTTCCATTGTAAGCCACACTATGAAGAACCCATCAATCCAGACATGCAGGAGTAGGGCTTTTAGCCTCCGGGCGGCCTGAACCTGGGTAGCTCCTTGTGTCCCTTTGGTTGCATGCCTTGATCGTGGAGAGGAGAGCTTGATCTAGACTCCGCCCAAGAAGATGATTCTCAGCCTCCTTCGCGCCCCGTGCCGAACCTAAAAGGGGGTATCCTATACTCCCGGTGTCCGTGCAACGAGACACGACATAGAGACATGGAGATGATTCCCGTAGTTCCTTCCCAAAGGAAGTACGTTTACTTTGGAGGAGTGTGGAGCCACCTAGGCACTCCAATAGCACGGATGTGCTCACTCTATTGTCCGTGAGCTTTGCCCGTGAAGGCTCGGCTCTTCCACTACGAGGTCACCTTCGAGGCGTTGACCAAGCCGTACACAAAGGTCGGGGAACTTCACAATGAGTTGAAGCCTCTCAACAATGTCCCGAAGCACCTCGCAACAAGATGGTGCTCCGACACGCACAAAGGCCTCCTAGGGTTACAAGCAACCGAAGGAAGCAAAAGAACCACAAAGGGGTGGATGGATTTGAAATTCCTTCGGTGGAGATGTAGATCAGGACCTCCTCTTTCACTCCTCAAAGTATCAAGGCGATTGGTTGGTGGGAGTGGGAGATCTCTTAAATTGAAGCTCTTCAACAATGGTGGAAAGATATTTTCGTGTAGCTCAAATGGACCAAGGTAGGTGAAGGGCATTAAATACCCCCCACAGAATCTGCACGTTGGCAGCTTCCTCCCAAGCCAGCGGTAGTACCGCTGCGCCGGGCGGTACTACCGCTGGTGCGCTCTGCTCCAGCCGGTCAACGGTTGCCTCGGCCTCGTTCTTCACCCCGCGCCAGCGGTACTGCCGCTGCGGCGGCGGTACTACCGCAGGCTCGCTCGCACGTGCCTCAGTCAAACGCCGTTGACCAGGGCACCGACCCACGCCGGCGGTACTACCGCCCGTAGTACTGCGGCCGGTGCCGCGTGATGACCTCCGAAGGGGGTTTTGGCAGTAGCGCGAGCGGTACTGCCCCCAGTACCGCACATGCGGTCCGAGGCAGGGAAACGGCGGTATCGGGAGCGGTACTGCCGCCATGCCTGTTCTGCCTGGGAGCGGCGGTACTACCGCCGAGTGGGGCGGTACTACCTGTTGACGACCGATTTTGGCTTAGAGTAAAACATGTCCAAAATAACAGGACGAAACAGAGGCTAACTAGTACATGTACTAGTCAAGTTCAGGATTTCGCCCAAATCGGAACGAAACAGAGCCCAACTATTACATGTACTAGTAAGGTTCGGAATTTCAGCCAAAACTAGAATATAAAACAGACATCAACTAGTACATGTACTAGTCGCGTTCTGTAAACGGCCACAACTTGATATAACTCCTGTTTGTTAACTAGACCGAACGGCCATTAAGAAAGGTTCAGATGCAAAAATGTATAAAACAAGATTTCTTCATTTTTCCAAGAATAACAACTTTGCTGTTTACAGTTTTTGATATAAGGTCGTTTAATAGCTCAAATATGGCAATTACGGACGAATCAAAGTTATATGATTTGGATCCAATCCAAACATTTCAAGATCCGAGCCCAGATGAGCGATCAAGATGGAGTCGGATGAAAAAACACATTAAATGGAAGTTCTTCGTTTTTTCAAGACGAACAACTTTGTCTTATACGGTATTTCTATCCGGAGTAGTTTACTAACTCAAAAATGACCCGCAAGGTGCAAACCGAACGGTTTTGGAAGGTTCGGGTCAGACCATCCTTATTGGACCGAAATTAGGGTTTTTGACATGGATCCAAACCCTTTCCTTGCACGGGAAGTCCAGCCGCCTCTTATATACATGAGGGGTGATGGCCGATTGAACCAACACCAATCAAACAAACACATCTACTATTTTTTCATGTTCATCTACTTTTATCCCTCTCCCTTGTATCTTTCTTCTCATTTTTCGTCGTTCTTCGAGATTGGAGGGCTGCGATCCACGAGGCTCTAGGGGCGTTCAGGACGACCTAGGGAAACCCATAGCCGCCGCGAGCCTTGACGGGGTCCCTCCCGGGCGAGCGGGGTTTCGGGTCTACAAAAGCGCCCGCCGGATTGTCTTGCGTATCGCGCTTCCGGCGAGCTTCCCGCGGAGTGAGTTGCGGAGCATCTCCCTCGGCGACGCGGGTACACGTGACGTGTTCATGTGTCAACACACTTTTTGGTGACTCCGCTGGGTACGAAGCGAACGGTCTCCAGCCCGTTCTTGCTACGAGGAGCGCATAAAGAAACTGCAATCTACATCGGTAACATGAATTCACGATCCCCTTGTGTAGATGCAAATTACTCTTATGTTGACGTTAGTAGATCTTTTGATATGAGTGTTGTATCGGCTAACCCTAGTTTACACTATGCGCAAAAGCCAATGCAAAATAATCTCTATGCTTCAAATCCTTATTATATTAGCAACGTGCAACATATATATTCAAATTCTCATGCATCGACTGCCTCATATCTTAGGCCGATGAGTAACATGGGTTATTCCACAGATCAGTATGAGACACCTCATGGGCAAGAGGATGTCTCACGGTTTTATCCATCGGCTGCCAACTCGCAATATGCGGGGTCGTCCCCAGACAGGCCGATGGATGGGGAAATCGGCTATGCTGGTACCAGTGACTTGGCGGGTTACTCCCAACCGACATATACTGCGCCTTATATGATTACTCAATCGTCACCTTATGTTACTAACGTTTCAGTTTCATGTGGAACTAGTGAGACACATAATTCGGCTTCGCACTTTCTCGGTGTTCACAGACGAACATGTGAAAATTTAACAGGAGCACATGTGCCTTCATCTTCTACCGACGCATATGAATTTGATGATTGGAAGGAAAAACGTGTAGCATATTTCAAAAGGGCCAATGCCCTTTACCTGGAATACGAAAGAAATCCACATGATCCCGCTGCAATACAAGCTTATAAGGCGTATAAGAAGGAACGTGAAGAGGAGCGTCAACAATTCAAGATCAATTTTTATTCTTCACAGTCACAAAGTTTCGGCAACGCACCGCCGAAAGAAACAAAAAGTATTGGGGTGGCAATCATGCCCTACAGAGGATAGCACCGAAGAATTCACCACGTCGACTTTTGAGGAATTACCGATCGAGCATCGTCAAGCTTATGAAGAACTCAGGAGGAAGCATACAAAAGAATTAGAGGCATGGAGGAAAAAACAGGCGGAAGAAGATTTAAAGGCATTTGAGAAAGATCTTCAAGACTTTATCAAGTCCACTCCTCCACGCGATAAACAAGTTGAAACGGTGCTAAATCAAGATAAAGAAGCTTTGCAAATTGATAGAAGCCATGGAGAAAAGATGAATGATTTGGAAAGTATGGTTACTTTGGTTATTGAAGCCAAATTAGATAGTACCTGTGCCGAATCTACTGAATCAAAAGAAGCAAGATTCATTGATAAAGAGCATGACATGGCTAGCAAACAGCCGTGATTGATTTTTCTAGGTGTAAAGGAGTTTATATGCTACCCTATGAATTTTGTGCCAAAGGAATTGATGAACATCAAGTAGAGAATATAGCCGAACAAAGTTCGGATGACATTGAACATCAAAGTAGTGGGGCGAGATCCAGAAAAGGAAGAAGACAAGGCGTTGGAGAATCCTCTAGAGGCCGAACAAGATACTGTTCAGAACATGCAACCATCATGCTCCACCGACGTCTTTAATAAGAAAGTTTGCATACTACCCAACGAATTCCGTGCCAAAGACGATGAGCATCACGAACAATCAGACACGACCGAACAAAGTTTGGTTAATGGTGAACATCAAGAGAAAGAAGCCGAACAATGTTCGGTTGATGAAGAGCATCTGGGTGACGCTGCATGGGATCAAGAAGAGGAGGAAGAGGCATTGAAGAGTTATCCAGAGACGGAGCAAAGCAATATTGTTACTGATGTGCCAGCATCGCAGTCTCTCAACGTCTTCGAAGAGGTACGCCCATCCAACAATTTACTTATCTTTCGATTCGGTCAAAATAATAATGTTGATGCATACAATGATAAAATTATTGTTAGCTTTAAAAGACCAGTCGAGATGAGTAGTTTGTTTGGTAGGAGTAATCTTGTCACTAATCATGTCGGTCAACATATCGTACCATTTGTAGAGGCCGATAGGCAATTTATCACAATCAAAGTTGTTCTCGTCATGCCGGCTAAACTTTATATTCATGTGGGCAACTTTGCTTGTTTCATGCCTGGCTAATATTTGGTCTCAAGTGAGACATATATTCTATAGCTATTTTTGTTGTAGAAACACAAAGCCGGGTTCAAAGTCCTTCAAGATAGCCGATTCAGAAAAATCGGAAAAAGAAGGCGAAAGACGATGCATAGCCGAGTTGGATGACTTCTAGATGGCACCACTCGGTTTCATAATTCCAAAGCCGGCATCTCAATATCGGCTAATGGATGGGCAGTGTACCATCAGTCCGGGCATAGGGGATCACATAGTCGGTGCATCGCCGGCTAACCCAATTGTCATAGAAGATTACCATGTCGAGCCATCAAGACAAGAGCAAATGCAGAATTTGTTCAAGCAGAATATCAAGGACTACGACGTGTTTCATGAAGCACAATCGGTCTTCGAAGGACGATTGGAATTTTTTGAAGCACAAGCTGATAGCTAGCCGGCTAACATTAATCTTGATGGCAATCAAGTGTTGACTCGGTTGCCTCCAGCCGGCTCATCCGAAGATGGACGGGCACACACTGTAGGTGATGGGATTGATTCGTCAAACAGAGAAATTATTCAAGCCGGAAATCCTGAGGACGGACGCCTGCAATGATAGAAGGGACAAAGGCAGCGATCAGCACCGAAGGAGGAAATCTAAAGTTACCTTTCCTCAATTATTGGAGAAGTATCAGAAGATGAGCGAAGCAAAACGTGCTTATCGGCCAGCTGAAGCAAAGGCATCGAAGTCACCCCCAGGGTGTAAATATGATGACCGGGATTGGCAAAAGAAGAAGCCCAATGTGTTGGCTCCGCGAACTTCTTTTGGGCCACCAATGTCGAAGTCATCCATGCCTTCCCATGCCGGCTTATATTCATATCAATCACGGGACATGTATGATTCACGGGCACACCATCCATCTTATGCTAAATCACCTCGCCAAGCTTATGCAACTCCAAGAGAATCAACCCGGCAACCATGTGTCAAAGACCGACTCGATCAAGAGTCGGCCAGGAGCTCGTGGAGGAAAAAGGAGGTGGTGAAGCAAGTATACATAGTGAAAAGAGATGGATGCAAGGATGCTCTTCCAGACCCGATTCCAAGTAACCAAAAGCCAGCTAAAATGATGTTGGCTACAAAGGGCAAGGAAGTGAAGCGAGTAACTTTCAAGGACCCAGTCATCGAGTCTGGACAGGTCAAGCCGGAAGTGCCCAAAGCCAAGAAAGAACTGCCAGTGCAGAAAGTAAAATCACAGCCGGGATACCCACTCGGCTTATCACATTGGCAAGAGTGGCAGGTGAAGCGGCTCAGAGCCGAAGAGTTGGAGAAGTTGAACATGGCATGGGTTCTAAAAGAAGCCCTCAAATCAAGAACGGTGCACCAGCTTCTGTTGCAAAGCCGACAGGAGTAAAGGAGGATAAGCAAGAAGTCGGCAGGCGAAGCCGGCGATCTTCATCTCACTATAAGAGACCTCAGGCAGCGCGTCGTCCATGTTCTTCAACAATATCATCAAAGCTAGCACCTCACAATTTATCCCCAGCCAAAACTTCTAATTTATTTCGGCTATTCATGCTTTGGTTGACGAGTTTTCCTGGTCCTTTACGATGAGGATGTATGGCCGATATTTGCATATCGCCCTGAGAATACATTGTGTTGGCAAAGCCGACATCTGGCTAATGATATTGTTTAAGATTTATTTAAACCCTGAAAGCCGATGTTCAGTTTTGCCACTACTAGTAAGGACGACTTGATTATTAAGTCGGCCACTAATAAAGGATCTAGTGGAATCTGGATGGACGGTTAGAAGAAAAATGTTTTTCTTATCTGCAGGATCCGAGTCAAAAGTTTAGGTGACGTACAACCCGAGCATACGATAAAGTATTATCGCCCTAAGAACACATGGCCGATGTAGTGTTGGCATCGTCCTTAGCAGCATAATGGTGCAAGTTATTTATTGGCACACTAGCTTTGCCAAAAAACAGGGGGGCATGTGTTGACGACCGATTTTGGCTTAGAGTAAAACATGTCCAAAATAACAGGACGAAACACATGCTACCTAGTACATGTACTAGTCAAGTTCAGGATTTCGGTCAAATCGGAATGAAACAGAGCCCAGCTAGTACATGTACTAGTAAGGTTCGGAATTTCAGCCAAAACTAGAATATGAAACAGACATCAACTAGTATATGTACTGGTCGTGTTCTGTAAATGGCCAGAACTTGATATAACTCCTATTTGTTAAGTAGACCGAATGGCCATTAAGAAAGGTTCGGATGCAAAAAGTATAAAACAAGAGTTCTTTGTTTTTCTGAGACGAACAACTTTGCTGTTTACGGTTTTTTGATATAAGTTCATTTAATAGTTCAAATATGGCAATTACGGACGAATCAAAGTTATATGATTCGGATCCAATCCAAACATTTTAAGATCCGAGCCCAGATGAGCGATCAAGATGGAGTCGGATGAAAAAACACATTAAATGAAATTTCTTCATTTTTTCAAGACAAACAACTTTGTCTTATACGGTATTTCTATCCGGAGTCGTTTACTACCTCAAAAACGACCCGCAAGGTGCAGACTGAACGGTTTTGGAAGGTTCGGGTCAGACCATCCGAATTGGACCCAAATTAGAGTTTTGGACGTGGATCCAAACCCTTTCCTTGCACGGGAAGTCCAGCCGCCTCTTATATACATGAGGGGTGACGGCCGATTGAACCAACACCAATCGAACAAACACATCTACTACTTTTTCGTGTTCATCTACTTTTATCCCTCTCCCTTGTATCTTTCTTCTCGTTCTTCGAGATTGAAGGGCTGCGATCAACAAGGCTCTAGGGGCGTTTAGGACGACCTAGGGCAGCCGATAGCCGCCGCGAGCCCTAACGGGGTCCCTCTCGGGCGAGCGGGGTTTCAGGTCTACAAAAGTGCCACCGGATTGTCTTGCGTATCGCGCTTCCGGCGAGCCTCCCGCGGAGTGAGTTGTGGAGCATCTCCCTCGGCACCACGGGTACACGTGACGTGTTCGTGTGTCAACACTACCGCTCCTGGGCAGAAACATCTCCTTCTTCTTCTTCTTTTCTCGATGCAAACTTGACGATGACCATTATAAAAACCTGTTCACACTTTAACAACATATTAGGAGCACATGTTGTATTGTCATTATCACCAAAACATGATTAAGAGCACATATGCTCTTTCACCATGTCCAACAAGGTGAGTTACGTCTCTCGGCCACTCCATTCTCCCCGGAGTTTTAGGATGCGTAAGTTGTGAAACAATCCCACAATATTTAAGATGCTTGCTACACTCGTGACTAAGATATTCTCCTCCACGATCAGATTGTAGAAACTTCATCTTTCTGTTACGATGATTTTCTACTTCAATCTGAAAATTTTGAACTTTGAAAAGGTTTCGGACTTCCGTTTTATTAAGTAAATATAATCATATCTAATTAAAGGTTAATTGGATAAATGCCACTACAATTCATGCCAAATCGAGAAATGCCAATCAGTTTTAAACTTTTGAAAAATGCCACTCCAGTTTTTGAATACATCTATAGATGCCACTGCATGCTTTTAGCTCACTTTTGGAAAAGTTTGTCAAATATTCATCATGTTTTCTTCATTTTTGGCCAAAAGTTGGAAATTGCAGTGCAAATTTGTCACAAATTTGTCAAAATTTTGACAAAAAGTGAGCTAAAATCGCTACGGTGGCATCTGTAGGTGCATTCAAAAATTGGAGTGGCGTTTTTCAAAAGTTGAAATTTGCAGTGTTGTACTGGTTTTTTTTTGTTTAGGCATAAATTGCAGTGGCATTTATCCAATTAACCCCTAATTAAATCATTACTGAAAGTCACAAAGTAGAGAAATTCAAAGTAGAGAAATTCACCGCACACCGGGATGCTCATTGGTCCACATACATCCGAATGTATTATTCGCCATAAGTCGTCTGCCCGTTCAACAAATCCGTTGAACGACGTCTTAGCCATTTTCCCCATTAGGGAAGGGTCACATGTATCAAACGATCAAACCGAGAGACTTCAAAAGCCCATCACTATGAAGGTTCTGCATGCACTTTTTTCAATGTGACCAAGACGGCAGTGCCACTTGTAGGTGGAATTTCCATCAGCCTTCTTAAGTCACTTAGCATAACCTTATATATAAAGGGAGGACATGACAACCCCCTCTCCAGCGTGCCACGTCACCACTTTTAATCTGGCCGTCGGATTAATGCAACGGACGGCCAGGATCGGTCCACATCGCTCCCTAGGCGCGCCACTGTTGCTAGCTACAGTGCAGGCGAAAGCGCACCAACCAGGAAGCGCCACGTCACCCGGTCGACGCCGGTGGAACCGGTGACCAGACGGTCACCCCCCTTCGCACGATTTTTGACGCAAAACTTTACAGAAAACCCCCGTAAATGACTTTCTTGCAATTTCTCCAAACATCAGGGACCTCCTTGCAAAATCATGCACACAATCCCTCTCCCTTCTTCCTCTCCCACGACGCCGGAGCTCCCCGCCGCTACGCACCTCCCCGCTCAAATCGCGGCCTGTCAGAAGCTCCGCCGTCGCGTCCTGTTCATCTTCGCCCTGTATCGCTTGCCGGAACACCTCACGCGCCTCGGAATCGTCGACGCCGTTCTCCACGTCCGCCGCCGCGGGTTTGCTCGCCGCCGGCGAGTCCGTCGACCAAATGGCCCAGTGCGCCGCTCGCCCTGCTCCTCTTCACCTCCTCGCGTGGCTCCGCGCGACCGCAGGCCCGCGCGCGTGCTCGCGTGCTCGAGCGCGAGCTCGGCAGCGCGGCCGCCGCCGGCGAGTAATGACACATGATGACGTCACCGCGCACTGTCAGATTTTTTATTTTCATAAGCAATTTTCTTTTAAAAAACTGACGTATGGGCCCTACCTGTCATAAATCTCACAATTACAACAATATGCTGAAAAAGCGTAAAATTTATAACTTTTAATCTGTTCTTCACGAAAATGCAAATAATATATCAAAAAAAATTAAATTTAACAAATTTTCAAATTGTTCACACAAAAATTACACCAAACATACATTGCGCACAAAATAATGTAAAATAATATATCGAAATTTTCTGAAATTAACAAATTCAAAACCTTTCCACACAAAAAAATGCAAAAAAAAATTCATTATGCACATTTCACAATTTAAGAAATTTTTGAAATTAAGATATTTTCAAACTTTCCACATGAACTAATAAATGTCCATTATGTTCAAAATTTGTTAGATTAGTTTCCAGAAATTTTTTCTACCCACATCAGACAAATTAACGAAGGTTATTCTTTTTTTAAAACATTTTTAGAAGTTGTTAGACTCCTGACGTGTGGGAGCATTTTACTCAAACAATTTCCACAAAATATAAAGTGTTCAAAAATCAATAAATTTGAATCTATACATCGGAAAAATATGAATAACATATCGAAACGGTCAGAAAAATTAAATACTAGCTATTTAATTTGGTAAATATTTCAAACAAATCCAAATGCACTTCCTCTAATTATATAAAGGTAAATTTATTAAATGCTCAAACAATGCACCTCCTCTAATTACATAGTCAAATTTAACATTTCAATTTGGTCAACATTTGGATGTAATCTAAATAACCTTTCCCTAAATATAAAATTCAATTCAATAAATGTGCATCAAACATGTTCAAATATTTTGAATTGGTTAGTTGTTGAAAAAAAAAGAACACATGCACTTCTTCTAATTATATAGAGCCATCAAGATGAAAAACAAATGCTAACTATTTATAGGAAAAAAAGGTTTACATATTTTGAATTGTTGAATATTTAGACAAAAAACAAGTGCACTTCCTACAATTATGTAAAGTTAAATTTATTAAATGCTCACATAATGCACTTCATCTAATTGTGAACTTAAATTAAACAATTCAATTTGATGAATATTTGGATGTAATCTATATGAACTTTCCCAAAATATAGAACTTAATTCAATAAATGTGCATTTCCACCCACTATGGACTTAAAATAAATACTACTAAAACAAATAAAAACACATTTAAACATTTCAATTATACTCTAAAATATATCAACGTGCTCACAAAAATATATGCTAACTATTTACGACATAATGCAAACATATTTAAACATTCCAATTTGGTGAATATTTGGATACAATCAACATATTTGAACATCCAATTTGGTTGATATTTGGATACAATCTAATTACCTGCTAACTAATTTTAATAATATATCAAAAGGATGAGATTTGGATTTTTCCAACAAATATTTTTTTTCTCCAGCAAATATTCAACAAATTTTATAAGTTTAAAATATTTTCCCTACAAAATTTGTTGGAAATTTTCCCAATAAGTATATTTCCCCATAAAATACGCAACAATAAGATTTTTTCCAGAATTTGTATCAAACTTTTAAAATTCATAACTAATTCTTTTTAAATCAAAAATTTTTAGCAATACACCAAAATGTTCATAAAAATGGCATCTTCATGATTATATCAAATTCATGCATATTTAAACAACTTTGAATCATGTTTATATAGGATAACTAAATTACCTATTTTGTGTAATATGGAGTTTCCCTAAACGCTACTCATTTGGGCTCCAATTAAAATGATTCCGACGATCACGATCATGTAAGGAGAAAATCTAAATTGGGCCATGAAAGAAAGAGGCAGCATAAGTGCAAAAGATCTTGTAAATGTGAACTTAACTAAATAGGAGGTATTTTTACGTCATATAGAAACTGATTAAACTTCATGTTAAAAACATGTGTGACGATATCAGGGAAATGGAGGCTCTCCAGGTTTAGACACAAGTATGTCGACAATTTATTACCATTATGTATTACATGTAAAGATGATAAAAAGATCATGCACACAATATTTGCCGTAAAAAGCTATGCCATCTTGAATATTGCAAACAAAACATCAAAATTTGCACGTAAATGCAATTTCCCGAATAATTCTTCCTCAATAAAAAAAAATTCCAATAAGTTTCAAAATTTCATAATTACAGAAAATCTTTAAATCGGTTAATCAAAATAATACAAATAATATATCACAATTTGCAGAAAAATATATTTTCTCGAATAATTCTTTCTCACCAACAAATATTCAGCATTCCTAATAAGTTTCAAAATAGATTCCAAACAAGTTTTCCTTAGATTTTTCCCCAACAAATATCCCCCCCCCCCCCCCCCCCCATAAGACATTCAACAATTTTTTAAAGTTTAAAATAGCTTTAACACGGTATTTGATGGAGATCTTTCCAATAAGTATTTTTCCCCATAGAATATTCAACAACACGAAAATATTATTTCCCCAAGAATATTCAACAATATTCACAAAAGTTTCAAATATATTTCATACATGTCTCTCTGATTTTCTTTTCCTGAACAGATTTTGCTGCGTTGACTCGATACAAATTGCGTAAACAGATACATAATATATCAAGACCATTGCAGCGGCACGACATTCCACAAATTTCAAATTTAAGAAATTTTTAAAATTTCAACAAAAAAGTTACACCAAGTAACCATTGCACACAAAAGTACAGCTAAGAAATTTTAAAATTTAAGAAATTTTCGAACTTCCCACATGAACAAACAAATGTTCATTTTGTTTCAAATTTGTTGAGTTAGTCCTCCAGATAATTCTTCTATTTCTCACTGGAAAAAAAACAAATTCCAAACAGAATTCAAAATTTCCGAACACAACAAGCACCGCGTATCAACGTGCTAAATTTTCCAACAGTACTGTCCATTGTAAATTCAGGACAAAAAAAACAATCTCCTCCGCAATATTTTCCAGCCGATAATACTCCACACGACAAATTTAGGCAAAATTCAACATTTCGAATCCCGACGGGTGCGGCGTACCGCCACGTAACCATGATTATTTGGAATAATAAAAATAACCAACTCTTAACCATATTTAGAATGCCAAAGTTTTCCCTTAATTCACAACGTGGTTAATTTTTTAGAGAATTCAGATGTATATGAATATTTTTCAAATTTCTACAAATTACAGAATATTAAAATGAACTACATCAATACAACCACACGGGCGCGGCGTGTCGACGCGCCATCTTATCTAGTTAATGTTAAAGACGTCATTTCTACCTAAATCTCCACTTGACGTCCTTGTTCGGTTTGCCCCATCACATCCTGGTCTGCATGCTACGGTATGGCGTTGTTCATCCACAGCTACGAAATTTTAAGATATTTTTGCAAAGAGTTAAAGGACAGCAGCAGGGCATTAAAAGGCTGTTCTACCAATTATGCCAAGTATCAAATGTACACCTCACAACATTAATCCAGCATTCCCTTTTAAAAAGCATGTCATCAAATCAATCCAATATTCCAATGGGCAATACGTGTACGCAAGGATAATAATTTGATTAAATTCTAAAATAGTGAAGTCTTGATATGGGAAGCAGTTAGAAAGGGGAGAGTGCAGGCCAAGTCATCGTTTATAAAAAGGATCCTACCTGGTGGTATCAGTCTTCCCTTCAACAATTCCAACTACAAAATTCTGAACAGAGCCAGCCAATGGTGTCTTTGGCTGACTGACTGCTGGGCCATCTGATGCCGACGTTCAGGGCAGAGAAGCACGTCTTAACTGGTACGTCGAATCCGAAATGACGCAAGGCAAAAGAATAGAGAATATCTATCTGTTAGATAGAATACAAATTGGACCGCTTCTGTGCGTGAACCCCTAGTCCCCTTCAACTTCAAGGCGGCTCTCAGAGTTCGACCGTTTCAATACCCGTTCAATAAAGTCTTCGATTCACCTCGCCCCCTCTTTTAACAGCACAGAAGACGCGGTGTTTGATCTCTAGTTTCTGCCCTGTTTTGAAGGTTCGCCATAAAGGAAAAGTCTCTCGCTCCAAGAGACAACCAACAATAACCTTCTCGGTGCAGTACCTGATTCCCAGCTCGTGCATCTGTTTCAGAGAAAGACTAGGGTTTTGATACGAGCAACCAAGGTGTCATGCTTGGTTGATCCTGGGCAGGCAACAGGTTTCCTAGCCGGAGAAGATGTTCTCGTTCAAGTCCAGGTAGAGTATATAGCCTTTTCCCCAATTGATGAACTGAACCAACAGGAGCTTTGTCTATTTTTACAGAGTCAAGCCATCTTCCAGTGGCAACGAAGTTTCCACATCGCGCTTCACTGAGGCATCAGATATGCAAGAGGAATTAAACAAGTTGCAGGAGGAACTGGTAAAGGAGAAACATGAAAAAGTCCGTTCCCTGGATGAGATGGAAGAGGTCAAGAAAAACAATAAGAAGAACAAGTTAAAAGGCAGTGAAGATGATCAATTGGACCTTGCACACAGGTTAGAGAAGTTGGAAGTTGAACTGGAGGCAGCAAGAGATTCAGAGAAGAAAATGCTAGTGTCGCTGGAGGCCCAAACAAAGCAGCTTGAACAAACCAAGGTATCTTTGGAGGAGGCCAAGATTGAGATAGCTTCGCTTCAAGATAATAACAAGAGCTTGGAGGCCTTCACTGCCCTGTCTTCTAATCCAACTAGGCAGACAGCGAAGAATTTCAGAAGAAGAGGTGTAATGTCCTTCTCCTTTGCCGATCCTGGTGAGGTGGAGACACTCTCATTACAGCGTGAGCTGAAGTTGGCTGTCGAAGCTGAGGAGAAGTGCAGGAAAGCCATGGATGAATTAGCGATAGCCTTGAAGGAACAAACCACGGTGGCTAGAGAGGCGAAAACAGAGCTCTCAAGGGTGCAAGCTGAGTTGAAAAATGCAAGAACTGAAGTGGAGAACTCAAAGGCCTCTCTGGAAAGCATGGAGGAAAAGCTCTGGTTGGCACAGGAAGAAGCAGGGAAACTGAAGTTTGAGTCCGATGAGTTGGCAGCAGCATCAAAAGAGAAAGAGAGGGGACTCATCGATTGCATCAAGATATTTGAGGGGGAGGTGAACAAAGCAAAGGAAGAGAATGACAAATTATTTGAATCACAGAGGGTGATCAGAGATGAGAATTCCAGGTTGAGGGAAATGCTGAAGCATGCGGTTAATGAAGCCAATGTAGCAAAAGAATCCTTGGAGATTGCCAGGGTAGAGAACTCTCAGCTTCATGAAGATATGTCTGAGAAAGATAGTACCTTAAAGAGCATCGTGCAAGATTACGAGTCCTTAAAGGTCAGTGAGGCTGCTGCACAGAGTAGCATTAAAGAATTGAAGGACATGATTGATGCTATGTTCAGTTCAGAGTCAGCCAAAACCTCAGCAGAAGCATCACCCAGAGATCCCGTGGGAGGCGAGAGGAAAGGAAGGTATGTGGCAGCTGATGATATGTACTCTGATGTCGAAAGATCTCCTCATTCAAAGGATATTAGGAGTCCTGCAAGGAAGAATAAGAGGACAATTCTTAGGAAATTTGGTGACATAATGAAGAAAAGGAATCCTCAAGGTGTAATCTAGCATCCTTGGGTACTAGGCCGCGTTACTAAATACTCTGTACAAGTGTACAACTCTACATTTTGCTTCTCCAAAGCCCTTGAACTCAAGATAGTTGTAATGCTCAACAAAATGAGATGCTCCAAGTGCAAATTGAACTCTTTTCCATTCAGCTTTGAAGATGTAAATTACAAAGAATGTAACATATATGTAAGCATACAGATACTGAAAATATGAAAACGAAATAGTTTGTAGGGGTGCTTGAAATGACATATGCTTCCTGCACCTTTCAGTCTGTTACCTGTAAAAGCTTGAGATGGAAATTTCTTGGATGCAGAAATTAGCACTGTGCAGTTAAGCAGTCCTTGTCTTGTCATTACAGTCTGCAAATCTGACAATGATTTAGAAAATACTTTATCAATATATCTACAAAAGCAAAGCTTTTCAGTACTTACAACTGAGGTTGCCTAATCATTGTTGGTCTATTGCACTCTTAAGAAAAAATAGTTTTGATCAGGTAAAATAAAACACCCAGGTCTAAACTTCCTTGTCAATGTGTTGCAAGTTTATTGTTTATATGTTGTGACATTAAAATCGAATGAAACTGCATCGCAGCTCCCATAATCAATCATAAGCTCTCAAGATAAAAAAATAAAAAAAATGATCAGCCCACGATTTATCAAAAGCGAAATAAAGTGTCGTGGTGGGAATCACGCAGATGCCACTGGGTGGCTTATTCTGGGGCCGAACGGGTGCTTGTGGATTCGGGGAGGGATTGCGCGATGGAGTCGCGCACGAAGAACACACGAAGAACACGAAGAACAAGAACCGCAAGAACACAAAGCACACACGATGTACCCTGCTTCGGGGCCCTCGTGAGGAGGTAAAACCCCTACTGCAGCACTAGCCTACTTGGTGTATTCTCCTCTTTGTATATGATTTGTACAAGTGCTCCTCGAGCTGTGCGGTTCATCCATGGAGGAAGAGCTAAGGAGGAAGAAGAAGGGTAGGTGGGAAGCGCGCACCCGCGCGTGTCCTCTTGAGCCTTCCCCTGGTGCTCTTTATAAAGAGAGAGCCCAGGGGACAAGGGCCGGCCCACACTGCCCATGCACTCTAGCACTTGTCTTCTAGCACTTGTCTTCTAGCATTTGTCTCCGGCATCTCCGGGAGATGCCGTCCTTTCCTTTGTCTTCTAGCCGTTGTCTTCAGAATCTCCACGTCCTCTTCTTATCCTCTCCTGAAGATATTTATGATGATTCGGATAAGGATGTCCCGGCATAGGCGGAGAGTGATCCGGTTAGGGATGTCCCGGCGTAGGCGGAGAGTGATCCGGTTAGGATGTCCTGGCGTAGGCGGAGAGTGATCTGGATAAGGATGTCCCGGCGTAGGCGGAGAGTGATCCGGTTAGGATATCCCGGTGTAGGCGGAGAGTGATCCGGTTAGGGATGTCCCGGCGTAGGCGGAGAGTGATCCGGTTAGGATGTCCCGGCGTAGGAGGAGAGTGATCCGGTTAGGATGTCCTGGCGTAGGCGGAGAGTGATCCGGATAAGGATGTCCCGGCGTAGGCGGAGAGTGATCCGGTTAGGGATGTCCCGGCGTAGGCGGAGAGTGATCCGGTTAGGATATCCCGGCGTAGGCGGAGAGTGATCCGGTTAGGGATGTCCCGGCGTAGGCGGAGAGTGATCCGGTTAGGATATCCCGGCGTAGGCGGAGAGTGATCCGGTTAGGATATCCCGGCGTAGGCGGAGAGTGATCCGGATAAGGATGTAGAGTCGAGGCCACCTGCCTCGACTCGGAGCGCATCTGACGTCCTAGGAGCTTCGGTCAGAGCAACAACTCTGGGGTACCCGGGGTCACATCCCCGACATAAAGCTTACACCTATACAGCTCTGATTTGCAACAGCAGCAGCTAGAACAATGTTCTGCCAAGGAAAATTTCGAATTCCTGGAGTTATGAAAGCGAAATAAAGCTTACACCTATACAAAATGACTTTCCCATTTAAGCAAGCCCATTGCACCTACTGTTCTCTTGTCTAAGAAGGTTGTTTGTGCATGCTTAATTGTATCTATGCCACTGAAGATCCTTTGTTGATTGAATTTTCTGGAAATGAAGTCAATTCCATTTGATGATAACGTAGAGCACAAAAGAGGAACAAAGAGCTCACAGAAGATCAACCTTTTGTAATGTTAATGATGTAAATTTCACCGGAGCACTAGACTCACTCATGTCCAAATGGACCAAAGTAACATTGCATCAAGCATAACCCACTATGTTGTTTCTAAAACTACATAGATAATTATGTGGAGTACTGAACATTGTCCCGTCTGAAAAACTATAGCACTTACCTTAGGATTAACTGACCTCTCAGTCCTGGTTACTCCACAGCATGCAACTAGAAATGCCTAGGTGAAACTGGATCAAGATTGTTCTATCATCTAGAACAAATGTATTTTCATGATGAACAGAAATGATTGTGGTGATTACCTTCAACAAGTGTTTCATCTAATTCTAGTTTTTGACCTTCTTTTACAAACACCAGGACCCCTTCGTTCTTTGAAGGATAGAAACCCAGCTTAATCATAATAGAGTGATAGCAACATCCATTAGATTCGTCTGTTTAAATGTCATGCAGGAAATCCATGTACCTGAGATGAACAATCTACTTTCCCGTAAATATGATCCTTGAACTTTTTTTCCGAGAAAACGCATCATTACAAAGAAGAGAGCAAACCGAGGTTCAGCTACATCCTCCAGGAGGAGGAAAATGGAACAAAAAAAAAAAAATCAATGGACATCCCTCAGTCCCTCCGCTCCTGCTCTGGCCCAGAGAGCCACCTCGTCTTTGATTCTCGAGATCAAGGCAGGGTTGGAGGGCTGAGCGGCCTCGAAGACGCATTCGTTCTGTTGCTTCCAGATCATCCACGGTGTCAGGAGAGCGATCGTGGCAAGGCCCTTTTGCAGTGGTTTTGGGGTGGCCTGTTTGGCCTGGCACCACCAATCGGCAAGGGTAGTGTCGCGATCAGGTGGGCGACAAGTCATCCGCAGCCAGGACAAGATCTCGGACCATATCTGCCACGAGAAGGGGCATCCAGTGAGCAGATGATTGATCATCTCTGGTTCCTGGTCACAGAGGAGGCAGCGGGTCTGGTGCTGCAGGCCGCGGCGTTGCAGCCGCTCGGCAGTCCAGCACCAGTCCTGGTTTGTGAGCCAATGAAATAATTTCACTCGAGGAGGTGCCCAGCTTTTCCAGAATTTGATCCTTGAACTTACTAACAGAGATTCAGATAAAGCAGAAATTGCGAATGGCATGAGAGCATGAAGGGTATGAAAAGCACTGTCCACATTCTTGGGCCAGCTCTATCATCGTATGAGTTCCATTGGTCATCATTTGCATATGAAAGCTGATTTTTCTCAGCTCGGAAATGATCTTGTTCATCTCTGGATGAGATGCATCACCACCCACAAACATATGAACTGTATTAGCAATGTCAGTCCAGCTGTATCCTGGTTGTTTCTTCACACCTTTTTCCTTCATTTGGCCTCTTACTCGATTGACTTCACCCCACATGCCAGCAGCAGCATATATATATTTGAAAGCATCACATACGGCCCTGAACTTCCTGAGTCTGACTGCACAAGCATTTTTGCAGCAAATTCACCCAATTGCACATTACCATGAGTCTTGGAAGCTCCCAGCAACGCACCCCAAACATTCTTCTTCTCAGCTTCAAATGGCATTTCTTTTATGTAACTACACGCTTTCTCGAACTGTCCTGCTCTGGCCAATATATCCACAATACAAGCATAGTGTTCAGCTTTTGGAGATATCGCGTACTTGACTGACATAAGATCAAACAGCTCCAAGCTGTCATCCACCCTGCCAACATGCCCACATGCTGATAGCACACTGAGGATGGTAAAATCATTCGGTATCAGTCCACGTGTTTCCATCTCATGGAAGAGAGAAATAGCTTTCTGATATCTGCCATGTTGTGCATATGCAGCAATTATTGTGTTCCACGAAACAATATCCTGGCTTTTAAGATTTATGAAGACTAACTCTGACTCACAGACATCGCCACACTTGCTATACATTGTCATCAAAGCATTACAAAAAGATGTGCTAGATTCTAACATTGTTTTGATGGCAACAGCATGTGTTGATCTTCCTTGTCTGAGCAAAGCAAGAGCAGAACATGCTATCAGGATTGCAATAACAGTCGCGTGATCTGGTTTTGCACCTTCTCTGATCATTATGATGTGCAATCTCAAAGCTTCTTCTCCGTGTCCATTATGAACATATCCTGCATAAATATGGACAGTAAAATATGAGGATTTTCGAAGGTTCAGTGGCAACATGAGGAACAAAACAAGAGATCTAAGCAGACAGCTTTTTATTTATTGCGTTTGCTGAATCCCCATATGCAAAAAAAAGAAGTGAAATGACTCTTAGTCAAGAACCTCAACAACAATATAGGAATTACAAGATAGTTAAAAGTTAGAAAGCTTTTGTTCAAGCCTTCACCAGTCCAACCAAACCATCCCGTGGCACTGCACTCCTTTGTGCAATTGAGTGTACCCAAAACAGTAAAAAAATCCAAATTAAAGCCCCTAACAATTAAGAAATGAATAGATCACAGCAAGCATACATTTTGTAGTTTTCTGCAAGCACAATAAACTTTAGCGACTTGTATTTGGCACCACACATTGTCTATTCTTTGAACGACAAAAACAAAGAAAAAAACCATTTTCAATCGCCAACTCAAAATGCACGCACTCACACAAGTAGGTGAGACAACTGATGCACAACCCCAACACCATCTTGAAGATCTCGACAGCCACATGGCTTGGTGTGCAGGTAAAGATAAAACATTAGATACATGTATGTAAGCAACATCACAATTCTTATATCTTGACAGGAGTAGGACTGTACTAAGCATTAGCCAAGTTGCATATGATGAGAAAAGAATCGCAACCTTCTCCGGCATCGCTTCAAACAGTTTCCTTGCCTCGTCGAACATGGTGTTCTCAACATACCCACTGATCATCGCCGCCCACGACACCAAGTTTCTCTCGGGCATTTCGTCGAACACCTCACGTGCCCTCGCCACGTCCCCGCGTCGCGCAAGCCCATCCACCATGGTGGTATACGACACCACGTTCCTCTCGGGCATTTCCCCGAAAAGCCTCTTCGCGTCGTCCATGCAGCCGAGCCGGACGAGCCCGGCAAGCATGGCGTTCCACGAGGCGACGTTGCGGCGCGGCGTGCGCGCGAAGTAGGCGGAGGCGGCGGCGAGGTCGCCGTGCGCGAGGCAGCCGGCGACGAAGGAGTTCCAGGAGATGACGTTGCGGGACGGCATGTCGTCGAAGAGGCGGCGCGCCGCGGGCAGGTCGCGGCCGCCGCGCCATAGCGCCGTGAGGAGGGCGTTCCAGGAGACGACGTCGCGGCGGGGCATGGCGTCGAACACCCGACGCGCGGCGGCAAGGTCGCCGGCGCGGGCCAGAGCGGTTATGCGCTGGTTGTCGCGGACGAGGGCGCGAGAGGCGGCGATGGAGGGAGCACGCGCTGGGTGCATTGGGACAGCATGAGTGTCGGTGTTGGCGGTGGCCGGTGGATGGAGCACGGAGGCGAGACGCAAGTTGCGCGTCGGGTGTATGTGCCTCAAGACTCAGAAAGCGGGCCAGGCCACGATGGTCTCTCTAGCCATCCAGGCTGATGTATGTGCCGAGTGCTGACACGTCCACCCTGGCAAGTGGCAACACACCCGACTTTCTAAAATTTACCTACACGTCACAGCCCGTAGAAAACAAGAAAGAATACAAACTCTCTGCGATTGATCAACACCTTGGTTTTCGAGACCGCATATTTCTGGAACTCTCCTCCTCTCCTCTCTTCTACAGAACTAGAGGCGACTCGAGGGCGACCCCGAGGCGACCAGCGTGCGCCGGCGTATCCGTGGGATTTCCCACCCTCCGGCGGCCGCTCCGGCGGCGGGAGGATGGGGAATCCCCGGATCTGCGCTCCGACGGTGTAGATAGGGTGTGGATAGGGTGGATCTCGGGCGTCGGGGTCGAGGCGGGGAGGCCTCCGTCGTCGTTTTGTTGGGAAGCAGCCTCCCCTCGCTCCCGATGTCGTCTTCGACGGCGGCGGCTGGCTGCTGCCCTGCACCACTGGTGCTTCCTCCGGTGCTGGTGTTTTCTTTGCGGTTGGCGTTTTGGTTGGTGTTCTGGAGGCGTGCGGAAGGGATGGGAGGCTGCTGTTGCGCGGGATCGAGGCTTGCAGGTTGAAGATCTGGCCACCTCGGTGGAGGTGGTGTGGCGCTGGCCCTGGATCTGGGGCGGAGGTTGCTTGGGGGACTCCCCCGGCCGATGGACCATCTTCGGCTTCAGATCCAGCTCGTCGGAGCTGGTGGCTAATGCGGCCCGTCAAAGCCTTACCAGCTCGTCGGAGCTGGTGGCTAGGATTTCTTCCGCTTCGTTGGAGAGGGTTGTCGGCGGCTGGATCCTGCGTCGTCCTCGACGGTGGAGGTCTCGGGTGTTCGGCGTCCTGGAGGTTGAAGAAGATGTTCTGCAGCAATGCTGCTCTCTGTATCCTCTCCGTATCGTAGCTGCTTGTATTAGGATCTGTACTGCTTTCCTATTCGTATGAATACAAGTTTTTAGCGTTCAAAAAAAAAAACACCTTGGTTTTCAGATTGGTTGCCAATTATTATCGACAAATTTGGTTCAGCTACCACGAACTGAATTTGGTTCCTTCTCCAAACCCAAGTTGTTAACCAAAAATATGAGATTGCATGTCTTATAGCCCGTCTATATCAACCTATTGTACTTGTATTGTAAATTTTTTTTGCGCATAACAGACGCAGACGCTCATATACACGCGGATACACTCACCCATATGAATACACACACAACCTACCCTATGAGTATCTCCGAGAGACTGAGCCGACAGATCAGGTCTTGAGATTGACAAAGTCACCACGGGCGTATCGATGTCAACGGAAACGTCGCCTCCCACTGAAAAATATTCCGCCTAAATGAGAAACACCAGCATCAAATCTGGGGTTTGAACTCTGATTGGCTGGGGGTCGGAGCTAATCATTATCCATGTTTTTTGGAGGCCAGGTAGGGTCGGAGCTTGGTTGTCCAACGCCCAACGCTTGGAGGAAAAAAATCTCACTGACAACTCGACGGGCACCATTCCCTCAAGCCCTCAATCCCCCTCTCAAGCTCCCTGCCCGACAACCTCCGTGGCCGCCCCCATCCCTGCCACACCATTGCTGCCACCATTTCTTGTCGTCGACTGCTCGTCGTCTGTCCTTGATGTTCGATTGGCGATTCGTCATGGTCCCCTCTCCGATTCGCGATTTATCGCCGATTCTGGTCGAGCTCGCGGCATGAATTTTTCGCTCCTCCATTCCGCCGTGTCCGGTCACACGGGGCAAAGTCGCCCGCGCTGCGCAAGTACTTGTCGATCCTTGTAGAGTCACTTCGTCGAGGAGCACCTCCACGGCAACCCCTCGTGGGCGCCGGCAAGCTCCAAGGAGGCGGGGAGAGCTGTGCGTGAGGTGCCTCCTAGGCGGAGAACGGTGGGGTGTATTTTGGCAGAAAGAACCGCTGCTTGAGTGTAATGACAAACATGACCACTACGTGTAGGGATGAAAACGGTACGGAATCTTTCCGAGTTTTCCGTGGAAAAACGGAAACGGAATGAAAATATGGAAACGGAAACGGAATTCTGCAAAACGGGAACGGAAACGGAAACTTCTATGCGGAAACGGAAACTTCTATGCGGAAACGGAAACGGAACAGCGTATTCCGGCGGAACGACTGTGGAAACGGAAATTCCGTTTCCGGTAATACGAAACTTTCCGTTTTTTTTTGTTACCCTGTGATTTTAAATCCAATAGACACGGAAATTCTACTGAGAATATTTAGATACAACTAAAGAACTGAATAAAAATAAAAAGAATCGGAAGCTACCATGTTTAGGACCTTTGTATTCGCATATCATCTCTTACTCAGGTTGTTATTTCAGTGTTATACTAGGAACAAGGACGATAATAGATATTTTTAATGTTGCCAAAGTTGATAACTTAGACACACTATATTATATAATCAGGATATCTCTTTATAATTTTATTTCATCTTAGAAACTTGATAAGTTTGTTGATTTGTTTGCCTTTTTCTTAAATATTTAAGGTGTCTCTCGATTCCGGTAAAGATCTGCTTTCTGTTCCGTCTCCGCACCGTATTTGGTTTGTATCTGTTTCCGACAATATTTGTTTCCGTATTTGTTTTCGGGGTTTCTGTATTCGTTTCCGCTTCCGTAAAAAAATATGAAAACAAATGTGGCATCAGTCAATTTCGTCCGTATCCGCTCCGTTTTCATCCCTGCTACGCGGTACAATTGATGGAACTACCGTGACAGCAAGCCCAACAAGTGCCACGTGGCACCTGCCGCCATTGTCGAGGCCACAACATGTGAAACGAAAAATCAGACTAGCTAAAGCGGGAATCGGGGATCGCTGAGCCTGCCACCACTGTGGACAGTGGCACGATGACATGCCCCCCTGCCGCCCCGTGCAGAGACGGCAAGCCCTGCCACCCGCCCACGCGCGAGAAGACATGCTGATTGTGATTGGTTCTAGTGGCCAAAGCTCTTAACCCAACTATGACATGCATGCACGACTCCAGTCCCGTGGCAGACACCAGGTCCAAAACTCAGAGGCTGTTTAGTTTGGCTTTTTTCTTGGTTTTTGCTTTGACTTATAAGTCAGAAAAGCAACTAAATAGGTCAACCGACACAAATGGTTCACAAAAAGTTCACAATCTTCCACGCCTCTTAGCTTCCATGATGGCATCAAGCACACTAGCCTCCGGACGAGCAATAGGGTTGAAGGCCCTATTGTTTCTCTCTATTTTTACAGAACTTTTGTACAATGTAGAATTTAGAGGGAAGCTATTCTACGTTTATGTTTTATTTTGAGCAGAGTGTGTATTTCTGTCGTCGTTATATTTGTTGTGAGTGATGGGAGTTATTGTTTTCTCCCACTCTAATTCCTCCATCTCTCCATGTACCTGTAGAGTTATGTGTACAATATGTCTTGTGGGAGCTCAAGGTCTCCTGTAGGTTCTGAGTTAACACTCTATATACCTGTCAAAGAGCAAACAAAAATCTTTGCTACATTTGTTTCCTATGGCATATTTATGACTTTGCTCCTCCCCCTTGTCATCTCATTTCATCATGTTCATTTTTTATGGACAGTGCTTAAGCAAGCTCATTTTTGCTGTATCATATGACAGTCCTGAACAAAATTAGCTTTGCTAATTTAGGTTGCCTGACTGCACACCATGATGTGAAAATATTTCACATTGTAATTTGGCACGTCTATAGGATACATCATCGAGAACATGAATGATTTTTTTCAGTTTTTTCTAAAACTTATAAATAATAATTTTCAAAAAAAAGTAAAGTAGTGGGAGCACTGGAACTCGCGTGCAAGAAATCTCTACTCTAGGGAAAATATCCAGTGATCCCAAACTTTAAATGCTACCATGATACCGCTTCTCAAAATTTGAATATACCAGGGTCAAAAAATTCCGTAAAAAATTGTGGGCGTAATCTTTCTCCCTCTCTTTCTATTTTAACTAACCCAAAATAATATTGGGAATATTTGCAAAACTATTTCAAATCAAAATTAAAGTTTTGTAAATTATTTCATAAAAGTATTGCCTCTCTTTTATTCCTCTATTTCCTAATTTCTTCCCTCTTTTCTATATCCTTTCTCTCTTGTCTCTCCTTTTATCTTCCTTTATTTTCTAGAAAATTGCAGAAGTCCAGGAAATTCCGAAAAGGGCTGCAACTCTCAATCTGGCCCTTCTGGCCTTCTTCCCTTCAGCAAGCCGGCCAGAATTCCTCTCTTTTCCCCCCTCAATTTCATCCCGTAGCCGTCTTCACCGGCGTGCCGCTCTCGGCATCGCCACGGCCGTGCCATGGCGAACACGAGCACGAGCGCCTCGGCCCTCTGCCTCGCACCCCTCACGCATGCATGTACTCACGCATGATCCCGCACGCGCATGACGGCGCCGCCCATCCGTGGTTGCCACCGTCCAGCCTCGCCACTGCCCAAAGTCTGAAGCTTTTCTTCAGTTTCGTCAGGGATCCACCGTAAAACCTCTTAAACACCCGATCCGAAGTCCATCACCAACCAAGCCACAACTCAGTGGCTAGTGCCTTCCTCCACCCCTGCAGGGTTTAAATCTTTTCGAGAAGCCGTGTCCACGGTTATGGACGACTTGGTGCGGATGCTGGCTAACAAGATCACATACAACTTACACCTAATGATTCTAATTAACTTGGCTAGTAAGTTAGACTCACTTTCACATTAAGATGTAACTAAAATTGACTGTGTGAGTTTCACTCGATTGCTTCCTCATACTTGGTTGAGAGGGTGAATCTGGGATGTGTTATGTTTGGTGTTAGAAACTAGTTTGTTCCGAAACACTCTCTTATCGCTCTCTTTTAGCCGGAAGTTGTAGAGTGTCTCCATATATTGTTTAGTGCTGTTGTTGCCGTCTCAGTCCACCTTCACTTTGTTTTGGTAGTCTTTGTGTTGGTATCTTTTGAGCATTGCTTGCCAGACAGTTGTGCCTGGCCCATCTTTGGGCTATACTTCTATGTGCAGTCAACAGGTTCGAAATCTGGCAACGTTAGCTTGGGTATCCCTTCGGCTCGGCCTGGGCAGGGATATGGACGCCATGGTTATCTTAAAAACTCTTAGTTCAATTTGTAACTTGTTCGTAGTCGGACGCTATTTTGCTTCGCTGTGCCTTGTATCTTTGTAATGTATCAGTTGTTTCGTGACTCGTTTGAGTCGTTCTTATATATATATCTTCTTCTGTTGTTGTTGCGGATTCTTTCGTAAACTGTTATAATGTTATCACAATTCCACCCACATAACGCGCATGTTACGGCGTGCACGTTATGTCTGGTGGGCGTCCTAAGATCGTTATTATGCGGGTTTTGGCGGGATCGCTGAAATCTGCATAGTACCGATTTTGGGGCGTCACAAAGTGGTATCACATTTTCTACAGTTTTCATTACCAAATTCCAAATACATACAAAGAAATAAAAATATAAATTGCTATGTGAATAGTGTCATTTTGTGCTTTTGTCTTTTTGTGACACTATTCATGTAGGATTTGTCATTTTTGTTTCTCTGCGTGTATTTCAAATTTGTTTCTGAAAATTCTTGGGATCGTAAACACACATCTTATGAATACCCACAATTTTGTTCGGAATTTTTGGCACTTGTAAATTGGAATTTTAAGAATTGGTATCATAGTAGCATTTAAAGTGTGGGATCACTCATTGTCACGAACTACATGGCTGCATCTCGTTCTGCCCGGCAACGGCGCCAGCCAGTGTCGCTAGCCAGGACGTTTTTTTTTCGAAATAAAAAAAATTAAGTGGTGACACACATTTTTCTGCATCTATACCAATATAAAAAGAGCGAAAGGGGCAGATCCAAAGCATCGTACAATCTGAAGATCAACGCTGAATATTGCTTCCGCGCTTAGCGGTAAAACAGTATCCGTCACCGCTAATCCCGCACGATCCAGTCAAAAATTTCCATGACCGAACGCTCACCCCGCAGTTCTTTTTTTCCGATGGCCATCACGCACTCCGCCTCCCTACCACATCTGCCGCCACGAGTCTGGCCGCCGCCGCGCCGCGGGAGCCTCCTGCCGCCGCCCCGCGCGAACCTGGCAGTCGAGCCTGCCCGCCGCCGCTGCCCTGCACGCGAGCCCACCTCCCTGCACCCGCTGACACTTACCATGGAGGATCGGGAGCAGGATGGGGAGACGCCACGGCGGTGCGCTCGCTACCAGTCATGCACGAGAATGCACGCACGATTTTTTTTGGTGTATCGGCAGGTGCAGCATCTCACGATCTCCTCCTGTTGCTCTCTCTTCTGTATCTGAATTTTCTTTTGGCACACCGTGTCTGGATATTGGTTTGATTCCAACCTGCTCCTTGATATATCTCTATCATTATTGTGTATATCGTTTTTTGATATTTATTTGGAATTAAGTCTCCTCCTAGCAGTGATTTTGAGGTCAAGAAAGAACGACATGTGCCATATGCAAAAAAAAAAAGTGAGATTGTGAGATGCTATCAAAGAGCATGCCCAGCAGCCATGGAGTTTGCATTTGTTTCTAGAACCACGGATGAACTGCAGATTTTGATTTGAAACAAGGAGTTTTCCTTTCGGAGATTAGCGAGGAACTTGCTAAATTGTAGCCGACGATGTAATATGTCATTTATGGATGAGTTACCAGAATGTCGTTCTACAGCATGAACAAGAATAAGGCATTATGCTTCCTAGATGTGGAATATTATTTCTCATTTATATATTTCTTGGGATGATATTTGAGCACTACAAACTAAACAAACTACTACACTTACGCCAGAGCCTTATGTGGTAGAGTTGGTTAATATAAATTACATTAGCACGCAGGTTAGAGATTATGGTTGATGTAGTGGATTTTTTTCACAATGCATTTCATCACATATCCCCCTTGCAGGTTATGGATTATGGTTGATGTTGTGCAAATTATTGATAAGGACCGGTTTATTTTTCAAGCCAAATTTTTGGATTAGAGAGAACTATTATCTAGCTTTTGATCAAGTGATAATGAGACATTTGTACCATACAATGCATTGGTGCAAATTAGATATCACTTTCATTTGTGATTTTGATCGTCTACCAATATTTTTTCTGTTATATAAGTATACACACCTGGTTGGTTATTTTCTTATCGCTTCTGCATCTTATTCCATTGAGAATTATGCATATTTTAGTTATTGTTGGTCATCTCGTGCAGAGTCGACATACTGAATCCAAGGCGAAGTTTCAAAACTATATTTATCGGTCAGTTTTGAGAAATACTGATGCACTGTTTTCATAAATGTGAGGTAAGATTGGTGATATTTTGGCTTTAACTAATGTTTTCGTGACAAAATACCTTCCTGGTGACATTTTTTCTGTATGATGAGTACAAGGTTCAGAGAGATTCTTTCAGGTGCCACCACATTCTTATAACTGCATAGGTTGATCCCTCACCACTGCAGCATCTGTCCTGGTTTCCAGCATAGGAGATGATTTGGAAGCTCGACATAGAAAAGTGTTTACTCTAATGCAGATTACATATTGAACAACTTCTGAAAGCTATGTACCGGTAAAGTTACCTATGAGTCTCTTTGGCTCTAAAGGAATTTTTGTGCGATTTCAGTCTTCAAGAAGTTTGAACGCTCTAGATGTCTGATTACTTGTTCTAGATGTCTGATTACTAGTTTTTGTAAGTTCATACAACATTTTATGTTTTTGTTAATATCTACATTAATCATTATTTATAATACGTGCATTGCACGTACAGTATTACTAGTACAAATTAAGTGCACAGCCATGTAAACTGGATACGGCTGGCGGATTTTGTTCCTAAAACTCATTATATATATGTTATGTGTGGGGAATATCGTACTGTGAAACATCGGGGTGCTGATAAATCAGAGTTGTTGTTAATTCTTGAAGGACACCATGCTGAAGTTTGGGTCCTTGCTATCAGCAGTCGTGGTACAGTAGGAAAAACTTAAAAGTTTTTATCATCAATTTCTTTCCTTCTTTGAACTTTTCGATAATCTGTTCTGTGCACGTACAGACGTACTACATAGCAACTTTTTCTACCAGCATTCTAGCGAGATCCAAGTGAAAAGATTCTGCAATATGCTTGAGCCTGAGAAAGTTCTAAGCGCATGCAGCTCGTTATGCCTTGCATGATTTGGCTTGTGCTTTTCTTAAATTTGTGTGATAGTACAGATGGAATCCCTAGATCTGGATATATCAGATCGGACAATGGTGGCATCCTCGGTGTCGCAACTCGACGGGTCATGGCGGCATGGTGCAGCGGGGACTCGACGAAAGTCGTGACATGGTGGACTCGTGGAGGGTGGGGGCGTAGTCTGGTGCCATGGTGGCATCGAGGGCAGGCCTGGCGAGAGTCTTCGCTTTGATCTACATGTTGAAGTTGGGTTCACGGAAGATGGGTCGGAGGCGACATTTGGAGCGTGTGCACAAGTCGCTACCTCTGGAATTGGCTAGGGAGCCGGCGATTGTTGGGGCCGGGGTATAGGGCCCTGTTTTCTCTATCGTTTATGCTAGTTGTGGTGTTTTTCACTGTTTTGGTGGCTTTGGCATGTATGTTCATTTGTTGTAAGGCTATTTCGCCAGCTTTTGTTGAATAAATAAGATAAATGCCGTGTGCATCTTTTCGATGCAGAGGCCGGGCTCTCCATATAAAAAAAAACAAAGCTTCTCCAGCCAAGGGTGGCAAGAGAGTCTTTTGCTTCAGGATTAGATTACACTGACATTCCCAACAACGCGCAGATTTTTTTTCGAAATGTATGTCTCAACAATGAAGATTGCCTAGATTTGCAAAAATAACGTATTTTGTTGCTGGTTCATGTGCTTCTGTTTTCCTTTTTTTTTTTGACAGTTAACTAGCAGGAGCTCTGCTTATTCATTGATAGGGGAAAAAGAGTGTTACATTTTACAACCAACCACAAGGGTTCAACCTAGTATATTGTATTATACATCTATGGTATACCTCCAGATGGAAACGCCATCTGCAGCATGGCCAAGTCCGTGGCCACTAACTCAGCCACCCTAGGGACTGACAACGTTTTCTTTTGGAAAATCCGTCTATCTCTCTCCTTCCAAATGTGCCAGATCACATACACATAAGTTGTGATCCCTTTCTTCCTCTCCATGCTTAACTGACCTTCTTGCAACTTCTCCCACCAAGCCGAGATGCTTGTGGAGTTCGTCGCAATTTGCACCTCCTGTGGATATTGAGTGTCAAATTTGGCCCATACTTCCTTTGCAAGGGGCATTGGAAAGCCAGGTGCAATGCAGTTTCCAGTTGCTGATCACATAGACAACAACGATCATCGTGTGGCCAGCCCATGTTCTGTAGCCGGTCAGCTGTCCAATTGCGATTCTGTAGCAGCAGCCATAAGAAGAACTTTGTTTTCCCCTCGGCACGGATGCTCCAAACCTTCTCAAGGCCCGGCTCCCAGATACGCGCAAGGAATTGAACAACGTATGCAGATTTGGCAGAGTATTTCCGATCAGCGGTTAATTTCCAAGCGATGGTATCAGCGTGGTCTCCTAACTGAATCGCCTGAAGCTTGTCCCAAAGCAGTAAGAACTGATGAAGTTGGGCAGTTGTGTCAAGGCGGCGCAAACCACGCAACCACCTATGGCCTGAGAGGGCTTCCTTCATCGTAAGATTTTTCCGGCGCCAGAGGGTACAAGTCAGGGGCGAGGCGACATGGAGGCTGTCCATCAAGCCAAGCATCAGACCAAAAGAGTGCAGTTTGCCCGTTGCCGATGGTAATTGAGGTGCAGGCTGCAAACAAAGCTTTGTCCGCCGCATCACATGGCGTAGGCATTCCTTTCCATGGCCTATCATCATTGCTCCATCTAAGCAAAAGTCAGTCTCCCGGATCCTGCCCATGAGCAAGAGCCCGCTGCTCAATCTCCTCCCACACTAGGTGCCACCATGATCGGCTGCAGCGCCGTGTTTCGGAAGACCCGCCTATTCCTTTCCTTCCAACATCCCCACATTGCGTAGACAAACGCTCCACTCGCCTCTCTCCTCTTCTCCTTCGGAATCCCGGCGAGCATACCATTCCGCCAAGAGTCGATGTTGTGTCCCAAGGTTGGTGGCGGCATCCCAATGGGGCGGATCCATCATAGCCGTAAAGCGAGTTTGTTATTGTTTTTGGTGGAGCTTTTGGTTTCTGTAGCTGTGTGTGTTGTTTTTTACTTTAGTTAGCATGGACGTCTAGACTTCTTAAGGGCCAAAATTGTTCATTTGGAATCCGAATCCCTGGAAACTATTGAGGCATGTACGCGTTTTCAAAAATCGGTTCGCACAATGCGTCGCTGTCGGCGTGACTAGATCGCCACCTGAGCGGCCAAAGTCCACTAATTATGCTCTGCAAAGGCTGCATGAAAATGTCTGTTTGATCGAGAGCCTGAAAATAGCGTGGGAAGGTTTACCCTGTTCTAGTTTTGAATATGAGTTTTGGAGCCGAGCTCCTTTTTCTCCCGCACGAGAAGCGTCAGTTCCTTCTCTTTTCCTCTTCCGTCGCGATAGAGCTGGGAGGCTGCGCAAACTACGGAGCCATATCGTCGGCTAATTCATGACGCTAACCGCCACCGCCGGCGCCGAGTGCGACGTTGTGCGGTTGTGCCTGGCCACGGCGGAAATCCGGTGGGAACCACGGCGCTTTTTAGCAAGGTTAGGCGTGCATTTCCAAGCCAAGATCGGAATTTCAGCCACGCCACGCAAATCCCACTACGGTGGCGCT
This sequence comes from Poa pratensis, assembly GCA_947311845.1. Taxonomy (NCBI): domain Eukaryota; kingdom Viridiplantae; phylum Streptophyta; class Magnoliopsida; order Poales; family Poaceae; genus Poa; species Poa pratensis. The sequence goes on from CAMZMU010000069.1 coordinate 39,745,151, forward strand.
GCGCCTGCCCGTCGACCCGTGCAGCACGCCGCTGTGGCTATAAAATGCGGCCTCAGTCCCTGCCGGTGCCATCACATCACACTTCGCTCTCTGCTCTCTCCGTCGATCTCTCTAGTTAGCAGTAGCACACGCAGTTGTTCTCGAGAGTGGCGATGGCTCGCTGGTGGGTCTGTGGACTCCTCTCGCTTCTGGCCGTGGCCGCTGCCATGGCCGCCGCGGAGGGGAATGCGGAGCCGCTGATTCGGCTGCCGACGCAGGAGAAGGTTGAAGCTGCTCCCGCCCCTGCCCCGTCGGCAGAGGAAGGGGTCACGAGGTGGGCCGTGCTCGTTGCGGGCTCCTCCGGCTACGGGAACTACCGTCACCAGGTGAGACTCCGTGGACGGCTTTGACCATGCTCGTTGGGCTTTGGGTTTGAAAATGTGTTGTCAAATGTTCTTTTCCCCCTAGCTATCATATCAGGAGATCAGCTCTGTCTAAGTATATAATGTAGTGCGAGACAGTTAAGCCCCTCCTCTCCTCTCGACCCCCTCCTCTCTTCTCGACCCCCTCGCGCCGCCGCCCCAGGGCGACGCCGGGGGGACTCCAATCCCGCGCCGCCCCTCCCCTCCTCGTCGCCGCCCAAGCCGGCCGCCACTGCCGCCGGCCTTGGCCGCGGTGGTGGCGGCGCCCGACGCCTCGGCTTAGGGCTGGATGAAGTGTGGCGGATCTGGGTGCGACTGGGGCGTCCCGGGCAGTACGCCGGGCACGGCGGCCAGGGCGGCGTCCCTGGCTGGGCGACGGCGAGCGGCGGCGCCCCCATGGGCGGCGGCGGTGGCCGTGGATCTGGATCTCGACCAGATCCATCTTGGCTCGGCTTTGGCCGGCCGGGATGCGAGATGAGGCTGGTGTGAGGCGGCAGGAGGCCCTCTACCGGTTTTCCGTTGGCGTCTTTCGTCTCCATGGCGACGACTCTCGCGGATCCATCCAGCAGCGAGTTTTGGGCGACATGGCCTCCAGTGAAAACCGTGCCGACTGCGGTCTTGGCGGACGATGGCGGCGTCTCCGACGTCATTCCCTTCTCGAGGCATCGTCGTTGCAGGTCACGTCACCAAGCTCGGGATGTTCCAGGGGAAACCCTAGATCTGGGTCTCCCGGATCGGATGATGACGGCCTTTTCAAGGTCGGTCTCCCTCCTGGGGGCATCGTTTTGGAGCAGCTGCTGGTTGGGACGGGCAAGGAGAGGTGGCATGTTGAGGCATCTAACACGTCGTCGACGGCGATTCTTGGCGGCACGGTGCAGCGGAGTCTCGGCGCTGGACGTGTGATGATGGTGACGCGCAGATCGGATATGTTGTCTGGCATCGTGGCGATGTCGATGGCTGGCCTTGCAAGGTCATTACGTTGATCACTCCTGAAGATGGGATGGCGGAAGATGGTGGCAGCGGCTTCTGGTGTGCGCGTTTGTCGCGTACGATGAAGATCGGCTGGACCGGTTTGTGCTTCTGGCGCGCTGTCGGGCGGCCTAGTTGAAGCCTCCGGATTTAGATGATGTGCGTTGGTGTGTGTAGATCAGGGCATCGGTTCTGATTGTTCCACCCCCTTCATCAGGGTTGTAGGTATAGCGAGTTGTCGCTAGTTTGCTGGTTCGCTTCCGGTTGATCTTTGTAATTCTCTTGTAAGGTGTTGTTAAATAATTGCGGATGGCTGTGTGCATCATTCGATGCAGAGGCCGGGGATCCGCACCCCCTTTTCTAAAAAAAAAAGTTAAATGGAAAATAAATTAGTTCGGGTGAGGGCCATTTGGGACAACTTGTTTTGTAGATTACGATCATAATGACTCAATGCTGCTCTGTATATGAAAATTTGATGGCATTTGCTTTGTCAATTCGATCACTAAACAATTCTATGGGTGCTTGCTCAACGTTCTTGATGCACGACAGGCCGATGTGTGCCATGCCTACCAGATTCTGAAGAGGGGAGGACTAAAGGAGGAGAACATTGTCGTGTTTATGTACGACGACATCGCCAAAAACTCTAACAACCCAAGACCTGGAGTTATCATCAACCATCCGAAAGGCAAAGATGTTTACGCTGGTGTTCCCAAGGTATTATCTGGTCGTGTTCCATTTATTAGTACAATCTATGCAAGAGTGTGCACATAATTCTGATTCCATAACTTGGCATAGATTGTACCTTCTAATCGGAGAATGGTTGCAGGACTACACCGGTGATCAGGTCACCACTAAAAACTTCTTCGCAGTTCTCATGGGCAACAAAACTGCGGTTACTGGAGGGAGTATGAAGGTGGTAAACAGCAAACCGAAGGATCACATCTTCATCTATTACGCGGATCATGGGGGTCCTGGTTCTCTTGGTGCATACTCCCACATAAATGTTATTATTTAGCTGATTTACTTGTGTAACTTAGCTAACCTTAGCTAATTTGTAGGTATGCCCAACAATCCATATCTTTATGCTGGCGACTTCATCAAGGTGTTACGTGAAAAGCATGCTTCCAAGAGCTATTCAAAAATGGTATACTACTGTTTCCTTTTCCTTAGAAAAGTAATACTATAATTTTAAAAATATGAACATTACTCTTAGAGTCTTATCTGTAATTAAAATTACAATCTTGGCAGGTTATATATGTTGAAGCGTGTGAAAGTGGCAGTATGTTTGAGGGTTTAATGCCTCAGGATCTTAATATTTATGTTACGACAGCATCAAACGCAGTCGAAAGTAGTTGGGGAACATACTGCCCTGGGATGAAACCATCACCTCCTTCCGAATACATCACCTGTTTAGGTGACGTCTACAGTGTATCTTGGATGGAAGATAGGTAAGCATATCGTCTGAAATATATTATACTCTGCAGTCTAGACCTTATTTGTTTTATGACATCTCATAAAATCTATTACTTCTATACATTTGTCAAAGGTATGTCTATAGGGCTTATATTTTGAGTTTATAGTATTGCTCTGGAATGTTATATGGTTGCATGATTTACATTAGCAACATTTGGTAATGGTTGGACTGTTTCCTATGCTGAAACTGTTTTGTCATTGTTAACCCGTTATATTTTATCTTGCTCAGCTCTTATAAATTTAACTGAAATTTGTATATGCAACGTGATTTTCAGACCCTATTCAAATTTTAATTCTTACTTCATCACACTCTACAAGACATGATTTCGTATTTGTTTGTGGTTAAGGAAATATTATCACCTAGAAGGCACAACATGAGTGACTACTTAGTACGGTCATTAGCAACCTGACTAACACATAAAATAAATTATGAGTCACGCTGCGATCGTAAATATAAAAGGTGTGTGGATAGGCTTGGGAAGTATCAATGTTCTTCTAGCAGTCGTCTTTTCTATAGCCATGACGATTGCTGTTTTGAACCATTCGATCCTACTTTGCAGTGAAACTCACAATCTAAAGAAGGAAACAATCAAGGATCAGTACGAGGTGGTAAGTCTCAGAGTACACTTTCTTCATTCTGGTTAGTGGCATCTATTCACTGCTTTGTTGGGCAGGTTAAAAAGAGAACTTCAATCTCAGATAATTTAAAAATTGGTTCTCATGTCATGGAGTATGGTGACAAGACAATCAAGGACGAGAAGCTTTTCCTTTATCAAGGTTTCGATCCTGCAAATGCCAACATCACAAACAGGCTTCCTTTTCCCAGTCTGGAGGGTGCAATCAATCAAAGAGATGCAGATATTCTTTTCATGTGGAAGAGGGTAAAATTCCAGTTGTTTCTTCAGTCTCAGTATTTCCTGTCTAGTTCATATATTCCCTGTTATTGGTTATTAGTTATAACCCATCTCTCCTTCGACCTTCACTTCTGTGGTTGCTACATGTAGAACGGCCTTGCTGCTCGAAGCAATGCATATTTCTGTGTTCCGACTCACGAAATCCTACGGATACTACATGCAAATACTCCAAGGATGTAGTGGTTCATAAATCTTGGAATTTGGTTACTTAGGATATTTCAAATAAAATGTAGAAATTCTAGAGAAAATTTTGAGACACTTACGATGATTTTATAAAATCAAACTAATTACTAATTTTTTGAATTCATCCTTAGCATAAACAGATTGAATACTTATGCTTAAGTGTACTAAGCAAACCATGTTCCAATGTATTTTTGACGTTGACCAACCAGTCAGAGAATCACCTATACGGTGTTTTTTTTTTTGAACATCTATACGGTGTATTTGGTGGGGTTTAACTAGAAGCCTCATAAACAGATAGTGGACTTCTTAGAGAATATAGGAGGATGACCTTAAGCTCTTAAATACAAATGTAGCTTCATGGTGTTGAGAAGATATGGTGACAGTACTCTGGAAAAATAGCATCTAACTTGAGATGGTTGTAGCTCATATACTAAATTAAGCTTAAGCTTGTGACCTTGCGTCCTCCTCATGACAGGCTCAAGTTTTGCACATCAAATTTTTTATGCCCTGTGTTCAATTTTGTCAAAATTTGTGTGCTAAATGCTAATGTATCTTCTTGCTTTCAGTATGAGCAGTTAAATGGAGGATCGGAAGAGAAGCTGAGGGTTCTCAAGGAGATCAAAGAAACCATGGCACACAGGAAGCATCTCGACAGCAGTATCGATTTCATCGGGAAGCTTGTGTTTGGATTTGAAAACGGGCCTTCAATGCTTGAGGCTCCTAGAAGCTCTGGCCAACCATTAGTCGACGACTGGGATTGCTTGAAGAGGATGGTAAGTGTAATAGTTTCTTATTTAAATACCATAGAGTTTCTGCTGTTGCTTGTCTTCACCACTTGTACATCCACCTTCTTTCTGTTTTATGTTGGAACTTAACTCTGTACTGATGCCCATTTGTCAGGTGCGTGTTTTCGAATCCCACTGTGGATCACTTACTCAGTATGGCATGAAGCACATGAGGGCGTTCGCAAACATATGTAACAACGGCGTCTCCGCCGACGAGATGAAGGAAGCAAGCATCAGCGCTTGCAGCGGTTATAACTCGGCGAAGTGGAGCCCAATGGCTATAGGGTACAGCGCCTGATCCGCTTGCTGCAGTACACGGGAGGGAGCAACAGACAATGCTCCAGAGGTTCCTAGACCTCGTATGTGTAGATACATACATACATACATACCATTGATACGAGAAACCACCCAACAGAGCGTCCCTTGTGTGTGTTGGGTTATTCAGTAGTTTATGGTCATGCCCATGTAAATCAAATTTGACTGCAATCAAATGAAAGGCAATGATTATGCACAAGTCTATGAATATTGTTGCATGATTGTGCCCTCTGATTTGGTACTAATCAATGGGTGGGCCATTATTAGTGCACAAAATTCATGACCTATGTAAGGTAGTGATCCTCAGCCATGTTATTATGTGACTACCCTAGTGGCGACTGGCAACATGCCGACACCCTACCCCTGATGCTTCCTTCGATTCCTCCCAAGATTTGATCTCTAATATGATTTCTCTCCATTCGCATCTCTCTCATCCTTGATATGTTTCTCCCCTTTAAAAAATCTAAAAATCCCCACAAGTTTAATCTTCCGAAACACCTAGAAGCAAAAAGAGAACTGTGCCACACAACCTTGCTACTACCTCGCCGCCGTTGCCTCCGGAGCGGAAGCTCCTGATTGGTCACATGAGGAGCAGATCCTAACCCCATCACCTACGAATCTGTTCGGTTTTAGACCCGACTCTGTTCATAGCTGGATACAACGGCGAGTCCAGGAATTATTTGCTGGGTAGGCTGAAAGTTGACGACGACTAACTAAACGATTACTAAACGACTACTTCCGTAGAAAATAAGCCAATATATAAGACATAAAATTATTTAAGATAAAATACCACAAATTTTCAAGTTAAAAGCATACAAATCACACACTAATACATCCAGTACTAGAGAAGCAATAACAAAAGGACAAAGTGAACTCTCTAATAAAACTAGTAAATAGACATGTACCTCTAAGAAATCACATCATACTCGCGCGGCAGATGTCCTCTATGATCCCTCAATTTCTGAAACTGTATAATGATCTGATCATCATGAATGCTTCTGAATATCTCCTTCTCACAGTAGCACACCATTAAATCATTTAGCCATTCACCGGACACCTTATTGTGCAAATCTGTTTTAATAATCTTCATTGCTGAAAATATGAGTTCAACTGATGCAGTTGCCACAGTAAGAATGAGAGCCAACTCAATGAGACGATACACCAATTGGAAAGATGTGTGTTTTGTTGTTTGAACCATCAACTGAGCAAGTGTGGACAGATTTTGACATCCATTAAATTCTTCACTTCTTCTAATGTTCATAAGAAATCTTGGGAGGTCAATTATTAGCAACAACCTGTCCGCTTCTGTGAAGTCCTCAGCATAAATTTCAGCAAGCCGAATAAGTTTGTCAATATTAAACTTTGAGAAGTTGTTTGCTGGACTAAGACAGGCCATACAATCAAGTTCAGGTTCAGGTTGAGTGCTACCAACGGAACTAGATGTATAATAGCTAAGGATGTTCATATGCTTTCTCTTCATTTTTACAAATCTGGAAATATATTACACATAGATAAATTAACTGGAGCTAGTACATAATTACAAATTTGCAACAGAAAGATAGCAAAATAATATGAGGATTGGAGGACAAATACCACAGAAGATGAACGCTGACGAATCCGATGGTGACGAACTGATGATGCGGCGACCAGGCGGGCGCTCCTCTCTCCGGTGCAGAGAGACTTCCGTCAGGCCGGCGCGCTCCTCAGCCCCCGCCAAAACTTCTCGCCGGGCGCCGGCTGCCGCTAGGGTTTGGCGGCTGGGCGCGTCCGCCATCCGCGCGTCGCCTTCTGTTGGTGCGGCAGTGCGGGCGTGCGACGCTCCGCCGGAACCCAGCCCCTCCTTCGCGGCGTCGGTGGCTCCTCTGTCGCTGGCTCGCCGCCTCGCCGGTCATGGCCGCCTCGCCTCCGTCTCTGCTCTGCTTGTGTTGCGTGCTGCGGTGCTGGGGATGGAAGAGTCGAAGAGCTGCGCTAGGCCTGCCTGTTCGATAGGATGCGTGTGTGAGTTGGGCTGGAAGCCTGGAATACTCAGTTAATGGGCCTCCTTTGCAAGATTACTAGTAGTAAAAAAACAATTTACATTTTCGGAGGGCAGGCTTCAGCCTGTTAAAACCTGCTTGCTGGCCTCGCCTTTGGGTGGATAGGAGTCACGACGGGCATAAAACCCGAGACCCGAATCCCGAACCTGAGATACCCGGAACCGTACCCGTATACCCCGGACCCGACTAACCCGAGAGCAAGTTCGGTTATCACATCTAGGAACCCGAATTTAGTACAGGTAATCCGGGTATTGGTCTTCAGAACCCGATCTACCCAATTAACCCGAAGAATTGTGATAGCACATCAATTTTCAGCCCAGCCCACTGACTCGCATCGTGACCTAGCTCCCTCTCTCGCAATCCCCATTCCCCAATCCCCATCCAGGCGTCGAGCCCTAGCCGCCAGCCGCCGCCGGCCCCAGGCCTCGGCCCCCAGCCGCCCGCCACCGCAGCAGGACCAACCACCGTCTCTCCCTTCTTCTCCGACGCGACGAGCCGACGACGACGCGGGCACGCAGGAATCACCGAAACAGGCTCCGTCGCTCCGACGTCCGCCGCCCTCTTGTTGTCCCCGTTCCCGGCATTGCAGCGGCTGAGCGGCGATAGATCGACGGCGTCAAGCACTGCAGATTCGATGACCAATGTAAGTTTCGATCCAATCCTTCTGCTGTCCTGAGCTTGGAGCCTTGGAGCCTTGCTGACTTGGAGGTTGGAGCCTTGCCGATGAAGATTCACCTTGTTTTGATGTCCAGAAATGAGTAAATTATGCTGCTCTTTGCATTGTTTGCAAGCTCTTGTTTAGTTGTTTGTTGTCTAGACTCTATCACTCTAGAACATGTGTATGAATTATGCTGTCATTTTCGTGAGCATGGTTGCTGCTATGCTGCTGTGATGCTGTCAGATTTTATCTTCACGTTTTATTTTCATTCTCTGCTGAACTCTCCGGTATTCCGGGATTACCCGGACCCGGACCCGAAAATACGGGTACCTGAATTGTCGGGTACCTGAATTTTTCATACCCATCTCGGGTTTGATGTTTGGAAACCCGATTCATTTTTTACCCGAAAAACCCGACCCGAAATGTCGGGTAAACCCGAACGCCCGGCGTGAGATAGGAGGAATAAGCAAAGTGGCTATAGCCGGTTCTGAACCATCGGCCAGTATCCATCACTGCTCGACCTGATCCGTACTCTTTCATGCATCCACCAATTCCAGTGCAGAGCTGTAGAGGCGATGGATCTCCCCTTCTACCCAAGGCAGAGACATGTATTTTTGACCTTCAAGTTTGTTTATTCCTTGAAGGCGATCGGGTGGGCTTTGGCTCATGTGGTCGGATGACCTTTGAGTTTCAGTTTATAGCGCGGAGTTCCATGTGATATTAGCTACTTGCGTAAATACTAGTAGTAACCTGAAGTTTGAGAGAGGCGTTTTGCCTCCCGGGTGCATATGCTCCTGTTATTGTTTTCAAAATTTAAAAAATGAACACAGATTTTGTCTTTTTTTCAAAGATCACAGAAAGAGTCATTTCCTTCCGAATTTTTGCACGAATGTTCAAAATTTGTATATGTTTGTGCCCAATTTTTTTTAGATTTTTTCAAAGTGTTTTCATATTTTTTTAATTCTGAAAAAAAAATAAGAGGAGCTTATGCACCCCGGAGTCAAAGTGAATTTCCCCTGAAGTTTGGGCTTGTGTGTATTACTGTATTTATGGAGATCCCTAACATCATCAAAATAGTCAGATTTGGGATAAGGTGGCCTCTTCTGAGCATGATAATTCTAGCTTGCCCATATTACGTATTAGAGACATGAATGAAATTTTGTATGATATAGATAAGAACTCCGCAAATATAAACCGTACATGTATGAATGTTTTTCGCTCTTCGATTAAACAATGCGGGCTCTTTTATTTAGGTTTTAGTGTCCCAGCTTATACTTCGACGAACAAGCAATTCTCGTATAAACCTGTCTATGAAAGGCTTGATAGGTGTCTAGTCAATGTTGAATGGTGTGTTACTTATCCCGTTTCTAATGTTTACAACATGCCTTTCATCCATAGTGATGGAGTAGGTTTTAGTGGAGTGTCGTGTTCGAACTCAGGGAATAAACTACAAACACATGTTCGTATTTCACAGCTAGATCAATTAAAGGTGATGGTTTTAACAGAGAAAAGGCAACTGTTTTTGGGGTTTTAGGGTTTATGCAAACTGACAAATCATGAAGGTAAACAGTAGCAGGGGGATTCAAAGATGGAAATCAAGAAGTCACAAGTAAACATGGATAACAAACATCACTGGTGGAACAAACAACAAGTACTCAACATGTACTGAACATAAACAACATCACAGAAGGGATTCACTAAACAAGTTGACAACCAAATGAAAAAGGACAGAAATTTAGCACTGGATGATGAACAGTAGACATAGTACAAACATAGAATTCGAGCAGAACAGAGGCAAGGGGCAAGATGTTTCTTCCTTGGCCTGATGGAGTGCTTGTTCTTGAGCCTTGATGATGATCACAGTAGCAGGGGTACAGAGGAAGAACTTGGAGCAGCAGTTGAGGCAGAGGAGGAGATGATCTTGCTCTGAATCTTCAGTCACGAGTCAGTCACCAATCTTCATGGTGATGGAGTTCTTGAGCCATGTTCTTCTTCTGTTCTTGATGTTCTTGGTGGTGGCAAAGGTGGAAAAGGTGTTGTGGTGGCTGATGAAAGGTGGAGAGGGAGGTGTTGCGGATGATTGAGTCCAGGAGGTGGTGTAGCTGCTTTATACCCCTTTTTGCCTTTTTGGTGATGTGGTCTTGGTGGTGGTTGAGAGGGAAGCTTCCCCCTTTCATCCCCAGCTCACAGTGCACATGGGGTGTTCCCTACTTTTTAGCTTTTCTGCCTTTCCTTCTTTACAACCTTGGCTTCTTTTCTTCTTCAACAAGATGGTCCAAATGACTTCACTGCCTATTCTCCTTTTAGTCCTTTGCTTGATGGCCAAATGTGGAGATTTAAAGTGCCTTTTCGCACTGTTCTGCAAATTGACAGTAAAACAGGATGAAATGCTCATTTTGGACAGAAAGTGCTTTTTAACCATATTTTAGCTATGCAATTGAGGGTATAAAGTGATGTTGATGACTAAAACAGGGGCTGCAAATCATATAAATATCATGCAGATCAAACCCCCAGACTTGAATCTTTGCTTGTCCTCAAGTAAAGGAAATAGAACTCTGAAACCGACAATATCTGTAATGAACAGTGGCAGTTCTAAAGCATATAAATATGCATTCAATTATAAGTCATTGCTTGATTTCAAATTTCTGAATTATGCTAGATAGCTGCAAAAGGTAAATTCAGTAAGACTTTCAAGTGTTTCTAGATTTAAAAAACATTGAATTCAGAGGATGTTGAGTTCAAGTTCAGAGTTAAATTTGACAGGATCCAAATGAAACCTAAATGCAGAGATATGCATGCAAGGTCATTACTTCACATGCCACCGATCCCAAGACCATGGCATGCTAATGCTAATGCAAGAATTAGTATGCAAATGCCTTTGGTTAATTACTGTTAGTGCTTCACATACTACAAACCCCGAGGCCTTAATATGCTAATGCTTAAAATTTGAGTGCTTCATTCTTTTTAGAGGATTTTTGCAAAAGCTTGTTCAGTTAGTGCGTCACATATCACGATCCAGATATAATGATATGCTAATGCAAACAATGTTAGATATGGATAATTACAGAATGGTAAAATGCATGATAGTTAGTGCTTCACTTGTCACAGATCCCAGGATCATGACAGGCTAATGCAAAAAGTGTCAGTAAACGAAGGCTACAGATGGATCATGTAATTCAACTTCAGAAACCAAACTAGAGCATCTTAACAATTCAGATATCTTTTAGACAGAGAAACAAAAGAAATTCCAACTGAGGTTAAATTACTAGTATATCTCATAAACGAAACCAGAACAAGATTTATAGCTGCATGAAAATTTATATAAGATAGATCATGCACTTATCAGTTTTCAGGGATTGCATAAATTTCTTTTCCTTTACTGGAATATTTACAAACATGTTTTTATCCTGACAGATGATATGAATGAGCATGAATATTCAGTAAGTTCATAAGTAGATTTTGCAAGATGAAACATTTTCACCTGATGGTACTGTAGTAAATCAGGATGTGCTCTGCGTCATCAACAAGCTTGCTCTGTTCTACTCTTCTTATAATTTATTAACCTGAAAAATAAAAAGGAAAAAGGAAAAGGGGAAAAATAACATTATTAATCTCAGGTTGCCTCCCGAGCAGTGCTTATTTAAGGTCTTTAGCTTGACCCTTGCTTCTTTTCATGCTGGAGGAGTAGCTAGATCAGTCTCTCCTTCCTCAGTGTCCATTTCTGCCTCATCTATGATCATGGAATCTCCTGGCAAATACTTTTTGAGCCTCTGACCATTAATTGTGAATCCGCCTTGAGACTGACTTTGAATTTCCACAGCTCCACTATTGAGCACTTTTTTCACAATGCAAGGACCATACCATCTTGACTTGAACTTCCCAGGGAAAAGGTGGAATCGAGAGTCATACACAAGCACCCTCTCACCAGGCTGAAATTCTCTCCTGAGAATGTGTCTGTCATGTACCTTCTTTGTTTTCTCCTTGTAAATTCTTGAGCTTTCATAAGCATCATGTCTTAACTCATCAAGCTCACATAGCTGCAGTTTTCTGTGCTTTCCAGCTAGGTTCAAGTCAAGGTTGAGTTTTCTGATTGCCCAATCTGCCTTGTGTTCAAGTTCCACTGGCAAATGACAGGCCTTGCCATAAACAAGCCTGAAAGGAGACATTCCAATTGGTGTTTTAAAGGCTGTTCTATATGCCCACAGTGCCTCTGGCAATTTAGTTGACCAATCTGCTCTTGTGCTTGAAACAACTTTCTCCAGAATGTGTTTAATTTCTCTGTTTGACAGTTCAACCTGTCCATTTGCCTGAGGATGATATGGAGTTGTCACTCTGTGACTGTGAACTCCATACTTGGAAAATAGGTTCTCAAGCTGAGCATTATTGAAATGCTTTCCTCCATCACTAATGACAATCCTTGGAATTCCAAATCTTGGGAAAATCACTTGCTTGAAAAGCTTGCAGACTGATCTTGCATCTGCATTAACTATAGGAACTGCTTCAACCCACTTGGAGACATAATCAACTGCCACTAAAATATGCTTGTAGCCATTTGAAGAAGGCAGAGGTCCTACATAGTCAACTCCCCAAACATCAAACAGTTCAACTTCCAAAATTCCTTTCTGTGGCATTTCATGTCTCTTGCCTATTTTTCCACTTCTCTGACAAGGATCACATCTTTTCACATAGTTGTATATGTCTTTGAACATGGTTGGCCAATAGAAACCAGCTTGCAAAACTTTTGCTTGGGTTTTTGAATTGCCTGCATGACCACCATAAGGAGATGAATGGCAGTGATAAATTACTTCAGGAACTTCTGAATCAGCAACACATTTTCTGATGATACCATCCATACAATGCTTGTACAAATGTGGTTCATCCCAGTAGAAGTGTTTTGCATCATTCTTGAACTTCTTCTTCTGTTGGTATGTCATATCAGGTGGATCAATGCCACATGCCAAGTAGTTCACAAGATCTGCATACCATGGAGACTGCTTTCCTGACAGTGTTATCTGCATCAACTGCTCTCCAGGCAAACTGTCATCAATCTTGTTGATGTCTAAATTGTGCTCTGTAATTCTTGACAAGTGATCAGCAACCAAGTTCTCTGAACCTGATTTATCCTTGATCTGAACATCAAATTCTTGGAGCAACAGGATCCATCTGATCAACCTTGGTTTGGCATCCTTCTTATTCATCAAGTGCTTAATCACTGCATGGTCTGTGTACACAATGCACTTATTTCCCACTAGGTATGGTCTGAATTTATCAAAGGCATAGACCACAGCTAGAAGTTCTTTTTCAGTGGTGGTGTAGTTGATCTGAGCATCATCAAGTGTTTTGCTTGCATAGTAAATAACATGTAGAGCTGAACCCTTTTTTTTGTCCAAGAACTGCTCCTACTGCAAAGTCACTAGCATCACACATCAATTCAAATGGCAATTTCCAGTCTGGTGGCTGTACCACAGGTGCAGTTATCAGGGCTTCTTTCAACTTAGCAAATGCCTTTTCACAATTTTCATCAAATACGAAGGGAACATCATGATTCAGTAACTGAGTTAAGGGTTTAGCAATCTTGGAAAAATCCTTGATGAATCTTCTATAGAACCCACCATGCCCAAGAAAGCTCTGAATTCCCTTAACATTCACTGGGTGTGGCTGTTTTGAAATCACTTACACTTTAGCCTTGTCAACTTCTATTCCTCTTTCAGAAACGAAGTGTCCCAGGATTATTCCTTCTCTGACAAGAAAGTGACACTTTTCCCAATTGAGCACAAGGTTGTTCTCTGAACATCTGATGCATGTAAAATGCATACATGAACTTTACATTTTATTACTTGATATTCCAACTTATTTGCATCATATATGGGTTATATTTATGTTTTATAATGATTTTGGGGATAATTCACAGTTTCCCCATTTATTTGGAATTAACCCTGCAGAACCAGAAAACCCCTTTTCCATGTTTTTGACTTTCAGGGACCAAACGACGTCCAAATGACCTAATTTTTTAGGGGCCCAATATTTGGAAATAAGAAGACGTACGAGCCAAGGATCCATGAAAAAGGAAGTCCGAGGAATAAAATAGATGGTCCCACGTGGCCAGATTCCTTGGCCGTGTGGGACCACCTCTTTTATTCCTCGTGGTTCCGATGCCGTCCGTTTTCGTCTCCGTGGCTTCGTCCCGACCTAAAAACATCTGTAAAAATAGTCCCCGAGGAGTTTCGCAGAGAGGCGGCGGAGAAACACAAAACAACGAAACAGAGAGTCAGAAGGCTGCCACCGGAAATGATCAAAGGGGGGAAACGCCGCCGGAATCACCTCCGGAGGGCTCCACCCCCTCCGGCGTGTTCATCATCAACATCTACAGCAAGATCATCTCCATCTTCTCCAACATCTCCACCATCATCACCATGATGAAGGGGGAGTAGTCCACCCCCTGGACTTTGGGTTTGTGGTGGTAACTTGATCCAATCTCTCTATGTATGATCATTGTTGAAGTCCATATGATGTGCCTTGCATGATTATGGAACTATCTTTGTAATTCCTATGGTGGATATTGTGGTATGAGATGATATTATGTTATGCATTTACCGTCATGTTGGGATTTCTATGGTTTGTCATACTTTGGAGATATTCTATGATACATGTGATGGTTTGATTTATGCATAATGCCTTGTTTATCCTTGTCATGAGGTGATTGACACCACCAAGTGTGGATAGATGAGAGAGATGTGGTCATGCACACGAAATATGAATCATTGCACTAGTGTTTAGAATATTGTCCATTATGAAGTATGATGTATGTAGGTACGGGATGGCCGATGTGACAACGGCATATGTATTGAGTGACATGTGAAATACAGCCCAACATCCTTTATCTGGGGGTAAAAAGGAAGAGTATGATGTGGGAGTGACAGCAACCACGCTAGCCTTACGAGGGTGACAACACAAATGAGTACTTTTTCAACTATGTGTTTTAGGACATGTAGCCGTCATAGAAGTTTACCATTAAAGCATGACAATTGTGTGTACTTTTTATCTATAACATGATAATCACCATAGATGGGAGAGAGGATTGAGTGAACCCATGAACCCATGTCCATTGTTCCTATAAGAGAAAACCTTTGTCTTGTCCTCTTGCATTGAAGAGGATTGGGACACTTTTACATTCTTGTTTTGTTACATTAAACTTCCATCCATTAAATCAACCATCTTGTTCTTTAAACTTGTTTAGTGCATAATCAACTAAAACTTGTGACACTTTAGTTGTAGGGAATAGATAACTTTTCCTTCTTGCTCCTGCGGATCGATACCTACTTCCACATTGAGAGGTGCTACAGTGATCCCCTGCTCTTGGGGGTTATCAAGTACTTTTCTGGCGCCGTTGCCGGGGAGCGTAGCGCTTAAGTTTCTATTCTTGTGTGCACTAAACTTTAAATTTATTTTTGTTATATCTTGCAATCATTTAAGCTTGGGAGGATACTATGCCTCCTATATATGATGATTACAATGATGATTATGAATGTTTTACTCCCACTATTACTAAGAAGTTTACTTATGTGGAGAGTATTAATACTTTTATGCTTGTAGATCATGAAAGACATGCTTTATGTCATAATTATATTGTTGAATTCATTCATGATGCTACTGAAAGTTATTATGAGAGGGGAAAACATGGTTCTAAACATTTCAATATTATTACGTTTCCTCTCTTTAAGTTCAAAGTCTTGAAATTGCTCTTGTTTTATCTTCCTATGCTACTTGCTTTGTGTTTCAATGATTTATTTTCTTACAAGATCCCAATGCATAGGAAGTGGGTTAGACTTAAAAGTGTTTCATATTTTTCTCTTGATGCTCTCTTTTGCATTTCAATTCTTGTTCCTATGTGAGCATCATTAAAACTATCATGGCTGTCCAGAAAACAGATTCCTAAGCTTCACTGCGAAAAATGTTAAAAATCACAGAAAAGGAATTTTGACCTGAAATTTTACGACAGCAATCTTCAGTTATTAATACACATTTCATTAGTTCAAAATTTTCTGATTTGAGCAACGTAAGTGCCTCTGAAAATTCACTCTTTACGGGCTGTCCAGTTTTTGACAGATTCTGTCTTTATTTTGCATTACTCTCATTACTTGTGTTTTGTGTAGTTCTATTGATCAAAGAGCAATGCACAACCATAGTAACAGTAGCTAATGTTTAGAATCAACTCATGATATGTCTTTGCTGTACCTATGAGGATTTAATTTATGGAGACACTAACCCCTCTAATCAAGTTTTATGTTGAGTTTTGTGTAAAGAGAATTTTCAAGTGGAAGAGTTGAGGGTGATGAACAAGATCAAGAGGGACAAACACTCAAGCTTGGGGATGTTACCCCTAGGCTCACCTACATATATCATAAGTACAAGAATTCAAGCTTGGGGATGCCAAGCCACCTCACTCCAACCATCTTGATACAAGTAAGAAGCCTAGCTATATGGCTATAAAGAAAGCGCTTTACGGGAGGCAACCCGGTTGTTTTTATTTTGATTTTCTTTGTGTCCTCTTGCTGTAACAAGAGACTTAGTTTTTAGTTTAGTTTCTGGAATTTTTAATAAAGTGCCAAGTTTTACCATTTTGGTTTGAAAAGTTGCTTATAGCGTTCGGAGATTTTATTCCTGCACGAATCTGTGCACGGTATGATTTTTAATTCTTATTCTGTAACTCCGAATGAGCTCATATTTGAACTGTAGTTGCAACTTTTCATCCTCTGTATGCATGAATTTTTCGGAATTTTTCGACAAAGTTTAGTAGGGTAGAAAAATACGTTTTGCTGCTGCTGTTTTTCTGGACAGATTCTGTCCCATTTTGTTTGATGCATGCTTTGAACTTTTAACTTGAATCTTTTTGATCCAATTGAGTTTATGAGTAGGCATACAACATTATACACTTTCTGGACATCCATATGAATTTTTTTCAAGGATTATATGCAGCAAGAAATCTATTTGTTTATCACTACTAATGCACCCCACAGAAAAGAAATGGGAGAAACGGTGTTTTGAAGTTTTTTCACAGGATTAGAGGAGATGCACCAAGAGCTATCCAAGGATGGTGAAGACCATAAGCTTGGGGATGTGAAGACAACCCCACTGGACCTACACACTCTCGGTTTGCACACGTCTAACTTCTGTTTTTCGATCGAAACACTTTATCGCATAAACTTGGAGCGTCTTTTTGTTTGTTTTGGTTTGATTTTTATTTTGTGAGACCACCACACTATCATTTATATATGAGAGAGCTACTGGAAATTTGGGTTAATTTATGTTGGATGCTATTATTAGATTGGGAAAGGGATGTTTGAGTTGATTCAAAAGATACATATAGTTGCATGATTCATGTGCTTTTTAATGAGTATAATTTGCAAGTGTTTTATCAAGAGCTATCTTTTATTCATGTTTTGATGCTGAATGTTACTTTACTTTGTTTAACATGGATTGGTTAGTTCTATGGACACTCATGCATGCATTTAGACGGTCAACTTTCTCCCTCTTGCTAGCCCAAAAATTCCAACAAGTAAAAACTTGTTTCCAACACCTTCAACCAAAGTTTTTCCAGTGAGTCCACCATATCTACCTATTAGCTTTATGCTATTCCGAGTATGTTTATCATGTTATTTTGTTATCTATACCTCTGAATGAAAATGCTTATGTTGTTGATTGTTATGGGAAAAGTTGGTTATAGAGCTCTCACGAACTTGATGCACACTTTACTTTTATTGCATTAAATAAACATGACCCATTGTGATTAAAATTATGATGTTGTGGGCTTGACAAATGTCTTGGTTGAGAGTTAGCTCATATGTGCTGTCACATGGCAAGCTTTCAACATGCTCTTCATTTTATTAGTTGATATCATGTACTTTTGTTTATGGATGCTTATCATGGGTGAAATAAATGTGGAGACAAAGCAAGTTTAAATGAGTTTGTATAAATGGTTAGAGAGACGCCTGGGCCGCTAATCTAAGCCATGCATCATTCATGGTGGAAATTTACTTACATACTATGGTGAACCGTCAGTGATACACCTTATAATAAAAAGCTATCCCAATGGTAAATAAAAAGGTGTTGAGATTGTTCATTTGTTTGTTTGTCTTGTCATTTTGATATGGGCTTGTTCCATATCCTGGGACAAGAGGTACCCCAGTTGACGTTCTTAATGATGCTATTATTACTTACAATGATATTTTACTTGAACTTACTTTGTTTCCCAACACTACTAGATATCACCATATAGCCGAGGGTTAGATTCCCGTCAGATATGTCCTTTTCCCGTCGGATACCCTTTTAACCGACCGTGAACCGTCGGTTATCTCCCGTCGGGTATGCTCGGTCGGCCATTAGTCTTATAGCCGACGGTACGGTCGGGTAATATAATAGCCTACGGCAATTAGTCGACGGTAAACCGTCGGGTGGGTTTTGGCCACAGAAGCCCCGCGGTAACTCGACGAAACTTATAGCCGACAGTTCCCCGTCAGGCATTACTGTCCCGACGGTTATTGTTGCCCGTCGGTTATCTTGTTAGTCGACGGTGTATTTTATCCGTCAGTGTTAGTGTAGCCGAGAGGAAAACCAAACTGTCGGTTAGTATGATTACCAACTGTGCAAAACAGCCTTCAGAGTTCTTACAGTTGGGAGACAGCCACACTATCTGTGTCAACATATGCTTGCCTGGTATGTTTTCTGCTCCCTTAGGATTGTTTTCATCAATGGTGTAGTACAGCAAGCAAATGTAATTAAAGACAACAATATTTCCTAATTTTATCGTTTCAGAAAGATCTCACAATTACACAATAATAAGAACACACTGTATTTACAGTGACCTCGCAAAGCATATGATTCGTCTAGAAAATGCCAAATGCAAAAGGAAATAGTATCAAAGATAACGGTTCAAATATTCTGCATAAGCTAAAATTTTGAAATACTTCAAAAGTTCAGTTTGTTTCCACCAATATCTTCACCATCATCATCATAGTTATGATAACGCCCATCGTCATCTTGATCATTATGCTCATCGACAGCTATGGCCATAGCCATCATCCCCCTCGCCATAACTGTAGCCTTCATCATCTCCCTCGTTGCCATAGATGTCATATACATAATCAGCAATATCCTGATCTTTGTCACTACTAGGACTTCCTCCTGTATTGCTCCCCATTACCTGAGAAATGACAACAGTAGCTATAAGAAAGCTGTTGATAATGCACAAATGCTGCCTATAGTTAAAGGGGCGTATGTGAAACTATGATGCTAAAGTTGCTACACATGATACAAACACTAGTACTGATCAGTGTTATTGGTCCAGATTACTATCAAATCACCACAAAAAAATACACTAATTTCTCAAAACTTGGTTATCTTGCTGCTAGTTTTTTTGGCAATCACCTAACACATCAGTTATAAATTTCACATCAGCAAGCAAAGCAACATGTTCAGATGCCAGCTACTCTCTTTTTTTTAATAGGTCTCTCGGTATGTACAAGTAAATAATGTAATACACTAAAGGTTATCTTCTTTCACAGCAGCAAGCAAAGCAACATCCAGAATTGTATCCAGTTTCCATTTGTTCAATAAATGAACTAAGACAAGGGCCCTTGTTTCACAAATGCTGGCATACACTATAAGCTGAAACTATTAAGCATACAGATCTAGAAGAAGTTAACCAAATAAATTCGGAAGAAGCATCGTACTACATATTGTCAAACAAGACGTGATAATTAATGTAGGTGCATGTTCTAGGATATAAGAGTACATATTGTTAAATCAATCTATCCAGTATATAAGGATACATAACGTTCTGAACTTGTAACATGTTGCCGCTTCACAAAAAAATGCATATAGCTAGCATATACCTATCTGTGTACAAGTTCACAAGCCAGAGAATCTTCAGCTGTGTTTTGTATTATGAAAAAAAATTCATATACAGACATGATACAATCTAAATAAAGAAGGCAATAAGCTGTGTACAAATTACGCTAGGCAAACAGTACACACAGATTTATTATGAATGGTAATACACAATTTACGGAATGGCAGCACCAGATCCTAGATCTTCAGTGAGGGTCTAATTCAAAAACAAATACTAGCATAGAAGTGCGCCGATATTTACATACCATCCAGTAATAAACATATTTTAGATGGGGAAACTGAGTCAACCATTTTGCCATCAGACCATCATACGACCTAATAAGAAAAATAGAACGGATTTATATGAGGAAGTGGAGTAAAAAATCTTTCAGCTGCTTACGTGGTAGTGGTTCAGCTTCAGAACCATCCAGCCTGAACCAGCTCGAGATGTGCTCGTCTAAACAACGAGCTGGAGAGTACAAAAAGGCCCGTGGATCAAATCAACAAAAGAAGGGAATAGATCCACTTGACATACCAATCTCCATGAATCACATTCTTGCACAACCGAGTCAGAAGAATTAGGTCCAACAACTACCTTCACGAGCTGCGGGGTGCACATGCACAGGGAGAACCGGGACAGCAGGATGCAGCGGCAGATGGATCGTACGTCTTGGGCGGCAAGGGCGATGAGTCCGCCTCCACCGGCGGCGCAAGGTGACCGGCTGGTCAGATCTGGCCGCGACTCCAGGACACATGGGATTGATGGAGGAGGTTGGAGTAGACGAGCTGGGGGAAGGCCGGAGAAGACGGCCTAGGCAGAAACCGTAGCAGAGGAGCCGATCTGCGCGTCAATGCAAGAGGCGGAAGGGGAAGAGGATATTTTACGGAGAGGTTTGAGATTGAAGATCTGAATGGAAGGGGGAGACCAGGTCAAAGTTTAACCGGGCGAGAGGGGGCTGAGGGCGGTGAACCGCCGATTTTACGAAAATTTCACTCGAAAGGGCGCCAAACTGCGTGAAGGGCGTGAAATTTAGCCGCGAAACTTATTTTTTAATTAAAACCTGCTATATTATATTACTCCATATCAGAAGATTCCGATCTGACACGGTATACGTGTAGAAAACGCATGACCTCTTTAAAATTTAGGAGGCACAAACATATGGTATATTTAGTTGCAAAATTTTGTTGTGCTTCTCTTGTGCCTTGGTCTTTCAAGATCTAAGCATTACAACTTCTCGTCTGTCTATTGTAACAAGTCTTTCCTACGGCAAACTTTATCCAACTACAATGAGTCTGGAGGGGTGAGGACGGCGGCGCTTTCGGCTCGATGCAGTGCTTGTAGTTGTCACTAGGTGGACAGAAGACCTATACTATTTTTTATTACTTCCAGAATTCTTGGTGTCGTTGATGATCAAAAGTCGATTTTGATCTTTTCGCCAAAGAAAAGTATCCAACTCCAGTTTGAATCGTAAACAGTGACTAAAAAACACTGTCACCATTTATCTTTGATGAAGGTACACACTTATTTATGTGATAAAAAATTGCTCGATACCGGAAGCAAAATAATCATGCGTTGTTGACTAAACAATAAATTTAGGCATCACATGTGTGATGTAAATCGTAATAAGTTGAATTTATGTCTTTTTTGTCACGGTAAATATTTTACGCAATATATGTGTGTCTTGTTATAGTGTGGATCTTCTAAGTTTTCCTTAACTTGTTGGATGCGTACGTAACCTCGCCGGAGTCTCGCCGTAGCACCGTTGTCATTTACGATGGTCTGAACTATTTCTAGCGTCCACTCACTCAAGATCTGCATAGTTATGCAAAATTTTCATCACGCATGCGCCCATACTGATGAGCAACCGAGAATACAAGGGTAGTAGGAGACAATATTGATTATATATAATTTATTTGTAGTTTGCAAAACAAAAAATGTAAGTATTCTATAAAAAATAATTTGTAAAAACGAAAGGGCGTCGGAAGCAAGGATCATATGAATCACTTATTTAACATCTCCACACCGACTGAACCGATCGACGAATAGAACTACACTGGAATAGCTCACAACGTCACTTCAGAATGCAAGTTTTCCAAGAATGTACGAATCACTTGTCTCATTTTATTTTCTCTTTAAGAAAAACAACCAAACAAGCTCAAATCAATATACAGCTTGAGGAATCAAAATGGATATCCGCCGCAGATGCTCGGTCATAGTGCTAAAAAAAATCTTAATTAGCCCCATCGGGCACTGAATAAAATATCCGAGGGGATATCTTAACCATCGGCTATTACTATTCACCCTCGGGTATTGTTTGTATGACCGAGGGTAGGTCATTGCCCGTCGGTAATTTAGGCATATGGCCGAGAGCTACTTCTCAACCGTCGGCTATCTTGCTAAATACCCGACGGTGATAAATGTACCGTCGGCTATTACAAAGGACCATAGGCTATTACACCTTAATACCCGAGCGATGTTTGATCCCCGTTGGGTATGTGAAAAACCGTCGGTTATACAATGTGATATCCGAGCGTTTGACTTAAACCGTCGGTAATATGCGGCACCGTCGGCCATTATGGTAATAGCCGACTGGCCGTCGGTTATTAAAATTCACCGTCGGAAATAAGGGGATTTCTAGTAGTGCAAGTTGAGTAACACCATGGTGTAGGTACTTGTATTCAAGGGGCATGAGACATTCAACCTATACTTTGTCAAGCACACTACTCATATTTGCTTTCACTTTAAACTTTAATCATTCAAGATGCTATGATAGGGGTAATGAGAGCTTGACACCAAGGATTACCACATTGCAATCATTAACTTAAGTAGAAGAGTTTGGAAGTTAGATGAAACTTATTCATGCTTTACCTCTATTTATTTATATATCTTTCCAAAGTGTCCACCTTTTATATTCAGATTTTCATGAATACTCTATGACCATTATAGGATGTTCTTACTTTTCATTATGCATACATTTGGTCCATAGTTATTGCTTCTATGTTACACTTTGTGAATTATCATTGAACATCCTTTCATTGAATATTTGATATCACTTTATAATCTATCTTGTATATTGCTACTCCTTTGAGAATGAATCATTTGACTTTATGTAGCAATAGTAATCATCTTTGATATCCTTTGGTAGTATTAAAATGCAAAGTCCATGTTAGTTTTATCACCTTCATACTCGAGGACGAGCATGGGTTAAGCTTGGGGATGTTGATGCATGTAAAATGCATACATGAACTTTACATTTTATTACTTGATATTCCAACTTATTTGCATCATATATGGGTTATATTTATGTTTTATAATGATTTTAGGGGATAATTCACAGTTCCCCATTTATTTGGAATTAACCCTGCAGAACCAGAAAACCCCTTTTTCCATGTTTTTGACTTTCAGGGACCAAACGACGTCCAAATGACCTAATATTTTACGGGGCCCAATATTTGGAAATAAGAAGACGTATGAGCCAAGGATCCATGAAAAAGGAAGTCCGAGGAAGAAAATAGATGGTCCCACGCGGTCAGATTCCTTGGCCGTGTGGGACCACCTCTTTTATTCCTCGTGGCTCCGATGCCGTCCATTTTCGTCTCCGTGGTTTCGTCTTGGCGTAAAAACGTCTATAAAAATAGTCCCCCCAGGAGTTTCGTGAAGAGACGGCGGAGAAACACAAAACCACGAAACAGAGAGTCAGAAGGCTGCCGCCGGAGAAGATCGGAGGGGGGAAAAGCCGCCGGAATCACCTCCGGAGGGCTCCACCCCCCTCCGGTGTGTTCATCATCAACATCTACAGCAAGATCATCTCCATCTTCTCCAACATCTCCACCATCATCACCATGATGAAGGGGGAGTAGTCCACCCCTGGACTTTGGGTTTGTGGTGGTAACTTGATCCAATCTCTATGTATGATCATTTTTGAAGTCCATATGATGTGCCTTGCATGATTATGGAACAATCTTTGTAATTCCTATGGTGGATATTGTGGTATGAGATGATATTATGTTATGCATTTACCGTCATGTTGGGATTTCTATGGTTTGTCATACTTTGGAGATATTTTATGATACATGTGATGGTTTGATTTATGCATAATGCCTTGTTTATCCTTGTTATGAGGTGATTGACACCACCAAGTGTGGATAGATGAGAGAGATGAGGTCATGCACACGAAATATGAATCATTGCACTAGTGTTTAGAATATTGTCCATTATGAAGTATGATGTATGTAGGTACGGGATGGCCGGTGTGACAACGGCATATGTATTGAGTGACATGTGAAATACAGCCCAACATCCTTTATCTGGGGGTAAAAAGGAAGAGTATGATGTGGGAGTGACAGCAACCACGCTGGCCTTACGAGGGTGACCTAGCAACACAAATGAGTACTTCTTTCAACTATGTGTTTTAGGACATGTAGCCATCATAGAAGTTTACCATAAAGCATGACAATTGTGTGTACTTTTTATCTATAACATGATAATCACCATAGATGGGAGAGAGGATTGAGTGAACCCATGAACCCATGTCCATTGTTCCAATAAGAGAAAACCTTTGTCTTGTCCTCTTGCATTGAAGAGGATTGGGACACTTTTACATTCTTGTTTTGTTACATTAAACTTCCATCCATTAAATCAACAATCTTGTTCTTTAAACTTGTTTAGTGCATAATCAACTAAAACTTGTGACACTTTAGTTGTAGGGAATAGATAACTTTTCCTTCTTGCTCCTGCGGATCGATACCTTACTTCCACATTGAGAGGTGCTACAGTGATCTCCTGCTCTTGGGGGTTATCAACATCTCTGCAAAACAGTCTCCAGATTTTTCAAACACTCCTGAAAGCTTCCACCATACACTACGAAATCATCCATGAAAACTTCCATTATTTTTTCAATCTGATCTGAGAAAATTGCCATCATGCATCTCTGAAAAGTACCAGGTGCATTGCACAAGCCAAATGGTAGCCTTTTATATGCAAAGGTGCCATATGGACAGGTGAAAGTTGTTTTATCTTGATCCACAGGGTGAATAGGAATTTGCAAAAATCCTGAGTAACCATCTAGATAACAAAAATATTTGTCGCTAGCCAATCTTTCTAGCATCTGATCAATGAATGGCAAAGGGAAATGATCCTTCCTTGTTGCCTTATTAAGCTTTCTGAAATCTGTGACTAACCTCCAACCAGTAACTTTTCTAATTGGGATTTCTTCTCCAGCTTCTGAAGTTTCTACAGTTATTCCTCCTTCTTGGGCACAATATGTATAGGACTAACCCACTCACTGTCTGAGATTGGGTAAATAAGATCAGCACCCAAAAGTTTCAGAACTTCTTTTTTGGCAACTTCTTTCATTTGAGGATTCAATCTTCTTTGGTGATCTCTGGTGGGTACACTGCCTTCTTCTAAGTGAATTTTGTGTGTACAAATGGATGGACTGATACCAATCATGTCTTCAATGGAATAGCCAAGAATTTTTCTGTGTTTTCGTAAGACTGACAACAGTTGTTCTGACTGTTCATCATCCAGTTCTGAACTGACAATTACTGGATATTTATTGTTTGGCTCTAAAAACTTGTAAGTGACATGATCTGGCAACTTTTTCAATTCTGGTTCTTGCTCCTTGTCAGGTAATTTAACCATTCTGATCAAATCATCTTCATAAACAGCTTCAAGGTGAAAAACTTCTGCAAAACCTGACTGTCCAACTTGCTCAAGAATTTCTGAATCGAATTCAAGATTGTTTCCAGTTTTCTCATAAGTGCAATTTACAAATTCCTGCACAACATCAATGGAATTACAGTGTGCTTGGTAAGATGGCAGATGGGCTGCATGCTTCATATCAAAAATGATTTCTTCATCTCCAAACTGCAATTTCACTTTAGAACCTCTGACATCAATTACTGCACCAGCTGTTGCTAGAAAAGTTCTTCCTAAAATCTCAGTTTCAGAAGTATCTTCCATTTCAAGGACTACAAAATCAACAGGGTAAGCAAACTTATCAACCACTATTGGTACATCAAGTAATACACCTGCTGGTTTCCAGATGGTTCTGTCAGCTAGCTGCAGTATCATTGGTGTTTGTTTCAGGTCACCAAGTGGCATTAGCTTGCAGATTGAAAGTGGCAACACACTGACACTGGAACCAAGATCACAAAGTGCAGCGAACAGTTTATTTCCAATATTGCAAGGAATGGAAAAGCTTCCTGGATCATCAAGTTTCTTTGGCAAAGAATTCTGCAAAATAGCACTACATTGCCTAGTCATGGTAACAACCTCTGGTTCTTCAAAACTTATTTTTTTGGTGAGAAGTTCCTTGAATTTTTTTGCATACATTGGCACATGCAGGACAGCATCTAGAATTGGTATTGCACTTGAACTTCTTTCATCTTTTCCAGAAACTTGTCATATTGCTTTCCTTCCTTAGTTTTTTCCAATCTTTCAGGGAATGGTACTCTTGCTTCGGTACAGTTTTTTCAAGAACTGGTACAGTGTTTTGAGGCAGCATCACTGGTTCAGTCTATACTGACTGTGACACTATTGTCTATTTCTCACTTGATTCAGGTGGTCTTCTAGCAGGAGTAACATATGTAGGGGCAACTGGCTTTGGTAAGATAGCTTCAGTTATTTTTCCTCCTCTAGTGATAACTGAACTGACACTGTGATTGCACCACATTGTCCTTTTGGATTTTCTTCAGTTTGAGAAGGTAGCCTGGCTTCTACCTTTGCATTTGATGACTGATTTAAACCAGCTGTCAACTATTGAATAGCACTCAAAAAATATATGACTGGTTCTTGAGAGTTTCTTGCATCCCATTGAACATTTGCTGTTGTTGCTTCAATATCTCTCTCACTTTAGGATTTGAACTGCTCTGTGTTGTTGGTGCATAAGAAACTGAACTGCCTTGGTAATTGCCTGAACTTGCCCTTGGTTTTGCCTAAACCCTGCATTTGATGACTGAGAATTTCCAAACTGATTTCCATTTCTGTAAGAAAAATTTGGGTGGTTTCTCCAGCTTGGGTTATAGCTCTGGGAGAAAGGTCCTTGGTTCTGTGCATAATTGACTTCTGAAACTGAAGGTTCAGCATTCATGAAGTTTGTCCATTCATGAGTTTGATGACCAGAATTTCCACAAGCTTGACATCCTCCAGTGGTTATAGCAGGTACCACTGATGCACTGTCAGACATCATACTTGACAGTTGCTTTGTAATAGCTTCCAATTGAGCTGCCACAGTGTCATTAGTGTTAGACCTGAAAATTACTGGTTGTGGACTATGCAGTGCCCTTTCATTGGTCCAAGAGAAATCATGTGAAGCCATTCTTTCAATTAGTTCAGTGGCTTCATCTAGTGTCTTGCTCATTATACCTCCTCCTCCTGCTGCAGAATCAACATAGGCTCTGGTCTGAGGTGTCAGTCCCTTGTAGAATGTCTGCAAAATTAGCCAAGGCTCCTGACCATGATTTGGGCACATCTTGATCAGACCCTGAAATCTTTGCCAAGCATCATAAAGACCTTCACCATCAAACTGAGAAAACCTAGTGATTTTGTCTCTGAATTCAGCTGCTTTTGTTGGAGGAAAATATCTGCCATAGAATGCTTGCAACAAATGTGGCCAAGAATCCTTTTGTGTTTCTGGCATTGCATGAAACCAGTGTTTTGCTCCATATCTAAGAGAGAATGGGAACAACTGCATCTTGATAAAATCATGAGGTACTCCATTGTACTTCAGAGTATTGCAATATTCCAAAATATTCCTGATATGTGTATGAGGGCTTTCCAGAGCAGTGCCTCCAAACTGATTGTGCTGAACCATTGATATCAAAGCTGGCTTCAACTCAAAGTGGCTTGCTTGTATAGCAGGCTGAGCACTCTCTACATTCTGTTCCTGAGGTATCCATAGATCTCTGAGAGTTTTATCACCCATCTTCTTCTGCTTTGCTAAACTTTCCTGCAAACAAGTTGCTGCCTTTCTTCTTCTTCTGAAAGTTCTTTCAATTTCTGGATCAAGAGGTGCAAGAGGAGAATCTTCAGTCTGTTGCATATAACCTGCACATTACTGAAATAAATCTTCCTACACACAATCACAACCAAGAAACTGATCAAGGGTCAGTGCAATAAATCTCAAACAAGCAGTAACAAAACAAGGAGACCTAGTCTGCAAAATAGGCACAATTGCTTATATATATTCCCCGGCAACGGCGCCAAATTGATGGAGTAGGTTTTAGTGGAGTGTCGTGTTCGAATTCAGGGAATAAACTACAAACACATGCTCATATTTCACAGCTAGATCAATTAAAGGTGATGGTTTTAACAGAGAAAAGGCAACTATTTTTGGGGTTTTAGGGTTTATGCAGACTGACAAATCATGAAGGTAAACAGTAGCAGGGGGATTCAAAGATGGAAATCAAGAATTCACAAGTAAACATGGATAACAAACATCACTGGTGGAACAAACAACAAGTACTCAACATGTACTGAACATAGACAACATCACAGAAGGGATTCACTGAACAAGTTGACAACCAAATGAAAAAGGACTGAAATTTAGCACTGGATGACGAACAGTAGATAGAGTACAAACATAGAATTCGAGCAGAACAGAGGCAAGGGGCAAGATGTTTCTTCCTTGGCTTGATGGAGTGCTTGTTCTTGAGCCTTGATGATGATCACAGCAGCAGGGGTACAGAGGAAGAACTTGGAGCAGCAGTTGAGGCAGAGGAGGAAATGATCTTGCTCTGAATCTTCAGTCACGAGTCAGTCACCAATCTTCATGGTGATGGAGTTCTTGAGCCATGTTCTTCTTCTTCTGTTCTTGATGTTCTTGGTGGTGGCAAAGGTGGAAAAGGTGTTGTGGTGGCTGATGAAAGGTGGAGAGGGAGGTGTTGCGGATGATTGACTCCAGGAGGTGGTGTAGCTGCTTTATACCCCTTTTTGCCTTTTTGGTGATGTGGTCTTGGTGGTGGTTGAGAGGGAAGCTTCCCCCTTTCATCCCCAGCTCACAGTGCACATGGGGTGTTCCCTACTTTTTAGCTTTTTTGCCTTTCCTTCTTTACAACCTTGGCTTCTTTTCTTCTTCAACAAGATGGTCCAAATGACTTCACTGCCTATTCTCCTTTTAGTCCTTTGCTTAATGGCCAAATGTGGAGATTTAAAGTGCCTTTTCGCACTGTTCTGTAAATTGACAGTAAAACAGGATGAAATGTCATTTTGGACAGAAAGTGCTTTTTAACCATATTTTAGCTATGCAATTGAGGGTATAAAGTGATGTTGATGACTAAAATAGGGGCTACAAATCATATAAATATCATGCAGATCACATAGCCTTAGTGATCAGGCTGCAATTTTATTATCGACTGATGGCCATGTTTGGAGAACTAAGCGACTCTTCAAATTTGAAAACTGGTGGTTAAAGGAACGAGATTTCCAAGGCCAAGCAAAAGATGCCCATGCGGCATCTTTTGCAAACAAATATTTCTCGACCAGAACTCGTCATCTTGCAGGGGCCCTAAGAATTTGGTGCAAGAAGAAAAAGCTATTGCAACAAGAGCTTGATAACATTGAAGAACAGATCAAGCAAATTCAGCTGCAACCACTAAGCTAGGGATCAGAATAATGCCACTGAAGCTTCGCTGGTTACCAGGTTTGAGAAAACCATGAGAAAGCTAACCGACTCTTATGTACAGAGGACAAAAAAACAATGGGCGAAGGATGGAGACAGGAACACCTCTTTCTTCCATCATGCTATTGTCAAGCGGAGAAGAAGAAATACCATTGTCGCCATAAAAGAAGAAAATAATGTTACGCATTTCATGCATGATCAGATTAGCAATACCTTTGTCAATTACTTTAGATATGAAGACTTCACCTGTTCGGTTCCAGATAAGAAGGAGATGTGGAAAACTCCAAACACATGAAAAGAAATGCATCACCTGGACCAGATGGTTAATGTGGAGTTTTACATAGCAACTTGGGAGTGGATTGGAGCGCAACTAGTAAGCTCCTTCTTCCAATCTGGTATTCTTTGATACTCACATTGGTTTAATTCCAAAATAGCTTATTCTTTTAGTGCCAGAAAATTATAGACCCATCAGCCTTTGTAATGGTATCTATAAGCTTATAGGCAAATATTTTGAAAATATTTGCCAGATTATGTCCATCCTTCTCAGCAAGCTTTCATCAAGGGTCGAAGAATCAGTAACAACATCATTATTGCCCAAGAGATTACGCACTCTTTCCAGCTTAGCTCTTGGAAAAATCAAGCCTTCATGCACAAAATTAATCTTGCCAAAGAATTTGATCGTATTGAGTGGAATTTTATTGGCGCATCTCTTTCGCGTAGAGGATTGCACGGTCACTTCATTAATTTAATCCATGCATGTGTCTCATCGCCTACCTACTCGGTTATCATTACCGGCCAACCTTCTGCGAGATTCCGTAGTGACAGGGATGTTCTCTTTCTCCATATCTCTTCGTCCTCGCCATCAATGAGCTCCATTACTCTCGAAGAAGTCATCACCAACAACTCTCTTAATGGAATTGTTTTAGGACCAAACTGTCCGCCCATCCATTCCCTTATGTTTGCAAATGACCTCTTGATTTGCGGGCAAGCTAATGTGCCGGAAACGACTCAAATGGAAAGTATCCTCCGTGTTTTCTGCTACAAGTTTGGGAAGATTCCTAATTGCTCTAAATCTGGAATAGTTTATAGCAAACACATACCTCCAAATGCAATCCTTTTGATAAAACTAATATTCCATGTTCCGGACATTGATAACTTTTTTATCCATCTTGGGCACCAGCTCATCCTTCCGGGGACAGATAGGACAGTTGCATACAACTTCTTGTTTGACAAATTCAAGTCTAAACTCAGCACCTACAAAGCTTACAAGCTCTCTAGTGCTGCAAAATTGGAACTAATAAAACCGGTTTTTGCCTCTATTCCAGTCAATTATATCTCGAACATCCTTTTTACCAAAAAATTCAATGCTAAACTTACAGCTATCATTAGAAGCTTCTGGTGGATCGGAGTTAGGAACAAACTTAATGCGAAAGCTCTTTTTTTGCTAACTTGGAAAGATTTCTGCACCCCAAGAAATGAGGGAGGCTTAGGAATTCGCAATATTCAAGCCATGAACCAAGCTCTCATTATTATGGCTGCTTGGAGGATTGCAGATAACCCGAATGATTTTCTACATGCCATTTTAAATTCCAAATATTTCTGTGATTCCTCTATCTGGCGCCCAAATCGAAAAACTCCCAAATCACTCTTCTAGGCATCCATTCTAAAAGTCCTACCTATTATCAATGCTCACTCCTGCTATCAGGTCACCCATGGACACATTTTGCTCTAGAGTACTTCCCGGTGTGAGCTGTGGTCGACTGTTTTTTTCGAACCATGCATGAGTGCTGCATGTGATCTATTAAGAAGGAAAAATTTCAGGTCATAAAAGACCAGAGTACAACAACCCAGCGACCAAAAGAAGAGGGGAAAGAAAACTGAAAACTGAAAAACAGATGAAAAAGGCGGGTGTGGACCGCCGATCGACTTGCAAAGAGGGACCTCCCCCACAATTCTAGGTGCGTGTTCTGCACCGCCGACAGTGAGAGTGTCAAGCACGTGTTTTTGAAGTGTGTCGTCATCAACATCATATGGTGCTCTGTCTTGGGATGGGCTGGGCTGCCTCAAGTTAGACCAAGGACGAACGCCTCGCTAAACAAGTGGTGGCTGGATAGCGAAAAAAGATTGAATGGAAAGGACAGGAACACATTCCTTGCCATCTTCATGCTTGTGACCTGGACGATATCGTGTGAGAGGAACAAAAGGGTGTTCGACAGGGAGGTCAAACCAATCCAAACCCTAATTGCAAACATCAAATCGGAAGCGCTCCAGTGGTCGGCCGTCAGCAAGGGTCACCTTGTGTTTCAGTAATCTATCGATGTTTTCTTTTTTTAGAGAACCCTCTTGGTCGTTTCTTTCAGACGTTGTTTTTTAGCTGTTTTTCAGCTGTGGTCCACTGTTTATGATAGACTTTTGCTCTATCTCAGCCGACTGAATTAAATTTCATCGTCAGTCGCATCTCTGTCCGTTCGTTTCGCGTCAAGATTGGTGCGCCTCGTCCAGCTGTGTGTCCGCTTTGTTGGTTTGGTTCGCGGGTTTGGTTTCGGCCCTTTTCCTGGCCCGTTTGCTTTTCCTGGCCGCGTGTCTGTTCGAGAGGAGGGGCGGAACAGGGGAGACGGCATGGCGGAGATCCACGACGGTGAAGGAGGCCGGAGGCGGTTCAGGTGATTCCGTTTGTCAACTCTTATCCGCCGCAGTTGTGCGCGCTATCTCGCATCCGTCGCTTTGTTCTACCTCGCTTAGTCGCCGGAGTTTCGATTTTGTCGGTGGTGTGTTTTGAAGTAGATGTCTCGTGGTTTTAGGGTTAGTTGAGGTCTGCATCGGCTCTGTTCTGTTCTCATCGCAGTCAGCTAAGCCGTCTCCCTTACTTGTTGAGCGCGGTGATGACTTTTTTAGGATTTCCCCTTTTTGGTCGTGTCTGAATCAGCCCGGATCTGCCGTGTCTCGATTCTTAGGGTGCTGTTGGTACGCGCATGGTTAGTGTTCGGGGGATTCACATCTCGTATCTGTTGATTTGAGGTGCTGGGAAGGACTCCATCCTGTGTGCTAGCTTAGCATCAGTTCATCATTCATTTTCTGAATTTCATACATTATTGGACTGTATAGTTTGTTGTATTTTTTTGGAGAGGTTAAGTTAGTTTTTGATGTGGGGTGGTGCGTTTTTTGTTCATCCCATAACCTAGAGGTTTTAGTTGATTAATTAGTAGTATATTGGTAGTTCGGATTCAGACTGTATGTGCCTTGTTATGTTACATTTTATGTTCTATTTTTTTGCTGAGGTGTATAGCAGTATCCTTGATCATCCCATCAACTATTTTTTGCTGAGGTGATTGGTTGTTAAATCCTTTTTTCGGTAGCAGCGAATAATATAATTTGTTGCTTTTGTACTGTATGTGTGGTTTTTCATTATATACACTGTCTTTTGTGCTATGCAGATCACACTCTAAAAGGTCTGATTATGAGTATATCGAAGATTACACCATCTCAATTCTCAAGCGACACTGATGTGAGTTCTGCCTGTTGGTTGCATTTTTCTCTAAATATCTCAGCCCTTTCTTTGGTTGTTTAGCTATGTTCTGTTTAAATGTTTCAGGTTGTTCACACTGAAAGGAAAAACACTGATTTAGAGGATGCTCTCTTTGGTTTATTAAGAAATCAGGTTCGTTTTATGTCAAGGTCACTATGTTCTTTTTATTTTTTTTGGAGTGAATTTATTTTATGTTGGCTCTTATTCTTTTTGTTAAGAAATCTGGTGAAATGCAGGCTGTTGAAAGTTTGAAGCGGAAGTTCACCGACCACTGCAAGGATTCCATGGCCACCATTGAGGTTAGGTGTTATCTTATTTCTTACTTTATTCTTCTTTATTTTTTGTCAATGATTTTTAGGATATGTCTCTCTTTTTCAGCTTTGGATTATATCTCCTTACAACTTTTCTCTGCTATTATTGTAGGCTAAAAGGAATAAATCAGTCGGTGGGGAAGAGTGCTTTCACCAGATTTGGGTCCAAGTATTTCTTTCATGTCCTGAAGAAGTTGACACCTGAGCAAAAATCTATAATTCAGAAATTTGGTTTTGGTTGTCTTCTATTCTTCGATTGTTCCAGTCTTCCTTCGGATTTCTGCAATTGGGTTGCAAATTGTGTTGATCCAATTTGTTCCCAGCTCACAGTCGGGGGAAAGCCTTTTGTTATATCCAAGGACACCTTTCATACTGTGTTAGGGTTGCCTGTAGGCGGGTACTGGTCCCATGCGACTCTGATAATGGAATTTCTTTCATTCTATCTCTTTTCAAGCTCATAGAGATGCCTCACATTACATTTTTTGGAAACAAGCTCAGCAGTTCTGATTCTTCATGCGCGTTTGAGGTTTTTGTGAGCTTTATGACTGTTGCCATTTCTTGTTTCCTCTGCCCTGATATCAAGTTTTCCTGTCAACACCAAATACCTTGCAATTTTCCAAAATTATCGTTTGTTAGTAAGTCATATATATAATTTTTCCTATTAGTGTATCTTGAGTAATATATGGTTTTATCAAAATTTTACCACTGAAGATAATGATTGCGGGGAGGAATATGTCGTGTGGAAATCCCCGTTGAGTAATCCTGTGAATGTAAATCCCTTGTCCTGCATCAGTTTTTGCGAAATGTTAATTAATAGACGCTTCATAACAATGATATGTTTTTTGCATTATTTTTTCGAATGTACCTTGAAAAATATGTCGT
Source organism: Poa pratensis (assembly GCA_947311845.1). NCBI lineage: Eukaryota > Viridiplantae > Streptophyta > Magnoliopsida > Poales > Poaceae > Poa > Poa pratensis. Next base: position 39,779,113 of record CAMZMU010000069.1, read on the forward strand.
TGCATCTGAATGTTGCGGTGTCTCCATAGCCTCCATTTTTGTTTGCATCATCATTCCCCTGCAATACATGAAGTATTATACATTATAACATATAAATTAATTTTAATTTGTAAATAATATAGTTCCATTTTTGTTTTTTAGAAAGCAATGATTAATCTTCATTTTTGTTTTTCAAAGTAACCTCATATGAGAACCAGTGTAGAGATTAACAGCAAAATACACTGAATTATGGATTTTAAACTCTCTCTGTTTCTTACATGTCCACCATGGATTTTTCTCTGTGTCTCTCTCTATTCATCTCTCTCAGTCATTTTCGAAGGCATCTCTCTCTATCTCTATCTCTCTCTATCTCTCTCAAACTCTATTTCTCTCTGTTTAGTATCCGTATGTCTCTCTCTCTCTTTGTCTCTCTCTCTCTCTCTCTCTCTCTCTCCCTCCCCCTCTCTCTATTTTTATTGATTCTCTATTTGACTTTGATTCTGCGCCCATGTTGAGTTGTTATGTCTCAGTATGTTTAGTGACTTTGAGTCTCTATTTGACTTTGATTCTCTATTTTTACTGCCAGGTTGTCTCTATTTGTGTTGATATTTGACTTTGATTCTCTCTCTCTCTCTGAATCTCAGTCATTTTTTATTGATTCTCTGTTTGACTTTGATTCTGCGCCGATGTTGAGTTGTTATGTCTCAGCCTGTTTAGTGACTTTGAGTCTCTATTTGACTTTGATTCTCTATTTTTACTGCCAGGGTGTCTCTATTTGAGTACCGGATCTCTCTCTCTCTCTCTCTCTCTCTGAATCTCAGTTTATTTTTGCCTCTTTATTCTCTATTTCGACTCTCTCTCCCTCTCTCTCTCTCTCTCCGTCTTAGCATATCTCTCTTGTTTTATTCTCTATTTCTATTGTGTTTGTTTTTATTCATTATCTATAAATTAGTTAGTCTCACGGTTGTTGATGGTGTCTGTATCTATCAATGTTATTTGAGTCTCTATACTTTGTCTCTATTAAATATTGTCTCTATGTTCATTATATTTTTAGACTAGGGATAGAGTTAAGTATATTAATCTATTAATCTCTCTTTCTGTCTTTCTAGTCTCATATTTTTCTAGTGTCAGAACATTTGATTTATCATTAGACCATAGGAAGAGATTACCTAAATGCTCTTAGACCATAGAAAGATATTAGTCTCAGAATATATGTCGTGGTTCTCTTTGATCTATCATCCCTTATGTCATGGTAATGCTTCTATATGTTGATTAAAATCTATATGTTTGCCAGTCTATATGTTCTTGCTGGAACCATCTATATGTTGTCAGTCTTTGTTTTCTAAATATCTATCTAGTTTCTGTTTTCATTTTGGCAGAGCTGCCCTATGTAAGAATCTATCTAAATCAGTTGGCATTTGGAAGAATCTTTTCTAAATGTGTTTTTGACTTCCATTTCTAACTGTCTTGGTAGCTTAAACAGGGAAGCATTTGCATAGTAGCAGAGCACTTGAATTACCTGTAAATTGCATGTTTGTTGTGTGGAGGACTGGTTGGTTGAATTGTCCATAAATCCAGCTCGATCCATCCTCAACATATGTTCCAGTTTTTGTTGTAGAGAAAGAGGCAGGAATTCGTCAGAGAAGAAAATCCTTGCTGGCTGAATATGAACTGGTTTTAGGGCCTGAACCTGCAGCTGAGTTTCAGATCCATGGTGGAGGAATCCCTGCGTGGGATCCTGCCCAGTTGAGTTTGCTTGATATCTGGAGGTTTTGGTTTCAGATCCATGGTAGAGGAATCCTTTTTACTGTGTCCACTATGCTAGATCTCTAGTCTCTCCTTTTTTTCTGGTGTTGTTCTTGATCTGGGAGTCGGGGGTGTTGTTCTTGATCTGGAGTCGGGGGTGTTGCTGCTTTTCGATCTTTCAGTCGTGTAGTGTTGTCTGACGGGCGACTGCAGCTGTGAGGCAGGTGTTTGCTTGAAGAGGAAGAAGGTGGTTTTCCCGATCTGTTATTTTTTTGGACCTTCGGTTTGGGCTGCAGGTTATGTTCGGCTTTTTTTCAGTTGTTGTTGCCAAATGGGCAGTATCGGGTTTGATTTGGGCTTTTCGAAAATGGACCCGTTTAGCTCGCTACTCTTCTGTCTCTTTTTCGTGAGCGCGGGAAGTTTGAGTTGCTCTGTGAGGTGGGGTTACGTGACCACGTGGGTGTGCTGGTTGGCTAAAAAATACGACTGACAGCGAAATTATTTTCGGTCGACTGACCAATAGACACTCCCTAATGATAACCTCATTATCCTCGAGCAAAATTTCAATTATCCGAATCAGGTCAAAGATCTCTGGCTTCCCAATCAGCATGCTTGGAACGACCAACTCATTGACATTCTTTTCCGTCAACCTCTGGCCTCAATCATAAAGAAAACTCTCATCATAGTCTCGCCAGACAGTGACATCCTTTGCTAGAAATTAACGCCGTCCAGTAAATGTAGTACTAAAAGTGCATACCGTGCTTGTTTGCAAAGGTTACAGGAGTTAGGTGAGCATTCACCAGCGCAGGTACCACCCTCACACCATCCAATTACTAAAGCAGATTTGGAAGATCAACAAGATCATTCCGAGGATCCGTACTTTTGAGTAGCGATTCCTTCGAAGAGCTATTCCTACAAGTAAATGGCATTGGAGCTCACACAACTCGTCCGCTATGTGCACTTAAGTCACACAACTGGAGAACGTGATTTTTGGTCACACAACTAGACTTTTGGTGCACGCAGGTCACAAACTCCACATGTCAGTCCGTTTTCCGTTGCAGGAGTGCTGACGTGGTCACGTAATTTTGCAGAAAACCCCCTGTATTTTTAGACATTTCGCAAAAAAAACCAAATTTGGGTCCAGTTACAGGGTTTTTTGCGAAATGTCCAAAAATATAGGGGGTTTTCTGCAAAATTACGTGCACTCCTGCAACGAAAACAGACTGACATGTGGGGTTTGGGACCTGCGTGCACCAAAAGTCCAGTTGTGTGACCAAAAAATCACGTTCTCCAGTTGTGTGACTTGAGTGCACATAGCGGACGAGTTGTGTGACCGCCAGTGCTATTTACTCTATTCCTACTGAAGCAAGGGCAGTAAGTACTCCACTCATATAAGCAAGCTATGCTCTAGATGTGGCTTGGAATAGAATGGTATATATCTCTTTTTTACTTGCCCTTTTGCGCGTGTGGCTTGGTTTGGTCAACCTTTGGTTTATTCGCTCCGATCATATTATTTTGTACTGCAATTCTCTTTCTCGGATTTTAATGATTCTTTTGAATCTGAATCACCCTCATACCTCCTTGCAAAATATTCTTCCTTCATGTGGTGCATTTGGAAATCTAGAAATGATAACAGGTTCGACAGGAAACCAGGAGCTCCTCACCAGATTCACCAAATGGCCCAAGAAAAACTTGGAGGTAGTCGATACTCTTGATTCGTCTTTTATGCAGATTAAGGAGCAAGCTCGAACACTCTTTGAGTTCAGCTTATCAGCGCAAGGCGGCACGCTCAAGACTGTCATGCACATCACTGGATCAAAGATCTTTACAGATGCAGCGTGTAAGACAAAGAAAATCCCAGGTCTGACCGCAGAAACAGCAACAGGGTTGGGACTGTACTGTCAATTGCAGGAAAACAACCACAGCACAACCATCTTAATCCAAACCTCCATCCCTACATCATTTTTAAAATCAACTCTTCAGGCAGAAGCTTCAGCTTTTTTTCTAGCTGCAACGATAGCCAAACTTCTCCAGATTCGGTAGGTCACATTTCTAACGGATAATAGCTCGCTTGCAAAGGCTACAACATCTACTTCTCCCACACATCCTCAGGTTTTTTGGAAAATAAGGCAACACATTGGTGATTATATCAGGATCACTCAATCTTTAGCCACGTTAGTGTACCACATTAAAAGAGACCTAAATGGGATAGCTCATAGCTGTGCTCATCAAGCAATCAGACAATCTTTGTCTGTGCCTATTTTCACTTGTTCTTTTTTTTTTTTACGAGTATGCCAAAGGCATACCTTAGCTTTATAGAAGGAGAGCATAAAAATTTACAAGAACTGAACCCCCAATGCGAACATCGGGGTCAGCACACACTCCGCACGCACACCTAACTAATCTCTCGCGTCATGGAAACTCCTCCTCCCTCTCGCCTGTTGCCAGAGCTGCAACTCATCTCCGATCCTGCTCAACATTTGCGGGACTGAGCATTGGTCTCTGGTGCGGCCAAAGACTCTCGCGTTTCTCTGTTTCCATAGCATCCAAGCGACTAGAATGACCAGAGTATCAAATTTCCTCCTATCCGAAGCCCGGATGCTAGCTCTGACCTGGAGCCACCAATTCTCCAACTGGGCGTCATGGCCTGGCGGCTGGACCTGAACACCTGCTCGACGCAGACACCCTAGCCAAACTTCTCTCGCAAACACGCACTGTACCAGGACATGGTCCACATTATCTTCGTCTTGCAGGCAGGTGAAACAAGCGTCTGGGTGCTGCTGCAGTCCGTGTCTCGCCCTCCGATCTGATGTCCATAGCCGGTATTTGGTGGCTAGCCAACTAAAATTTTTACATTTGGTTGGCGCAAAAGACCTCCATATCGGCACCGCTATCGCACTCTTTGGTTGTTCCTGGCAAAGCGCTTTGTAGGTTTCCCTCGCTGAGAAAGTACCCGAGCTCGCACATGTCCATCTGAATGTGTCCACTCTTTGCTCATCACGGTGCACTGAATTGACCTCGAACCAAAGTGTAGCGAACTCGTCCGAGCCTTGCTCAGAAATCTCCTCCGCGATGTCCAGCACCCAACTGTTGTTCGTCATCCCTTGAGCCACCGTTCTAGTGTTTTTCCTCCTTGTGCTTACCGCTGCATACACATTCGGTGCAATGTCTGAAACCTTGCTGCCATGCACCCATTTGTCAGTCCAAAACATCACCTTATCACCGCATCCGACTGTTATCTCAGTCAGCTTGTGAAAAACCCCAAGAGCTTCTTTATCTTTTAACGCTGGCAGTCCTTGCCAAGGTCTGGATGGATCTGTGCGTCTAAGCCATTCCCATCTTGCTCTCAAGGCCAACCCCTGCAACCGCAGGTCTTTGATCCCCAGCCCTCCATGTATTATCGGCCTGCACACCATATTCCAAGCCACCATGCAATGCCCAGCTTTTAGCTCCTTTTTCCCCATCCAAAAGAAGGATCGCATCCATCCTTCAATCTCTTCGAGCAGCCAAGCAGGGGCTTCTGCTACCAGCAATTCAAATTCAGCACATAGGAACAGGACATGTCCCACTTCAGTAGCTCTTCAATTTTTGAATTCTCAGGCCTTTGTAAATTTTTTTGTCTATGAGATTTATAAATTTTTGACTCCTCCGGCGCCTTTCCTTGTTAAATAAAATCTCTATGTTGTACTACCTACGTACCAAAATACAAAATGTTTTAGCATTTTTCTGATACGGATGTATGTAGACTCGTATAAGGTGTAGATTCACTCATTTCAGTCCGTATGTATTCTGTATTGAAATAGCTAAAACATCTTATGGTACTATATATATATATAACTTGGAAGAATCCACTCTCCCTCACGCAGCCACGTCACCGAGATTTTCCTGGCCGCCCGATCGTCGCGACGGACGCTCCAGATGCGACCACGTCACACCCTAAACCGCGCATCACTGTAGCACCTGAGTTTCTACCAATCAGGGCCCGACACGTCGCCCGGTCACCCACCACACGCAACCCGGCCACCCGTCTCCGCGCCGTCCGATCCAGATCCGACGAATCAGACGGTTCGTGTGACCGTTTTGCACAAAGCCCCTCGAAATTATCCATATTTACGTATTAGTCTCTCCCATTTCCCCCATCCCACCTCCTCCCCGTCGCCTCCACCCCGCTCCCTGCCGCCGCAACCCTCCTCGCCCTTCGCCGCCGTCTCCGGCCGCCCCGGGCAGATCGAAAGCCACCGGCAGAACCGCCTCCTTTCCCTCTACCTCCTCCTCGATTATCTCGAGCCGAGACACGGCGAATCGTCCGAATCGGCCCCATCTTCCTCGCCTCCGGTCGCCAGCCGTTGAGCTCGCTCCGGCCGCTCTCGGCTTCCTCCGGCCTCCCCGACCGTGGATTCATGTTTCTGGTCAGCTCGCGGTCCGGTGCGACCATTGTTGGTGTTAATCTTGTAGCATAGGTTTAGTCTCATGTTTATTTCTGATTGCATCATGTTAGAGCTAGTTGTATGCATGTAAACATGGCAGAGGGCATCGGCAAGAGAGCACAGCATGCAGCGATAGAGGGAGTGCAGTGCGGCGGCTAGACTGTCAGCCATTAGTCGAGTACTTGCGTACACATGTTAGCAAGAATTAGTCAAGGGGATTAGTGGTCAGTGTTAATCTGCATGCATCGTGGAGTACCAGGAGCCAAGTCAAGATGAGATAAGCTGGACGTAGAGCTAGAAGTGGACACAGTTAGTTGAGGCCTGTGTTGGTGCCGTTGTGGGCAGCTTGTAACAGCCGGAGACTTGGTAGTGACTCAAATGTGTGCGTGAGTGTAGGTAGTGGTGAGTAGAATTCGGATCAAGCCGGTGTGTGGCTTGGCCGGTGCGTTTCCTTCCCTTTAAAAGGCACTGTAAGCAGGTTGTTTCAGTTAAGAGATAGAATACAGAAAAAAGCACAAGTGCGTGTGCTGCGAACTTTTCCCGTGTGTTCATCTTCTTCCTTGGCAGAGACATCAACCATTCTTTCATGCGCTCCTGATCGTCCGCTTCGCCGTCGACGCCGATTCCCTCTGCAAGCTCAAGGTGGTCGCCTGCGTCCTCTCCGCCGACTCTATCCGCTTCTCCATCTACCCCGTCGCCTCTGCCGCGACCCTCCTCGCGGCCTCGCCTCCGTCTACGCGTCCCAGCCGCTCTGCCTGCTCCTCATAAACTGGGGCGCGCACCGCGACCTCCGAGGCATCATGGCCGCCGCCTCCACTGCCTTCGTTGTGGACTCGCACCGTCCCGTCCACCTCCACAACCTCGCCGCGGGAAACGACAGCGTCGTCGTGCTCTTCTCCACCGTCCCGTCCACCTCCACAACCTCACCGCGGGAAACGACAGCGTTGTCGTACTCTTCTCCAACCTCGCCGCCTGACTACGTCCTCTTCATTGTCACAACAGGTATGTGGTTTCAAGAAATCTGAATGCTATTCATCCAGTTCAAATCATTCGCTGACCACTATCTCCTCCTATTTTTCTGTGTCAGGCAATGCACTCTACGTGTTTGATGAATTGTGGCTTGCTAAATTTTCAATAGGAGTGAGCGGATGCATGCATTCAACGTCATCAGTGATGTCCTTCTAGATATCACAAATTAGTTTCTGAGCATATTTGCCAATTGCAAACCTACTGGACTCTAGCAGCAGTGAATACACTGAATCCACTCTTACTTGATATTATGTATTTGGTTGACATTAGTCGCAGGTAGGATCGCGCACTGCAATCCTGAATGGTGCTAAAATAAAATGCAACCGGGTGTGCTTCTTTTGTGTGATTAATCCATTTTTTATTAGCAATACATGGTATATTATATTTTATTACATGAACACGTTTCCTTGCTTTGTTTCAGGCTTGCACCTCTGCAGTCTTCTCGGCGGCAGCTGGAACCGAGCGAGAGAAGGGAGAGCCGCAGCCGGCAACTTCAGCTCCCGCCGGCAGCCAGCGATGATTCAAGGTAAGGCCACCTTTTCTCTCTCTTTTTTTCTTGATTCCCTGGTTTTTTTCCTTTTCTCACCGTGTGGAATACCCTAGCTTGATATTTCCTTGCTGATTAGATAGTGGAGAGGGGCGAGCGTGCTAAGGAGATAGATCATGCTCAGGTCCCTCACCTTTATGCTGTTGCAAGCTCATCAGCTTGCACAATTATTTGGGCACGCAGCACTCTGTCCTCCTCTTCATTTGATTGAAACCATAGTGATGCAGTTTGGCGTTCAGATTATATATTGGTACAGCAACACATAGAGATATATCCGCATGGGTTAAAGCATGAGAAAAGCATGATTTAAATGTCAAATGTCTCATGCTTTTCTAAAATGTTCTTATGTACTTTACCCAAAAATACTTTCAATATTAAGTACAGAAATAGTTCAACCAAATGTAGACCACACAATACTTGCCATTAGGTGTTGATTATTTCTTGCATTCAACATGTGTTTTATGAAAAAATCGGGCCTATGCTACTCCACATTGAAATTTCAGTGAACCATTATTTAGGTTTCCATATGTTGTATATGATTCTCGATCAAATCTTAATTCTCCTTGCCTTCTATCTGGTTATGTCGTGAAAATAGGAATCGATTTGTAATTTTAAGTCGTCTTAGCTCCAAAGAAGTGTTTTCCCTTAGACACTACTTAGCTGCTCTGGTCTATCTCATTGCGTGGACAGAAAAAGTAGATTTTGGGATATAATTACATCATGTATATGCAGCGATTATGACTTATGAAAGCTGCTGTTTACTAATAGGAAAACCAATGTACATGATTGCTGCATTGGATGGTATGTTGTAGAATTATTTCTCCAGAGATGATTAATTACGAGAACATAGATAATTATAATGCTCTCCTTTTTGCTAAAAATATGTGCTCTATTTGGATCTTTGAGAACAGACATGATTCCAATGCACCTTTTTTTTTCTTACAGCATGTACTCTTTCTGGATCTTTTATGCAACCATTTTCTACTGTCAATTGTTGATGCTTACATGGTTGCCTATGTAAAATCATTCCACATGCAACCTTTTGCTTCCCTGCAGGATTTAGTGAATGTAAGAATAACGTAGAATTGGACAGTGCGTATGTAAGCCTGACACTTCTATCTTGCAATATATCTACCTCTTCGACTTTTTTCTGCTTCTACGAGATGATACTGGTTCTGAACTTATGTTCACTTTTCTGTAGGATTAATTTTTTTCCCTCATGTTTCCATCCAGATTGTTGCCTCTCATACTTAGATTTATACAAACAGGTAAAACCATAAACTTAGGTGCTTTCATTATTTATGGCTTTATTTTTAGCAGATTATTTTGGATGTTATGGTCAGTCCTGTTTAACAGTGTGTTATCTCAATCATTCAAGAAACAGCGTATATTGCATTTTTCAGATATTGTGTAATCATATTTTCCGAACCTCTGTTTTGTTACAATATTATGTAATTTCGATACACATATTTAAGTGTACTGGAGCCATTCAATGCGAGCAGTAATGTTACATATTTGATGCCGTAACCATCATCGGATTCAGTTTATTATGCTCATTATATGGATTCAGTTTATTATGCTCATTATATCTCACTGTTAAGCATTTTGCACTTCTGCACCAATAGTTTCACCAAAGGTTTGAATTTGTTTCAGGGCTTCCTCCTTCACCGCCTTCAGCACCGGATGGTACATTTAGCAACAGCAGAAATGCAAGGATAATGAAGCCACCTGGGGTTGATGTCGGAAGACACAAAAGGAAAGTCAATGGGAGCCTAATTGCTATTGCTGTTCTATCCACTGTTGTAGCGTTCATTATTTGCATTGCGGCTGCATGGTTGCTGACACTCGAATTCAGGGATTCAGAAGACATGGCTCAAAAATATCCATATACTACAATTCCAAAACATTTCAGGTCTTCTGGTGTGTATACTCATCCTTCCAGTAATCTATTAATGCAGCAGTGTGTGATTTCATATGACTTAACTGAACAGTAATTGCATATTTTAAAATGCGGAAAATTCTTAGTGCATCTAAACATAATACTCATGAGTGACAATTAACTACATTACTAAAATATTTCACAAATTTTAGAAATAAATTGTCCTATTATTAATAATCTCTCCAATTTGTTGTTTGCAATTTCAAAATTCTTAGACTATATTAACAAATAGGGAAATTTTTTGACATCTTCCTATAGTAGATTCGACGTAAGTTTTCCAATCTTCTCTACCCTGATTTCCAACCGATTATATTTAATCACAAAAAAAGAGTTAACGAGAATGGTGCGGCGTGTCGCTGCGCCAAGTTGCCTAGTATTTTAGAACGGAGCGAGTATGTACTATGTGATGAACTTTGAACTATGTTTGATGAATTTGTTGTTATATTTTTTTCAAGAATTGATGAACTATGGCAATTATGTATTATGTGTGTTTGATTTGGATTGCAATTATTTGAGATCTAATTTGATAGCCCTATTATAATAATCTTTTGGAGCTCAAAAAATTCCTGGTGGGCATCCACAGTGTGTGCCATATATCGTTGCCAAATGCTCTATTTAGCTTTTGGCTGCAGCTCCATACACTGTGATGGTTGTGCCAAAGCCAAAAGTTTGGGAGTCGACGCAGCTAGAAGAGCCGCTGCCAAATTCATCAAGCGAATAGAAAATTGTTATCTGCATGCAACTTTGCTTCCTCACCGTGGTAGCAAGGGTAGCAATTTGGCGATAGATTGAATTAAAAAATGTATGCGTCAGATATGGCCGGAGATTTGGCATCACACCACGTTGTGGAGGATTGGGCAATTTAGCTCCGATTCCAAATATTGCCTACGTAGCATATTTGGCTTTGGCCACATAGTGGCTGCAAATACATCATGTGCTGGAGCAGCTCACTTTTTTAGTGTGTCATGTACAAGTTTGGAGGTGGCCTATTTAACATTATCTATTGGAGATCTAACGTCTCTGCCTCGGGAGCGACACGAGGAATGGCTCGATCCGGGGACTTTAAGGTTTTCTGATTTCACTAGCTAAATGCCCGTGCGTTGCTACGGGTTAAACTTTATTAAATGTTTACGTTCCGAAGAATTTCAACCCTTCGACACGGTCATTTTTGTTATATTTTATATTTAGACTATTACATATTAGAAACAAAGTTTCCTTCTACTAATATAATGGGTGATAAGTTTGCGGCCTCCCAACAACGAGCCCAAAATTATCTTTATCGAGCCAAAAAATATATATTTTAGATAGAATAATGTTTTTCAACATACTTTTGTTTAAAAAAATAAACGGTGCATTTTGTTTTTTGCAAAATCAATTTCAACAATGATACTAAGATACCGAACTTTTTTCCAACCTATCATTTCCCCCTTTTCCATGAGGATACCGAGATACCAAACTTATTGCATAATGTATCGAGTTTTAGTTAAGGCATACATTCAACCGGTGCATGTTTTATAACTTAAGGATCAAGTGTTTATAACTCAGGGAAGTACTTATCCACAAATGTTTTATCCCGATAGAAAAAAGGTGTACGAGAATAGTTCGATATCTTGGAGCAAAAACGTATAGACTTTCAGTCAAGGCAAATTGCGTCAATTCTAACTGAATATAACTCGAACCAACCTAGTGGAGATGAGTCTGATCATAAGAGGAAGAAATCAAGGGCTTTTACACAAGAAGTTGGAAAAAATCTAACAGCGCAACTCTTCAATAAACCCTTTTCACTAATGAGTTCATGTATAAATGGTTCTAAACATACATTCATAAAGAAACTGTATAATTTAACGTGCTTTAGTTTTATTGCCGGAACCTTACACTGTTTATAACAAAATTACACTGTTTTATCTGACAAAAAGAAATATCCAAGCTCATGAGCTGCATGATGTTGTATCAATTTTAGCTTGACTCAAGATCAACACGCATAAGTTTCACAATTCGGTGGCTCATCGCCAGGAAAAGGTCTTCACTTCTTACTTCTCCGTGGCTCAGTTTAGAAGTGCCTGAAAAATCTCACCGTGACTTTCTCCACCATATGAAAAGCTTCACCGGATCATATGCCACTGGTCTAGAACCCAGCACACCATTGGCATGTTCAAGGGCCTCGGCAGCTTAATCAAAGGGCATGTAGTATGTACAGAAGCTGGAAGATCCCACCTACCATTTCCCCCTTTTTCCATGAGGATAGAAAAATAAATATTTTCCTTGCAAACTAATTTAACCAATCGTCTTTCTTTTTCTGAAATAACAACTGTTAGTAGCTCGTATCTAGGAATAACAGTAAATTGACCATAAAGGGATTTTTTGTGTGACATCGAGATGAGTTATTTCGTGAAGCTATAAGAATGAAGCAGTAAGAGGAGATATACCCTTGACAAATAAAGCTATAAGAATGAAGCACTAAGAGATATATATACTGTTGAAAAGCGAGAGAGAAAATTTCACTGAATTGCAACAGAGAGAAAAATTCACTTAATTCCACTGAAGACGTGTGAACATATTATCTTAGAAAATTTCATTAAATTCCACGAAAGAATCTTATAACACATACTAATTTGTAAACTGCAAAATGTGTGAACTGAACTCAAAATGTGCGTAAATTAAATTAAATTGGAGAACTAATAGCTCCATTACTATTTGCAAGAAGGCAGATTTTTTTGTGACCAAAGGGGCACCCTCAAGAAGGCAGTATAGTGATGTGTATAACTGGATGCGATCATAATTGTTGTCCATGGAGAGAAAAAGGTTTCTAGCCAGGTAACTGATACGAAAAATATACTGTGATCATGGTGTTGCAAGTTGCAACCAAAGGATGGGAAAGAACACATGCAATAGCTCTGATGGGTGAACACAGTCAAACTCAGATCATGTTTGGACATGTGAATAAACAGTCAAATTGAGATGAACACAAGAAATCAGATTTGGGCATGTTGTGTTACTCTACTCCTAGCCTGAAAGAGAAAAAGCGCATACTGGCAAAGTGATTATATGAATATGGAGATGAAAACAAGAACGGACATGAATGTGTCATTGAGTCGCTCCCCATATGACGGCCTCAACTTACAGGCGGAGTAGGTCAAAATTAGATGGCCAATCGGAGGGAGAGAGATGTACAGAGAGGAGAGAGGAAAGCGAAGATCTGTTGTACTCCGATAACAACCGACTCGAGGTCGGGAGACCAGATCGAGTGGCGCCGTCCGGCGATCCTCAGGGTGGAGGCCATCATCTTCATCGTTTTGGTTGTGCGCCATTGTTTGAGATAGATGGAAGAAGAGAGAAGATGAGACGATACTACACCCTATAGTCCTGTATATAACGAAGGAGTTAAAATTGTTTTTGCGCCAGGAATTGTGCTTTGAGTGAAAATTTTGGACGGAAATTATGCTGGCTGCGAGGGAAATTATACGGGCTGGCGTGATTTCAGCCAGTGCATGGCGAGGAAGAGATTTGCCCGTGTACGTGTAATTAATGCTGATTTGATCTCCATGCAGAGGAGTTTCCTGATTGTATTAATGCTGATTGCGACCAATAATTTATTGTTGATTGATTGATTTCCAGAATAAACCATGCGGGACTGATTCTCAGAATAAACCATGCCATGCGGGATTGATTGCTCAGAATAACGATTGCCGTCATGGCAATAAACCATGCAGAAAAAACCAGACGGAAGACATAGTGCGGAAAAAAACTGTGTTGGGGAGCACGGTTTGGGTTACCGAGCGAGAAATCCGGTTACCGCGCGGTAACCGGGAATCTCGAGCACACACGGTAAAAGGGCTTACCGAGCAAAAAAATTCGGGCTTTTTTGAATTTAGCCCGGCCCAAATAAGGATTACCCAATTTATGAAATATCCCAGAAATTTGAATTCAAAATTTCGGTATTTCTCCGGTTACCGAGCGGTTACCCAATTTATGAAAAATCTCATAAATTTGAATTCAAAATTCAGAATTTGAATTCGTCTGGTAACTCGTCGAGATTTCTCGGTTACCGCGGTAACCGCAAATCTCGAGCACCCACGAGATTTTTTCCCAGTTTGGTAACCAAAACCTTGTTGGGGAGGACGTATGAAAAAAAAGTTTTGGTGGTGGACGAAGGACAGACGTAAACATGGGAACCAAACTTTTCTTTTAGATAGGAGAGGAGGATGAAAAATCAATAGATGAATATAGCAAATATGCTTTCTAAAATTCAGACGTGCCAGCTGCGCATTTATTGTATGTACAAATACATCACATACGCATCCACCAAGAACAGGACGTACACCATAGTTTCTATTACGAAAACAGTGTCGAATTACAGTTACAAATGGGTCCTCGCACTCAGTAGCACTTCTTCGCCAGCTGAATGAGAGAGTTGGCCTTCCTCTGCGCTCTACTGGTGCCGGTCTTAGTGATGATCGAGAGGTGCTCGTGGAGGCCGAACCTGAGCGCGTGCACCAGGAGCGGCTGCTTCTTGGTTCCCAGCTCCAGCAGGACGGACAGCGCACACTCCTTATTCTTGGGCGTGCCTTCCTTGATGAGCTGCACGAGCTTCTCGACAAACGACGTGGTGCCGATCTCGCCGAGGCAGGCGGCGTGCGATGACAGCAGGAGGAAGATGGAGAGCGCCTCGTCGACCATCCCTAGGCTCTTGTCGTCGATGACCTTGAGCAGCGCCGGAACGATGCCCGCGTGAGTGGCCCTGACCTTGTTCTGCTGGTTGAGAATGAGGTTAAAGATGGCCGTGGCGGCGTCCTTCTTGCCCCGGACGGTGCCGTTCGTCAGGAGATCCACCAGCGGCGCGATGCCGCCCAGGCTCCCGATCGTCACCTTGTTCTCGTCGATCATGGACAGACTGAAGAGCGTCGCGGCCGAGTTCTCCTGACCCACCGCGCTGCCGTTCCGGAGGATCTCGATGATGAGTGGGATGGCTCCGCTCTTGGTGATGAGGAGCTTGTTGCTCTGGTCAATGGACAGGTTCAGCAGCGAGGTCACCGTGTTCTCCTGCACCTTCTTGTCCGGGTAGGCCAGCAGGCCGATTAAAGCCGGGATGCCGCTGTTACCGGCGATGAGCGCCCTGTTCTCCGGGGACTCCTTGGAGAGCACCCGGATCTTCTTTGCTGCCTTCCGCTGCACGTCCGGGTGGATCGACGACAACGCTTCTACCACTGACGGGATGTCCTCTCTCGGTCGCTCGTCCTGCTCCGCCACGGGTTCCGGCTCCCTCCTCTGAAGCTCCACCTTGTGCTTGTCGCACCACTGCAGGATCAGGTTCTTGAGCGCGTAGTTGGGCGCCAACGACAGGTGTGCCAATGGCTGCCGCGTCTTCGGGCACGTCCTCTCACCGCTGTCCAGCCACGTCTGGATGCTTCTCCTCTCGTATGTCTACATGCACGTTTAAATTTTGTGTTTCATAATTTTCCTAGTCTACGTACGATCAAAGCGCGCGAGAGGAATCAAGGATATGAAAAATGTGCGTGCCTGTCCACTGGCGACAATGACAGGATCCGTCATGATCTCCAATGTGATCGGGCAGAGGAAGTCGTCCGGGATCATCAACGAGGGGCACTTGTCTAGGGACTTGGTCACGAAGACCTCGCCGCCGAGGACGTTCTTCTCGTCGATGCCGGCGATGGCCCTGAACTTGTGGAGGAGCTCGACGATCTGCTTGGTGCTCTCCGCGTGCTGCCCGTTCCGCTCGTTGATGAGCTTCTTTATGGCCACCGTCTCGGCCCTGAGATCCGGCAGCGTCTGCAGCTCCAGCTTGCTGGCCAGCCTATCCAGTATCGCCCTGTCGGCGTTCCTCTCGTCGTCCTTATTGTTCTGGAGTATCACCATGAGATCCATGGACAACTCTATGTCCTGCGTGTCCGTTCTCCTCTTGCATCTCATCAGCTGTGCGTTCATCAGCTCCACCTTAAACAACAAGAGAGGAACACATGCGTGAATGTGTGACACGGTAACAATTAGTTACTTGTTATGCACTTACCTGCTCCATGACTTCATCGGAGATGCCGAGCTCCTCGTAGGGCATCCCGTCCAAGGCAGAGTTCATCTTCTCGTACACGGTGCGGAACCTCCCGAGCACGGCCTCGCTCTCAAGCGCCTGAAATTTATTGTATTGCGCTCAATTGGTCAAGATCACGCATCGCAAGAACGAGCAAGAATCAAGGCCATCGGATCGAACCAGGAAGATCTTGCTGCCGTCGTTGCAGGAGCGGAGGAGGCGGCGCGCCGCGGCGAACGCCCGGCCCAGCAGGGTGAGGCGGCGGTAGGCGTCTTCCGTGAGGCCGGGCGTGGAGTCGCGGAGCTCCTCGAGGAGCGGGAGGACGAGCTGCAGCCAGCGGAGGAGGTTGTGGCACTCCTTGCGTTGCGTGCGTCGAAAGTCGGCGTAGGCGCGGGCAGAGTTGACGGTTGCGAGGAGGTCCTCCACGAGGTCCTCGTCGTCCAACTCCCTCGCCCCATCCTCGGAGCAGGAGGGCTCGAGGTCGGCCGCTGCCGCGGCCGCGGCGGACGACGGTGGTAGCGCCGGTTGGGGCATGCGGCATCAAGCGGTCGATCGGCGAGGTGTTTCTGTATGGAGAGGTGAGATCAAGGGGGGCGCGACGCGAGTGAGCGAGACGGAGAAGGGAGAACAAGAGATGCAAAGCCAAAAATAACGAGGGATCAGGGACTCCATCGATGGGGAATGCGTTTTGCGCGCTAAATTCCTGGGAAGGGCATCTTCTCTGGTCCATACAAGACCTTAAAATTGGAGAGTACTACTATATAGAGAGCATGCAGTTTTGCTCACGGCGAGGGAAACAAACCGTTTTTCTTCCTTGCCGTTCTCGCGGGGAAGAAGGTTAGGGAGCACAAAAGCAGAGAACCAGCGATCAAACAGTAAGACTTTACACTCATAATTACAAAATCGGGCACTCTGGCCATTGCCAAGAACAATTTTCACACAGGCGTCAAACATGGCATGACAATTAGCCGAACTAGACAACTCAAAGCCGGACCACGGTTTGTCACTATCCGCACGACATAGCCAGAGCCATGCCATACGCAATGCCTCGTTGAGGATGGTAATGAAGATTACGGATGCCAAGACCCCCCCCCCCCCCCCCCCCACCCCCCCACCCCCCCACCACCACCACACACACACCGGGTGGGTCAGGCAAACCTGGTACCACGCAATGGGGCAGCACCCCCTCTCGGTGACGCCTATTTTCGATGTCTTGAACCGCTTACTAATCATGTATACGTGTAGTATGCCCCCTTCGCCACTCCACGTCTGGCCGTCTTGGTCTCACTCACTTCACCCGTCTATCTTTCCACGCCATAAGAATCCATGACAAGAAAAATTCAAAGCTTCAATCACCGAAGCAGGGATCCCCAAAGCCACAATATCTAATTTTATGGAACTCTGTCTGCGGCCTAGGCTTTCAGATGTCGTGAATCATTTGAGTGGACGTGGACTCCTAACAAAGTGTACTAGGCTCGCTTGGGCTACTTGGCCTTTCTTGAGGGTTGCACGGTTTCGCATCTTCACGTGGCAATTTGGGGGTGTAAAGCTCCATTGAAATTCAAATTCTTCGGGCGGATGGCTACGTGGAGCCGTTGCTGGACCGGTGAGCGGCGGTTGCGCCACGATCTAGCTAATGATGATATTTGCTCTATTTTTCTGCACAAATCGGAATCCATTCAGTATCTCCAGCTTACTTACCCTTTGCTCGCACCATCTGGTTTGAAGTTTTCTTAAGGCTTGTGTGACCTGAACTCGCCCTGATGGCAATGGAGGATTGGTGGATAGACGGTGGCCTTGCACTGGCATGTCAAAGAGGCGTCTAAAATCATGTCTTTAATTGGTCGTCCTCATGCGCTCCATTTGGTTAGAGAGAAACAACATGGTTTTTAATAGTGTAGCCCACCCTGAGGCGAGTGTGATTGATGTTGTCATGGTTGAGGCTGTTAGGTGGAAAGTTGTGTGTTTTTTGTGAGGATTTTGCTATTTTTTACCGCTTCGTGTTTTGTTGTGGATCTTTGTAACTATGTGTTCTTCTATATATATAAAAGCGTGCTCTCTTGCGTGTTCCTGAAAATAATCGCCTACACCAACACCGGCAGAAGAAGGACTAAGCTCGACGTCTAATGTACCATCTTGCCCATGCTTGATGAATAATTTTCCATGTCATCCTAGGCATACACTAGCGCCCTATACTCTCACCACCGCATGTCATCCTAAGCAGAAGCAGGCATCCAAATTGTTCAGCTGAGCAGCACCTTGTTTAACTGAGCCGGCCAGATAGCGATGAATTATGCGGTGAGAAAGGCCCAAGAAGCCCCACTGGACGTACAGAGAATATGGGGCGTTCAGAAAAGGGATCTAACGGCTAGTAAACCAAGTGGCAATTAGTCCTTCGTAAGAAAGACTAACCTACTACTCCTTGACAAAAAGTAGGGTGATCATGGAGCTACACGAACTCTTGGTTCCTTCACAAAGCACCACGAAATTTTTCAAGTGACCCTTCAACCGACTAGGAATCGCACACCCATCAAGAGGTAACAACACCTGGCTAGCAGTTGGATCTTGAAGCCCTACAAAGATATCACTAAAGCCTAGCTTCTAGAAGCACCATGAATCTTCAAAAATTGGAGTGAAAGATTGGATCTGGGTGCAAGACTGAGTAGTGCGTGTGTGTCATGTCTCGGGTGTCGTCGTACGCGAGAGGAATGTCGCAGACAATCGGGCAATGGTCCACGACCTCCGACATATGGATTAGGACAGTGTGAAGCATGATCCTCTTCAATGTCAGTGAGCTCAGTGCTGGAGGCGTGGATGGATCCTCGAAGTCATAGTCGACGAACAGCAGCGCATCCAGCTCCGACATTTCCACAACAAACCTCTTGGGAGCATCACAGGGATACTTCATTCGGGCCTTGACTGACAAGTACCTGTCCTCCAAGAACAACATCTTCACTCTGTGGAAATTTTAGAATCCCTAATTTCTGTTATATTGATCTGGACCCTGGTGGAGGGTTTATATAGGAGTACAATGGGGTAGGAGACTTGGAGTACAAGATGATCTAACCCTAATCAATCATAACCGTACATATACTCTAACATCCCCTCTCAGTCGTAGCGGGAGTGAAGCGGACGATTGCGACTGAAGAGTCATGTGCGTCTGTCGCCTCCTCCACCTTTTCATCATCGCCGTCCCCTTCTGGTTCCTTCTCTTCCCTCCCGCAGTCACAACGGGAGTGTCATGGACGCAGGGGATGACGCGGATGCTGTCGACTGGAGCCTTAAGTTGATGTAGACGTGTGTATGATGTTGATGTCGAGGTAGCCTAGCATGATGTAGCCGTGGTCGAGGTTGTCGCGGTCGGTGTAGCCGATAGAGCCGAAGGCGCAAAAAAATTGCGCGGTTTTGGGTTTTGAGGCGGCGGCGTCAGGGTTCTGCGGCGGCGGCGGGTTTTTGGGCGGCGGCGGCAGGTTTTCTGCGGCGGCGGCGGGGTTTTTACCAGGCGGGTGAGGCGATCGTGCGATCGCCCTAGCAGAGCGCCGGCGAAGTTTTTGGGCGGCGGCGGCAGGGTTTCTGTGGCGGCGGCGGGGTTTTGGTTTTTTGGCGGCGTGCGGCAGCGACTCGCTTGGGAGCAGCGGCAGACAGGCGGCGGGTTTTTGTGTCATTGTGCGGCGGCGGCGGGTTTTTGGCGGCGTGCGGCAGCGACTCGCATGGGAGCGGCGGCGACAGGCGGCAGGTTTTGGGGCGTGCGGCTCGACTCGCGTGATGTAGACCTTGACGCTGATTTGTGTTGGCGGTGTAGAACTCGACGAAAATCTTGGTGTAGTCGTACAGCTTGACGTAGTTGTTGGGCTTGGTGCAGATTTGTCGGTGAGGATCTTGTCTGGAACGCCCTCCTGTGCTCGATGTCGGATGCTTGAACGTGCGAGGCCAGTTGATCTGCTAGCTCCTGGTGCCTGCATGTCCGTGCATGCATGGAGCTGCATGTGGACGTGGCCTGCCCGCGTGCATGTAGAGGCCGGCTCGATCTGGTGAGGATGAAGCTGGTGCTGCATGGCTGCGTGCTGGCGCAGATTGAGGAATCTGATGTTTCTGCTCGCGTTACGGCGGCTTGGTCCGGCTGGTGAAGAGCGCGTGACGAGGTGATTGTCGAGCAGATCGGATCGGGCCGGGGCTGCTTCGCGCGTGAGGACCAGCTTGCGGAAGCTGGACGTGTTGACGTAGCTTGAGCCCTGCGGATGCCGGAGTCGAACTTTTGCACCGATTTTCACCGGAAATTTTGAGTGCGACGGAGATGTAGGGATTTATTTGGCTAATTGGATCTAATCTAGAGAATTGGAAATTTCGAAATTGGATCTAATCTAAGAACCGATCAGATCTTTGATCTAAATCGGGTGCCGCGCCCTCGAGGAGAAGAGATTGATCTCCCCGGGGGCGGCGCGTTGCGGAAGTGTTTAGAACCCTAAGATCGGCGTCGTGAGACTAACCGCTCTGATACCATGTGGAAATTTTAGAATCCCTAATTTCTGTTATATTGATCTGGACCCTGGTGGGGGTTTATATAGGAGTACAAGGGTGTAGAAGACTTGAAGTACAAGATAATCTAACCCTAATTAATCCTAACCATACATATACTCTAACACACTCGATGGCAACCGAGCATGTTCACGAACTGTCGCACCACATCGGGCTCCCATGCCTCTCGTGGGTTCATAATGCTCTATACCTCGCCCATTGTGCAAGCGGCCGAAGCTGAGCATCGCTCTACCGGCGATGACGTGGCGGGATAAATGGAGCACGTGAATGCACTCCTCCTTTGAACGGAGACAAAGTTTGGGAGTTTTGGACATCTAGGGTTCAGTCTGGTCCGATTTTATTCGATGGCCATTTCACAGTTTTAACCCACACTAAAAACTTCAGAGGTTTTCATAAAAGGTCCAGTCCATAGTCTGTACGCACTCGTCAGGTTAATGTTTCCGCGCAAAAAAACCGCCCCCAGCCCGGTTGGCGTGCCACGTGCCCCAAAATTAAGTGCCCAAACAAAAATCGAAGAGATATGCTTATTTTTGAGAGTTACATGACCAGACACGCCATCTCGTGACTTCTTATAAGTGAGTAAAGCACTCATTCTACACGAGTTGAGTGATCAATGTTGTTTTTATCCGCCTCTGAAACTGCTTTGGAGCATCTAAAAAAAGGTAAATAAAACTGCTTTGGAGTATTGTTGCGGAAATTGTTCTCGACAACGCAAGAAGAGCAAGGGTAGAACGGGGAGTTATAAATCTTGCAGCTAGCTCACCGTGGATCGCTATCAGCAACTAGTCAGCTTTTCACGTGGCGCCAGGCCCACCGACAGCGATACTGTTCCTCCAGCGCTGCGCCTTGCTTGCTTGCTCCACACTGCTCGCTTTTATTGTCGTTTTCCTGCTTTTCCTTCCAATATCCATGCTACTTTTGCAGAATTTCCCATCCATTTGGCAATTATCTCATCAACTTTATTTTCTTTTTCTTTTTTTTTGAAAGGATAAAGGCCCCAAAGGACCTAGTCTCTGCATTTAACAGGCGGAGGGTACAAACTTACAACCAGGACCTCAAGAAAACTGAAAATTACACCCAGATCCTCAACTCTTACACATATCACCCTAGAATAGACCGTAGAAACGCGATCAAGACCTTGCGCACCGCCGGTGAAGCTCAGCCTCCAGATGCAGCCATCCCTGTCGCCGCCGGGGAACCTGCCACTTGGGGCGCCAGGAACAGAGAACGCCACATCGAGGCTGTCGAAGATCCTCCGATGAAGGAAGAAGAGGCTCGAGCCAGCATCGAGCTCGAGCGCGGCGAGGTCAAGCTTATGACCGAAGATAGCAATGGCCTGACATGGCCACCGCTTGGGAATCGCCGTAGAAATCGTAGAGACTGAACCAACTGAGCCGCCACACCATCCAGCCCCAGTCTGCAGCTCGATCTTCCCATTCTCCTCCTCGCCGCCACGGCCGGCCAGGAGAGCAAGAAGAACAAGGCAAGAACTGACCTGAAGGAGCAAGCGCTTATTGAAGAAGCCGGCGTCGAGCACCGCCTTGCTCGTCTCCCTCCTTGGAAGCCCGTGAAAGACGGCCGACGACCACCACCCCGTGCCGCGCCATAGCTCGGGGACGGAAAAGCTCCAGGACACCACCTTATTAACGGAGATGCCTAGGTCCAGCTCCCCCGCTTGCCACATCTCCTGCCACCGGAGAAGAGCAGCGAAGAACACCAACCCTAGGGCGCACCAGATCCGGCAGCAAAGATCCAGCAACCTACTCCAAGACGCCACGGAGGACCAAACCAGCAACCTACTGTACAACCTAACTACTCCGGCGCCTCGCCTTGACCATCTCCGGACGGCAACGCCGCCGGGAAAGGCCTTGGCTCGGCCCGGAAAGGGAGAGAGGGCTCTCGTGGACTGCAGCAAGAGAGAGAAGGGAAAGGGGAAGAATGAGCCCCTCATCAACTTTCTTTTCTGTCAGTCCGGGTTCACAGCAAAGGCCAAAATACCATTTTAGCTTGCACTTGCAGAGAGTCTCTTGCACAGTTTTATGGAAACAGCAGAATAGCAAGAAAGGACAAGGTTCATTTTCCAATTTCAGAAAAAACCGCAGAAACCACCCTGCTGAATTCTTATTCGTCCTGCGGTACCTGCTCTGCTCCTCCGTGGCTGCTACGCCCACTGCTCCGTGGGCTCGGCCCACCACGGCAGTGACGGCGGCTGCTCGTCGGCGAAGAAGCCCCCGCACACGGCGTCGTCGTCGCCGAGGAACGCGGCCTCGTCGTCCTCCACCTTCAGCAGCTGATGGCCGTGGATGCCCTGGAGCACAGCCTCTGGCGCCGCCGTGACCTGCTTGTCGGGCGACAGCTCCGCGTCGTTCAGCACCTCGCTGGAGTAGCTATCAGACGAGCCCTGCGCCAGCGCGGCCGTGGGCTCGACGCCGGACTCGTCCTTCACGGTCGAGATGCTCGCCGCCGCGTCGTCGTCCCCGAGCTTCGCCATCAGCGCCTTGATCTGCCACGAATGACCAGCCATCCGTCACACACATCGCACACATTCTGCACCCGTGGGGTGTTTCTGGGCAGCTTCAAGGCGACGATCTAGCTAAGCTACCTACCTCGGCGAGGAGGCCGTCCCTGTCGCGGCGGATGGCGTCGTGGTCGGCGCGGAGCGCGTCGAAGGACTGGCGGAGGGCGGCGTAGTTGCGCTCGAGCTGCTTGGTCTTCCAGCGCGCGCGGCGGTTCTGGAACCAGACGGCGACCTGGCGAGGCTGCAGGCCGAGGTCGCTGGCCAGCCGCTCCTTCCGCTCCGGCTCCAGCTTGTTGTCCTTCTCGAAGCTCTGCTCCAGCGCGCGCACCTGTTTTCCGCTCAGCCGACGCTTCTTGTCGCCCATGCCGCCGCACATCGCCATGTCTTCGTCCACGTCCTCCTCCATCCCCACGCCAACAAAACCATCTTCTTCGAAAACAAAGACGACGTCAGACGACCAAACCTCCCAGCTCCAGTAAACAACGTCGCCCGAAAAGGAAAAGATTAAACATACCACTGCAATCCATCGGGACAAGAGCAGCAGCACCGCCGCCGCCACCACCGTTGGCGCTCCGTTTCCTCATGCCGAACCGTTCTTAGAGAGTCGTCCAGGAAAAGAGGGGGTCTGACCGAGAGCTAAAGATATGGTGGAGGAACAAGGTTTGATCAGCGGAGAGGTGACCGGGGAAGGGGATGGGCCATGGGGGGATGCGAGAGTGCCTCCGGTGATGGTTCTTGTGACCCGGGTTCACTACTTCACCATCATGGTTCCTCTGGCTCCGACCAAAACTTCTCCTAGACTTCTAGTACAGGGATGTACAGGGATTTTCGCCCGTATCTTTATTCATGCAGATATAAAGAAGTATTTACCGTGGTGTAATTATTTGTTCACCTAGTTTTACAGATTTGTATGTACATATCTAAAATAGAGTTCCCCGTATTGTAAAATATCATCTAAATTAAGAAAATAATATTGTTTTCTTCCCAAATTTACAAAAGAAACAAAATCTTGTGTGATCTTAATGTTGGACTGACGGTCTTGATGTCAACTAAAAGCTAAGAAATTCTTCTCACACGACTGAAATTTATCAAAACCGTATTATGAAAACATGGCAGCCCTTACACAATATCCAATCAATATATTATAAAGATGCATTCCATGATAAATTTAACGATGTTGATTTGGTATTGTACATGTTGATAGTATGAAAACATGGCACTGCCTATGTAATATCCACATCAAGTAAGAGAATGCGAAGTTGAGGATAGAAACTCACCACTACATACATTGTATTTAGTTATACAAAATGGAGATACAAGAAGGCTTAACAATCTATGTGGAGCCTTGCGGGTAAATAACATTTCACAAATGTAGCATGTTCAAAAATTCGAGTGATGAACAATGCTTTGTTATTATACATCCACCAAGCACCTCTCAAGAAAGATGAGCCCATGGTTTACTGGTGCACTAAAGAACAATTTTCGTCAACTAACACTGCAGCCACCCCTTAGTAAAGGCCCAGGAATTTCCACCAGAACGTACCAACTACTCCCCAAATCAAAGCATTAATTGCCGCTGCTGCAAACCCCAGCTTGAATACATCAGGGAGGTCAACATACCCCGCTGCAGTGCAAAATAAAAAATATTTAGTTAAAACCCTAATATAAGAAACCTAATAAAAGTTGGATAAAAACATAAAGACTTCTTCAAATGTTCCGATTGTGTGCATAGGTTTGTTGATTTAATTCTCTATTCGAGGCTCCATTTGGAATGGCCAATGTTGTCAAATATGATGGTGGTTTGTACATACATAACACTCCCCATACTTAGTGAAATGCTTACGTGTTCTTTTAAAAGATTATACAAACAACCTCAAACATCAACAATGGCTTTGTCAAGGTGTGATTTTTACATTAAAAACCAAACTGTACACTCATCAGCTGATGACTACTTGGGAGGCAGAGATAATAAAGAGACGACCATGTAACATAATAGTGCTTGTGAACATGGACAAATTTGAATCCAAGTAGGTTGTGTTCATAAAAAGAATCCAAGTAGGTGGATAAGTAAAATTACCTCCGTAGTATACTGCAGACTGCCCACTACTATAATGTGTTAGTGCACCAAAAAGATTTGAATTGTACGTCAAAGCAAGTGCTGATAGTATAGCAGGAACACCAGCTGCTAGGTGCATGGCAAGAAATGCCGAGTATAGAGCTCCAACATGTGCAGTTTGGCTTGCAAAGAGATAGTGAATAAAGAAATAGGAGGCCTGAAGAACACCAAATGCTGCAGGCCAACTCAATGAGAAAGACTGGAGAACCTTTGCAACACAATTCGACATCCATGACACAATCCCGAGGTTAGTAAGCTGCCCCGCCATTCCAACTAGAATAGCAAACCAAGCTAAGGTGTCCCATGCAGACTTTTCATTCAAGCAATCATCCCAGTTCATCACCCCAAGCAGAAGAAGAATAGAGAGCCCAATCATTGCAGCAACAACACTCGACACACCAATAGCATCCCTGTAAAACAAATTATATAACAGTTTATACAGAAGCCATATTCTGAACACTAAACAAAGAATTACACATTTCTGTCCATTTCTCAAAACAGGAAAACTAGTGTTTCACTTTTTAGCATTTTGAAGAAATTCCGTTGGTGTTTTAGTTTCCTATTTAGATATTTGTTGTTCCCCTATTGCCTCTTAAGATAACATGTACTAAAAGGGAAATCTGTTTTGGCTTGTAAGTGTAGATGCACCCACTATTTAAAAACCACAATTCAAAATGTCAAAAAAATTCGGGTATACTACAGACATTTTATGTATGAAAAAAAAGTTTCGCGAAAAAAAAGACATTTTTTGTGGCCTTTATAAAAGGACAAAAAGATGTCTAATGAAAAAACATTTTGGAACACCGGAATTTGTCTTTTTTACATAGGGCACATAAAAAATTTGCGAATTTTTTTTACGGACATAAAATATCCGGATATACACCCGAAATTTTTGTTTGGGATTTTTTGACATTTTTTAATGCATTTAAGATTTTCTTTTCATAATGGGTGCATTTAGCCCTATGAGCTAAAACATCGTGTCCGTACTAAAACCCATACCATATAGAAAGTAACTGCAAATCAAGATGTTGGGAGCAATCTAGCTTCCGAGATCGAACAAATTTTGGTGCCATAATGATAAAAGTTTGTTGCGACTGAATAAGTCATCCGGGGGCTTATTCGCTATCACCACCCATGGTGGGGTACAAGGTCATCCTCAATATCTTAATTAAATAGTGCCCTGCTAGGTATCTCCCTTATTTCGATAGTTTGAAACAACTGCTAAGTCAGCACAAATTAGCCCCAAAAATACTTGTGATTATGTGATGTGTATTTGTAGTGCAATTGAGACGACTAGATACAGCTCATCAGAATATTACACTGCAAGAAAAATCATAAATAAAAATATATTGCTTAGCAGGTCAACTCATGCAGAGAAATAAATTGGTCAAGAAGATACAAATCTTACCCAAAAATCCAGAGTGAGACTGCAAGAATCATTGTAGCAACCATGACCCATTCATTTTTTGTCACTGGGCCCATTTTCTTCAGTTTTTCAGCAGCTAATGCAGGGGCTTCAGGAGTGTCCTTTATTTCAGGAGGGAATATTTTGTATAGCAAATAAGGTGTTGCTAAGAGGGAAATGATGGCAGGCAAACTAGCAACCTTGAACCATGATATCCATGGGCTTGCAATCTTGACACCAGCCTCCTCCGCTAACTTCAGACACAAGAGATTTTGTGCAGCAGCTGTCAGGAAGAGAGCACTGGAGTTGCCAGAGGCCTGTAAAGAAGAAACCAGCACAATAGCGTCATTTGTAGTTTTAATAAAATCTACATTGGTTAAGAAGAGAACACATACTATCAAAATAGAGCAAAATTATGCATGTTCACACACTAGAAACAGTACATTGGAAGTTTCTATGAGTATATTTTTTTCACATCATGTGCCAGCGAGTTGCAACAGATTACAAAGAAACAGCACCACGATTTCCAAACGTAAAAGAGAACAATGTGAATTTCCTTGTATACACGAATTGTTGGTTGCCCAGGGTTTACTTTAAAACTTAGACTTTGCACTAAAATGTAAAATCATCAACATACCAAAATATATGCCCAGCCTCCAAACATGAGACACTATTTGAATACACCACTACTTGGTTTCGATCTTTCAATATTTGTCACATTATCATTATTTTGATGATTTGGTTTCGAATTTACATTGTGCATGCATAGCAGCAAATCCTCTACGGCTCGATACACCTACGCACAAACAGTCCCATACTAGTATATGTATATATCATTATGCTGCACGGACTAATATGGTTATGAATGCACCGAAGTGCTCATTTCATGAAATATGTGGTAGGTGGCAATTTCGTGCAGATCCAGGCCAGGCCAGGAGCACTGATCATAACGAAAGACCTCCAGCCACCTATTATCTCCAGTAAACTCCATTCTCCAGCCACACATCCATTTTCTTTTCTTTTCTTTTTGCAAGTAACCAAAGATGCATCTGTATAAAGTATAAACCCCCAAAGATATTTTAACACCTGTATCCTGCTAATCAACTGATGGTATCCTCTACTAAGAAGTGCTGTACAGCCCAACCTTATGCATTAACATCAAAGAGGATAAATCACACCCTTAGTGAGGAATTTTTCAGTTATTATCCGACATAATACTTCAACACGGGCATTGAACCAACAATGGAGTGCCAAGTCCAAGCATCTCTGCAGAACCCTTTATTAATTTCTTGTAAAATAATAGTCCCCACACCCGCAACTAGTTGACGATGTAATTTAAAACAGTTGCAAAACACTAGTACAGTCTATACATGTATCAAGTTCTAACTGAGCCATAGCGTTCAACACAGGAAGCTATCACTAGCATAGTAGAAAATGTCGTGCAACCCATATCTTGAAGTAACTAATACAAACGCCACATGTTTTCCAGCAATTTTAGAGAAAAGGTGTTTTCATGTAAAGACCACGATGTATGCTTCCTGATGCATTCAGGAAGAAAACACAACTCTAAATTTAGTAGCCACTAGAAAGACAGAATTTTTTCACATAAGAAATTATAATGTCAGAAGTTTAATAATAAAAATTACTAAGATCCGTCCTACTCTCATATCCGCATATGGACAAACCCATGTGACGCGAATGTAATTGAAGAACTCATTTTGAGCACTCTCATAGGCAATGTAGCATAGAGATAAAATGCAATTTTACTTAGTCCATTAGGATAAGAAAAACAGAGGGTTCTTAGCTCCGAGAACAAATCATGGATCACCTATTTGGAGCAAAATTTGTGAGCATTTGGGCAAAATGTGCCTCCAAGATTACAGTGATTTATCTGTAATATCTTAAATTCTTAATTTAAAAGCGCAGTCTTTTGGATCTGCATCGGTAAGTAAATTGTTGTTTACCTGCAGCTGAGACTGCACAAGGTAGGCACCCAGCTTCTTCGCTGATGGATCATTGGGCTTGCTGCCGGCGGACAGCGACAGCGACTTGACAATGGGAAGGAACACCCCTCCAGCCCTCGCCGTGGTGCTGGGCATGGCCGGCGCGATGCATGCTTCGCTGATGGTGAGACCGTAGGACAGGCCCAGAGTGCTTCCACCCAACCACTTGACGAAGTAGGTGGCAACGCGGTCGCCGAGGCCGGTCTTGACGAACCCCCGCGCGAAGAAGAAGGAGATGACGATGAACCAGATGACCTCGTTGGTGAAGGCCCCGAAGGCCGCCGCGAAGGGGAGCGTCCGCGTGGCCACGGTGGCGGTGAGCCCGAGGAATGCCCACGCGCCGACGGGGAGCGGGCCGAGGACGAGCCCCGCGATGGTGGAGAGGAAGATGGAGAGGAGCTGCCACGCCTGCGGAGTCACCTCGGCGGGCCGCGGCGCGAGGAATCGGACGGCGAGGCCGACTGCAATGGAGATGATGAGGGGGATCAGCTTCGCGCCGGCCGAGGCCGCCGGCGCCGGTGCGGGCTCAGGTTCGGCTTGGACGGCGGATGCGGAGGCAAGGAGAGGATGGAGGTGGCGGCGAGGGGTGGGGGAGAGGTGAGGGGAAATGGGGCGGGAGAGGGATAGAGAATTGGGGGAGGGCTGGAGCTGAAGATGGCGGCGGCGGAGGTGGTTGTGAGGAGTGGGGAGTGGGAGAGCCGGGCGGTGTGACACCGCGAGGCGGAGGCGCTCCATTGGCGGCCGGCTTTGCGCGGCGGCGCGGCGAGCGGCCGAGCGGGAGGGAGCGGGGGGCGGAGACTGGTGGTCGGAGAGCTACGGGTGAGATTAGTTTTGGTTTATACGGGAAGGCCTGGTCCCATTAGGGTTCTACTGACAGCCGGGACCGGGGCACGCCTGTTAATGTTGGCCCACAATGTCAGCGTCCTAGTGTGCATTTGGTGCTGACGGCGTGTGGTGCTGTTTCTTTTGTGTTTCGCTTCTTCTCCAGTGTATTTTATTGTCTTGGATGCGAATCTGTGTTTTTCTCTTCAGGGATCAAGACATTTTTGTTTTCTGGGGATCGGATGTGGGACCGTCTTGCAGTGACTCAAGATCGGGATCGTCATGTTGTGGCTCTGCTGTCTCGCTGCAGCTGGTGGATCTGTGTGTCGCCAAAGTGGCCGTCTGATAAGGATTGTATGGTTCACACTTGAGATGAGCATCGTATGATCATGCAGCAGCATCGTGAGCGTAGCATTTTTCTTTTTTGCGAGAAGCATCATGAGCACATAGGGATCGTAAACTTGGAGTTCCGTTTTTTCAATTAGGCTATGTTTGTTTCTCAGGGATTATTGGGGTTTGGTGAGGTTTATTCCCTAGGGGATTGGGAAAAACCCCTTTCCATACCCAATCCCCACAAAAATCTCCAAATCCCAAACCCCAATCCCCACAAAACAAACGGTAGACAGGGATTGGTGCACAAAAATCAACATACATTATAAAAGATTCAATTTTTATAATGATCCAGATAACAAGATAGTCTCAAAACTGGTTAACATGCATTATAAACATGACGGTCTGAAAAATCAACATCCAACAGTTTCAGCTAAGACAAGTGAATGATCCAGGTAACAAGACATAAAATTCGATTACAACACTGGCGCATGCTTTAACTCAATTTCAAATCTCAAGCTACCATTAGTTCCACCACACTTGGGCCACTCGCTGATGTTCTTGTCATAAGTACCAGCGTCATGCCAACCCAATCGAACCTAAAAACAAGGAGCGGTTCAGCAAACAAGTCACACAAATGCATCTCGAGGCTGCATCAGTTTTGATGTTGTATACAGAAAATGCAAAACTAGGAAGTTCGCACATGCAAAGACCATTTCAAACTAAACAATTTCACCCACAGCACTAATAACTTACTACCACAAAATCCTCTTGTATAAACAACATCGCAGGTCAGCTAGCTAAGCATATATCCAACCATGTTGTACTACCAGTTCCCAAACTAAACAATGATGAATTATTGTCAGATGCAACTTCACAGGATAAACGCTACAGGGTGGTGATGTGGTGTCGGGCACGAAGGCAGCATGAGAAGTAAATAACAATGAGACTATATAGTAGAGTACATGTGGTGTCCTAGTGTCATTCATGTCGCTCCTGAGTCCTGATTCTATCATAGTCCAAGAAATGGAAGCAAAAGGTGTTGCCAAACTTGAGATTATTTTGTCCGCTAGTGATTTATACAAGTCTACAGAGTCATTTTTATTGATTGAAGGTGTAGTGTACACAATAGCAAATAAACCTGCTGAGAACAAATAAAGATGCTGAGAACAAATAGCAAATTAAGTACGATGCTTCCATTTTAATCAATTTATCAGTAGCTTTTCTTGTAAATACATGATAGGCTTGCAAAAGTGAAGTAATGGAACATGAAGGGCTCATCTAAATGTCTTAGTTACTGTTTGTAATATCCAACACAAACAAACATGAAGAAACGGACCCTGTTTGTGATCAAACGCCGCCGATTGGAACACTCTCTCTAGAGAAGAAGAAAAAACCCAATAGATTAGTCCTGAATCCAACCGCGGCTCAGTTTCCTCGCACTAAAAAATAGACCTGCAGTTCGTCCTACAAATTACTACCGAGCAATCTGCCAATTCTAGAAGACAAGAACATAGCACATTTATTTATGCAACATCGTGCGCTACTGCACCAGATTACTAGCAACTCCTGGCCGTTCCTGCAAACACACGCGTGGCCATGCGGTCACTGACAAAACACTAGCTCGTGGCCTGCTGTTACAGCCGGAACATGGGGAAGAGCTTCATCCAAGACTTCCTATATTACTTCGATCCAGAGTTCGATCCAGAGAGAGAGAGAGGAGAGGAGAGCATACCGGAGTAGCCAAGAACGGCGACGACGCCTCGACGATCCAAAAACGGTGGTGGGATCCAAGAAAGGCGACGAGTCCTGGAGATTCAAGAAAGGCGACGCGTCGATGAGTCCAAGAACGTCTACCGCCGCCCGTCCCTCGCTCCGCATGGCGCCGCCGCCCGTCCCTCTCTCTCGCGCTCGGGGATTGGAGAAAACGCGAGGTAGGGCTCGCGTTTTGGGGAAGGAGGGGTTTGGGCCGGGTTTGGACCGGGTTTGGGGAAGGTGGGGAAAAGGCCGGAAAATTACCAGCCCAAAACCACGAGAAACAAACAGTTTTTTTTGTACTCTGGGGGTTTCGGGAATGGGCCGGGTTTATCCGCACCAAACCCCACAAATCCTGAGAAACAAACAGGGCCTTAAGGGGATTTTTTGCGAATATTAATTAAGGGGGCTTGAAAATCGCCCAATTTCATTGCAAAATGATAGTGAGAAACCACTTAGTTGTTCAGTTTGGATAGTAAACATGATAACGCCACGACACCAAGCATGAAACCCACATCCAAGATAACATCACTCAGCTAGACTAAAGAAACTCGGAACCAACCTAAAACTTCATACCAGACATGTCACTTACACCAGCATCGAAACAAGTAAACTCACAACCACAAACAAATTACTCCCCAGTGGTTCAACTTTCATAAACGCCACATCATTAGACCAAACTATAAGATCGCTTTCCATCACTTGGATTTCATTGTGTACAAAGAAGTCCCCCCCCCCCCCCCCCCCACCCCCCTGATGGCACTTGACGTAGTTACCTGCGTCAAAAGAATATGGGTTAGGTTGAGACTCCAAGTGCAGAGTGTGTAGTAAGTGGAAGACGTGTTTTCCCCACGAGGGGTGACTCGAGGGTTTAATATCGAACTCTCGGGGAATCAGTAGTGAAGATTTATCTTTCCTATCCTTCTTTTGGTTACCTACAAAACAAAGTAAATGTTTTGGTCCTCAACCTCACCTAGTGGTTGTCAAGCACAAGGTGTGAGAATGATATCAAGATAATGTGCAATGCAAACAAGAAATAAATATGCAATGGTGGTAAATAAATATGCAAGGATGGTGGTAGCAATGATAAATGATATTTTTGGGTTTTATATGATGAATACAAGATGTAAAAGTGTTTTTGTATTTTCGGATTTTTAAATGACAGAAAATGGTAAAGTGGTAAAAGTGGTTGGAAAGGTGTTTCTTATGATTAAAAATGGACCGGGGTTCATGGTTTCACAAATGCACTCTCTTTTTAATAAAGTGGTAGACAATGGAACACTAGAATTGACATATGAGATTGCAACACAACAGTTTAATGACAAGTTATAATTATATGGGCATCACGTCCTAACATAGAGACCTTTTGGTTATTAGTCTCTCTTATACTCCACCAAGATGCGAACTAAATCATAACACCTCAGTAATTAAGATAAATCAGAGCATAGTATTAAGTATCATGACATGAAGTTAAAATAAGAACATGCTAGATCTAGTCATGGAGGAAGTGGCAATGGTGTCGTGGTGGTGTCACGGCAGATGCCATGGGTATGGCTTAAGTGTGGGCTCGCTTGGGCGTTGGGGGAACCGGGGAGGGTTTGCGTGCCTACGAAGCACGCATGAAGACCAAACAAGAAGAACAAAGCAAACCAAGAACAGCGAAGAACACCACGATGTACCCTGCTTCGGGGCCCTCTTGTGGAGGTAACACCCCTACTGCAGCTCTAGCCTACTCTCTTATATCTCAAGTGTTTACAAGTACAAAGCGCTCCTTGAGCTGTATGATGAACAATGGAGAGAGCTCCAGGTAGAAGATGAAGCTTGGGGGGGAAATGATGCTCACAATGGTCGATCCCTCCACAGGAGGAGGTGGTGTTGCCTATATACAGTAACCGAATTACCCTTTTGCCCCTGGCCGCAGAGGACAATGGCATGGACAAGGAGAACAGGACAAACACTGGCCACTGTCACTCAGCCCAGCTCACCCTCTGTTCACCACAGGCTTATCTTTCCTCTTTGAGCTTAAGGCAGTGTAGACCACAGTAGCCTAGCCACTGCCCCTTTCCCGAATAGGCCGAGTCAGCGCCTAGGGGCTTGTGACCCGGAAAACCTGTGGCAGCACCTTGCTGTCTTCTGAGCCCCGGTCAGCAACCTTACAGTGCCCGTGACTTTTACTGACATTACTTGGCCCTGTGCATCATCCGAGTTGCCCTACCCGGGTCCTTCCTGACCGATCCGGATAACTTAGCCGGCTCTTCTTTCCTGGATCCGGTTAAACCTCACCGGATCCCCTTTGGTCTTTTCTTTCACTGGCTTGAAGTAGGACTGACCGAATCGCCTTGAGATCCGGCCCAAGTGACCCGGCTAACTTAGCCGGCTCTTCTTTCCTTGATCCGGTTAGACCTTAACTGTTCATAACACATCATCTTTGCCCTACCCGGGGGCAGCCCCCCGACAGTAGTCCCCGAAGCTGGTATGGTCCTACAGCCTCGGCTGAAGGGCCGTTCCAGATTCAAAACCAACATCACTAACCGGATCACTTCTAGCTGTCACCGAATTTTCCGGGACATTTGGCAGGAAAAGCCTGTGCAAAGCCGTATAACCCGGGTTGTCAGCTCGTTATCCGGATCCACCGGGTACTTGAGTGTGTTTGACCAGAAGACCACGTCTCCTCGTTTTCTCCGTTGACCGGCACATAGGATCCGCTCCACCGCTTCCAATTCTGCGGCGTGGCCACGTGTGCTTGAAATACACGGCCACAGCAAGCTGCCACAGAGTTCCGCGACGCAAGGGATCTAATCGTGCTCCGGTAACCGCGCGGTAGTGGGGGGCAGTTATCGCTGGAGGCTATAAAGAGGGCGCGGTGGTTTTTCCCCTTCTTCTTCCTCTCAACTCCCACTAACCCGCTCCATCGACGCCGCCGCAACCTCGCCATTCAAGGTTGCCGTGCCAGGGACGCACAGCGTACCAGAGCCCCATCGGAGCCGCGCCTCGCGCCCATCTCCGACGTTTCTCCGTCGAACTCCTCCTTCGAGCGACTCGCACTGTAAGTTCTTCCTCCTCTCGCCATAGCCACCGTGGCGAGTTCATACTCTCGGAATACACACACCTGTTCTTGGTAGATTGATGCGTATCTAAGCCCGTGTTCCTGCCGTAGCACACTCCGCAAATTTTCTGTCCAAGTTCCGCAATAGACTGGCCTAGATACACTTGTCCCCGTTGGAGCAGTTCAACCATGTTTTTACCCGTGATTTTCTTTCTTTTTTACCACCGCTGTAGATCTTCCCAACCCTAGAAACTTGCGGAAAGATGTTTGCGACTTCCAACCGCTTCACCTTCTCCACCGGACCCGGTTAACCCTACCCGGGATAGGATTAGCTGAGTCACCATAGATCTGATTCGGCTTTAATGTCATCCGATTCTTCTTTGGTCCCATGGATTCCGAATTTCCTGACCCGGTTATCCGCCTTTTTGCTGCAGGACTAATTCGGTTATGGCCAAACTTCCCCCTGGCAGATGGGAAGGATCTGATGTTACCAAAAACGATCTGGAATGGCTACGAGCCACCCGGCGTATACCGCCCCAAGCCATTTGCCGCCGACCCGGAAAAGAACTCGCACCGGCGCCCGAACCTGGTGAACGCGTGGTATTCATAGCGCATTTCGAGCGCGGGCTCGGGTTACCTGCCAGTGACTTCTTCCGGGCCTTTCTGGACTTCTTCGGACTGCAGCTTCACCACCTCCCGGCGAACGCCTTTGTCTCTTTATCAGCTTTCTCTTCCTTCTGCGAAGGCTATCTCGGTCTCTGGCCTAGTGTGGATATATGGGCAAAGTACTTCCACCTTCGCAAGCACACCATTCCAGGTACTAAGCCGAAACAGCTGACCGCTTGCGGTTCGGTTAGCATCACGCCAAGGCAGGGATCCGCCTTTCCCCGAGTCACCGGCCTAGACACGGTGAAGAAATGGCAAAGGACCTGGTTTTACATAAAGAGCGCTGAGGGCCATGACGCTCTTAACCTGCCCGAATTCAGGATGGAGCCGCCCGCAGCCGAACTGAACTTCGGTTACAATCCGGCTGAAACAATTGCTGAACTTCAGACAGTGCATACCACTCTGGAGGATTTTTTGAAGAAGGGTATGGTGTCTGACGACCTCGTCCGGACCTTCATCTCTCGCCGAGTCAGCCCTCTTCAAAGGCGTGACCACAAGATATGCCACACGCGTGGCGCACTAGATCCTACCCGGATCAGCAAACACGAGCTTGACAAAGCTTCCGTCTTCAGACGGGTAAACGCCATTGCTGCCAATGAGATGTCGGATAAATGGCGGTGGGGTGTAAAGCCATTCTACCGGGAAAAACTTCCTCCACAGGTTAGCTCACCACTCTCCGAATCCACTCTTACTTCATCCGAATAATCCTGGCCTGATCCGGATTCGCATTGTCTTTTTTGTAGCTGTTTGACCGTCAACTTATTGAAGACGGAGATCTTTCCACCAAGGCATGGACACCGGATCTCAGCCCGCCGCGCGAGGGCGAAGAGGATCCGGATTCGGATGACTACTTGCCAATTCCGCGTGCCAAGCCAGTCCGCAAGGGTAAGCAATCAGACATTCACCACCTTTCCGACGAGGAAGATGAAGATTGCTGCATCTTAGAACCCATCGACGCTATTCCGATTTCATGGAAACCACCTCCTTGTGTTCCAGCCAAACAAGATACTGGAGAGGCCTCTCGGAAACGCGCTGAGGCGCCCGAAACAGATGCCCCACAGACAAAAAGAAGGAAGAAGTCCGGCGACAAGCCAAATCGCGTCAAACCGATGCCCACCACCAAGGGGTAACATTGAGCGAACTTTATTTGCTTTCTTCCTCTATCAACCGAGTCATATCTATCCGAGTTAACCGTTTGCTTTACTTTATGCAGTGATGTCCTCATCACCGCGCAGACTCATTCATCCATCTCTTCTCCTATCCCTCCACTGGATACGGCCATGGAAACCCAATTTCCTGACCGAACTGCCACCTCACCAACGCGTGTCACCACTACCAATATTCCCCAGCCGACTCCCATCTCAGAGCCGGTTATCGACTTGGAGAGTGAGGAAACCTCGGCTCCAATCCGAGATTCAAGTTGGCCACGTCCTCTCAAGGAGCTGGAGAAGGAAAAGGCCAAGACATCGGCTACGTCCTCGCCTAAGCCTGATTCCCGCCCTGCTCCTGCAGCTCAAACTGCACTGAACCAAGAGCAGCAGAAGAAAAAGAAGCAGAAACAGCAACAGCAACAGCAAGTTTCCGAGAAGCAGCATAAGGAGCCACATCCGAAGCAGACTTCTGGTGCGTCACCGCAACCCAAGCCGACTCAAGTTGTCTTTGGCGCAACTTCCTCCACTCCGGATAAGCAAGTGATTGCTGTCAAGCAAACCACCGCTACCTCCTCTGCCATTCAATCCGGCCAAGCCAAGCCTAAGCTCAGTACTGCCAATGACTTTATTGAGGCCTGGAACGCCGTGGACCTTGCACCAGGCTTTTCCGCTGCAACACCGCACCCTGCTGGTCCTAGCCGAATGATGCAATCTCTTCATTCAGTGAAGGTTGCGTTTACTGCATCGCACCAAGTTTTCGAGGTAAGTTTGCCGAATCTTGCTTTTAGTTCGTCATGATCAAATAGTATACACCCAGTCCCCGAGATTCGGGTCGAACGACTGATACTCCTCCGAGTAAGAAAGTCATTCGGCTTGAATCTTTTAAAAAATTTGATCATGATCTTTTTCTTAACTGAAAAAACTGAGACCCCCAGTCCCCGGGTTTCTTTTTAACCGATTCGGTCAGTCTCGACCAAATCTCCGAGATTTGTTTTGGCTCCACCTTGTCTCGGGTATCAGTCCCCGAGTCTCTTTTGACGCTATCTACTTTCTTTCAGGAAAGCACGGGCGCTCGCAGCGACCTCTTTAAGCAGCTTGCCAACCAGTACCACAAGCTCCAAAAATCATTTGATGCCTTGGTCCTCAAGATGAATAACAAAGAGGAAGAGCAGAAGCGTGCTTTATCCGAGGAAAAATCAGAAGTGACTCGGCTCCAGCGAGAGCTTGACCGAGTTGAAAAAGTGAAGAACAAGGTTAAAGGAGAGCGGGATACGCTGAAGCGTGAAAAAGATATATCCAGAAGGAGCGGGATACTTTCAAAGCCGGACTTGAGAAGCGGGCCAAACTGGACCAGCAAATTCAAACGACCATAGCCGAATCTGAAGCCGAAGTCAAAGCGGCTAAAGAAGAACTTAGTGCTCACAAAGCGGCCAGTGCGAAATGGCTTGCTGCACTTGCTAGCCTTAATGATGACATGGATCGTAAGTTCACCGAATCCCTTTTTCTTTCTGCCCTTAACCGATACATATGCTTGTGTTCCTTCTTGCTGAACTCAGTATTAGCTTATTTGTTTGTAGGAGAGTTTACCAGCATCCGGTTTCAAGCCGCCAGGGCTGTGAGAGACGCCCGAGCTGAGAGAGCTAAATTAACCGAGGCTCCATTACCAGAGACATGGGACATCGAAGATCATATCACAGCACTCAAGGCTCGGATTGCTCCTTTGAAGGATTCCCATATTGGTCTGCTCAATGCAAGTCTCAAGGCTCACCGGATCTTATTTCCTGAAGCGCGGCAAGTTGTGCCTGTGGAGGAGCTGATCAGAGACCTGGACCAAGCCATGACCCGGCTACAGAAGTGGAGGTCTTCGTCCGCCCGCGCTGGTGCTGATGCAGCTTTGTTATTCATCATGTCTTGGTATGAGCTGATTGATCTTGCCAAAGTGCGCTCCTTTCGCGAGGGTTCTTCATGGGCTTCAGATCCCAATCGGATCAAGATCCGTGAAGAAGCCGCCAACTTTATGGCCGAATTTGCACGCACCAAGCATCTTGATCTGGAGGCTCCAGTCTACTCGGATGGAGAAGACACTGAAGAAGAGGAATCGGACGATGCCTCCGCTGAAGAATACGCCGATTCTGAGGGCGGGTCTGATGAAGAAGAAGAATCCAGCAAGGTACCAGCCTCCGACTCGGCCAAGCTCACCGAACAAACTCCAACCGAGTCTCGTGTGATTCCAGCCACTAACTTGACTGTGATCACTAAACAGGCTTCACCTGATCCGGATATTCCCGAATCCGCCCATCCTTCAAGCTCTCCAGTCAAGATTACTTCCGAAGTGCCACCATCTTCTGAGTCTGCTCCAGCAACAGAACCTCCCGTAACCGCGTCCACTTCAACCGAAGCACCCGTGGCTGAAGCCCGTGCCCCCGAAGCTCCGTTAACCGAAGCTCCTACCACAGGAGTTCCTGCAACCGAAACTCCTATGACCGAGTCCGCCGCGACCGAGTCCGCTGCACCCTGAAGTACTTAACAAAAACATTAAATCCCCGGTATGCCGGGAGCAGATGTAATAGACTATTTTAAGTTCTTTCGAGACTATGTTTATCATGCTTAACGCGATCCGGACAAGGTTTATGTTGGATCATCTCAAACCGAGTCCCCGAGTTTGTTTTCTTGTTTACTACTTTGGCCAAATCTTTGCTCTTGTCTACCTCTTTGGGTGTTTTGACAGTCGAGTCACAAGATAGGAATCATAGCATACAATACTTGAAACGCACGAGTTGTGGTTTAGAATCATTCAACATAAACGAAAAAAGAAATAACAGGGGTTAGTAAACGACATGTGCCGAATCGGTTTTGGACCGAGTCCCCGTGTCCATTTTCATGTTTCCCATATTCCTCATCTCTGCTCTTGACTACCATTTTGGTGTTTGTCAGTCGAGTCACGAGATCAACAACACAACATACATTACTTGAAGCTTAGAACAAGGTTCAAAGCGATTCGGCACACGAACGGCAAAAAACAAAACAGTAATAAACAACACATGCATAAGGACGAAGCAGTCTCCGAGTCCAGACTCGGATTACCGCGATTTCATTCATGATAAATTGAAATACATACATTGCGCCCTTTAAGAGTAGAAGGGTCGAAGCAGAGCTACATTCCAAGGTCGCTTGGTTTCCTGTCCGGGTTTGTCCAAGCCATCCTCCCTTGATTCCTGTGCATCTACAAGGTAGTACGAATCATTGTGCATAGCCTTGCTCACAATGAATGGTCCCTCCCATGGAGGTGACAATTTGTGTCGGCCTTTGCTGCGCTGCACCAGCCTCAGCACTAGATCACCCTCATGAAACACTCGAGGACTGATCTTTCGGCTATGATAACGCCTGAGATTTTGCTGGTATATTGCTGTCCGAGACAGGGCCAATTCTCTTGCTTCCTCTAGCAGATCCACTGCATCTTCCCGGGCCTCCTTTGCCTCGGTTTCAGTGTACATTGCCACCCTTGGTGCATCATATTCTATGTCAGTGGGTAGGACAGCTTCTGCCCCATACACCAGAAAGAATGGCGTATAGCCTGTCGACCGATTCGGTGTAGTCCTTAGACCCCATAGAACTGATGGGATTTCATCTATCCAGCACCCTGGAGTTTTCAACAATGGTTCAATGAGACGAGCCTTGATGCCGGCTAACACTAGAGCATTTGATCTTTCCACTTGCCCATTGGACTCTGGATGTGCCACTGAGGCTATGTCTAACCGGATCCCCTTATTCATGCAGAATCGGGCAAACTCTCCGACAGCAAAGTTTGTGCCGTTATCCGAGATGATGCTATGAGGGTATCCGTATCTCAAAATGATTTCTTTCAAGAAGATTACAGCCGAACGGCCATCCACTTTCCGTATTGGTTTCACCTCTATCCACTTGGTGAACTTATCCACCATCACCAGCATATGTGTCATGTTGCCCCTAGCCGGCTTGAAATCTCCCACCATATCCAAACACCACACCGCAAATGGCCAAGTAATAGGAATTGTCTTCAGTGCCGATGCGGGTAAGTGTGTTTGCTTAGCAAATCTCTGGCATCCTTCACACCTGCGGACTATGTCCTCCGCATCTGCATGAGCAGTGGGCCAATAAAATCCATGCCGGAACACTTTAGCCACCAGGGCTCTTGTACTGCAATGATGTCCACATTCACCTTGGTGTATCTCTAGGAGCATCTCCTTGCCCTCTGCTGGCTCCACGCAGCGCTGCAACACCTCGGTTACACTTCTTTTGTATAACTCCTTGTTGATGATGGTATAAGCCTTGGATCTCCTCTGGACACGCCTAGCCTTGGTCTCATCGCTTGGCAAGCTTCCTTCCTCGATGAACTTCATGATCTCTTCAGCCCACTCTGGTACTGGATGCAAAGGGAACAAGTGCTCATTTTCTTCCACAGGTTTGGCCGCCATTATCTCTTCTATCAGCTTCTGTCCATTCCCCACAATCCGGTTAGCATCATCATCTCTACTCCTCTTTCCCAAGACTCGGTTAGCATTTTCCGAATCTGCGTGAGGAGTCCCCGAGTCCGGGCATGCAGTCCCCGGGTCTTCCTCGATATACTCAACGTCAACATTCATAGGAATAGCTTCGGATTCTTGCTTGGGAATAAAAATCGACTCGGAATCAGGCGACGGTTTGATTGAAGGCACCCTTAGATGATTCAAGGATATTCCAGGTGGGATTGCCTCCCTAGACGACCCGAGTTTTGACAGAACATCTGCAGCTTGGTTTTCCAGCCGAGGTATATGCTTGTATTCACAGCCTTCAAAAAATCCCGAAATTTTCTGAACATGAAACCGATACAGTGCCATATTGGCATCAAGAGCATCCCAATTTCCAGAAGATTGCTGTACGACCAAATCCGAATCACCGAAACATTCAATTCGGCGAACGCCGATGTCCCGAGCCACATTAAGCCCATGGATCAGTGCCTCATACTCGGCTACATTGTTTGACGCTGAGAAATGAATCTGCAATACATATCGCAATTGATCCTGTTTTGGTGATGTGAGCACCACTCCAGCACCTAGCCCGATTTTGCATTTGGAACCGTCAAAGTGCAACCTCCAGTAATTGTAATCCGGTTTAGGTGGCTCATATTGCATCTCAGCCCAGTCACAAAGGAAATCCGGCAAAGCCTGAGACTTGATAGCATCTCTTCTCTCATAATGCGGTGTGTAAGGAGACACTTCTATCGCCCATTTGGCAACTCGGCCAGTTGCATCTTTGCACCCAATGATCTCCGCAATTGGAGCTTCACATACCACTGTAATCGGATGCTCTTGAAAGTAGTGTTTCAACTTCTTGACCGCCAGGTACACACCATATGTCATCTTTTGGTAGTGAGGATAATTTTGCTTCGAAGTTGAGATCACCTCACTCAAATAGTACACCGGCCTCTGCACATTTATCTCCTCTCTTTCTACCACAATGACCACACTTACGACCCGGTTAGTGGCCGCAATGTAAAGCAACATCTCATTCGGCAAAGGTGATGCCAAAACTGGAGCAGTGGACAACATCTTTTTCAATTCGTTGAAAGCCGAATCTGCTTGTGGGGTCCATGTGAACCCGGTGCTCTTTTTCATTAATTGATACAAGGGCAAGGCTTTCTCTCCTAACCGACTCACAAACCGACTCAACGAGGCTAAACACCCGGTGAATTTTTGTACATCTTTTAGACATTTAGGCAATTTCATTCTTTCTATGGCTCGGATCTTAGCCGGATTCACCTCAATACCTCGGCTCGATACAAGGAAACCAAGCAACTTTCCAGCTGGGACACCAAAGGTGCACTTGTCCGGATTCAATTTTAACCGATATTTTCTCAAGTTCACAAATGTTTCCTCGAGATCCTCGAGGAGAGTACGTTTTTCTTTTGTTTTGATGACAATGTCATCCACATACACCTGCACATTTTTACCCATTTGAGAATGCAAGCACTTTTGCATACATCTCTGATAAGTTGCACCAGCATTTCTCAAACCGAAACACATGACACGATAGCAATACGCCCCATACGGGGTAATAAAAGCAGTCTTTATTTGATCTTTAGGGTTCAGTGGTATCTGGTGAAAACCAGAGTACGCATCAATAAAAGACAACAACTCACACCCAGCAGTAGAATCGATCACTTGATCAATCCGAGGTAAAGGAAATGGATCCTTTGGACACGCCTTGTTTAGGTTGGTGAAATCGATGCACATGCGCCACACCTTGACCACAGCTGGTTCGTCCTTCTTCTTCTCTACTAGAACTGGATTAGATATCCAGTCCGGATGCAACACCTCCATAATGAATCCGGCTGCCAGTAGCTTAGCCAGCTCATCGAGCACCACCTTTCTTCGATCATCTGAAAGCCGCCGAGTCGGTTGCCTAACCGGTTTCACATCCGGCCTGACAAACAAAGAATGCTCTGCCAACTCCCTCGGAACACCAGGCAGGTCCTTAGCTGACCATGCAAAGATATCCCGATTCTCACGGAGGAAGTGACAGAGCGCGCTTTCCTATTTCTCACCCAGCCCGGCACCAATGATGGCCAAGCGCTCCGGGTTCTCCGGGTCAATGGGGATCTTCTTCGTCTCCTTGGGCACCTCAAATGTTGCACCCGCATCCGGATTAGTCATGGCCAGCACGCCGAGCTGAGCTGACTTCGCCATTGCCACCACCTCGTGCATCTTGCTCTTTTCAGCTTGTATCACCAGTGATTCAGCTAAGTTAGAACCAACTGTAGCACACTGTATGGCCTTCTTGTAGTCTCCCGCAACGGTGATAACACCATTCGGGCCAGGCATTTTCATCTTGAGGTAGGCCACATGAGTAGATATCATGAACTTGGCTAATGCTGGCCTGCCAAGCAGAGCATGGTATGGGCTTTCCAAATCCACCACCTCGAACTCGAGACTCTCAAGCCTGTGATTGTCCCTGGTACCGAACAACACATCTACCCAGATCTTACCCATGGGGGAACAAGATACCCCGGGTACTATGCCATGGAAAGTACAGCTGCTCTGTTGCAACTGATTCGGCGAAATACCCAACTTGATCATTGTGTCCCGATACATGATGTTTATGGCACTGCCATTGTCGACCAAGACTCGGCTAAATTTCACGTTCAGCTTGGGTCCAACCAAAGTTGGATCCACCACCAGTGCATAGTTCCCTGGGCTTGGCATGATCCTTGGGTTATCCGCCCTGCTCCAAGTGATCTCCTGCTCAGACCAGTTCAAGTACTTTGGAACTGCTGGCATCACGGCATTCACCTCCTTTGCTCGTCTCAACTGACTTTTCTTGTCAGTCGGCTCGGTCACGAAAACCACATAACTCTGATGTGCTTCCTTGTAATCATTCCCAGGGTATCCACCTTGCCTACTTGGGCCATCACCATTGTCACTGCCTCCCATGTTCACCAGGTTAACCGGCTTCGTTGCTGCTGGCCTTGGAGTTCCAGCGTTGACCGGGGTCGCATTGGCTCCGGTTAGCGGCATGTTTGGCCTGAAATTCGGTCTAGGAGCACCTCTTTGAGGTGGTCCTCTTTGACCTTCCGCCTGAATGCGGTGATGCCAACTACAGTTCCGGGTCGAATGATTAGCCGGTTTGCGCGGATCGGTGGTGTGATAACAGCAAGGCCCATCTAATCTGGACTCAAAAGTTAGAGGTGGACTTGGTCCCTCCCACACTTTCTTCGGCCAAGCACCTTGATTCGGCCTCCAAGCTGGACCATCAGTTTTCTGCCTCTGCGCATCTCCTCCACCGGGTTGATCCATGTTTACCGCAGCAACTTGATCAGAACCGTATCTGTAATCCGGATCTCTTCTCTTGTAACCGAATTCATGTCGGTCACTAGGCCTTAATGGTCCAACTCGGTTATTAACTGGTTGCCTCCTGTTTGCTCCCACTGCATCCAATGCGGGCTGTGTTGGATCACCCAGCGCATACGTGTCTGCTATCCGGATCATATCTGCCAGGGTTTTCGGCATATCTCTTTGGAGTTTCTGCCAAAGTGGTGTACCATGCCTGCATCCCTGTGCAAACCATGAAATG
Organism: Poa pratensis; assembly: GCA_947311845.1. Classification (NCBI taxonomy): domain Eukaryota; kingdom Viridiplantae; phylum Streptophyta; class Magnoliopsida; order Poales; family Poaceae; genus Poa; species Poa pratensis. Next base: position 39,823,259 of record CAMZMU010000069.1, read on the forward strand.
GCCTGCTCCTCCACTACACCTTCGCAAGAATTGCGCATGTTGCTCCACCGAGTCAAATACTCTCGGTCTGTCTCCCTCTCTTCCTGCTTGCACGCAGCCAGGAGCTGAGGTCGGTTTGGCCTCTTGTAGGTGCTGGAGAAGTTGCTGTTAAACGCCTGTTCCAAATCCATCCAACAATTGATACTACCCGGTGGCAAGTTATTCAGCCAGATCGGGCTGGACCTTCTAACATATGCGGGAGATACCGGACCGCCCATCGGCGATTGCCCCCCGCAATGTGCACTGATGATACATAGTCCGTCAGCCAATCCTGTGGCTTGGTGCTGCCATTATACGGCTTCGTGTTGCGGCCGAGCTGAAACAAAGGCACACTTGGCTCATTCATTATCCGAGGTCCAAAGCATGGTGGACCCGGTGGGCCCTGCTCTTCCAGCTTCTCGGACTGGTAGATTCTGTCCAATTTGAGACGCTGATCATCCGGATCCAACATCCGAGGCCCCAGTCTCGACGCCAGTGCATTGTCATACGTCTGGTATCCGGCTCGCGCCATAGCCGAATTGCCATCGTCATAATGGTAGCCCACCTGGCCACCACTCTGCTGCTGCACCTGTGCCATCATTTGCTGTCCGGGGTGGCGAGGCGGTTGACCTCGGCCAGCCGAATTCTCCCTTCCAGTACCCGGATTGCCTTGACCACCACGGTTTCTGCCTTGTCCGCCTTTTCCTTGGGCTGCAAGTTGCTTGCTTGCGTATACCGCATCATAAGTTTGCAGCTGCTTGCTCTTACCCGAGTTCACACTTTGGGCTCGGTCAATCCCAACATGCGGAGAGGACGCTTGCCCCTTAGACTTCTGGCTAGCAGCCCTAACCGAGACAACTACCCGGGAACCACCAGCATCCGGATTAGCTTTCCTGTAGGCCTCATTCTGCCTGTTGCACACATCCACTAGCTCATTCACTCTCTCCGCCTGCTTGCGCCAAGCATCCCCGGTCAGGTTACTTAATTCAGCTCGCGCTGCTGCTGCAGCCCTAAGATTCTTAGCCGGGGAGCTATAAACCGGCTTGCCTGTTCCGGACCTATGACTAGTGGCTTTACTTGAGCTCGAACCTGCAGCTCTGGCCAACTCGTCGTTGAGGTCCTTGCCTCTGTTACGTAGCTCGACTTTCTTGCGCGAGCGGTGCACTACAGGAGTAAAGCCATCTGTGATACCATTGGCAGCATTGTATTCTCTCAGGTCTCTATCAAACTCTTGCCTAGACTCTATCACTAACCGAGCCTCTTTTTGCAACCTCAGGCGCTCTGCCTCTAGCTGAGCTACAGTAAGATCAACATTTGCTCCAGGAGCCACTGGCCGAGCTAGCTTTTCCAAGATACCCTCTAAGGAAGCACCCCTGCTTGACGTGCCAAGGGGACCAACCGGATCGGGTTTCTCCTTAGGGAACTTAGCTGTCCGAGTCGGCATGTCATCCGGATCGACTGGCGTGGCCAGCTCCTCTGGCACGCTCGTGCTGGCACCTCCTTTGCCTGCAGCAGCGTTTGCGGCAGCCACCATGACCTCCACGCTGCTCCCAGGGCGAGCGCTACGCCCTCCGCGAGCTGCGCGGAAAGAGGAGGATCTGCAGCCACGAGCACCTGCGCCGGGTACTCGCGAACTGGCTCGGTGGCGACGTAGGTGACGAAGCTGCCCAGCGTCATGAGGAAGCCATCCGCGGGGAAGGGCTTGTTGGAGAAGCACCCCGCGTTGTCGCTGATGAAGTTGAACTCGCCGAGCTTGCACACGAGCCCGGAGAGGACCCGCTCGCCGGCACCAGTGACGGAGCCCGTCCGGATGGAAACCCCAGCCAACGCCAATGCTTGCCCCACGGTGGGCGCCAACTGTCGTGGTGGTGTCACGGCAGATGCCATGGGTATGGCTTAAGTGTGGGCTCGCTTGGGCGTTGGGGGAACCGGGGAGGGTTTGCGTGCCTACGAAGCACGCATGAAGACCAAACAAGAAGAACAAAGCAAACCAAGAACAGCGAAGAACACCACGATGTACCCTGCTTCGGGGCCCTCTTGTGGAGGTAACACCCCTACTGCAGCTCTAGCCTACTCTCTTATATCTCAAGTGTTTACAAGTACAAGCGCTCCTTGAGCTGTATGATGAACAATGGAGAGAGCTCCAGGTAGAAGATGAAGCTTGGGGGGGAAATGATGCTCACAATGGTCGATCCTCCACAGGAGGAGGTGGTGTTGCCTATATACAGTAACCGAATTACCCTTTTGCCCCTGGCCGCAGAGGACAATGGCATGGACAAGGAGAACAGGACAAACACTGGCCACTGTCACTCAGCCCAGCTCACCCTCTGTTCACCACAGGCTTATCTTTCCTCTTTGAGCTTAAGGCAGTGTAGACCACAGTAGCCTAGCCACTGCCCCTTTCCCGAATAGGCCGAGTCAGCGCCTAGGGGCTTGTGACCCGGAAAACCTGTGGCAGCACCTTGCTGTCTTCTGAGCCCCGGTCAGCAACCTTACAGTGCCCGTGACTTTTACTGACATTACTTGGCCCTGTGCATCATCCGAGTTGCCCTACCCGGGTCCTTCCTGACCGATCCGGATAACTTAGCCGGCTCTTCTTTCCTGGATCCGGTTAAACCTCACCGGATCCCCTTTGGTCTTTTCTTTCACTGGCTTGAAGTAGGACTGACCGAATCGCCTTGAGATCCGGCCCAAGTGACCCGGCTAACTTAGCCGGCTCTTCTTTCCTTGATCCGGTTAGACCTTAACTGTTCATAACACATCATCTTTGCCCTACCCGGGGGCAGCCCCCGACAAATGGTCACACCCACACCTCCGGTAGCATGGTATTTCTTTTTATCCCTAGTGAGGCAACAAAGTAAGGTAAAGATACCCAAGTGGATCGCAGAACTTTCTCTCACGTTCACTGCACTAGCCACCCCCGTTACTCCAACTAATGCACACGTTCCCCCTCACACGCTCTCATAAACATGCTTGATCATGACAAGTAAATAAGAACGGGGTACATAATATGCATCCACTTTCATAACTGAAACAAAACCATTGCAATCTCAAACATATATTAACTCATAAAAAGATCCACCACAAAGGTATTACATAGATGACCGTAATCATATTCAGCAGCTCATACGGTACTAATTAGTGAAGCTCAAGAGAGGAGAGATACATAATACTTCCACAAACCCATAGTCCAGGGGTGGACTACTCCCTCTTCATCATGGAGACGGTGGAGAAGTCGTTGGAGAAGATGGAGACCACGCCGGCAGCGCCCCACCGGAGTTTTCCCCCTCCAATCTGCAACTCCAAGTCTCTGTTTCGTGGTTTCTGTGTTTCTGCGGCGCTCCTTTCCGAAGGGCGTCGGGGACTATTTTTATAGTCGGTTTTAGGTCAAGACGGAGTCGTGGGTGAAAAGATCGACGGCAACGGAGCCTCGAGGCTCCAGATGGTGGGTCCCACGCGGCCTAGGTACCTGACCGCGTGGGCCACCCTCTTTTGGGCCTCGGGCCTCCGCTTGTTCGCTTCCTTCGCTCCCAAGTCTTCTTCCTTCCAAAAACTGATGCTCGTAAATTTCCAGGTCATTTGGACGTTGTTTGGGTCCCTGAAACATTAAAATATGGAAAATAGGGTTTTTTGCCTGCGCAGGGTTAATTCCATAAAAATAGGAAAATCATGAAATATTCCAAAAATCATTATAAAACATTGATATAACCCTTATATGATGCAAATATATGATTGGAATATAATTAATATAGTGCAAAGTTCATGTATGCATTTTACATGCATCACCCCCTCCCATCCCCAATCCCAAAAAAGAGAGAATTTCGACTACAATCTTTCGCAACCTCGACAGTTGTAAAAGTAACCCTCATGTTTTGGTATCAGCGGGCGCCTTGGAAACCGTCGAGGTGGGTGGGCGCCATTATCTAAACTGACCCGCCGTCAACCTCCCGGCATATCTATGACACGTTGGGCACAGAGGTGCCGCACATTTTTTTCGGGACGTCTAAACGGATGGGGGGCACTGGGCCATTTTTTTCTGTCTGGGCCCCCATTGGATCGATGGGGGGACCTTTCAGGGCGCCGATGGACATGCTTTAGGAGAGAGAATTAGATGGGGTTGGGAGCAGGAACACGTTTTATTCAGTGCGACTGTCTTACTGTAGATCCAGTAACAGTGGAGCCCAAAAATCGAAAATGCGTGGAGCAACGCTGGTCCCCTGTGTCTTCCTTCAGATGAGTGTATTGTGTCTAATCGAAGCATAGGAGCAACGCTAGAGGTAGGTCGACCTACAGGAGCCCAAAAAATGTGTCCCATCCCGAGTCGTCAGATCATCATTCAACTCCCAAAATCATCCACAACATGATTTTGCATTTTAGTCTCTCAATTTATAGAAAATCAACCCGGACCAGAGCAGCCCCACTTTAACGAAAGGCTATATCGTGTTGCCTTGACCTTCCCCATATTTACATCAAAACTGTCATCGTGGTGGTTTACCCTAGTATTGAAACAAAATTCCGACTATTACAACGAAATTCATCACCCTTGTACAAAAAATAGATTATTGCAACAAATCATGGCAACATTTTTAAAAAGATAATTCTACTAAAGTTGTTAAATAACAAAATAAAATATCTGCAGGTTGAATTGCAACAAAAACCCATCAACAATTCAATAAAAATCACATACGATTAAAGCAAAAACAAATTGTTGCAGCAATAAGAAAGTGGTTAAGCAACAAAAACTTGTCGTGGATTCATTTGCAACAAAAATCAACAACTATTTTAGTAACAAAAATCACGAACAAAACATGTGTTTGCAGTACTTTGGAAAGAACATAACATTTTATCGAAAAATCAGAGAAAACACACAAAGTTGTAGCAAACGCTTAGAAACCTTGCAACATCCGACGTGTGTTTTTTTTACACTGAAAAATAGAGGGAGACACAAACTTGTGACAAACACCCAAGAAACCTTGCAACATCTTGTGTGTGATTTCTCAAAAAAAAAAACACGAATTTGCTAATGCAAATTTTAAAGACGTATATAAATTTGAAAAGAATTTATTTGTAAAAGTTGATCACGCGATGGACTACGCGGATGCTGAAATTGCTATATAACGAGCTAACGGGAGAGATAGGGCTGTTGTGGACCCTGCTGACAATTGATGGAAATGGCTATGGGGCTCGGCTGGAGGAGACTTGCTAGGGGGTCGAGCGGAAGCTAGCGAGGCGACCTACAATTGTGTGTGATAGGTCGCCCGATCCTAAACATTTTCCGGCTCTTAGGAATCCTGAAGGGTTGAATTTCTTAGGAATTTTTCCTTTGCTGCTTGTTTGGTTCATGGGATTCAATCCCATAGAGATTCCTTTGTACTATATTTCATAGGAATCCTAACATCCACTCGGATCTCTTTGTGAAAATCCTTTGATTTTCCTGTGTCGGAATCAAACAAACTAAAATCTCGTAGGATTAAAATAGACGTGACATTACAAACCCCGCGTATTTCCTATTTCTACATTTTTCTATCATGCGAATTGAAGAGGCAATTGAGAAGTGAATCCTATAGGAAGAGGAATTCTCATTGATTGTAGTGAAAGAACTTTTCATGAGGTATGACCCAGTGTTTTTTTATGTGCTTTAAGATTAGCTCCTATGGGATATAACCATATGAATCAAACAAATTTTATAGGAATATTTTTCTAAAGTATCCAATCCTCCACATTTTCTAGGATATTCCTGTAAATCAAAGGGCCCTTCAAATTTGATTGCCCTCAAATTTAGATGAAATGGAGCTTCTACTGGCGAGGTACCCGATTACTCCTATGTAGCAACACAGTAATTCATCTAAAAAAACAACGGAATACTTTGTTGACGTCTTATTACGATCACATCGTAGCCTGTGAACATCATATCCAACAGAGGACCTTCGATTCTCCAATCACAACCATCCAACTCCGACCGCAACCCCGTCAAAAGAAAGAAATCCAATCACTCGCATCTTAAAACATGTAGTAGAAATAATGGTCTCCTAGCCCATGCTCCTGCACGTCGGAGGTGTTGCTCACGCCGGCAAGAGGCTTGTGTAGTCCAAACTGTTGGAGCGTTTTGGATCCGGTGTTGCGTCTTAGCGTGGCAGCAGGGATGAGTTGCTCTTTGAGCGTGGCGGTGTTGACTATTGCAGAACTGCGGAAGACGGTGGAGGATTTGGCCGCCTTATGAAGGGCGGGTGTCGTTGGCTCGGAGGGCTCCTTCGGCCAATGTTTTTTCTGGGCTAGATCCAGTCTTGCGGGACTGGTGACTATTGCGACTCGTTAACGCCTCATGGCTAAGGGTTTTTTGGACGTCAAGACGTGGACTAGCTGTTTGTGCTCTTTTTCTCCGGCGACGGCGAAGAATTTGGTGCTTGATATTTACGGTGAGTGCGGTATGCAGCAGTATAATCGTGTGTCCTACTTATATGTTGCTTGTATTCCTACCAAATCTGTATCAATACAGGCGTACATCGTCAAAAAAACAGGGTAATTTTTCCATCCTATCTATCGCCTTCTGGACGTCTCTCTCCAGTCCCCAATCTCCACGCCCCACCCCCGCGTGGGTTCTTCCCTACCCGCGGCGGCTCGTCTCCTTGCTTTTTCCATCTCACCTCCTCAAGTCGAAGAGGGCTCGCCGGGAAATGGCTTCCCCAATCGCGCCGCCTTCCTCCTCTTCGTGCTTCCGGTGAGCCTACCCTCAGCCGAGCCGGCGTTGATTCTTTTTTTTCTTGAGCATGTATTTTGCCCAGTCAGTCAGTGGGTTTACAGGCGAAATCGCTCTGAACACCAAACCTTAGGATTGCAGTGATCTGTTTTGGTTAAGCCTCGGGCTGGAGGAAATTCGGTGTCCAATTATGGTTTCCGGCTATTTGGTTCGAGGAGTATAGCCGTTCTTAGTAGCATGGATTGGTCCGATGGTCTTCCTAGGTTTTAGGTTCAGGAGATGGGAATTGTGTTTTCTTTACACGAGAATGGGAATTATTTTTTCTCAACTCCGTTCCTAGATATGTGCATACAGTTTTCGGTGCTGGAAACTGCAGCTCGTCATTTCGTTGTTTATTTCTTTAGCCTGTTCATTATATGCAGATTCTATGAAATGTTGCTAGCATCTTCCATCAAAATTTTGTTCATATCGTGCCACAACCTGCAAGGCATATGCTACACAACAGGACACAAGATCATCAATGTGACATTTATCGACAATGATTTGCATCAGAACATTTTGCTTCGCAATTCTAACGTCTTATCCATGGTTTGAAAAAAATAAATTCTAACGTCTTATCCTAAATTGGTTTATGTAGTGGGAAACTCTATCCACGGTTGAGTGACATCAACAGTCAGTCCATGACTTCTGTGTTGCGCTGTGATATTTCAGTATTGCAAACTGTGGCATCAAACAGTTTAAGGACAAGTTCGCTTCACTTGGCAAATAACCATCGAATCAAAAGCTTTCATGTATGTCATGCGGGGGATGGTCCGTCAGAACGTATTTTCGTAAATGGTCAGGCCAATCCATCTAAAATGGTTCAAGCAGATGCCGCTGCACTTGGGACAATATCTGCTGACATGGCTCCTATTATTGATGGGTTTTCAGCTGATGATGATGAACTTGACCTAGATTTGCCTACAGAGGGTTTCTCATCTATACCTGAAGCTATTGAAGATATTCGTCAAGGAAAGGTATGTCCTTGTTCCCAGTTAATGTTTACTAGAATATTTTGCGGTTGTTTGCTTTGCAGTCCTAACCGAGTTCATGTTGCAGTATGTGATAGTTGTGGATGATGAAGACAGGGAGAATGAAGGAGATCTCATAATGGCAGCATCAATGGTAACACCAGAGGCTATGGCTTTCATAGTGAGACATGGAACTGGGATTGTATGTGTCAGCATGAAAGAAGATGACCTGGAAAGACTTCAACTTCCTCTCATGGTAGTTGCAAAGGAAAATGAAGAGAAGCTGCGGACTGCGTTTACTGTTTCAGTGGTAAGATGTCTGAATTTCTTCTGCTTTTGTAGCATAAAACCATTTGACACATATGGCAGTCCGTCTTAACAGGAAATACATGCATGGAGATTTTTATCTATATGAAGAATAAGCTAAAGCTGTCACATTTTGAATGAAATCACTATGATGAACATTGCCATTCTTTAGAATATAAGTGTTCAAAGTACCGTGAGCGAAATATGAATATAAACCTTTCTAGTCAGAATCCTTGCCTGTTTGCATATTGTGTTTTCTTATGAGCATATTTGCTTCCCCTTTTTGCCTGTTTCTCTAACTGACCCTGCCAAAAAAATATTGTATTTTAGGATGCTAAAGAGGGGACAACAACAGGGGTTCAGCCAAGGATCGGGCAAACACAGTTCTGGCGCTTGCATCTTCTTATTCTAAGCCTGCGGACTTCAACCGCCCAGGACATATTTTTCCTCTTAAATATAGAGAAGGTGGTGTCCTCAAAAGGGCTGGTCATACTGAAGCATCTGTAGACCTTGCCATGTTGGCTGGGTTACGTCCTGCTGCAGTTCTTTGTGAAATTGTTGACGATGATGATGGTTCTATGGCCTTGTTACCAAAACTGCAAGACTTTTCAAAGAGGGAGAACCTGAAGATAGTCTCAATTGCAGACTTGATTAGGTTTGTTATTTGCTAATATACTCAAGTTTCAGCTCTTCCGTACAACTACAAAATTTAATTAGGATATACCACACGTTAATAGTTTCATGCTAGATGGTAAGTACAGAGCAGTTCAGAATATAAAAGCTACGGTTTGGTGACTGCTTACTTGGACACATAGTTTTGTGCAATGTTTTGCTCAAATATCAGGTGCTCATAAGAAATTATTTGCGTAATACAGATATAGGAGAAAGAGAGACAGGCTGGTAGAACGAGTTTGCGTCACACCTTTACAACTACAGTGGGGATCATTTAAATCTTATTGCTACCGATCTCTCATCGATGGGATGGAGCACATTGCAATGGTCAAGGTAAACATCTCTTGAGTTATTATATTATGTGATCTCACGACAGCTGTTAGACTCTTTAGGTGGTCACTTGCAAGTTACAGTTGACTCAGTAATGTGAATATATTTTGCACTGGTACACCTTTTATAAAATTCTTGAACAAAATACCATTGTTCAGGAATTCGTTAACTGGTAACGGCTCGCTCGGCCACTGAATAGCGAATAATCGGCCTATTCGCCAGTTAATCGGGTAATCGGCATTTATCGGCTATTCAGTAACCCACTGAATAGCGATTACTCGGCCAGTTAATCGGTGATTCGGCCGAATTTTAGAACAATGCAAAATACAATGCAGCAGAACAATTTTTCTCCAGTTACATCCATCAGACTGGCAAAAAACCTCAACCAATTCTGCAGTCTTGTACTGCAAGATCATGGTGAAGCAGCAAATACATTTTGCGTATTATGGAACTGGGTGCTTGTTAAATGACGAACACTGCTAAGTCTTTCTTTTCCATGAGGCCTATTTTCTGAGAAACCTCAAAGGAGCAGCAACTCTGCAATTCACTGTAGAAGAAGTATAATTGCCAGTTAATTTGGGAAAACCGGACGAGAACCATTTATATGCAGGGCAATAATAAATTGTTTTAATTTATATGCAGGGTGATGTCGGGGATGGCCAGGATATCTTAGTGAGAGTCCATTCGGAGTGCCTAACTGGAGATATATTTGGATCAGCAAGGTGTGATTGTGGGGATCAACTTGCCCTGGCGATGACCATGATTGAGAAGACTGGTCGGGGTGTGGTAGTTTACCTACGTGGTCATGAAGGTAGGGGCATTGGGCTGGGTCACAAGCTTCGGGCATACAATTTACAGGATGATGGAAGGGATACTGTGGAGGCTAATGAGGACCTAGGGTTGCCTGCCGACTCACGGGAGTACGGTATAGGTACACAGGTAAAGATCGTTTCATTGGAATTTTCACAAGCTTCGGGCATACAATTTACAGGATGATGGAAGGGATACTGTGGAGGCTAATGAGGACCTAGGGTTGCCTGCCGACTCACGGGAGTACGGTATAGGTGCACAGGTAAAGATCGTTTCATTGGAATTTTCTTTGATACAATTCCTGAGCTATCAAAACTAACATGGTGGTTCCACATCTCGCTGCTCTTGGTGTTTCAGCTTCAAACCCTGATGATAACTGTTTCCTCTCTGCAGATACTACGCGATCTTGGTGTCCGAACCATGAGGCTTATGACTAACAACCCTGCGAAGTACACCGGACTCAAGGGCTATGGTTTGAGTGTCCTAGGTAGAGTGCCACTATTGACACCCATAACTAATGAGAATCGGCGTTATATGGAAACAAAGAGATTAAAGATGGGGCACGTTTATGAAAACCCACCTAATGGTCGTACGAGTGGCGTGAACGCGGAGCAAGATCAGCAGGACAGTGGCAGCGAGCAAGATCAGAACCCGGAAGCTTAAAATATCTTCAGGTTTATATCCGGCAATAAAAATAAAATCCTCGTTTTAATTTTGAGCACTTTTGTTGTTCGATTTTGATTGTCCGTAGTTATCGTTTGTGAATATCTCTGGTGTAAGAGTGCAACTAGCATGGCAGCCCAATTTGGGCATAGTTTGTGGATTATTTTTAATGGTAAACAGTAAGCAAAAAAAACATACTGCAGATTGAATTGTGAGATTTTTTTTTTGACAATGTGAGAAAACTTTCTTGATTTAATTGTGATGTTTGCTTCGGCTTGGCACCCTCGCATTCGCTGGCAGACATTTGTTCCCGCAACTCCTTCGGTCCTGATTACCAACCAAGCCCGCCCATGCGAAGTAACATACTAGCGAAACGTTTCGTTCCGCACAGGCGGAAACACAGGCGACGTGGTTTTCTCCGCCTCCCGTCCGCGCCGCTGCCAATCTACCTCGCCTTAGTGGCCTTCGGGCCATGGTGCGGGGTGGATCTCGGCCCCCGTCGGCGGGAGGGTTCCGTTCTCCTAGTTTTTAGGGTTAAGTTTTGGCGGGGCCGCGATCAGGTGGTGGCGGCGGCGGCTTGTCCAATAAGGTCTCTCCGGTTTCAGCCCCATCTCGGCGGCGACGTCGAGAAACTTGTGGAGTGGTGTGCTTCTCAAGGACTACTTCTGGCGGTGGCGTTCTCCGGATCATTATGGAGTTTCATCGGCAGTTCATCCTTCTTCTTCAGCTCCGGGACGGATGTGGTCTTCTTGACCCGTTCGGCGACTTCCCGTCCGCATCCAACAACGTTAGGCTGGCTCTACAAAGAGCGGCGGCGCGCTGTCGACACGGTCTGGAGGTTGAAGACGAAGGGCATCTCAAAGATCTCGTTGTAATTTTCGTTTTTTTTTGAAGTGTTTTGTACTGTTCGATGTTTTTTTAATGCCGGTATCCTTTTCGCAAAAAAATGAAGAGCTTCTTGGGTCCTGATTACGTTTTCCTCTGTCCACGTTGCCCTCTCAATCTATCGCCCATACCCCATAGTGCCAATCCTCATCTGAGTCTCGTCCATATCCTCTGCATCCTCGTCATGGTGATCGTGATCATTGTCGGCTTCTCGATCAACATCTCCACTGTGTCCCACTTGACCTTTAATGACAAATGTAATCAGACATTACAGCAAGTCCAACGCAGTATACAAAATTGGCTCTCCATTTCTTCATCTGCAAAGCCTCTCCAGAAAATGCCTACTCAATTTTGTTGTGCAGTCCAGCGGGCTCTCTAAATCCCCCTCTTAGCAACCTCCATTTTAAAGCCAATGTATCAGATTGATCCAGATTTGGAACTCAAAATTTCAAACTGTTCGATTTTTTTTTGATTAACTAACCTTTTTATGTTTTTAGCCCAAAAATATAAAAAAGTTATTTAACACAAACCACTCACCCAAAATGGTTGGGACTTTCTCAGTATATAAAACAAAATATTTATGATTTACTATTTTTTATTTTTTTAGTAATTTGGATCATCAGTATATTGGATCTCAAATGGAGGGCTGATAGGGATTGAATTAGCGGGGTGACTTAGCTCCTCAAAGTAACTCAAGTTGAATCCCTCTCCATCCACACCTCCGTCGGCATCCTCTCAATCTAATGCCCCTCACTTCCCTCTCTGGTGTCGGCTAGGGGGCGCTCCAGCAGAGGGCCTGATGCTCTACTGGTTTGCGAAGATGGCGAGGAAGTGCTCGTTGATTCTGTCCTTTACAGACTAAATCGCAAAAAACTACCACTTTTGCCCACAATCGCAAAGAGCTACCACTTTCGGTCCGCTGCTAGCAAATCACACTAAACTTCGATTCCCAGCGAATTGACACTCAAACTGACAGCGGGTCCCACATGTAAGTGGTGTCGTGGCAATGTTGACTTTTCAGCTCAATAAAATATCAAAAAATAAATTAAAATATCCAATGGGGAGAACCTTCGCACTGAGACCCAGTCCATCTCAACTTTTTAATTTTTTTGATATTTTTAATTTTGCTTTTTTTATTTTTTAGAAATAAAAATTATCCTTTTAATTTTGATAAATTAAAATATTTGTTGATAAACTAAAAATAAAATAAAATATTTATCAAAAATAGCTTTTATTTTTTTAGAAATTTTGATATAATAATTTTTAGGACTGACAAGTGGGTCCCAGTCCACCTCAGCAAATTGCCCATTTTTCTGCCACCTCAACACTGACAAATGGGTCCCACCTGTCGGATTCGGTGTCAATCTTTGTTGAATTCACGATCAGTGCGATTTGCTAGCAGCCGACCTAAACTGGTAGCTTTTTGCGATTGCGGGCAAAAGTGGTAGTTTTTTGCGATTTAGTTTGTAAAGTGGTAATTTTATGCTATATACTCGTAGGGAATCACTGTTTGTTACTTGTCTGAACTTCAGAGGAACTCGTGAGGCTATAGAGCACAGTGTGTATGCTTTGAAATTGTTGTTGTCTGGCTGTATCTCTAGCAGGATGAACTCTTCCCTGTTTTCTGTGATAGGTCTTTCTCTTATTTTTTTAGCACAACCATTTGAGAGAGTGGACTTTCTCCCGAGCTACATGGAGCTCGTTATTTTGAAAAAATAGAAATTCATATTTTTGATTTTCCAAAAATCGCGCAAAAAATCACAGGTGTAGATAGTCTCGAGACACACAAGCGTGAATTTTTTTGACTTCAAATTCATTGTATTTTGGGTTGTGCAAAAAAGACAAATTCTAACAGATTTCAAAATTTTGAATCCGGGTATTTAGATCGAGAAATTTGTCTCTTAGATCTAGTCCAGAATAATTCGAATTTGGATTGGAAACTTGGTACGATTGTAGATCTGCATATTATCTACATCTGGAATTTTTTTCACGATTTATGGAAACTTAAAAATGTCGATTTCGATTTTTTTTTAAACGAGTTCCATGTAGCTCGGTCTCTAAAACAGGTTTTTGAACCATTTGATGATTGTATCCATATTACACTACAGGTGGAATATACTACAATGGTATAGGTGACCGAGGATGGAGTCTTGTCGAAGCACACAACCATGCTTGATCGGGTCGCCCAGAATGCCTTTGAGAAGAATACGCGCTGAAGAAGTGCAAAGGAGCGTGGCAATCCAATCACGGGAGCAGGGAGAGAAGCCGAGGTGTTGGAGAAGTTTCAAATATATTCCCACCAGACAGAGTCAAAGGCTTTTTGCTGTCAAGATTGAACAAAAGAGAGGCCTTCTTCCTTCTATGGAGTCATCTAGCATAGTTCTGAACGAACATGAAGTTATCGTGTATATTTCTTTTCTTGATAAATGCACTTTGGGCAAGCGAGACGAGGTCATTCATGCGAGGGGCAATGGTCCTCTCAACTCGGCATGATTTTTTAACTCTAGTTTTAAAGATAGAAGAAATGTAGATGTCTAGATGATACATTACCTCGCACAAGTGAATTCATATTTCAATATAAAATTATTTTTTTGAAAGTGAAAGGAAAAAAGAAAGAAAAAGAAAACACGGTACGGTTGAAGGAACAAACGCGGCAGAGAGTCCATAACAAAATGTCTAGTAGTCGACGAAAGAAAAAGGAAGAAGAAAAATGGTCTCTGGTCCCCGTGCAGGCAGCGGTGGCCTCTCCCGGCGCCTATCGTTTCTGGGGCCCTTCTCGCTCTCCTCGCTTGAAGCGCCTCCAGTTGAGCTCTTTCCCACCGCTGCTTCCCTCCAGATATAAACCCTATCCCTCTCCTCCTCGCTTGTCGTCAACCCCGTGCCGATCTCCTCGCCCGCCACGAAGCTGATGGCGACCGCCGTCGCGTCGCAGCTCCCCCTCGGCGCCGGCGGCGACCCGAGGGCGGCCATGTGCTCAGCCAGGTTGGGCTCCTCTCCCTAGCCCGTTCCGTGTGTCTCCCAGAGGCCTGCTGCTTGCTCCCATTAGCCCTAATTGCTGCTGTTAGCTCCATAGTGGGATAAATTGCACAGGAATGCGCTGATTAGGATATTGGGAGGCGGATTGTGTTTGGTTGAATTGGTCGCTGAGTTGGGCGGGTAATTCCGGGTTGCGTGTAGACGGGGAACTTTGCCTGGTTGCTTGCTGGCAAAGGAGATGGCTGTAGCATTGTGGTCTCACGGCCCGAGCCCCGAATTGACTTGGGAATACTTGCTTGCCTCTGGCTTTGATGAGCAGAATTAGCTAACAAAGGCCATAGAATTATCTATGGACTAGTAAAACAAAAACCTGTTCGTGATGTAATGATGTTCATTTTACAGTTCTGTCTACTGTTTCGGATTATTAACTGTTCAAATGGAATGTGTCTGCAGCACATCGAAGATTTACACCCTGGAGAAAGTATACGGATTCAGGTTCGTGTGCAGAAGTGTTGTTGATCTAAGGGCTCAAAAACTCCACTCACGTATTTCTAAGCGGAAGTGCCATTTAAGAAGTTCACCATCGAATTTGAGAAGGTCGTTTACAGTGCTAGATGGTTAGAATTTAGGAGACAGAGGATAGCCTTCCAGAGGACTAGAAGGCGGTCCACACTATTCCATTGGCTTCTCAAGATGATGGCAGCGGTGTGTCCGTTAATGGAGTGCCACAGGTTGACCCAGCAAGTCAAATGGAGGAAATAAGGGTGAAGTTGGATAAAGCATTGCAGAAGGAAGACATAAGCACTGGACTTGTCCAGTCAATACATGATGCCGCGAGATCTATTGAATTGGCTTTCCTTGACAACAAATTATCAGTGAACTCTTGGTTCCCAAAGACATGGCTTGGTGTAGATAACAATGCCTGGATAAAACCACTTTCTTATCAGGTAGAAACCTAACATTGTTCAGATATAAATCGCCTCTTTGCTTTGCATGAAGAAAGTGAGAAACCTCTGTAGTCTTACTAGGTTTCTGTTGGGTTTTCTTTCCTTCCATTCCACTCAGAAAACAGCCATTACATGCATCGTTATTTATTTTGCTTCTCCCGTCCATTCAGGTAATTCTGTTGTAGCCAGTTTTGCTTCTTCAGTTATTGAATGCAATTCTGGTGAAATATAGACGCCTTGCTGGATTTACTTTGTATGTTGCAGGGTCTAACAAATTATGAATGGGTTATCATTTGTAACTGAAGTCGGTAGCGTATATTGAAACAATAGTAGCTCTCTCGTGGAAGTGATTGTCTTCTGAAATATGTATGTGAAGATGCTGCCACAACTAGTCAACTACTCAACTTAGGTCCAAGAACCACGACTGACCTGCTTTAAGTTGATACTCCCTCCTTATCAAAATATAAGATGTTTTAGCATGTTTGGGCCCAACATGTACCTAGACATGTTTTAGTGCAAGATTCACATAGGTACATATTGGGCCCAAACATGCTAAAACATCTTATATTTTGATACGGAGGGAGTATTTCTTAATTCCACATTCCTTTCAATAAGCCACGCCGTAGCTGCAGATTCCAAAATTCTGGTGAAATCCAAATTTTCTGCTCCCTGAAGTCTTACACAAGTTGTTTGCAGGCTGCTGTTGGCTCATTACTACAAGCAGTTATTGACGTTTCATTGAGGGGGAATGGCAGAGATAGAATACTAATGTATTCGTTCAAAAGAGGTTTGCCCTTTAGCTTTTATCTTGAATTCCATATCTAATTGCTCAATAGTTGGCAGAAATTGCTCAGAAGTTATCCTCATTCGTTACATGTGTGTGTTTCTAAAACTGTGATCGGTGTTGCGGTGGATTATGATTATCCCGTTTTCCCAACCAGCTTTTACCTATTTTATCGCACACTGAGCCTAAGACTTCAATCTCTTGAAGCAAATTTTGTTTTTCTACCTTAGACAGTACTCGTCTACAGCCAGCCCATTCGAAGATTCTAGTTTGACCACATTTAAATCAATAATATATGGGTTATGTCACTATGTGACACAATAGTCATACCGATGGATCAGGGCAGCACCATTTTAGTGCAAGGGTTTTCAAACGAATGCCCAGATTTTTGTGCTAATAAACGAGTATATATGAGGTGTGATTCATACATATGTGAGCATAAGACTTATATGTCGTGAAACAAAATCTGTTTTTCTATCTTAGATAGTACTTGCCCGTGGGTTCCTGTATTCGGATTTGATCTGTTGAGGTGTCTATGTCCCTTTCTATCAGTTCGGACTTTTGGGATAGTTGGCTGGTCCATGAAACAGGACATGGTATCAGAGCCTAGGGTCTCGAGTTCGAGTCCTGGCTTTCGCAATTTATCCAAAAGTGGTTGTCGCCCCCTCTTTGTCCACGTATAGGCCTCTTGAGACATACCTCGTCTCTTCCGGTTGCACGTGAGAGGGGGTGTTGAAGTGTATATGTGGATTGTACTAGCTCTTTCCATCAGTTCGGACTTTTGGGATAGTTGGCTAGTGCATGAAACATGACATGACATGACATGACATGACCAACAGTAGATCATAATATGTGTGCTACGTAACAAACTGATAACGTTGGAATTTGTATTTTTTTCAGAGTGATACCGCCGTGCCATTACATAGCTTGCATTTTTATTGGTTTGATAATTAGTCAAACTTAAATATTGAAATGCGTGAGTACTTTACATAAAAAGGAAGAAGTAACTTCCTATGTAGCCAAAGTTCGTGGAGGAGACCCAAAAGAGCAAAAAGGAACATAACCGCCAAGAGAATATAACCATATTGAGGTCCAAATTGTACAACTTTTGTATGATGCCTTTCGGCTTATTTCATAAGTTGTACTCCATGTAGAGTATAGAGATATGCGCTCCTTCCCGTCTGCTTGGGTTCAGAAGTTAGGACGGCAATTGAAGATCTGCTGTTCAGTTAATTATGCAATATAATTGATCCATCATGATTCATGAAAAGAAATATTACTGCTGAGGCTTATCGGGTTAGGCTGTATTTGTGTTTTGCCAGTCCAGAATTAATCTGACAATGGATTCAATAGTAAACTCAAGTAACCAACGTATTGATGGCAGTAGTGGTGACTGGCAGTAGCCTGGTAGGTGGAATGATATTAATATGAAGTATATGGCTTTCACATGATCCAGAGTTTTAATCTATAAGACCACATGGTTCCTGGGTTCTTAGCGTGTTGGTGCACGTGGTTACCAAAAAGAATTCTCAGATGTCTTGCATGTTCCGGCACCAGCATGCAGTGTCCTGCCAAAGCTGAGAGCCTGAGATAGTCTATAATTTTTTTCTGCATAGTTGTGATCTTGTTCAGTGGTTGCATACAAGGAGATGAATCTATATCTTCTCCCATTTTGTTCGCCCGTTTTTATGCAGCGTGGTCAGCATCATTGGATATCCGCTCTATCATAAGAGCAATGCAATGCAGTTTATGTGATGATCTCTAACTTTGGTTGCAGTTTATCTCGCCTTCTCAGCTCTCTGGATGGTGTTATCCAGAATGAGTTGGCTAAAAGGGAACCTTCATTATATCAGTGGTATTCATCTAATCAAAATCCATTGGTGGTGAGGACATTTGTGAACACTTTTGAAAATGATCCACGGTTTAACTCTGCAACGACAATGTATGTTTATTAATTTATTTTCATATAATATGTTTATTATACAGTAAGTAATATGCAGCTGACTTCGTTTTGTATATTCTCAGATGCTGTGAAGTCAAGCCAATGGACACTAGTGAAAGTGACCTTTCTCTACTTATACTAGGTTTGTTCTGTCTTGCTGCTATTACGAAGCTTGGATCAGCAAAAGTTTCTTGTCAGCAGTTTTTCTCCATGGTCCCTGATATTATTGGTCGATTCATGGATATGCTTCTTGAATTTGTTCCTATAAGTAAAGCATATACCTTGACGAAAGATATTGGTCTTCAGAGAGAATTCTTGTGCAACTTTGGTCCTCGTGCTGCTGTTCCTAAGTTTGCTAATGATCATGGAATTGAGATATCATTTTGGATTGATCTGGTACAGAATCAATTACTAAGGGCTCTTGACCGTGAAAAGATATGGTCAAGACTGACAACAAGTGAAAGTATTGAGGTTGGACACAACAGTGGTTCATCTTTAGTCTTAAAATCCTTTCTCTTTAAGTCTAACCTAATTATTTAATCCTCACTGCAGGTTTTGGAAAAGGATCTAGCTATATTTGGTTTTTTCATCGCTTTAGGCAGAAGTACGCAAGCATACCTATCTTCCAAAGGTCTTACAGATTCAAATGATTCAATCAATGGTATTGTAAGGTGTGGTTATTCTCTTGGCGAAATTAAGTTTCAGTACATAAGATCGAGTACCTATATCCTCTAAATGTTATTTGGTGTTCAGTTTAACGAGCTTATGGTCATCCAGGTATCTAATTGGAGGGAGCGTCCTATATTATCCACAGTTGTCCTCAATTAGTTCTTTTCAGTTGTATGTGGAGGTAAGTATTAATGCAACACACTGAGCTGTAATGTACTCAGCTTTTCAAATGTTTTATACGACTTTCTTTCCTTCAGGTTGTCTGTGAAGAGCTCGAGTGGCTTCCATTTTACTATGAGGATGTGCCAACTCCAATAGTTGATACAGAAGGCAGAGAAGAAATGCTTAAAGGAGAAGTAATATCAAGGATGTTAAATATGTGCTCATATTGGATGACTAGTTTTATAAAGTACAGCTCATGGCTTGAGAACCCTTCAAATGTGAAGGCAGCAAGATTCCTATCTAAGGGGTATGTCAACGTTCAGTTTTGGTGATGATTCTCTCACCTTATGTAGTTATGTTACACATATGGAGTTGTAACTAACATTTCTAATATATGTCAACAACTTTTGGTAGACATGCCATGTTGAGCGACTGCATGAATGAGCTTGATATAGCAAGGTAAGCAGGAATTTCCACTGTTTATCTGATAGTCATATATGTTACTTGGTGTATGCTTTATTTACATATTGTATAAATAGTCTGTACATTATATGATATATTTGCTTACTACGTTGCAGAGATAATATGCCAAAAGACCGAAGTTTGCCAAAACCCGGAGTATTGGTTGCTGGGACAGAGCTAGCTTCCATTGACAAGGTATTTGTTATAGAATGCACTTCAGAGTTGCTAATTTATTTCTATTATTTTGCAAATCCCGACTGAAGCAATGTTATTCAGTAATGATGAGGCTCTTGTGGCTTTTATATGTTCAAAGATGTTACTGGAAATAACGTCAACGATTATATTAATGTCCTTAGATTTCAAAGTTATAAGCCAAATTACTACAATAAACTGTCGAGCAGATAATTAGATGCCCTGGTCTGTACATGAGATATCTTTATGCATATGAAATTATGTCTCATTAGAGGTGTTTTGAGATCTACTGGATAAAGAGAGGATGGATCCACTTTACACATATATAGCTTCTCTTTGTGAGCTTTCTTCCAATGGACAGTAGAATAATACGTTATGTGGTATATGGTATGTTTCTTATGGACTGTTAGGTTGAAGCTATTTTATGTTTCCTCTGGAAAACTCGTCAAAAAACATAAGCAGTTGGTTTTTCTGAGCTCTGTTGTACTCTACCAATGTGATCATGTTTGGTTTATAATGGTAATTCCATGGAGTAAATTGCACAGTGCACTGGGTAGATTCTCACTGTCTCACACTGCACCACCTTTTGCAACAATAAATACAATGTACACAATTTTTGCACTTTGTACTACCTCCCTGTTACTTCCCGTTGCCTATAAAGAATCTGCAAATGGACCCACTTGTCAGTCTAATAGACAATAACGCCACGTGTAAGGCTTGTCTTCTAGCTCCCGCCATCCTCTTTTTCACCGTAGTAGCTGGGGGCAAGGTCTCAACAGGAGGGAGGATCGGCTCCATGGAATCTCATCTTGGGCAAAGTGGAGCCGGCAGGGAAACAAAGGACAAAGGAGGTTGATCACACTTGTTTTTGGAGAGAGAAGAGGTGATGAATGGAGTTAGAAGAAGCATATGACCTGTGCACTCTACGTCATAAATTAGCTTGACATCTGGGTCCCATGTGTAGATTGTGTTAGAGACGATGTGAAGTAATGGAAAGCGGTGCAAAGTGGGAAGCGGTGCAAAGTGCAATATTATTCCCTCCACCTGCTGTTTTGTGTTTATTTTTGCAAAAGGTGATGATATGCGCCACAAGTAGCAATCTACTTGGTGCAAAGTGCAATTTACGCTTCCCTGAATAGTGCTATCTCTTGTTGTTAAAGCTTGACGAACTTAGTTTCAATTATTGCAGTCGCTTGAAAGTGTTGAGGAAGCTTTGGTTAAGTTAGAAAAGTTGCTTCAAGAACTGCATCTTTCAAGTTCCAACTCTGGTAAGGAGGATCTAAAGGCTGCATGTTCTGACCTTGAAATGATCAGAACACTGAAGAAAGAAGCCGAGTTTCTTGAGGCTTACTTTCGAGCAAAAGCAGAATATCTGGAGGTGAGCTCAGTGTTCTTTTTTATTGCATGCTCTGTAGTATTTGAAAGAAGACAATCTTGCATGCAAGTAACTCGGTCATAGTGGTTTCTCAAGATATTGCACTGCATCAGGATTCAGGAGTGCATTCCACCAGTTATGACGGCTATGGACTTAACTGTTCCTTGCACTTCTTGAATAGAACACTAAAGTTTTTTATTTTATTTTTAATAGAAGTAGTTTTGGTTCTTGAGCTCCTTGTTAGTTCTTGGGATGATTTATTTGTTTGCTTGTTTCAGTTTGAAAAAATCTCAGTCCATCCTTCCACATGCTGCAATGTTAAATAGTTTATATCATGAACATGATGTTATTTAGTGGGTTCCATGTACTACCACCATTATTCGCCAAAAAAATAGTACTACCACCATAACTCTTAATGGATAGACTGCACAGTTTCAAATTTATTTGCACATCAATTATTATCTTGTAGTGTGCCTGACTCAGCAGTTCTACAGATATATGCAGTAGATAAATATCGCTAAACTGGAATTGTTATAGGTATCTGTTTAACATTGAATATTTCCATCACCAGTTCAGAATGAACCATGTTAGTATACTTGAACGATGGGCATGTTTGTTTGTCTGATAGTTAGAATCTTGCATACTTAGGGGCTGTTTGGCTCCTAGCCACACTTTGCTAAGCCTATTCTTGCCCAGTGGCGGAGTAGTGACTACACACTACAATTTTTTTGATAATACAAGCAAAAATCATGCAAAAAATGATAAAAAATAATGCAAATACCTGTATTTGACTACACAACTTCGTATTGACTACACAGAGTTAAAGTGCTGGCTCCGCCACTGCTCTTGTCCATCATAATATAAGGCACAAAAATGCAAACCCCAATTGTATACTTGATAGTATCATAGGGTAGCACAACATCTTTTATATAGCCAGGAACCAGGATACATGTGCTAAAGTTTTTGATGGTTGACTAGACTGATACTTGAATGGGCGTGTCCGGCCACATGGAAATTGTTTCACTTTTCCAATCCACATAGCATCACCACCCGTTGTCCACATGACCTCTTGTAAGCAGCTCTAAATAAAGAGTTCTTGTAAGCAGTGAATCATATTACTGGAAATAATCTCTGATCTTCAACAGTTTTATCTCAAAAGATGATTTTTTTTCCACCATGTTGCCCATTCTTATAGAATTTGCCTGCTTTTTTCTTCTTGTGGAAGGCTTCTGCTGCCAAGGTGGATCAAAAAGACATGGAGTCAAATGACATCCGCCGCTTCGAACAGTTGAGACATGAGTTGATCGAGTTAGAAAGGAGAGTCCAGAAGAGTGCAGATGATTCTAAAAAAGAGGAGGTATGCTTGTTTAATTCTCCTCCGTCCCAAAATATAAGGTGCACTATTTTATTTGTTGGTCTTTGATGCACGACTTTGACCACTAATATATAATAAATTATATGGATTGGGAATGTATAAATGTTATCGTTGGATTCGTCTTGCAAAATTCTTTCATTTCACATATCTATATACTAATTTTGTGGAAATATTATAAGTACAAATGATAGTCAAAATTGTAAGTCATTGACCAGCGAAAATCAAGGACGCCTTATATTTTGGTACGGAGGGAGTATATGTTGTAGATAGCATATGAGAATGTAGTTGGTATATGTCTAATACTGTTGCATACTGTGACCATTTAGACCATAATGGCTGGCTTTGCTGTTGTAGAAATTTGTGCAGTTTTGACGAGTTATTCATCCAGTCATGTCCTGTTTTTCAGTTCCAGGAAAAGGGTGTTCTAGATGAAACAGTAGAGGCTTCTGTGTCAGCGCCTCTTTTATCAGGGCCTTCTGGTCCAGTTATCAATATCAAGAAAGAAAGTTTTATTACCAAAACAGTAGAGAAGGTCAAGGACAGTACGACGGTATGATCATTAAAATTTAATTCGTCCTTGTGCAAAATCTTGTAACATAAGTACTTGCACAAATATTTAAACAAAGTGCATCTGGCCATTCCTTTACCAGCTTTTATGTTCTATTTCTGACACGAACATGTTTGATGGCATCATAGGTTATTAATATTTTCTATGATGATAACTTTTAACAAGTATGATTTCGAATTATTTTGGTAGGGAACCTAATAATCTTAGTTGTTCATTGCTTGCATTAAACTACTACTGAAAATCGAAATACAGGGTCACAATTTATTTCGTCTTCTTTGTTCTGCACAGATTGTGTTGCAAGGGACACAGCTCTTAGCAATTGATACAGGAGCTGCTATGGGCTTACTGAAAAGATCTCTTATTGGGGATGAACTGACTCAGAAGGAGAAGCAGGCTCTTCAGAGAACCCTGACAGATTTGGCATCTGTTGTTCCAATAGGAATACTCATGCTTCTACCAGTGAGTCTTTCTTGACCTTGGATTTGTACCTCCTGACAAGTCTCCTGGAGGTCTACACTATTTGTTTCATTCAGTTTGGTGCCGTAATCCTGTTACCTCTTCACATCATCCACTGTGACCACAGACTAGACAACCCAATATCGTTCAATACCCAAATCACGATGGTCGAGAATTTTGTTTTGTGCCCTTGAGAGTGCAAATCATATTCTCTTAGGTTGTGAACTTATTATTTAGTGCAGTTGTCTCCATCGTCAGAGCATTCTAAACAGGTGCATTTGTTCCCAGGTTACTGCTGTTGGGCATGCTGCTATGTTGGCTTTCATCCAGAGATATGTGCCTTCCATGGTTTGTAAACCTGTACAATCCCTCACTAGTCCTCTCGTTGCAATATGTAATGTAATTGCGTATTTGGTATTGTAGATCCCATCCACATATGGCCCTGAGAGGTTATATCTCCTCAGGCAGCTTGAGAAAGTGAAGGAAATGGATTTGTCTGAAGGCAGCAGCGAAGATATGTCTGACGCAATTAGTTCAAGAGGCGACCAAGTCAAATAAGCTAACCATGTACAGGTGGACACAAGTATACTTATGATTGTCTTCTCTGTAAAGAGTAAGTAACAATTTGGCCTGCATTTCTTTGTTTTCAATAATAACTGTCGGCATTCTGGCTTCACCTTTGAACTGAAACTGCTCCACTTAGCTGATCACTCTTTATCTGGCCTGCATTTCTTTGTTTTCAATAATAACTGTCGGCATTCTGGCTTCACCTTTGAACTGAAACTTCTCCACTTAGCTGATCACTCTTTATCTACAAATGTTTGTCATTTGCCTTCGGTGAATTTTCTCTAACTTTGATCGGTAATACACATTAAAAGAAGTTCTAGGCTGTGCATGTAATTTTTCATCACAAAGAGCGCGTGTAAAAAATGGTAGCATTGTATTTGATCTAAAAAATATATTTAAAATATCATATTTTTTCCTTACTTTGACTTGTAGATACATATGAAGTGACGCACACACTAGAAACCATGCAATTTTTAAAATGTCAATTCATCTATAGGGATTAAAGTAAATGAATTTAACGGAGATATACTACTCAAATAGGTCCTCTTCTTCGGACACACTTACAAACTTGGAAAGGTTCAATTATTCACTTCAAGAAGTTGTTCCTCTGTAGCGCTTTGGCCTGGTATTTTGAACAAGATACAGGAGGGATTCGTTTCATTCTACTCCTAAAAGATTCTCTCGGTGGCATGCTGATGGAAGTAGAGCTTCCCAGGTTAGAATGGATATAACCAAACAATGCATGGCTACAACGTTCAAGGACGATCTTTCCTGAAGTTGTGCTTTTGTAGATCTTTGTTCATACTTCATAGTTACAACTTACAAGGGTGATATGTGCCCACTCAGCATAGAGGATCAATGTCCAAGCTCCTTTTGGATAATGTTCTGTAGAGAAGAGATTTTGACAGTGGATTGAATACCAAGCTAGATATTGGTTCATCACATGTTCTCATCATCCATGTAACCCCATGTATATCTATTTCTCACATGCTTTTCTCTTTGTGAAGAGTGTTCGGTGTAAATGGATAGGATAATTTCCGTACCAAATCCGTCGCTGAATCCGTTTTAAAGTATCCATATCGGTTTCAAGAATCCGGCGGATAAGGATATCTGATTCCGAACTGAACACCTGGATACGGTATAGGATATGGTATGGAAATAACATCCGAATATGAATTATCCGAAAATTAATTAGGATTATCCGATGGTTATAATCCGAATAATCTGATTTTCTACTGAAATGTCTAAACTAATAGAGCACAATTTGTAGTTTGTGAGTTGTGTAGTTCCCGTTGAACAACAACTCACTTAAATTGTCATTGTATAGACTATAGAATACAACTTTGTTAGGTTATTAGGTTGTAGTGTGATTATTTTTAGTTTTGTGGGTTGATGGTGTATATTGTGTATGCCGATTAATTTTATTTCCGCCCCGAATCGCTCCGTTTCTGTTTCGAATCTGTGATCATATATATCCACCACCGAATTCACAACCGTTCATTATCCGATCCAATCCGAATTCGAGAAAAAAATGTGGTAAACGATATGGTAAAGATAAAATTCGATCCGATCCGTTTACATCCTAAGTGTTCTCCTGTAACCTTGAGCGTTGCGCCTAACCGACTATCGGAAACCACACAAGCACTGTTCTACTTGTACGGCAAGCGGCTACTATGTCCACCTTCTCTTGCAAATTAATTCTGAGCAAGCCGATTTGTTTCGATTCATACAGTTGGCGTCGGAAATAATCTTTTAACTACAGAAAATACAAAAATGGTCTCTTAAGGTTTGTTTGAGCTGTAGCGGTTGAGAAGTAGCTTTAGCTGGTGGGCTGTGAAAAAGCAGCTATTGGAAGCAGCTGTTGGAAGCAGAGATTTGATGTGGAAGCAGAGATTTGATGTTTCGCAAGAGTGTTGTTGGCAACTGTTGCTGTTGGTTTTATGGTTAAAATGTCTGGAATGCCCCTGAGTGCTGAAAATGTTATATAAATGCTGATTTGAAACAAAATAGTTGTTTTTGACTCATTTTATTCATAATTACGTTGTTTAAGAGATAAATTATCACAGTTTATCTATTTTCACTAACAATTGAAACACATATTTATCCAAACATAGAGCATTACATATATGACCATGAAGTATCACGTACATACAAAAGAACATACGAGGTTGTCCAACAAATATATTACAAGGCTTCTCCATATGAACCCAAAAGCCCAAAATAACTACGAGCTATCATATCTACAATACTACAAATCACCTCCTCTTGATGCGAACAAAGCGTAAAGGCTTCTCCATATGAACCCAAAAGCTCAAAAGAACTACGAGCTAGCATATCTACAATACTACAAATCACCTCCTCTTGATGCGAACAAAGCGTTAGCTATGTTGTCACGAATGTTGTTCATGCTAACATGGTCCCCTCCCAAATAATTGTCATTGTTGCCTCCTTGTGCGGAAATAACCACTACAAGGAAACAACTAATCACCGGCGTGGCGATTTTGGGATCACCGACGAGAAACGCCCACGCCGGTAACTTCACGCCAGTGCTATTTGAGATCACCGGCGAGTGCGAGGCCACGCCGGTCATTCTTTTAGATCACCGGCGTGTGCGAGGCCACGCCGGTGACGCTTTGTATTACCGGCGAGGCGGGACACGCCGGTGGTGTTTTTTATCAGAATAAAAAAAATTAAAGCGACTACTGCATACTGAATTACAATATTCAGCAAAATTCACAGTAAAATAACAGAAGTAGAGTTATTCCAGAAAATAAACTTTCAGGTATTCAACATAGTTAAATGAGTAGTTTAGCTAGAATCCATAGTAGTGCAAATAAACTTTCAAACTACTGTCGATCTCAACACTACAGATAGTTGATCACCAATGACACGTGCGAGATGTTGGAGTGGCACTTTCTTAGAGTGATGACGATAGCTTGTCCAACCTCCATAAAACGTGGTGTCGCAACAGTGGAACATGGGGTTCCCCTGATGCTGTCAAAGCGGGTCCACCACCTGGGCCCACCAAGAAGATGGACAAGGCAAGGAGTCAGGACAGGCAGATGGGTCAGCCCATCTGCCCCCAAGGAAACCCGTCAAGTTCGACATCGGCAAACCACGGCTAAGGACCAGGTGGCCTTCCGGGGTCACCTACTACCCGGCGAACAAGGCGGAGTACCCGCGGGTCCAGGAGCCCGGTAGGAGGCCAGGCGCACACCCGGGTTCTCCCTCCATATAGCGAAGAGGATAAGCACACCAGCTCGTGCGGGAAGCTTGTAGAAGACTTGGGCGCCAAGACGAAGGGCGCACCCCAGTGACGTCGCCATGGGCGTGGTCGGTGGGGCTGTCAGAGCTGGTCCGCCCCTCCTTTCCCAAAGGCGGACGACCATGCCCAACCACTCGAGATACTTGGACGAGAGGAGGCCACGTCGCCTCCATTAGACCACCGAGGGGTTTTCCCGCCTAAAACCCCTCACGCACCTCGCGTGCCCATGTCGGATCCCCTTAGCCTATAAAAGGAGGACCAAGGCACAGGGGGAAGATAGGATGGAAGCAACTCCAGGGCAAGACTAGACTAGGGCTGGGAAGGTAGAGGAGGAAGGTGATCTCCTCAGGGCCAGGATCTGTCCTTCGTCTACCTCCGGCCAAAACCTTCCGGGTACTCTATCCGAAGGTCCCCTTGTAAGATCCACCATGAAGAACTCATCAATCCAGACATGCAGGAGTAGGGCTGTTAGCCTCCGGGCGGCCTGAACCTGGGCAGCTCCTTGTGTCCCTGTGGTTGCTTGCTTCCATCGTTGAGAGGAGAACTTGATCTGGATCACCCGCGAGAGATGTTTCTCAGCCTCCTTCGCGCCCCGTGCCGAACCTAAAAAGGGGGTATCCTTTACTCCCGGTGTCCGTGATCCGAGACACGACATCTGGCGCACCAGGTAGGGGCGCAAGCGCTGGATTCGTCTTCTTCAACCTCAAAATCGGTGACAAGTTCTTTGTCGTCTACTTCAAGATCTACGTCGAGCTCTTCGTCCGAAACAAGGTCTACGTCGAGCTCTCCGTCTGTGGCAAGATCAGCCTCCAGCTCTTCGTCTGCAACGAAATCTGCTCCAAACTCTGCTTCTCCGGCAAGAACTGCTGCTTCCTCCGGGCAAGGTGGACGTTTGCCTCATCAACAAGCTAAGAGTCATGTCGGGAACTCGGGAGGTCCTTGGTGAGCCAGCGAGTCAGTCAACTCGGAACGGTTGGGGGCTGGAGGAAGCACTGGGTGCAGCCCGAGCGCTTCTCTCTTTCCCACCAGATCAATGCAAGAGCGATCCCCGTGCGAAGGCATGGATCGCTAGCTTGGAAAGCTTGTTGGACTATGCTCACCAATGCCAAGCTCCCACGAGTTCTGCCCCGACCATCGACCTCGATGCCGCCGTCCCTGCACCAGTACCCCTGGAGGAGGAGCAGCCCGAAGATCCCCATGGCAAGAAGCCCATGGAACCACTCCACGAAGGCACTGGCCAGAGCTCCAACCCCAGGCGCCGCTCTAGGGAAGAGATGGAGGGCCAGACAAGCCAGCACCTCAAGACCTGCTGCACGCCATACCCAACAACTATCCTCGATCTCTACCGCCTGGAGCAAGAGACCGGGGAGACGCTACGTCACTACATCTGGAGGTTTCGGGGTCGTCGACCGCATTCCCCCGGAAGAGCTCCGAGAGGTCTCCGTCATCGCCGTCTTCCACGTCAACGTCCGCAGCCTGAAAATGCGCGAGAAGCTGAGCCTTCATGTTGTGGACACCCTGGAGGACCTGTGGACGATGGCTGACCATTGTGCACGAGGAGAGGAAGCCTTCAACCTTCCACCCCATAAGACTCGCTGAGACAAGCCGCGCGATGTACCCGGCGTAGCCATGCCGCTACAAGATGTACCAGGAAGTACAAGTTATCGTTCAAGAACTCCTATGAGCAATAAAAGATAAGTTACCTTGAACAAGTCTGTGTTGTGCCAAGATATCTATTTCGCGGGTATAAAACATATGTAAATCCGGGAACATGACTCGACCGACGAGTGAGCACTCAGGAGTAGTGACTCTCCCGGGGGTAAAAAGCGATGAGAGACCTGATACACCCGGGGACGTGCGTGCCAGCAGGGTGAGCGGCCTTCAGGGAATCGGTAGGGCTCGTGAGTGCATTCCTGACCAGTCAGGGCCTCGCGGGTAAGCTTACATCCCCAAAGGATCCCTCAAAGAGACGTGGAGAAAGTAAAAACATGCTAAGACGAGTAAAAATACCCGTAAAATAGAGTAGCGTAGCAGTTCTAGCATATTACATCAAAGTTTTGAGCCAAAGCATGAGATCTGACACAAAGTTTATTACATTTGGGGCATGAAGTGCTCGAATGTTTGACAGGAAAACTAGAGGCGCGGAAACATCTTCGCGGCAAGTGTGGTCGCAGAAGCTTTCACCGCCTGGAGAGAGCCCTTGGAGGGGGACGAGGCCAAGAAGTCCGGCATGACGGCGTCTGGGTGGGCTCCTGGAACATCGCTATCATGGAAGCCGCCGTCTGCTTACTCGCTTCGTGCTTGTCACTAACAGCTGGCTGGCCATCTTGTTCTTGAAGGTCCGGACGTCGGCGGCAACCTTCCCAATGAACTCCGCAACGGGAGGTAGTTCGGCTCCAGCACTGGAGGTTCATTCTTCAGCTTCAGCTGCTCCACCCGCTTCGTGGCCTCTTGGCTGACCGCCATGATCATGGCAAGACCTCCTGGTTAAGGCGACGAAGCTCAGATAACTCAGTTGATGCCTGGGAGTTGGCCTGGATCAGCTTCTGGTTGTTTTCCTTCAACCCCGCAAGCTCTTCATTCCGTGCCTTCAAGGATTCTTTCAGCCCAGATGTCTTCTGGCCATCCTCTTTGGCCTTCAGCTGCAAAGCGCGAACAACTCCTGTTCTTGGTGGAGGGCCTTCTTGATATCCTCAATGATCCAGTTGGCTTCCTCCTCTTTAAGCTGGCGGTCCTTGATGTCCTTGTCCTTGGCTTCGAGCGCTTCCCGGTGGCGGTCCGCCGCATCCGACAGGCGTTTCTCAGTTTCCTGCTCCAGCTGCAGCTTCTGGAGCTCCCAAGACTTGACCTTCTCAGCTAGCTCGGCCTCCGGGTCACCAGCTACTGCTCCTTCGCGGAGATGTCCTGCTCGCGTCGTTCATTCTCAGCTTTTCGCTCAGAACTCTTCTTCTCAAGAGATCGCCACAAGCTGGAAATCTGATTCCCAAGGCGATTAAGCTTGCCCATTCCCCTCTGGATCAGCTCTTCAATGCTTCCGCTTGTCTCCATAATGGTAGCCTCGTGATCGCTGAACTCTTTGTCCAGCTGGTGCATTCCGCGGAGAATGGCGTCCATGGCACTCTCCCCACTTATAGTGATCCCGGGAGCAGCTTCTGGAGGGCTTCCCGGGATGACCACGTCCTTCGTGCGCTTGGCAGCGAAGTCCTCCCTGATCCTCGTCAGCTCAGCAATCTCCTTGCTGGCTCCAGAGTCCGTGGAAAAGTCAGTGAAAGTCATCAAAACCGGCCCGGTCATTAGGGAACTCTCCAGCAAGTCAGGAACGTCTCAAGGACCCGGTGCCTCATCGCGATTTGGGCCGAGGGCGGGGTTCGCGGTCTGCGTCCCCGTTGCATGTGTCGGCACCCCGAATTGGGCGCACCTTTGGACACTTCCTGGCCCTCTGAGGGGGTAAAAGAGGGTGGCTTCTCCAAACTTACAGCACCAAGGAGGACACCGGGGAGAAAACATCCACCACTGAAGCCTCTGTTGCAAAAGAACGTCAGGAAAGCGTCAAGACATAGTAAAGGCATCAAACTGAAGTTACCCAACCCGGGAAATAGGGTTTACCTACTTGTTGCGGCGTCCTGGCATCCGGCACTTTCTTGGGGCGGGCCGGGGAGGCCACAGTCGCGCTCCCCACCCGCTCCCATGGCGATCTTCACCCTCTGCTGCGGGAGGAGGAACCATCCTCCCTCCATGAGCTCCGACGTTGGTGGCAGTGTCATCCTCCGCCGCATCTCGCCGCCTCTTATTGGTCTCCAAGGAAGGTGTACCCCTGCTTCGACGTTTGGTCATTTTCCTTGGAGGGACGAGAAATGCAAGAAGTAAAAAGAGAGGAGAAGAAGGGACTTACTCCCGGGTGCGCTTGTTGCCCAAAGATGCCGAAATCTCTGCGGACCCGGCGGATGAGGCGCGGGGGCTTTGGGGAAGCCCGCTTAGGGAAACATCTGGTCCCGCGGCGGGTGGCGAACGGCGAGGAGATGCTCTTGGCCGCGGGGCCAAGACGAATCCAGCGGTATCGGCCTCCACCTCCATGGGGTCGTCTTCATCACCAACCACCTCCACGAGTGGAGGAAGGATGTCCGCCCCCGGGTCAGGGACCGCGGCGGCCTCCAGAGGGTGGTGCGGGGAAGGATTCCTCTCCCCCGCGTCCTCCTATGTGTCATCGTCGTCGTCATCATTGTCGTCGTCTTCACCGGCTTCGGCCTCCTCACCATCGCCATCTTCACCGTCGTCAGAGCTGGCGGAATCCTCCCCGGATTCTTCCTCGCTCTCCTCGTTAGACTCAAGAAACTCTCCTTCCTCGTCGGAGCTGGAGGGAACCTTAGCCTTGCGGGTCTTCGTCCCGACAGGTTTTGGCCCGTGGTCAGATTGACCCACGATGCCCAAAGCGTTGCACTCCGGCATTGATACCAGAATCTCTGCTTTCTTCGGATCATCGCACAAGGGCCGGAATCCTGCCGGCAAGTTGTACTTGACGCCCGGAGTGAAAATCCCAGCCATGTTGTCCTGGAGAAGGGAGCCCTTCATGTCAGATTTCCTCAGG
The DNA here is from genome assembly GCA_947311845.1 of Poa pratensis. NCBI lineage: Eukaryota > Viridiplantae > Streptophyta > Magnoliopsida > Poales > Poaceae > Poa > Poa pratensis. The sequence continues at coordinate 39,854,975 of CAMZMU010000069.1, forward strand.
CGGGCGGATCCTGGGGGCCTTGGAAGTTCCAAGCTGGATGCGGTCACTTCTGTAGGGGTGCCAAGCGATTGCGCAGGAAGTGGGCGACGATGGCGGCTCCGGAAACTCCTTGCTCGCGAAGGAGCTTGAAGTGTGCTACCGCCACCGAGAGATCCACGTCCTGCAAGCTGACGCTCCTCCAGGTCTCCAAGTTCACCGGATGCTCGATCGGCTCTTCAAGGTGTGGCAGGGCTTCTGGCAGCCCAACCAGGAACCAGCCACTCCTCCACTCATCCCACTTGGATTTGATTGCCATGTGGGGATAGTCCAGTTTGACCTTCGGACGGAAGCAGAACGTGACACCGCCCCCATCCAGCCTTCCTTTCCGATGCGACGGTAGAAGAAATGACGGAACAGAGCCACAGATGGCATTACCCCGACGAACGCCTCACTGGCATAAGCGAAGACCGTCAGGTCCAGAATGGCGCCGGGGGTCAGATGCAGAAGCTTCAGCCCGTACTCCCGGTGTCCGTGATCCGAGACACGACATGTGGCGAATGGAACTCCCTCCACGTTTGAGAGTTGAAGACAATGCGACCGTCACTGTCCGTGGTGTACGCAACGGCGGTGAGTCTTCCTCCCTCTCCAATGCGTACACGAAAAGTACCGGTAGGTTCAATGGCAGCGACTTCCGCTATCACCCTATGTAGTTTTCGATGAGATTTCCGATGAGATTAGTGCGCGTGAGATGATGCACAAAAGGCATTCCATTGTTGCTATCTCGGGGAGGTAGTCTTTGAAGAAGACGCTCCCAATCACGGTCTCTCATACTGACTCTTTGGGCGATGATGAAATCCTTCAATGGGTCATCCTCCTCGTCACTCTCCTCAGCACTCTCCTCAGCAGTCTCCATAGTCGCGTCATCATCGGAACCAGCATTGCCAAAGTTGACAGGCTTGATCCGAGGTTGTGGTCCAACCATACTAAAATGGAGGAAATCACCTCGGCTCAACTTGTTCGTGGCAATGAGCTCGTCCAAACGGTGCACCCAGAAGAAAGTCTTGTACTTTTCTTTCTTGACAAGTATCTTATAAATAGTTTCGTGAACATCAAAGTTGACGGTGTTGCCGACTAGCTCGTTAAACTGGCGCCGTATATTGCACGGTACAGCCTACAAAACAAAACAAAACAAAACAAAAAGGAAACTATGTTAGATAGATAGTTACAAGAAAGCATGAGTCACAAATGTATAGAAAAAAAGATTGTCCATACCAGCATAACCATCTTAGTCTGACCGCCCTGCAGCTGAATCATGAAATTGGATCCTGTGTAAATCCCCTCTCGACAAGCAGAGTAGCATACTTGACACGCCATATCCTATTACATTATAAATTTCATATCTACACACTTACAAATGCACTAGCTTGGAGCAATCACAACACATATTTTGAAACTAACATACAATAACTATCTAAAGTTGATACATAGTTCTTCTCATAGAAAAACCTAGAGCATCTAAAACATACATTGAAACTAACATACAACTATCTAAAGCATTTAAATGCAACAACAAATGCGATCAAAATCGCAACTAAGGTAACAATTGATCCAACAGCATAATGATACCAAGCCTCTTTATTAATGGCATATTTTCTAATCTTTCTAATCTTCAAGCGCATTGCATCCATCTTGATCTTGTGATCATCGATGACATCGGCAAGATACATGATCTGCATGATATTTATATGATTTGCAGCCCCTATTTTAGTCATCAACATCACTTTATACCCTCAATTGCATAGCTAAAACATGATTAAAAAGCACTTTCTGTCCAAAATGAGCATTTCATCTTGTTTTACTGCCAATTTGCAGAATAGTGCGAAAAGGCACTTTAAACAGCTACATTTAATCATCAAGCAAAGGACTAAAAGGAGAAAAGGCAGTGAAGTCATTTGGACCATCTTGTTGAAGAAGAAAAGAAGCCAAGGTTGAAAAGAAGAAAAGGCAGTAAAGCTAAAAAGGTGGAAACATCTCATGTGCACCTTGAGCTGTGGAAGAAAGGAGGAAGCTTCCCTCTCAACCACCACCAAGACCACATCACCAAAAAGGCAAAACGGGGTATAAAGCAGCACCACCACCTCCTGGACACATCCATCCGCAACACCTACCTCTCCACCTTTCATCAGCCACCACAACACCTTTTCCACCACCAAGAGCATCAAGAACAGCAAGAAGAAGAACATGGCTCAAGAACTCCATCAACATGAAGATTGGTGACTGACTCATGACTGAAGATCCAGAGAACTGCAACTCCTTCCCCTGCCTCCTCTGCTGCTCCAAGTTCTTCCTCTGTACCCCTGCTGCTGTGATCATCAACAACACCCAAGAACAGCCAAGAACAAGCATCTCCATCAAGCCAAGGAAGATCAATCGATCCCCTTTCTTTGTTCCGCTCGAATTCTATGTGTGAACTCTGTCTACTGTTCATCATCCAGTGCTAAATTTCAGTCCTTTTCATTTGGTTGTCAGTTTGTTCACTGAACCCTTTTGTGATGTTGTTTATGTTCAGTACCTGTTTAGTATATGTTGTTTGATCCATCAGTGATGTTTGTTGTCCATGTTTACTTGTAATTTCGTGATTTCCATCTCTGAATCTCCTCTGCTACTGTTTATGTTCTTGTCTTGTCAGTCTGCATAAACCCAAAAACCCTAAAAACATGTACTTTTCTCTGTTAAAATCAATCCACTTATTTGATCTAGCTGTGATTTAGGAACTCCTATTTGTCGTTTATTCCCTGAGATCGAACACGACATCCCACTAAAATCTACCACATCAATACAACTCCAATTTCATCTTCTTTTCTCCGGTTCTTTTCAATTTTTCTTTCAATTCATCATTTTATTTTTCAACTAAATTTAACTTCTCGAAAAAAGGGTCGATTAGAATTTCCGGTTCGCATACCTCCTAGATAAAAATATCTATGTCAAGTTGGTCGTCATAATTGTCATAAACATGAAATGAAACAAATAGTTATAAAAGATAACAAACAATCATACCACATCTGAATCATAGACCGGACGAGGGCAGATGGGGACGGATATCAAAACCATGACACTATATATAACAAACAATCACACAATTAAGAAATTTATACAACTAAGTATCTAAATCATACAAGTAAGAAAATAGAAAAAAAAGCTAAGAACAAGAGGCTCATAAGGTGGTGCCGGCGACGGGACGGCTGGAGATCAATGGCGGTGAGGACGGGGGCGGGACGGCGAGGGCGGCGGGGACGGGGACAGGGAGAGGACGACGCGGCGAGGGCGAGGGCAGCGAGGACGGGGACGGGGAGAGGGCGACACGGCGAGGGCGATGCGCGGCGAGGGCGGCGAGGACAGGGATGGGGACGGGACGGCGCGGCGAGGACGGGGAGGGAGACGGCGCGGGCGAGGTCGACGGGGACGGGTGGGTCGCGACTGCGGGGTGGTGCCGGCGACGGCGGGATGTGGGTGGCGACGGGATGTGGGAGTGTGAGGGTTTGTGTGGTTGGTGTGTGGTTGTGGTGTTGCAAGCAAGATCTGGATCTAAAATTTAGGGCACAAATTTGGTTATGTCTAATTTTTTTTTATTAAATTACTACACAATTAAAAGAAATTTGAAAATAACAGTGTTACATGTGCTATAAATCTAAATTACATTTCACCGGTTGCTCTTACTTAGTCGGCTATGTGCTTGTTTAGGAGGCATAAAGTCGCCATCACTGTTGTCATCAGCGACGATTGGCTTTTTCGATCCTCCAACGACACCCTTAGACTTGGGTCTGATCTCAGCTCGTGTAGGAGGCATGAAATCATCATCACTGTTGTCATCAGCGACGATTGCCTTCTTCGATCCACCAACGACACCCTTAGACTTGGGTCTGATCTCTGCACGTTTAGGAGGCATGAAGGCATCGTCACTGTTGTCATTAGCCATGACCGCCTTCTTCGATGATCTTTCTGTCTTCGATGATCCAACACTCCAGGTTTTGGGTCCGATATTTACTCCAAGAGCCCTCTTCATTTCATCAGCATAGCATGTCGTCGTCGGACGCCCCTTGGGTGCTTTACCCCATAGTATCAACTTCCACAAGAAGTCAGGGATCTCTGTGTTGATTAACTCTGCGTCTTCAGGGTAATGTTGCACAGTTAAAAAATATAATTAAACACAACTCATAGAACTATATTTAAATTAGACGCTACACCTTATATATTAATTAATGTAACGAAATTTAAAGTTACCTTTATGTGCAATGCATATTCCCGAGGCAAAAAATATATGTTTTTTGACTTAGGGTTGATAGGCAAGTTACGAAAGCCCGCCTCGATGATTTTGAGTTCAGTCACTCTATCCCACCTTCTACGCAATCTCAAAAGTTCTTGGCGTATTTCCTCTTGGTTTCTCTCTGGTATCCCATCTCTTCGAAAGTATTTATTTAGCTCAGTGAGGTGGCTATTGCTACTAATTAATTCATCGAATGGCACGGGTGGAGTCCCTTTCCACTTATCACCCTTCATCATTCTTACAGCACCATACACAACCAAATGAGACATCATACCGGTAAAACCATGATCACAAGGAGGAACTGTCGGGGATGTAACCCCGGATACCCCAGAGTGGTTGGTTCTGTTGAATTAATAGAAAGGATAAAAACAGGAATAAATGAGTAAAAGGTAGAGAAAAGACAGAAGAAAGCAGCCTGGGCCGATATTGGTACTGCCCAGGCCGGCATACCCAGTGTTGGGCCAAGTTTCATTTACCTCGGATGGACCGAGTCAAGTTCAGGCGCTCCCGGGCCTCGGTTGGGCCGAGTTTACTTCCTCCAGACCTCGGAACGGGCCAGCGTCCCCTCTCCTCGGGCCGAGGTTCCAAGCAGGCCGACATCAGCTTACCTCGGCCGGGCCGAGACGTCCTTACCTCGGTAGGCCGGCTTCCGCACCTCGGCTGGGCCGACACTTCCACACCCCGGCTGCTCCAGCCTCAGTGGGCCGAAGTTCCCAGTCTCGGCTGGGCCGACATATTGCACCACGGCTGGGCCGGCACATCCCCAGCTCAGCTGCGACCAGGGCGGGCCGAGTTGATTCACAACTCGGCTGGGCCGACATATCTCCACCTCGGCTGGGCCAACACATCGACACCTCGGCTGCGGCCGTGGGCCAGCGTATCCGCGCCTCGGCTGCTCCTTGGGCCGAGATATCACCATACCTCGGCAACGACCACCAGGAGCGCTGCCCCTACATCGATAACTGCCTCTTCTCCAACACTCTACGTCGACACTTGCACCAGCTCTAGAAGATAAGAAGAAGACTAGAAGATCCCGAAGACAAGTGCAAGATGACAAGGATAAGGACGAAGACAGGATAGGCCATGCCCATCCTGGGCGTGGCTTAGCATGGCTACAGTGTAGAGGATAGTACCCGCATGCACAATGCTGACAAGACCCCATCAGTCAACTCAGCTACAGTGTGTGTACAGTGTTCTGTGGCCCAGCTCTTGTCCCCTGGGCTACCTATATAAGGAGCACCAGGGGAACGCTCACAGCAGCCCCCTTGGGCTCATTTCTCCCCCTGCTCTCATGAAGCTCACTCTAGCTAGAGAAGACCTCTTAGAGGCAACTCCTGCACAGCTCAAGGAGCACTTGTAAAAGTCATATACAGAGGAAAAAATATACCAAATAGGTTAGATGCTGCAGTAGGGGTGTTATCTCTCACGAGAGCCCCGAAGCAGGGTAAATCCTCGTGTTCATCCGTTTGTCTTCTGTGTGTGCAATCCTGCGCGCTATCCCTCCCCGAATCCCCTAGCGTCCATCGGTCCCAAACTTAAGCCTACCCCTAGGCATCTGTTGTTCTACACGACGACATGAACCGACATGATATTGCTAATTAATTAATATACTATAGCTAGCTAATAATAAGCCACTACACAAACAACACCTACTAACTCTAGCTATCTCTAGCTAAGTTACCCAAACCAACTCAGATGCAATATATCCAACAGGGGTAAGGGTCCTATATATAGAGAGAGAAGAGGGGGAAGTGGGGGGGTGGGAATTGGAGTGTCCAGCAACGTCTATATTACCGGCGTGTGGATATATGACACGCCGGTGATCTTGATCACAATACCGGCGTGTGGGTATATGACATGCCGGTGTTACCATAGGGTACCCACATGCCCTCCTAAGATATATGATAACCGGCGTGCCTCCCAGGTCACACGCCAGTAACTACAAAGTACACTACCGGCGTACATCTCACTTTCCACACCGGTGATCTGTTCCTCCATGGTTGGATTTTTGGGCCCACAAATCACCGGCGTAGCTCTAAGATGTCCACGCCGGCGATTCCACCGTATCACCGGCGTGGAAACATTCCCACGCCGGTGATTAGCTGCGGAATTTGGTCCCAGCAGATCACCGGCGTGGGGTTTAGGTGGTCCGCCGGTGATTACAAGCCGGCTATTAGCTGTTTCCTTGTAGTGAACATGCCCTGGAGGCATATAGTTCTCATCATGATCGCATCGATATAAGTCTAGATCAAATAACTGACTATCGCGAATGAAGTTATGGAGTGCTACACATGCAATGATAATCTCTGTCTGCTTCTCTAATGGGTAGCTTGATATACCATGCAAGATGTTCCATTTCTGCTTCAATTCCCCAAATGCTCTCTCAATAGCATTTCGCAAAGATGAGTGGGCATGGTTGAATATTTCTTTCATCCCAGTAGGTGCTCTAGCTAGTCTGAACTCAGGTAGATGATACTTGGTTCCTGTATATGGTGAGAGATACCCTTCCTGATTAGGATAACCCGAATCAACTAGATAGTATCTTCCTGAATGAAACACAAGTTAGTGATATCATATATGACACGAATATCACCCAGTGAAGAATGCACAAGCCTAACATGTACCTGGAGGAGGATGAGGAAAATTTGCTTCAAACTTAAGCAATGTATCTTTGAATATCCTCGTGTCATGCACGGAACATGGCCATCCAGCAATATAGCACCTCAGCAAGCTTCCTATTGATTGTCTCCTTGGATCTCTTGAATCGGTTATGAACTTGAGTGACAGATTGTGGACTACCAAGAGTCCACAAAAACATTCCAAGTGCCTCCTCGGTACACAAATCTGTCCATAGCAATTCAATAGAGAAAAACATACAATGTCATGTTCATACAAATTTAATACAACCATAAACACAAATCTGTCCATACCAATTAATACCCTGTCATGTTCATGCATTCTATCTAATACACACATCTAAACAGCACAAAATAGAAGATCAAAATTGCATGAAAAAAGAAGAAAAACAGGGGCTCACCTCGCAGCTAGAGGGGCTTGGTGCAGCAAGGACGTGGTCGGCGACGCAGAAGGTCTAGCGTGCTCAGGGCAGCTCACGTGGACGACAGTGGACGAGACAGGGCGAGGCGGCGGCTCGAAGCGCTCCTGTCTCTGGCGGCCGACGGGAACGAGGTCGACCTTGACGGTGGGGGACGACGGCGGCAGGGGTGGGGGACGGGGACGGCGGCGGCAGGGGTGGGGGACGGGGACGGCGGTGGCGGTAGGGGTGGGGGCGGCGGCGGCGGAACCCTAACCCTAGGCCGCCATGCTAGCGCTCGAGCGTGAGAAAAGGGGGAAAATGAGTCGGGGGGTCGTGGTTCTACCGTTTCGCACGGAAGGATATCGAGTTATATCGGGATGACAGTTTTTCTGTAAATACTTCAAACTATAGAGGGTAGTTTCGTCCGACGGCCTTCGGGAAGCACCTCCGAGCTAGCTTTTCAAGTGGCTCGCGCGCACAGTTCATTTCCCAGCCGCGCTTTTGCCCTGCGCTTTTCCACCGTTGGCTGTTTGTTTGCGCTTCAGCTTCTCCACCCCAAAAGCACAAGCGGAAGCGGAAACAAATAGGCCCTAAAACCTGAGGAAGTGTCGTCGCCTTCAGCCTCCAGAGTCCATTGGATGGTGCTGATCATTAGGTGCATGAGCGTCTGGGCCTTCTTCGCATCTGTGGCCACATCCCGTCTTGGATAGTTGGATGTTTTCCACTGACATAATATGTCCTCTTTGTGGGATATGTGCTCTTTGTGGCATCCTGAGTCGGAACCCACATCGTTTTCACGTGTCCCGCTGACCGTTTCCGTTGGAACTTCGTCCACGAGGCTCTGGGTCCCGAGCGGCAGGCTCTAGATCTTGGTGAGTTACGGGAAACCCAGACGAACCATGCCGAGAGGAGGAGGCGCCTCTTCTGGCTAGTGTCGCCGCGGTGACCTAGACCCTTTGGAGGATACACAATAATATGGTTATCGAGCGGGTGTTCCTATGGCGCGCTAGTGACTCTTTGTTTAAATTCCTTACTTTTTTTTGCAGCAATGGCACCCTCTATGTAGGCAGCGAGACAAAGCTCGGCTAGACATCATCGAGTTTGTTTAAATTCCTTACTTTTTCAGCAGTGGCACTCGCTATGTAGGTAGCGAGACAGAGGTCGGCTAGACATCATGCTCGATGTTCTCTTGGAGATGGCGCATCGTCTTGTCTCGCCTTGCCTTCTAGACTCTGAGCCCCGTGATGCGACCGAGTTGTCTGTCGCTCTCGGCCCCTCCTTTTTTGTTGTTTCGTTGGGCTTATTTTTTATGTTGCCCCAACTTTATTTTCTCCTTTTCCTTGCACTTGGTACTTTGTATGGACTCGGTTTTGGTTGGATTGCTTATTTATAAAGCGGGCATAAAGCCTTTTTCTTACAATCTCTTGACCCTACTCCTTTAATTTCTTACAATCCACTTTTCTACAAACTTGTAGCTTAAAGCTTGGTAAAATGGTAACTTCAATTGCAAAAATGCAATTGTGTATTAACCTCCCTTCTAGGCCATATAATCATTTTTTGTCTCTCTCCTTGTTATATTTTTTGCCCGCCACGTCGGATCCGATAGGCCGAACCCACCCTAAATCACCCAATTGACACAAATAGCTCTTTATCCACCGCCCTCTCTCGCCTCCGTCCTGAATTTCCCGACACCCCTCCCCCCGTCGTCCGTCCTAGCCGCCGACACCCGTCTCCGTCCTATCCATCACCGCTCGCTCCGCCACTCGTCCGTGACATGAGAAGGAATTTGTGGAGCTTGTGAAGAAGTAGGATGGCTCATCCTATTACATGGAGGAGAGTAAGTCGTCGACTGAGGTCAAGAGAGACCCTCGCCCGGAAGGACAGGCGCGCCCGACAGCGCAACCGTGAGAAGGCGGAGAAGGAGGAGGCTGCGAGGAAGGAGGCTACAGACAAGGAGGATGTGGAGATGTTGTTCGGCGTGTCCTCTCTGACGCCCATGACCAAACCCACGCCAAGAAGGTCCATGTCCTCGACCACGCTCATGGTCGACCTCGTCCCTCCATCGAAGTGGCACATCCTGGATAGCATACCACAGGAGAGTAGGTCTCCCCGGACACGGTGTATGACTCATTCCATCTCCTACGATCACGGCCATCGGCGGGCATCTCCGACACCGGATGTACCCACTACATGTTCGACGAAAGTCCGGACACGTGTCAGGTTATTTCTTGTCCCATATGCATTACCTAGGATAAATTTTAGGATGGTAGTTTAATTGCGATGCATGCTTAGGGCTCGTTTATTATGTATCTAATAAATAAAGGTCGGGATCCTCCAAATTATGACATTGGTGATACCGCATCCCCTTTGTTACAATCATCGGACACTAAAAAAGAGATGGAGACAAAGGAAAGAGGCATTGCATACTCAACCCACGAAGATAAGTTGTTGTGCCAATCTTGGTTGGCGACAAATATGAATCCTATTTGTGGAACTCTGCAAAGGGTTTAAATTATTGGGAGAAAATCAATCAATTTTACCATGAGCACAAGCACAAGACTATGTGGAGCCGAATCCAATCAATACCACGCGCAATGAGGCTCTCTCCAACATAGGTGGGCCACGATCCACCAGTCCGTGAACAAGTTTTGCGATGGTTATGCACAACTACGAAATATGAATCAAACTGGCGTTGGCGTTGATAGTCATGTAAGTCTTGCTTGCTTGTTATCAAATTTTTTGCCTGCCTTTCATTTCATTGTGTTGAGTATTTGTTGCTTGCTAGATGAGGTAGGCCACCATTTTGCATCATCAAGTGGAGAACAAACCATCACTTTGTCTCATTGTTGGCTCTAATTGAATGGAAAACCGAACTGGAGCACCCTCTTCGAAGATACCAAGAATCCCACCAAGAAGATGAACGACAACGATGAAAATAGGAAAATACATGTGATTTGAGGATGTGGGAGACGGAAACGATCACGCGTGAGGGTGTGGCAAGCAAAATGTCGCCCACATGGACGAACATCTTCTCTAATAAGGGGGAGACACTGAAACAAATGGGGAAAAGGGGGAGAGGAAAGATACGAGGTACAGACCCTTCCTGAAAGTGCAAAGGAGGAGAATAGAGTTTGACCGAGCGAGGGCCAATGCTAGAATGGAGTTGGAGATAGTTGATAAAATTGGGGAAGAATGAGAAACGGATAAAAATGGAGCTCGAAAAGACGAAGGTGTATGAGACCCTTCAATTTGAGAAAGAGAGATTGAGGCTCTCAAGGCTCATGGAGGAGTTGAAAATCATTTTGCAAGACACTTAGCTCATGGATGATCAAAGTAGGATTTGGTTCAACAATCAAAAGAAAAAATGATCCATTCTTTGATCGTACGAATTGTCGAATTTATTTTGAATTGTTTTGAATCGAGGTTTATTTTGTGTTGAATCACTGAATTTGTGAAACTGATTGGATGAGATCAGTTTGATGGTTGAGAAGTATAGGGTGTGAATTATCTAGGATGACAAATGAGAGTTGACGAATGCCTATGTGTCCGGATACATATAGTAGGTCAAATTAGCACAAGTTACGCCATCACCGGCGACATTTGTCGCACTTGTGTGCACGTGATGCGAGGGAGTCTACCTCCCGTATAACGAGCTCGCGACAAAGCGCCTTGAACGTCAATCATGTTATTCTGCGAGTGAAAAATGATGTGCTGACACCATTGGCGTGTTTGGTTGCTCGTGGTCCAGGCTCTGGGATACAAAACTGGGCCGTTTTTCCTTGTCCGCTTCGAGTATCTGACCCACACGAAGCTTAACGCACCCTAGAGCCTGGCCCTGAATGAACGGCCGAATGGCCGTTTCTGTTTCCGCCGAGCCACCATCTCCGCATGCAAAAAAGGGGAACAGTGCGCCGAGCTAGCAGATGGCGGGAGCTGGGCGCGTGCACGCGAAAATGCGACGGGAAGTATTTCGTCCCCTCCCTCTCACCGTCCAAGCTCCCGTCACCATTTCCCCCATTCAAGCTCAGTCGTAGCTGTTTTCTTGAGTGGTATGTGGTGTACAGGGGAAGGGTTCCAGGAGCTTACAATTCTTGAGATGCTTGCCCTGCTCAAGTGGAACGTTTCCCCAACCAGTGTTGTAAAAGGTTTGCAACTAAAGAGCGGGCATAGAAGACTTACTCCATAAACATGCTACCATATTGCCCCATCAGAGCAGCACTAGTGGAGGAGGTAAAGAAGCTGTGACGATAAATGGTGCGGGGAAAGTGAAGGACAGATTAGATCTACCCGCCTCAAAGATTTGATCATCCTCGTCCAGTTCGTCGTCATTGTGTATTTGTTGTTCGCCTAAGTATGTATGATCATATGTGAACCTTGGATTGGTAATCTCACCGCTAGTGGATGCAAGGTAACTAAAACGACCGGAAATTGTGCAGCCAAACATAGGGTATTAACCTTTAAACGTAAACGCGGGCAACCAAACATCAGTGACCTCTAAACTCGTTTCCTGCCATACGAGTCAGGATGAAATTGGCAACCAAATACGGTGCAAAATTTCCCCATGCCACGTGTCTACTCTGCCAGACCCAACTGAAAGGGCGAAAATGCATGTGAGCAACCAGCGCTTCCTTTATACACATCGAAACGAAGGACGGAAATACTCTTCTTATCGTTGGATCCTGATCGGACGGGGGAACTCGTCCCACGTCCCCACCAATATAATTAGCCGTTAACCGGCATCCAAACCTTCTTTCTCGCCTTCTATCGCCTTCTATCGCCTATCCTGTCTGTTCCCACCCTTTTTATACCCCCATCCCGTACCTGCAGCTAGCACCTGCTCCCACTTGCAAGCCCACCACCTCAAACCCCAAACCCTAGCACAGCCCTCGCCACCTCCATGGCGCGCCTCCACCTCGTCGCCGTGGCCATGATTGTGCTCTTCGCCGCCGCCGCCGCGCAGGCCCCCGGCGCCTCTCCGACGCCCGCCCCCAGGGCTCAGCCTACCCCGCCGCCTCCGCCTCCACCTCCACGTCCGGTGTCCCCTCCCGTGCAGCCTCCGGTGATGGCTCCACCGACCTCCGCCCCTGCGCCCGCCCCGACGGCCCAAGCACCGGCGCCCACGGCCGCCGCCCCGGCGCCAGAGTCCGTCATCTCCTCGCCGCCGGCGCCTGCTCCGGGCTCGATCTCCCAGCCACCGTCCGACGCCCCGACGGCCTCGACTCCGCCGCCGAACGCCGCCACCGGCCTCGCCCCCGCCGCCACATGGGCCGCCGCCGCCGCCGCAGTGGCAGCAGTCGCGGTCTTCTACTGAGATCTGCCTCCCAGTGACGAGATCCCCGCCGCTGATATGGCCGCTCGATATCACCGCCATTACCTCCGTTAATTTATTATTGCTTCATCATCCACTGCTCGCGCTTTTGGGCCTGGTTGCTTATTCCATTCGGGTTAGTCTAGGAACTACTACTCAGATCTAGTATGCATGTGTATGAGAGATAAGAGACACTAGTGCTGTGGCTTGTCGCTGCACAATTCCTCGTTTGCCTGGGGATTCTTTCTTACATTTCTAGTGATATTATCTTTGCTTTACCAGCTTTGCTTTGCTTGATCCGTGCTTGTTCCGGCCGATCTGGAGAGCCGAAGCCAGAGGCCTCCAGATCTACTCTGCTTTTCTTTCTCTGTAGTGCGTGGATTTTTTTCTTGCTTTTGCGAGTGAGAGTGATGAGTTTGTGACGTTAGTGGGCCAGCTGGGGGGGTGAGCCAGTGTCGAAGTGAGGAAGCATCCGGAGTGAGCTAGTAGCACAAAAAAACCTGGAGCTGTGGTGGGGGTCGGTGGGACGCGCCAGCCGGCTGCAGGAAGGAGGACGCGTGGCCACTGCCCGCGGCTGCGTGTGATTCGGTGCCGACCGACCGCGACGGTCGTCTCTGTTCGGTAGGCGTGCGTGTCGTGCCGTGGCGCGTCGAGAGAAAAAGTGGGGCGTGGTTGCCGGGTTGTTGTAGCCTTGTAGGTATGGCAAGAGTAACCAACGGGCACTTCTCCGGGCGACCATTTTGGCCTGGTCACGGTCGCTGCGACAGGCCTAGGACCCACCCCTCTCTCTCTCTTATTCTGCACACGTTTTTCTCTTTCTTTTTGCGCCACTGATCTAAAAAAAACAAGAACACGCGGCTATAGTTTGATGAGAATTAAATAAATCATCGCACAATGTCTTGTTAGTAGCGATATAGCAAGCTAACAGTGAATTGTAAGAACGGCGCTATTTTGCTATATCGTCATTTTTTTTCCTCTTCCTTGATCTGATCCCATCTCCTCTCTCTCATCTGCCATCCATCAACCGAGCCGACGCCGCTGCTACCGGCAGGCAGCCAGTGTGAAGAAGTCATCAACGAGGCTGCAGCTAAGGGTATCTCCAGCCGTAGTGCCGGCGTTATTTTGGGGGGGGGGGGGGGGGGGGGGGGGGGGGGGGGACCAAGTTTCCAGTCGCGCCCCATGTTTCGGTCCCCAAACACGATCAAATTTGAAAGTTTGTTTCCCGCTTCCATAAAACAACAGCTCGGCGATCAAACATCCACAGTAGGGCAATCGGACAAAAAAGCCACAGTTCGGCAACGGAATCAAGCCACATAGTTCGGCGACCGAGGCAAAATAGCCACATTCGGCGTGCTGGACGAGCGGGAGCGGATCAGACGGTCCGGGTCACCGAAACTCCTCGTCGCCATCCTCCAGGTCGATCGGCGTGGTCGTCGGAGTAGGGGCAGAGCTCGGAGTGGCCGTAGGAGCGGAGCTCGACGGAGGGGGTGGCGGCAGCATCAGGCGGCGTGGTGGCAGTAGTAGCGTCCGGCGGCGTGGTGGCAGCAGCTTCCGGCGACGGGGTGGTAGCAGTGCTCGGCGATGGTGTGGCGGCAATCTGGCTGAGGATCGTGCGCCGCTCGGCCATGAACCACGCCTTCACCTCGGGGTCCATCGTGTCCGGGTCGCCGCCCATCAGGAATGCAAGGTCGGTGTTCCTCTTCTTCGCCGCGGAGCTGGCCTTGAGGAGGTCGAGCTTGATGTCTTGCCTCGCCATGATCGCCGTCCAGCGCACCTCGGCTTTCTCCTCCCTCTTGGCGGCGTGGTTCTGGGCATCGGCGATGCAGGTCTCGATGGAGGCTGCAAGCCTCTCAGCGCGGCGGCCGAGTCCGTTGCTGCCTTGTGAAAGTGCATGTGTTGCCCCATGCGTGGTTTTGCTAATTAATGACAATCCTTATGGACTAATGTTTGCATTGAGATAACTTTATAGATCTTGTCCATGAAGAAGATTGGAGTTCATGTGTTGGACTCTAGAAGATTACATGATGATCAATGCTCTATTCAACGGTTTATATGAAGAATGGTCATGTGTAGAGTTGAGCTTATTGCAAGCATGGCTTGGAAAAGAAGATTGAGTGAACTTCATGTTTATCTCCAAGCCATCATCTATATCAAGAGAATAATATGAAGCACAAGTGGTTACATGAAGACGGAGCTTAGCGAGGCTCTCCCATAATGGAGTATGGGGAGCATTTGGAGAAGTCTTCATCAAGCATGTGCTAGCAAGCACAATCAAGAAAGGTGTTCCAACTTGAGAGAGTCAAGATCGTCATCATCTAGCTCAAGTGGAATGCGCAAGGCAAAGGTATGATCTGATAGGGTTTCTATTTTACCGGTCTCATGTTGTTGGTTTGGAGACCGGGTTATAGGATAGACGGCGTACTATCAAGAGGGGCTCTCAAGTGAGTAACTTGATCGCATCTTTATGGAGAGCTCAAACCTTTGCATATTTGGCATATCATCTTTCTTGGTTCTTATTTGGCTTTTATCCATGTAAGAATTTAGAGCTTGTGTTCATCTCCATAGCAAGCTCTAGTTCATCAAAAATGGATTTCATTTGGATATCTAGTGGTGTTTTTGATGTTGGAGGTTTTACCGGTTCGTCTCTTGTAGAGAGGTCAAACTCTCCTCTTGTGTTATCCTCCTCACATGATGGACTATGATGTGTATATGCATGATCTTGTAGTGCTTGTGATTATCTTCGGAGCAAGCCCAAGATCATTGAAAACGGAGTCCGGATGGAAAATTTGTTGCGTTCTCGGTGTTCGAAATATTACCGGTCCTCCTCGAGATAAGGTCCACACCTCCCTTGTGTGATATCTCTCTATATTTGTGACCCTTAATATTTCCAACCTCGTTGGCTTCATCTCGTTTGGAGCTTCCTTGCAAAAGTTATTGCATTTCAGGATTTGCTGTTTGCTGTTGTTTTTCCTGTCCGGAGTCTCCGGCTCAGGGGTGCTCAGGGCCGGAGTCTCCGGCCTCCCTGGTTTTGGAGCGAAGAGCTCCGCGGACGGCGCTTGCGGTATAGGGTCCGGAGTTGGTCCGGAGTATCCCCGGAGTCTCCGCCCCGACCGGAGTCTCTGGTCCTCGTGGTCCGGAGTCTCCGGATGAGTTTTTCTGCATCAGCTTTTTCCTGACTTTCTGCGTCCGGAGTCTCGCCCATTTGGTCCAGAGTCTCGCCCGGGCCGGAGTCTCTGGCCTCCCAGACCGGAAACTCTGGACTAAGTGGACTGCAACGGCTCTTTTTCTGGGAGGGGTATAAATACCCCTCCACCTACCTTCAGCCACTTAGCTCTTCCAAGCACGTTTTCCCCCTCTCTCTCCTCCATTGTTGACCTTGGAAAGCTTGCCCTCTCCCAATTCCTCCATGATTCTTGCATATCTTTGAGGAATTTGAGAGAGGAGATCTAGATCTACATTTCCTCCAATCCATCTCTCCTCTAAGTGAGGGGAACCTAGTAGATCTTGGTCTTGGAGTTCTTGGTGTTTCTCCTACTTTGTTCTTCCTCTCTTATTCCCCCATAAGCATTTGTTGCTTTGTTGGAATTTGAGAGTGAAAGATTTGAGCACTTGTGCTCTTGCCTTTATTATTTGGTGCATCGGTGTGCTCTACACGAGGATTCGTGGAAGTTGAAAGCTTGTGAACTTGTTACTCTTGGGTCTTTGGACCCTAGACACCGTGTGGTGGTTGAGACCCTTCTGTGGTCACTTGTAGCTGTTCGGGAGCCCCCAATCTGTTGTGGGTTGTGCCCGGATCGTTGTTGAAAGGCTCCGGATTTCCGCCTCGAAGAATTCCGATAGTGGAAGGTGAACCAAACCTTTGTGGTGCGGTTCATCGGAGAAGAAGGTGAAACCTTTGTGGTTGTTGAACCATTGTGTTAGTTCACACCTCTCCAACGAGACGTACTCCCCTAAAAGGAGGAACTCGGGAATACATCCTCGTCTCCGCGTGCCTCGGTTATTTCTATACCTGAGCTCTTCACTTATGCACTTTACATTGTGATAGCCTTCATGCTTGAAGTATTCTATATTGCTATCACCTTGTTGCTTGTCTTGCTTAGCATAAGTTGTTGGTGCACATAGGTGAGCCTAGTTTATTTAGGTTGTTGGGTTGTTAATTTAAACACATGGTTTTATTCCGCAATTATCAAGCCTAAATCGGAAAAGTTTTAATCGCTTATTCACCCCCCTCTAGGCGACATCCTTGTCCTTTCACCTTGGCCTTCTTATGGCCATCGGGTCGCCCCTCGGATGTCGTGGTGGGAACACGCAGATGCCTAGGGGTAGGCTTAGTCTGGGGCCGAACGTACGCTTGAGGATTCGGGGAGGGATTGCGCGGTGGAACCGCACACGAAGAACACTGCAAACACAAAGATCTACCCTG
Source organism: Poa pratensis (assembly GCA_947311845.1). Taxonomy (NCBI): domain Eukaryota; kingdom Viridiplantae; phylum Streptophyta; class Magnoliopsida; order Poales; family Poaceae; genus Poa; species Poa pratensis. The sequence goes on from CAMZMU010000069.1 coordinate 39,872,046, forward strand.
CTTCGGGGCCCTCGTGAGGAGGTAAAACCCCTACTGCAGCATCTATCCTACTTTGGTGTATTTCCTCTGTATATGCAGTGTGTACAAATGCTCCTCGAGCTGGATACCTCTTAGTGCCTCTAAGTGTGCCTAATTAAGTTGCTAACCACTGCTAATCCCCAAAGAGGAGAGCTCCCGTGGGGGAAAATGATCCCAGGGGCCTCGTGTGCCCGTCCCTTTGCCTCTCCCCTGGTGCTCTTTATATAGAGAGACCCCAGGGGACAACAAGGGGACAAGGGGACAAGCAGGGGACAAGAAACACTATTCCAGGTACACTGTAGCTGCGTCATGGAGGTGTACTCTAGTCACATCGCGGGCACTGTAGCCACGCTGCCTGTGTCCTTGGTTTGCCTTCTTGCGGTTGTCTCTTGGAATCTCCTAGTCAGCCTCTTATCCTCACCCAGATATTTCTCCTGTGGATAGCAGGGCATCCAATGCCCAGTCTCGGTCTCAGTCCTGGGAACGCACAACCACTAGCCTCGGTCACGTTTGTTGCCACGATCGTGAGCCTTAGCTTCGCTGGTCTCGGTCCTGGAGGAAGCGATCTGCTTCTGGTGTCGGTGGCGATCGAGGGAAACCGAGACCACCAGTCCCTGTCGAAGGGACCAGATCGATGGTCGCTGGCGGCGCACAGATACGTCGGACGGCCTCTTGGCCCGACATTGGAGCTGGCGTGCGGTGGAGAGGAGGCCTTGGCCCAGTACCGGCCTGCCGAAGTAAACAAGCCTCGGCCCAAACCGAGCTATCAGCTGGCGACGGTGGCCTGCTCCGGGGTGCGGCCTGCTGCAAGGTGCGGCCCGCAAGGAGCCTCGGCCTCACCGAGGCAAAGGGAGCCCGGTCCATCCCGGGGCGCCACGGCGCTTGGCCCAGACGAGGCGAGGCGGGGAAGTCGGCCCGTCCCGGGACGCAGGAGCCTCGGTTGCCCACGAGGCGCAGAAGACCTCGGTCGGTCCCGAGGTAGCGAGGCGCAGGAGACGCCGCTCCTCACCGATACAAGGAAGCCTCGGTCTCCCGAGCTGCAGATCTCGGCCTGCCTGAGATGGATTCGGCCCGATCCGATGTAACGTTGTCTCGGGCCAGCCGGAATAAAGGCCATCTCGGTCTGCTCCCAAGTATGTCGGTCCATGCCGGGAATATGCCGGCCCAGGTTGATTTCTTCTGTCTTTTCTTTATTTCCTTTCACCTTTTACTTATTTCCTTGCTGCCTCCTCTAATAGCTCCATAACACCAACAACTCTGGGGTACCCGGGGTTACATCCCCGACATCGGCCGCTCCGGGCACCGGCGCTGTTGGACCAGTGGAAACCAGGGTACCACGACCCGTATGCCTCTGGCCCAGAAGACCACGCGTGGAAGATCAAGACAAGTCAACGGTCAACAGAGCGCGGCCCGCTCTGTAAGGCCTCGTGAAGACTCACGCTTCTAAGGCAAGCAGCCTCGGGAGAACACGCTGCGGGCAACCAGGGAACGGCCTCGCGAGGCCACCCTCGCGACGGAAGCATCGCCACCAGGCCTCGTGTGGTACAGGACAAGGCTCTGCACACCCGTGACCCCGCACCAGGGGCCATGTGCGATTGCGTCTCCTTCAGAGTGACGCGCGCGCCTACGCCCTGTCGCAGTGCACGACGGCCAAGGCTTTCCTCTTTGGTGATTAAAGGATGCCGACCATCCACGGCAAGTAAAGCAAAGCCCAAGACTTTCCTCTTTGGTGCAAGACGGCCCGACCGGCGCTACGCGCCACCACAGGCGTCATCAACGACGTCACCAACAAGTCCTTGCGACTGCGCCATGGACGGTGGCTTTATCTGAGCTAGGGCAGCACGCCGGTACCTTTCTTGGTGCTATGTGGGAACCCTTCCCGCCAAGACATTTGGGAAGAGGATCGGAGCACTATAAATAGGGCATCACCTAGCCTTAGAAAGCAGATCCCAACTTCTCCCCAAGCTCCAACACTTGTACTGTAACCTCTCCAAGCAGTGCAATCCAGACAAGCAGGAAGTAGGGTATTACACCATCACATTGGCCTGAACCTGGGTAAACCGATGTGTACCCTTGTTGTGTGTGTCTCTCTTCACCGAGGTCGCCGAGGGCTTCGTTGGGTGCGTGTTTCAGTCCCAAGTGTTCGAACGACACTACACGAGAGGTTCGTTCGGGACATTTCCTCGACATTTGGCGCGCCAGGTAGGGGCCTGAGGCGCTCTCTTCGACTTTCCTCACCGCCATGGTCGGCACCCGACGCAAGGCGGCCATCCGGGTCGCCACCGGGCCCGTCATCAACAACCCGCGTAGGCGCGCGGCTCCCGCCGCCTCCGAAGAAGAAGAGGAGCACGGGTCGGAGGAAGCTGAGGCTTCTTCCCTCCACCCTTCCAGGTAGAACACGCTACCGCCGTCCGACGACCACATCGCGTTTGCCTCCGCCCGAGCTCCACTGACACCGGGGGTTGCGCTGCTTCTAGCGCAAGAACTCCTCCGACACCACCCTCCTTAGTCCGGACGCGCCGCTGGCTAGGACGCGCCGCCTGGCTAGGACGCATCGCCGAGCTCGTAGAGATCGCCGCTGAGCGCACGTCGCCCGACCGGCCGAGCGGTCTAAAGCGCAAGAAGAGGGACTGCCCCGCGCACTCTGGTCTCAGGCTCCACCTGCGGCAGAGGTTGACTACGAGCCTCGCCGGCACGTAGCCTACATCCTTGGGGCAGGACAGGCCTCCTCCCCCGCTCGCGCCGGCAAGCGTCCAGCCAGAGTGGTGGGCGCTGCTCTCCCTCGCGGCAGGGCACCCAGACCACGCAAACGGGCGCGGACCGAGATCTTTGACGCGGATGACCGCCCGGAGGACACCACCGGGATTGGCGTCAACCCGCTAGTTTGCACCCCCACCATCAACCATGTGTCCGTTGCAAGGACACACATTGATGGGGGCATCGGTGTCAACCTCCTCTCCATCCAGGTGTTCGCAAAGCTCTAGGTGCCCTTCGATCGCCTGACTCTAGCCGATTCTTTCTCAGGGATCACTCCTGGGGTCGAACACCCGTATGGGCGGATCCGCCTCCCCGTGACCTTCGGCACCCTCACGAACTTCCACACAGAGTATATCAATTTCGAGGTTGCCGACATCAACCTGCCGTACAACGCCATCCTGGGCTACCCAGCCTTGGCCAAGTTCATGGCGGCTACTCATCCAGCGTACAACCTACTCAAAATGCCGGGCAGCTGCGGCGTCATTACCGTACGTGGTGACCAGACTGGCGTCACGGCCAGGCAGGCCTTCGCGGGCGATTTCGTCGCTTGCCTGGCCGAGGACGAAGGCCTTGAGGATGACCGCGAATCGGCCGGCCAGAAGAGGAAGGTGGTCGCGGAAGGCACCACCGAGACATATCCTGCCGAAGATGGTGCAGCCCCGACTTACTTCCCGAGGAACTCCTCGCCGGCCCTTCCAAGAAGAAGAAGCAGCCCTTTTCCCCAGAGCGGACATCCACCAAGAAAGTGGCCCTGCAAGCTGATGGCTTGGGGGCTACCGCCCTGAGCAGGAGGAGGCGCTCACCGCATTCCTCCAGGCCAACGCGGACATGTTTGCGTTGACGGCGTCCGATATGACCGGAGTGCCTCGGGAGGTCATCGAACATCACCTGGCCGTCTGCCCCACTGCTCGCCAGTGAAGCAGAAGGCCCGGCGGCAGGCGCTGGAGAAACAAGAATTCATCATCAAGGAAGTAGAGAAGCTCAAAGACGCAAAGGTCATCCGGGAGGTCGTGCACACGACTGGCTCTCCAACACGGTGGTCATCCCGAAGCACACTGGAGGGTGCCGGCTCTACATTGATTTCACCGACCTCAATAAAGCCTGCCCCAAGGACCCGTATCCGCCACCGCGCATCGACCAGATCGTGGATTCCACGGCTGGCTGTGACCTCTTGTGTTTCCTGGATGCCTTCTCAGGGTACCACCAGATCAAGATGGCCAAGGAGAATGAGGAGAAGACAACTTTTATCACCCCGTGCGGCATTTACTGCTATGTTTGCATGCCGTTTGGCCTCAAGAATGCTGATGCCACTTTCCAGAGGTTGATGCGCATCGCCTGGGAGTCCAGATGGGACAGAATGCTAAAGCTTACGTCGATCACATCGTCGTCAAGACCAGGTGAAAGAGCATGGTGCCCCCATGTGTGGTTTTGGTAATTAATGACAATCCTTATGGATTAATATGTATATTGAGATATCCTTATAGGTTCGTCCATAGGCATCGCTTGAACTCCATGTGTTGGGTTCAAAGTTGTATGCAATCAAGATTGTTTAATATAATGAACATATTTGAAGATGATCAAGAAAGAAGAAAAGATACAAGGTTGATTAAGGCTAAGTGGAAAGAATGGATTCAAGTGATCAACACACAAAGCTACATGTTGTACCATGTGTGATCTTGTGATCTTGTGGTATGGTAAGCAATTGTCTATATAGCTTTGTGAACTAACCCATGATATATGTATGTGTGGAGTATCCTTGTGGGGTTAGGTATCTTCCCATGGGTTCGCATCAAAAGGAAGATTTCTTATAGCCTATGGAGGATGACGTCAAGTGGTAGGCGTCATGAAGATAATGGTCGAAGTTAAGACGTGCCTTAGAGAGGCTCTCCCATAATGGAGTATGGGGGAGCAACATGTGAGTCTTCACCAAGCGAAGCACAATCAAGAAAGGTACTCCACTTGAAGAGATCAAGATCGTCATCATCTAGCTCAAGTGGAATGCGCAATGCAAAGTTATGATCTTGATAGGGTTTCTATTTTACCGGTCTCGTGGTGTTAGTTGGGAGACCGGGTTATAGGATAGTTTCCTCCAAGAGGGGCTCTCAAATTAGTAACTTGATCGTATCATCATAGAGAGCTCAAACCTTTGCATCCTGGGCATCATATTTCTTGGTTTTTATTTGGCCTTTATCGTTGTTGGGTTTTAGTGCTTGTCGTGATGTTCATAACAAGCCCATGTTCTTCGAAAACGGATTTCGTATGGAAAAGTTGTTGCATTTTTAGTGTTGGAAATATCATCGGTTTATCCTTGAAGAAAGTTTCACACCTTCCATGTGTGGTGAATTTACTCTATTTATGGTTCTTGATATTTCCAACAAAATTGGTTTCATCCCATTTCCACTTTTTGCAGGGAAGCTCTTGTTCTTATCTTTCCAACCTCGTTGGTCCCATCTCGTTTGGAGTTTCCTTGCAAAAGTTATTGCATATCTTGTACAGGCAGAATTCCTGTCTGGCGGTAGTACCGCTAGGTGTAGCACTCGAGGTGCTTCCCTGGGCGGTTAGTACCGCGGGCAGTACCGTGCCTTCCAGGCAATGGTACTACCGCAGGAACTACCGCTCAAGGTACCGCCAGGAGGGATTTCGCCTCTGTACTCCTAATGGTACCCGGGCGGTAGCAACCTCGTAGTACCGCTGGAATATCTCGAATTTATTCGAGGCTTGCCCAGCGGTAGTACCGGCCGCTCACCGGTAGTACCGCTCCTGGTGGCAGCAGTTGTACCGCGAGGCACCGCTGCGCCTGGGAGCAGTACTCACCTGAGTACCGGCAGGAGCCCAGTTGGCTGTAGTACCGCTGGGAACGGGCACTAAACTGCACATAACGGTCAGATTTTCGGGGGACCTATTTAAGGGGTCTTTTTCCCAACGGTTCCCAACTCTTGAGCTCGTATTTTGCCCCCATTGTTGACCTTCCTTGAGCTTGCTTTCTCTCAATCCCTCCAATGATTCTTGCACCTTCTTGAGGGAAAAGAGAGAGGAGATCTATATCTACTATTCCACCAATCAATCTCTCCTCTTAGTGAGGGGTAGTCTTTGGATCTAGATCTTGTAATTCATTTGTTGCTTCCTTGCTCTTCCTCCCATCTTCCTCCATAGAATTAGTTGCTTTGGTGGGATTTGAGAGTGAAGAGCTTTGAGCACTTCTTATGTTCTTGCCATTGCATTAGGTGCATCGGTTTGAGTTCTCCACGGTGATATGTGGAGGTGAAGTTTGAGAAGCTTATTACTCTATGCGGATTGCCTCTTGGGTTGGTTACTACCCTAGGAGGCCTTTGTGTGTGTCGGAGCTTTATCTTGTTGCTAAGCTCCGGGACTTTGTTGGGAGGCTCCAACTCATTGTGGAGTTCCCCGACCTTCGTGTATCGGTTTGGTCAACGCCTCAAAGTCGACCTCATAGTGGAACGAGCCAATCCCTCACGGGTGAAGCTCATGGAGAATAGAGTGAGCACATCCGTGCTATTGGAGCGCCTAGGTGGCTCCACACTCCTCCAACGTAGACGTACTTCCATTGGGAAGGAACTACGGGAAACATCTCCTCGTGTCCACTTTGCGGTTATTTCTAGTGGCGGAGCCAGCTCATCGATAGAGCCTGGGCAGAAACCAAATGGACTTGCTTTGCTAGATTTTTTCCCTTACAAAATTATGATTAACAGCTCAACTCCGATAGTTCTTAAACGGAAATTGCTAGCTTAGCCCGGGCAGCTGCCCGGGCATGCCGGGCCCTAGTTTCGCCCCTGGTTATTTCTATACCCGAACCTTTACTTATGCATTTACCTTTGTGATAGCCATCGAGCTTGAAGTTATCTATCTTGCTATCACTTTGTGGTTGATCTTGTTTAGCATTAGTTGTTGGTGCACATAGGTGAACCTAGCTTGGTTAGGTTTTGTGCTTGATAAATTAAACGTTAGTTTTATTCCGCATTTATTCAAGCCTAAACCGTAATTATTTTAAAACGCCTATTCACCCCCCTCTAGGCGACATCCTCATTCTTTCACCAGGAAAGGCGACACCCTCATCTCCGACCTGGAAGAGACCTTCGCGAATCTACGCAAGGTCAACATCAAGCTCAATCCCGCCAAGTGCGTCTTCGAAGTACCGTCAGGCAAGCTCCTTGGGTTTTTGGTCTCCCATCGCGGTATTGAGGCCAACCCAGATAAGATCAAGATCATTGAGGAGATGCAGCCGCCCAAGCGCCTCAAAGACATACAATGGTTGACCAGGTGCGTGGCTGCTCTGGGGCGATTTATCTCCAAGTCTGGCGAAAAGGCGCTCCCTTTCTTCAAACTGATGAAGAAATCAGGGCCCTTCAAGTGGACCCTGAAGCAGACACAACCTTCGCAGACCTCAAGAGGTACCTGGCTAGTCCGCCTATCTTGGTAGCCCCTCGACCTCGTGAGCCTCTTCTGCTGTACTTGGCGGTGACCCAGCAGACGGCCAGCACTGTCCTGGTGGCGTTACGCGAGGAACCCATCGCAAGTCCCTCAGGAGGGAGTTAGCCCGCCACCTCGGCAGGGGGCTTCCCTCCCGAGGATGCCGGCCTCAAGCCCACGGGGGCTGCAGCAGGAGCAAGCGCCAAACACCGCAAGACCTTGCGGGGGCTACAACCCTGACGCACCTCATCGAGCACCCGTCTACTACGTCAGCACGGTGCTACGGGATGCCCGAGAGCGCTATCCGCAACAACCGAAGCTACTCTTCACCCTCCTCACGGCCTTCAGAAAGCTGCGCCACTACTTCCAAGGACATCCTATCAGGGTCGTCTCATCTTTCCCACTGGAGTAGATCTTACGTAACCCCAACGCTACCGATCGGGTAGCTGGCTGGGGAATCGAGCTCCAGCCATTCGAGCTAGACTTTCACACCACCAGGACCATCAAGGGTGCGGCCCTGGCAGACTTCACCGCATAATGGACGGAACCTCCTGACGAAGATCGGGAGGAGGCAACCCTTATCCTGGGGAAGGTGGTCCCAGGCCTCTGGACGATAAACTTCGACGACGCGTTCTCCCAGAACGGCGCGGGGGCTGGTGTCGTGCTCACGTCGCCCACCGGAGACAAGCTCTTCTACGCCATCCAGCTATGTTTCAGGAACACTGACAAGGTCTCCAACAACATTGCAAAGTACGAGGGACTTCTGCGGGCGGCAGTCGCTCTGGGCATACGGAGAGTAATTGTCCAGGGAGACTCTCAACTCCTCATGAACTTCTCCAACAAGAGCTACAAGACTAAGGATGACCACATGGCCGCCTATCTCGAAGAAGTGCGCAAGCTAGAGAAAAGGTTCCTTGGCATGGAGCTGGCTCACATCCCGCGAAGCGATAACCAGGAGGCCGACGACATCGCCAAGCAGGCAGCACGCCGCGAGCCACAACGACCAGGCATTTTTGAAGAAAGACTGATGAAACCATCCGCATCTCCGCCTCCCGAGGAGGAAGCGCCTCCTGAGGAAGAGCTGCCACCGCCACCTGCCACAGGCGCACCGACACAGGCGTGCCCACCGACCGCCTGTTGCTCGCAGCGCACCCACTGAACGATGACTGGCGTCACCAAATCCAGGACTTCCTAGAAAGGAGGATACTCCCAGAAGATGACGATGAGGCAGAGAGAATAGTCCGCCAGGCCAAAAGCTACAGCTTGCTAGACGGTGTCCTATATCGACATCGACCAAACAGGGTCGCACTGCGATGTGTGTCCGCCGAGGATGGGTGTGAACTCCTCTCGGACATCCATCGTGGCAACTGCGGCGACCACTCCTCGTCCCGCACTCTGGCCGGGAAGGCGTTCCGCAGCGGTTTATACTGGCCTTCAGCCTCGAGGACACTACGGAGCTTGTCAAGACCTGTGAAGCATGCCAGTTCCATGCCAAGCAAATCCATCAACCAGCCCAGGCGCTGCAGACCATCCCTCTTTCATGGCCTTTCACGGTCTAGGGGCTGGACATCTTGGGACCTTTCCCCCGGGCGATCGGCGTCTATCGATACCTCTATGTCGCCATCGACAAATTCACCAAGTGAGCAGAAGTGGAGCCCGTGTGCACCATCCCGGCGAGGTCAGCGGTCAACTCCATCAAGGGCTTGGTATGCAGGTTCAGCGTCCCCAATCGTATCATCACGGACAATGGCTCTCAATTCACAAGTGGCTTGTTCAAGGTCTACTGCGCCAACCTCGGTACAAAATCTGCTGCGCCTCGGTCGCCCACCCACGGAGCAACGGGCAGGCAGAGAGGGCTAACGCTGAAGTACTTTGAGGCCTCAAGACACGGAGCTTCAAGAGGAAACTCAAGGCCAGCGGCAGGGGATGGATCGACGAGCTCCCCTCCGTCCTCTGGTCCATCCGCACCATGCCAACCAAGCCCACTGGTGAGACACCATTCTCCCTCATCTACGGGGCGGAAGCCGTCCTTCCCGCCGAGCTCAAGCACGAGTCACCCAGGGTGTTGGCCATCAACGAGGCCAACTAGGATGAGCTAAGGGAGGAAGACCTCTTGCTACTGGAGGAGGCAAGACATCATGTCAAGATCCGCGCGGCCAGGTACCAGCAGGCCATGCGGCGCTACCACAGCCGCCGCGTCATACCCCGCACACTCGAGGCGAGCGACCTGGTCCTCCGAAGGATCCTCTCCAGGGAAGGACTGTACAAGCTCTCGCCCATGTGGGAAGGCCCCTTCAGGGTCACCCACATTGCCCGCCCAGGGGCAGCTCGGCTGTAAACTAAAGACGGCACCCTGGTGCCAAACCCGTGGAACATCCAACACCTCCGTAAGTTCTACCCGTGACGCCACGGTAAAAACGTCGCCGAGATTTCCTCCCCGGGAGGGTCTCACTGGAGTTTCTCATTAGCGTTGCCTCGAGGTCACGAGAGCACCAGCCCACGCCATGTGGGGGCCCCGTGCTCATCACGGCGGCATCATTATTATTGAGGGTACCACGCGGCCACTACAGCCTCAATTAGACTCCTCCTCATGAGGGTCTCCTTACCCACAGAGGCACTTTTTGTAATGAACCTATTCATTCAGCAAGTAAACCTAAGCGCTTCGCACCGAACATACCCTTGTATTTCCTTACCTCTCGGTAAGTCCCCCCCCTTTTTGGTGCGCGCTAATTTCTCCCGTGAGCGTTACACGAGCGGGGGTGGAGCACGGTGTCTATGCTCGGGTTAGTCCCAGCAGCATCGAAAAACCCAAGTAAACCTTGAGTGGATTCGGGGGGATGCCCTCGTACACGCTACCTTCCAAGGTCCTTTGTGCTAAACCTCCTCGTGCAACACTAGGCGCAAACCTGCAGACGCGCACCACAACAACTCTCCTAGTTTTTCTCTTTTGCAGAACAAGGCGTAGGAGTTCCGCGGAGAAGGCAAAGACTCGAGAGGTACAGCCTCACGAAGCCAGGATCGATGTCCTTAACGCGCGCTCATCCTCAGGGGTTTCACCTCACAAAGAAGATAAGTGAAATAGCCAGAATGCGGATTTTTTTCTCATTTTCTCAAATATCGCACAAAGGTTTACAGAAGGCTCAAAAGATAAAAAAAGCCCCTAATATTTCAGCGGTGATGAGCCTCCTGCAGATTACAAAAAGGCTCAAGGCCAGTAGCCCTACTCCCAGAAGTACGTCGACGAGGCCGCCAAGAAGGAGGTGAAGGAGATCTTCGCAACCCCCGCGAGGTACTTCATTAGGAGGAGGAGGAAACCTCCTTCTTCACGCTGGAGGAGCCTTCCTCATCTTCGTCCTCATCGGAGGAGCTGGCACCGTGGCTGCTCTCGCTCTCGCGCAGCACTCCACGCGCCCGCCATGCCCGTGGTAGGCCTTCACGAAGAGAGATGCATCTCCATCGTACCTAAAGGACAGGTGTTGTCACGGGGCCAGGCGGCGGGCACGAGCAAACGACCTCCATCCACGACCAAGGTGTCGTGGGTTTGTCACGTCAGATGTCATGGATGACTTCATAGGTGTGGGATTTGCGCGAGTCAATCGTCTCTGAGCTTGGGATCGCAGGAACAAGGACAAACACATATTTACCCAGGTTCGGCACGAAGCCGATCGTCTTCTTGTCTTCCAAGGCAAGTTTTACCACCGACCTTCTGGAGCCTTCCTTTGGCAGGCGCGATCCTTGATCGGCCCATCTTTTATGGCCCAATAATAGCGTGATCATGAAGATGAGTCGCCTTTTGGCTTTGAATAAGTCGCGGGTTAATTATTCCCCCGACATTAGCCCCCAAGTGTAGCCTGAACTTCATGGAATATCTTGATATGTTTTCTTGACTTGAAAGGTTCCTTGGACGTTTAGGCTGCACTTTTTTCTTTCTGGCTTGCACTTCCTTGCTCTGCGACTCATGATCACGTTGGATTGGCTTTTACTCGCACTTTTGGGGCGGCCTTGAAAATGCATCTGACTTCGTGAGCTTCTTACTCTGTCAAGGTTTGCCTGATAGCTTCAACACTTGATGATGACCAATCTTCAAATTTTTGATAACAATATGCTGTAGCCCCCAAGGATTGAGCTGATGTGATTTGACAATCATCTCAATTCTTCTCAGAGGTTTTGAAGATCGTCACCTGTAGCTTGATATCATAGATAAGAAACAATTGTTAAGATATAAGCAATTGCAATTGGTGTTGCCGTACTATAAGCAGTACATTGACCTCTAGTTAGGCCTTTCTGAATCCATTAAGTGGGCACTCGCGCGACTCAGTATTTCCTAGGAACATGTGTGTTCAGGGTCGAGAGCGGCCATGATAGGCAATCAAGCTCGATTGACGCCACACCCCAGTACTTTGGACGCATAATGCAAGTTGCAATCCGACTTAAGGTAAGTTTGATAGTTGCCAGTAGGTTGGCTGTTTCAGGGTACAAAGCCCCCAAGAAACAAATGATATATAGCTATAAACAGCTTTGTTTATGATGACACATAAGGTCGCGCCTTGGTGGCAACCGAGTGTTATACATAGGGTTGGGTCGCACGTAGGCGGCGATCCCAGTTTGAGACATACGGCCGCGCCTAGGTGGCGGCCGATTTCTGATACATAAGGTACGGCCGCGCCTAGGTGGCGGCCGATTTCTGATACAGGTGTTGCAGGTCGCGCCTAGGTGGCGACCAATTTTGAAGCAGAGCCCTTAGTGGCTAGGATGATACTCAGCTATAGGCAGCTGGAAAAGATGAAACTTAGCTCTGATTAGCTTTTTTATGTGTAGTAAGGTCGCAGTTGCGCGACGTTCCAAGGGCGAGGCGCTTCTAGACGATCCTCGAAATCATGGCGATCACTGCTTTCTTCTCTCACATCCAGCAGATAGTACGATCCATTGTTTAGTTTTTTGCTGATGATGTAGGGTCCTTCCCATGGAGAGATAGCTTGTGCATTCCCTTGTGGTCTTGCTTGAGTCGCAGCACTAGGTCTCCTTCTTGAAAGGTGCGGGTTCTGATGCGTCTGGCATGATAGCGTCGCAAGTCTTGCTGATACACCGCTGACCTTGATGCTGCCAAATCTCTGACCTCTTCTAATGTGTCCACAGAATCCTGCCGAGCTGCTTCATTATCTGCTTCGACATAGGCCGCAACTCTTGGTGAATCATGTATGATATCGCTGGGCATAACCGCTTCTGCTCCATAGACCATAAAATATGGTGTAAATCCTGTGGATCTGTTAGGGGTTGTTCTTAACTCCATAGCACGGCTGGCAGTTCCTCCACCCAACATCCTGGAGATGCTTCAACCTTTTCAATAAGGCGCGGCTTAATTCCATGGAGAATTTCCTGGTTAGCTCGCTCAGCTTGTCCATTGCTCTGTGGATGTGATACTGACGTGAGGTCCAGCCTTATCCCATTGTTGCACAAAATATTTGTGTAGCTCCTTCAGAGGTGTTGCTCCGTTGTCTGTAATGATACTATGGGGATATCCAAAGCGGAATATGACCTTCTTCAAGAACTTGACTGCTGTTTCAGCTTCACAATCTCCCACGGGTTCTGCTTCTATCCACTTTGTGAATTTGTCCACCACGACCAGGAGGTGAGTTTTTCCCGTTGGGGACCGTCTGAAGGGCCCTACCATGTCAAAACCCCATACGGCGAAAGGCCATGGGTATTGTACGAAGTGCTTGAGCTGGCATATGATCTTGCCTGGCGTATCTTTGACATCCATCGCACACTCTGACAATCTGCTCAGCGTCTGCTAGCGCCGTTAACCAGAAGAAACCATGTCTGAACGCCTTTGCCACCAAAGATCTTGACGAAGCATGATGGCCACAATCGCCTGCGTGAATTTCGTGCAAGATTTTTCGTCCTTCTTCTGGTGATACGCATCTTTGGAATGTCCCCGCAACGCTGCGCTTGTATAGCTCATTGTTTATTATTGTGTAGGCCTTGGATCGCCGTGTTATTTGCGCGCCTCTACTCATCCTCTGGTAGCACTCCGCGACTTAAATATGCCATGTATGGCTCTGTCCATGCGGCTGTTCATGCAGGGCTGCGACTAAAGTTGAATCGTCATCTGGCTCTGCGATGTCAATCTCTGCTGGAGGCTTAACTGATGGGTTATGCAACTCATCCAAGAAAACATTGGGCGGGACTGATTGCCTATTGGATCCAAGCCGAGACAAGGCATCTGCTGCTTCATTTTGTCTTCGATCAACATGTTCAACTTGGAAGCCAGTGAAGTGTCCAGCAACTCTGTCCACCTCTCTTCTGTATGCAGCCATGTTTGCATCCTTACTGTCCCATGTTCCAGAAACTTGTTGAGCTACCAAATCTGAGTCTCCAAAGCAACGGATGCGACTGACATTCATCTCCTTTGCTATACGGAGTCCGTGAAGCAATGCCTCATATTCTGCTACATTGTTTGTGCAATTGAAGTGTATTTGGAGCACGTATCTTAGCTTGTCTCCCTTGGGGGAAGTAGTACAACTCCAGCCCCCGAGCCTTGTAGCTGTCTTGACCCATCGAAGTGCATGGTCCAGTATTTTGTTTCTGCCATGGTGGGAGCGACTTGAATTTCTGTCCAATCATTGATGAAATCTGCGAGAGCTTGCGACTTAATTGATGTGCGCGGCTCGTACTTATATGGTGTGGACCCACTCGATCGCCCACTTGGCTACTCTTCCTGTTGCTTCTCGGTTGCGGATGATGTCTGCCAGCGGTGCCGAGCTGACCACAGTTATTGGGTGTTCCTGGAAGTAGTGCTTCAGCTTGCGACTCGCCATGAACACTCCAAACACTAGCTTCTGCCACTGAGGGTAACGCTGCTTTGAAGCCGTGAGCACTTCACTTACGTAGTATACTGGCCTTTGGACTGGGTACTCCTTTCCTGGCTCTTGTCTCTCTACAACCATCACGGCGCTTACGGCACGAGAGTTTGCAGCTATGTACAACAGCATGGGCTCTTTATCCTTTGGAGCTGCCAGAACTGGAGCATTTGTCAACTGAATCTTCAGGGCTGTTAAAGCTTCGTCGGCTTCTGAGTCCCAAACGAAGGTATCTGACTTTTTCAGCAATCTGTATAAAGGCAGGGCTTTTTCTCCCAGTCTTGATATAAAGCGACTTAACGCCGCGACGCAACCGGTGAGTTGTACATCCTTGATCTTTTCTGGTTTTTGGAGGTCCATTACAGCCTTTATCTTGTCAGGGTTGGCTTCAATGCCTCTTTCTGACACTATGAACCCCAATAGCTTCCCCGCTGGTACTCCAAAGACGCACTTCGTCGGGTTGAGCTTCATGTTATATCTTCTGAGATTTGTGAAGTTTCTTCCAAGTCACTGATGAGATCCTGGCTACTTGCGATTTAATGACAATGTCGTCCACATAGGCGTGAACGTTGCGACCTATCTGCTCATGCAAGCAACTTTGAATGCACCTCTGGTAAGTCGCACCTGCGTTCTTCAATCCAAAGGGCATGCTTACATAGCAAAAGGCCCCAAAGGGTGTGATGAAGGATGTCTTTTCCTGGTCCTCCTTCTTCATCTTGATTTGATGGTAGCCTGAATAGGCGTCTAGAAAGCATAACAACTCGCATCCGGCCGTTGAATCAATCACTTGGTCAATCCTTGGCAAGGCAAATGGGTCCTTCGGACAGGCTTTGTTGAGACTGGTGTAGTCAATGCACATTCGCCATGTGCCGTTCTTTTTCATAACTAGGACTGGGTTTGCCACCCACTCCGGGTGATATACTTCTGTGATGAATCCTGCGGCCAATAGGCGAGCTATTTCTTCCCCTATCGCTTTTCTCCTGTCGTCGTGGAAACGCCGCAGTGGTTGCTTTACTGGCTTGGCCAAGGGGTTCACGTTAAGGCTGTGTTCTGCCAATTCCCTTGGTACCCCTGGCATATCTGATGGTTTCCATGCGAAGATGTCCTTGTTTTCCTGAAGGAAAGCGATGAGGGCCCGCTCCTGTTCTTTTTCCATGTGCTCCGATGCTCGCCTGCTTGGATGAGTCGCCAGGAACAAGGTCTATCTGCTTGGTGTCTTGGGCCGCTTTGAATTTCATTGGTGGTTCGGTAGATGGCGTGGTAACTACGCTCATATCATTGGGATCCACCTGCGACTTATAACTCTTTAGCTCTTCAGCGGCACAAGCTGATTCTGCGAAGGCTGCATCTCCTCCTCGCACTCTATTGCTTTTTCTCTATCGCCGTGCACTGTGATGACCCCTCTTGGTCCTGGTATCTTCAGCTGTAGGTAAACGTAGCATGGCCTGGCCATAAACTTGGCAAAAGCTGTTCGTCCGAACAGGGCGTGATACGGGCTCTGGAATTTTACCACTTCGAAGCATATGAACTCGCTTCTGAAGTTTTCTTCCGTCCCAAAGGTTACTCCCAGGGTTATCTTTCCCACTGGCTGTGCTGACTTTCCTGGGACGATGCCGTGAAATACGGTCGTCGTGTGTTGCAGGCTGGAGTCCATGAGCCCCAAGCGCTTGAACGTATCGTAGTACATGATATTTATGCTGCTTCCTCCGTCCATAAGCACTTTGGTTAGCTTGTATCCTGCTACATAAGGTGCCACAACTAGCGCCAGCTTCCCTGGTTCTCGCACTTGCGGCGGTGATCGTCGCGACTCCAAGTTACTGCATGTTCTGACCATTTTAGCCAATTGGGGGTTGCTGGTATCACAGCGTTTACTTGCTGGCTTCTGCGGCCTAATTTCTCCTCCCTCTTGGAGGTGTTGATAACTATTGTATGGTACTGCCCCACCTGCCTGGGGTTACTCGCATTGTGCGGCCCGGCGCCTGAACCATGAGTCGCACCAGGGTTTCCTTCATGGTGGTTTCCCCTGTTGTGTTGGCTTTCTTCTTTCCACTTCTTGTAATAATTGCATTGCGCCTTGGTATGGTCTGCTGGCCGCCCGTCACCTCCCGTGTGAAGATCGCACGGCCGATTGAAAACTTCTTCCATGTTAATTGGACGAGAGCCGCTTCCTCGGCCTCTTCCTCGTTGGCCCCTGAAACCTCCACGTGTGTTGGCGACAAGCCCAGAGTTTCCTTCTTCACTCTTGCGCTTGTTTTGATTCGCGTTGTTGTGGCTAGTTTGTTGCTGTTGAGGCTTGCTGATATTTTTCTTTCCTTCAACAGCGACCTTCTCCTCTTCTCCATCTGACGCATCTCTGGTCTTGTCCGAGCCAGCGTATTTGTTAGCCGCAGCCATTACCTCGCTGAGACTCTTGACCTTATCCTTCATGCGACCTAACTTATGGATCAGTGGCTCGAACTTACAATTTTTCTCCATGACCAGGACGGCTGAACTTGGTGGTATATTATCTGAAGAGTGTATTATTTCTGCCACCCTCTCATCCAGTGGCGGCTTGATTCGCCTTCCTTCTGAACGCAACGCTCTAGATCTTCTATATTGCAGAGTCGCTTGCAGGTTCCTTGGAAGTTTTTGACGAAAGCATCTTTCAACTCTTCCCAGGTATTTATGGAGTTGGGGGGTAGATTTTGTAGCCATATGTGAGCCGCGCCCTCCAACATCATGTTGAGGTACCTTGCGCATATCTCTTCTGAAGCATTTAAAATACTCATCCCCATCTCGTAGTTGTTTAGCCAGGTGGTAGGATCCATGCTGGCGTTATAGTTTGCCACCTTGCGTGGTCCTTTGAAATCTTCAGGGAAAGGTTCCGATCTGATCTTCTCAGTGAAACATGCCGGACCTTGAGTCGCGAGGACAAAGCTGTGGATGTGCCCGTGGGGTTGTTAACTTCCACGAGCCGCGTCTGCATCGTTGGCATGATAGCCTGTGCTTCTGCGGCTTGTTCCTGCTGCCTCTGCGCGACCCTTGATATATCCTCTGGTGGCCTGCTTTGGACGCTTCTTTCTGCTGCAATCCCGCGGCTGGCCGGTACGGTGGGCTGCTGTCCCTCGGCTTCTGCCCTGTTGGCCTGTTGTAGGACAGCAGTGCTCAACATCTGTATCGCACGCCGTGCTTCAGTGTTGATTGGGTCGTCGCCTGTTGGTACCATCTGTGT
This sequence comes from Poa pratensis, assembly GCA_947311845.1. NCBI lineage: Eukaryota > Viridiplantae > Streptophyta > Magnoliopsida > Poales > Poaceae > Poa > Poa pratensis. Next base: position 39,889,320 of record CAMZMU010000069.1, read on the forward strand.
CAAGATATTAGCCGCAGCATACATGTTATCGACCGGGCTTTGGTAGTGGCCTTGTGGGGTGTGAAACCTCCTTGGTTGTTGCGATGGTAGTTGCTGGGCTTCGTGGACAATTGATGGTTCCAAAATCCTTGCGACTGGTTGGACTCCAGCAGCTGGAGTGGGTGGAAGTTCTATCGTTGGTTGAGTCGCGCGCGCTTGCGCCTGCGAGTCAACTTGTCCTTGAGTCGCGGCGAGCGCGGCTATCCTTTGCCGTTCCTGTTGGATTCCTTGGTTCACCTGTTCGAGCCTGTAGCGCTCTGCTTCCATCCTCCGAACCTCGTACAGGAGCTCGGCCCTGGCGGCCTCAATTTCTGTCGCGCGGACAGCGGCGTTTGCGGCTGACACCGGGATAAGTAGCGGGTTGCCGGGGGTGCCGATCTTTCGGCTTCTCCTGCAGTTCCTGACGTACTTGCACCTCCGGCCATGTAGACTCCAACTTGTGCCGCCTCTTGTTTCGCCACTGGTGCGTAGTCCCAGTAACTTTCTTCAAGAGCTGGTATGATGGACCCAAATTCTTGCGAGTCCATGCTCTCTAGGGACTCTTCTTCGTCACCGGCGACTCCTTCTGCTGAGTCGCCTTCTTGGGCTGAGCTAACAGATCCGCCGCCAATGAAACCGACGAAGACGTTGATAGATCCAAACGGGATGATGCGACCGGTCTCCAGGTAATCTGCTTCTGGTCCCCAGCTTGAATCGTCAATGAGGGCATGCCATCGACCATGATGATGTGGCCAATGGCGAGATCATCAGCTCCTTTCATCGATCCTGCGCGAACGTGACGCTCTTGACCGCAGGCCCCACGGTGGGCGCCAACTGTCGTGGGTTTGTCACGTCAGATGTCATGGATGACTTCGTAGGTGTGGGATTTGCGCGAGTCAATCGTCTCCGAGCTTGGGAGCTTGCACCCCGGCCAGAAAGGAGTCAGGAAGGGAGGGTCGGCTGTGAGGCCTGTCGCCCAGACGGAGGAAGAACTCGAAGGCTGCTCTCCCAACATGATCCACCTCACGCGGAAGAGAGGCAGAGGCTCCCCCATGGCCACTGGATCCACGGCCTGCACGACCACGGGACGCGATTCCCCTGTGTGCGCTGGTGCCAGCTTCCGCGATAGCCAGCAATGCTCGAGGACGGCCCGGGCCTTTCCTTGTACCCACCATCAAGCCACGATGGAGTGGAGAAGGTTGAAGATATATGGGAGAGCTCTCAACGGAAGAGAAGGAGAGTGGAGTGAAGATGGAATGGACAGGTCTCTTGCCCTTAAATAGCCACCGACGGTCCACATGGCTACTACACCACCAAGGGTCAAGGAGTCAAAGGCGCGTTAATCCCCTCGGGTTGCAAGTCCAAGAACGATGAAGACGATGGGACAGCCGCGCCACATTGATAATCCCCAAGAGCAAGGAATCACTGTAGCACAATTCGATAAGTATTTGAGTGTCGAACCCACGAGGAGCTGAAGGTAAACTATCTATTCTGTAAAGCCCTATAACCCTCTTATATGGCCGTTTGTGCAAAGCAATAATTTAAATATGAAAGGAACTAACTAATGAAAGCAAGTGATGTGGAATGGGTTTATCTAGTAACAAGTTTCTCAATCAAGTTTCAAATGCAAGTTTCTTAGAGCAAATTTCTCAAAGTAGCAAGTAGCAAATATCTCAAGTAGCAAATATCTCAAGGGAGAAAATGTTCTAGAAATTGTTATTTCATTCGTGTGGTTGTCACAATTAGTGAAGCACATGTTTCAGTCTTAATTGTTTCTTCTAGGAAGGAGCCATAAATAGGTGTAGCCAAGTAAATAAACTAAAACCTCTTATGATGGATCTCATGGCCAAGTAAATGAGCACACAAGAATTATTAAGACATAAAAGTCCCACCATAGCCTTAAGTTCTAAGGTCCCCTATATATATCCCCAATAAAGTAACTTCATGACCCGGTCTCAGGTTTACATGTCCTCCCAAGTCTCCCTCACTCCATTACATTACCGGTGATCACCTTACATGCATTCCCCAACATATGTGTGCACTCATATATTGTACATAAAGACAATCATAAAAGATAACAAAACTTGTATGCAACCAATCAACGAACTATTTCACTATTGCCATGAACAAATCACTTCTCAAACATAGATGGGGAGACACAATAGATCAAGGAAATAATATATTGCATCATATATCATGTTTGCCAAGAGTTTACAGTGGAGAGATGGAGATGATCTTGCTGTAGATGTTGATGATGAACACGCCGGAGGGGAGTGGAGCCCTCCGGAGGTGATTCCGGCGCGTTTCCCCCCTCCGATCTTCTCCGGTGGCAGCCTTCTGACTCTCTGTTTCGTGGTTTTGTGTTTCTCCACCGCCTCCTCGTGAAACTCCTCGGGGGACTATTTTTATAGTCGGTTTTAGGTCAAGACGAAGCCACGGAGACGAAAACGGACGACATCGGAGCCACGAGGGGGAGAGAGGGTGCCTGACGCGGCCAGGGAATCTGGCCGCGTGGGACCACCTAATTCCCTCCTCGGACTTCCTTTTTCGTGGATCCTTGGCTCGTACGTCTTCTTCCTTCCAAATATTGGGCCCCGTAAAATCTTAGGTCATTTGGACGTCGTTTGAGTCCCTAAAAGTCAAAAACCTGGAAAAAGGGGTTTTCTGGTTCTGCAGGGTTAATTCCAAATAAATGGGGAAACTGTGAAATATTCCAAAATCAATATAAAACAATGATATAACCCTTATATGATGCAAATATGATTGAAATATCATGTAATATAATGCAAAGTTCATGTATGTATTTTTACATACATCACACGCGTAGCCAGGGTTTTTATGCCAGCCCAGGCAGTTACCGAGGGGTCGCGGCCGTCGTGGGTACGTGCACACAAAACTGCCACGCCACGCGTCAACTCCTGGACCCGGCATTTTTCTGGGCCCGTGCCGCTTTGCATCCAACGGTCACAAGGCGTGCACGACACGGGCCCAGGGGCTACTATCGGACCAGTGGAAACCAGGGTACCACGACCTGTATGCCGCTGGCCCAGAAGACCATGCGTGGAAGATCAAGACAAGTCAATGGTCAACAGAGCGTGGCACGCTCTGTAAGGCCTCGTGAAGACTCACGCTTCTAAGGCACGCAACCTTAGGAGAACACGCTGCGGGCAACTAGGGAACGGCCTCGCGAGGCCACCCTCGCGAGGGAAGCATCGCCACCATGCCTCGTGTGGTACAGGACAAGGCTCTGCACACCCGTGACCCCGCACCAGGGGCCATGTGCGACTGAGTCTTCTTCAGAGAGACGCGCGCGCAGCGCCCTGTCGCAGTGCGCGACGGCCAAGGCTTTCCTCTTTGGTGATTAAAGGATGCCAACCATCCACGGCAAGCAAAGCGAAGCCCAAGACCTTCCTCTTTGGTGCAAGACGGCTGGACCGGCGCTACGCGCCACCACAGGCGTCATCAACGACATCACCGACAAGTCCTTGCGACTGCGCCATGGACGGTGGCTTTATCTGAGCTAGGGCAGTACGCCGGTACACTTTCTTTGTGCTATGTATCAACCCTTCCCGCCAAGACATTTGGGAAGAGGACCGGAGCACTATAAATAGGGCATCACCCTAGCCTTAGAAGGCAGCTCCCAACTTCTCCCCAAGCTCCAACACTTGTACTGTAACCTCTCCAAGCAGTGCAATCCAGACAAGCAGGAAGTAGGGTATTACACCATCATAGTGGCCTGAACTTGGTAAACCGATGTGTCCCCTTGTTGTATGTGTGTCTCTTCACCGAGGTCACCGAGGGCTTCATTGAGTGCGTGTTTCAGTCCCCACTGTTTGAACGACACTACATGAGAGGCTTCGGGACATTTCCTCGATAGGTGCGTCCGGGACATACTCCTTTTCCTTGGCGAGGTCCAGCCGAACCTGCGCCCATTTGTCGCACCCCTCAATCCTTCCGAAGATGTGGAGGAACTTGTATTCGGCCTTCTCGTCGTCGTGATACATCTCGAACATCCGGAGCATCTACAATCAAACAACTCCAACATGAGAAAGATCAAGGAAGAAGAAAGGGCAAACCAAGAAAGAAGAAAATCCAAGAAACTCACGGCCATCTCATTGTTGGTGCCGCTCTTCGGCCGGTTTTGAACCTCCTCTTGGATGCCATGCCATTTGTTGTAAGCTTGTTGGATGATCGCCCAATGGTTGGACATGGCCTTCTCGCCGCGCTCCACGATGATCATGCCAAACGCGGGGTCAACAAGCCGGCACTCATCGTATGATTTCTTCACCCTCTTCCAATAGTTGTCATGGTTTTGATTTGCGCCGATGATAGGGTCATGGCTCACCGTCTTCCATGCTTCGACCAGGCATTCATCCTACTTGGTGCTCCATTTGATGCGAGGCTCGGCGGGCTTGGTTCCCTTTGGCGGCCTCTTCTTCCCTTTCACTTTGGCCGGCGGCGCTCCTCCCTCTTCGGCCATCTCCGTCTCCTCCACCTCGGCTGCGACCTCGCCGTCCTCCTCCTCAGTCGGTTGCGATCCAACCCCGCCGGTGCCTGTCTGCTGCGATCCGGTGTCGCCGGTTTGTGTGAAGAACCCAGGGCTGGCAGCCGAAGCCATGGAGCCAGACACGATCATCTCCTCCATGTAGGCGTCGATGTGCATCCCGGCGAAGACGTTGCGGGCGTCATGGCTCGGGGCGCCCGGGGCGAAGGGAAGCGAGCTGCGCAGGGACGACGAGCTTGAGTAGCCCGACGAGCCTCCATACGCCATGTTCATGTCGTTGGCGCTGAAAGAAGACGGCGGGCGCGGGGCGGGGCAGTGCAAAAAGGCGACGTTCGGGTTGAATCCGCCATGCGGGTCGGCGTCGCCATACTCAGGTGAGTAGTTGAGGCCGCTCTAGCGCGGCGATGGCGACGGCGAGTACCCTGTCGGCGAGGCGACGCTTGCTTGGCTTGCCCAGCCGGAGAACTAAAAGGGGTGAGGCGGGAGGCCGATCCTCACCTTCGCCGCCATCGCGCCACAGGGCGTAGCCAGATCCATCTCCACCCCCACCTCCTCGTCGTCCTCATCTTCCTCCTCCTCCTCGTCCTCCTCGGCGCCTCCCTCCGCCAGGCGCTTGGCCTGCAACACCTTTGCCCGCGCCCGGCGGCTGGTGTCTCGGTCTTCCTGCGCTGCACATCGGCCGACCACTTGGCGTTGCTCCAGCCCGCCGGCCGCGCCATGGGCTTCCTCGGATTCTTCACCTTCTCGGCCACGGCGGCGGCGGTGGTGCGGGGGCCGAGGAACTTTTTCGGCGGCATGGTGTCTAGATCTGGGGGAAATGGCGAGAGCTACGGCGGGGAAGGGGATATGTGGGGGAAAATGGAGGGAAAGGGGAAAACGGGCTTGTCTCGCCAACAGAGCTGGCCCACGCCTAGTTTTCGCTTCCGCCGCCCCTCGGGCGAAACCCAGGGTGTTTTGTTCGGCTTGGGTCTGCCGGCACTAAAAACGGCGCTAAACAACGCTAAACGAGGCTTGGAGGGGCCACTACAACATGACCTGCCCTACAGCAACGCACCAATCTGTATCTAAAAGTCGATATAAGCGTTGCAAGTGCATTTACCAACGGAAATTTATCTGTTGCCTTATCGGGCGTTGCAAAGATATAAGGCAACGGATACTTGTGCGTTGGTAACCAGAGAAATAAGTGTTGCAAGGCAACAACGGAGTTCAAGCAGCATTTGCATGCGTTGGTGCAACCTATACGGATTTAATATTTTTTCTAAATAAATATTATTTTCTGAGCTGAATAGTTTGAGGGGTTCGAACTATGGTCGTATTTGTATCCGTGTGACAAAATATACTTTAGAAAAGACATACCACAACACACAATCACATAATAGAAATGGATCATGAAGATACAATTCAATCTTTATTATTAGAATCACCATTCTGTACATGAAAACAATAATAAGAGTACACAATATATCAATCTGTTCCATAATATAAGCCATTTTATCTAGCTCAAACAGCTAGCCAAAATGCCTTATATTGTGGAACGGAGGGAGTACATTATAATCTTTCTTCAAAATATGTTCTAACTAATCCTATGGAGATCTCTTCTAATATTCTGCCTTCAGATATGCTCGGAACTGATATAAGTCACTGCTGGTCTTTTGGAGAGTACACATCTTTTCGGCCTGTGAGAAAAAAAATCAATTTTACTATGGACAAGGCAAAAAACAACAAGGGTTGATTGATACTGTATAGTAAGTACATGAGGGAAAATCATAAATATGCTAGTTGTGACATGGTTTCACCTTTGCTAGGCACAGTATGAATCGATATATTGTCACAGTAAGAGATACTTTACCACATTTTCATATACTGTGTCACAAGTGTGAGCAAGTAATTGTAGTTTCTACTCTCATGCAGTTACAAATCCTGGAAAGTTCACAAGCTGAAAGGGAAGCAGTTAAGGAAAATAACACGTACATCATATATATTCTTATATATTTTTCATATCTCCGTGAAAGACCATCCTTACATATTCATAGTTTATTTTTTCAGATACATGATTAACTGACTATACAAAGACAAAGATAATACTGTAGTGATTGGCCGATACCTTGACTTGTTACTTCCAGACCATGCACTGGCATTCTAGCAGCCTTCTTTGCGGCCTGCTTTGTACTCGGAACTGATTTCCATCAAGATTTGACCTGCTTTCTGCAAGAATACTCTAAGAAACCGAAGCAGCACTACAAAACCAAACATAACATACTTATCTAATAGATGATCTAGACTCAATAAACCGCTGATTTTACACGGAGATATGAGTCATAGCGACTGACATCTAGAGACCCTGAACCAGAAAAGATTAAGAGATATTTACCTGGTGATGCTCATTATCTAGCTCAGATTGATAATCTGAATGACAGGCTTGTCCCACCTTTGATGAAATCCTGCAGTAATGATTCTGCAACAACCGCAGCAAATGAGCTTATTTACATATGGGAGTACAAAAGGCAAAAAGGCTCCAGCTCGACCTCAACTACACAAGCCAGCAACCAACTATTCTGAATTGGAATCGTACACAATCTTAAAAAATCACTAGCTCCGGTCAGATTTAATTATTGCGGACAGAGTACTGCGCTAGGACAAAATACTACTCCAGCTCGCGATCAGAGGGGTAGCTATTTCCACTAATTCCAGCCAAAATTTAACAAGATTGTTCCGTCAAGATGATGCAACCTGATCCTGGAACGAGCAAAAAGTGTATGCATAGTGACAATGCGGTACTGCAATTAATGAGCGTCCATGTCAGGCGATGCAGCTAGATTGCACAAATATCTTAGAAAAAATATTAACAGATCAAGAGGAATCGAGAGAGGAATCTGGAAGGGGAAAATAGAAATCGCACCTTGGGATTGCCGGACCACCGTCCTGGCCGAGCAATATGACATCCTTTTGGGACCGCAACTCTCTTGAACACGGCCACACCTTGTTTGACGTACTCGATCGTACGATCGGACGTGGGGGTTCTTCCGGGTGGCTTGGCCTCGACGAGCAGGCAGATCGAACTTGTAGATCGACGATGGAGGCCAACAATCTAGCCTTACCTGGGTGTAATGATTTAGGAACTGGATACATAATACGGATTTAGGAACGGAGAGGCAAATCATACACGAGGTAGGATTTAGAGCTTAAGCGGCGGAGCTAGCCGCTGCCCGGCAGTAGGAGACTGGATCGGCGGCGGCGGCATGAGGAGACGAGGAAGGAGATGAGAGGATATGAGCAGTTTACGCAAGGGGATAAACTTGGTGGGTATAGAGGCCTATTCACATGCCAACTTCCCCAAAAAACTCGCCCACGACTCTCCACCCTTAGCGCCAAAACAAAACAAAATGCGCGGGCAGTAGACCAATTATTTCCTCATCCAACGAATTGTTCTGCAACGACTTATATGTGTATCTACAATAAAAATTTACAACACATGTAGATGACGTTGCAAAGTATCTGTTGTTATAGGATGGTTCTTCTTGTAGTGGGCCGAGTGGGAGATTTTTCGTTGCGCCGACGCTAAAAACCGACCCGGGGGGCTCTTGGGGGACGGCTGGAGATGCCCTAAGCCCTTAAGTTAGCGATGTGGGTGTGGCGGCGCTAACGACTTAGGGTTGGGGTTTGGTTTGCCTATGCTGAGAAAAAAGAGTGGTGGGGGTTAGAGAGATGTCCGAGGGTGGTGAGGTACCGATGAGGGCGGCAATTTGAGAGGGACAGGGCGGCGAGTCGAGCACAACCGATCTCAGATGAGATGCTGCTAGTGGTGGGACGTTTATGCGGTGGCGGCCTTTTCCCCAATAGGTACTGTAGCTCGGTCTAGATGGGGGCAAGTATGTGAAAAAGAAGAGATTGCAGGGTGGAAGGCGAGTGAGGTGATATGGAGGACGAGCTCCATGGAACTCGTTTTTTTGAAAAGATAAAAAATGATATTTTAAGTTTCGAAAAAATGTCAAAAATTTCTAGATGTTTACAATGATTTTTTATACCAGTGTACAAAATTTCAGTGCGAAATATTTTGTATTTTGGGCTGTGTACAAATGACTAATTTTTGGATATGAGATGTGAACACATGCAAATTCACAATTTTAAGATTTATCATAAATTGTTATTTTTTTTGTAGGCCGGAATACGAACTATTTCGGATTGAAAATTTACATAACAGTTGAATACATCGTTTGAAACATCTAGAATTTTTTGCAGAATTTTCTGAAACTATAAAATGTCGATTTGAAAAAAGAAAAAAAGGCACCCTGGAGCCCGTGCTCCAAATGGACTAATCCGGGTGGAAGGCTAGCGTCTGTGATATGTCTCATCTTGCTGTGGTGAACAGGAGTGAGGCCGCGGAGGGGGAGGGTGTCACAGCCACCAGATGTACATAAATCGATTTGGCTTCCGAGTTCATATGCTTTTGACTGAATTTAAAAATCATAAGAAATAGGTAAACATTTTTAAAAATTATGAAAGAAATGGTAATGAGAATATGCAAATTTTCTACAGACGTGACAAGTTTCATGGTGAATATGGTGCTCTGTGAAAAAAAACCAGTGGCCAAATAGATTAAAAAAATTAGAGCATTAGTTTTGTTTTTTGCACAGAGCACCATAAATTTTTATGCATGTTTTAAATTCTAACCCGAATTTTCTAATTTTTATTATAATTTTCTATTTTTTAATTCATGCAGAGCAAGTGAGCTCGGGAGTCAAAACGTCCCTTCGTCATGCATCAGAGTTGAGTTATTCGTGTAGGCCCCGAATTCGGACAGCGAGTGAAGATGGGACGCGGGGAGAGGAGGGAGAGGTCGGGGCGCGCGGCCATTTTTCATCATTTTTTCCCCGATCTGGTGTCGTTGGCTGGAGGTTGATGACGATCCCGCGTCGTCTATCAGACCAGTGTGATCGGACGGTTCGCGTTAATCCGCCGCCTATGGTTATGTTGCGACCGTTCTAAACGAAGATTTCCCGTTAAAATAAAATTATGGTCCCACATAATTTTGTACCGGGCCCCACAGTTTTGATACCTGGTCCCATTAAACTTTGGTACCGGTCCCACACAATTTTTGGTACCGCGGAACTGTTCGGTACCGTCAGTCTGGTACCGTCTATTTTAACACCCTTAGATCACGGTGAATGAACGGTTATTAAAAATACCAGCCACCCTAAAATTTGTATTAGGATTATAAGGCAAAGCCAAAAGGTAAGAAAAAAGCCTAATCAAACAACCTAGCCGGGTGGCTTATGGGATCCTAAACTGACAAGAGAACTGGGCCTTAGGCCTCTTAACCAGAGCACTTGAAGGCCCGTTCTCCCCTTGTACAAAATACGGTCATGCTCAGTCCCAATTTTCTTTACTTTTTGCCGAGTAAAGTCACAATTGTTGCTGGTTGATCTTTTTGTTGAGCATTGTTATTTGTTCAGATGATATAGGTTCACAAAACGAATTCTTTGAGCTGAACCTCTCGCGTATCAACTGGTTGTGGTATTTTTTTTAGGTGAACTGATTGTGGTATTTGCTACAACTACATATGTGTCGTAGTCTGGGTGCAAATGGCTCCCAAACAATACGGAGATCGTTTTTTGAAAAAAATCGGAATCAACACTTTTGAGTTTCAAAAAATCAAGAAAATAATCCTAGTTGTAGATAGTCTCGAAACTTAGGTGTGCAGTATTTTAACTCAATTTTTTTTGTATTTTGGGCTGAACAAAAAAAGACAAATCAGAAAAAATTCAAGTTTTTGAACTGTGGGCAGCATCGCCGCCGGAGAAGATTGGGGATCGGGCCAGAGAGGGGGAGCTTTCCTTGACTAGCAGGGGGGGGGGGGGGGGGGGGGGGGGGAGGGAGGGGGCGCTCTCGGGAGAGAAAGGGGAGAGCACTTCTCACGTTCTAGAATCTCTGTTCCAATCGACGCACTTGCTTCTTGTCGTTCTTGTCTACTGCCCTAGCATGCTAAGTAAATCATCATGCCCACTTGATTTAGTGAAGCACTCTACGCCACACGAGACACCATGTCAGTTTCATTAGAAAATTAAATTTAACCGACACCGTAACTAACACATCTATGTCTAACACAACGAATTGTTGAAATAACCAACAACAATTATCCAATAATCTTACTTATGCAACATGTCTTTCCAACATACCAAAATAATATGTCCAATAATAAATTCCAATTTATTCAACATTAAGTATGTATCCAACATCGAAACAAATCTTATTTTCAACACATTTAGAAAATCTTTTGCAACAAACCCAAAGCAAAATCTCATTTTCATCTCATTTGAAAGAGCCTTTGCAACACAAAAAAAAACGCCCAACAAAAATCCCCAACTTATCCAACACTGAAAGAAAATTCTCATTTTCATCATCTCTTTGCAACAGAGCAAGAAATCTTTACAACAAAATCCACCAACATATCCAGAAATAAGAAACTACGTATGTAACATCAAAGAAAGAACTCATTTTTTTTCATCAATATCTATTTGCAACAGATCCAATAAACCTTTCTAGCAAAGATTGACCAACATGTCCAACATTAATAAAATCCGTATGCTACATAAAAGAAAATTTTCTTTTATCAGTGAAGAACCTTGTAACAACACACTAGATCTGGGCATTCCTCGGGCCGGTCGGGGTTTCGGGTTGTGCCTGGAAAATCCCAACATGCAAAATCAAAGCCTGATCCTGGCCCAAACGAAAAAAAATGAAAATGTAGGGCTGAGCCCGGTCCAAAGGGACAAAGAGAGCAATTTTGGGCCATGCCGGGCCATGGAGGGCCTCCTATAAACCGTCTGATTTCCCAACCCGAACCCGGCCCGAAATACATAACGTGCCAAAATTTCATGCCCAATCACAAGCCCGACCCAGGTTTTTGGGCCGTGTTCGGGTCGGGCTGTCCATGCCCAACCTTACAACATATGCGAAGTTACTTAGATAACTAGATCCAATATACATCTTGGGTAGCAAAATCTCGAATGCATGTACACAAAAGGAATTATGATTTTAGCACACAAAACCATATACACTTCCCCCATAAGCCTCATCCCCTTCCTTGGTGTGGACGGCAACATGATGAAGATTGGGGGCGGCAGTGCTGGTGTTGCGCTGTTGTGGCCGTCAGGCTTGGGGCTGCGGATGAGGACCACCGTACCGGAGTTTCCCTGCCTGCTGGCCGAAGGGGTGGCACAACCTATAGAGCTCGGCTACCACCAGGCTTGGGGGCTGTGGACGAGCAACACCACGTCGAAGTTTCTCCACCCGCTCATCGGAGGGGAGGCGCAACCTCTTGAAATTGTCCGGCCGCCAGGCTTTGGGGTCGCAGAGGAGCTGAAGGCAATGACGAGGAGCCAGAGCTGTCAATGTATTTAGTAGTAGAGTTCGAGGCGAACAACCATAGTTTTCTTATAAATAATTTGTTGAACTCGTACGGTATTAAGTTTACTTAGTCATGTTATCATTAAGTTTGTTCAAATTGCATCAAAATTACCAGAAACTCCTCACTGGACCAAGGACGACATTGAAATCTTTGTACACTTGTACCTTGTAATATTAAGTGTGTAATATTTGTACCCGCAATGTTTTTGTTGTACCACTCCTACAGATTTAGTATTTGTGGAACAATGTATATATCAACGATTTCCGAATTACAACATGTATTGGTCTACTTGGTCACAGCATAATTTCTAAGCTTGGTCGTGGTGATGCGCAGTAGAAAATATATTTTTATGCAATCGTTGCACTTGTGTCGTATACTAACAAGGGCTCTTTGATTTGGTTTCTTAGTAAGATTTCCTACGTTGCTTGTTTAATTCACAGAAATAAAATTTCTTTTTGGAGGAAACTTTTCATCCACTCCAACCTCTTGCTAGAATTCTATTGTTTTTTTTTTGTGTCAAACACTCGTTGATCAAAATTCTTGTAGTTCTCCAACCTTAATAGAAGTCAAATGGATATGATATTCCTGTGATGCGCTCGTTTTATTCCCACGTTCTGAAAGACTGCGAGTCAAAGATGGCCTAAATTTTAGTCATTGAGATTGTATTCCGTACTTGGTTTGCGCTTGATTTTCCCTTAGCAAACTGGCCACTGAGTACTTTACTACTTAATTGAAGGACATCGCTCTCTTAAGGAAAGAAAACATGAAAGGTGTGTTCCTACTCACCACCCAAGACACCAACAACTCCCACCATTGCTGCGAAGGAACTGACCAGTTCTTTGCCCCAGTCACATTGTCATCGTCCCCTCTACTTGCCATCTCTTCTTTGACAGAGTGTACTTGCCTTTTTCGTCGCAGAGTTCACCTCAGCAGTTCAGAACGGAGAACATCGCTAACCGCAAGATTCGAACGGCCGGCCGGAGCAGGTGTTGACGCCAGAAGCTTTTTGTTCTGGAGAATTCTGAACCAAACCACTGAAAAGGACGTGTTAGTCTGGCCGTTGAATATCTAGTCTAAGTAGTCCTCCATGGCTCCATCCATGGATCTTAGTACCAACCACTCCCACTGTCCCACACCACCACGAAGTCCTATCGCAGAGTAATTGTCAACAAGTTGTAGACTCCAACTTATTCTCTATCTCTCATTTTGGCCTTGCTTTCTCTGAAGATGTTGTAAAATATGTCAACATTTTGGAACTTCTGATAAAGTGATAACACGTAGCTGTCCTAACCAAACCTATTTCGTCCCATCTTGTTGTCCTCGAATAATTCCGTTCTTTCCTCCAGTCTAGTCACATTCTAACAACTGCCTACCCATACATCTAGAAGAAAAACTGCCTACCCATAACCTAACCTCACTAACAACTCTTACTCCCATGAGTCACTACCTCAGCCAAAACTAAGTAAAACAAGCAAGCTGAACAACTCAACCTCATGCATTGCTCAGCATGACAAAATTCAAGCTTATTCAACAACCGTAATATTATTACTAGGAGATCGAACATAATATCCATACAAGTCACTCACACCAACTACTACTAGTACCAAACCAACCAATCATATTACATCAGGAAGCCAACAACTCTCCGGTAGAAAGAAAACTAGCGTGCATGCCGCGCGTGGCCGTCAGAAGGAAACGTACGTACAACGGTCGGTGAAACTACCCAAGAACGAACTATCTGTGCACTGCCTCTGCCCTGGCGCGGCGGATCAGAAGAGGGCGAGCTTGACGAGGACGCCGCCGGCGGCCGCGAGGAAGGGGACGGCGTGGAGGCGTGCGGGCGCGCTGGACGGGGTGGTGCTCGAGGGGGTGGTGGGCGGGGTGCTGGCGGGTGGGGTGCCGGCGGCCGGCGGGGTGCCGGAGCTGGAGTCGGCGGCGGTGATGGCGAGCTTCATGCCGCCGGAAGAGCAGTGGGCACCGATGGTGCAGATGTAGTAGTGGTCGCCAGCGGTGAGAGTCTTGGTGGTGGTGCCGCTGTTCTCGCCGTTGGTGGTGCTGGAGCAAGCGTCATATTCGCTCTTGGTGACTTCGGTCACTGTGTGGGCCTGGCTGGCATAGTTGAACACTGAAAAATGAAACAAAATATTAGGACACTGTTAATGTTGCTAGTTGTGATCACTTCCGTTTCGAAATTTGCCTATTCTTACCAACCAATAAGTACCGCGTGTTACTACGCACATGAGAATGATATGTATATAGTGTTACTCAAAACAGAGTTTCACTGTTATATTTTCAGTTCCACAAAAAGTGTTCAGAAGTCAAATTTGTGTTTGGGATACCGTCCAAGTGTTCAGAAGTTTTAGTGACAGACAGGAAATGATCATTAGCAGCATCTCGAACTCAAAACGATTGCTCATAACTAAAGTTGGAGAACTAACCGAGCTTGTCTCCAGTCACGAAGGTTTTGCCAGTGGCCCAGGTGGTGTAGTCGGCACCGGTCGTCCACCCCTGTGTATCGCCGACGATGAACGTCGTCGCGGATGCCGCCGCGGCGCAGCCCAGGACGACGAGGAGCGCGATCAGAGCGGATGAGGAGGCCATGGTGGTCGGCGTAATGGAGCTAGCTCGGAGGTCTTGGGAGCGAGGGAATAGAACGTGTGTAGGGATAGGAAGGAGCGAGCTAGGTAGCTATCGCTGGGTATCGCTCAAGTAAGTGGATTGCACGATTGACAGTGGAGGTTGAGGCGTCCTTATATAGAGCCATAGACGTACAGCATGGGCAGCACCGGATGCAGCAGTTGGTCAGCGTTTGCTCTTCTTCCTCTTTTTTAAGTTTTTGTTAGTGCCAAAATTTTCATTTGCCGCCTCTGGAATTCTCAGTGTGAAATGGTTGATAAGCAATATATTTAGGACTGTTCCTTTGCTTGTACTTCCCTGTTACTAGTATAAAATTTTACTACATCCAATTACACCACGTTTGTAAGCAGGGGTGGAGCTTGAGCCAGGCAACGGCCGATGCTAGTCAAACTTAAGCACCGTATCCTCGCCATCTTTTTTGCACTCATAAATAACGATTTGCATGGAACTTTAATCACAGGCATGGGGCACAGCCATAGATGCCCGAGCCCGAAGGGCTAAGCCTGTCTCTGCCCTGCGTGTAAGGGCCAACAGTTTCTCTTAAACCATGCCATCTATATAAGACAATAAATATAAGTGGTATTATCATCCCTAACAAATGATGAGTATTATGAAAAAATGTGTTACGAAGGAAATACATTATTGAGTTGATATACCAGTTAGTTCACCCAAAAGTCCGACTAATGGAAAAAGGCGAAGAATGTAATAGAAAGCGGATTGAAGATGGCCAGAGTGACTAGAAGTGGGATGATATGAGATGTTTACTGCTTCTAGCAACTCTTCTAATGGTATCCGGCTAACGAGATGTTGGCAGGTAGAAAGATTGATGGAAAGTTATGGTTTCAACGAAAAGTGTGCGCACACAAGATTCCTTATCAAGCAATATCGACGCACATGCGTCGTGCCATTGTTTTTGAGGATGAAAATATCGATATCAAGTTATGAATGGACGAAGACAATGTTCTTTTCCTTCGTTGTCTTTGTTCCATGTAAGCAAAAAATTCAACTTGAAACATATGGTATAATGGTGCAAATAGGGTTTTCTTAATTTCTAAGATATCATCTTAGTTGAGGGAATACATCATTCTCTCTTCTAATGAAGTGAAAATTAAACGTGACAACTCTAAGAGAAGATTAATGTCACCCCATGGCACAAGCCCTTTGTACATGTCTTCGAGATAGTACAGGGAGTGTCTTCGAGAGTGTATAGGGAACACACAATGGGTTTGAGAAATGAAATAGGCTCTAATAAAAAAATTATGCAATGATTTAATCTTTCCTTAATGAAATAAAAATCACTTATTCTATGGTGAAACGACTCACTCCGCTCAAATATTTGCATACCTTTAGTTGGTTCGTGGTCGTCGGAGCAGGTAGGATCCAAGTCCGGGGAACTTGGTCCAATGGGGTATTTTTTGCCAAATCTGGCCCTTTTGCCGAACTAATGACGTATCTGGCCGCTCCCGGGAACTATTTGCAAATCTGGCCCATGAGGTCGGCGCCACATTTCGCCGACCTACACAAGGTCGGCTCCATTTGCGTTGGCGCCGACCTCATGGGCCAGATTTGCAAATTTTGGTTGGCGCCGAACTGCACAAGTTCGGCTTCATTTGCGTTGGCGCCGACCTCAGGGGCCAGATTTGCAATTAGTTCACAGGAGCGGCCAGATACATCATTAGTTCGGCAAAAGATCAGATTTGGCAAAAAATACTCCAATGGGCAAGCGCGTGGCGATCATTCTCCTCGTTTTCATGCCTGTTATGGTGGTGGGTGCGGGTCGTGAGTCAATGATCGTTATCGAGAAGCACACATGCATTCCTGGACATGAAGATAGGTTGATCGGAATTGTTTTATGCACGCCGGGCGCCGGCAATGTTATCTTATTTAAACACTTCGTGATCCAGTGCTCTAGACGACATGACCGCGTTTGTAACAGAACGCACCGTAGGTATACACCGAAGGAAGAGATGGATTAAACAATGGCGCATCAAGGAGTTGCTAGGGAGGTCGCGATAGAGATTTGACTTTGTGAAGCAAAGTCTTACGGTGATTTTGTCGATGTGTGTTAGTGTGTACCAGCCGATTAATATCTAACAAACCCGCACTACAGGAATGCGCTTCTGTGCCGACGGCCAAAACCTGTGCCGACGGTTTTTTGTCGGGGCCGTCGGCACAGGGTCCAACGAGGCCGACCCGTCACCCTGGCCATCGGCACAGAAATGGCCGTCGGCACAGCTAACCTATCCCGACAGCGGCCGTCGGGACACAAAAAGCCATCGGCGCAGGTTTCAGTCCGCGATCAGGTGACGTCGATGCTCCACCTGTGACGACGGCGTCGTCACAGATTTCCTATCTTTTTTCTCTTTCCGTCGTACTTTCCTTTTATGTGTGTATCTGTGCCGACGGCAAAGCCGTCGGCAAAGATTCCAAGTTTTTTTTTATAATCTTCATTTTTATGTATTTATTATAAATCTCAATTAAGTTTAATATGTTTAAAATATTTTTATTCATTTTTATGTATATAGATACACCGAATAGCTATATGTATATAGTTTCACTGAAAATAGTCATCATGTTTTTTTTACCCTAATCTTCATTTTTATGTATCTATTTATTACTCTCAGTTAAGTTTTAATATGTTTTTATTCATTTTCTATGTATATAGCTACGCCGAATAGCGATCTCCACCCACATAAAATGACGTCGTGAATCTTGTCTCTCGGAATATGCGAATTTTGGTTTGTGTTATCGCATGTGTGTAAATATTATTGCAAGTGTTGGGGTGGATATTGGTTTTGCATGTTCCTATGTCCTAACCTAACACAACAAAGTAAAAAAGTCCACTGGTCTACCCCCTTTCGACTCCGTTCAAAGGGGGTAGACGGGAACTTTGACTTTTTTCCAGCGGGTCTAGAGTTTCGCCGAAGCGGGCCCCGGAGTGTCGGAAACCCAGCAAACCTAGGTTGTGCCATACCATATGTACACAAGTGTGTTGTGTATTTCAAATTTCCAAGAATCTACTCCGGTGTGTGACCGTCTTCACCGACTGCACTTTCTCTCTAGTGAGTTTCTGCACTTAGAGGTGAAAACTCCCGTTTCGGGCGAACCGGGGCCTCGGAGCGTCGGAAACACCACCCAAAACTAGGTTGTGCCATACCATATGTATACAATTGTGTTGTGTATTGTAAATGTCCAAGATCCTACTCCGGGTATGACCGGCTTCACCGACCGCACGTTCTCTCTAGCGAGTTTCTGCACTTAGAGGTGAAAACTCCCGTTTCGGACGAACCGGATGCAATCTTGTGTTGACTTGTGATTAAAGTTGGTTTTCCATGTTCCTATGGCCTAACCAAACACAACCAAGGAAAAAAAATCCACTGGCCTACCTTCTTTCGACGCCGTTCAAGGGGGTAGATGAAAACGTTAGGATTTTCCCAGCGGATATAGGGTTTCGCCGAAGTGGGGCCCCGGAGCGTCGGAACACCACCCAAACCTAGGTGGTTCCATACCATATGTATACAAGTGTGTTGTGTGTTTTGAATGTCCAAGATTTTACTCCGGTGTGTGACCGTCTTCACCGACTGCACTTTCTCTCTAGTGAGTTTTTGCACTTGGAGGTGAAAACTCCCGTTTCGGGCGAACCGGGGGCAATCTTGTGTTGAATTGTTAGAAAAGTTGGTTTCCCATGTTGCTATGGCCTAACCTAACACAACCAAGCAAAAAAGTCCACTGGCCTACCCTCTCTCGGCTTCGGTCAAGAGGGTAGAAGGGAAGTTTGACTTTTTTCCAGCGGGTCTAGGGTTTCGCCGAAGCGGGGCCCCGGAGCATCGGAAACCCACCAAAACCTAGGTGGTTCCATACCATATGTATACAAGTGTGTTGTGTTTTGTAATTGTCCAAGATCAACCATTGTACAGAGAAAAGCTCGGGGTAGATATGCGGGGCCCACCGGACTAGGGTTTGAATGGAAAAGGATAGCCGGAGAGCCGGAATAATTTGCGTGTGGCCCTACCATATAATACAGACACCTCTTCCTTTCCTACATTATAATGTCTTAAAATATTATTATTAACAACAACATGAGTTTTAAAAAAAATAGAAAAAAGCAGGAGTTTTTTAAAAAAAACAATAGAAAAAATACTACGTCCATGCCGACGGCAAAGGGTTCTCACCTTATCCTCATCCTATCCCAACCACACACGCACCCACCCACACACGCACGCACCACAGCCCCGGCCCGACCCACTCCCCGTGCGCCGCCAGCCCCTCGCCATCCTCTCCGGCCGCCGCCCGCCCCTCTCCGGCCGTCCCACCTCCGGCCGGCCCCCTCTCCAGCTGCACCTCGCCATCCTCTCCGGCCGCCGCCCACCCCTCTCCGGCCGTCCCACCTCCGGCCGGCCCCCTCTCCAGCTGCACCTCGCCACGCCCCGGTGACCTCGGCCACCGCGAGGCCCCCGCCCCGCCCCGCGCATCTCGCGGCCGCTTGACCCTGAGCTCCGGCCGCCCGACCCACCGCGCGCCTCCATCCTCCCCCTAGCCCTTTCCTAGCGTCGCCCGCCCTTGTCCTGCGCCCGCCCCTCGCGCCAGCGCCGCCCGCCCCTCGCTGTCGCACACCCTGCGCCACCCACCCTCTCCGTCCGCCCGTCGCCCTAGCTCCGCCTGCCCTAGCCGTACCGCACCCTAGCGCCGCCCTCCCCTTATCCTCCCGGCCGCCCCTCACCCTTCGTCCGCCAACCTCTCCCCTCAGGCGCCAGCTGACCCTGTTGCTCGCGACCTGCTCTCCGCGACCTACACCTCCGGCTGACCTGCTGCTCGCCGGCGACCTCCTCACAACAGAAGCTAATCCTCTTTCTTTTTTTCTTTACAATGTATATGGATTTGTATTGTATAGTGTGGAATGGCTATAGATGATTAATTGGTTAATTTGTTCATATATGTGTGGTTATTTGGTTCATATATGTGTGGTTAATTGTGTCGGTGTTTTTCTTGAATATTAATGTTGTCATACTTGTGTGCTAATGTTTATTGTTTGTGCTTTTTCAGATGACGTAGCTTCCCACCAGCCACCACCGTCGGTTCCGCGCGTCATTGCGGGGCTTCTTCTCCAGCTAAGGAGGGGCCGCCTCGGTGCCCCTGTTTCATCGCCCCACTTCCGAAGCACGTCCTCGACCATTCCCGGCCACCGATCACGCTTCGAGGGTATAAATCTTCACGAAGGGCATAGTTGTGCGCGAAGAAAAAGCGATACCGAAATTCGATGGTGCAATTGTTGATGCCGAGCTACGTGCTCTAGTGCCTGCTCAGGGACCTGGCCCAAAATTTGTGGGATATGGCTTAACGCACAACTGGACTCACGTGGCAGGCTTAACGCAGCTAGAGTATTACAAGGACCTCGAACTTCCCCATAACATCGATGTGATGCACACCGAAAAGAATGTTGGAGAGATGATCTTTCACACAGTCCTGAACATTTCTGGGAAGTCAAAGGACAATGTCAAGGCTAGAGTCGATGCTGAGCAGCTCTGTGATAGGGAGAGATTACACATGCAGCCTCCTGACCGCCATCGAAAAAATTGGTTCAAGCCGAATGCCGACTACTGCCTTGATAGTATCCAAAATAAAGAGACATTCAAGTGGCTCAAACACGTCGTGATGTTCCCTGATGGTTATTGTTCCAATATAAGTAATGGAGTCAATATTGGAACGGGAAAAGTCACTGGGCTCAAGAGTCACGACTATCATATATGGATTGAGCGGTTGATGCCGGTGATGCTTCGAGGGTATCTACCCGATCGTGTCTGGCGAGTGCTTGCGGAGTTGAGCCATTTCTTCCGCACGCTCTGTGCGAAGCAGATATGGCCCGTGATTATTGGGAAGCTACGTGATCTTGTGCCGGAGTTGCTATGCAAGTTAGAGGCTATCTTTCCGCCAGGCTTCTTTGTTCCGATGGCACATCTCGTTGTGCATCTCGCGAACGAGGCACTCTTGGGTGGACCGGTGCAGTTTCGCTGACAAATTTGTATTGAGAGAGAGTTTAACTATATTCGAAACATAACTGGAAACAAAGCTAAGATCGAAGCATGCATAGCTAATGCAACAATACTCCGGGAGATGTCAGACGCCGTGACAATGTTCTATCCCGATGAAGTTCCCACTATGCATAACCCGGTCTCTCGGTACAATGTCGACGAGCCCAAGCATGACCCCAAGCTCGTCCTCTTCCAATGTCCCGGTGGCAAGGCCGGTGCCGGTGTAAAATTTAAGTTGACCAAGGAAGAGAAGGATTGCATAATGCTCTATGTGCTTACGAACATGCCGGAAGTAGTCCATTTCATCAGGTAAAATGGTGAACAAATTACTTTGCAACTAGTAACTCGGTTTCGGTCTAATACGTATTTTCTCCTTTCAGCCAATTTCAAGATGAACAGTGGTCGGGAACGGCGGATCCCTCTCCCGTGGAGCTGGACACTCTTCTGAAAGAGGGTGCTCACGGAGGAAAAAAATTGTGTCTTGGTTCATGGAAAAATAATTTCTAACCTGTCCCTCTTACCTTGCAATCTGTGACTTGTCCCTCTTATTACACGTAACTAATGCACAAAACATTTTGAACCGTACTTGTAGGGAGTTGATCCCAACGTTGAGATGACGGATGGGTTGAGATGTGTTTCCCAAGGTTTTAACCGTACTGTCATGAAGTATGAGAAGTATGATGTGAATGGGTTTCGCTTCCATACAGAGTATCACTAGAATAGTCGGCCGAATGCAAAAACTGTAAATACCGGGGTCTTCGCCAAAGGATCCAGAGGAGCCGATGGAGCCAATTACGTAGATTACTACGGAAGGTTAGAAAAAGTATACGAGCTGACGTTCAATCGTATGAACATACAACTCAAGCTCGTTGTGTTCCAGTGCCACTGGTTCGACCCAAGCACTGGACCACACGGTGGACAGAGAAGTGACCCTTCCATTGGGTTAGTTGAAGTTAAGCCTTCAACCACCTATAGCGGAGCCGATGTCTTTGTTGTGGCTCACCAAGCCAAGCAAGTTTATTATTTGTCCTACCCATGCCAGAAAGAGAACCTCAAGGGCTGGGAAGTCGTGTTCCGGGTATCGCCACATGGTAAGCTACCCATGCCCTGCACCGACGATTACAACAACATTGACACTAAAACATACGAGGGAATTTTCTATCAAGAGCAAGAGGACTTCGGGGACTTTGCCTTACAAGCGGGTGGTCTTGAGGACCTCGAGAACGATGCACACACTCGTGGTGAGGCAGTGGTGGATCTAAATGACATAAATATGCTCTCGAAGTTACATGCGGACAATGGCGACGATGACGAGCCTCCACCATGCGATGAGCCTCCAACCTATTACTCGCGTGATAGTGATAGTGAGAATGAGAACCAACTTAATGAGAACCAACGTGATTGTGAGAGTGATGATTCGAGGTGATGGTCTTTTATGTCTCTATGCTTAGTATTTATTTTTCATCATGCTTCTTAATTGCATTACGTCTTTATGCTTGGTGTCTACATGTTATTATGTCTTTATGCTTTAGTATTTATTTTTCAACATGCTTTTTCATTGTATTACATCTTTATACTTAGTGTCGACATTTTATTATGTCTTTATGCTTACTTGTTTTCTCTTTCTCAATGCAGTTGATTGAACAATATGAGCCAAGAAAAAGAAAACACCCCGTCGCCGCAATAGATGTAGGGCTTTCGGCCGCTAGACATTTATCTATGTATGATGATGGTCCTATGTAAGTATCTACTTGATGATATTGTATTTTGCTTGATGATATTGCTTGGGATGATGTATGGAGCCTATGTGTGATCTTGTTTGTGATGATATTGTCATGTTTTTTTATTTTATTTTCTGCTATTTTTGCTGGCAAAACGAGCTCAAAACGGGCTCCTGGAAAAAAATTAAAAAAAATCTGGTGCCGTCGGCACAGCCTCCAGCCTGGACGCTCCACGTGTCAAACCTTGCCGTCGGCACAGCCTCCCGCCTGGACGTGACAGTTCATGCCACGTGTCCAACTTGTGCCGACGAAATAGTGTGCCGACGGTCACTTCTTGGCCGTCGGGAGAGACTGTGCCGACGGGAATAATCTGTGCCGATGGCCAGGTTGGCTATGCCTACGGGGACCTACGCCGACGACCCTGTGCCGACGGCCCCCGTCGGCATAGATCTGTGCCGACGACTATTGTGTCGGTGCCGACGGCAAAAGGCCGTCGGCATAGCCTATGATTCCTGTAGTGACGGTTGATCTAAATTTCAACTTAAAATTCAAACTATTTAGAAAAATTGCAACACTTCATATATGTTCTCATTAAAAAAAATTCTCAACAGTTTAAATTTCTAGTTCAAATTGGATTAACCGTACCCGTTGGATCTTAATGGGATGACACTTATATGGCCAAAATTATCGTGAGACTTTGCTCCACGAAGTCACCCAATCTCTGTCCGGGAGGTCGATACCAAGCTGCCAAAGTACTCATTAATAGAGCATGAATTGCTGTTTAGTTTGGATAAAAGAGGCAAAGCCTCCAATGAATTGTTATTCAAATTATATGTGCTCTTGCAAGTTGCAACATATGGCAGGCAACCGGCTGCTGTAAACGAAGAAATGGAAGGGACTGGATAATTTCTGCCGAGGAAATTGGCATAGTACACCACTACCCTCTGACGACTTTACTACGATAAAGTTTACAGGATGAGCCGATACGTCTGTTTCTGGAAAAAAAGGAAGATCGATTATCAGCCCTGTTCTTAAAAATATTCTTCATAGATGTGCATTGACATAATAATTTGCTCTGCTCTTGTAATCGCTTTGCCTAGTCTTCATAGATGTACGTGAGATTTTTTTAGATAAAGAGTATATATTAATATCGCGAAAATACCAATTACACCCAGACTCTGCAACAACACAATAACCTAGGGTATTATGGATGCACACAGCCAAAAAACAATAAGAAGAAGAAACAAAAAAGAAAAGTCCCGCTACAGAGTTACAGTCCTTGCAACAACAGCACAACCACCACCAAGACAACACCTTCTTTCTTTTTCCATCTAATCATTGACTGAAAGGAAGAAGCCGTCCCTGGCTGCATCATTGCCGGTGGGTGTGCGGATAACTGTGCCAAACCCGCACCTACTGCCTACTGTATTCAGCTGACCAGGTTAGGTTCCAGTCGATCTCCTTGGTCAGGAATCGAATAACAGTCTTTTAAGGGAACCAGGTTTTGAATTATTATTTTTTTAGACTAAAAGGAGCCCAGCTTCCAATTTTCATTATTATGAAAACTGATAATACAAATATTCGGGATAAATAATTCCATGCCCCGAGCTTCACCACTCGATAGATATAACGAAACTTCGCCGGCGTGCAAACCGCACAAACACCAGCACTCGAACAAACACTAAAGCACTAAAGCTCCAAACTACCAACAACAACTCCAACAAGGCATTACAGCAGACTACCACTACCAGCAGCAAAACCAAAAACAACTAAAAGGAACTTTGCACTTCTAACCATTATCACTACCAGCGATAAGCTCTAGGTTTTCTCTTTTTCATTCTCAGGCGTCTGTGATGCGAAGCACCAAAGGCCCCCATCCCTGCCTCCTATGGAAGAAATCAGCCACCACCAGAGTTAGCATTCTTGCTCCTCTGCATTGGAGGTTTTGAAGACTTGGTTTCTGCAAATCGGCCCAATAAGAAATAAAGTGAGCTGACTGAAAAATAACTATAGAAGGATCTTGTGGATACACTCCATCGAAACAGGCTCCGTTTCTGATCTTCCAGATGGACCAAATCAATGCAGCTATCCCTGTCGACAACAGGATCTTATCTTTTTTACAATAACTATCCAGCCAAGCTGGCAGAGCATCAAAACTATGAGGTACTGATTGTAAGTTCAGAGCACAAGCAACTACACTCCAAGCATATCTTGCTAAAGGACATTCGAAAAATAAATGGTCAATGGTCTCTACATTACTACAGAACATGCATTTTTCACTACCTTTCCAACCCCTATTAAGAAGAACACTTTTGGTAAGAATACTTTTCCTAAATGTCAGCCACATGAAAACCTTAATCTTTGAAGGAGTTTTAACAAACCAAACTTTACTATAGGGAACTTTAACTTGAGATTTCTTCAGAGCTGTGTAAAGAGACTTAACCGAAAAGATACCAGACTTTGTTAAAGTCCAAACACATCTATCCTCTACTTCTGTCAATCTAACATGCAAGCATAGATCCTGCAATTTAAACCAGAGAACAGCAAGCTCCCCCCAGAGGGTTCTTCTAAACTTCAAAACATTCCAACCTTCACTAAAAACTTTAGCCACAGAAATATTCTTGCTATGAGATAAACTATACAACCTAGGAAAGACATCTTTAATAGGTTTTTCTCCAATCCACAGGTCATCCCAGAATCTAGTTCTATTGCCATTCCCAATCTTTTTCCTACAAAACTTGAAAAAAATATCTCTAACTTTCATCAGCCCCGACCAAAAATGAGAATGAAACGCTTTAAGCTTTACATGTGCTAGAGGATAAAAATGTAAATACTTAGCTCTAATCATTTGTTGCCACAGACCTTCTTCGTTTTCGATTTTCCAAATCCATTTACATAAGAGACAAATATTCATAGTAAAAAGATCAATCACACCCAAACCCCCTTGTTCCTTAGGTTGACAAATAGTTTTCCAGTTAACTAAATGATATCTTTTTTTATCTTTTTCCTCCTGCCAAAAAAGCCTCTTCCGGAAGAAATCCATTCTTTTGCCGGTCCCTTTCGGCAGAGGGAAAAACGAAAGCATGTAAAAGGGAACAGGACTCAGACACGACTTAAGCAAAATTAACCTATCACCGTAAGAAGTAAACTTACCCAACCACGACCCCGACTTTTTTTCTACTTTATCCTCTGCTGGTCTCCAATCGACAGCTCTCAACCTTTTATTATGAAGAGGCAGACCAAGATATCTAAACGGGAAATCCCCCTCTACACAAGTAAAAATAGAAGCATACTCTACACTTCTATCTTTCGCTCTACCACAACAGAAAATCTCACTTTTCAAGAAATTAATCTTTAGACCCGAAAGATGCTCAAAGATACATAAAAGGTTCTTTAAATTTCTAGCAGATTCTAGATCGTCCTGGAACATGAAGATCGTGTCATCAGCATACTGTAACATCACTAACCCTTCATCTAAAAGATTCTGCACTAGAGGTTTTATCAACCATTCTCCCTAGCTCTATGTACCAAAACCGCGAGCACATATACCGCAGTATTAAAAAGAATAGGGGAGAACGGGTCCCCCCTGCCTTAATCCTTTACTTGTGTTAAAGTATTTACCAGTTAAATCATTAGCCATAATTGCAACTTTACCATTTTCTACAGTTTTGCGAACCCAGCCGACAAAAGTGTCTGGAAAACCTTTCATCTTAAGGATATCAAACACAAAGCTCCAATTGATCTTATCGTAAGCCTTTTCGAAATCTACTTTAAAGAAAACATCATCTAATTTTTTTGCTTTAACTTCATGCAACGTCTCATGAAGCAGCACAACCCCATCCAAAATATTATGACCTTTAATGAAAGCAGTCTGCACCGGCGAAATAATTTTCTCAGCAACCTCTACCACCCTATTATTTATGACCTTTGTAAAGATCTTAAAAATGACATTTAAAAGACAAATAGGTCTGTACTGTTGTATCTTACTAGCATCTGCACTTTTTGGAAGCAAAGTAATCAGACCATAATTAAAACGAGATATATCTAATTCCCCTACAAAAAAATTATTGAACGGGGAAACTAAATCGCTACTGATCAAAGACCAAAAATGCTGATAGAACTCTATGGGTAAACCATCCGGACCAGGACTTTTATTGTGCTTCATATTAAAAATAGCAAATTTAATTTCCTCCACCGAAAACGGTTTTTCTAAATTGATTCTATCTCTATCCGACAAGACATTGCCCAACACTATGTCCAACGAAATACTAGTATTATTAACAACAGGACCAAAAAGCTTTTTATAATAATTTGTAGCATACTGTAAGATTTCATCATCTCCCACTATAAGCCCCTCCTCCTGTAACAGACTTGTAATTCTACTCTTTTTTTTTCTACACCTCGCTTTCGCCATAAAGTAAGCAGTCAATGAATCCCCTTGTAAAAGATCTCTAGTCTTAACCCTCTGGAACCACTTTACTTGTTCCTCTCTTCTAACAACCAAAAGTTTTTCCTCTAACATTTTCCTGCTATAAAACTTCTCTAACGTTAAACCTATTAACTCACTCTCCTTATCAATTTTATCAATCTCTGCAGACAAAACACTTTTCTGTTTTTTATAGAACGCTTGATAATTAATATCCCAGCCTTTAAGAACACTTCTTAACTTACGCCCTCTGTTCTGTCACTTATCCAAAATACTTTTACCAAAAAAATACGAACCCCAAACTTTACTGACCACATCATTTAAATCCTCTCTAAGAAACCAACAAAGCTCAAATCTGAAAGGTCTACTAATACATTTCTTATTTAGACCTAGATCAAGAACTAACGGAGAATGATATGAAATATCTCTAGGCAACATATTAATGAACGAAAGAGGAAACTTGGCCTCCCAATCAGTATTCACAAGGAATCTATCCAACCTGGCCATAACAGGGTCCTACTGATTATTAGACCAGGTAAAACGTCTACCCGGCATCTCTATGTCCTTTAAATTCCAATTTTCAATAACAGCATTAAACAATCTCGACCACTTGGAAAGCATTCTCTGTTTATTACTTTCATTACTTCTTCTAATAATATTAAAGTCACCGCCTACTATAATAGGAAAATTACTATTACTACAAATATGAGCTAGCTCTACTAGGAAAGATTCCTTATCTCTATCATGTGGTGCCCCATAAACTGTAAAAATATTACAGATGAAATCCGAACTTTTTTCTTTAAAACGCATCAAGACATAAAACCTCCCAGTTTCCGTAAATAAAACATCAAACACATCCGTATCAACACCCAACAGAATGCCTCCAGATTGCCCCTGGGACGGCACCCAGGCCCAATGAAAATTAAAACTACCGCTCACATTATTCAGCCAAGCATCCGAAAACGAAGATTTCTTGGTCTCCTGGATCCCTAAGAAGTTAACACGGTACTTGCATATCACATCATGAATATAAAAACCTTTCTCGGGCTCCCTAAACCTCTAGCATTCCACGTAAAACCAGACATCAAATATTAAATTTAATTGCACCATTAACTTTATTTCTACCTACAACAAAACCTCTACTGCTACTTTTACCTACCGAACCAAATTTGTTACCCCCACCACCAAGACTGGCAAGCAATCTAACAGTACTGTCGAGCTGTTTATCATCCTCATCAAGTAATTCATCATCAGAAAATAAATCTCTACTTTCCTCATCTACTGTCGTCTTACTCTCTCCTTTTTTTGAAACTAAATGCGACTTATCTTTACTGTTGTTTGCTTGAAAAAGATTAGCTCTAGCAATCTCTAAATTCTCAATCACACTAACAGAAGCATCAATCTCTACATTAGTTTTCCCTAAACTAATACCCACTTTACTTGCTAAATCTTGCAGATTTAATCGAGCAACATTCAAAGCAGCTACTGAAACCTGAGAGGAATTATTACCTGCATTCTCCAGGTTCCGCACCTTGGCCCTGTCCACCGCCTTGTCTATCATGTTCACTTCTGCATTGCCCCTGCCAGTCCTCCTCCTCTTCTCATCAACAATCACGTCATTGTTCTTGTTTAATTCCTTTTCCTTCAACTGTTCTTCTTCCTGTGCTATTTCAGCAGTCACTGAATCATGAATCGAAGCAATTGCATGTGTGCCTAGCCCCACTTTCCTCGCAAAAGAATCGGCATCATCATCACTTTCATCTTCTGCAGTTGGAGCTGTACTGTTCTCATCGCTAGCCACTCTTCCTCCCTCAGCTTCTCTAGTCACCAGTGCCCCATTGTCATCATAACAGAGATTGGATTTTTGCACATCCACCATGAACGCATCTGACTGCACACCCTCATTTACTTCAGTGTTCTTCTTGTTCCGAGCCATGTTCTCCAAAATTTTGTTCCTCAACTCCACCTCTGCCAACTTGTCCAACTCAGGCTGACTTGACGGTACCATCTCCTCATCCACTGCAGAATTACCTTCATTGGACGTCCCTTCAGCATTCCTGGATCTTTTAGCTAACCTGTCCTCACCAGATTTCACAGCCACCTCTCTGGATCTTGGATTACCATCTGTTCTGACCACCTCTCCATCAATCAATCTTCCGCCCACTTCAACTATTTCCTCCAACTCAAAGAAAATATGGTAAATGAAAGGATCATCCGTCAGTTCTGATACTTCTGGAATTTTGTCAGGGTTCTTTACCCCCACCTTCATTCTAATCTCATCAGTCTTTCTGTAACCAGCCATATCAACTTCTTGCAGTGTCCCAATCATCGAAGCAACCTCTGCAAAACCGTCCCTATGTCTCAGCGAAGAAGGAACCCCAGCAACCCTGACCCAGACAGAGAACAACTTAAACTTTGCCGTTGTAGCCGGCGACCATTTGTTTACTTTAACAAGAGCTTTGGAGCCTCTCAGACCAAACATCGGGTACCCACTGAGCTCCTGCAACCTCTGAACAGAAGGAAACTTAGTAGTGAAAGCATTGTTACCATACACCTTCATTTTCCAACCACCACCCCACGGGAACTGATCGCAGAACGCCTTTTCTAGCTGCTCACTTGTGAGAGAACCTTCTAAAACTTGGATCAAACCCATAGCCTGATTTGATTTGTCAGCTGCATTCTTCTTTCCTGTCTGAGCAACAAGCATTTGTAAACCGTCATTAGCACAACCCACCAGCTTAATCACAGGAGGTGTCCTGGTGAGCATTCCACATCGATCAGAGATGTGAGCATCTTCCTTGCCACAATGAATGCAATACAAAGGAACATTACAATCCTTGAGGATATGCCCAGAGAGGTTACACCTGAAGCATAAAGGCCCCTTCACCTCAGCACTACCAGGTTTTGAATTGTTCACCCGTTTGCTGATTCTGCTCTTCTTAATTTTATAGTGGCAGATCGCTCCACGCAAACCCCCACCACATGCACACACATCGTTAGAACATCTCCAACATCTGCTCTATTTTTATTTTAGGGCACCACAAAATGTATGGAGTAAAATTAGGACACGAAAAAGTGGTTTTAGGGCTTGAGAAAATGTTCATCTCCAACACTCGCGCTAAATTAGGACACCATATATGGCACCATACAGGGCACAAGTGCACCAACAACTGCCCTAATAGGATAAAAAACGTGCAAATGAACATCCGAACATTGCAAACATTTCATCATACAAATTAGAAGCATGCGAACTTTACATGCGAACTAATAACACTGCTACCTAGTACCTAGTACTAAACAATGCTATTCAGGATTTTTACGAACGAATTCGTCACAGTCAAACTCTGAGGAGGAATCCGAGTCCCAGTCAAAGTCAGAGGAGGAGAGTCCACATGGATCACCGTTGAGGGGTCAACCTTGTCCTCCTCTTCTTCCTACTCCATCTCTTGATGCACATACCATGGATTCTCGCTCACGAACCTCGCCATCGCCTCCACGTAGCTCTCCCTGGTGTTCCGCTGGTCGAGAACAATGCGGTCCTCATTCTCCGCCCGACGGGATAAAAAATGCACCGGCGGAGCGTTGAACTCCGCAGCCTCCTGGGATTCGATATCCGGGAAGTTAAGCTCCGAACGCGGCCGCCCGAGCCTCCACGCGATGATGTTGTAGGCCTGCGTCAGGAGCTCCGCCATGTTGAACATGCCGAGCTGGTAGTGCGTGCAGTCGCGCTGGAACTCGACACCGAACCCACCGGGGTGCCGCACCTAAACCCCTATGTAGCCGGCCTTGCTCTTCGAGTGTTCCAACGGCATGGCGACGGCGGAGAGCGGCTGGGGTGTGACGCGACTGACGGTATCAACGAGGCGAAGGTGTGGCGGAGGTTTGACAGCGACGACAGATTTGGTTGATGCGGCGTGGGGGCGACAACATGAGAAGGTAGATCCAATGTGCGGTGGTCGTGGATTTGGCCGGAGGACGACCGATTTGGTGGTGGCGGACGCGTGGAGCTGGAGCTGCAGTCGCACTGGGAAGTTCCCGTGCGGCGGTTGGTCTCGAGCGACTGCCGTTTTATTTTGCGACAACATCCCAAAGTGCTGAAATTTTGCAGCACTTGGTGTTCTATTTTATAGCTGTCCAAAACTTGGAGTAAATTTTTTTTGAGATAGGATAGCTATTGGAGGCCTGTTTTTTACCCCCTTTTGCCTAAAAACCGGTTAAACCAAATTTTAGGGCAGCTATTGAAGATGCTCTTATACTGCGCAAAAAGTGTCTTTTCGCAAACAAACCCCTATGATATATTAACTAGCTACGGGGTAGTACAAGATATTTAGAAGTATTAATGAAATAGTTCTTATATTTTGCAAGCACGCATTTAAGAGTGGCTTCCATGGAACTAATAGTAGTTAAATCATATTTACCGTGGTAAGTGATTGGTTCTTCTTCTTAGTTTTTTCTGTTGGTAATGTCATATTTTCTTTTTGTGGTAACTTTGCAGAGAAAAATCGTAAATAGTTTTTAAATATACATCGACCCTTCCATCATCCCAACACCGCCACCATGGACTGACTGGCCCCGAATTGCCGCCTTTCAACACTGACCCCGTCATAGTTTCATAGTTTGTACTTTCCCAACAGCCGGCAGCGCTACCACGGCATCTCTTTGTTGGTCCTAACTAATCCACCGTGCGAAATTACAGAATGTGCGGGGAGCTCGGCCCTTGTCAAGGGTGCAGATCAGCACCATGGCAGTGAAAGAAAATCTTGTGGTGGCTGGTGGTTTCCATGGGGAGTTCATCTGCAAGGTAGGATGAGTTGACACCGATGAAAGAGCCGTTAGAGGCGACTCCGCGGGCGACGCCGGCGAACTCGTCGACGGCTACTGCTGCCGGCCTCGAAGCCGATAGCACTCCGTCATCGCTGGTAAGTACGTCTACTGATACGCCTACCGTTTTTGGTGGTCGTTTCTGGGCATTGGCAACAGAGGATGAGGAAGATGATGCCGTCGTGGAGGGCGGCTTGGATGCTCGGTACCTGCAGATCTCTCTTGACAAGATCTGCGCGACGCCGTCATCAGCGACATCAAGGTCTATTGGATCGACGTCGTCAAGGGCGTCGAGACGCATCCAGAAGATCAACCAGCAGAGGTACGCATCTCGAATCCTCTCATGTTCACTCGATGCCGAAAGCCCCAAGTACTCGTTGGCAGTACCGGCGGCGAGGCGGACGAACTTCCGTGTTCCAAAACTTCCAGTACTTGAACCTTCGGTGTTCATGGAGAAGATCGATCGGGGTGGATGGACTTCTGTCGTTGGTCGGCGAAGGTCACCACCGCCGGCGAGATGCGAAGTTAAAATTCGAAATTCAAAAAACCTGGCGGCGGTTTTGGCGGATCGAGGATCCGTACGTCGCCGCGTCGAGACTTAGGGGGTTTTGGCTGCTAAGCCCGATCTGCATGAAAGCCCACAAGGCAATTTGGGCCAAGGGCCAGCGGCATGGCCACCCCGTATTTGTAAACCTATTGCATCGGCGTTAGGGTTACGACGTTTTCTGGGACTCACCTGGAAGCGCTGCGTCGCCGCGGACTCGACGGCGACAATGGCGAACCGGGGTGGTGGAAGAGGTTTCGACTACGGTCGTGGAGGAGGCGCTCCTGGCCGTGGTGCGCCGCGGTTCAACAATTTCGAGATTGGGGGGCCGAGCGGCACAGCTGGTGGCCATGATGGTCAAGATGCGACAGGGCGAGAGCAAGCTTTCGGTGGCTATGGCCAGTTTGGGTATGGGGCTGCTGGTGCTCGCGGTGGTTTCCATGCCGGCTCTGGTTTCAATCAGGGAAGGCGTGGCGGATACCGTGGGTATGCAGGAGGCCGAGGATACCGCGGTCAGTGGCGCGGCGTTGGTCACGCCCGCTGGACGAGGTTACGCTGCTCCGGCTGGGGGTAGAGTGGACCTCGCTCGAGGTGTAAGGGGGCGCTATGATGCGGCCATGCTGCTGGGTTTGGACGTGGTGGTGTGGCGGCAGCTGGCAATCTGGTGGCTCAGCAACCGCCGGTAGCGGCGGCGACGGGGCCCCAGCACGCTGCGCCTCAGCCGCAACACGTGGTGGCTGCGCAGGTGGCGCCTGCGGCTCTGGCTGCGCAGGCGGTTAATGCTGTGGTGGCTGCGCCGGTGATGCCGGCTGTCGTCCCCATAGCACATCCGGCGCCGGTGGTACAACAGCCTCCCGTCCAAGATGTTGGTCATGGACAAGGTGTGGCAGCTCAACTCAATGCAGCACCTCTGGTATCGGCGGATCAGTTGGCTCTGGCGATGACAAACGCTGCAGCAAAGAAGGGAAAGAAGTGTTTCAGATGTGGTGGTAGTGGGCATCTAATGGCTGAGTGCTTGGTGCCCATCTGTGACATCTGTGAAGAACCAGACACACGGGTTCATGCCCGTTGCTATCCGCTCCTAAACCCAGGATTCTTATCTATGGATATGCTCATGAGGAGCTTTTTTCTTCGAGTCTCCACTGACTGAGACTTATGTTCCTAAGCATGAAAATCTGCGCCTGGCTTCTCTAGTTGTGTCAAAGGGAGTGTTGAGTATCCCTCAGATAGTGGCGCAGCTTCAGAGATTAGTGCCAACTGAACAATTTACTTGGGATGTTCAGCAGGTTAGTCCTAACTTCTACAAGGTCCAATTTCCCACTAGGCCTGATTTGGAAAGGCTTGCAGTTTTTGGTACTTGTAAGGTTCCCAACAGCACTTGTGAGATGACGTTTGATAGTTGGGCTCACGCTCCGGAACCTATGGAGACACTTCCTGAAATCTGGGTGCGGGTATCTGGTTTTCCTTGGATTAACGAGGAGATTTTCTCTCTTTATGGACCATTGGGGACATGTTCGGGAAAACTCTGAAGATTGACATGAAATATACAAGACAACATGGGGTACTTCGGATTCTCATCGGGTGTCTCAATTGGTCGAAGATTCCGAAACACTTCCCTTTGTTTATCAAAAAAGGATTTTATGATCTCACATTTGATGTTGAGGGAGAAGAAAAAATGGCTGCTGATGATATGGAAACGGATGAACAACAAAAGGATGACAAAGAGGATGATGATGATTTGGGAGAGGACTTTCAGAAGGCTGTTATGAATGACGTTGAGCAAACTTCCAATGCTGCACCAAGTGGAGATGCAGCGCATGGGTCTGAGACAACTGAAGCAACATCGGCAGCTACACCCCCTACACAATCGGCCTCTAGGAGGGGTGTTGTGTTCTCTCCGAGTGTTAGTCGAGCCTTTCAAAATACTAAGGAGGATATAACAATCTCTTTTGGGAGCCAAGTTCCTCACTTTAAGCATGGCGAATCCGAGCTTGTGCACACGACACCAATGGTGAGCGTGGACACGGGGGCTGCAGCATCGACACTCAGTCCGGATATAGGCAGCCGTGGGAGCAGTGGTGTGGCTCAGCTTGATGCTAAGTGGCAGGGTGTTGATCAGGATACTGTACCTCCTCTGATGTCCTCAATGGGCGTTGGTCCCATGGAACCTACCGAGGAAATGATCAAGGAGATGGTGGCGTCTTCAAGTGTCAGCTCGCCGGCGCAACAGGAGGTTGTAGCGACAGGCGTCGACACTATGATCCCTTTGGAGGGAGAGCTGTCTCCTCGCTCTCCGATTGCCCCAGGTGGGGGTGACGGATGGAGTGGGGAGCAGCCAGCTACGAGGCTGACAACTCCAGTGCCGCCTACGGTGCATATGGCTGCCTTCCCATCACCGACGTCTCGACGCAGCGAGGTGGCGGCCTTTGGCGGCGTTCCTGATCCGTTGGCGATCGGGATCCGCTCTAGTGGCCGCATTCGAGCTCAAGTCAACGCCGATGACACTCAGATGGCCAGGGCTATGGCCATGGCTAAGCGGCGTGACTCCATCCCGGGTACGAACCTAAATCCCACGTTTTCAATTATGTCTTTTTCGGATGAGCACATTGTTAATCAAGCTACTAGATTAGGGGTCTCGTTGGGAGCTACTTCTACTGATTGTTTAAAATCTGCTAGCTTAATTAAGGAGTCCGAGGCCAAAAGAATGGTACATATCTTGCAAAAAAACATAAATACTAATGTTAACGAAAATGGGGATCCAACTAG
Source organism: Poa pratensis (assembly GCA_947311845.1). Lineage (NCBI taxonomy): Eukaryota > Viridiplantae > Streptophyta > Magnoliopsida > Poales > Poaceae > Poa > Poa pratensis. The sequence goes on from CAMZMU010000069.1 coordinate 39,924,194, forward strand.
CTTAGTGCTAAGTAGAGCCTCTTGTCTATCGGAGGACATGGAAGATGAGGAGTTGGCTGAGGAAAATGTTGATCACTTGGATCTTCTGCCAAAGCCAATTAAGAAAAATACAAAACGTGGTAAAAAACAGGTGGCCACTTCGGTTCGACGAAGGAGTGCTCGGCTGAAAAAACAAAACGAATTTTAAAAATGCAAGGTCTAAGAGGTTTTTTCTGGAATAGTGAAGGTTTAGGGGACCCAGGTAAATTTTTTTAATTCAAGAGAGTGTTAGGGATTTGAAATTGGACTTTATTGCCTTGTCGGAGACAGGAAGGTCACATTTTTCTCAACCTTTTCTAAACCATCTAGCTGCGGGTTTGGATTTTATTTGGTTCTGCCTGCCGCCTCATGGGAGGTCTGGCGGTATGTTGATTGGCATCAACTCAGCAACTCTTCAGGTTAAAAATATGGATGCAGGTGACTTTTGTGTCAAGCTGACCATAAGATCTAAGGGGGGCGGTTTCGAGTGGGTTTTGGTGGGAGGTGATTTTAACGTCATTCGAAAACGAACCACTGCCCATGATGGTGGGAGGTGATTTTAACGTCATTCGAAAACCTGAAGAAAAAAACAACGATAATTTTAATCCGCGATGGTCATTTATGTTCAATGCAATTATTGAGAGCTTGGGTTTAAAAGAATTAGAACTCTCAGGAAGACAGTACACATGGGCGAGTAGACGCGAAAACCCAACTTTTGAGAAGTTGGATAGGATTCTTGTGAGTGTTTCTTTGGAACAAAAATTTCCGCTTGCGACGGTTCGGGCTTTGACGCGAACGGGTTCAGATCATACCCCTTTGCTTATTGATGCGGGGGTACAAGCTCATTTGGGTAATGTGGCGAGATTCTCATTTGAGCTGTCTTGGCTTAGGATAGATGGTTTCTATGAGATGATAGCAGCCGAATGGGCTGCCGTCTTTACAGGTGCTTCACCTATTGAGGTTTGGCAAAATAAAATAAGACATTTACGACGCTTTTTAAAAGGGTGGGCTAAGAACTTAAGTGGGAGATACAAAGTTGAAAAGGAGAGGTTGTTACGAATCATTAATGATCTAGATATTAAGGCTGAAAATATACCACTTAGTGTCACTGAACGGGAGACATTGAGAAATGCTCAAGATCGTATTTGCTCCCTCCGTCGGGATGAGGAGACAAAATGGGCACAAAGAGCTAAAGTGAAACATGTTCAAGAAGGTGGAAATAATACAAAGTACTTCCATATGATTGCAAATGGAAAACATAGAAAAAAGAAAATTTTCCAATTAGAGCAAGATGAAGGAACAATTGTGGGGGACGAAAATCTGAAAGTGTATATTACAGAATATTATAAGCGGCTATTTGGGGCGCCGGACTCGAATAATTTTTCGTTAGATGAGAATTTAAATCAAGATATCCCACAACTCTCGGCTGAGGAGAATAGCATTCTTACTGCTGATTTTTCGGTAAAAGAAGTGTTCGAAGCTATCTCCCAAATGGAATTGAACAAAGCTCCGGGACCGGACGGGTTCCCTGCTGAGTTCTATCAGACTTTTTGGGAGGTAATCAAAGATGATCTAATGGCTTTGTTCTTTCAATTTCGACAAGGGAATTTGCCCATGTATAAATTGAACTTTGGGGTCATTACTTTATTGCCAAAAAAAGAAAATGTAGTTCAGATTCAACAATATAGACCAATATGTCTTCTCAACGTGAGTTTCAAAATATTCACTAAAGTAGGAACTAATAGAATAACGGGAATTGCCCACAAAGTTATTAGACCTACTCAAACGGCTTTCATGCCTGGAAGGCACATACTAGAAGGAGTAGTTGTACTCCATGAAACAATCCATGAGCTTCAACGGAAGAAAATGGATGGTGTTCTTTTCAAAATCGATTTCGAGAAGGCATATGACAAAGTTAAATGGCCTTTTCTCCAACAAGCGTTGCGTATGAAAGGTTTTGCACAACAGTGGTGTGATTCGATTATGCAATGTATCCAAGGGGGGAGTGTTGGAATTAGAGTCAATGATGACATTGGTCATTATTTTCAAACTAAAAAAGGCCTAAGGCAGGGAGATCCGATGTCTCCAATGCTTTTTAATATTGTTGCAGATATGTTGGCCATCCTTATTGCTCGTGCAAAGGAGGATGGACAAGTAGGGAGTCTGATCCCCCATCTTGTTGAGGGCGGAGTCTCTATTTTGCAATATGCGGATGACACTATTTTATTTATGGAACACGATTTAGATAAAGCCGTCAACATGAAACTAATTCTATGCTTATTCGAACAACTATCTGGACTTAAGATCAATTTCCACAAGAGTGAAATATTCTGTTTTGGAAAGGCAAAAGACGTGGAAGACCAATATCGACAAATATTTGGATGTGAGTCGGGGGTCTTACCGTTTAAGTACTTAGGTGTACCTATCCATTATAGGAAACTACGCAATACTGAATGGTACCCAGTAGAATGTCGTTTTGCGGGCAAACTAGGGTGTTGGAAAGGGAAGCTGCTCTCATATGGAGACAGACTTGTCTTGATTAATTCGGTATTAACCAGTTTACCTATGTTTATGTTGTCCTTTTTGAAGTACCTAAAGGGGTACAGAAAAGAATGGACTATTATAGATCACGCTTTTTTTTGGCAAAGCGATGAACATAAACGTAAATATAGACTAACAAAATGGAATATAATTTGTAGACCGAAAGACCAAGGGGGTCTTGGGATCGAAGTTCTTGATCTGAAAAACAAGTGTTTACTAAGCAAATGGTTGTTTAAATTGTTAAACGAGGAAGGAATGTGGCAGGAGTTGCTGCATAACAAATACCTTCATAGTAAGACACTAGCTCAAGTTGAGATTAACCCGACTGATTCACCATTTTGGAAAGGTCTCATGCGGGTCAAAGAGGAGTTCTTCAATAGAGGTTCATTTAAAATTGGAAATGGATTGTCTACCAGGTTTTGGGAAGACACTTGGTTAGGGGATACTCCTCTTAAATATCAATATCCATCATTATACACTATAACACTACGGAAAAATGTTTCTGTACATAGCGTTATGGCTGCTGCACCTCCTCTAAATATGAGCTTTAGGAGAGCTTTAATTGGGGAGAAATGGGATGCTTGGTCCCATCTATGCCTCCGATTGATGGATGTAAATTTGACAGATCAAGATGATACTTTTGTGTGGAAACTAACTACAAATGGCAAGTTTACGGTTAAGTCGATGTACGAAGACTTGATGAATGGACATACAGTATACCTACACAAATACTTGTGGAAATTGAAAATCCCCTTGAAAATAAAAATATTTATGTGGTTTCTGAATAAAAAGGTCTTGCTTACTAAGGATAATCTAGCTAAAAGAAAATGGAAGGGCTGCACAAAATGTCCCTTTTGTGGGTCGGCAGAGACAATTGAACATCTCTTTATTTCGTGTCCATTTGCTAGGTTGATTTGGCGGGTTGTTTTTACCACATATAATATCCCACCTCCAACTAATATCAAAAATATGTTTGGAAATTGGTTGAATGGTATTGATAAAAAGACCAAGGCTCGAATTCGTATTGGCGTCTCAGCTATTTGTTGGTCTATATGGAATTGTCGAAACAACCTTGTTTTTAATAGATGTTCGAATTTTCATATTATGCAGGTTATACACATGGCAGCACATTGGATTCAGCTGTGGGCGTATCTCCTGCCCCAGGACCAACGCGAACTTATGGTTACTGGGTCTGCCCGAATCCTGACGGTCGCACAGGATTTCTTCTCCCGGGCTATGTGGCAGCATACTAGACGTCTCCGAGCATAGGAATCTGATGGCGTCTATTATTCAATGGTTGATTTTTGTTTCAACCTTATGTGATCCTTGATTTGTAAACGTTGAATTACTCTCAAACTATGCAATAAAAAGCTGTGTGCATCGATCGATGCAGAGGCTGGGGCTTCTCCCCTTTTCTAAAAAAAAAACCACCCGCACTCTCTCTCAGTCCGCCACCAACCACCGGCCATCCCTCTAAACCTGGGAGGCACTCGACAATCTCCTGCACCGGGGTGGCCCATCTCCACGCCTAAGTTTCTTTCTCACATCCATCATTGCTGCCGCGTCGGCGGATCTTGCAAGGTAGGGTTGAACTTCTCTTTGCATTCCCACTTTCGTTCGGAAACAAGGAACCACAACAATATCATAGATTTTGGCGCATCATCGTGCGGCCGAAAAATCGACCAAAACAAGGACACGAAACCAGGCATATATGAAATATCAAATCTGTAAAGAAAAATCATACAACCAAATATAATTGTATAGACACAAAACCCGTCGATCAGCAAAAGACATTGGTGCACTATGGAGTGGCCTTAAGATTCGAGGAATGGCATCTGCTCTCGTAGATGCAGTAATAGTTGTTACAGTGACTCCACTCCTTTGCAGCATGATGCTTATATGAGTGAGTGCGGATGCAATAGTTCTTATTTTATCTTGCCCATTCTGAACATTATTAAGAATCAGTAGAAATACAAAGTATTACGGCGAGTGCCGCGGCCATTTTTGGGCTTTGTACAGCTACGGGTGTGGTGGTTTGGGCGTGCGGAGTCTCGGACGAAAGTCCTCCGGCGACGATGGCGCCTTCGGGCGTCGTGTTCCTCCATGGAGGCGTCGCTGTGAAACGACGCATCCCCATCCTCGATTGTCTCCGGGTGAAAACAATGATCCGGGGTCTCGGATTGGCGATGGTGGCATCTCGGCATCGCTACTTTGTTGAAAGCATCGCATTGGAGACAAGAGCCGTGCTGCACGGTGTTCTTTGGTGCCGCGGCGGTGACTTCTATTGCTCAGCCATGGTCCTCTAGGGCGCTATGTACGCCTTCCCGGCATCTCCAAGTTGGCCCCTCCGCAAGACTAGCCAAGCCCTGCTTCTCGCCTGCCGACTCTGGCATTCAAGAGTGGTGTACGTCGGCGCGATTAGTCTAGATGTTGTTGTTTCTTCGGAGTTGGTTGGTGTGGGGCGAGACGCGGTCTCGATGCCCATGTTGGGCATGGCGAATTTTTGTTGTTGGCGTTGTGTGAGTGGTGGCTAATATTTTGATTAGCGAGTTGCCGAAAGGCGTTGTAGCCATTCTTTGGCGTTGTTGTTCTTAATATAGAAACGCGCAGCTCTTTCTGCGGGTTCTTGAAAAAAAAAATGAATACAAACATAATAGTTAGATCGGCATATGAACATGAAACAGCAGGGACTGATACGCTCGGGCATGCAAATTTGGTGTAGAGCGAGAGATACAGGGATCGACAGAAGAAATATATGCTTGGAGAGTGAGATGGCGACTTTCACTTGGATAAGAAAGCCTTGTTTACTTGCTCCCTCCTCAAAATCAACTGCAGTTTTCTTCGCACCCTGACCTTGCAGCAGAAGCCGGAAGACGATCCGGCTTCCTCTCCCGGTATTCAGAGCTTCAAACTGTAGTGGTCAGATGTTGTTTCGGAGACCTGCTCTTTTGTCTAATCCACCATCGACATGGAATTCTTGGTGCTACACTACACATCATGTGTACGTACCTGTGCAGTATGAATGACCATACAGGGTTTTGAGCAGTAGAGCGTGGTGAATGGGGTAAGATCAATTCTGTTTTCTCAGTTGGCATTCGGATATGCAGGACTGCGGGTATACTGAAGAAGGCAAAGCTAGAGCTTGCCTTGCAGGCCTGAATCTTTCCGTGAAGCACCTAAAACAAGCCTACATATCCGGATTCGGATAGCACAACTGTGGTTGCTGTTAAAAATAATACTCCCTCCGTTCGGAAAAGGATGTCACAAAAATGAACTATAGATAGACCATTTTTGTGACATCCTTTTCCGAACGGAGAGAGTAGAAGTTAGAACTTCAGAAAAATATGGGACATCTACAAAAAGATAATCTGAAAACAAAACAACAAAGTAGTCCATAGCTTAGCAGTTCTGGGAGAACTTCTAGGAACAATGATGTTTGGTTTGGCCAGTATCCCAGGAACTCACCGAACTGGATGTAACTGGCATCTTGTAAACTCTGATCTTGTAAAACAATAAAATTAGTCTACAAGGTTGTTTAGTTCTAGAAATTTTGAAGGATTGCAAAGCTTTCCTTCCGACTTGTATGTTGTGATCCAGAATCATGAATAAGAAACTTGTTCGCTGAAAAAATCCTTAATGTATTGTTGTTCTGTCATCATTTTTTTTAGATTCACAGGGCAACCGCCCGGTTTCATTACTTGAACGAAACCAGAAGTTACAAGATACAGTACATGAAAAGAAAATAGAAAGGAAAATACATGATAACTAGAAAGCGATGCCTATCTAAAACTGGAGAGAAAATGACAGTAGCTATTGTCATCTCTAACAGTTGGTTGCATCACGATCATGGGGGTTTGATTCTCCGAAGGTGCTGCTCAGAGAACTTCAGGCCATCGAGGGAGGACTTGAAGAGCTTGCAGCATTGATGAGGAGGGATCGTCGGGCGCTTGTGGTTGGATTAGCAGTCGGCTGCAGAGGAGCTGGATAAATACTTAGGATAGTGCTGCTGATGCTTGAGCCAAGTAGATCATCTGTTTGACTGAAAGTTTCCTGGAAACTCAACTATACTCCCAGCCAAGTAGTTCGACCATTGCCACAAAAGAAAACAGGGCAAAATAAAGCAGAACCACAGAGTTGTCCAACAAAAAACTTGTGAAGGAGAGCACTGATTACTTGATTATTAGTGCAACAGAGTGTCATAAAGAGAGTGAAAATCAGTGACATGGATTGTTCGATATGGAGGTGGCGCAGCTAGCATCATCCTATTTGACATTGTTCTTATGCTCCCCACACAAAAAAAAAGACATTGTTCTTATGCTTTCAAGATTGCTGGAGGGATCTGACAACATATGCTACTACCTCCGTTCCTTAATTAAGTCGTACATTTTTAGTCAAAAGTCAACATAAACTTATTAAAGTTTATAAATGTTCATATTGTTGTCTATAAGATTGGTCAAAATTAAACTATGTTGACTTTTGACTAAAAATGTACTCTGCATTTAATAATCACCACAAATGGCAAATACTCTGCATCTTCCACTTATCAGGCATTCTTCTATGGTAAGACCTCGCCTGATTATGCTGAGGCCTTGTGGACTAGCAAAGCACCTCTGAAGGAGAAACTATTTACTTGGCTGGTAATGAGGAACCGATGCTGGACGGCCGACAGGTTACAGCGAAGTGGGTTGCCTGGGCCAGCGAAGTGCATGTTCTGTGACCAGGCAGATGAGACCTTGGATCATATTATGACCTCCTGCTCCTTCTCTAGGGAGTTCTGGTTCAGACTTGGCACTGTGACACAATCGACAAACCTCACACCCGCAGCGGGGATTAGTGTTAGAAGTTGGTGGTGCAAAACAATAAGGAGAAAACCAAAGAAGCAGAGAAAGGAGCTGGCTACGTTGATGATCGCAGGGTTGAGACGGCTATGGCTAGAAAGAAATGCTAGAGTGTTCGAGGGTAGATGTAACCTGGTGCATATCGTTGTAAACTCTGCAGCAGATGAGCTACAGATGTGGAGAGTAGCTACGAGAGTAGTAGGATATCGTGAGGAGTAGTCTGTGGTGTTGGTGTGGGCCGCTTGTGCCGGCAAGTGTTGTAAAACCTCTGTAAAATTTCCTTTTCATGTCTTAATGAAATGACAGCAACCACTTCGGTTGTGTGTCCTTGAAAAAAAAATAAACTTTAATAAACGCGCAATGAAAATATATTCTATAATGAGTCTACTGATATTAATTTGGTATTTGAAATGTTTATATTTTTATCAATAAAGTCAGTCATATTTACAGTATGTTGACTTTTGATTAAAAGTATACGTCTTACTTTAAGGAACTTAAGGAATGGGATGAGTAAGAATTAACATTTTTATACAACGATTAGACAATATATAGTACACTTCGGATATATTAGTAATAGTAACTGAGGTGCAACCGAATCTTGAGATAATTTGCCATTTCACCACTTGCAATCGAAGGCACCTTCTGACCAGGGCTATCATTTAAACAATAAAACCTTTATCGGGTAAAATAGGATGGGTGCATGATTGGCCAAGATAACAAGGACATGAATCAGGTGAGGTAGTTCACAATTTTCCAAGACCAGTCCAACAAAACAAGATGCACATCAACACTACATGTAAAGTAAATTAATATCAGTACACAATCGGCGAAGGACGATTGTGCGCAATGGCGTGCGCGCTAGAATGTGCCTGTCGGGGCGAGAACTTGGTTAGTGAGTTCATCAGCAGCGCCGATAGCGGAGGAGGCGAAGAATTCAACGGGCTCTCCGCTTGATTGAACGTGGAGAGTGATCGCGTGAGGGGTTGAGTTAGGCGGTGATAGTAGTGAGAGAGTGATAAGTGGGATTTATTGAGGCGTCTCCTATCCTTCTCCCCACGTGCGAGGTGCGGCCGGTTTCAGCCGCCCGTGTGCTCTCCAAGTTCAGGTTCCACGGAAACGGGCCGGATCGGCAGTTCCCGGTGGCTCTTGCGGGCAATCAAAAGCCGGTATTTGCAGCTAGAGGGTCTTGCTAGCCTCCATGTAGCCCATTAAACACACCTGGAAGGTTGACAGAATATGCTTGTACCAAACTTTGTACGCTAATTTTATTCTGAATGAATCGGCAGCTTACGAGTTCCTTAATTAAAAAAGAACATATAATTATACAATTATGAACACGACTTGCTTATCCACACCAGCTCTATCGTAGAAAGCTCTAACTTGTCGTCGTGAATGAATCTCCTGATATGGCTCCCTGCAAAGCAACTCGAGTGGATGGTTTTACAACTGCGTTCTATGAATTGGAATATAGAGATACCCAAGTAACTTAGAAAAAAATTAGGGTTTGAAGAACAGCCGCCGCCTCCGGAGATTTTCATGGTCCCCTCACGGAGTCACCTCCGACTGCCATCTTGGCGCTGTGAGGTGAGGGAATCTTAGATCTTTCTGAGTTTTGTGTTCGTTCGTCTGCGTCTAGAGGTGATCGTAGTGTTTTTTCAAATAAAGTTGCTATAGTTTGTGTCATGGAGCTAGAGAAATATATGTCCTCACATATCCGGTTGTTCGGATCTGGTGAGTTTGTGTTATTGTGTGTTATTGCTTCTGTTAGTTTGATGCTTTGTGGAGTTGGAATCTTTCTTCGACATTATAGTGAAGATTTTGTGGTTCGACGACCTGCACTTCTAAGGGATCATCCTCGGCCCAATTACGTTCATCGCTCATGGCTTCCTATCCTTTTGGATGAGCGACTCATGGGGTTTTCAGAAATCTTTATCGGCAATCAAGTTCATGCAGGAAATCGATCGGTGTGACGTGTGCTTGGCCATGAATGAAGACATGTGGCAAGCTCTCTTAACATGCTCGCATGCAAACAAATTCTGAGATGCTTACAATTTAAAATTCCTAAACACTTCACCCCGAGACTTGGGCAAAGGACATTTTCATGGATGAGATGTTTTCTACCAAGAAACGATGTTGGATAATCACCATTATGTATTCTATTTGGTCCTCCCGTAGCCGGTGGACTCATGACCGTGAGGCATATGATAAAATTCATGTTGTAATTAAATTGAAATGTTGGCCCTTCTGGAAAACTTCTAGCAAGTTAGATGTTGGTAAATTTTGGAGGCCACCTGACCCTGGAGGGGTGGAAGTTAGTACAAATGCGGAAATTTGTGGGAATCGTCCGAGGGTGGGGTATGAGGGGCTGCTCGCTCGTACGTCGCCTTCCTTGGAGCCTGGTGTAAACCCCTCGATGGAGTGACACTACTACAGAAATGGCTATTAGTGGCGCACCAATTTGGGATTCTATGGCGCATCCCCAGGTTTGCTGGGTGCGCCACAGAATTGTCACCACTAAATTTTTTCTGTGGCGCACCTGGCTTGGTGCGCCACAGAATTCTCAAGAATTGAAAAAAATCAAAAAAAAATGCCAAAAAAATATAAAAAGTTTCAAAAAAAATCAGAAAAATCAAAATATGAAATAATATGAAAAAACCTAATTATTGGAATTATTTTCAGATTTTTTGAATTTTTTGAACTGATACCTTCCCGCTAGGGAACCCATCCTCAAATTGCTCCAACCCTAGCACGCTTAACTTCTAAGTTCCACCCAGTTCACCTACCGTTGTGCTACTCAAGTTCTTATTGATATATATATCATATGAACCCTCTTAAGTCTTGTATGTGTATATGTGTGGTATGTGTTATAAATGTGTGTTTTTAAATTTCAGATTTTTCAAAAACTTCTAAAGTTTTAAAAGGAGATTCAAAAGATAAAAAAAAATCAAAAAACTTCAAAAAATTCAAAACCGTCAAAACACTTCAAAAAATTCAACAATCTTCTTTGTTATACATTTCTGTGTCTTTTTTTGGACATTTTTTTTTTGATTTTGCTGCGAAAAATCGTCTGTTTGAAATAACTTTTTTCTTCTTCTGGAATTAGAGGAATCTGTGAATTGCGGACCGGATAAACCCGGTGGATTCGAACTCGGATTTTTCTCTAGTTTTTTTTGACATATTTTTTGCATTATTTCGACGTCGTATGTAAAAGTTATGGTCGTTACAAGTTTTTTTTCCTGTTTGTTGCAGAAAAGGTCAAAATTCATATTTCAAAATTTCTATACCTACTAGACACTCAAACCTAACTACATGTCAAAGGATTCTATTTATTGAAATTTTTATTATTTTTTTTACTTCCTGCAAGACTAAAAAGGCGATCCACAGGGGGTGGGATTTGAAGAACAAAAAATTATGTGGCGCACCAAGCTTGGTGCGCCACAGAATGGTAGGTGCGCCACAGAATTTTTTTGTTCAAATTTTAACCCGCCCCCAGATAACTTTCTGTGGCGCACCTAGCCATGTGCGCCACATAAATGTGTCTTTCTGTGGCGCACCAGGCTTGGTGCGCCACAGAATGTCTAATTTCTGTGGCGCATGTGGTTTAGTGACTTTCTGTGGCGCACCGGGCTTGGTGCGCCACAAAAAATAAATCTGTGGCGCACTAAGCCCACCTACCTATATAGGGTTTCCCTACTAGTGTGACTGGTCCAACGATCACAAAGATGCTATCTGTTTGCGAGGGTGTTTTATTTGCTCGGATCACAAAGATGTTGTCGCTAAAATTGATTGTTTGGCGGCGGTGAACCTGTGCTCTTTGGGCTGCAATTTTCGTTCGTTAATGCGCCTATCATACTAGAAATAGAGGAGTTGTCTAGAGTTTGTGTGGTTCTCCATTCGACATGTTGGTAGATTTGTTAATGTGCCGACTCATTTGTATGCGATGGTGTGAGCACCTTGGACGTCACATATAGTTTGTTTGATACAAACCCGAGCTTTTAGTTCCCGGCACATATAGTTTGTTTGATACAAACCCGAGCTCTTAGTTCCCAGTTTGTTGGAAAATTGGAATGGAACGTTGATTTCGTAACAAAGCTCTCAGGTTTCGGTTGTGCTATGGTTGTACATTTGTGACACTTATTACCCCATTTAATGAAAAAAAATATTGAACACAATTCATCTCCATTTTGACATTCTGTATGTTTCGTTAGAATAGACCGATATCTTAGGGAAAGTAGCACTTGATATGTAAAGATGAGAGGACATCATCGATGATAATGTCCATCCTTCTCTTCACCATATACCATATGTTCAATCTCGTTGTCCTGCTATCTTTTAGCCTAAATCATCATTTCGCACCATGCTCAAAAGAAATGCATCCGAAAAAGAGGGTCCACAGTTCTTAAAATGGATAATTAGACGAATTCTCACTATATCTAGTATTAGTGTCACACAAGCATAACTAAAGAGTAAAAAGTAGAATTTATGAAATAAATGAATCGCCTGATGACGTGCTGGGATGGAGACCGAAGCTTCAGGGTCCAAACTCCCAATCCTCCAACCTACCTCCTCTCTCAACTTCTCATACTAAAAGAACAGGAGGTTCCAATGCTAATCAAGTAAGCATCGAACATATGTTAACATTTTCACACGCACTGTAAACGAAGTGCTGGAGCACAGGGTTTTCCGGTGGATTAGGCTTCGTTCCGACGCGCAATAATTTACAAAAATCTAATTAAAGGGGTGGTTAATTTCAGTCAGAGCAGGAGGTTGCCGAGGGCGAGGCCGACGCCGGCAATGCCGACGCACACCGCGAGCGCGACCCACCACGCGGCGGCCACCCCGTGACGGGCGCTCCCCGCGCCGTAATCGTCCTCTCCGGGATCCGCGCCGGCGGGTCCACCTCGCCCTGCTCTGAGCACGGAGTTCTCGGCCTCGAGCATCATCACCCACCGGCGGTGCGCCGACAGCGCCACGGAGTCGCGCACGAGCAGCGCCGCGAGACCCCCGTTGCTGGCGCCCGCCGCGGCCAGCTTCTGCTCCGCCTCCCGCGCCCGCGACTGCGACAGCCGCAGCGCGCGCAGCAGGCTGTCGTTACCGCCGCCGGTGCCGTCGCCCTTCTGGTCCGTCCCCGCCGCGCTCTCCAGCCTTTCGATCGTCGCACCAAAAAAGAGAAGCCACGCACGACGTGTGAGAAAGGAATGACTTTCGCGAGCTCGCCGCCACGGCGGACGCGCGCGTGAGAGGGAAAAGTGAAGAACACGGGTGTCTTACTTACCTCTGCAGAGTGGGGAACGGGCCGACGAAGAGCTTGGCCGGAGGGGGCAAGTCGCAGTTCTGGAGCAGATCGGCGGACAAGGGCCGTCCTCGCCGCCTCTTCTGGTGCAGATCGGCGGCGCCCGGCGCGGCCATCAGCAGCATCCCCCGCTCGTGCGCGTACTGCTGCCGCTCCAGGCCGCCGCCGCCGGACGCGCCTCTCTTCGTCGATCCCGCCGCCAGCGCCGGTGTGCAACTCCCCCAACTGAAGCAAGCACGGTGGTGCGGTTGCGTTTGGTGGGGCGCGGAGCGGGGGGGTTGGTGCAAGAGTGGAGACGAGGGGATCGGTTGCTTGAAGCCAAGCGTGGGCGCAAAGAATCGGAGAGGTTGCCGCCGCACGGAAGAAACCGCGGGGTAGGAGGTTGCCGCCGCGCGGAGGCACCAGTTCCGCGTGGTGAGGTGAGGCTATCCGGCTTGGCGCGGAAGAACCGGCAAGGTCGCGACGAGGAGCCGATGACTGGCGTGGCGTACTGGCGTGTCACTCCGCGCCGCGCGCACTGACGAGAGAGAGAGAGTGAGTGTGCGAACGTGTCGCGTTGCTTCTGTAACCTGACGAGCTTTCGGCCCACACCGTTCAAGGGCAAAAGACAACGCAGCGCCACTGGCGTCGTCTCGTCGGTTCCGATGCCGATGGTCTCTGCATCTTTGCGGATTTTTTTTCGAATATACCCTCTATGCTTCACATTTGTCAAAAATATTCCCTTCGAATGCAATTGTCAAAAACAACCCGGTGGGAAGTAGGAGAGGCGACAAATGTTTTTCCGCCAACTAGATTGATGGAACGTGAATTTCCATAAATTGAAATGGCGGAAGGTGACTTTGTGCCAATTGATCACGTGACATAGGCATGACGGATTTCACCTATCAGTGACTCAAAATCATCAAAAGTTAGCCATTCCCAGGTCAGCCAAACTCAATCGCAGGCGAAGCTGTCGAAAGTCAATTTTCGCATTCCATCTTGCGGCTATTTGTACCTTTCACCGTTTCATTTGACGCCAAATGCCACGTGTCGCCTCGTACAGTTTCTCGACAGGTTACTTTTGACAATTGCGTTTAGAGGGGTATTTTTGACAAACGCGGATTGCAAAGGGGTACAGTTATGAAAAGAAATCTATCTTTGCGTCCCCATCAAGGAAAGCATCGTGCTTTGCAAGGGCTGGCCAGGGTATTTCCCAACATAAATTATCTGACAAGTGCGCGACGCGCACACAGGTGAGTGAGTACGGGATCACGGTGGCAAGTTGCTATTGACAAATGACAAGTGAACGCGACGGAGGAATCTTCGCAGGGACGGTTAAACAATCGATTAGCCAAAGACTTTGTTCCAAACGTATCTATTCCGTGCACGTTTCTGCACGCCTTTTTCCTCTGTCATGCGTTTTGTCGCTCAACGTTGGATGCCACGAGAGGCAAATAGCGCGATGCGTGTCTAACAACAGATATGCTTTGAGCAGAGAACCAAAATGGACATTATACCATAAAAATGGAAAATCGCAATGCAAAATTATTCGTATTACGAGCTACACAAAAATGACAAATCTGATAATACTGTGAGATTTAAAAATATGCATACTCAGATCCACTTTTGTCATTTTTTGTGTAACTCGGAACACAAAATATTTGAAATTGATATTTTACACGTTTCTATTGACCATTGGCTTTATCTAGATTACTTTCATTTTTTTAACTCATTAATATGACTTCCAATTTTTTTAAATAACAGGATCACTGAAACTCGGAAGCTAGGAATCTCTACTTGTCCACCTATCCTTAGATTGCATGTCGGGTTAAACAGAATATCTACATCACAATTATGATCAACACAGTTGCCAGCTTCTAAAACATTAGCTCCGATTTGTCAACTCAAACAGAGATGTGGATGGAAGACCACACAGTTTCATTCTTAAAGAAAAAAGCCGATACCATTGACCTCTCAAACGTAGTACAAGAATAATAATAATGGTAACTAGTACAGTTAGTTTGTTTAGATAAGTTCTATCTATAGGCTCAGAGCTCAACAAGCAGGTTCAAGTTGTACCAGCTACTGTATCTTATAATCGACCTGATTGCAATTTGGGAGTGCAGATGTCACATTAAATTTGCGGGTGGTAACTAGTAGAGTCAGTTTGTTTAGATAAGTTCTATCTATAGGCTCAGAGCTCAACAAGCAGGTTCAAGTTGTACCAACTACTGTACCTTATAATCGGCCTGATTGCAATTTGGAAGTGCAGATGTCACATTAACTTTGCGGGTGGTAACTGTGGAAGTACTCATTTTTTATCCATTAAAAAACTGCCAAGAAGTGCTCCAGGTCAAAACATGTTTCATTACAGAAGGATCAATACATATAGTCAAATCCGTCAGCAGGTTGCGCTCAAATTCATTATATTCTACAATTAATTAACTCAGATGTCGACAGCTCACAGACTTTCTTAACTCCTACCATCAAGCTAACCTCCAAATGTCATAAAGATCAAATGGAGAACTTACAAAACGCAGTATTTGAAAACTCAAGAGTTGCTTGGTAACCCTGTGAAAGAAGAAATGTCAATATGAGCAGGAGGCATAAAGAATCATACTTAAGTTAATGCTGCCATAACTACTTGCAGGATGTGTTTAAACGTCCACTGAATCCTATAAACAATCATAAAAACTAGTTCTGTATGAATACCTAGTACCTTTAATGGTCAAAATGATGCAAAGCTCAACAAGTCAGAACGAAAACTATAGCAGAAATATGAAATGAAGGCAGTTTGCTTACAGTATGAAAATGTGTTTGGCAACAAAAGCAGTAACCATAAGCTAAATTTCTGATTATTGCAGAAATTATAGTTTTTTAAATTAAAATGAACAGACATGTTATAGCATTGCAAGAGAAGAAAGGATGCCATTTAATTTCTAACAGGATATCTATAGTTTGCTCCTTTGGTAACTAAATTTGTAAAAAAAATGATCAAGGATTGAGATAGAGTTCTTACTGTAAAAGAGCATTATAGTCCTTCAGATGAACTCATTAAACTTCTCTCCGTGGTTCTCAGACCAATATTCTTAGCTATCACTCTGCTCAGATGATTCTACCTCCAAATTTTCTTCCTCTGAAGCAGAAGGTTTGTTCTTTTTGGCACTGGCAGCGTCTTCTTTGAACACCACGTTAATGGCTCGTCCCAGCAATTCCTATGATAAGATTAATAGGTCAGATATTACACCATAAACGGATGGCCCTGTGGCCTAGTGGTGGTAACGAGGTTGTTCGTTTATACCCACTCAGCTGCAATTCTCAAGATTGACCGGGTATACCGTGTTTATTTGGCGTACATACGAACGTGAGCTTTCAGTGGGGCAATGTGTGGCCACATTAAGTGTACCGATGGGGCCTCCAATATTGTGCATGCGTGCGCGTGTGTGTTGTTTAAGCATTTTCCTTGCACTAGCATATTTGCATGCGCTCGAATTTGAACAGCAAACAATTAACATCCTTATAAGTTATAATGTTGTAACGGGACCTTGGACCCGGCTCTCTTCCCCGCTACAGTAAGGAGAGAAGACTTTTTTCACCCCACCGCTTGATCCAGCTCACCGGCGTCGATCTGCCGGTTTCCCCTCCCTCCGCCGCCGCTCCGGCGGCGGGAGGGTGGGGAAACCCCGGATCTCGCCTATACATAGTCTAGGGTTAAGGGGTTGGCCTGCCGGCGGCGTCGGGGAGAGGATGGCGTGGTCGGTCCGGCGTTTTGTCGAGGCGGAGATCCTCTCCGATGGTGGTGCTCCGCGGAGCGCGGCCATGGATCTGCCTCTTCCGGGGTGCTCGCAGCTCGGTAGAGCTGTGTTGTGCCTCTTCCCCGCACCGGAGTTCGTGGAGCGGCGGCTTCGGTTCGAACGATTCGATGGTGATGGTGATGACGACCAGGGTGAGGGCGACGGCGACGATGCGAGGTGGAGGCTCTGTCGAGCCGAGTTCTGTCGACTTCCCGTCCGCCAGGGGACTCCTGCCGATCCAAGGTTGCTGAGGAGGAGTGGCGGCGGCGCGCCGCGGTACGTCTTCTTCGACGACGGCGTCCTCGAGGGCTTGCAGGACCTTTGTGTAATTTTCTTTGATCTTTGGACTGTTCTGTAAGTTTCCTAGTGTTTTCACCGGATCTATCTCGCAAAAAAAAAGTTATAATGTTGTAGATACAACATGTCAGAATATTTACCTGGCCATTGAAGGTAGAAATAGCAGCCTCTGCCTCCTCTTTCGACGAAAAGGAAACAAATGCATAACCGGCAGATCGCCTTGGTGTGGTAGTATGAAAGATAACTTCAACTGATTGGACACCTGGGGTTGAGGCAAATAACTCCCGGAGATGACGGGATCTCACTCTCCACGTTAAATTTCCCACGAACACAACATTTTTTTCCACGGGAGCTGATGGCACAATAGGTTGCTTCTTTTTAGGTTTTGCAAAGTCCACCTTAATTGTTCTGTCATTCAAGGTCTAAAAAAACAAATAGGTAGATCAGGAGATATACAAAGATCAATAGTTTGGTATTCTAGGAAAAGGACAATCATGATGATTTAAGCAGGTTATCTCTGAAAAGAAGAAAGACATTCCTTCGGTACCAAGCTTGCACTTACAGACATATTGAGATTGTTGATTGCTGAAAGAGCCTCCTCTTCTGAATCCATGGTTATAAATGCCAATCCTCTGTTCTTTTTGGAACTGTACATCGAAAGCTACAAAATCACCCAACAAAAGCAATCACTAACGAGTACATTCTTTCATAAATAATTAATCCATAAATAAAATCCCTTTTGCAGTGCATTTTATGTCAAACTCCTCCACATTTCTAAATATGAAACACAGAAAAATAAGTACATATACCAATTTGTCTCAAATATATCCAATGCTTGACACATCTTCATAATTTGGTCAAGGGAAGAATACAGAAAATGGATTCCATGCAGGATGCAATGTTTTTCCTATGGAAGGGTATAGCATTAGAGATACAGCTTGAATCAGCGTTGGAAGAACTGTCATATCCAGAATGCTTTTTTTTTTGCATGGATATCCAGAATGCTTTGTGGTTATCCCCGAAAAAAAAGAGAGAGAGAATGCTTTGTGGTTATGCACGAAACCGAAATCATGTAGACCAAATCAAGCTTACTTTAAGATTCAAAGCCTAGGACTGGTTATAACAATTGTTAAGATTCAATATCTTTCCTCTTCAGATACAGTTCCAGAATAATGGGGCTGGATATGCGAAATGCTATTTGTGCTGTATATTTCCTTTTCTATGGTACGCAATGGTAAAAGGGTTCAGTAACTTTACACCACTACACAGTCTACACTGTGTTTTTGTTCAGTACATTCTCCCCAAGAAGGGAGCAGGCTGGTAAATATAACTGAACCATACCGACAACGTCTTAGTAACTACAGATTATTGCTACTTCGATATGGAAATTTCTCAATTCGTGTAAATTCACTGTCCCGCCGGATTACAGCTACTGGCAATTCGCGGTGGTTCCTTTCCCTTCAAGCGGCTAAGGCAACGGAAATGAACGGTTACCTCCACGTCGACGACGGTGCCTTGCTTCTCGAAGAGCGCGCGCATGTCGTCGGGCGTGAAGTCCCAAGGGATGTTCATGGCGATGAGCCGCGTCTTCGGCCCCGCTACCTCCTCATCCTCCGCCTCCGCCTCCGTCTCCGCAGGCGCCGGCGCCGGGGCGACCGAGGCGCTAGCAGCACAGACAGCGAACGCCGCGCGGTGGCCGGAGGAGCGGGCGGCGTTGGAGACAGCTAAGGATACGTGGCCGTGGCGAGGTGGGGCGGAGTGCTCGGGGTAGCGGAACGGCGGCTGGCAAGCCGGGAGGAGGAGGCGAACAAGGGGGAGAGCCATTGTTGGGAGGCGGGCTGAACAGAAGGCAACGGCGAACTATCCAAACCGTGGGCTGGGCTCGCTGGGGTTTATCCTCGACCGCAAAATATCTCCCTCGACCCTCCCCAAGACCCCAAGCCAGGCAAAACGCTCATGGCCGGTGTCTTGCCAAGTGGCCGTCCGGTAAGCCAGATTAAACAGGTTTGAACTAATTTGCACAATTCACTGAGCTCTTACATGAATTTGTAAAATCAGGGATGCCAGCCTAACAGGTGCATTATTGAATCAGCAATCAGCACACCAATAATTTTTTTTTTTTGAGGAACAGGGATCACATCCCCGATTCCATTAATGAAATCAACGAAACCTGATCACAGGCAGGTTTGAAGGTTTTTACATCACACTATCGCGGAAGCAGAGAGACACAAAAGCCCTACCAGTATCGCCAAAAAACTTACAGCCAAAAGCCAAGAGAAACAATAATATATTAATTTAATTTCATTCCTTTTTTTCACTTCGGAAATTAGTCTATTAAGTTTTTACATTACAAATTATTTGAAAAACCAAGTTCCACATTGCAAATGATCCCAGTACTTCCAATGTTCCCAATACTATTGGTGTACATCACATTTGAGCACCCAGCACACCATCAACATGCCTTACAACCTTACTAAAATCTTGGCATAATTCATCTAGAACGGCACAAATATGTACAAACCCTTAAATGACAGCATACTCATACATATATTAATATACAACGGGGAACATATTCCCTCAACATGACCTGTGAATGTATATGTGCAATTGCGCTACAACAGGGTGTTATAGTTCGAGTTTCTTTTCAAGCTCTTCGATAACAGGCTCTACTTCAGTGTCAATCTTGTCGCTGAAGTTGTCGACCTGCATTAGTGAAATACCCATAATGAGTTAATAGCTTCATACATGGTTATCTTTTCACATTACTTCGCAAATAACATCAGTTTTCAATGACTGAATGATTGTCATGATACATAGAGGAATCGAGACAAGGTAACGAGCAATAAGGCTCTTCTGGTAACTTTTCAACTCTGTCAATTAAAGTGTACGGCATCAGAAGGCTACATATTAAATCTCCGTTAAAGTGATGTACTCAACCTATTTCTAGATGCCTCACAAACTACATGGAGTAACACCAGAAATAATGAAACCATCCCTGGTTATTTATTTATTTAAAGGAACAACGAATGTGAAGTAAAAGTCAATCAGTCCAATGAGAAGAAATTGTCAATAATTGCAAAGCTATGGCATTAATGTTCTATGATCTCCATAAGAACGTTGCATAGATATATTTTGGATACGTGTGGCATGCTTCAGGAGCTAAAAGATATAAATTTCTTTTTGACCGAGACTCCCTTGCAAAGGTTACATACTTTACAAAATTACAAATAAAATGCCTTGTACTCACTTATCTTTAGCATTACCAATTGATCATACAGCACAGCATGATGTTACTTTAAACTTAGACAATATTCCTAAGTAATGTTCACCATATATGAAATATAAATTTAGAAATATGTACCCATCGAGAAGAACACAAGAATATGAGAGCAGACCTTCATAGCAATCGTTTCAACCTTCTCTGCCTCCTTATCCACTATGTCAGCAACGTACTCAACCTCCTCTGCTGCTTTCTGCAAAGACCCATCCTTAGGAAGTTTGTCGGCCACATTAGCAGCTAGCTTCTCTGCTACCTCAGCTATATGCTCCACAACCTCTATAGCAGTCTCCACATATCCCACAGCCTCCTCTGAGATGACAACCAGACTTATGTTATAGATTATCCAAATACATAGCACACTGAAGTTCCTAACTACTTGGTAGCAATTAATATATGAATCCCAGAAAAAATTACTACTTGGTAGCATTTCATGAACTCCACAACACTTACAATTCACACCAATTACTCTTGAATTAATACACGCATAATTTTTTTCTTGTTTTGCAGGCGAACAATGCATGAGTTTACACTTTACAGGTGGTTTCAAGATAGATCATAGCAGTTATCGAGCTGCACATCAGCACATGTATACCTTCAACATCCCGGACTCTTTTGTAGAACTCCACAGCACTTGCTACTTTCTGTAGCAATTCATGAAATTCACACCAATTACTCTTGAATTAATACACGCATAATTTTTTTCTTGTTTTGCAGGCGAACAATGCATGGGTTTACACTTCACAGGTGGTTTCAAGATAGACAATAGCAGTTATCGAGCTGCACATCAGCACATGTATTACCTTCAACATTTCGGACTCTTTTGTAGAACGGCACCACTGTATAAACCACACCTCCGAGCACCCAACGCGCCCTGCGAGAACCAAAGAGACTTAGTCACAGTTCACACGAACGCGCGCACACACGCGTACACCTTACGTGCACAACTCAACAAAGTGGATAAGGATGCAGAGAAGGTTGAATCGTACCAGGTAGGAATCGCCGACGACGAGCGGAGGCCGCCACGGACAGCAGCAGCAGCGGCCAAATCCGCCGGGACGATATCAGATTTCTCAAGGAAGACCCATCTGCCAAGAACATTAACTATATGAACAAATCCACACGCTAATTTGCAAACAACAAACCTAGTTACAGCAAATCAGCAATTACATGGGACAGACAGAAGCGCTTACCCCGCGTCGATGTCACCCAGATCGCCACCATCCTCCGCAAGCTTATTTCCCTTCTGTGTCCAAAGCATGATAAAAATAATCACGACGAAACCCTCGAATTCTAACTCTCCATTTCCTTCTTCGGTCTCAAATCTGTAGGGGGGAAACAAACGAGCAAAGATACCACTTGCCTTGAGCCTTCCTGGGCGGTCAGGACGGGATCGATCGGCTGCATGGTGAGAGTCGCCATGGATGGGTTGCAGGCGAGACGAATGGGTTGCGAATTTGGGAGGAGAAACTGGATCAGATTAGACCGGAACAGCACGGCTCATGAGAAGAGTACTCTGTACTGTACCGGTATGCACGCTGAGGTGCCGTGCTTGACTTCCATCCGATCTTGGCTGTTCAACCTTGATCTAACGGTTCCACCCCGGGATGTGAGTTTCTTGCTGGTGGAGAGGAATTTGTTTTCTTGTCCTACTCAGAGCATCTCTATCAGATCATTTAAAAACCCATACCTTAAATCCGTTTGAGGTACTATAAGGTTGGATTTGCAAATAGCTTTTCACAACATATAGGTAAACAAAAATAGTGGCAACAAGTTTGCACCACCATCATTTGACAATAGTTTTAAATCAAACACCACCACTAGCCGAAGAACACCATCACCACCACCAGCCGAACAGGCACCACTTGACTACCTTCTCTATTACAAGATTTACATTCTTCTCATCTCCTACCACTTTTTTGCAACGGCGTTCATTCCACGCAGATCCATCATCATCACCCAGTTCTACTCGGTACTGATGTCCGCTTGTTCTCCTTAAGAAAAATTCTTCAATCCCCGAAGAGGTGGCCTTGCGTTTCTCATCTTTCTGGTTTGGAGCCACCTTGCCACCTTTTGTTGTACTCCCTCCGTTTCAAAATATAAGGCGCGCTATTTTTGTGCTGGTCTTGGAGACTCAACTTTAACCACTAATATATAGTAAATTATATGGATTAAGAATATATAAATGGTACTGTTGGATTTGTTTTGTAAAATTCTTTCATTTCATCTCTCAATATACTAATTTTGTCAACATACTATAAGTATAAATTATGGTAAAAAATGTACGCCGTTGACAAGCGAAATTAAAGGGTGCCTTATATTTTGGGATGGAGGGAGTAATAAACAAGATAGATCCTAAGCATAAATAAAAACAAATGTGGGCTATTTGGACAATCTTGGCTAATTCCTTTAGTTTGGGATGAAGGTGTCGGTTAAGAGACTATGTGAGCTATCTGCAGGGAAAAATCGTGGCTCTTGGAACTCCCGAAGTTGTTGAGTGTTTTTCTCGGTTCTAGATTCTCAAGATTCTGCTTGGAGCTTCCCTTAGCCAAATAGCCATTGCTCGGTGTACACCCGAAGTCCTTGATGGATTTGCAAAAACAGGGGCATTTTTGTTTTCTAACAAACTTCCGAAGTAAAGAGCAAATTATGAAGAATGAGTACATATCAGAACCAACACACAATGATTTTATGGTTGTTCCGACTTCTGACAAGATACAGCTAGACCATCTCATTTTTTCGAAATGGGGAACAAAGGCCCAGCCTCTGCAACAAAACGATGCATCCAGCTTTTTTATTAATAAAGGAGAAAACAGGAACCCACCAAAAGCTTACAAAGAAATACATCGATCAGGCGATAACTCGCTACATCTGCAAAGTTGATGAAGGGGGTGCACGTGATCAGAGCCATGTGCCCGGACCTCACACACCTACACACATCATCTAAATCCAGAAGCCTCACCAGACCGTCCAACGGCTAGCCGGGAGCACAAACCAGTCCAACAGACACTCGGTAAGTCGCTGCCATCTTCCGCCAACCCATCTTCAGGACTGATCGACGCAATGACCTTAACGGCTCATCGTCGACGTCGCCACGACGCCAGACAGCTCCACCTTCCTGCCAGTGGTGGAGCCACGTTAGAGCTGGGTAGTCAGCTGACTACTTAGCTTTCTGGCAATACAAGCAAAAAACTTGGTAAGAAATAATAAAAAATATTACAAATACGTGTATTTGACAACACAAGTTCGTATTGACTACACAGATTTGAAATCCTATCTCCGCAACTGCTTCCTGCGCACGTCCACCAACATGCATCCATCACCAAGACGCCGCTGCGCCACGCCGCCTAGACCATCTCATATGGCTATATGTGTCATATTGGTGCATAGGCCAGGGTCGCATCTCCTTTTCGAAAAGAAAGCTAGACCCTCTCATTAATTCCTCTCGTACCCATGAAGAAACCAGTTATTTTAACTATGTGTCCACTAGTTACTGTATTTTCATACTTGTGCCAAGTATTCTTCATGAAGTAAATTTGTTTTATGAGTTAAGAGATGCATACCTGCAAATATGTTAGCTGTATGTTTGTCTTATGCTATTTTGATGAAACCATTGGCTCTACTCTCTGATTACATGCTGCACTGGACATTGAGCAATAGGCCAATGATACTGCATATCGACTTTTCTTCTCTCCAGTGAAACAGTTCCTCTGAATGACCTCTGTAGTGAAATTGTTCCTCTCAAAGTCCACACCATCGGATTTAATCATTGTAAGTTCACTATGATGTACTGTTATCCCTGTGATATCAAGAGATATTTCGGCCGACATATTGTAGATACAGAGATACTTTTTCTGAAGTTATTCTTGTCATCTTTGATGGCATGGGTTTACTATATGATTCCTTCCAGAAATCAGACTGCAGCTGCAGGTCTTAACTGGCCCGCCGAAGCATGAAGTAGAGTAACTTATTGCTGAAAGTGTGATTTGCTCTCGGTCAACAGTGCTCCCTCCTATTTAAACAATTCAAAAAGCATATTTGTGAGTCCAAAAATTTAAAAAAAACAAGGATGTAACCAATGATATATCCCACGAACATGCAAATTTTCAATTAGAGATACTTTATATTTACACAACAATAACAAATCTGATAAAACTTAGAGATTTGAAAAATTGTATATTCAGATATACACATTTGTCATTTTTGTGTAGCTTAAAATATCTATTTGAAATTGATATTTTGCATGTTCGTAGATATATCATTGCTGCCTCCGCATTAATTTCAGAATTTTTTGAAACTTATAAATATTATTTCGAATTTTTTGAATAGGAGGGAACACTCGAACTCGGGATGCAAAAATCTTCACTCAACTTATTGGCCTAAACATGGAAACAACCAATGATCAAGTGAGAAAGTTGTCAAGCAACTTGTCTACTTGTCCTGCTATGGAGAAATGGTCTCGTGTTCCATCGAGTTAGCTCGATGAATTATGGCTCTCCACGTTACCTCTAGCAGCCAATCAACGTGTTTGAGCTCAGCTATGTATTCAAGGAAAAGGAAGCTGGGTGTTCCATATGCCTGGTTAATTCTCTGCATATCTAATGATATAATTTTCTCCGGTTCAGTTGGCACATCTCATATAATAATATAATATTATTTGGTTTTGGGTTCAGTTGACACTTACACATCTCGCCAGCAGTAGCGGACCCAAAAAATTCTCGAATCCTAGGCAAACATGTTTAAGATGCCAGTTTTGAATAAATCATCGTAGAAAGTAATATATGCAAGCAGGGGCGCCGTCGCGAAGCCTGGGGACTGCCCAGGCAGGAGGGATGCTAGGTATTCCCCTGCTCGACAGGGCATGAGCAGGGGCTAGCGCCGTTCTTGAGGCCGGCTCGAGCAAACCCTAGCAGCCTTTGTCACCGCCTCTCCTCCCATCTAACATCTCCCACGCAGCAAACGGTGGATGGCGGGTCCTTGTCTCTTCTCATGGCAGGAGGCTTCTGTCCGGAGCGCCGCGGGAGACCCTGAATGGTGGGTGTGTGTGAAGGATCACCGCGGGGCGGCGGCCCGAGGAACTTTCAGTGGTGGTCGGGCTGCCATAGATGTGTGAGCAGATGGTGCTAGCCAGATTTCTCGGGCCTACCGAGCGGGGCTGGCAGTGGCTTACAACGGGGTGGTGGTGGCTGTCAGATGCTATGTGGTAGCGCGGTAGCCAGTCAAGCGGTGGCTATTTGGCCACGATCGATTCACTGCGATGTCGAATGATGGCAACACCGGAGTTTGGCAATAGCGGCGATGGCTCTAGGTGGGGGACGTCGGCGACCTCCGTGGTTGTGTGGACGATGCAGCGACTGGATCTCCAGTTGGTGTGACCTTTTCGAGCCTGGTGGCGGTATGAACGCCCTCCACCTCCAGATCGGGTTAGTCAACTCGACAACTGCTATGCACGGTGTCTCTTCCGGAAGCGTCAAGTCATGACTGCCGCCAGCAAGTGCTACACACGATGTCCCGTGAGGAGGCGTCAAGTCATGACTGCTGCCGGCAGATGCTACACATATTGACTCCGACGGAGGTGTCAAGTCATGGTTGGTACTGCTGGATCGAATGTAGTGCGACATTGACCGGAGGCGAGGCGGTATGAAGTATGTCCTAAAACAGTATCTGGCTAGCGAGATGTTCATAACCGTACCTAGAAGTGATGATTATAGAGGCGCTTACAACGGAGAGCATGCGCGCACCATTGTAAACACAAGATTTTTGATCAGTCAATGTGTACACCCGTCTACGTCATGCCTTCGTGACGGTGGTGGCTCAAAATCAGTTTAGGATGAAAATTCTCATATCGATATGGTTGTACTCATCATTAGGTCGACGATTTTTTCTTAAAGGCTTAGAATATGAATTTATATTTTTCGTTTGTTTCATAGTTTTAATATGGTTAGTAGTTGTATGATAGAGTTACTCCTGGGAGGCATACGGTTCAGTTTTTTTTCCGGATTCGACTGCTTGATTTTAAATCATGAATAATATATAGTTGTCTGGGCTATCGAGTGGAGATTTTGCCTCCAAGATCCAGTAATCCAGTTATTTTAAAAAATCGAAAAGCATATTTATGAGTTTCAAAAATATTGAAAAAAATCCGGATGGAGACAAAAATCAATTTGAAATACTTTGTATTCTAAGCTACAAAAAATGATAAAAATGTGAATCTGAGTATGCATATTTTCAAATCTCTCAATTTATCAGATTTTATCATTGTGTAGCCCACAGTATAAATAATTTTGCATTTGAGATTTTCCAATGCTTGTAGGGTACATATAGATACTTTCTCGAAGGCCACAGTACATCTCGCCATTTGCTGCTGTACCACAAGCGAGAAAGAGAAAGTAGTTTTTTCTGTTCCTTCTCACAAGTGAGAAGATGCTCTCATGCCATGCCCTCTCTCCTCCGCACCAAGAAGTCAAAACTTGTTTTCCATTCGAGGTCACAATCCACGCTAGTGGATTCCGAAGTCTGAACAGCAGCCAGCAGTGGCCGGCCCTTGCGACATTGGTCAAATCACGAGGTAAAAAACATGGCGAGAGAGACGGATCATCTCGCCGGGTCCCTTGGAGCATTGGGGTCAATCATGCCTAGGCTGAAAAAGGTAAAATATCTCTGTTGGGAAAAGGGCTTTGCCGGCCTACTTTGGGAGCTCTGTTTTTTCTAAACTGCAGTATCCTGATACTAAAGTATCACACTGCCCAGCGGAGGAATACTTAGTTTCATCATATGACATTATTTCACAGTTTTGCCAAAAACTGTCAAGCGTTTGGGAAATGTCGTTTAACCATCGCTTTGACCGAGTGCATGGATGATTCCTTTTGACCATCGATTGTTGCATGGCGCTCAGGCATGCATGGTTGTGCATGAGTTGCGCACGTTTCATGCTTGAGCTTCATCTAGTTAGCTCCTCTATAAATGATGCTTCTAATCAACAACGAGATATTACGTCAAATCCTACTTCTTTTACTCACGGCAAATCCTTCCTTGTCATAGCATCCGGCAACCGACGATCGCGCCAGGCGCGCCACCGTCGGCGAGAGCAGGTTCTTGCATTTCTGTATGACTGGCAAATGCTTCAGCTGCATGTCCGGTTGCTGCATGGATCAACTCTGACCAATATCTTAGTTGCATGGCTGTTGCATGAAGTCATAGCTCGGAATCCATCCTCCAAGCCCAGAGATTTTCATCTGCTGGCGCCGCCGCCGCCGCTCGGCAAGTCGGCTATGGGACCAAGAAGGCAGCTGCAACGCCAGAGCACTTACGATGCTACAACGTGGACGGCACGCTCAGGTGTTATTCCTCATTCTTCTACCTCTCACCCGGGAGTTTGATCCAACTAAAGAAAATAGATCTACAAGTCTGGGGATCGACCGATCGAGATATATGCATGAAGCTGGGACATCACGCAACACCAACGCACCCTAATGCCAATGGAGACACATCGGAGGGACAAAGCTGCAGAGGACATCGCCGCGGGAGAGCAGGAACGAAGGAGATGGATATGCGAGTAGCACGAAACTAGGACGTTCGTTTCTCCGTTTCAGAAAAAATAGGTCGGGACCTCTTTTTCCAATACTCCAAAAAAACTGCAGTAATGGGAATACTACAGTATATAAAACTGCAGTTTTTCTTGTATCCAAACACCTCAAAGTATTTGAAACTTCAGTTTTTCTACATACTACAGTATTGCAAGAATACTTTAAAAATACTTTGTCTCCAAACGGGGCCTGAACCTTTTTCCCCAAGCTTGGGATGGGTCAATGGGATGGCACGAGCGGCCGGCCAGGCACGTCTTTTCCCATCGTTTCCCCGGCTGGCTCTCGCCGTCGCCTCGCCTGATCGCTCGCTTTCGATCGTCCTGCATGCACGCCCATGCAGTCATGCTCGACCCATCTCTTTCCGAAAAGCTCCCCCTGTTCTTCTCGGTGAAAAGGGGCTTGTACAATCCCTTCCATCGTCAACCCTTGGCGTTTTTACAACATTTTTTAGTCAACCCTTAGAATCCTTTATATAGCCCAATCTGCCCTTTATATGAATTTTATAAACTACGGGCCTCACTCCGCTCCGTCCGAAGTTAGACTCTATCTTTATATGAATTTGGATCACATCAAAATAACAGTCCAGGTAACCAACCCGGATTCCGTAGGTATGATTATAACCAACTCCGATCGGATTTCAATTAGTCAGATAAGGTTTACACCGTTTATCTTTCTACAAGTAAATTGGATCGGTCCATCCGTAACCCTACACATCAGACCAAGTATATAAGACGGGGGTAGGGGCCTATACTGTAGATCGCATCCGAGCATTTTTTAGGGAGATAATAGAAAAGAAACCACAAACATGAGTACGCTCTTTACTAGATGGTATTTTTCGTGGACTAGAAATTTTATCTGTACCATCTGAGTTTTGCTAGATGATCTACTCCTGAATTAAAGTGAAACAGGCGCATTACCATTTCCACCCATTCACGATGGAAGCCTAACTTGAGCATGATAGCTCGGAGATAGTCCCAAGGGCGGACCTAGACAATATTCTGACCAGGGGCACAACACTTGAGTGGGGGCACTCTCTATATAAATTTGCTGAATTTGAACAAAATTCTTTCAATTTTTGAACAAATACTACTAGAATTGAAATTTTTTAGTGGGGCCTGGGCCCCCACTCGGTTGTACCTGGGTCCGCCCCTGGAGTGGGACTATCCAGGGCCGGACTCAGGGCATCTCCAGTCGGCCCCCCCCAGCGCCCCCCAGGAGCCCAAAATAGCGTCATTCGGCTGAATAGCGCCGTTTTTCTCCCAGTCGGCCCCCCAAGAGCACAAATAGCGCCGTTTGGGCCATTTTTTTGCGCCGGCGCGCCCAGGCCGAACCCAGGCCGTCGGGGGGCAGCTGGGGGGGGGGGGGGTGCAAACTCGAAAACACGCGAAATCACGGCGGGCCAGCTCTGTCAGCGACCTGGGCGAAATAGCGCGCGAAAGAAATGGAAAATGCGGCGACCTCATCTCCTCGGCTCCCGCGCTGGTCAAAAGCCTGCCGGAGTTATGGCGTGGGCTGTTGCGCGGCCGACGCGTCCAATCGCCTGCCACGTGCCGGAGTTCTGGCGCACCACCGTCTCGCCTCCCCTCTGCACTATATAGGGCCCCGAACCTCGCTGTGGCAGCGCACCTCTGTCTCGGCTTCCCTCTCTCTCGCCTTCTCTCCACCTCCTCTCTCAGCGGCAAACAGAGCAATGGCGGAGCGCTTTCCCGGCGACAGCGCGGCGGCGAACGGCTTCGGCCGCCGGTTCCTGCACGACGATGAGGCGCGGTGGCTGTACCAGGCGGGGTACCCTGCGCCTCCCGACATGCGCGTCCCCGGCGAATGGCGGCTGAGCGCGGGCGGCGTCCCCGTGCCTCCGCCACCGGAAGGAGCGGACCGCGTCGAGGCGATCTAGATGGTGCTCGCTGGCCTCACCGACGAGGAGGCAGAGGACGCTCGATGGGATCCGGCGAACCACGCCTTCTGGACGCAATTCTTCGTCCAGTGGCGGGAGCGGGAGCTGGAGGACACTGGGCGCAACGGAGCCATCTCCGGCCGGAAGAACGCCGGAGGGCGAAGGCAGTGGTGGGGAGCTCCAGGGCGTAACCTCGCCTACGTCCTGGAGCACATCGCCGCCGGCAACCAGCCACGGCTTACCATGCCACCATGGCCTCCGCACATCTCTAGGCATGCCGGCGCGTCCTGGTTCCCCAGGAGGATGGGCGCGCGGTCCTCCTCCTCGTCGTCGGGGCCGCGCTCGTCCTCGACGCCCACCTCTTCGACGCCGCCACCCGCCCGCGTCAAACCGGAGCCGGAGGAGACACCGCGCACCCGCTCCAGCGGCGGCGGCATCATCCTCAACTCCGGCAGGCGCATCCCGTCGCCGCCAAGAGGCCACCTTCGCCTCGTCAAGCCGAAGGTCGAACCCGGCACAGGCCGTGCGCCTCTGAAGAAGCCGAAGCTCGAGCCCGGCACCTCCAGCGTGGCCATGAGGAAGCCGAAGCGTGAGCCCGAGTGGGCGGCGCCGCAGGACTACGTCCAGACTGCGCTGAACTCGGGACGGCCGGGGACCCGGAGGAGTACCCCGGGCATCGGCTCGCCGAGCAGATGTCGCTCAACGACGTCCTGCCGGCCAACGCCGACTTCGCCTGCGCCTGGTCCTACAAGATGCACCAGCAGGAAGACGCCGAGCGCCAGGCGCGGCTGCTGGAACACGCCGCTCGCCGTCAGGCGCAGCACGATGAGGCCCAGCGCCAGGCGTGGCTGGCGCAGCTCGCCGCTCGCCGTCAGGCGCAGATGCAGGAGGAGGCCCAGCGCGGTGTCATCGTCACCAACGACGACAGCGAGGAGGAGGATGCGCCGGCGAAGCCCGAGCCGAGCAGGTGGCACGATGCTGGCGAAGGCCCATCCTCCCGCGCCTCGCCCAGCGACTCTGACGACGATGGCGGCGGCGACTACACGCAGTTCTACAGCCAGCTGGGCATGTAGAAGGGCGGTTAGATCGGCGTCTAGTTTTATTTTAAGTTTCTACTATGTAATTGGCAAGAACTGCGAATTTCCCCTATATATGAACAAAATTCGCCTATGTTTAGCTATTTTTTGCCCAAATTTGATTTTTTCCCCTGCATTTTGGGTTCCCTCTTGGGTTCCGCAGCTGGGAAAACGGCCCCCCCCCCAGGGCGAAAATTAGCGCTGTCGCCCCCCCCCCCCCCCCCCCCCCCCCAAATACAGCCCAATTTAGCGCCGAATTTCGGCCTGGGGGGCTTGACGACTGGAGATGCCCTCATATCCAACTTGAATGCGCAAAATTAAGATAGTAAAAGTACCTTAATGTTTGTGGATTAAAATTGTATAAAAGTACATTTCCCAGGCCGGCTGATGATAGACAGCAGTGTTTCACGTGCGCCGGGAGAGGGGACCTACTGTGTAATTGGAGGTTCGTGTCTACTCCGGCATTTTACTAACTATATGAAAGACACCGGGAATGCCAGCCTCTCAGCGATTTGACACTGTAGCTAAGACTGTAGCTATCTACAGTGTTGAACAGTACCCACCCGCCGTGATCCAGGCCGTCCGTTGCTGATCCGACGGCCACGCACGAATTTTGGCGCAGCAATTTGCAAAAACAAACTCGCAACTCGAGAAATTACCCCGCAGTCCCACGTTTTCCGCTGCGAGGGACCTATTTGCGATTCCATGGAAACCCGGGGGCCTCGCTGCAAAACCATCCGCACAACCCCTCCTTCTATCTCCCGCGCGGCGCCGAGGTCGCCGGCGACGCCGCCGAGCCGCGCAGCCGCTCCGCTCCTCCCCCGTCAGATTGAAGGATGCCACGGACTCCGCCGTCGTCCCCTCTCCGTGTCCGGCGAGTCTCGCTTGCTGGTCCGCACGACGCGCGGCGGAATCGACGCCGCAGTGGGCTCGCTCCGGCCGCCGCGTTTGCTCGCCGCCGCGGACGCTCCGGTGACACCGATGTAGCGGCGCCGCCGCCTGCGGGTAGCGCGCGTCCAGGCCGTCCGACACGCCCAGCCGTGCGTCCTGCCTCGCAGTTGCGCGGCGCAGCCGTGGTCGTCGCCGTCGCCGTCGTGGCAGGCCCGGCCACTG
This sequence comes from Poa pratensis, assembly GCA_947311845.1. Classification (NCBI taxonomy): domain Eukaryota; kingdom Viridiplantae; phylum Streptophyta; class Magnoliopsida; order Poales; family Poaceae; genus Poa; species Poa pratensis. Next base: position 39,955,900 of record CAMZMU010000069.1, read on the forward strand.
CTGACGTCATCACGGCATCACAGTGGGCCCGGCCTGTCAGGTTATTTTTCTTTTCGCAAAATTTTCCAGAAATTGCTAAATTCCTGACAGGTGGGTCCTAGCTTATTTAGGCAATTTCCAGAAAATAATAAATACTACAAAATCAATAACTTCAAACCTTTCCATCCGAACAATATGAAAAATAACTCAAAATGATCACAAAAATAAATGCTAACTAATTATGGCAAAATGCAAACATAGTTAAACATTTCAATTTGGTGAAAATTTGCAAAAAATCCAACTGTGCATGCTCCGATTATATGGAGTTGAATTTAAAAAATCTCTAACTATGGAATTCAAATTAATAAATGTGCATTTCCACTCATTACGGACTTAAATTTAAAATTAATAATTTTTGAAAATTCCAAATTGCTTAAAAATTGGAGATACTCTAAAATATATCAACATGTTCACAAAAATAAATGCCAACTATTTACAGCAAAAAAAAACATATTGGAACATTTTCGAATTGGTGAATATTTGGAGAAAATCCAAATGCACATCCTCTAATTATGTGAAGTTGAATTTAATAAATGCTCATATAATGCATTTCCTTTAATAATGGACTTAAATTGAACATTCCAATTTGGTAAATATTTGGATGTAATCTAAATAAACTTTCTCTAAATATGACAATCAATTGAATAAATGTGCATTTTCCACTCATTATGGACTTAAATTAAATGTTAATGAAAAATAGAAACATATTCGAACATTTCAATTTGCTAAAAAAAAATAGATACTCCAAAATATATCAACATGCTCAGAAAAATAAATGCCAACTATTTATAGCAAAATACAAACATAATTTATGGCAAAAAACAAACATGTTTGAAAATTTTGAATTGGTGAATATTTGGAGAAAAACCAAATGCACTTCCTCTAATTATGTGGAGTTGAATTTAACAAATGCTCACACAATGCATTTCCTCTAATTATGGACTTAAATTGAACATTTCAATTTGCCACATATTTGCAAAGTAATTCAGATGCAGTTCCTCAAATTATAGACTGACTTTACTAAATGCTCATATAATGTATATCTTCTGCTTACGGAGCTAAATTAAATATTTATGCGAACATACAAACATAATCAAACATTCAAATTTGCTAAGTATTTGGAGTTACCCTAGACGACAAATTCCGACGCATTTCACATTTCGAATTACAACAGGTGCGGAAGTCATTCCAACTACTTTGGGATCTTTTCCAAATTATTTCAAATCTTAAAAAAATTAAATAATACATAAAGGCTCATTTGACACCTTCACGTCATTTTATAAAACATGGATTTCATAATTTTCTTCTGAACTCAAATAAAATCCAAAAAAATAATATCGGTAATATCATTCAGTATGACAAACACAGTAAAATAATTTTTTGGTACAAAACATCTCATTTAAATACAGTTTGGTAAATCGTTTAAATACAACTACCCATTTATATCATGGGCTTTAAAATATCAAAATAAGAATACCACAAATGTAAATATTGAGACATAGCTACTTCAAACTTATTTTTCAAACAAATATAATTGAATCAAAAAACAAAATTTAAAATAGAGCATGCTTTCAAAAATTTCAGACACTTTATAGATATTGTTTTAGGGTATTTAAACTATTTTCAAAAACTACTAAATGCGGCAAAATCAGTAACTTCGACTACATCCACCGACAAAATATGAAAAATATATCAACATGACCACAAAAAATAAATGCTGACTACTTACTGCATATGATCAAATTTCAAATTTGGATATTTTAAACTTCTAAATGTCTTCCAAATCTGATCATTTCACAAATCAAAAAAGAAATCGAATCTGAAAAACTTCCCAATTTGAACGAATTTCGAAATCTGAACAATTTTTAACCACAAGCTTTCTTTGCATTTCAACAATTTCCATATCTACACACTTCTAAAATGTGGACATTTTCCAAATTTCAATTTTACCGCTATAACACGGCAAACAAATTTGAATATTTCAAAATTTCAACTGCCTTTCAAATCAAACAAATATAATTGAATCAAAAAAACAAAATTCAAAATAGAGCATGCTTTCAAAAATTTAAGACACTTTATAGATATTGTTTTAGGGTATTTAAACTATTTTCAAAAACTACTAAATGCTGCAAAATCAGTAACTTCGACTATATCCACCGACAAAATATGAAAAATATATCAACATGACCACAAAAAATAAATGCTGACTACTTACTGCATATGATCAAATTTCAAATTTGGATATTTTAAACTTCTAAATGTCTTCCAAATCTGATCATTTCACAAATAAAAAAAAGAAATCGAATCTGAAAAACTTCCCAATTTGAACGAATTTCAAAATCTGAACAATTTTTAACCACAAGCTTTCTTTGCATTTCAACAATTTCCAAATCTACACACTTCCAAAATGTAGACATTTTCCAAATTTCAATTTTACCGCTATAACACGGCAAACAAATTTGAATATTTTAAAATTTCAACTGCCTTTCAAATCTAACCATTTTACTAACGTGAAAAGAATTAAAATCTAAATAACTTTCCAATTTGACTAATTTTCGAAATCTAAACAATTTTCAAACATAAGCTCTCTTTGCATTCCAACAATTCTCAAATCTACACAATTTTTAAATGTCGACATTTCCAAATTTGAATTTTACCACACGGGTGCGACGTGACGCCGCGCCAAATTTACCTAGTGGTCGTCAGAAGGCTCCGGCACTCGCGCGCGTGGTTCATGTCATGCACGCACACCCAGACAATACGTAGAGAGATACTCCGCAGATAGTAGATGGGTACAAAGGCAGAGTACGTTACACAGAGCATGTTAAGCTAGATGCACTACTCAATTATGAACTAATGAAGTATAGCTAGTGAATTATTACATGCATATGCAATGGCACTGCTAACCGATTAATTTCTTCTGATCTACGAGAACGTACTCAGCCTAGGTAGCTACTCCGTACGAGCTACAGCTCCGCTGCTGCTCATGCTCTTCCTCTTGCTCGACGATGCGATGCACCGCCGCCGCGATGGCGTCCACCGACGAGAGCCGGCAGTCGTCTTCCACCTGCAGCAGCCATCAACCAGATGAAGAGCAGTTCATAATCATATGTACGTATGCATTAATTTGCTATGGCACAAAGCAAATGTTCATTCGATTTTGCAGTGCATGAAACACACGCAGAGGGGAGAGTTTGGAGGACTATAATGCCAGTCAATCAATGAAACTTCATACTCGTTGCGGTGAAACACACTCAGAGGGGAGAGTTTGGAGGGGTAGTTGCTTCGGCGTGACGCGCTGTCGAGCGGGCGGATGCTCTGGAATTAGAAACTCAAGCTAGCGTGGCGTTGGGGAAGACGCGGGCTAGCTGGGGAGTCTGTGTCCGTCCGTACCTTGAGGCTGAGAGAGTAGAGGGCCATGTGGCCGGCGGTGGTGGCGTTGAGGTGCAGCACGGCGAGCCGGTGGACCTGCAGCCCGGTCACAATCCTCAGCAGCTGCCTCGGACGCTGCCGCGACAGCACCTTCAGGTTGGCGTGGCTCTCCACGATGGTCACCTCGATGTCCGCCACGGCCGAATGCTTCGAGCCGGACGTCATCGCGTCGGCGTCGGCATCGGCATCGGCGGTGTTGCCACTGCGGTCGTCCGCAGATGCTGCGGCGGCGGCATCCGGGGAGTGGCGGGGGACGCTCATCGTGTACTGTGGGAAGGTGAAGAAGTCCGCAAAGGGTGCTACGGCGGCGGCGACGGGAGATTCGTGGCCGACGCGGACGTGGCGGTGCGCCTCCAGGTATTGGACGAGCTGCTCCAGCTCCTTGACGTAGTTGATTGCGCCGCCAATTATGGACGCCTGGTCGCCCTATCGGCAAATCACAAGAAATATGCTGTGACGATTTTCTTGCCGAAGATCGATCAAGTAGAAAAATCACATCCGAATTTTGGAAAACTCTTCTATCTAGCTTGGAGTACGTAACGTACCCTTTGCGCATAGGAGGCCGGCATGATGGAGCGGAGCACGGCGAGGTAGTCGTTCATCTGCTTGCGGCGGTTGCGCTCGACAGCGATGTGGGTCATCCGCTGGCTCTCCGCCTCCTCCACGTTCCTCACGCTCCTCGCTCTGCGCCGCTTCCTCCTCCCTGCTGCACCGGACAACGTCGCCGCCGGCGGCGGCGGCGGCGCTGCGAAGGAGGAGCTGCCGTCCGGGACTTGAGTGCCCGGGATCATCAGGGAGGCGCCCCAGTACGCGTTGCTCCCCTCCAACTCCAGGCCCCCCTCCATGAGGCCACTATCGTACCCAAAGAATCCTCCGGAGAACACCATGGCCTCCATTGCCATATATACGCTCTTGATCCAGAAACAAAACCCGCAAGGATTTGACAAAGAGGTAGAGATCACTGGCCGCTATCTAGCTCTGGGTACATGGCTCCATGACCAGATCGATTGATGAGGTTTGTGTCTTACGTACGGCGAGATGAGTGGCAGGTGAATGGACGGGTACACGTAACATGGAGCAAAGCAGAGGAGGGGGAAACGCAGAGGTCAGAGGAGCTTTTCAAGGCGACGTACTCCCAGCTGCTGACGTGGTTCTCCGGTGTGATTAAGCCATGATTTGCCGCGCGCGCTGCACGGCACGGGCGGGTCGTGCCATGGCGCAGAGACGGAGAGAGGAGAGGGGGGCACGTACTGGCAGAGACGACGGGACGGCAGGCTAGCCATCGGGAAATGCAACGCTAAAAACAACACTGGCTGCAGAAAACCGCACGACCCGTCACACACGTTGCCAACCAGAGGAGCTGGAGCTGGCCTGACGCGGTAGTAGAATGGTAAGACCATGTCGCCGGCGCACGGTAACTTCTCGAGATCGAGCTCGTGGCTATCCATGGATCTGCTCTCCTGCATGCATGCATGCGTAGAGCCAGCGCGGGCAGTACGCAGGCGTAGCCGCACTCCGATGCCCTCGATGCATCTAGGCTTAGCTACAGGGGATTCGCATGCACATCCTACATATACGCTCCTTCCGTGTAGTTCCTACGCTCTGTGGGACTATCGGAATTATTCGGCGGTCGTCACGGGAACCGGCCGTACGTGTGCGACACTCAGTCATTCAGGCATGCTAGCCCACGGGGAGCAACCAAGGAATTCAACTCATGGCATTTAACATGCCCAAAATATATATTATATTAGAAGTCACCCTTAAACCTTTTTCATAATAAGGTTCAACAATTCATACATGAGTCCTTTTGCACTAGTTGGTTTCCTTCGCATCACCAAATTGCCGCTTTGAGTTGCCCTTCCTCTTATTATTTTCGCGGCGGGATATCCCATCAATATGCGCCAACAATGTAAAGCTTTTATCAAGACGAACGGCGGCCAACTCCATCTAGCAAGTAAGAATCACTCAACATAATTTAATGAAAATGAAGCAAACAATAAATATTGAAACCAACAAAATTTACATGTCCAGACAATTAGGATATGGGGGTCTGGTTGGGTATCATTGTTTTGTCCGGGTGTCAGGGCGGTTTGGTCAGGTGTATTGCGGAAGTGGGGATCTAGTTGAACATGCTCTTATGTTTAGTGTTTGGTTACCTTGTTGCATTGAGATCGAGACACGCACTGATTACAACCTACAAATCCACTTTGTTCTAGCATATACCGCATATCAAGATGAAACGCAAAAAGCAGGCCGATATGTAGAGGCGGGGCGCCGCGTGAGCTTCCTCATCGGCGGTAACTCCACGCCTCCCAGCGCCAGCCCTCACTCCAGCTCTGACGTCGACGCGCAGGGGGGATGCTCACTGTAGCCGATGATCAGGAAGAGAAATATGATGGGCCACCTTCAGGTCTAGGTGTTCCGTCATGCGCGCCGAGCGAAACAGCACCATGAGCAAGAGGAAATGAGGGAAGCCAAGCGTTGATCCTACGCGACCACGACGGCCGAGAAGGAGGCCGGCGACCGGTTCCTGGTCGTGTTCTACAACGAGTGAGGTCACCGGCGCCGCCGTGTCCAAAATGGCCCGGTGAAGTATTTCGGTGGCCTACGTTTGTTTATATATGAATTTTGTATAACCTCTGTATGATCTCTTTGGCCCATATCTATGTATGAACTATGTAGGAACCAGCTAGTTGATTTATGTTCATCTATGTTGAAATACAACAGGAACCAATTTTTAAATTTACGGTATAACGTTGGGAGATAAATTCAGACAGATTAAATATCATTCCACAAAAGTAGTCTTGCTGACATGCGATATGACATTTCACATTATCTAGGTGGCCTTAGGACCCAACGCGGAATCGAAGGCCCCGACCTTTTCCATGGCACGAAACATTTATTCAGAACACTCTTGGATTAGTAGGCAGAGCTGAACGGCAAATCCTATTTACCGCCTTTTGCGGCGTGGGGGCCGGCGCCGCACACCCCATCGCCGTTTGGAATTGAGAAGTGTTTTAGATTCATAAAAAGAATGTTCATTTTTCGAAAATATTCAAATTTAAAAATGACTTTGATTAAAAATGTTTGGATTTGAAAAGTGTTTTACATTTTTAAAAATTGTTCATAGTCTGAAAATCTGATCATTTTCAAAATATGAATATTTTTAAAATTTTAAATTTCGTATTTGGAAAATGTTTCAGCTTTTATAATGCTCAAATTTGAAAATTCAGATAAAAATAATTTTAAAAAATTTCAGATTTGAAAAATATTTAGATTTTGAAAATATTCAGATTTGTAAAATGTTCATATTTTAAAAATGTTTTAGATTTGAAAAAATGTTCAGATATGAAAAAGGTTTAGATTTTGAAAATTTTGAGAGTTGTAAAATGTTCAGATTTTTATAAAAAATCGAATTTTGGAAAAAATTCAGATTCTTTTTTGAAAAAACGAAAAAGGAAAAACAGAAAATTATGTATAAAAGATTGTAAAGAGAAAAGGAGAAATACCTTTGGGCCGGCCGAGCAGAGCGCCCGTGGTGCGGCGCAAAGGGCGGCGTATAGGAGCTCCTACCTGAACCGCGGCAACTGAATCGCACTGATGCTCCCGTATGCGCATGCCTGTTCCTCGCGTGCTGGCACTGCCAGCGTCGGCTTCAATGGCGGCGAGACATCGGGGATGGTGTCGGAGGCGGCCTGCCTGCCGGTGTTGCGCGGCGCGGCGGTGCTCGATCGCGTCTCCACCGTTCCTTGGGATGAACTTGGCGATAAGGAAGGCATAATCGCACCGTGCAAAAGGCGAGATTCCCTGACTCCCCTAGCCATGCCACACCCCTCTCGGTTCATGCCCCTGGTGGGCTTGGAATCTCCCGTCACTTTCGCCCTATACAAGCGCCTCCTCCTCCTCCCCTGCCCCGGTCCTTGCGCGCACCATCTGTTCGATGCATTGCCAGCATGGGGCTCCCGCACACTGGTCTCCTGATCTTCGGGTTTTTCTCCGTGTTCCAACTGTCACATTCGTCACCAGGTCAGTGTGTGTTGAGTCTAAACCGCTTGGATGGACTCGAGTGTTCTTGCCGTCTTGGAGTTGGTGGTGCTTAAGCAGCTGGGTGCTTATCTTTGCAGACAACGACTTCAGCAAGGTCAGGGCGGTGAACCTGGGAGGTTGGCTGGTCGTGGAGGGGTGGATCAAGCCTTCCTTGTTTGATGGCATCCCAAACGGGGACATGCTGGTAGCTCATCTCTGCTTCTCAATCGGGGCTCATGCTTTGTACAGTGCTGCGCCTTTTGCTTTCTTGTCATGTGCCTATTGGTTTGCTTCCAGGATGGTGTGCAGGTGCAGATCAAGTCTGTTGCTCTCCAAAGTACGTGAGTGCAGGCGGTGGTGGTGGCGGAAACGTGACGGTAGATCAGGATACTGCTTCGTCATGGGAGACTTTCAAGGTGAACTTTCAATCTTTTATAGTAGAAAAGTGGGTTTTTGGAGAATGGAAAGTGAATGATAATATACATATTTGGCGCTAATTTGCGAATCTGAATGGTTTTCTATTTTGTCTTTTGGAAAAACAACACTGAATAGATTCATTCGCCTGCCCTCATTGTTTTCCAATGCCTCCATTTTTGTTCTCTTCTGGAAAATTGACATGAACTGCACTACACAGAAGCATTTTCATCTACTCTTCAAGGTCACTATTCGATTGCTGAAATTCATCAGGTCTTGATGTGACTCAGGAAGGCCTGGTTATTTCAGAACTGGTATAAAGTTTATCGACTTGAAGGGAAAACAGACTGTTTGTTACACATGTTAGGGGAAATAATATTGCTTCCGAACGTGAAGATGAAGAATTATAATATGTATGTGAACGTATGTTTCCTAGTAGCACCTACACTTTCGGAGTTTTGTTAACATAAAAAAAGAAGGTGCACTTTCAAACAATGAACAAGCTCTCTGTTCTTTCCATTTGTTGTCTTCTGGAGCTGTCTTCAATCTTCATAGTTGACAAATAAATGTATCATTCTCGAAGAAAATAATATTTTCTAATGAAGGATACGTAAAGACTAGAGTTGATCGTATTTTAGTTTGATACTAATTGCATTTCTCTTGGCATTATTTTCAGCTGTGGAGAGTTTCTGATAGTAAATTTCAATTCCGGTGCTTCAGAGGTCAGTTCTTAACAGGAAGTAATGGGGATGTGATTTCAGCAACTACAGATTCATCAGGAGACTCCGAAACATTTTATATCGAACGGAATAATAGAATGCTTCATATCAAGCTTTTAAATGGGAGCTATTTGCAGGTATTGATTGCGCTCTCGATATGATCTTGACATGTCAGCAGTTATGCACTCTCATCAGATTCCTTTTGTGGAGCCCCATAAAAATTAGATTCCTTTTGTGGAAATGAAACTAATCAGCTTAAGCGTCAGCATTGCCACCAGGAAAATTGACATATACTCCATTATTCAGGTCACAAACAATAATCAGCTTACTTCAAATTATCGTTCCCAACCAGGATGGGGTGATGATATGGCAACATTTGAAATGACAATTGTTGCCAACAACTTGCATGGAGATTACCAGCTTGCTAATGGGTATGGACCTGTGCAGGCAAAAGTGGTGTTGACTGTAAGTTTCACAATTTCTGAGCTGTACCGTCTCCTCCAGTTTGTAGTGCAGAGTTTCTATCCCATACATTTCTTGGTATATAATATTCATTTGATGTTTTACACCATTCACAGGAACACCGGAAGAGCTTTGTTACTGGAAAAGATTTCTATATCCTCTCACGAAACAGTATAAATGCAGTCAGGATTCCGGTTGGATGGTGGATTGCGTATGATCCTGATCCACCTGCTCCATTTGTTGGTGGCTCCCTCGATGCCCTCGATAGAGCATTCTACTGGGCACAGTAGGTCTAGCCTCTAAACTGTTCTTGATTTTTCTACAAACAAGTATTTCTTTTAAGGTTCTGAGACTGCATCAAATGGTGGATCTGATTTTTGTATCAGGGTTTATGGCTTGAAGTGCATCATCGATCTTCATGCGGCTCCTGGATCTCAAAACGGAATGGAGCACAGTGCTAGCAGGGATGGTTCAGTAGATTGGCCTTTAGGATAACATACAAAAAGCACTGGATGTCATTAATTTTTTAGCTCAAAGGTAACATGGACTCTTTCACTCTATTTTCTATTTTTTCATAGGAGAAAATTTTGCTTTGTGTAGATGAAATACTTCTTGATGACACCATTTGTAACATGAGGCCATGAGAGTAAAGGCATCAGCAAGTTGGAAAAGACTTCGAATTCTCATTCTCAATAGTGTGAAGGATCAATTTCTTTCATCCTTGACAGATCTTACAAATAAAAAGGCGGTGGAAAATGAGCAGTGATAGGCATACATTTCACACATTCCGGCTTTTCTCCTTTATTACCGACATGTACTCTTGGTCAGTAGAATAATATGCGAAAAAGGCAACTTCAGAACATATGTTAACAATAATCAGGAGATGCATGAAAGTAAAGAGCCATGTTTTTGAGTCACTGACATTTTCTTTAGCATGAACAACTAGATTCTACCTATCACAACTTTCTAACACGACATATTGTGTCATAATCTTCAGGTATGCAGACCATCCCTCTCTCCTAGGTATTGAGCTTCTGAATGAGCCTTCCGCAGGAGCAGTCCCACTAGACACTCTAGTTTCGTATTACAAAAGAGGCTACAAAATTATACGAAGTTACTCGGAGACAGCTTATGTTATATTCTGCCAGAGGATAGGGAATGCCGATCCAATTGAGCTTTATCAGGCTGATCTGGGTCCAACTAACACTGTTGTGGACTTGCATTACTACAATCTGTTTGATCCTTATTATGAGACGCTTAATGCAACAGAGAACATACGGTTCGTTTACAAGAACAGACTGCCTCAAGTGCAGGCTTTGAATGGTGCAAATGGACCTCTCGTTTTTATCGGTAGGTCGTGCAAAGTAAAAAAAAAAACCATCTTTTTATATGTAATCCATATTATATATCTACTTAAAAATAATTCAAACATGTCATTTGCTCATTTGGGCCATTTAACAGTAGGGTTTTCTCAATTTACCATACTCTTTACAAAGACTTGCTATGTCATTATTCAGGAGAGTGGGTAAACGAATGGAATGTGGCAAACGCTTCACAAAGTCAATACCAATTATTTGGAAAAGCTCAATTGGAGGTCTTTGGAGAAGCCTCCTTTGGCTGGTCTTATTGGACAGTCAGGTGCAACAGTGTGCATTGGGATTATGAATGGAACATAAGAAATAGGTATCTTATTATTGGTAAGCAATTTGTTCTTCAGCTGTCTTCAACGTCTAGTCACTTCAACAAAACAATCTGCTATCATCATATAAAATGTAGTTACATGATATTATTTTTGCCTGGTTACATCAAGTCATTATGTATATATGTATGCATGCATCATGTTATGTTCCATTAAACGTCGTTATCATATTTCTTGTCCTGATGACCGTGACAAATGGCTTATGGACTGAGTCTTCTAGAGCTCGAGATGCGAGTGGGATTGATCCATTTACCGGTTGAGTTTGGAGTAACTTGTCAGCCCATCCTAGTTAATTTGCTCGTCAAAAACTGGAGCACATGTATAGAATGAACTATCAGTTGAGTTGAAATCATCTTGAAGAGAAAAATATTTGGAAGTAACATTATTTAACCAAGTGAAAAGTGGCCTAATGGGTCTACCCACTTGCATTGCATCCCTAGCAGCCTAGAACCTAGATGAACTGCAGTATCCTCTGCTATTGTTACAGACACTTGTGTTGCCATTTTTTTTTTTGGAAAAAACTTGTGTTGCTTAATCCAGCTATTATTTCATTTTGCAGTTTAATTCAACATATTTTGTGTGTCCATTATTAAGTGTGAACATGATTTTTTTTTCATCCGCAGGCGGTTCAGTATTGGAAATCCCACATTACATGATGCTTGTGGCAGGATGTCTCGTGTATCTATTGTCCATATTAACATGATACAGTAAAACATACAGCCAAAAAAGTAGTCTAATACCCAATTAAAAGGAAGAAGATATCTGATAGTGTCTCTCTAATTTCGAGGCATTTATTCATTCATTCACAAAGTTGATGTTAAGACTTTCGGAATGTAGGTGTAGTTTTTTTTTTCTTTCAAACATGTACATGTACTACTGTTCATTTTCAGCAAATCCTTTTCAAGTTCACGAGAACTGAGAAAATACAGTGCCTGGGTGCAGCCTTTGCTGAACCTCTGAGTCTGAAGTCTCCGACCTTATCTGAACTCGGAAGTAAACCAAGTTGCCGGGTGACGATGACAGTTGTGTTCTTGTGGGCAGCAGACGGCGAGCTCCCGCCACTGCTGGTTGGTTGCAAATAGTTCCCTAAGTCTGTCTCATTGGTGTTTCTCATTTCTAGAAGGAAGTTTTGTGCATGCCGACCTAATTTTTTTTTTTAGCATCGCATGCCGACCTAATAGTTTCAACAAAAAACGCTTCCTCAAGAAGAAGAAAAGGCTGGTTGACTGGACTGGCTTTCAAAGTATTCGCAACTCATATACAGTGACACACCGGACGTTGGTGATTCAGCAAGCATCGAACAGTAGAGTAGCATTCACTTTCTGAAAGTGTGATAGTGTCCTAAATATTTCGTCGTGTTAGCTGGTTTCAAAAAATAAGTATGGAGTAGATCAAATTATTATGGCAATCGCTCTTCAGCCAGACATGGCAGGGTTTTCGTGCGTTTGGACCATACTTGTTCAGTCAGTGCCGGGTCACCAACAACGGTCACGAAGTGTAACCAACCCCGGCGAAGAAAACGCACACCGATCCGATTTTTCGTTTCCTATTTCCGCAGCTGTCGGCTTTGACCCGCCCAGTCGTTAACGTCGCCCCTTCTTTCATGCCCACGCAAAGGTTTTATCATCCGCCGGATCATTATCTTCATCCACTACACTGGTTACAGTAGTAGTAACATTTTATTAGAAGATCAAGGGTAGCACAATATGTATGAGAGAGGCGTTTTCGACTCTCGAGCTCAACTGCTCCTGGCAAATTAAAAATTCGAAAAACAATCTGAGTATTATTAACCAAAGCAAAAGATGATGGTGCAGTACAGGGCGTGATGCGTGGAAAATGGCGAGACCCGGACCTTTTCCACGGCAACACGGGACGCATTTGGGATATTGTCCGCTTTCATGTCTGCGTGGACACATTTTTAGCCTAAACTTGGGTTTTGTTTGCGTCCCGCGAACAGAGGGCGGACAATCTGCACGCTGCATCGCGTCCGCCCCGGTCCCACACGTGAGCCGCCCACCTACAGGTCCCCAGTACTTTTTAATGCCACGCATGGGGGGCCCTTCCCTATCCACTCCCCACTCCGTACCCCCCATCCGACACAGAACCCTTGCCGCTCCACATCGGTGGCTAGAATGCCGAAGAAGTGGTTCCTATGGAAGGCCGGGAAACACGACAACGAGGCCAGCCTCGGGCCTCATTCACCATATCTCCTTCGGCGGCGCCGTAGAGGAAACACATGAACATCAGGACAACCACCGCATGGACATCACGGGAGGAGGCCCTGCGCCTTCCGTGGCCCGATGTCCACCTGCCCCACCTCTAGCACCTAACCCAGAAAGAATAGTCGTACCGGGCTACGAGGTAGAGCGCGTGCGGGAGATCCACCGCCATCGGGCTCTTCTTCCGCCGGACCTACTCAACGACCCGACGTTCGCGTCGGAGTCGAAGCACTGGGACCGGTGGTTTGACGTGGAGCACGACCACCGTCGTCGATCGTACTTTGCGGCATGGCCGCCACCTGCTGAGGGCGGCAAGGCCTGAATGCCACGTCAGGGGCTGTGAAGGAGGAGGTACCAGAAGAGGGGCCATCGTCGGAGGACAAGGACGACCAGCTTCGGCGAGCCATCGAGGAGTCTGAACTGCAGGAGCTCTGGCACGACCGTATCTGGCGGAAGCGCTGCACGTGTATGCCATGGAGGCTCGTGGTAAAGGAGGAGAGGATGCAATGAGATGTGTGGTCACTCGATATTTTTCGCATTATATTCATGTGTTTTCCATAAATTATGAGGCCGGGTCACGCTGACCCGTGCGATTACTTTGTTACCATGTTGTATGCCGGCATGACTTAAGTGATGGTAATCTATTTGCTATTGTTTTCCTTATTGCTTTGCTATCATTTTGATGAAAAAATGTTAAAATGATCACAATTGAAAAAAAAGAGGTACATGCGGACCAAATGGGTCGCCCGTCGGATGGGATGGACAGGAAAGATCGGACAAGAGCCGGACGATTATCCGGCTGGCCACCCAAACAGAGAGGACACGTTCCGTTTTGGGTCGGTAGCCTCTTTCAAAAGTTCAGTCACTATTTGGATACCTTTGTGGCAGAGCAGTACCTAAACAAAATTTCTATGAACACTAGATATCTCTCGGACGGAAACCTTTTTGCGGTGGATTTAACGACTCTTTGACAGGCATCATTTGCTCAGGTCATCACCGTATCTTAACACGCACGGCGCTCACACGTCCTTTAAAAAAAAAAATCTCTTTCCTTCCACAAATATGAACATGAACACGCTCCGCACTCTACTGTCCCCCGCCGGCTGCTTCTGTTATTACTCTCCCACCCAAAAGGAGAAGAGAAGAAAACCACCATCGATGAACCGGACGCGCGGCCGCGGCAATGGCTGCAGCTCCGTTTTCGTCTTCATCGCAGTCGTCGCTGCCGCGGTCGACATGGCGGCAGCGCAGAACGTCTCGCCGTCGGGCAAGGGCCGAGCTACCCCCAGAACTTCAACCCGTCCATGGCGGTCATAATCGTCGTGCTCGTCACCGCCTTCTTCTTCCTCGGGTTCTTCTCGATCTACATCCGTCGCTGCGCGGGGGGTCCGTTCAGCGGGCCCGGCGAGCACCTCGGCGGCGGTGCCAGGCCCGGCGGGATCATGTTCCTCACCACCTCGGGCGCCGCAAGGTCGAGGAGGATGAGGGGGCTGGATCCGGCCACGCTGGATGCGTTCCCGACCATGGCCTACGCCGACGTCAAGGCGCACAAGGCCGGCAAGGGCGCGCTCGAGTGCGCCGTGTGCATCAGCGAGTTCGAGGACGACGACACCCTCCGCCTCCTCACCAAGTGCTCCCACGCGTTCCACGCGGACTGCGTCGACGCCTGGCTCGCGTCGCACGTCACCTGCCCAGTCTGCCGCGCGAACCTTCTCCCCGGCGCCGAGGTTCCGGCGGCGGCCGACAGTGCTGCTGCGTCGACGACCCCGGAACAGGATGTCCTAGCTGCGACAACGCTGCAACCGGCGCAGGAAACTCCCACGGCACCGCCAGAGCAGGTGACGGTGGTGATCGCTGATGCCGAGGAGACGGAGGAGGAGAGGATTAGGAGGGAGGAGGCGGCCGAGCTGGTGCGCATAGGCAGCGTGAAGCGCGCGCTGCGCAGCAAGTCCGGCCGGACTCCTGCGCAGTTCCCGCGCTCGCACACGACAGGACACTCTCTCACACCACCGGCCGAGAGCGCGGAGCGGTACACGCTGAGGCTGCCCGAGCGCGTCCTCCAGGAGGTCGTCGCGGCGGGAAGGCTGCGGCGCACCAGGAGCCTCACGGCGTTTCGGGAGGGCGGCGTCGACGGAACCACGCGCCGCGGCTTCGGTGCCGGCCGCGCCGGCAGGAGCGTCCGACTCGGCCAGTCCGGCCGGTGGCCCAACATGTCATTCTTGCCACGCTCGTTAACATTCTCGGCGTGGGCTTCGATGCGGCGTGGTGAGGACGATGCGCATGGTAAGGGCTCCAAGGTCGCCGGCGACGGCAACGCCGCGGAACAGCAGTGCGAAGGCGTCCCACTTGGCGGGCGTGTTTGACGTGGCTTTTTGACCTGGTAAAAGTACACTAAAGTTAGGAACATGTCCTTGTCCTCGCTGTTAATCTTTTTCGCTTTTCGGTGAACAATTTAGTGCATATTTAGTATAGAGACACTTTTTAGTCCTCTTTTTCGGCGACGAATTTAGAGCATATTTTGTACATAGACACTTTTTAGTCGTCAGTTAAACTGTTTATTTGGTTCTTGTATAATTCGAGAGGTGTATATTTTCCATATTTTTTCTTTCAACAAGCTTAATTTGGCATCTATTCCCGCAAAAAAAAAACGCGTAAAATGAGTAAAATGGGCGAAGTCTTTAACACGCCGTTTCCCTTTAATCATCTCGATCCACGATGAATTACTGTAAAATGATTAGTACCATTGAAATTACTGTAAAATGAGTACTAGTACCATTGACTCGAGTGCCTACCATGCGAACAGGTTAACAAACTTTATAAACGAAAGCAAGGACTAATCATAGCTGTCCAAACATTTTGGCCAGATTGACAAAATTGACCCCGACACAAAAGTTAACACAAAATGATCATTTTTCAAAAAATTAGCATGATCTGGCTTTCTTTAACCGTCAAACACTTTAGGCCCTGCTTCTAAGCTCTTCGTGGGGATTATTCTGGTCAAACACCAAATCCATACATAATTAAAATGTCGTTTGTTTCTAGTGTATTTGATCGTTTTATCCCCACTTTTTCCCAGAATTATCTAAACTCTAGTGTATTTTTTTCAATACCCAAAACACTATCCTTTCCTAGTGGATTGGGGATTAATTGGGATTTGATGGGATTGGGTGAACCTTGGTTTTCATTAAATCCCTGTTCAGATTATGCCCATTAATCCCATAAAAATGTAAAAACAAACATGGGCTCAGTGTTAGAATTCACGCACCCATGATGGTACGCAAAGTATTAGGTACGACGGTGGTCAAAAATCGATGTCCTCTAACCCCGAGGTTGCGGGTACGATCTCCACATGCGTCAGCTTAATTTTTTGTTGATGCAAATGTTTTTTAAGGAAAATCCAACACGATGGATTGTATTAGTTGAGACAATGCATCATCTGCAATTACATCATGCACACAAATCGATTGACTATGGCGAATCACCGTAACAAACTTCATAGATGAAAGCAAGGACTAATCATCGCTTACCACAAGGCTGACTTTGTCCGAACATTTCGTCCAACTTGACATCATTGACCCTAACACAAAAGTTTAACTTAATATGGTCACTTTTTATAATTTTAGCATGATATGACTTTTTTTAACAGCCAAACACTGTAGTGTTGGACTTCACACACCCGTGATGTTACGCAACCTATTAGGTACAACGTTGGCCAGAAATAATCGTCCTCGCCTGCCACACAAGTCTCGTTCACCCATGGAGAAGGCGGAGGACATGATCTAGGCGGCGTGGGAGTGTGACTGCCACCGACGGGAGATGAACACGGTGTCCCGCAAAGCGAAACGTGATAAAGAGGAGGTGAAGAAGATGACGACCATGGCGGAGGCGAACCTTGTCGCTTTAGGCCAAGTGTTTGGCGTGGGCACCATCGCTCCATCCGCCGGTGGAAGTAAAGAGAGCGTCACAGCGGATGCCCATTCGAGGAGCGGTGGCTCACCGTCCGTACTACCAAGAAAGCGCAGGCATGGCGACTTCGACCCAAACACCGTCTTTTCCCCGACCACCACCGAGGACGTCCATGGTAGGATCACCGACCTAGCTATCAATCTCAGCCAATCCTATGAGGGCTCGGTTTCGTTGCGAAGGAGGCCAAGTTCATATGGCACTCCCGGCGTGGACACCCAAACCCAGGGCCGGCCACAGTTTGTTGTTCGGTGCGAACGCAAGCAATGTGTTCGAGCAAAGGCCTTCCGGTGTCTTAGACACCAACTAAGTATGGGATCGGCGGCATTGTGTTTTGTGTGCATAGATGAAGCATTTCGCCGGCTTGTTTTTTGTGTACATAGATGAAGCATGACCGTCTGCTGTATTTTGTGTGCATATGTGAATGCCGATCTCATGTGCGCTATAATCAATTATGGCGCTGCCACACAATAGGTAGAATATGAGGGGGAGGGAGGGGGACTACTATGATGAGGAAGAAGATGAGGACGAGGAACCCGAGGGCACCGTCGATGTTGGAACCGGGAAGAAGAAGAGGAGTGGGACCCGATGCGTTTGTTCGAAGACCAAGTAGGATGAGCGTTTGTGTGATTCTTGGAAGACATGAGTAGCGATGCAATGATACGTCTCAAACGTATCTATAATTTTTTATCATTCCATGCTTGTTATATATCATTGCCACATGTTTTTATATCAGTTTGGCATGTTTTATGGAACTAACCTATTGACAAGATCCCCAGAGCCAGTTCCTGTTTTCTGCTGTCTTTTTGTTTCAGAAAAGCTAGTTGGGAAAGTTTCTTTCAATCGCCTGAAAAATTACAGGACTTATTTTTACATGGAAACAGAGACGGAGCCGGAAGGGGAGCTGCAGGGGGGCTCCACAGCCCCCAGACGCCACCCAGGCACGGTCAAAGGGTTGACCATGCCTGGGGCCCACCTGCCGCCCTCCGGTGTCTCCTCGAGTCACCCTTTCGCCTATAAATTGCCTTCGTCCCGAAAACCCTCGGTACCCGATCATATTTTCTAGAAAACATCTGAGGCCGCCGCTATCGCCAACCCTAGATCAGGAGGGTTCTGAAGCTCTTCCCGGCACCCTGCCAGAGGAGGAGATCGTCACCGGAGGCATCTACACCACCATGCCTGCCTCCGGAGTGATGCGTGAGTAGTCCACCCCGGGACTACGGGTCTATGGCAGTAGCTAGATGGTGAAAGGACAAGGATGTCGCCTAGAGGGGGTTAATATGCGATTAAACTTTTCCGGTTTAGGCTTGATAATTGCGGAATAAAACTAGGTGTTTAAATTAACAAGCTAACAAACTAAATATACTAAGCTCACCTATGTACACCAACAACTTATGCTAAGCAAGACAAGAAACAAGGTGATAGCAATAGAATACTTCAAGCACAAAGACTATCACAATGTAAAGTGCATAAGTAAAGAGCTCGGGTATAGGAATAACCGAGCCACGTGGAGACGAAAATGTATTCCCGAGTTCCTCCTTTTTAGGGGAGTATGTCTCGTTGGAGAGGTGTGAGACCACCACAACAGGTTGGTCTCAACGCCACAACAGGCTCATCTTCTTCTCCGATGAACCGCACCACAAAGGATTGGTTCACCTTCCACTATCGGAATCCTTCAAGGCGGAATCCGGAGCCTTTCACTACTAGGAAACTAGTTATTCAGTGGCGCACCTTTTTGAAATTCTGTGGCACATATTGGATGCGCCACAGAATTCACGCCACTAAATTTTATTTCTGTAGCGCATATCTACATGCGCCACAGAATTCTCACATTTCTGTGGCGCATCCACACGATATGCGCCACAGAATTCTAAAAAAAAATTAAAAAAAGGTTCAAAAATTCAAAAAAAATCAGGAAAAAACAAAAAAATGAAATAATTTGGAAAAACCTAAATATTTGAATTTTTTGAACATTTAATAACACTGCAAACATATCTCAAATGATGACTTTCCACTAAGTCACCCATCGTCATATTGCTCCAACCCAAGCACGTTTAACTTGTAAGTTCTATTCAATTCAGCTACCCTTATGCTACTAAAATTCTTATTGATATAAGTATCATATCAACCCTCTTAAGTCTTATATGTGTATATATGTGTGTAGATGTGTGTGTAGTTTATGTGTGGTATATGTATATAGGTGTGTTTTTAAATTTTAAAAAAAATCAAAACCTTCAAAAGTTTCAAAAGGAAATTCAAAATTTTCAAGAAATCCAAAAAAAATCAAAAAAATCAAAAAAATTCAACAAATCCAAAAAATTCGAAATTTTAAGAAAAAATATATTTTTTAAAAAAATGACAAAAAATAAAAAAATAGTTTTTGTTAAAAAATAAAAAATTAGAATTCCTCGAAAATTTAATTCTTTTTTATTTTTTTGTCATTTAAAAAAATTACATTTTTTCTTAAATTTTCAAATTTTTCTGTGGCGCACGCACTTTTATATGCGCCATAGAATCCATTTCTATCTATAGCTAGTTTTCTAGTTGTGTTTACAACAATGATCCGGGGCACACACCCACAACTGAATTGGGGGCTCCCGAACAGCTACAAGTGACCACAAGAGGTCTCAACCACCACAATGGCGTCTAGGGTCCAATGACCCAAGAGTAACAAGCTCACAAACTTTCAACTTCCACGAATCCTCATGGAGAGCACAAACCGATGGCAAGAGCACAAGTGCTCAAATCCTTCACTCTCAAATCTCACCAAATAGGTCAACCCAAGATCCAACCGTTGGGTGCAGAAACACGCAGGGGTGGTATTACCGCTGGCCCCAGCGGTACTACCGCCCCCCGGGAAGAAAGAACACTAAAACAGGCTAAAAACGGGCTCCAGGTAGCGGTACTACCGCCCCGGCGGTACTACCGCTTCTGGTACCGCTGAAAACGGCACTCGGGTGGCACCGGCGGTACCAGGCGGTACTACCGCCATTTGTAAAATAGCAGGAATATCAAACACCAAAACGGTAATAACTTTTGCATCCAGACTCCGTTTTTGATGATCTTGGGCTCGTTGGAATCGCAACGAAGAGCTTTACAAGATTATGCAGAGAAAAATCATAGTCTAACAAGGGAGAATAAAATCAAATGGGGAAAGGTAAACCTTCTCTATAAAAGAACAACCGGTAAATCCTCCAATCATCAAAACTCAACAAGATAATCTTCAAGACTCCGTTTTCTATGATCTTGGGCTTGTTTCGAAGATAATCACAAGCCCTAAAAGATCATGCATATACACATTATAGTCCATCACGTGAGGAGGAAACCACAAGGAGAGAGTTTGACCTCTCTAGAAAAGATAAGCCGGTAAAACCTCCAATATAAAAAACGCAACAATATATGCATATGAAATCCGTGTTTGATGAACTAGAGCTTGGTATGGAGAAGAAGACAAGCTCTAAATTCTCACATGGATAAAAGCCAAATAAGAACCAAGAAAGATGATATGCCAAGTATGCAAAGGTTTTCGCTTTCCACAAAGATGCGATCAAGTTACTCACTTGAGAGCCCCTCTTGATAGTACGCCATCTATCCTATAACCCGGTCTCCCACTAACACCATGAGCCCGGTAAAATAGAAACCCTATTAAGATCATACCTTTGCCTTGCGCATTCCACTTGAGCTAGATGATGACGATCTTGACTCCTTCAAGTTGAAACACCTTTCTTGATTGTGCTTGCTAGCACATGCTTGATGAAGACTTCTCCAAATACTTCCCCATACACCATTATGGGAGAGCCTTGCTAAGCTCCGTCTTCGTGTATCCACTTGCACTTTATCTTCTTCTCTTGATATAGATGATGGCTTGGAGATAAACATGAATATTCACTCAATCTTCTTTTTTAAGCCATGCTTGCAATAAGCTCAACTCTAGATGACCATTCTTCATATAAACCCTTGGATAGAATCTTGGTCATCATATAATCTTCTAGAGTCCAACGCATGAACTCCAATCTTCTTCATGAACAAGATCTATAAAGATATCTCAATGCAAACATTTGTCCATAGAGATTGTCATTAATTACCAAAACCACATTTGAGGGCACACACACTTTCAGATGGTTGTCTCTCTCTCTTGTACTTCATTGTTTAGATATTGTGAGCTGCCTAACATGATCAAGATTATCTATTTGTAATGCTACATGTTGTGTTTGCGGGGATCCGATGAATTATGAAGTCATGACATTATTGTTTAGTTTATTTATCATATATTTTACTTATGATCTTGCATGCTCTCCGATGATTGTGGATGCTTTGCCCGAAGTAACTTCTAGTGTCTTTGGAGAGGGTATTTATGCTAGATAGTGGGTTCATGCCTCTCTTATCTGAGCTTGAGTTGACAGAAACGATTAAGGCTTGAGATGTGATGTTGCTACTAGGGGTAAAACAGCGGTGTTTATTGCTATATGTTGTAACCATTGCTTACATTATGCACCATGCTTATTGCAATTATCTGTTGCTTGCAACTTAATATTTTCGGGAGACATGCTGGATAGCGATCCCGGGGTGGATTATTAGTCATGGATGCAGTTGGATAACGGTCTATGTATTTTGACGTAATGCCCATATTAAATGAAATGGTGAACTTTGTGTCATGATAGTATTGTGTTGCACCCATGTTTGTCAATTGTCTCGCTGTAATTTGTTTACCCAACATGTTTATCTTTTGGAGAGACACCACTAGTGAACTGTGGACCCCGGTCCTATTTTCCTATATTGTTTACAACCGTTCTCATAGCTTTTCCTAGTCATTTGCTCGCTGGTCATTTTTGCTCTTTTATTATTTTA
Source organism: Poa pratensis (assembly GCA_947311845.1). Lineage (NCBI taxonomy): Eukaryota > Viridiplantae > Streptophyta > Magnoliopsida > Poales > Poaceae > Poa > Poa pratensis. The sequence continues at coordinate 39,977,721 of CAMZMU010000069.1, forward strand.
CACATATACGTTTAATCCTTTGTGTTCAGCAAGCCGGAGAGATTGACAACCTCTCTGTTTCGTTGGGGTAAATTAGTTTGTTCGTGTGTGCGCAGGTCCAGGTCAACAGCTCTTTTTGGCGCCATTGCCATTGGCACCTTTCCGAAGCCTTCTCCAAGTCCTACCGGTTTGATAAACCTTGGTTTTGTATCAAGGGAAATTTCCGCTACGCTGCATCATACCTTCCTCTTGGGGTTCCAAGCGAACGTGTGATACACGCCATCAACCTCTTTTCTAGCGCCGTTGCCGGGGATTTGAAGAAGACTTCTCGAACTACCAAGCCCCCGTCAACATCTTTCCTGGCGCCGTTGTCGGGGACTTGGAAGCTTCATCGAGGAAAGTTTCACACATCCTTACACTTTACTTTGTTATTATCTTGCTTAGTATATTTTTTTGTTAGTCTTGTTTTCTTTTCGTTTGCCTTAAAACTGAAAAACACAAAAAAATTAAAAATTCCAACAAGTAGTTTCTTGTTGTTTTGCTTACTTATCATGACTGGCTCTTCGGATATGTTATCTTAAGGAGAAGTTCTTACGTTCGAATATAAAGCTGGGGAAAGTTTTAAGAATGACTGGGAAAGAATTTCAGAACCATATAAAAAGATGCAACCCAGGATTGAATTGAGTGTTCTCTTGAAAATTTTCTACTTTGGTCTTACAACTATTTATCAGCATGCTTTACATGTTATGGTAGGAGAAACTTTTGTGGAATATGATGCAATAAAAACTTTTAGAATTATAAATGGGTTGGCCATTTTTCCTATGATAGATAAAACCGATGGGATATTGAGAGGTTGGATAAAATAGAGGAAAGTTTAAGTAATCTAGCAATAAGTTAAAGTGGGAATACCTTTGAAACCCAAGAACCCATAGCCAAACCAAAAAGTGATTGGGAACCATTTATTAGAATTGAAATTTAAAATTAATTTTTTTAGCTTATTGTGACATTGGTTCTACCATGTCCACCATGCCTAAAATGGTTTATGATTCCTTGAAACTTAATAATATGATTGATTATCCTTTTTATCATTCTCATGCTGATGGTACTATCTCAAAATTCTTGGGAGAGTTAATGTTCTTGTTAGAAGTCAAAATAAAACTTTCCCAATAGACTTTGTAGTTTTATCTAGATCCAAGGAAATATTGTTTTGGGAAGATCCTTCCTTAAAATTGCTGGATGTTTTATTAATGTTAAGTATGGATTCTTAAAACTCAATGCTCCAGTTAACCGCAGGATGTTCTTCCTAAACAAAGTAAAAGATGAACTTATTGAGGGGAATAATTATTTTGACGATTTCCTCCTTTTTCGTCTTTAACCACGGGACAAATCCAATTTAATTCCGCAAATGATGCTAGCTCTCCTATATCTAGTATATGGCTGTATCCGCAAATCGCTCCCATGAGCTTTTCCAACGACACGAAATCTAGACAGGACGACGCCATGGATGCAGCTTATCCTCCGCATGCAGCGTCGCTCCGCCGTGCCGGCGAGCTCCAGCCTCCAGGCATCTGTGAAGCACCTAGCCACCGCGTCGTCCCCGTCATGTAGGAGGTCGCACCGATGCTGCATGCCCACGCCACGAAGCTTGGCCTCGACTGCGGCATCCGCGACGCGCTCATGGCACTCTACTTAGCGTGCTGCCGGCGCTGCCTGGCGCGCCGTCTTGCCGGCGGTGGCCCAAAACACCGGACATGGCTCTTGGACATCCATGTTGACGTGGGACACGCGGCTTGGCCTGTTCCGCGAGGCCGCGACGGTGTTCCTGGCCATGGCTGACGCTGTGGTCGCCGTCGGGACCTAACGCTATCCAGGGAGGTGCACCTTTGCGTGCAACGTGTGCTGGTCGACATGTATGCCAAGTTCGGTGACACGACGGCCACGCTCTAGTGCTTCTATACCATGTCGACAGCCAAGTACGTTGTATCCTGGAACACGATGATCTCCGCGCATGCTCACGCCGACGAACACTGTGAGGCGCTGGGCTATGCTACGATGCCTCACACAAAAACAAATCTTGGTTAACGTACGATGCATCCAGGAAACATATCGTCTTGTAAATTGAAGCAAATTTGTAACATGTAGGAAACATGTGATATGAATATACGAAGTTGTGTATTTTAACGACTTAAAGAAGCAAATTTGTATGATGTTCGAAATATGTCAAGTGAATGTATGAAGCACCAAAATCTTCTCAAAGTATAGGAATGAAACTATCTAGTCAGATGAAAAACAAATGCAAATTTCACAATATACATAAGCTTCCTACGCATCCAAACAAAGTTGTTTTAACACACTAATCATGCTTCCAAGATTAGTTCACTATGCTTCCTAGACATATGAACGAAGGTTATAGCTATGTGCTTCCATATATCCCGTTACATGACACAAATTTTGAATTCTACATCCAAGAAAATCCACTCCGTGGAAGCAATATTCGAGTATATAAAAAAACATATTTTCACATGTTTAAACAAATAGTTAATATTGAAGCAAAATTCAGTTGTAATCGAAGCAAACATTAGTTACTACAAAGGAAGCAAATTATTAACATCGGGAATAAAAAAATTTGCTTCCCACATTTTGCTAAAGTTGCTAGTTGCCTTCGAAACATGATTTTATTTTCTAAATATTTGGAAGAATTAGTTCTAGAAGAAAGCAGTTGCGTACCCCCCACAAAATTAGCGATTTGTTTAGAGAAGGTTGGAATTACGGAAGCATGCATTGCGAAGCACGCAATCAGACCCTTAATTCACGGAAATGGTAGTGTGGGCCTCGTTGAAAATCCAACGTTCAATGCGTTTCCAAATCCAACGCATCAATTACGGGTCGGTTTTAACAGAAGCACACATCACGGGCTGGTCCGATGGGAAACTAGACGCGTGATTCCAGCTGAAAATCGAATGGCCAGTTTGCTTATAATCCGACGATATAGGCCTGGTCCGATGGGAAGCCAACTATGGGCGTCCGATTCCTAGTAGCTGCCGATAATACTTGACTTTTGCCGTTGAGCCTAGCTAAAAGGCGTTAAAGAAGCACTTATGGGAGGCAACCCATTATTTTTACTTTCAGTTTGTTTTTGCTTTCATTGTGTTTGGGTGTTGTTGCCTCTGTAGCAACTCCCTTGTGTCCTTTTATTTTGGTTTCTTGTGGCAAGAATAGTCTCGAATGAGAGGAAAGTAAAATTTTTGAGTTGCTGTCCAAAAACAGATTTCTATCCGTCACCATATGAAATTCAAAAAAATCACAGAAAGTGATCTGGAGCTGAAACTTTTTGACAGCAAGCATCAGGGTTTTGTCCAACTTTCGTTAGTTTTAAGTTTTCTGATTTGAGACGACCTAGTATTCCGAAAAAATCATATTTACGTTCTGTTCTGTTTTTGACAGATTTTGTCTTTGTTTTTGCATTGCTTCTTTTACGAGCAAAGTGGAGTTCTTTTGATCTTAGAACATCACTTAGATCTTTGTGGCAGTAGCCAATGTTTAGGAACAAGCTTATTCAATGTGCCAAATGAGAACTAAAGGTGGATTATTTTGTTTCAGAACTAACCCCTCTAATGAGTTTGTGAAAAGTTTTATGTGAAGTAAGTTTTCAAGTGTTGACAGAACGAGGTGATAAAAGAAGATCAAGAAGGGATTAAAGCTCAAGCTTGGGGAGGCTCCCTTGGATCTCCACTAAATATTCAAGAAGTCTCAAGCGTCTAAGCTTGGGGATGCCCAAGGCATCCCCTTCTTCATCGACAATTAATCAGGTCGATCTCATGAAACTATATTTCTATTCCTTTATATAATATGTGTTGTTCTTGGAGCGTCATTTATGTTTTGCTTTCAGTTTTGTTTTGTTTGCTGGTCATTTGCAATAATGGATCCTTACATTCTTGTGTGGGAGAGAGACATGCTCCGCTTTTTCATAAAACACTCATGTTCTTCACTTATATGTGTAGAGCGTTTAGCTTTTATTTATTTTAACTTGTAACTCTTGTTTTTCATGTATCTCTTGTTCAGAGCTATTAGTTTCTTATAGTTAGGAAGTACTCTCTTGTGTTTCATGCGTACTTACTTAGAGAATTTTGTTCAAATAAGTTGATTGGTGTTTGGTTGAAAGGGAAACTATCATGTAGTAAGCGGTAAAAGAAATTTACATAATCTTGTAGATCATTGTCTTATATATTTTGATACTTGTCAATTGTTTTGAGAGATGAATTAGATTATATGTTTAAACTTGTGGATCATTTAATTAAGAATGGAGTAGTGGAGAAATACCGTAAAGATTAAATTATGACACTTGTTTTGATTGGTATTTTCTCAAAGTCTAGATATTCTTTTTGTAAAAACATGTTTGATTGACAAGGAAGACAGTATGAGCTCTAATGGTTATGCTTAATGTATATCTTGTGGTCATTCGTGTATTGAGTTGATGATATGTGTTTGCTTGATACCTTGTTAAGCCTAAAAACTCTATACTGAGAGGAAATGCTTCTCGTGCATCCAAATCCTTGACCCAAATATCCTTGCCATTTGTGACCACCATACCTACCTACATGTGGTATTTCCTTACCACTCCAAGTAAATTTTTCGTGTGCTACCTTTAAATATTCAAAATGTTACTACTCCTATTTTGTGACACTATTTTTAGCTCATGAGAACGTAGTAGTTGGGTTTATCATCTTTCATGCCAAATAATGTTTATATGACTTGCATGCTTCATCTGCTCGTCAACAAAATTGCACATTGCTGGTTAGTCCCAATAAAAAATAGACACTCCTCCATGGATATGCGATTGATGGAAGGCACCCGAGGATTCGGTGAGCCATGGCTTGTGTAAGCTAAGGTGGGGAGGAGTGTAAAAAAAAAAATATATATATATAAAGTATGATATCTCAAAACCGCTTTTAAAACTTATTTGGTATGGAAGATGTTAAGATCGATATTGCTAGTCGTTGACAAGGACAAACACCACTCTAAAAAAATATTTTTATGCCTCTATATGCTTTCAAAAACTAAAAAGGTCTAGCACACGATTAATCTCTGCTTCCCTCTGCGAATGACCTTCCTTTTACTTTTATGTTGAGTCAGTTTTCCTTTCCAATCTTTATCTCTCAAGCAAACGCATAGTATCAATTTTGGTGCAAGTCTGCTACATTTTATCTTTATGTTTAACTGAGAAAACTTTGTGTTGACATTATCCAATGATAAGTATGTTACAACTTGAAGCTTTTGCTGAAAACTAAATTAAAAAAATTCGGCACATCCTATGATAAGTATGTTACAATGATAAATATGTTACAATGATAAGTATGTTAAAATTTAGCTGAAAACTTTGTGTTGACATTATCCAATGATAAGTATGTTACATTTTATCTTTATGTTTAACTGTGAGAACTTTGTGTTGACATTATCCAATGATAAGTATGTTACAAGTCGGCACTTCCGGTTCACATATGGAACCCTAAATAATAAAAAATTCTATGTCAGCTTTAATCGGGATATTACACAAAATGAAATTACTAGCTAGTTTTCCAAAATAATATACCACGTCTGAACACTCCATATCAAGCCAGCCGACGGAATTCAAAACCATCTTCAATGGGCACTATATATTAAACAATGCAAACTAAATTAATTTTATAGTAAACAAACAACACATTATTGCAAACTAAAATCATTTTCGCCCTAAAATAGATGTTCTAAATCCTAACAAATAAACAACCGGCCGATCCACCGGCCGCGACACCTTCGTGGTTGGGCGAGAGACAGAGAAGGGGGACGGAGGCGAACCTTGGGCGCGTGGCCGCCCGCGCGCGCGGTGTGGGGCGGGAAGGCGAAGCCCGCAGCGCGGATCTCGATGAGGGGCAGAGCGGGGAAGACGACGGGGAGGGGCGGCGTGGTGAATGGACGGCGGCGGCGGCGAATGTGTGGAGATGCGCGTGGGGAGGGATAGATAGAAAAACCTAACTGTCGATCTAGGTCTCGCGACGGGTGGCGCCCGGTACTAATAGTCACAGTAGTGGCAACGTGTGCTTACGGTTCACATGTTGCCAGTGTTGACAAAGTAACAACGTGTAGTTACGAGACGCGTTGCTAGTATGGGCACGCATACCAACCGGATAAGCTCATGTCACTGTCACAGAAGTGGCAACATGTAGCTACAGGGCGCGCTGCTAGTAAATGGATATTGGCAACGTGTGCAGCGTACACACGTTGCCAAACCCGTGCTACTAGCAGCGTGTTGTTATGCTACACGTTGCTACTAGTTTTAACAGGGTTCCGCGGCCAGCCAAATATTACTGCCAACGGGTGGCTCTCAGCACATGTTGCTAGTACAAGGATTGTGGCAACGCGTTTATTGTGTACACGTTGCTAAGATATACTGGCAATGTGTTTAGCGCAGTACACGTCGCAAACCATGTGTTGCCATTAAGGTTTCCCTACTAGTGGGTGCTATACAAAGGATGGTCAACAAATTCCATGGATGTCTTGAGAACATCCGTGATAGACACGAGAGTGGCAAAAAAAGGAGGATCAAGTAAGTGCTCATGTAAATCTTGTTCTCGATGGCCCGTCACTATGTATTGATGTGCATCTTTTGCTAGCTCTTCGATGTGCTTGCCTTGTTTCGAGAGAACAAAGACAATGAGTTTGGCTTGATGCATTGCTTAAAAAACTTAAAATTTGTGAGAAATGGAAGATTCTTTGGAAGTCACTCAACAAGGGTGGCCGTGGTGGCATCATAGATGTAGATGTGCCCCCCTCCACCTCGGCGGGACGCCCCATCGGGAACGAGAAGGCAAACACGACTGTTGTGGCGGCGGCAACATCGGAGAGGGTGCAATAATCCATCGACAAGGTCCTCTCCGATGTCTCGTCGAACTCGTCCTTGAGGCACCAAGATAATGAATCAAGGTGGACGGTCTTGATGGAGAAGACCGACAAGAAGCTCGAGCTCGAGAAGACGAAAGTTGCGGTGAAGAAAAGATGACTTTACAATCTTAACCACCGACGTGATGAACATGAATCCAGAGGTGAAGGGGGCGCATACAATGTTTCGTACCGTCATATTGCAAGAAACGGGACTTAGTACGACAACAGCTGAGACATCTATGGCAAAAGAGTCAACTCCGGCAACGGCGAAAGAGCCTGCATCTTCCATTTGATTTATCATATGTACCCGTGGTTGTACTTCGCGGCGTTTTGCTAGCCGAGACTTAAATTTTTTGGCGAGACTTTGAATTTGTGGTCGAAATTATTCCGCAACTTTTGAATTACAAGAAAAATAGCAAAATAATCCGAGCGGCGCTCCCAAATCCCAATGCCCGATACATCCCGCGGCGCTCCGTGCGCTCTTCCTCGGCGCCGACATGCTATTTGGGGCGCGATGAGATGCGCTTAGGTTTGGTCAAAATTTGGAAAGTGGGTTGTTTTTTACGGAACTTCGTCAATTTTTGTTGGTTCTCACCCGGAAATTTGGTTTTATTTTCTCGAAATCGCGTCGTCTCTAGCCGGTGCCCGTTGCTCCGCCGCCCCTGTCGCCAAGCTCGCCAGCTTCCGTCTGCTCGATTCTTTTCCCAAACTGGGATCTTGACCTCTCACAGGCCATCTTGCCCGATCCAGTTGCCTTCCTCGCGGTGCTCGTCACCGGCGGCGACCACCCCTCTATGGTCCTTCCCTCGCGGAGGAAACCCTACTCGAGCCCCCCCCCCCCCCCCCCCCCCCCCCCCTCCCTCAACTGTCCCTAGCCAGCAACGTGAATCTCGCGGCAGGTCTTCCGAAACCTACGCTGCTCGCTCTGAAACTCTCCCCCTTTGTACCACCCCACAGTCATGGCGCCGCCGTCTCCCAGTCATTCCCCCAACCGTCCAAATGGAGGTTCCGGTGAGTGTGCCGGAGAATCCGGTCGGGACAGCATCCCCGTCATCGACCTGGGCATCCTCCTCAACGGCGACGCCGAGGAACGATCGCAGGCGATCCGGGACCTCGGCCGGGCTTGCGAAGACTGGGGCTTCTTCATGGTTCGACACTACCACTGAACAACACTAGTAGAATATATGAGTCTTGTCCCAATGCTACTACGATTTAGCAATTTTTCAGTGCTGCGACTAATTGTCTTTTTTCTGATCTGGGACGGAAGGTGGTTAACCACGGGGTGCCCGAGGCTCTCCAAGAAACAGTGATGGAGGCGTGCAAGGAACTGTACAGCTTACCGAGGGAGGAGAAGGCAGAGTACATCGCTGCTGGTCCAAAGGATCCTATACGTATTGGAACAGGTTTGTTCTACTCTGATGTTGACGATGCCATATGTCGGAGGGACTATGTGAAGATGATTGCTCACCCTCAGTTTCACTGCCCTGCAAAGCCTGCAAACTTGAGGTGGCACAAACTACTACTGTAACTAACACCATGTCTTATTTCACACCAATGTTTTCATGATTGTTGTAAGTCTTATTTGATATATACTGGCATTGTTAGAGAGATCGCTATGGAGTACTCGAATCGCACGCGGGAGCTGATGGTGGAGCTTGCGAAGGCAATCTCCATGAGCCTGGGACTTGACTGTGATCGGATTTCTGAAGCCCTGAACCTTGAGTCATGCTTCCAGATCCTCGTCGGGAACAATTACCCACCGTATGCTGGCTCGGACAGGGTTATGGGGATGTCGGCTCACTCCGACCACGGCCTTCTCACTCTGCTCTTCCAAAATGGCGTTGATGGCCTCCAAGTCATGCACAACGGCGAGTGGCTCCTCGCAAAGCCTCTTCCCGGCTCACTCTTTATTATTAGCGGCGATCAGTTAGAGGTATCTGAGTAATTTTTGTTGTTGTTAAATTGATAGTATAAGTCTGTGAAAAGAATGGCCGTCTCTGTTCGCAAACTCACTTATACTTTCACTAAATTATACATGGGCATTCTGGTGCAGATTGTGAGCAATGGAAGGTACAAGGCCATGCTTCACCGCGCACTGATCCGTGGTGAGGAGACGAGGATGTCGTTCGTTAGCCTGATCGGACCATGCCTAGATGCCATCGTCGAGCCTGTCCCAGAGCTGGCACTGTCTGGCCACCAGGCCATGGAGTTCCGAGGAATCAAGTACAGGGACTACATGGAGCACCAGCAGAGCAGCAAGATCAATAAGAAAGAAGCGCTAGACATCGTTCGTGTGCAGTCTAACATATTGACATGTGCGGGCACACTGAACAATTCAACAGAGGCTGCTTTTGGAGGTTACAGTCGTACAAATTGATATGCTGAACATTTATGTCCTAGCAAGTAAGGGAATCAGTGCACACCATGACATAGTATTTGCAAAATCAGCAAACTCCATGTTTGAAGAGATACTAATTCTGCCGTACATGCAGAAAATATAGACTTATGACACATTCTCGCTGTTCGGTGTACATGGATAATAGCAAAGCAGGTGCTAGAGCTAGCAGTAAAGAGCCTAGTGTGTCGCTAAAGTGTGATCCAAATTGATAAGGAGTATGCTTGCATGATCAGATTTGGTGAACCCTTGTGTTCGGTAGTTCTGTGAAATGAGTATGGTAAAGCGAGTTGGGCATTTGAAAAGAATAGACAATAATCGACTAAATATATGTACAGTCAGCAGAGATTTGGGCATGTTCTTCAGGCACAACTGACTTTGCTGGTTATATTCGTTGGCATATGCAGAGTTTACAGAAAGCTGATCTTCCTTTGCAAATCAAGGTATGCATGTGTTTAATGGTTTAAGACTGAATACCGTATAGGGAGCAGATTTCTAAACGTAAAAGACTAGTTAGTAAGAGCTGTTCTTAGGGTCGGATTTTGGAAAATACAGACCACATCATGCTTTGTTGATCATCGACTGCCTTTGTGTGGGTCAGCTTAAAATAGGCATTTGCTGGAAATGAGTACCAGTTTGTACATCTAACATCATATTTGGTTGATGAGACGGAACAAGTGCTAAAGATAGAAACTTCGTTTGTTAAGATGGACACAGTGGGGGATCGGAAACAAGCTGGTAACAGAGGGGAAGGTGATCTCTACAGATGCTTTGCGAAAATTGGTCTCTTTTGCAAAGGTGAACATTGTTCTACAACTGGCAAGTAAGCCTTCTGTGCAGAACTATGAATCTAGGTGTGGTTGGCATTTGGTTTTCTCAAAATTTCTATTGAATAAAAAAACTGAACCTAATAGACAGAAATAATTTGCGTACCTTTAAAGCTAAACAACTCAAAACCTCTCAACATGTTGTGCACCTCAGCATCCTAAATCCTACATGGTACAAAATTCCTATTAAATTTCTTTGAACCGGGAGGCCCGAAGCCACTAAGAGAGCAATAAGTGAAGTGTGTGAGACCTGTAAAATGGGGAGTTACACAACGATCATTTTATGGCATAGGAATTCGTGTTTTCCAAAAACACACATGGATAAGGAGTTTTAGAGTTCATTTGAAGGACATAAGATCTGGCGACAGATGTAAGATATCGGTGGATATGGGCAGAAGCACACACACACACACTATATATATGCATTAGAAAAGAGTGAGATAATTTCTAGATTTTCTTTAGGGCATATGTCTATCACCAGATTTATGGTTCTCTTTCGCATACCATAAACAAAAGATAATAAGTAATAATTTACATTTAAGATGAAAGCAACAGAAAAAAGATGTTGCGACTAATCTGATAGCTAAGCTCAGTCGACCAAGATTTAAGGAAATCTCAGTTAGTGAGCAATCACATGTCATATTTTATTCTAATAAAAATAATTGTAATTTTTTTTTGACACATTACGACGCACACACTTTTAGATGTCTCCACCTCATTCTTGAGGGCCACTTTGCTAGTTTTGAAAAAAAGAAAAATAAAAGTAATCTGAGTATTACCCAGCCTATTCGCCAAGGTGGGTGGCGGATCATGATTGGCATTTCATCAAGCTAGCCACATACTGTACTGTCCTAAAATAAAAGTAATCTGAGTATTACCCAGCCTATTCATATTTAGTGCCAAGGTGGGTGGCGGATCATGATTGGCATTTCATCAAGCTAGCCACATACTGTACTGTCCTACAATTCCCTATCAACATATGACTTTTGATAGGTACATGCGAAAACCTGCTTCTTGCAAAATGCAAGTTGCAGGGTTACAAATGAGCAGGATAACATATATTGTTCCTCCAAAACAATAATTTGAGCTCTTTTGACAGCACTCAAATTTTGTTGACAGACGGGTATGTTCAGAAACTGTCTGCCTTCTCCCCAGTGAAACAGCTGTCCATAATTTCTCCCGAACTACTTTGAACCAAGGTTTCGGATACCGGTTCAAAAAAAATTCCGGAGGGGGCCGGTATTTCCGGTAACCGGGGTTACCGGAAAATACCGGCCGGTAACCGGCCCAATATTTCGGCAAGAATTCAGTATTTAAACTTAAAACATCGAATTTTTTCAAAATTTAAATTTTTCGAGCACAAATTTGTTTCAAATTTGACTAATCCGAGATTTTTCATCCGAGATATGCAAATTCCGGGGGGGTCCGAGAAATCCGGTTACCGCGGAATTCCACGGAATTCCGGCCGGTAACCGAAACCTTGCTTTGAACACAACACTTCATCTGTTTTTTTTTTTGAAGTGATGTTCCATATGGTAGGCATCAATGTCCACCGTGTTTATGACCTCTCTTCTTAAAAAAAGATGTTGAGTACTTTCATTTTGTGTTGGCCCATTTCCTCATTCGTATACTGGTTGTGCTTGCCTGCGACCACACAAGCAATGATCTCAATCCTCAAGTAAAAAAAATGACTGTTCCTAAGAAAACTGAACAACTTGATAACAACTACATTTTATGAATAGAATAGCAAGCATAATCAGAAGATTTTCCTGTTCATTTTATGACTAGAATAACTTGTTGAAGCATGAAAGAAGAGTTATGCACCTCTTCATCCCAGTCACATCTCATGGTGAGATAGGCTAGTACCAGGGTCTGGACAGCAGTTCCACCAATCAACCCGGACCAAATCCCCTGCAGTTTAGGCGTAATCAGAAGAAGATCAACCCAACCCTCCCGTTTGTTACTCTTCTTTTTTGATGATCCTTACCCGAACTCCGAAGCCCAGTGGCCAACCCAGTACAATACCGATGGGAACTCCAACCAAGTAGTATGATCCGATGTTCACGTAGGCGACCAGTGCTTGCCATCCTGAGCCAATAGCTACCCCTGCAACCAACAACATTCGCATTGTAGAGCTTAGGATCTCTTGTGTCATGTAGAGCTATGAACAAGGTAAATGCTATGTCAAGTGAGGTCCAGCTCACCTGAGAGTACGGGTTGCACGCTGTTGAGGAGAATGGTGAAGGCGAGCAGCACGGAGAGGTTGTGCACGGCGTCGAGCACGGCCTTTCCTGACGAGAAGAGGAGCGCGATCTGGTCGTTGTAGGCGAGGATGAGGCACCAAAAGATGAGGCCGATCACCACAGAAGTGGTGATGGAAACGATGATGGAGAAGCGTGCGCCCTTGCCACTGCCTGCCCCGAGCTCGTTTGCCACCCGCACGCTACCATTTTTCAGAAAAATAGCCACTTGTTAGTTAGCCCAACCAAATGACACTGCTCAAGTCTGCGTATTACTGGTTACTGAATTTAGTGTTGCGTACCCAGTTGCTGCCAAGAATCCTAGAGGAATCATCATCTCCCATCCGTTGATCGTCAAGCTACATTTGGGCCAAGAAATCAACCCATTGTACTCTTTTAGAGGTGAGAACTAATTAAGATTAGAAAGGGAAATTGCTTTGATTTGCAGCTGCTAGTTACCATATGGAGAGGGCATCCACGGCGATTTCAGCGTTCGGCAGGTACCCGGTAAGCAACACCAGCACCCTGTAGTACCAGTTCTCCAAGCTGCAGATGAACATTGAGCCAGAGATGTCAATGATTCAGGAAGAATGTACACATTTTTCTGTTGGACTCTAATTAGTGCGCTGTTCTAAGCGCGCGTAGTGAATGGACGCACCAAAGCATCACACCAGAGGCAGTGGAGAGCTTAATGAAGTCCCAGAAGTCGGCGAAGGCCTCCATGGAGAACCCCTTCCACGACAGCGGGCACCAGCCGCCAATGACGTAGAAGAGCTGGCCCAGCACCACTAGCCACCACGCCATGTCCGCGGAAGCGATCGCCCCGATGAAGCCGAGCTGGAAGTGGTGCACTAGCAGGTAGGTGACGACGACGTGGATGGCAAGCGCGACCCCCGCGGTGACCGCGGTCACCCAGTTCTTTAGCTGGCTCTGCAGGAACCGCGTGAGCGGGAGCAGCATCGCCATGGCGAAGTGCTGCGGCAGCAGCCAGATACTCATCTTGCCGGCGAGGTGGGAGAGCTCCGGTGTCTGACCGAGCAGAAGCAGTAGGTCCTCCATGAACACGTACGTCGGCGTTAACGCCACCGCGAAGATGAGAAGCACGACCCACGACCGCTGGAGGTATATGCCCAGCATGTGGTACTTCTTGGCGCCGAACGCTTGACCGCATAGCGTCTCCAGTGCGCTCGCCATGCCAAGCTGCCAGTATCACACAGAAAGAAAATCCACAGCACCATTGGTCATTACCGTGGTCACAAAGAAGTTATGCAAATGTTTCTTAAATGCTTCAAGTAGCATCTTTGCGTGATCACTAATACAGGACGGAACGTCACTCGTGGCACACCGTTACAAAGACCATCACATGTGGTTCTTTATTTATAAAGAAAATATGTTAATATCAATGCTTTCACCAAGCGCTCTCGTCGACCTATCTAACCACCAAAGGAAGATCATGAGTTTTCATTCTGAAAAAAGGCTCGAGTTATCTCCACACAATTCTTTCACCAAGAAAATGACTAAAGTTTGTCATTGCCAGATATAACCAATTTTGGTCACAGAGCCATGTGATACACATTAGTGGGAGTTTTGATTCTAGTAAACCCTATCACAATATTTACCATCCTTCACGGCCGCACCGCTCTCCCCATCCCACCTCTTCCTATCGAACACGTAGACCACACATGTACGACCCTATGTCTCCGAGCCGCCAAGCTCCATCGTGGATATGCACTACTCGCGTGAGAGCCACCGAAGCTCTCAATAGCCCTCACAATAGGACTATTCGGGCGCCGAACACGAATTTGGCCCCCAGCCGTCCTCTCAACAGCTCGCGGTTGTCTGGCTACTCCAAATAAACTATCCAACACTCCCACACTGATCCCGATGGTTTGACACCCTATTGTAAGCGTCGGATTGGCCCACATGTCATGCAATATAGTGTGCGGGCCGGCGATCCCCGGCTAAGCTGCCCGTGTGTGCCCACATGTCGCACACATGGGCAGTCACACAGGCGGTGCAGACTCATGAGATGCTGTAAATGGAGGCCAATCAGATCTTCCGTGGTGCAGACACATGAGATGCTATAAATGGAGGCCAATCAGATCTTCCGTGGTTATGGCGCAAACTGGTGTGGACGGGTAGCCACGGAAGATTTTATGAGTGGATGTCATACAATATACGCTATTCCGTGTAGCCATGTATTTTTATCGGGTACATGAATAAATTACATAGAAAATGTAATAAGTGTTTTTTTCTAAAATTAATTAAACAACTCGTCGCTTGCCAGTCCATTTGGGGAGTGCCACTGAGACTAAGCCTCCAGTACGCTGGACAAGTGGACCGGCCCTATTACCTGACGTTATTGGGAGGGCCGGTGAAGATGGTGTGACTGACTACTGTGTGGTGCTCAATTTTAACCGTGTGCCCTATACAAGTGGATGCAATCATGGAAATGTTGTACTGATGTCGTGAGCCATGACGAAGTGGCCGAATAAGTGCAGCACAGATCGTGACCACAAAATGTGGCGTGGCTCTGCGCGATACGCACGCACGACGGCTATCCTGCTAGCTGCTACTCCCTCCGTTCCAAACTAATTAAGTTTCATTTGTCCACACATGAATGTATTTAGACATGTTACACGTATAGATACATCCACATGTGGACAAATAGAAGTCAATTAATTTGGAACGGAGGGAGTAGGTCAATGGACAAAAACCAATGGTTCTAAAAAAATGGACAAAAACCTGAACTGATTTTGAAACGTGCCCAACTAGGAACAAGGTTCCTCTCTGTCTTGCTACGATGAACATGTCTCTATTTCTTTAATTGGTTTATTTGGGAGCATCCGTTGCACTCTCTCCGAAACTTTCGGAGTTTCAGACAGCTAGTACAATCCACAGAAAAATCCAATCATGCATTGCTGATGAATACTCCCAGCTCCCGATACAATCTTAAAACCTGAGCGGAGATTTCGTGTTCCCTAGCTCCAGATATCTCTTTATTTCACGTTGCGAATTTGCATGCTCATAAGATACATCATTCTCTACATAAAACAATCATAACATTTTGAAACTTATAAATATTATTTTTTGATTTTTAAAACATCAGGATCACTGGAGGTCGGGAGGGTTTTTCGCTTCTAACAGGATTCAATCATTCACGTAGTGCACTGGTGCTTTCTCTCAGAGAAATAAATCCCAGCGTGCTCATATGGAGCAGACCAAGCTTCGTAAAATTGAAAGCTGAAAGCTACTGTGGCTATGCAGTACCTGTACCAACGAACATGGATCGAGCTCTCATGATAAATGCCGAGTCTGTTCGTCACATGTTCAGCCCAACAACCGCATGATGCGTGTGCGAATATTATTTGAAGCAACACGATTTCCCTAAAATAAAAATTACAGTAACACAAGCTAGATGTAGTGTGGAGCGACGTGTGGTACCGTTGACATTGCACTAGTTTACGGAGCAGAGTCTACTACTACTACAAACGAAATCGCGGAGCAATAACCGGTCTCGGTCACCCAAATCTAATTGCAATTTTTAAATATGTAGCATCATTAATAATTCAACAAGGCATGATCTTCATTGTAGTTTTTTTGTTGTCTTCTCCGTCATGAACGGGAGATTTTGCATCAAAGATCATTCTGTGGATATGCATATATATAAACGATCGAGATGAGTTCAATGTGCTCCAGCGCTGGCGACATGGATGAAATCAGACGCAACAAGTATGTATAGAGAATTAGAGATGTCTGTATGTATGTTCATCAATGATCATATCGCTGAGGATGAGCTGTGTAGGTGTGCTTGCTCACCAGGAAACCGAAGTTGAATCCGGCGACGACGGTGGAGGCGATGGAGAAGGCGGCGAGCTCGAGGTCCCCGATGTGGCCGATGAAGGCCTGCGCGACGACGTTGACCCCGTACAGCGCCACCCGCTGGAAGATAGCCGGGCCGACGATCCGCCATAGCAGCTTGGACTCCACCCACCACTCTAACGCAACCCTCGCCCCCCGGCTCCTCTTCGCCTCCAACCCTCCGCCGCGCACCTCTAGCAGCGGCGCCGACGCCTCCTCCCTCTGCTCGCTCATGGCTACACTATACTACCACCGAGCAGCTAGCTCTCGCGCGGGCGCTGGGGTGCTGGTCTGTGACTTGTGAGCCGGTACATGCTACTAGCTCATTTATGTGGAGACGCCGGTAGCTGCCTGTCATGGCGTTCGCGGTCCATGACGCACACGATTAGCAGAGCCCAACAATTTTACAAGGATTTAGCGCGTTTCGCGTTTCACGTGTAAACCAACCAGGTCGGCTAGCTGCTCCATCGGTGCACCGTTCGCGTGTCCAGATCATCCATTGGAAAACCAGGATATATAGGGCACGTTTGGTAGGTTACAGATCCTCCAATCAGGCCCGCCAACAGCAACCGCACGATGTTTGGTTGCCCACATACGTAGTTGGGACATGTAACCCTAAAAAAAAGCTTTGGCCAAAAACTCTAAAAAAAAAAAACGTAGTTGGGACATGTTAGCACGCCCATCAAAGCACCGCTCGGCCAGTCCCGGGAGCCATGCTCAGATCGAGCGTTCCCATGGAGTTTGGCTCCTTCTCAGCTCCGCGGCTGCAAAATCGCCCCCGCCTGCAGGAGCTCGTGCAACCATGGAGATGGCGGGATCCCGCGCGCTGCAGCGAAAAAAGGGGCGGGAGATATCCAGTCACCTCCCGCCGAAACCCTCATCTATTTACACCCTTCTAGCTCACCGTCCAAGTCCAAACCATCATTTCTCCCCAACCGAGATCTCACCTCCCGCCAGCGAGCAGGTAAGCGGCGCAGTCAAATCCGGTTGGCGGCGGCGGAGGCATCAAGTCCAGTAGCTGGTTTACCTCGACCTCTTTTCATTCCCCCGCATCTGGACCGATGGTTGTAAGTACAAACCCTAGGGTGTTCATCTGCATGTCATTATCTAGATCTGTGACCATGTGTAGCTTGCTTGTGTAGCATATGTTAGATCTTGTAGAGCTTGGTCATTATTTTGTGCTTCATTGTGTAGGATCTGTTAGATTTTGTAGAACTTGGTCATGCTTATGTGCTTTGTATTGTAGGATGCGCATGTTTTGTGCTTCCTAGCTAGTGTACGATATGTTAGATCTTGTAGAGACTGGTCATGGTTTTGTGCTTTCTAGTGTACAGTCTGTCAGATCATGTACAAGTTGCTGCTCGTAGCTTATTCATATGTGTAGAATATGATCTTGTAGCTTGTATGTGTTGCATGCGTGATCGATGTAGGATTCGATGAACGATCTTAGTCAGGCTCTGGTCCCCATTGGTGACTCTCAGATCACTTCATGGGTAGACTCACAGGCTGAGATGCCCTTCGCGGATCCAGTCGGTAGCGTGCTTGTGCTGGACCCTGTGCAAGATCTTCTTGGTGGCCTTGCTGTGGCCATGAAAGGAAAGATCGCTAAGGCTAAGTCAGGAGTAAAATGGACCAAGAAATGGTTTCCATTCATGTCCACCTTTGTGCTAAACCAGATGTGTGCACTGATCAAGACTGTGGTTAGGACTGACAAGGGTTTCAAGGAGGTACAACTCACAACTGTGGCCAAGCCTCTGTTCGTGCACTGTGGGGCTGAGGTCACTTCTACTCAGGTGTACAACCACCTGAGGAAGTGGCGGCTCAGGTGGCTCGAGGTGAGCAAACTTCGTGACTTGAGCGAGGCACAGTGGTGTGAGGATACGTACACCATCGTCCTTGAGACTGACCACTACGAGAGGAACATCACGGTTAGCACATCATCCTTGAACTTCTTAAACCTTGATCATGAGTTTCAATCCCATCTAACATATTGTCCTTCCATTGTTACGATCACCCCAAGGACGCTGAGTCCCTCAACAAACCCATTCAGAACTACACACAGATGCAGACCATCTTCTCCTATGGTTTTGCCACTGTCAAATTTTCCAGGGGCCCAAGGGATCCTCCCGGCGCGGCCGTTGACTTCAGTGAGACCCATGAGTCTGAGAACATCATCCTCGATGGTCCGGAGAAGCCTGCTAATGCCCAGGGAGACCCCAGAGGTGGAGCTGGAGCTGGAGCGGGAGGGAAGAGTAAGAGGGGAGCCCTCGGTGACGACGAGATCCAGGCCTTCGCGAGCATGACAAATGTTGTCAAGGAAGTCGCCCAGGCCATCAGGGAGAGCAAGCCAACTGACATGCACCCTGACCTCTAAACAACTGTCATGGACGTCATTTGGCTTCACTGAGGAGGCACTCAAGCTTTCTCTCGGCCACCTCGTCGACCAGAAGGCACAAGGGGTGAACTTTGTCGGCATGGCTGAGCAGCACAGGACCCTCTAGCTCAGGACCTTCCTGGAACTACTGATGGTCCATGGTGCTGGTGGTGGTGGGGGCAGCATGAAAAAGAAGACGATGAACAGATGATGATGTTGTATATTTTGGGTTAGCTAGGGCTTGAAACTTCTCATATGGCCTGTATATGTTGATGAGGTGGTATATACTAACCCCTCGTATGATGGTGAACTTTATGGTGGTGGTGGTGGTGGTAGGATGACACCCACTTTTGATGTGGTAGTAGGTTAACACCATAGTGATAGGATGAATTTGTGATCCTCCTTTTGTAATGATCATGCATGCTGCTCTATGTTTACGAATTGCTGTCAACTTGTGATGAATTCATGTGTCTTCATTAACCTCTGATCTTTCTTGTGTGTTCATAAATGAACTGGTACGTGGTGTATAGAGGAGGCATCTAGGAGTGTACAGCTCGTGGAGAACCTGCTAGGAACAAGTCTCCGGCTTCTCAAACAATAGCTACAAAGGGTTCAAAACTTTGGATAAAGCACAACAGAACTACTCCAACTTCCTGGACCAGGAGAACGCCATCGTAGCCCATGAGGTTGGAGGCAATTTGATGGTGGCCGATTTGATGTTGGCCGATGAGGTGCTAGCCCATATGCCAAATGAAGTCCAGACTAGTAGGATCAAAGACTTCATAATCGTAGTCCTGCTTATGGTGATTGTGAAGCTCCTGCTATTATAGATGGTGGTGTATGATCGGATGTTGTAATGTGGCGAAGACTGGTAAGCTCACCACATTTGAACTTAGGTAACCGTAGCGGGCCTCCTACAGGCAGCCAAACACGGTGTATTTGCTGCTACCGAGCCCAAAACCAATGTTTGCAGCCAACCAAACAAAGTGGGGGTTAGCCCAGCCGATGAATCCATAGGCTATGCAAGGCTACCAAACGAATTACGCAACATATGGCTAAGAGGGCGGCCCAGCCAGACTTGGCCCTGCCCAACTTGCCCCAAGGAAGATGCAAATCGGATGCAGGTTAACAAACGCGCCCATATTTGCCACTTGTAAATCTAGGGTTATGGCGTTCTCGGATCTCGAGTGGGCTTTGCCCCGTGTTGTGAGTGTGCGTGGCCTTGTGGTGTTCTTGTATGGTTTTACGCTAATTAGTTGTCTTCTTCTTAATTAATGGATAAGGCAAAGTTTTTGCCATGGTTAATTTTTTTTGCATCGCATGATCCGACGAATTTGTACGTCGCTATTTTGCATCGATGCAACGCGAGGTGCATGAGGTGCGTACATCGGATACTGTCACGACACTAGGTGCGGCAACATGTTTCCCAGACAGATTTTGTTGTCAACTTGACCACGCGATTGCTGATTAGTATTCGTTCTGAAATAAGTGTTATGGTTTTAGTTTGAACTAAAACCACGACACTTATTTCGAAACGGAGTGTAAATTAGACACACCATAAAGGCACCTCCGTGAGCACCCTAAGGAGGCACCCAGGGCAAACCCTAGTGCCATTAAAATTTCCCACAGTCGCCGACCTCCTGGTCGCCGCTGCCAACGGCCTTGTCATAGTGGTAGCGGAACCAGGCACCAAATGTGGCTGGTGGATTTGGCTTGCTGAAGCGGTTGGGGTGCCGACTACCGAGGCAACATCCTCGTGTCATGTGCGTGGTGACGCCTCCTTCTACGTGAGATCATTGTTGTAGGTTCGGAGATCAGGGTGTTGGATCATGGGTCATTCCCTAGACTTGAGCAACAGGATTTGATGCCTCTTAGTGGTGGTGACTAGCAAAAGCGGAGTACTCATCAGCCATGTCGACGATGGTAACTCGAGCAGGCGGCCAAAGAACGGCGTGAGTAGGTCTCCGTCCGCGCCATCTAGTTACGTGGTGGTTTGATCAGCTGGTTACAACTGTTTGTGTGGTGCTACGCGTTCCATATTCGGACGTGATCACCTAGAGCACCGAAGCAATCTTATCGGTGTTTTTGCGGGTGGCAGAGGAGGAAGCGGCGGCTAGAGGACGGATGCTAGAGGATCTCGGAAGATACATCCCTTGAGATCCATCAATGGAGGTTGTCTGCGTTCGCCGATACATTCATGCAGATACTTTTTTTTAGTTTTGTGCCAATGTCACATCGGGACTTTAGTGTGTTGTGCGTGTGAGTCTCTCAGGTGCGTGTATGCCATGGAAGAGGTCGCTTGGGCCTATGGCTTATGCGTGCACCTGGAGATTTGATGGACGGTCGAATCTTTAGATTGCGACATTCCATGCTAAAAGCGTACGACATTCGATTTGAGGGTTATATTGTGAAGGATACGAAGGGTCATGACAACTTTGCAAGAGGAGTTTGCATCACAAGGAGGCTGAGCCATGGACCCATGGTGGTTCTATTTGAGTACCAGGTTTTGAGTTTTGGGGTGAAAGCCTTTGGTCTGAGCACCTCGCAGCGGTGGTGTCTAGGTATTGTTATCTCGTTGAAGGCATTGTACAAAAAAAAATGACCTTACCTCAAGGGTAGAAGCCAGGACCTGCTCTGTTTTACTAGATCCGGCGATGGCGAAGACATTTCTGTTCTTGATGATGTTGTCTTGGAGAACTTTTTTCCGCAACCCAGTGATGCTCAGGGCGATAGTTGTTGTTGCGTGAGCTTTTCTCTTCTTTCTTTCGTTTTAATAATTTGGTTGTGTGCTTCTCAATGTCTCGAGTTTCTCTAATATTGAGTCGTTACATAGCCAAGGTATAGTTTTGCTATCTTTTTGGGCTTAATGACACCAGCGGTCACACAACTCGTCGTCGATGTGCACTTAAGTCACACATCTCCAGAATGTGATTATTTGGTCACACAACTCGACAAGTGCGTGCACGCAGGTCACTGGCCCCACTTGTCAGTCCGTTTTGGACGGTAAATTTTCAGAAAACCCCCTGGAGTAATATTAATTTTACAAAATGGTCCTTCTAATTTTACAAAATGGTCCTCCTAATTTTACAAAATGGTCCTCCAGGGGGACCATTTTGTAAAATTAATATTACTCCAGGGGGTTTTCTGAAAATTTACCGTCCAAAACGGACTGACAAGTGAGGTCAGTGACCTGCGTGTACGCACTTGTCGAGTTGTGTGACCAAATAATTACATTCTGGAGAAGTGTGACTTAAGTGCACATTAGCGTCGAGTTGTGTGACCACGGGTGCGATTAACTCTTTTTATATTAGTATATAGTGTCGTTTATCGAATCAAGTAGACAAATAGTTTAGACTGGCCAGATTGAACCTGCCGATCTACCCCTTGTCCACTAGCGCTCGTTTGCTAGGCATTCATTAATTTCGTCGAAAGCGAAGCATTTTGTACCTACTTGATTCGTCGGCCGATGATGGAGACTGGAGACTATAAGCGAAGCTGATTTAGATTCGATAGTGATAGAGGGAAGTGTCGCGCGAACGGTCTGTCGAAAATTCCAAAACACATGATCACCTGTCCAGAGTACCTAGCTCTTCGGCTTGCATCAGCAGCAGCAACCTGTGTGCTTAGCCGGTGCTGTATATATGTACCCAATCAGACCATTAGGGCACAGATTAAGTTGGTGCTCAAGTGTTTTATAGAAGTTCTTTGTTGTAGCACGGGCCATGCATGATTGTAATTATGTTTGTGATGCAACTAATCTTTTCTTCGTGGAAAGGCACATGTGTTTGTTCGACCAAGTAGTGATGATGAACCTAGTAGTTGCGTTAAATTTTTGCCAAACTTGGATGTGCAAAGCTTCGTTTTCAAAATGCATTTAGCTTCGTTTTCCAATCGTATCATACGCCCTGCTGCATGGCCCTGATTGACCACTTCCTTGCAGCAATGATATCGACCATAGCCACCGGGCGAGTCGACGTGTGAGAGGTGGCACCTGCAACTGCAAGGCTGCAACCACAGGTTGAGGATGGGAGGTGGCTTGCCGATTGATGAGAGGAGGGAGAACTTCTGGACCTGTGGACGTATGCACATGCCTATACGTAAGTGGTGATGCAACGGTGGAAATGGAGAAGGTGTTCACGTAACCTGGCGCGCCGAGGGCGATAGGTACGACCCGGCCGGTACCCAACAAGGACACGGTTCCAACTTCCAAGGATATGTGTATTGTAGACCATTGATTTTAAAGTTGTACTTCGGAGCGTTGCCATCGTTAGGTTTTTCAAATACAGGTTGATATCGTTAAGAGATCCTACCATATCCAATAAAAGCGTATAATCGGGTGGAGTGGCATTTTCTGGAGCTGGTTATGAGACAACAAGGTTTCAACAATGAGTTTATAGCACTAATATCAAAATGCATGCGTACTGTACGGTATAGATTCAAGGTCAATGGCACATATACGGAGACTGTCGTTCCGGGGAGGGGTTTGTGCCAAGGCGTCCCAATCTCGCCGTGTTTATTTTTGTTGTGTGCTGAAGGCCTGTCTGCTCTATTAACTCAAGCTGATGTGGAGGGACGGATTAAGGGTATCAAGCTAGCTAATGGCGCTCCCACGGTCAACCATCTCTTATTTGCGGATGACTCGTTGATGTTGTTTGAGGCAACGACGGAAGGGGTAGAGGAAATTTAGCTCCAATACCCCTCAGGCAAAGAAAGTTGATCTCGTGACCAGGCTGGGTTTGCATAAAGAGACTACGGAAGGAAAATAACTTGACCAGGCAAAGAAGGAAAATATCTGCTATAATATATGATTTCAATATATTATCTTCCGAGCCTCCGGCGACGGGCCTCGCCGCTCATCAGAAGTTAGTCTTTGCCTATATATGAATTTGGATCACAATAAAACTACAATCTCAAGTATATTCCTCTCTAAAAGCCTTCACCACCGCCAAACAAAAATGATACATGGAATCATTGCATGCGCACTTCCCCATGCGGTGTACTAATCAATCTAATTGTCATCAACTCCATAAGCGACCATTCAGATAGCACAGTACATTTCTAAATAGAAGAAAACCCAAGCCATCTGGTGCAATTTATCTTCAGTCTATAGTAGGCTAGTAGCCATCATAGTCCCTCGCGGCCTCCACAAGATGCATGAACACATGCTTACCATACCAAAAAGTTTTTGAAACTTTTCTTGAGGGAACATTGCAATGGTTATTTTGAAGTAGTCATTATAAAGGAGAACATGATAGTCTGCCCTATTACCATTGACCAGTGTCGAGATGGCTTCATACTCTTACTGGGAAAAGGTGGGTTTGCCCACGACATGATCTCCGTGGTAGAACGGGTTTTTTCGTAGTTAAAAGTCTTTTACCACGGTAGAGGTACCATGGTAGAAAAGATGTGGCTGAACAAATTACCACGGTTCCCAGACTCCATGATAATGGCACGCGCATCAACCACGGACAAGACTGTCGTGGTAGAAGAAGATAACGGACATGTGAATTTTTTTTACTTGTCTGTAATCCATTTTTTTTTACGAACCTCGTCAGAGTGCGGGGAGCTCCCGCATTGCATTTAAGAAGAATAAGAATTGATCCAGTTAATAAGGGAAACCAGATCCAAAAACCAAACAACACCCGGTTAATTAAGGAAAACCAGTGAAAACCAAACACACCCTACTACTAATCAAGACACATCAACCGAGCCAGATACCAGAGTCCCTAGGACCAAGACCATCGGAAGCCCCTTGTACCCAGCCAAGCCAAACATGACAACCTCGAGAGCACCCACGCAACAAGAGGAGTACTCGCACCTAGCCTTATGAAGACAGAGACTAAACATTAGCTTCTACCAACTCACGAATAGCCTGGAATGTCGTCGGCATGGTAGGTTTCTTGCTCATCCAAACATCATATTCTCTTGCACATCTTCCTCGGTTGGTTTATTTGAGATCTTTTCCTTTGGCAACTCTCTGAAAGCCTCTGCCCTCCTAAATTCAGCGCGCTTGGCAATCAGGATGTTACAATTTTTGTTCTTCTTGTCCAACCGAACACTGCGCCTCCCGGCATTGGTGGAGTCCCCTTCAAGTTTCAACTGAATCGGTGCATCGAGTAAGGAAAGCAGCGTCGTGCAACTGAAGTTGTTCATGAGCTCATCCAGCAAGGTGGGCGAAGATGGGCCAGGCGGCACTCCATTTCCATCATTCGACACAACAGGCTCAGAGACCTTCGAACTGTGAGGGTCACCTGACGCCGTCAACTCCTCGGGCGCCTCCCCAACCGAGCTAACGGGCAACGCCGCCACAGACAGCCCCAAGCCATTGCATGAGACCACGGCTTGATTAACCTTGTCGTGCTCCTGCACACCTTGAATCACCATCTCTAGCGGAGCAAAATCCAAATCCGGAGGATCATCTGAAGCCTGCGCTCTCACACCACCTAGCACCGACAAGCAACTAGCCCCAACCTTCGTGCTAGCATCCTTGCCTTCGCTCACGTCGAGAGGCAAACATTTATCATGCGTGCCCGATGCCGACGGGTCAGCAAGAGCAAGCCTTCCACCAATGGCCTCCATTAGCTCCCAGAGGCCTGATAACTGCTCAGTCCAACCCTGCACAGCAGCGACCAGTTCACGAAGGGGAAGGAAAACCTCCTCCATACGAGTTGCAAACAAGGCCTGTAACTCAACGCTCAACACCTCTGTCTGAGCTGCAAGGAGAGGCTTGCAACATCCCGTGAGCATCGTCAGGGAGGCCGGAAACAGCCGCCGAACCATCTGCCCCATGAGGAGCCTCCAGATTGAGCACATCCTGCTCCGCAACAACCGACGCCCATGAGCGTTTGGTACGAAGAGGAGGGGCTGGCGCCGAGCGGCTGCAGGGGCGAGGCGCTTGGCTACCAGCCATGTCCCTCGAACGACATGGAGGCATTGGAGGTGAGCGGGGGTGGTGGCGAACTCCATCTCCACCAGCAGCGCGGCAGCGGGCGAGGGGACATTGTGGCGTGCCTGGCAGTCCTGCTCGCGGTGGCCGGCGCAACGGCATCTGAGGCACCGAACGGGGCCTCGGCAGTCCGTGACAAAGTGCTCCGGTGCCAAGCATCAGAAGCAGAGGCTGAAGGTCCTCCGCTTGAAGGCGGCGGAGAGCCCAGTCTCCTTCCTGGGAGGCGGAGCCAGGGGCGGACCCAAGTAGTAGCTTGTGGGGGCCTTGGCCCCTACTCAAAAATTGAAACTACATAAGAATTTGTTCATTTTCTACAGCAAAATTATTTAAATAGAATTTATACAAGGAATGTCCCCAGTCAAATCATATGCCCCCTCTCAAAATTTTGTCTGGGTCTGCCCCTGGGCTGAGCAGGCGCCTTCAACAGCCTTGGGCGACGCCATCCTCCAACCTCCTCCCAGCCCTGCTCCTTAGCCACCAAGGGGTCCTCGAAAATGTGCATAGGCTTGAAATTTGGGGGGAGCTGAGGAGGGGGAGGCGGCAGGAGGAGCCTGGCGCATCCCAAGGGAGGGGGAAATAGGAACTCCGTCTTCACCATCGATGGCAGCAGGCGATGGGGTTGAATCTAGATCGACATGGGGGCAGGGGATGGGATGTGGAGAGGGAGATGTGGCGGCTAGGGAGAGGAGGGGAGGAAGAGAGAGCCATACGAGATGGGGGAGGGGCGGGGGGGGGGGGGGGGGGGGGGGAGCTTGGGGACGAGCTATGCAGCGGCGGCCAAGGCGACGCACATCGCGTCGCGAGAGCTGGCGGCTAGGTTTCGCGAGAGCTGGGGTGCATAATCCAAATTATTTAGTTTGGTTAATACAATGAAACTGGGGTAGCCTCCGTATTATCTATATTATTCTCTAAAAGACTGATTAAGGTACTAAAGTGAGGTTTAAATTCCCCGAATGAGATGCCCATCAAAACCTGAACAAGTTTCATGTTAAAATCAAGAAGAAACGGTCACTACAATGGGAGGGGAGAGGAGGGAAGAAATAACAGCCATGAATGTAACGTGCACCTCTTTTTTTTTTTTTAGAATAAACGTGCACCTCCTTTGTACGTGCTGCTCGTGCGGAGATGCTCCGGTAGACTTCTGTAGGCCGGATGGGCCAGAGGGAAGATAAGGCTTCAAGAAAAATAGAAAAGAAAATAAAATAAAAAAGGAATTAGGCTGCGGCTGCTCGCTTGGGTCGGCCACATTTTTTTTCTGTCTTTGTTTGTTTAAGCCTCAAATTAGCTCAAAATCATATCAAATAATTCCATAACAATTCGAAAAATTAAAAATGGTATTTTTGACATATTTGTATCATTTACAGCCCAAAATAATTTTGTAAACTAATCATTCTATGTATTGTGGCATTGTAGGGCTATTTACGTTTTTTTTTCAAAATAAAGGGTTTACAGTTTATTTAATGCACCCAAATTTGTTCTTTGAACTTTCAAACTTTAAAAATAAAAATGGATTTTATTTACAAAAATTCACTTACCAATATTCATGAAGATATCATATTATATTTTATGTTTTGATCAATTTTTGATTTGAAAATTTGTTTGAAACAAAACTCAAAAGTTTATTTTCTTGTAAAATTGGGACGTTACAAGTAATCTTTGTCCTTATATTTTTGCTGCATAGCCCTTTCCTCAAGAATATCTTTTAACATGTTTGGTTTACAATATTCTCGAGCTACTTTCTATTCTGCAAAATTGAACTGTTGGTAGGAAGATCCGACCCATTTTTTTGAAACCGCGTCTTCTTTATTTTGTTGGAGATGTGATAGGTTGGACATAAGGCTTCTAGGTTTTAACCTTCTTTCCTGCCTTAATGTTAAACAAGTAGACTATATGTGTTATGGGAGCAATAATAGAATGATGTTCTCCAACGTTAGTAGCACCAGATTTAGTATAAGAATTAAGATGAAATGATTAGTTATAAATGGCATTGCTTTAGCAAGGACATTTATAACTATGTTGTCTCCATAAGGAATTTCTCATCTACTCGTGCACCCCCTCTGTACATGCTGCTCGTGCTATCGTGCACGAGGAGGAAGATGCTCCGGTGGACTTTTGTTTGCCGGATGGGCCAGTGGGAAGAAAAGGAGGGGTCTGCAGCTACTTGCTGCGCTGGTGGCTGGCAAATTCTATTCTACGCTCATTGCAAAGCTTAGCGACCTTACGTGTACCCTCCTTCCAGCGTCTCTCCCGCAAGTGGGCCAACCCAGTTAGCAATTGGATCTCCGGTTTGTGAAGCTTGTAAAAGCTTTCAGTGCGGGTTTCTTCCTAAAAAAATTCAGGAAATCATATTCTACGCTCATTGCAAAGCTTAGCGACCTTACGCGTACCCTCCTCACAGCGTCTCTCCCGCAAGTCGGTCGGCCCAGCTAGCAATTGGATCTCCGGTGTCGTGGTGGGATCACGACAGATGCCATGGGTATGGCTAAGATGGGGCCGAATGGTCGTTGGGGGAATCCGGGGAGGGTTTATGCACTCTCGAAGTGCACAAGCAAGAACACACAAAACACGGCAAGAACACGAACTGAAAACCAAGCCACCAAGAACGCGAAGCACACCGCGATGTACCCTGCTTCGGGGCCCTCTTGCGGAGGTAACACCCCTACTGCAGCACTATCCTAGTCAGTGTATAGCTCAAGGCAACAAGTACAGGTCGCTCCTCGAGCTGTGTGATGATACAATGGTGAGAGCTTGAGGTGGGAGATGAAGTTACCAGCAGAATGAACTAGGGTGCCGGGGTCTGTTCTCTTTCTTTTTCCGTCCTCCTCCGCAGGAGGGGGAAAACCCCTATATAGGCCAGCTGGGTTACCGTAATGCCCCTCGCCGAGCACTGTAGCCACGCCTATGCTTTGATCATCATTGTACTCCTGTCAGGGACAAGACATGACCTGCCCATCCCCTGCGTCACCACAGTGGAGCTAGGATGTCCCCTCTGACTGAGACAGGACGTAGCCGCGCCGAGCTACCTCGTAGCCTTTACCCCGGATCTCACGGGGTCAGTGGTCAGAGGCGTGCAGCCCCGCCGAACCTGGGGCACGCCTCTGCCATGCTCCGTGACAGACGCTTCCGTGTCAGGCGTGAAGTGACTGGAGCATTGACTCCTGCCCGAGCTACGGCCTCCTGCCGTGGTTAGCCCGGCTCCTGGGCTTAAGATCTTTTACCAGGTCGGACCTCACTTCCTTCCCATAGCTCCTCCTGCACTCACAACCCCAACCATAGCACCGAGGTAGTTAGGTCGGCTGATCACAACTCGGATCATGAACCTCGGCCCATGCCAACGGGGTACCTCGGACCCCTCTGGTCCAAGATAGGTCGGCCTTTATTCTCCAGGCAAAAGTAAAGCTCGGATGCGCTCAGGCCCAAATAGGTCGGCCCTCTCCGTACCTCGGCACGCCTTTGAACTCCACTTACGCCAAGCCTTGACCCTACCCGGGGGTACTCCCCCGACATTAGTCCCCGAAGCTGGTGCGGTCCTACGACCTCGGATGGAGGGCCGTAGCAGGTTCAAAATAAGCAAGGCACCACTGCCAAAACCGACCTCAAACACAGCTCCGCCGAGGTTCTTCCCACATACCACCATCTAATCCGAGGTAGATATGCAACCTGAACTTTCCGAGCTATCTGACTCAGTACAATCTTGCCTCAAGATTTTCCGAGGCACGTGGCGAAGAATCTCTGCCCGGGCTTCGAAATCCGGACCTCTGAAAGACAGGTCCTGACCACACGCCGCCCTCGTCAGCCGGACCCACCGAACAACGCACCTGCGCACTCAAGTACTTGACCAACTTGACCGCCCCTGACCCCTCGATTCTCGCGCTGACCAGCACAGGAGATCCGAGGTTAGCGGTTGCCACTCTGCGGCCCACGACGTGGCCGATCGTGCGGCCACCAACCGCGCAACCGTGCGCTCACCCGCACACGATCCCGCGCCTTCCCGATAACCGCGCGGTAGTGCGCAGTTAACGCGCGCCGTTACCGCACGCGGCCTATAAATAGGGGCCCAGGGGTAATTTCCTCTTCTTCTTCTTCCCCACTCGCCCATTGCTCCGCGCCCATTGCTCCGTGCGCTCTGCCTCCATCGCCGCCGTCGAGCACTCGTCGCTGCAACCTCGCTGTCTCGAAGAATCTCGCCGGAAACGCGCACCGCGCCTCGCGCCGCCACTCCTCCGTCGATCCTTCCCCGATCTTCGTGTACCTCACCGGTGAGTTCCTCTTCTCCCCTCCATTGCCATCGCCGTGAACAGGTTCATCCTTCGATGAACTCGAGGATTTGGATGAATCCGATGAACTTGAGGAACCCGATGCTCTACCTTTGCACTCTTTTAGCCATTTTCAGATCTTATCTAGACTTGTATCAGACACACCCGTATCATTGTACTTTTAGGTTTGCCCCTTGATGAATTCGAATTTATCTTCCTTTTTAACTAACCGGTAGATCTTTGCTAGCATCTCGCCACGGTAGAAACATGTTTCCCGCCCAAAATACTTTAGCTCGGCTGTTTTGACTGATCCGAGGTATTTTACCCCGGCTATCCTGAACTGTCCGAGGTACTTACCCCGGTTGAACCTCCCTCTTCTGCAGGAAAGCGTCAACATGTCTTCTGCCTCGGATCACGCCGAGGAAGGAGCACAGGAAATCCGAGGTAGCTGGGAGGGATCCGACGTCACGGAGGTCGACATCAAATGGCTCCGAGATTCATGGCGGATCCCGGCTAACCTCATCTGCAGGGTTCCGAAGAAAGAAGACATCGAACCCGAGGTGGAATCCGGGGAGAGGGTCGTGTTCCTGGACCACTTTGAGCGTGGCTTCGGGCTCCCGGCCGGGAAGTTCTTCCGGGAATTCTTGGACAAATTCGGGCTACAACCACACCACCTGCCCGCCAATGCCATCCTCCAACTTTCGGCCTACGCCACCTTTTCCGAGGGTTACCTCGGATTATGGCCAAGCATCGAGTCCTGGGCCAAGTACTTCCAGCTGAAGAAGCAAAGTGTCCCGAACAAGAAGGTCGTGGACAAGGAGATGACTGCTTGTGGGGCGGCCTCGATTTCACCTCGGCGCCAATCTGAGTTTCCTCGGATTCAGGGCCTGGACTCCTGCCGCAAATGGCAACGCTCCTTCTTCTACGTGAAGAACCCGGGCCGAAGACCTCATCAACTTGCCGGAGTTCACCATTGGAACCCCCACTGCCCAACTCAACTGGGATTATGAGCCTGCACCCGACGCTCCCGAGGTTCTTCTGATCCACCAGACCATGATGTCACTCCAGGGAAAAGCTGGGGAGCAGATGACATCTTGCGTACCATGATCACCCGCCGAGTTAGCCCTTTACAAGAGCGGGCCCATAAGATCTGCCATATGAGTGGCCGCTACGACCCCACTCGGCACAGCACCTTTGAACTTGATGACTCCGAGGTGAAGAGGCGCATCCGGGCCATCGCCAAGACCACCATGCCCGACAAGTGGAAATGGGGTGTCAAGCCCTATGACCGAGATCACCTCCAGCTCAAGTAAGTGTATTTACCCGACGTAAAATATTCCTCGGTTTCATTTTCACCCCGGCCTTGTATGATTCTTGTGCTAACTCGGTTTTACCTTGCCACCTTGCAGAAGTTCACTCGACAGGAAATCGAGGATGGCCCCCTTTCTTCTAAGGAGTGGACTCCCGACCTGCCTGTCCCGGAAGCCGCCGAGGTTGAAGATCCGGACAATGAGGATCACCTCCCCATTCCCAAGGCCACCTCGGGTAAGACTCGTGGTTTCACCTCGCACCGCCCACCAGTTCGATCGTCTATCCAGGATTGGCCCGATGATGACGATGATGATTGCCAAATTCTGGAACCTGTCAACGTTATTCCCATTTCATATGCTCCTCCAACATATAAGAACTTTCATCCAGCGTCTGCAGCTTCCCGGAAGCGCTCAGGACCTGGTACCTCGGATGCCGAGGCTTCCAAGACCTCGGAGACTGCGGCGCCCAAAGCCAAGCGTGCCAAGAAGACCTCGGGAGGCACAAGAAGCGAGGTCCCGTGGAGAGATGCGTAAGTCACCTTGCTCCTTTTTACCTCTCACGCTGTTCGAGGTTAAGTTTTTACACTCTAACTTAATCTTTCTTTTGTCTAGCCCGGCTCGGCAGATCAAGCAGAGCCATAGCTCGATACACTCACCACTGCCTCCAGTGGTTGAAGCTCAGACCACCGAGGTCGAGGTTAACCTCGGAAGCCCCGCCAGAGCCTCTCCTCCAGAACGGTCCATTGACCTCACCAGCCCGGAGAAGACCATCTCCTCCCCGGCGCGTCTCCTCCGCCGAACTTCCACCGCCGAGCTCTGACTCCGGCCTGGGGCACTCTGCTCCCCGCCGAGATCAGACTCCTCCGCCTCCTCAGAAGGATGCGGAGACAGATCGCGCCAAGACTCCGGCTAAGACCGTGCAGGAGCCTCGGCTCTCCCCCAAGTCTCAAGCTGCGCGCAACCAGCAGCAACAGCAGAAGAAGAAGAAGAAGAAAGAAGAAGAAGAAGAAGAAGAGCAGAAAGATTCAGCTCCAGTTGTTGAGCCCCCCAAACAGCCACAGCAAACTCCAATGCCGCCACCGCCACCGGGCCCCAAGGCTGCGAGCACCCAACTGGTGCCGCACGTTGCCGCGCCGAAGTCCACCTGACCAAGAGCGCCCTCGAGCTCTCAGGTCGCCACCTCCCGAGCTCTTTTTGCTGCTACCATCAGCCGAACATCAGCAGCTGGGAGGTCGGGCAACTCCGGACCAAGAGCGGGAACAGCTTAGGCTCGGAGAAGCACTATGACATGGACTGGAACTCGGCTGACATGCCGAGGTCTCCTCTAACCCGCATCCAGTTGGACCTAGCGCCGTGCTCCAGTCCATCTACACATGCAGACTGCGGTCCTTGATTGCAGCAAGAAGGCCTCGGTAAGTTTCTTTACGCAACTCTCTTTCTTCCTTTGAAACCAAATGACAAACATACTATTCCCAGTCCCCGAGATTCGGGTTGAGCAATTGACACTCCACCGAGTTAAAATTGCTCGGCTTGAATCTCAAAAACTTGTCATTTCTCCCATGCTGAGTCCCCGAGGCCAATGCCAAGTCCCCGGGACTCAATTGGGCCTCGGGTGCTAGAAATACCTCGGATTTCTCGAACTGATCTCTCTATTTTTTCAGGAGTGCAACAATGCTCGGACAAAGTCTTCAAGAACCTCCTGCTGGATCACAACAGATTGAAGAAGTCTCACCGGACTCTTCTATCCGCAAGGAGCAGAGCGACAAAGATTACGCCTCCAAGTTGAAGACAGCCGAGGATGAAATAGCTCGGCTGCAACAAGAGCTGAACCGGGCTAATGAAGCCAAACTGCTGTGGAGGACGCTATGAAGGTCAAGGACCAGGCCGCCGAACAGCAGCAAGAGCTTGCCAAGACCCTGGAGAGCCGCGCCACCTCGGCCGAAGCCGAACTTACGCCCTCCGAGCTATCTCGAAAAGCTGGTTGTCCGAGCTCGCTCGGATTAATCACCAAATGGACAGTAAGTTTCTTTTCCCCTTTTCCTTATTTTCTGCCGACCTACACCCCGTGCCACCGTATGCCTTATTTCAGCGACAGCCTTTTTGTCTTCTTCAGAGAACTTTGAGCACTCCAAGGACAAGGCTATCCGCGAAGTTCAAGCAGCTCGGGCAAAGAGGGCTGAGACAGAAACCCTCAGCGAAAGCTGGGATATCCAGGACCACCTTGTTGCCCTTAATGCTCGGATCAGGCCGCTCGAGCCATTGGAACCAACTGGTTGATGCTGCCATCGAGGTCCACCGTGCCCTCTGGCCCAAGGTCAAGACTCCCACTTGCATCGACGAGCTCGCCACGAAGCTGAAAGGAGCCGAGGCTAGACTTCGGGAGTGGAGATGCTCATCAGCTCGGGCTGGAGCGGACAAGGCCCTGGTGTTCGTGCTGTCCTGGTATGAAGATGTAGATCCACACGGTTACCTCCCTGCGCAGGGGCTCTCCTTGGAACTCCACCCCTGATGGCATTGCGAAACGCCAAGCAGCAGCCGACCGCTTTGCTAGTTATGCAAACACCCGGACCTTTGATGACGGGCGCCTCTACTCTGAGGACGAAGAGAGCTCGGACGAGGAAGCGAGTCCGGTGAAGAAAGTTCTGAGGCGAGGAAATTGACTTTGACGAGCCTGAGAGCTCCAAGGGCAAGGCCGGCAAAACAACCGAGGTGGCTGAAGGCTCTGATGATGACTTCAGCTTCGACGAACCTCCGAACTCCAAGGGCAAGTCCGGCAAAGCTAGCCACCGAGGTGATCTCCCCCGACGTGACGGACACCCGGCATCCACTCCAACAACCGAGGTTGCTTCCGCGACCGAGGTGGTTCCTGCGCCCGAGGTTGTTCCTGCGCCCGAGGCTCCTGCCCGAGGTCCTGCCCACTCTGCGACCGAGGTCTCTCCGAGGCCTGAACTTGTCTCAACAAAACATTAAATCCCCGGTATGCCGGGTGCAGATGTAACAGACCTTAAGTAGTTTGCCTTGCTACCAGTACTATTACTTGCTATCCGAACCATGCTTTTCTAAAATTTATGCCGAACCCTTTTGGAACGAGTCCCCGAGTTCACTTTCGTGTTTACTATATTGGCATTCTTTGCTCTTGTCTACCATTTGGCGTTCGACAGTCGAGTCACAAGATTGTTGTTTATAGCATACAGTACTTAGCAAATCTCGAGTGTGTTTCAAAATCATCCGACATAAACGAAAGGTAAAGACAGGGGTTAGTAAACGACACATGCCGAACTATATTTTTGGACCGAGTCCCCGAGTCCATTTTCATGTTTCCCACGTTTTTTCATCTTTGCTCTTGACTACCATTTCGGCGTTCCAGTCGAGTCACAAGATTAGTTACATAGCATACATTACTTGAAGTTTGAGACGAGGTTCAAAATAGTTCGGCATATGAACGAAATTGACAAACAGAAATAAAACACAAGCACAAGAGCGAGGCAGTCCCCGAGCTTCAACCTCGGAGTGCCGACATTTCATTAAGGATTAACCGAGGTACATACATTGCGCCTTCATGAGTAGAAAGGTCGGAGTAGAGCTATATTCCATGGTCGCCTGACCTCTGATCCGGGGTTGTCCAGCCCATCTTCCTTGGTTCCTGCGCATCTATTAGATAGTAGAATCATTGAGCAGAGCTCGGCTCACAATGAACGGTCCCTCCCATGGAGGTGACAACTTGTGCCGACCTTTCTTGCGCTGCACCAGCCTCAGCACCAAATCTCCCTCGTGAAACACACGAGGGTTGATACTCCGGCTATGATAACGTCGGAGACCTTGCTGGTATATTGCTGACCGAGATGAGGCCAACTCTCTAGCTTCCTCAAGCAGATCTACTGCATCCTCCCGAGCCTCTTTTGCCTCGGCTTCAGTGTACATTGCCACTCTGGGCGCATCATACTCGATGTCAGTGGGTAGCATAGCTTCTGCCCCATAGACCATAAAAAATGGCGTATAGCCAGTTGATCGATTTGGCGTGGTCCTTAGACCCCACAGTACTGCTGGTATCTCATCTATCCAACACCCCGGAGTTTTCAGCAGTGGTTCAATGAGCCGAGCCTTGATGCCGGCCAACACTAGAGCATTTGATCTTTCCACTTGTCCATTAGACTCCGGATGTGCCACCGAGGCTATGTCCAGCCGGATTCCCTTGTTCATGCAAAACCGAGCAAATTCTCCAACAGCAAAGTTCGTGCCGTTGTCCGAGATAATGCTATGGGGGTACCCATATCGCAGAATGATCTCCTTCAAAAAGTCACTGCTGAATGACCATCCAACTTCCGGATTGGTTTCACCTCGATCCACTTGGTGAACTTGTCCACCATCACCAGTATGTGCGTCATGTTACCTCGGGCTGGTTTGAACTCTCCCACCATATCCAAACACCATACCGCAAACGGCCAAGTGATAGGAATTGTTTTGAGCGCCGAGGCTGGCATATGCGTTTGCTTGGCAAACCTTTGGCATCCTTCACATCTCCGGACTATGGCCTCTGCATCAGCAAGAGCAGTGGGCCAATAGAACCCATGCCTGAACACCTTGGCCACCAGAGCTCTTGTGCTGCAATGATGACCACACTCTCCTTGGTGGATCTCCAAAAGCATCTCCTTGCCTTCAGCTGGCTCGACACACCGTTGCAACACCTCGGTTACGCTTCTTTTATAGAGCTCCTTGTTGATGATGGTGTACGCCTTTGCCCTCCTTTGGATTCTCCTAGCCTCGGTTGTGTCACTTGGCAAGCTTCCCTCCGTTATGAACTTCATGATTTGCTCCGCCCACTCCGGCACTGGGTGCAAAGGAAAAAATTCTCGTCCACCTCCATTGGTTCGGCCACCATAATCTCCTCCATTATTTCCTCCACCATCCTGCGACCAGTCCCCGAGTCTTGATGAGCAGTCCCCGAGGTTCGGTGCGCAGTCCCCGAGCTCTGCCACGCAGTCCCCGGGTCCGACCAAACGCACCGACGTCTACCTCCATTGGAACAGGTCCGGGCTCTTGCTCCGCCGGGATGAAAATAGATTCGGATTCAGGAGAAGGTTTGATTGAAGGAGTTCTCAAGTGATTCAGGGCTACCCTGGTGGTACTGCCTCTTTCGATGAACCGAGCTTTGACAACACGTCGGCAGCATCATTTTCTGCCGAGGTATATGCCTGTACTCACACCCTTCAAAGAACCCGGATATCTTTTGCACATGGAACCGATATAACGCCATGTTGGCATCCAGAGCATCCCAAGTTCCAGAAGATTGTTGCACCACCAGGTCGGAATCGCCGAAGCACTCTACACGCCGGATACCGATCTCCTTTGCCACCTTGAGGCCATGGATTAAGGCCTCATACTCCGCCACATTGTTTGATGCTGAGAAATGAAAATAGATTCGGATTCAGGAGAAGGTTTGATTGAAGGAGCTCTCAATGATTCAGGGATACCCCTGGTGGTACTGCCTCTTTCGATGAACCGAGCTTTGACAACATGTCGGCAACATCATTTTCTGCCCGAGGTATATGCCTGTACTCACACCCTTCAAAGAACCCGGATATCTTTTGCACATGGAACCGTATAACGCCATGTTGGCATCCAGCATCCCAAGTTCCTGAAGATTCGGGTTCTGCTCCCCGGGATGAAAATAGATTCGGATTCAGAGAAGGTTTGATTGAAGGAGCTCTCAAGTGATTCAGGGATACCCCTGGTGGTACTACCTCTTTCGATGAACCGAGCTTTGACAACATTCGGCAACATCATTTTCTGCCCGAGGTATATGCCTGTACTACACACCCTTCAAAGAACCCGGATATTTTACACATGGAACCGATATAACGCCATGTTGGCATCCAGAGCATCCCAAGTTCCTTGAAGATTGTTGCACCACCAGGTCGGAATCGCCGAAGCACTCTACACGCCGGATAGCGATCTCCTTTGCCACCTTGAGGCCATGGATTAAGGCCTCATACTCCGCCACATTGTTTGATGCTGAGAAATGAATCTGCAGCACGTACTTCAGCTGATCTTGCTTGGGCGAGGCGAGGACTATTCCAGCCCACCAGCCCGATCTTTGTTTTGGACCCATCAAAATGCATTTTCCAATAATTATAGTCCCGGCCTGGTGGCTCATACTGCATTCAGCCAATCACAAAAGAAGTCCGGCAACGCCTGGATTTAATTGCATCTCTACTCTCATAACGTGGTGCATATGGAGACACCCCAATTGCCCATTTGGCAACTCGGCCAGTTGCATCCTTGCACCCGATGATCTCCGAGATTGGAGCTTCGCACACCACCGTCATGGGATGCTCCTGGAAATAATGCTTCAACTTCTGACCGCCAGGTAGACACCATACGTCATCTTCTGGTAGTGAGGGTAGTTCTACTTCGAGGTAGAGATCACTTCGCTCAAGTAATACACCGGTCTCTGCACCGATCTGCCACCTTCTTCGCGCTCTACCACCACTGCCACACTTATAACCCGGTTTGTGGCTGCAATGTAAGTAACATCGGCTCATTGCAATGTGATGCCAACACCGGGGCAGTGACAACATCTTTTTTTAGCTCATTGAACGCCACGTCGGCCCTGCGGGGTCCATGTAAACCCCGGTACTTTTCTTCATGATTGGTACAAGGGTAAGGCTTTCTCTCCCAACCTGCTTACAAAT